>CM062811.1:88026454-90507938 GCA_031772625.1 Pinus tabuliformis
CTTTTCCATCATCTCATTTTGGTTCTAAATTTTCTGGAAGAAAATTAATTCCCATTGCCTGGTAATTTTCTTCTGTTAAAATATTTTCCAATCCCTATCTCTTTATTAATTTTGTTTCTTAATGTCCGTGTTATACTCTTGAATCTTAGGAATTCACATTCCCCTTCTTCCTTCACTTTCACCCTACGTCAACACATATTTAACAGTTGAGTATGGTACATATACAATGATTTGAGACTGAAAAACACATGTTCTTAAAGCCTTCAAGGCTTTAACCAAAGCATATGCTTGTTTCTCCAAACGTTTATACTTCAACTCAACATCTCTTAAGAATTCTCTGGAAAATTCTACTGGATGCCCCATATTGTCTTGATTTCTTTGTAAAAGGACAATTGCAATAGAAGGTGAAGCAAAAGAAAACATTTGGAATGGTTTATGGTAATCAAGAATTACCAAAACAGGTGCTTCACCAACATATTTTTTTTTTTTTTTTTTTCTGGCAAAATATTCCCTGGTTGTTGTGGTCAATTTAACTTATGGACCGTTCTTTAGCATATCAGTGATTTCTTTAACAATCTCTGCATAGTTAGGAAATAATCTCTTGAGAAACTTAATCCTCCCCAAGAAAACCTGAATTTATTTTGTATTTCTATACAGAGTTATATTATTGATTTCATATATTGTCTTTGGATCAATTTTGACTCCCTCCTTTGACACAATATGACCCAACAATTTCCCTTCTCTTAAAGAAAAGTGAGACATCTTTGGATTTAATTATAGTCCATATTTTATGCACTTGTCGAATGTATGTTGAAGGTGTTTTAGATGATCTTCATCTGATATAGCAAACACTGTGATATCATCTATGTATATGGCCACAAATTTATCATTTTCTCCCACAAAGGCTATATCCATAGCCCTCTGAAAGGTTGCACCATCATTCATGGACCCAAATGGAACTTTTGCATACATAAAGGTCCACCATGGAGTTGTGAATGTTGTTTTCTTCTAATCATCTGGGTGCACTGCAATTTGATTATAACTTGAGAACCCATCAATCATGGATAGCCTTGAAGACATCATGAATCTCTCCAAAAATTGATCCATTTTTGGAAGAGGGTAATTATCCTTTAGTGAGGCTCTATTCAGATTTCAGATGTCTATAGATAATTTGATTTATCCATTTTTCTTCCTCATTGGTACCAAATTAGAAACCCAATCTAACTACTTCAAAGGAACAATTATTTTTGCCTACAATAATTTCTTCACTTCCTTTTCTATTGAAGGCAAAAGAAAAGGGTTTATCTCTCTTAACTTCTGTTTATATGGTTTGACCTATGGCTCCAAAGGAATATTATGTTGTATGATTTCTATGTCATAATTTTTGAGGTATTCAAAAGACCATGCAAAAACATCAATATATTTTTTTATCAAGTTCCACATACTTGTGCTTATAATATTTAGATATTCCCTTTGTCATCTTTACATGTTTGGGCTTGTTTAGCTCCAAGGATACAATCTTGAATATCATATTCCCAACTCTGCTTCATGATAGTTACTAGAACATCATTTGCATCGCACAATTTTTCTATGGGTACAAGACCTTTGGAAATCACATTACCCTTCAATTGAACAATTTTTTGGCCAGCCATGGAATTCTTCCAAAGTGGTTCATCGTTAATTCCATCCTTTCCATTAACTTCAGTTTCTATTTCTTGATCAATTTTGAATTATAAAATCCACCTACCACTTCCAAGAACCATTTGCTTTTTGCATCATCTTTAAATACCTGCCTATATTTAACATTGTCTAGTATTGAAGGTCTATCTCGAACCTCAACTTCCTACCTCAACTTAGGATTTTGTGGACGTTTAAAGTTGTTGGCAGCCACTACAAGTGAATAAACCAATATATTTCCTTCCCTTGGCAGAAATTGAATATTGAAGGCTGAAAATAAATTATCCATTAGGTCTGAAACTTCGTTCTGGTAGGCTCTAAAACTTGGGTTCTCTGTCTGACGCTGCCCTGTAATCTATTTCACAACTAAATCAGAATATTGAAAGACAAAAATACATCCTATCTTCATATTCTTACCATCTTGCAAGCCAAGAATTAGAGCCTCATACTCAGTTACATTATTGGTATAATCAAATTCCAACTTGTAAGAAAGAGGAACGATATAACCTTTTGGGGAAAGTAGAAGGACACCCCCACCATTCCCTTCCTTTGAATATGCTCCATCAACATATATCTTCCAAACTCCACTTAATATTATTTGTTTATTCTGGACAACTGAGGAAACCCTTGCCTCTATATCTTCAGCAGCTTCTTTGGGTACTTGCAACATAAAACAAGAAAAATAATTTTTCTCATCCCTATAAATAGGAGAATTAATTCATGTATAATATTCTATCCTATTTCTTCTCCACCAAAGACTGGAATTATTGCATAAGTAAATTGAATCTTCATTACTCCCAGTTGAGCTCTGCAAATCTTAAAAGAAACATTCAAAATGGGGCTGGAATATCTTCCGCTACCACGTCCATCATAATACTTACAACTAGATTTTGAGCCAGAGAAACCACCAGGTCTTTAATAAGCCCCAAAAAAATATATTTTTAAGAATCAATGGAAGATAAATCCTTGCATGGTTTTGTGATCTGGAGGTTTAGCTATTTCATCACTGAGAGAGGCATTAAATTTTGAGATGCCTCTGAATCCAACATAAAATTATGAAGAATAAAAGTATGTATTAGAAGGGAAATATAAAAAGGAGTTGGATAATCATGTTCCTCTACATGAGGGATAAACATCAACACTCACTTATCCTCCTACAAACTGACTGTATCTATTGCATCATTACTTTGAGATAAATTGATAAAATATGAAATCCGCTTTCAGTAACAAAATTGTTTCACCAACTCATTCAATGGAATATGTATTTTGATCTTATCTAATTAGTTTTTGATACTGAAAAAATGAGACTCCTTTTTTTCTTTGGAATTCTCCTCCTTTGTTGGGTTCTCTTTTTACACATTTTGTTGAACTTATTATATGTTGTTGGACTTGTTTTTCTGGTGCCACTTTAATTTGTTGGCTCCTAGAAGTTTCTACCTGCTGAACAAGAGTTGTTCTCAAAGGCTACTTCCCCTTTTCATCTGTCTTTGGCACTGACTGTTGAGTTTGCTATTTTGACTGCTCTTCTACATGATCTTGAGTTGTCGACCTCTTCCTTGACATGAGATCATACTTCTTATGCAATTATGCCTGGATTAAACCTTTAAAATTATTGCAATATTCGTCAATATCTTCATCATATAATGCAATTTGAGGCTTAGGATTTGCATCATCATCATATATTTCTTCTCCTTGCTCCTATGATAGAGTAGAATATTGGTTCTCCTATAATCTTAGAGTCTCTTCCACTATTTCTTATGATTTGTCTTCAATGTACAGAGCACGGGAGATTCACTCGTAGAGAAATATCATACCATGTGGGTTCATATTGGGGTATATATATTGAGGAAAAGATGACATAATATATTGAGCATATAATAAGGGGTAAAGGGTTATTATATTGGTAGGTATAAAAAATGAAGCTCAAACTTAATGAAAAAATATAAAGGGTTATAAAAAATGCTAATGAAAAAATGGATACCTACAATATCTAGTGAAAGTAGGGGTTCTTTAAGTTGGGAAGGTGTATTGGGTTCATATTGGTAGGGGGTTAAATTATGTGATATTTATAGGTATTTTCCAATAGAGAGTCCAATTATGTGTTTTGTTTAGTATGCCACGAACACATGTGCTCTGTCATAGGTTCATTGAGTGAATCCCCCGTGGTACAGAAGAGGTTGAACCTGATCCTAGTATTTCTTCTCGATTTGAATGATATACAATTGCTCTCTTATAAACTAAGGATTAAAATTTCTAATCTACCCTTGTTGAATTTGTCTAAGAGAATTCTTATTTTCTAGGTCAATTTTGACCAACTTATTAGACAAATTCCTGATAACCTTCGTCATCTCATCTAGTTTTTTCTCATGTGAATCTTTAGGCTAATTGGAAGAGTTTTCTTCTTATTTTCCCTTCTTTTATCTATTTTTTTATTTTTTATTTTTTTCCTAGCTATAGACATATTAGCTTCAATATCCAATGGATTAGTCTGATTAATCTATGGTGGGAGACCTTCTTTCCCTTAAAGTAAAACTAAAATTTGACTCAAATTCTCTCGCAAAAACTACTTTTGAACCAAAAAGAGGTGGTTTTATTTCTAAAGGGAGGCTATTTCCCAATTTCTTAAATATTTTGATAAACTCAGCAACTTCTTCATCTAGTTTCCTCTTAACTGCATTTAATTCAATTAAGAAATAACCATTACCTTTATTTTCTCCCCATATCTGTATAAAAAAATTCTCCAATTCCTCCTAGTTATTGATTGAATTATATGGGAGGGTTTTAAACCACTTTCTTGCTTCCCCATCCAATGATTATAAATATAATCTCATGATGAAATCAATATACCCCATGTTTAGGTTTTCTCAAAAAGAACAAAAAGTTGCTAGATGCTTTTTTGTTGTTATATCATCTTCTCCTCTGAATCTTGGTAGCAGCTTCAAATAATCCTGAGGAGCATATTGAGAGGAGCATAATGGTTTAAAATAGTTCTTGGAATCACCATATTCTGATTTTGGAATGGAAGAGGAGAGTTTCTTGCTTGAAACAAAAAAGGAGGAGGTGGAACTACATATAGGAACTGGTTGAGAATTTACAGGGACAGTCCCGTATGAAGTAGAAAAATCAAATGTTTCTATTTCTTCAACTTCCAAAATAGATGGAAAAAAAAAGAAACAAACTCGAAAGACCTATCTTCAAGAGTAGTCTGAGGAAAAATAGATTGAGGAGAAATAACTAGCTTCAGAAAGATCTTGTTTACATTGTCAAAGTGTTTTTTCTAAATCGGATAGTACTTCATCAAATTCACTTTCATATGGCACAGAATCATCCATCTATATTTCAATACTTCTTAATTAGATTAGAAAATATTCCTAGTATTTCAGGTTAGAAGGTGGTAGGTGCATTACAAGGTCAAAGGGGAAGGATGTGATATGTGAATGTGCACCATGGAAAGTAAAAGTTCTATTGTCATGGTCCTCTATGGAAATGTAGAACTAGTTATATCTCCTAAATCCATCAATTAAATAAAACTACTTTTTCCCTGATACTATATCTAGCACCTAATCAATATATGATTAAAGAGAAATGTCTTTCTGCATGGCTTTATTAAATTCTTGGTATTCTATGAAAATTCTCCACTTCTGATTTTACTTTCGGACGATCACAAGAGGAGAATCATATTTAGTGTTTGATATTGGATACATAAGTCTAGTATCCAAAAAAAAAAAAAAATCTTCTCAACGATATCCCTAATGATTGGACTCATCCTCCTCTAAGGCTGTTGGATGGGAGTAGAATGACTTTTAATGTAGATATGATGAGTAAAATTATCAAGGTGCATACCCTTCATATCCTTGTATTCCCAAGTGAAAGCTTATTTCTCCCTCTTTAGGACTTATAATGGCTTATCAGTCTACATGGGAGTCAGATTTGAATTAATGTTCAATGTTTTCCCTAGCTTAAATTCAAATGGAATTTTATTGTGAATAACTATAGATTGTATTTCCTCTTCTTCTATTTCCTAATGATGGTCATTTGGAGCATCATTCTCTGTTGTAGCTGTTAAAAATTAATGGATGGTGCAATGAAATATGCAAAATATTGCGGAAACACAAATACCAAAATGATATATATGTGGTTCAAGAGAGACAAAGATATATGCGGTTCACGAAATTTAGGCTACATCCACGGAGAAACATCTAGTCCTTCCTTTTATATTATCCACCAAAATGAAGAGATACAATGTACAACATATTTGTTTTAATTTCCTCTTTGCTATTGCACAGTCTCCTCTCTCTTTCTCACTCAGAATAATAACTCTTATCCACAACACAATTCCATCATATAAACCAAGTGGTTTCCTTATAGGGAATAAAAAATAAATTAAACATAACTTCTATCGTCAGAACATCCACCTAATGAATCACCCAACTTGACTATGAAATTGCAATATTTTACAACGAAAATTTTCATGTAATTTTAGCTTCAAGGGTGTTTCCCCCAAACCCCCACAAGGGGCGGGGGGGCTCTAACCATGAAATATCTCTCCCCTAGACCCCACACGCAAAAACACTGGGGGGGCATGTTCCCCCACACCCCCCAATAGAGGATTGGGATCCAAACATGGCTGAAACAAGACCTTTGAATCTCGAAGATAATCATACTCGACATCCAACAATAGCCTCTATCATTTGGTGTATAAATCATGGGACAATGAAAGGATTACTAATAAAGCTATTGATAACATCATCCCTTGTTTTAGTCTTAAAGAACAAGGATGTTTTAATTATCAATATTGGTGAGATATTATGATTTTCAAGTTCCAAATTATCCCATATAGGATCTTCACAAACTATCGCAGGTTTTGTTGGGGGAGAAAGAAAAAAAAAATTGTGACTTCCACATTGTAAATTGTCATATTTCCTATCCTATATCAAATATAAGTTTCGATCATGGCAAACTATGGTCTTCCTAAAAACAAGGGATGACTATCAAGATGAGATTTTTTCTAGAGGACCGTGAAATCTATAAGGTAGGCATAGGAGTCTATAGAGATGATAATTTCCTCCAAAATCCCTTCTATTAGAACAATGGATCGATCAATTAGTTGAAGAACTGTAGGGGTATGTCTCAGTGGTACATATCTTAACATATCATAAGTTTCTTTCATCATGATATTAATAATTTCTCATAAATTTGTTAACACATTTTAAAAAGATCTTCCTTGGATTTCGAAAGTAATGGTTGGGTTTCCAAGATAGTCATATTTGGCAGGTGTATCACCCGCTAGGATCCTATAAGATAATCTCCCCAGAGTACGAATACGAGGTGGATCCTTGGGTTTTCTCCATGGGTGTTTGAGGAATAGTTTTTAAAAAATCTTGGCATAAATTGACACATATCTTATTTCTTTTAATAATGGAATTTTTATACATATTTTATGAATTTCCTCTAATAGATTAATTTCAATTTTTATGTTTTACTTAATTATTCCCATCCTTTCCAAATATGGATGATTAAAAACGTGTGTGTGATTTGGGCTAGAGGTAGTCACTTGTTGTGGTTTGATTTCTACTCGAGGGATTACAATATGTGTGGAGTTAGTTTTTTCTTCTTTAGGAGGTGAAGGGTCATCCTCCAATTTATTTGTGATTAATGGTAGGTCTTGTTCGGGAGGTATCCTCCAAGACCTAATATGTGCATCATTGATGACAAGAGATCTAGTTTTGTAGGTTACAAATTTAACATCTATCCCCGTTGAATCATCTTATTATTTGGGTTTGGTGCAGCTTGGATATTTAAGTAAGGTCGAACAATAAGAACATTCGTTGGATCATTCGTTAGTGCATTTAGAAGAAGCTGTAATTGAAACTATGGAGGTAATATTGAGGATAACTGCGGCGAGGGTTCTAGGAACTATTGCACATGGAGAGGGAAGTTTTGACAATTCATTGGCCATGATGGATTCTAAATTGGTTGAGCTGGATACTGTACCCATGGTGAAGGATATCGAAATGGTTGAATATTTTTCCAATGAGGAACAAGCATTTGTGATTATTGATGATTATACTAATTAGCCCAAGTATAGTCAAATGGAGAAGGGTCTTGACTCATACCTGGTGGTCATGTTTTCAATGGATTCCTTGAGCTTGGAAAGTAAGTTGGTTCATCTTCTTCACTGGTGTCGTGGTATAGCACATTTAGTTTGGGTAGAGGTGGAAAATGACAAGCTCATTTTATGATTCCAATTTCTTTCGTTTCACTTGAATCAAATCAAATTATGAAGTTAGATTCGAGGGGATTTCATTCTTGAATTCCTATAGTATATTTTTGATCTCTAGATGGGCTACTCCCCCATTTTCTAATTTTGTGGACTTTGCAATAAGGTCCCTAATTCCTAGCTTTCCCCTAGTAATTCCTCATGAACATATATTTCATAAGTCACAAATGTTATCATGAGTTTCCTTAGAGATGTCTCTCTTTCCTATTAAATTCAAAAAATTGAACCACTCATCTTACATTACTCTGAACAAGATTATCTTCGACATGTCACCTTCTAATGTAGGATATGGAGATATCTACAGATTATACTAAAACCTATCTATGAATTCTTCAAGATTTTCTTCCTCCTTTTGTGATATTTTGAAGGAGTACACCTTGATTTCTCAAGTTCTATAATATTCTTCATACTTTCCAAGGAAGAAATTATTCATGTCATCCCAAAAGGCTATAGTACTACTACCTAAACTCATGAACAATCTCATGGGTACCAACTTTGGAGTGGTTGGGAATAATTTCATTTTTTGCACATCGTCAGCGTATTCGTAGCTTTGACATAGAACATCGAACTCGAACAAGAAGGCTTGTGGGTCTTTAGTGGTGTTCCCATGGAAATTAGGAATGCATGTTATGGAGATTAGCTTCATTGATGCATTCGTCTAGGTGTAAGCTATAGGAAATTCATTCATGGATATATTGATCACCATGTCTTCTCAGATGTTCCAATAATTTTCTAGGATTCCAAATTTAAGAGGCATTTGCTGAAATAAGATGAGAGTGGTTATTTCTAGTGGAATAGGTGTAGTAGCACTTCCTTAGTCTAGATTAGGTATGCCAAGGGATGTTCCTCATATTAGACTATGGTATTTGAATGTAAGGTCAGACGTTTCCCCTTGTCTTTCAACCAGATATTGAAATTTTCGCTTAGTGGTTAAGAGTTGAAATTCATGCTTTGGTACCTCATAAGATTACTCCTTGGGTTGTAGTTTCCTTCTCAGTTTATCATTATGTTTTTTAGTAGAGTGACTTCTTCAAATGGCCTAGAAACTAGTTCCTACAATGTAACAAGACTCTACTTTTTAATTCAAGTTTATTTCATGTAGATACATCCTTCTTCCTAGGTCCTTTCATCCTTACCTCCACCATTTTTTTCTATAGGACTATTATTTTTCTGATGTTCTTTTCTACTTCTATTAAAGCTTTCTTATGTGATTCACACATGTAATTTAAAAATTATGATACCAGTGGGATGAGAAGTTGTAGGTTCAAACATTGATTCCCCTCCCATATTTACTTGTCAGGCCCGAATAGCACTATATGTAATGCTACTAATAAGCATTAGATTTCTATTTTGCACTGTTATAACCTCCTGAACCGTAGTGCCAAAATTTGAGTCTTAGAATGTTTTTATTAATAACAATGTAACAATGCTGCACATTATTTTTTAATAGAAGGATCATTTGTTATTTCAATATTCTGTGAAAAGTCTATGCAGGCACCAAATCAGTTTCTAATGTTGGTGATTCTAAATGATTTTGTAGCTAAGGAAATTCAGACTTACAATCCCATCTCACTCAAGCAATGAAAATCAAGAACAGACTCCATTCAATCCTACACAAATAAATATAGATGTGAATTGTGAACAATCAAGAGCTGCTAGGACAAAAAAATAATTATAGAATACCTTCAATACATGTAAATAACAAAATAAAATTTCACACCTAACCAGCAAAGGAGTCCCTCCTTCACCAATTAGGTTTGCGAAAGATTCACACAAATTAATGCTCAAATGATGGAAACTTGGATATTCTATTATAAAAATGAATGGTAGAAACATATTAAAGGTATCACCTTTCATATGTCTCATATCACCTTTGTTCCCTCTATTAATTTCTTAACCACAGAGTGACCCAAAGGTTTCTTAACATATAGCTAAACATGACTAGTTTCCCACTCAGAATGTCTGAACTGATTAATTCATAAGTAGGGAAAATTTTGTAGTGCATACATGCCGTCTTTCTCAAAATAGAATAACTTTTTACATTTCTTTCCAAATCATCAGAACTATTGATGCTTCATGACTATTTCTGACTCTGTTTTCCATGTTGGCACTTTTTGTTGACCACTTTCTTGAGCATCGGTCAAAGACTAGATCCTTGAACATGATTGGGATCATAAGAATGATACATGATGGTTCCAAAAGTAGAAGCATCAGAAGTAACACTACCAAAAATGGTTATTTGATAATTTCCATTCCTTGAACTCTTGTCATCTGTCTGGAACCAACCAACTAGGTGCACTTTTCTGAACCATCACATGAGTAATTGAAAACTAAGTAAAAAATAACCAAAATTCCTATATCATCACCTAAACAATACAACTCACAAACAAGACATTACCTTGAGTCAAAATGTGAGTTATAAACAAAATATCATCAGAAAAATGATAACGCAGGCATCACAATATCGTCCCAAGTAGCCAAATAGGAAAATGTTACAATTTATGGGCCCAACAACCATGAATTCAAAAAATTTGTTATTATTTAGGTAGCAAAAAATGAGAAGTTAGTCTATAACTAGATATTGTCCACAATAAATTGGAGTATTTTATCGAAACGTGATGATTATGGCTAGAGTTATGTTTAAAATGACTTTTCGGAAGGAGCTTTTTATTATTAAATTTATATATTGAATAGGTTTACAACAAAGTGTGTGAAGGAAAAGGTTAATGAATAATATTGGAGGGAGATGTAGGAAATTGAATGTGGCACATTTAAAATCTATTTTGTTTTTTTGATTCACATATTAGATAAGAGTTCAAAAAGAATGTAATATTTATTTGCTATACTGAAAATATATAACATATAGATTGTAAGTCACTATATCATATAGATTGTAAGTCACTATTTTTTTAGTAAGAAGTTTATAGTAATAAATAAAGCTAAATTTGAAGAAATACAAGAAAATCAATAGGTGGATTATATATGCAATAAGGGCTAAGTCTTTGACGGTTACATGTGTGAATGTAATCACCTAATGACCCTTGGAAAAGTTGATAAGGGAGAATGATGGGTTCAATTTATAAATTAAATATGTGAATTATAAATGAAATATAGGTTAAGTCTTTAAGGTTACATGTGGGAATATAATCACCTAATGATTCTTAAAAAACTTGTCAAGGAAGAATGATGGGTTCAACTTATGAATGAAGAAGGTTGTTAGGTCCTCATAATAATAGTGACTCTCCAATTACTATAGTCATTGTAGCCCTTATTGTTGTTGTTGTGCCGCTATTGTCCCAATATTGTTATAATTGTGTCCCATCGAAGCCCACTATTGTTATTTTTGCGCCCTTATATTATTATTGTTATGTCATCTTTGATTATATTGTGACCCCTTAGACTCCTATATATAGAAAGAAGGTTTTGTCATTTGTATCATCCAAGAATTGTAAATTTTTTTAATGTAAAGGAGTTTTCCCCCTCGAATAGGCTGATTTTGAAGTCGTTGATCCATCTTTTCTTCTATTTTGTGAGCTCGTTAGATAACATTTGGTATGAGAGCTTTGGTTTCTAGGGTTTCGCTGCTCCAAAGAGATCATCGTGGAATTTTTTCTATAACTTATTTTGTAAGATGTTTGAAAATATGAAATCAAAACCCATTTGAGCCGAAATATTGATGAACCTCGGGTCTACATTTAAGATCTTTTATCACTGCATTTTTAGATATAGGATCCAAGGAATTTAGTGTTTGTGGAGGCTCCCGAATTATATCTCAAACAGGTGATATCGGTAAACTAGTCATAACTTTCTCTCTGAGTATCAGATTGAAATTTTGTAAAACGTTACAGAAAGAGAACAAACTGTAGTTCTATTTTTATTTGTTTGATGTCATAAGGTCAAAAAAGGGTCATGTGGTACTTCCTACAAGTTCTCTCTACTAAGCTAGTCAATAATTAGCTCATCGTGGGAGATTTGGCATAACTCTTCATTGGAGAATCCAATATTGATTCAATTTTAGACCTTGGAGATCCAAACTTACAAAGATACAACACATTCAATATCAATCTCCTACAAAGTGAAAAAAGGTGTGTATTTTTTTTTTTTTAAATTTCGCATAAGTTTGGTTGAAAATTAGTTTGAAGGAATTAAAAGGGCATAGTAAGGCATTATTATCATTAAATGATGCCTCGAAGAAAGAAAATGGAAACACTTAGTAAGGAACTTGAAAGGTCTAGCATGACTGATGAAGAAGAGGAAGAAATTCAACATGATATATTAAAATTACGAGACCAAGTGCAACAAAATTCACTCTGACAAAAAGTAACAGAAGCTAAGATGGATGGTTTAAAGAAATACGTGGAAGCTATGATGGATGGCGTGGAAGCTAAGATCTATGGTTTAAAGAAAGGTGTGGAAGCTAATATTGATGGTTTAAAGAAAGGTGTGGAAGCTAAGATGAATGACGTGGAAGCTAAGATGGATGGTATAGAAGAAAAACTTAAAGGCAAGATGGAAGATTTGAAGACAGATTTGAAAAAGTTGCTACAATAAATTCTTATTGCTAATGGTGAAAGGGTAGTAAAGGAATCTCATAATGAAAAAAAAAATGTTAATCATGATTTCATAGACTCTAACATTGGATTCAAGACCCCACATGTTCCAAAGATCGATATGAGGAAGTTTGATGGCAAGGATCCCATAACATGGATACTAGATATGGAGTAATATTTCAATCTCCATAATGTGCAAAATATAGAAAAGGTATGAATTAAAACTTTATATTTGGAACCAAATTAGTTAGTATGTTATTGATGGCTTTGCTCTTGTAAAAAAATTGTCACTTGGACAAATTTTACAGAATAAATGATAACACATTATGACGATACAAAAATAAACACCTCTTTTAGCTAATTTATAAATCTCAAACAAAAGGGTTCAATGATGGAGCACATTGAAGACTTCCAAAAATTGAATATAAGGGTAAAAGATATTCGAGAGGAGCATAGGATTCATTGGAGAAGGCATTCAGGTTGGCAAGAAAAATGGAAAGAAAAATTATGGCAACAAGGAAGCCTGCCACTCACAACTATAAAGATGGAAGTGTTTTTCCCCTAGCCTTCCACAACTTACAAGGTTGACACCACAACAATTGGAAGAAAAAAGAGCACAAGGGCTTTGTTATAGTTGTGACAACAAATACACTAAAGGTCATAAGTGTGCCAAGAATAAATTATTTTACATAGATTGTGAAGAGGAGGAAGAAAAGGAACAAGAAACAACAAAAGAATATGATATACACCATGAAAAAACCCTGGATAAAGAAGAAATGAATTTGACCATATCCTGTAATGCATTGATCGAAATTACCACTCCTCAAAATCTCAAGATATAAGGACATATCAAGGAGAAAAAGGTAATAGTGTTGATTGACTTAGGCAGCACACATAATTTTATTCATTGTAAGATAGCCAAGGAATTGGATTGCTTCCTATATCTGGCACTAGAATGTCAAGTGATGGTTGCAAGTGGAGGAACCACAAATTTCTCTAGAAAGTGTCATAATAAAACGTTATCCATGGGAGAATATGTATTGAATAGCCCAATGATCTCCATTCAAATGGGTGTTGTTGATGTTGTACTAGGAGTCCAATGGATACAACCCTTGGGTGCAATAGCTTTTAATTTTCAAGAACTTTTCATGAATTGTTTTTCCAGAAGGAAAGGAAGTTGAATAAAGGGGTATCATAGGGAAACTGAAAAATATAATCAACTCTAATAGAATGAAAAATCTTCTAAATAAATAACAACGATGCATAATTTCACAATTATGTTCACTACAGGTTCCCGCATCGAAATCATCTATTTCTCTAGATCTCTGAAAAGTCTTGCACAATCATTCCAAGGTATTTGAGACTCCCAAAGGCCTCCCACCTATTCTTGATCATGATGATGCTATTCATTTTATTCTAGGAAGTGTTCCTCCAAACATGAGGCCTTACAAATATCCTATGCCCGAAAGAGTGAAATTGAATGTATGGTTGTAGAAATGCTAGAGGCTCGTATAAGTCAACCTAGTGAAAGTTCTTTCTCTACTGTAGTAGTATTGGTACACAAGAAGGATGGATCATGGCACATGTTTTCAGATTATAGGGAGCTAAGAAAGCTCACAACTAAAGATAAATTTCCCATTCCTGTCATTAATGAATTATTTGATGAAATGCATGGATCAATTTACTTCACCAGGTTGGATATTCATTCAGGATATCATCAAATCATAATGAATACTGAAGACATTCCGAAAGAAACATTTAGAACTCATGAGGGTCATTATGAATATTTAGTCATGCCTTTTGGCCTTACCAATGCACCTTCTAAATTTCAAGGTTTGATGAATTCCATTTTCAAACCCTTCCTTAGAAAATATGTGTTAGTATTTTTTAACGATATACTAATCTACAACAAGTCTTGAAAGGATAATGTTCAACATGTTGATAGGGTGATCAAACTTTTTGAGAAGGTTTCAATGGATTCCATCACACATTTACCCAAGTCCGATAGAAAGAGTGTCACCATGGTGGTAGTTGACATACTTATCAAGTGTTCACACTTTTGTGCATTATCTCATCCATTTAAAATGAGTACATTTTCTACTGCATTTATGAAAACAATTCAAAAGCTACATGGAAACACAAAGATTATTGTAAGTGACAGAGATCCCATTTTCACTTGAAATGTTTCGACATAATTATTTTCTTGTATTGGTACTCAATGAGCTCATAGCTCATCTTATCATCCTCAATATGATGGGCAAGCTGAGATAGTAAAAAAATGTTTTGAATATCTTCGTTTCTTTGTATCTGATAAACAGACACAATGGGTCAAATGGTTGTCTCTCGCTGAATGGTGGTATAACACTTCCTTCCATACTATAGCAAAAATGACCCCATTTATGGCACGTTACAGATATCATCGACCGTCCATCACATCATATTTAAGAGAAAATTGTAAGGTTCAAGCAGTGGAAGATCACATCAAGCATCAACAACAAGTTCTCCAACTCTTAAAGGATAACCTCACTTTGGCGCATAATAGAATGAACCAACATGTAGATCAACATCGCAGTGATAGAAGTTTTGATATAGGTGACTCAGTATTCCTACACCAACAGCCATATAAAAAATTGTCCCTCAAGAAAGCCAAGAAGGACAATAAATTATCACCAAAATATTATGGTCCATACAAGGTGTTGCAAAAGATTGGTACTATGGCATACAATTGGAGCTTCCTCTACCTTCCTGAGTACACCCAGTTTTCCATGTTTCATTCTTAATGAAGGTAATAGGTGACAAGCTCCCAGTTCAAACAATATTATCGGAACTTTAAGAGGAAGGAAAATTCATATTGGAACTTGAAGTAGTCACAGAAAAGGAACTTGACAGCTACAAAATCAATCAATTTTGGAATATCTCATCAAGTGGAAGAACTTACGTGCTAAAGGTTCCACATGGGAGGATGAGAATTTTATATAGAAGCATCTAGAACTACTGAAGGGTTTGAAGGAGATGGGCATATTAGGTCCTTATAATATTGGTGATTCCCCATTACAATTGCCATTGTGCCCCTTATTGTTATTGTTGTGCCCCTATTCTCCCTATATTACGATTATTGTGAAACATAGAAGCCCACTATTGTTATTGTTATGCCCTTATATTATTATTGTTATGTCAAATTTGATTATATTGTGACCATTTAGACTCCAATATATAGAAAAGAGGTTTTTTCATTTGTATCATCCAATAATTTTTCATTTACGTAATGTCCATATTCATTTTGAAGTCGTTGATTTATCTTTTCTTCTATTTTGTGAGCTTGTTACATAAAAAAGGTGATACAACTCACTAAAACCACACATGGGATATTTTAGATTTGCCAACGTAGAAAGAAAGTACTACAACTAATTGGGATTAAGAAATGAAAATTAATGAAAAAAAGAGTGTAAAAGAATATTGATAGACTTCCTACAAAATGTTTTTTTTAACTATCCAATATTGGTTATGGAGAAACCTTCACTTTGCATGGAAACTTTAGATAAATTAGAGTAGGATGTCTATGTCAATTACGAACTAGTATTTGAGTTCAAGGGTCAAGATGTCATGGAAACTTTGTATGGTCTAAAATAGGGTCGAAAAGATTGGTATAGACAAATCGATTCCTATTTTAACATTAATGAGTTCAACTAAAACAATATATCATCATGGTAATATTCTAATTATTTGTGTTTATTTTGGTGATACGATATAAACATGAAATTGGATTTTGTATAATTTAAACTAATCTATGATAACAAAGTCTAAAATTAAACTAATATTGGTCTTATGTAGTATTTTCTTGCCATTGAGGTTGCGAAATCTATACAAGCTATTAGAGCTATGTCATTCATATTTTGATAATTAAAAATGGATAAAAGAAAACAAACATATATAACAATTCCAATTAAGGATCAGCCACATAGCAGATCCACTAAACTCCAGTTTATTCAAACAGGCTTGGAAATCTGCCCTTGAGATCCATCTTCCCACTCAGTGGCATCAGGACTGGCAAGACTATACAAAGGTTGTAACTCAAGCCCATATTTGGATATTAGAGGGTGAGGATGAGATCATTTGGGCCTGTGCCAAACATGGGAAATATTCGCCAAAGGAAGGTTATCTGAAGCTGATGGAACCTGTAAAAGCACAGCTCATCGAGCATTGGTGGAAAGCACTCTCGAAACTAAAAGCTGCCTCAAGGACTCGCTTGCTCATGTGGACTATTTTGTTCAACAAGATCCCGACAGGCCTTAACTTGATGAAGAGATCCTTTTATGGACCTTACTGGTGTCACCTTTGTAGAAGATATGAGGAGAGCTTGGAGAATCTTTTTCTTCACTGCCCGATCATCTCTGAACAATGGAATATCATCTTTATTCACTCAAAGCATGGCATGATAGGAACATAAATGAAACCTGGAACAATTGGTTAAATGAACACAATGGCAAGGACAGGGACATGCAATTACTGATGTGCTGGGCCATATGGATTGCAAGGACTCAGTCAATTTTCAACCTCAAGGACCCTCACTGGATTTCAATTAGGACCAGGGTTATGGCATATTTTGATCTCATACCTGAAGATGAGCTAAAACCTCCCTCTAGAATTACACAACCTGAGACCATTGATCAATCCATCCCATGGGCATATTTTGATGGATCTACCCAAGAGGGGGGTTGTGGAGGAGGGGACATATTATATCTGAATGAAACCCACTACTACAAAATACAAATGAGATTGGGGAGGGGCACTAATAATTTTGTAGAACTTGTCACTGCAAAACACCTCATCCATTTTGCTCTTGAAAAACATTGCACTCATCTACAACTATTTGGGGATTCCAAATTAGTATGCAACTGGTTAAATAGAACATCTCATTGCTCTGCATTTTCATTGAGGCACATTTTGGCTGAGGCACACAGACTTATATCATCTTTTGATACATTTGCCTGTCATCACATTTTTAGGGAGCGCAACACAGGGGCAGACTTCCTATCAAAAGAGGTAGTGCACAGGCAGGATGACGATTGGTTAATCCAAGAAGAAATCGATGGAGTATTTCACCAGCATTATCATAGACCTTTCATCGATTTTCATGTTCATCAGGAGCCATAAGCTCATCATGTTTTATGGAACATTTGTATATATCATGTATGTTGTTTTTTTACTTAAGTAACTCATGAAAATATAATACTGTAAACATCTCTCGGTAAAGAGACAGTTTCCCATTTTGGAGGTTTACAGTTTCACTATGAAAGGATAGTCACCCTTTTCTGGGGGATATTCTCACAAGTGCTCCCTGGGTGGAGATCATGTTTTTATATTTTTTTGTAAACACTGACAGGACAGGCTATTAAGCCACGATATGCATATGATACGGCATCTACAGAATGTAATTTCTTATCATTAATAGAAATTATGAATTTTTTCCAAGGGAAAAAAATTCCAATTAAGACAACTATGAACATAAAGGATCAAGAGTTAATAATACTTTGTAGAAAAGACATTTAGGTAGAATCATCTATCTTATAGTTATTAGGCCAAATATAATATATCATGTTAGATTATCACTGAGTCACCCAAAGAAACGCATTGGAAGAATGGTAAGGTGAAAGAATATTGAGGTACATTGAGCATACAAAAAAATTACGGAATTTAGTATTCAACTTCCCAAAAGGTTTTTGTTGTTGGCTAGATAGAAAATGATTTTCTAGGTATCATACATGATTGGAAAAGTAGTTATGGTAGTCCATTCCATTTAGCTACATATTTAATTTCATGAATGCTAAATAAACAAGCAATTGTCATACTATTGTCACATAAAAAGGGAGTATGGAGTAGCTACATGAATAGTAATGAAGACTCTCAAGTGATCTAGAAATGGAGGAGAGTAAGTTATGTGGTTTATAGCATAATCATGTTCACTATGATTTCATTCATCAACGTGTAAAAATGAAAATATAGCTCTAAACTAACAAATGCAACATCGTTTTTTTAAGCCTTTACATTCACCAAACCCCTAACACTAACATTTATGAATTTAGAATTGTTTGTGTTAATACAATTGTCAAAATTATGAATTGTTATATAGTGTAATATATGTTATTAGTTCATGTTATGCAAAATTATTTAGAAGTGTCTTAGTTGTTAAAGTTGACCATGTAAAATTAATTAAATCCACATAATTCTTCTCCTATAATTATTTTATTATATTAAAAAAAAACTAGATAAAGTTTTTTTTTTATGAATTAATAAAGTATTGATCCTTTATTACCCAATCACTCTTTTATATTTTGTCAATGTATTTTTTTTTAAGTTTTTTTGGGAAGAGAACATGAATGCTAAAAAATTGAAATAGTTTTTTTAAAATCAATTAAGTTTTTCATAAAAAGTGTAAAGGTAAAAGAGAGTGCAAAAAAAGAAAAATGTTATACATTAAAAAAAGATATGAAAGACCATGAAAGTGAAAAATAAGAGAAATATGTCCGATCGAAAACATATTAATTAAAAAAAATTGTACAAGAAATTATAGTAACAATAAACATTGATTTCAAAAATTTTAATAATACTAACTACCCTATTTAAGCTAAAACTAATATACATGATAATTAGAAAATATATAAAAGATGTTAAACTTAAGATATAAACATTAAACATAAACCCTTACTATATGAGTATATTTTTTAATGGGGTTAACTAACGACAATACTAGTTGAGAAAAAACATTCTCCAAAGTGTTTGTGTGATGTGTAAATTTTTAAGTCTCCTTAATATCTTTTCAATGATCTTTGATTTATTATTATAGAACGTTTGAATTCAGTTGTTTCAATTTTATAATTTCATTTGATTTATTTGTCATTAGCATTTATGAATTTATAATTTGCAGAAGTTTAATTCAAGTATTTAACCTAAATTTAATTTTTTTTTATTTAAATATTTAGAAAACAAATACATTGTTCACATAGCAGAAGTAATCTCAGAATGATTCTATCAGGCTAATTGGAACAAACATAGCCAAACATTCAACATATAAAATGTTTATGATTTTTTATATTGATGGAAGATAATCCTTCTTTAACTAAGCCAACTAGATTAGATTAAAAACAAAAAAAAGTCGGTCTTTGAATGTTTCCAAATATGCTTAAGTTATTTAAATGCCATAAATTTTAATGGTTGCAGAGCTAAAAACCTTTTAAATTATTCCATATTAAAGGTAATTTAAGTGCCAATAAACGTACAAGAAGATTTGTGGCTCCGGTTTTTTCATCATATCCATTCAAGGAAAAGTTCCGCTCATTTAAATTTATTTACGATTGTTTTGTCGTTCAATCTCTGGAAATCCAGATATTTAATAAGTTCTGTAGCTTTCAATCGTCAGAAAACCTAAAATACTAAGCTTAATGCAAGTGCGTAAATAGAAAGATGATTCAGGGCTTATAACTCAAATATAGTGTTACGTACGCGATGGAGAAGGACATTGACGGAGGGTTCGGATTACTACGTTGTCTTCTTTCAATTCGTGAAATTGATTTGACTTGTACCCACCTTTCGTTGCGCCCTCCATTTACTGGGTTTTCTGTTCCCCATACAGAGCGTGAAGATTTGAAAAATAATAAATACAGGGGACATGTTATCCGTTTACCTCACGACTTTTAAAGAAGTATTACGCACGAATTGAAAACATCAAATGAAGAATTCAAAATCAATAAATCTCTTCGTTGGTTTATGACTGTGTTTGCACGGGCGAAGTTGAGCTTTGCATTATTTCACTTGTCTTTTCTGCTCATTCGCCGAGACATAATGAGAAAATTTCAGGAAGTGTTCTATTTAAAGGTTTCCGCCCACTCATTCTCATCGTAACGATTTAATGTTTGTAAAGTTGCTCCTCTAGTTAAGATCGTGGCGGAGTTACTGGCTTTGAATCTCAGATATTTTGAATAGAGGTTGAGATATGGCTAAGCGGGTTAGATTTGTTGTTGCGATTGTCAGCCTTGCATTGCTTGTCAGTGTGCCATACTTTGAGCCGCGAATGCCTACTGGCCGTTTTTTGGGCTTGATGACCATTACTAAAAGAGGTCAGGTGCTCCGCAACGGTTTGGGCCCTGCGGACTACTAGCACAAATAATTACTTGTTAATCTATGTGATGTGAAGTATTTAGATTTATGTAAATTCATGTTAATATCAGATATCTCAAACAAACATTCAACTGGCTTTATTTAAAATGGGTTTAGGTTGAATGTAATTTCATTTAATTTTTAAATTAATAGAACTTTCAATAGTGTTAATCTTGTATGGGTGACAATAACTTTATCAAATCATACTAATGTGTAAATACATGTACCTATTCGGTGTTAAATTCAAGGTTCCATTAACTACTTTTGTTTGGAGCTTTATTTTGAATGTTATTCATTATTTTCAGGGTTGTATAAAGAGGTCACAATTTTATTAGGAGAGCCAGAATCTATTCTACTCACAATTTGGTGAATTTTTTCAAAATTTTAATTTAAGAATGATTAATTTATTTATTTTTATAATGGAAATAGATTCAATAAGATCAATAAACCTCGCTGCACACAATAATAAAAAAATTGTATCCAAGAATTCCAAATAATTCCACCCCATTTCTCCATGGTTTTATGAAAGAAACTTGGCCTCATTAGACTACAGCATTATTTTCATTGTATTCTACTCTTGGGCCACGTGTGCATAAAAATCTCTACCGCCTGGCCCGCAAATGCAACACATAACTTACACAGAGATCCACACTGTAAATACACCGCACTTGTGAATCAGTAAGCGCAATTAACAATACTTTACGTCCTGCTTAGTCACCGTTTTCATACAAACGCATGAACATATATCTTTTTCTTTCACATTTGAAGATTCTGAGATATTGATATGCTATTGGAAACAGGAACCACAGGGCGGCAACTGGTAGCCGTAAAACAGCACCGTGAAAGAATTGGTGAAGCCGTGGTTACGTACCCGACTGGTCACCAACATCTCAGTGAGGTTTGTATTCAATAGAATGGACAAAGAATTCTGATTATGTTAAGTTCATAATTTGACCTACCCGATTAATCGGCAATTTATGAATATTTTAAACGTAGATCATTCTGTCTGGCTGTTATCAAGTTCGTACTCTCCGCCAAGTTGAAGTAGAGGAAACCGACAACAAAAATAGGGGTTCGAGAGGATCCTTTACACAAAGAAAGCTGAAGTCGGTATCCGACTCGAAACGATCGATCCCTGGGGGACCTGATGGTCAACACCACAACAGCGACGGAAAATAAATTCTGATGTATAAGCCCATATAGGAATATGGTGTATTGAAATATGCTAAATAAGTTTGAAGTACGCTAAATAAGTTCGATATCTTCGGTTAGAAGATATTTCGATGCTCGTCTTCAACTCGCTCAATATTGTCCACATATACATATGTGATCAGCTAATGGAGCCACTGTGTTATTTTCTTACGTATCAGTAATTTAGTTTTCGTCTCCGCAATATTGTTTGCAGATTCAGGGTGTCGAATATCATCTCGTTAGGTTTTCCATGACATCTCTGGGATGCTTCAGAGTGGTTTTCTCCTTTCACCAATCTAATAACTTTGGAGATTTAACTCGATTTAACTCTAAGGGAATATTTTTAATATTATTTTTTTATTTTTTATTTAATTATAAAAATAAATTGAGTATAAAATATTTTTTTTTTTTTAACATGTGGTATGTAATATTGGTAGTGGTTAAAATTTATTTATACATTAAAATCTCCATATAAAAAGTGGGGTGAATATTTATATTTGAGATATTATTAAATATTATTTTTAAATGTATTTGTTTAATTTACTGGGTCTAGTGGCATTCTATAATCCAAATATGTATGTATGTCTATGCTCAAAATTAAATTTTTGCTAATGTCGAACAACGTAATAATAAAAAAATAAAAATTAAATAATGTTTATGTCCAATAAATAATAATAATAATAGAAAAACTCTGGATTTATCATGCACAGAGACTGACCAAATACTTGTAGGTACAAACCTTCTTTTCGGAGTGTCGAATTTGAGGAATGGTTCGCATTTCAAAGGATTTGATCTCTCTCAACGCATGATAGATACGGAGTTAGATGGATCTATGTTGTTTCCAACAGAGGGAAAAAATGTCACATTTTTACATTATCATTAATATATTCGAGATAAATTTCATACTTTGCAATTTACATTATGTTTTCTTTGCTTGACATGACCATATCATTCTCTTCTTTAATTTAGTCTATGTTGCTTGACTTGAATGGTTCGTCGTGTTTAGATGTTTTGAGTGGCTTGTGTGTGTCTTTGTTTGGATGATTTGAGTGGTTTTTATGTTTATCTGTTTGGATTTGGATGGTAATGTTTGTGAATATTAGAGTTGTTGTGTTATATCTCTATATGTGTATGTAATTGTGTATTAGTAATTAGTTGACGATGAAGAAGGGAGACAATCTCGTTAATAGTTTGCACGAGGATTAATACTCCACATCTATTTCATTTAATTTTAGGTATCACAACTTTTGGCAACTAATTAATTCTTAATAATGTCCCCCCTTAGGTATCTTGAAGAGTAGTTTTTATTTTAAATTTGTTGAGTTACCTTGGTCTTTTGAGATGATAGAAATTCTCTCTCTCTCTGTCTCTCTCTCTCTCTCTCTCTCCACTTTTCTCTCTGTATGTCAGTCTTCTTCCCTCCCTCTTTCCCCTTCCAAATCCATCTCTTTGCACCTCCCTCTCTCCTCTCTCTCATCTTTCCTCTCTATTCCTTTCTCTCCTACCTCCCTCTCTACCCCTTGACTGTCTCTCACTCTCTGCCCTCCAACCTTATCACTTTCTCCATCACTCTCTAATTCTATCCCTGGCTCTATTCCCCCTCCATATTTGTGTCTCCCTTTCTCTTTCAGCCTTATCTCCCTCTCTCACTCCTATCGTCTCCAGATATCTTCACTCCTCTCGCCTCTAATTTTATTTATCTCCTTCAGTGCAAGCAGTCAATTAGGATTAGAAATCACCATCTACAATGAAATCAATGCATTTAGTGCAAGAAATATTCTTCCCTCTTTCCCCCCTATCTATATCTATGTCTCTCTCTATCTCTCCTACTTTATATCTCTATCTCACCCCCCAAACACACATGCTCTCTATCTCCATAGATATATATCTCTCCCTCCCTCTATCTCTCTCTTCTTCCTTCTCTTCACCTCCCATCTATATATTTATCTCCCTTTGTCTCTCTTTTTCCTTTCTATATGACCCCCCAAAACATACACACTCTTTCTCCATATCTATCTATCTCTGCCTCCATCTTCCTCTTCCCCCCCCTCTCTCTTCCCATTCTCTCCCTCTATGCCCCTTTTATCTCTCTTCCTCCTACTCTCCTCTCTCCTACTCCCCATCTCCCTTATCACTCCCTCTCTCTCTCTCTACCTTTCTCTCTATGTGCTTTTCTCCTTGCCTCCCTCTTTCTCTCCCTTTCTCTCTTTGCGTCTATTTCCTTACCTTGGTCTCTCTCTCCATTTCTCTCTTTGTGTCTATCTCCTTACCTCAGTCTCTCTGTCCCTTTGTTATGAAACTAGCTCACAAAAAGATAGAAAAGATAGATCAACGCCTCAGAATTCAGCCTCTTCGAGGGGGCAACCTCCTTTACATCCTTTACATTACACAAATGAATGATTCTTTGATGATTCAAATGACAAAACGTCCTTTCTATATATAGGAATCTAAGGAGTCACAATATAACCTAGACGACCTAACAATAATAATATAAAGGCACAAAAATAACAATAGAGGGATTCTATGGGGCATAGTAATAACAATATGGGGACAATAGGGGCACAACAATATTAATAAGGGATATAACTACAATAGTAATGGGGTACTCACTAGTATTATAGGGACCTAACATGCCCCTCTCCTTCAAAAAAGTGTTGTCCTCAATGCTTGAGTAGTTCTGGATGCTTCTGTATAAAATTCTCATCCTCCCATGTGGAATCTTCAGTGGATAAGTTCTTCCACTTGATGAGATACTACGAAATTGATCGATTTCGTAGCTGTCGAATTCTTGTTTCTATGACTGCTTCCGGTTCCAATATAATTTTTCCTTCCTTGTTAAGTTCTGGCAATATTGTTTGGACTAGGATCTTGTCACTTATAACCTTCTTTAAACATGAAACATGGAAAACTGGGTGCACTTGAGAAGTTGCAGGAAGCTCCAATTTATATGCCATAGTACCAATCTTTTGCAACACCTTGTACGAACCATAATACTTTCGTGATAATTTATTATCCTTCTTAGCTTGCTTGAGGGACATTTTTTTATATGGTTGTAGCCGTAGGAATACCCAATCACCTGCATCAAAACTTCTTTCGCTGCGATGTTGATCTCCCTGTTGTTTCATTTTTTTCTGCGCCAACATGAGGTTGTCCTTTAAGAGTTGGAGGACTTGTTGTTGATGCTTGATGTGATGTTACACTGCTTGAACCTTAGAATTTTCTCTTAAATATGATGTGATGGATGGTGGATAATATCCATAAAGTGCCATACATGGGGTCATTTTTGTTGCTGTATGGAAGGAATTCTTATACCACCATTTAGCCAGAGGCAACCATTTGACCCATTGTGTCTATTTATCAGATACAAAGCAAGGAAGATATCCTTCCAAAAATTTGTTTACTATCTCAGTTTGCCCATCAGATTGAGGATGATAAGATGAGCTATGAGCTAACTGAGTACCGAGATAAGAAAATAATTCTGTCCAAAAATTTCCAGTGAAAATGGGATCTTTGTCACTTACAATAATATTTGGGTTTCCATGTAGCTTTTGAATTGTTTCCATAAATGCAGTAGAAACTGTATTGGCTTTAAATGGATGTGATAATGCACAAAAGTGTGCATACTTGGAAAGTCTGTCAACTACCACCATGATGACACTCTTTCGCTCAGACTTGGGTAAACCTGTGATAAAATCCATTGAAACCTCCTCCCAACGTTGGCTTGGACTAGATAAAGGTTGTAATAGACCCGAGGTCTTAATTGTTTCAACTTTATTTTGTTGGCAAACCAAAAATTCTGCCACAAACTTTTGAATATCCAATTTAAGGACATCCCAAAAAGATTCCTTCTTAACCCTGTGGTAAGTTTTTGAAAATCCTGAGTGCTCTCCTGAGGGAGAAGTGTGCAATTAGATAAGAATATTTTGTTTGAGTTGGGAATTCTTACAGTGGTATAAGTGATCTTTGCACCATAACGAATCATTTTGTCAGCTAAATGTATCAGATGTATTGGAGTCTTCTTGTAACTTTTGAATAAGTGCCCACACTTCTTCATCATTCCTCCATTCCCCCCTTGCTTCGTTTATCCAATCTAGTTGGATAATAAAAATGGTGCACAACAATGCTTCCACATCCTCATCCTTTCTTGAGAGCATCTACCACCACATTTTGATTCGCTTTTTTGTAGATGATTTCAAAGTCATAATGCAACATCTTTGTGACCCACTTTTGTTGCTCTTCAAAGGATAATATTTGTTCCAAAAAGTATTTAAGGCTATCATGATCTGTTTTTACCTTGAAGTATCTTCCCATTAGGTAGGGTCGCCATTTCTTAAGTGTATGTAGTATTTCCAACATTTCCTTCTCATAAATAGCTTTGTGTAAAAACTTTCCCTTGATTGGACGACTTTCAAAAGCAATGGGTCTTTCATCTTTCATTAAAACAACACCAATTCCATTTCCTGAAGCATCACATTCCACAATAAAGGTTTTCTTGAGGTCCGGTGGAGCTAAGACTGGTGCTTCGCACATTGCCTCTTTAAGATTTTCGAAGGCCTTTGTTGCTTCTAGAGTCCATGAAAATGAATCTTTCTTCAATAATGTTGTTAGAGGTGCTGCTATTCTCCCATAATTCTTAACAAACTTGCGATAATACCCTGTCAACCTGAGAAATACTCACAGATGCTTTATGGATGTGGGGATTTTCCATTCCTTAATGGATTTAATTTTGCTAGGGTCTACCTTAACTCCTTCATGAGATACAATATGACCGAGATATTCCACCTCTTGTACTCCAAAGAAACATTTGAAACTTTTTGCATATAATTGTTTCTCCTCCAATAGTTGTAGCACCCCGTCAACATGTTCAACATGATCCTCCAAAGACCTACTGCAGATTAGTATATCATCAAAAAATACTAACACAAATTTTCCAAGGAAGGGTTTGAAAATTGAATTCATCAAACCTTGAAATGTAGAAAGTGCATTGGTAAGGCCAAAAGGCATAACCAAAAATTCATAATTACCCTCATGAGTTCTAAATGTTGTTTTCGAAATGTCTTTAGTCTTCATTCTGATTTGATGATATCTAGAACGAAGATCCAACTTGGTGAAGTAAATTGATCCATGCAATTCATCCAGTAATTCATCAATGACAGGAATGGGAAACTTATATTTAATAGTGAGCTTGTTGAGCTCCCTATAATCTGGACACATATGCGCCATTATCCATCCTTCTTGTGCACCAATACTACTGGAGCAAAGAAAGAACTTTGACTAGGTTGAATTATACCAGCCTCCATCATTTCTGCAACCATACGTTCAATTTCACTCTTTTGGGCATAGGGATATCTGTACGGCCTGATGTTTGGAGGAACACTTGCTGGAATCAGATGAATAGCATGATCATGATCACGAATAGGTGGGAGACCTTTGGGAGTCTCAAATACCTTGGAATGATTGTTCAAGACTTTTTGGAGATATGGAGAAATAGATGATTTCGATGTGGAAACATCTAGCAAACATAATTGTGCAATTACACCCCTTTGTTCCATTTTTAGAAGCTTTGTCATACTGTTAGAGCTGATTATCTTTCCTGGTTTCCCTGCAATACCCCTTAATTTAACTTCCTCTCCTTTTGCAGAAAATTTCATGAAAAGTTCTTAAAAATTAAAAGCTATTGTACCTAAGGATTGTAGCCATTGAACTTCTAATACAACATCAACACCTCCTATTGGAATGGAAAGCATTGGGCTAGTCAATACAGATTCTCCCATGGATAGCTTGATATTATGGCACTTTCCAGAGCAATCTATTGTTCCTCCATTTGAAACCATCCCTTGACACTCTGGTGTTGGATATAGGAAGCAATTCAATTCTTTTCCTACCTTACAATGAATAAAATTGTGGTTACTTCCTGAATCAATCAACACTATTACCTTTTTCTTCTTGATTTGTCCCTCTATTTTGATGGTTTGAGGAGTGGTAATTCTCACCAATGCATTACAAGATATGGTCAGATTCATTTCTTCTTTATCTATGCTTTGTTCTTGGAGTATATCCTCTTCTTTTGACCTTTCTTGCTGCTTTTCTTCTTCCTCTTCACAATCTATGTAGAATAATTTCTTCTCAGCACACTTATGACCTTTAGTGTATTTTCTATCACAACTGTAACAAAGCCCTTTTGCTATTTTTTCTTCCAATTGTTGTGGTGTCAACCTTATATGTTGTGGAAGACTAGGGGCAACAACACTTCTATCTTTATAGTTGTGAGTGGTCTGCTTTCGGGTTGCCATAATTTTTCTTTCCATCTCTCTTGCTAACCTGAATGCCCTGTCATATGAATCAGGTTCCCAAAGGCGAACATCATGTTGGATATTATCCTTTAAATTCCCTATGAACACATCAATCCTATGCTCCTCTAGAATATTTTTTACCCTTATGTTCAATTTTTGGAACTCTTCAATGTGCTCCATTATTGAACCCTTTTGTTTGAGACTTATCAATTGGGTAAAAAATGTGTTTCTTTTTGTATCCTCATAATGTGCTGTCAATTCTTCCATAAAAATTGCCCGAGCGGTAATTTGTTTACGAGAGCAAAGCCATTGATACCATACAAACTGATTTGGTTCCAAATATAAAGTTGCAATACGTACCTTTTGTGTGTTTTGCACATTATTGAGATCGAAGAATTGCTCCATCTGTAATATCCATGTTGCAGGATCCTTGCCATCAAACTTCCTCATATCAATTTTTGGAATATGGTGGGTCTTTGATCCAACATTAGAGTCTATGAAATCATGATTAACATTTCTTTTGTTCGCATCATGAGTTTCCTTTACTACCCTTTCACCATTTGTAAGTATTTCTTGTAGAAAATTTGTCAAATCTGTCTTCAAATTTTCCATGTCTGTCTTCAAATCTATCTTCAAATCATCCATCTTAGCTTCCATGCCCTTTATCTTAGATTCCACGCCATTTATCTTAGCTTCTGTTAGCTTTTGTGAGAGTGAGATTTGCTGCACTTGGTCTTGTAATTTTGATATATCATGTAGCATTTCTTCCTCTTCTTCATGAGTTATGCCAGAGATTTTAGATTGCTTACTAGGTGTTTGCATTTTCTTTCTTCGAGGAATCAATTACTGATAATAATGCTCTACTATGCCCTTTGAATTCCTTCAAAATAATTTTTCAAACCAAGCTTAAGCAAAAATTTAAAAAAATGCACACACCTTTTTTTCACTTTGTAGGAGCTCGATATTGCCTCTAATGTATCTCTGTAATTTCGAATCATCTAGTTCCAAAATTGTGACCTGCAGTAGCCCTTTTTGTCCTCTTTCCAATTCCACTAGATTGATCCAAATTGGATTCTCCAAGGAAGAGTTATGCCAAATGTCCCACAATGACCTGATTATAGACTAGTTCAGTAGAGCTAACTTGTATGACATTCCACATGTCCCTGTTTCGACCTTTGGCTTTGAAAAATATAAAAAAGAAACTACAGTCCGTCCTATTTCTATACCTTCTTACAAAACTTCAATCCAATGCTCAGAGAGAAAGTTATGACGATTTTCCCCAGGTCACCTGTTTGGAATGTAATTCAGGAGTCTGCAAAAAGACAAACTTCCTCAGATCATATCTCCACAAATGTAGCGCAAAAAGCTCTGAAATTCGGACCTAAGGTTTAGTGTGATTTCGTCTCAAATGTGTTTTTTTTTGCTTCTGAAACGTCGCAGAAAAAAAGTTATAGCGAAAATGCCACGATGACCTATTTGGAGCAGCGAAACCCTAGAATCCAAGCTTTGATACCAAATGTTATGAAACCAGCTCACAAAAAGATAGAAAAGATAGATCAATGCCTTATAATTCAGCCTCTTTGAGGGGGAAACCTCCTTTTCATTACAAAAATGAATGATTCTTTGATGATTCAAATGACAAAACCTCCTTTCTATATATAGGAGTCTGAGTCACAATATAACCCAGCCGACCCAACAATAATAATATAAGGGCACAAAAATAAAAATAGAGGGATTCTATGGGGCACAATAATAACAATATGGGGACAATAGGGGCACAAAAATCTTAATAAAGGATATAACTACAATAGTAATGGGGTAATCACTAGTATTATAGGGACCTAACACCCTTTCTCTCCTACCTCTCTCTCTCTCTCTCCCTCCATCTCTCCTTCTTTATCTCTCCATCTCAGCCCCAAACATACACACTCTCTCTATATATTTCCTTTGACACTCCTTCTCTCTCTCTCTCTCTCCACTTTTCTCTATCTATGTCTTTCTTATTCCCTCCCTCTCTCTCCTTCAAATTCCATCTCTCTATCCTTCCTTCTTTCCTCCTTTCTCTCAAATCCTCTCTCTCCCTTTCTCTCACTTCCTCTATCTCTCCACCTCTATCACCCTGTGCCTTTGTTACTTCTTCCCATATATATCTAGAGTTAATATATATCATGATATGTTAATATATATTACAATATAACAAATTTAATATTATATTAATTAAAATTTATTAAGTTTAATAATATTAACATTATAATATATTAATATTAATATTAGATTGAATACTAATATTAATATGAATATTAATATTTGAATATTAGTATGAGATTTAATGATGTTTTTACATGGCATGATAACAAAATTTACAATAAAACTAAATCCAATTAATATATCTTAATATTACAACTTTGACTCGAAATATTTTTGTCTATAGAGATTTTAATATATCCGTAAGATATGGTTTTCCTTTTAAAGATTCATTTTACAAATTATTAATTAAGATAAATATGATAAGATTTTGGAGCAAGATTTTGGATTCTTTGTGTTGAATTAAACTTTTTATTAAGAAATGGTATTGACTTTAGTGATGTTTAAAATATTACTTAATTTCGAATTTTAATGTGGTAATTTATTTTTTAAACACAAATTTATGATCCATTCAAATTCAACCTATAAGATTCCCCGATCAGGGTGTGAAAGGCAGTGTATAGTAATAAAGGGAGAGGTAGGCCACTAGACATGGTCGGTCGAGGGGGGATCAGACACCCAACTGGCTTGGTGGGCCGAGGGAGAAGATGTTAGATAAGGGCCACGAGAGTAGGTAAATGGCAGTGGGGTTGTGGGCAGTACAGGGAAGAGACAGTTGTGCAAGTGGGCAGAGGTGAGAGAGGATTTCCAGGTGTCAAGATTGGTAGAGGGAGGAAGGCAATGACAACCAACAAGTGGTGAGGTAGCTGGAGTAAATTCATAGTAGGAGTAGCCAATAGTAGGAGGGAATTAACTTAGGGAAATTATGGGGAAGTTAGGGAAATCACATCGTGAGACAATCATGCGAGAGAAAGGGCGGTGGATAGAGGAAGAAGGAACGTGGTGAGTCCTTTGGGTGCTAGGCAAGGTAGGTGGATAGAAAGAAAAAAGGAGAAGAAAGTTAGGATAAGATGCAATTGCAATGTGTGGCTTGGGAAGGAAGGCATTGTAGTAATGTGTGGAGGGTTAGAAGTGACCTTTGAATTGTTGACAAGGTTAATATTCCTTAATCCTAAGTTGAGCTTCGATCTGGGTAAGTTCCACAAGAATAGAGGCAGTAATTGGAGTGGCAATTGGGGGAGGAAAATTGCACTGAGAAAGCTCTTGCTTAGCTCCTTCGACGAGACCCATTGGTGAAGGATAGCTCTCTCATGGATCAGAATGAGATTTGTAGTTTGGTGGGAGATTGAGAAGAACCCTTGGCCACTAGGGTGGCGATACACAGGGTAAGGTTGCAATTACAGTAGGGTGGAGGTGTAGAGAAGCCTCGTGGGAGCTGGGTAACTGGGCTCTTCAAATTCCTATGGGAAGCTACCAGAATGAAGGGGAGGTCATTAGGCCACAATCCTCTGAGGAGGCAGGGGAGAATCAGGTTGTCAATGGGGTTTATCATAGTTCTCTGGGCATGGAGCGATTGAAAAATCTCACGCTAGAGAAGCCCCATTCGGAATGGGGGAAGCCTGAGGCCACTCTGATTAATATGATGTTGACTTACAATGTTGTATTCCTGGTTTTTGTTTTAGGTAATATAACAAGAAGAGTGCAAAGAACTTTAGAGCCTCAGCACTAAAACCGTGCTCCAGTCGAAGTATAGGTGCGCTGCTCGATAAGGGAGGAAAAAAGCCAGAAGGAGAACAAGATGGCGAAGGAAGGTAACCAACCGGGAAGGAAAGGAAACAGAGGAATGGTAAAAGCCAAAAAGATGATGAAAGGCTTGGATCCGACTTCTAGCAACGGACCGAGAAAAAAAGGCAGGAAAACAGGGAAGGAGAGTATCTAGAACCTGATCAATGCATACTTCGTAGGAACACCGCCTAAGGTGAAAGCAATAATTTCTAAATGGGAAAGAGAATTAAAGAATAACATAGCAAATCAAGAGATAGAGGCAGAGGAATGGGAAACAATGGTTAAAGACCCTGAGAATACCAAAGGATTCCAAACATTGTTCTGCAAAACAATCCAGCAGTATTGCGTCATGAAAAACATCTTGGCCCACATAATGAGAACCTATAAGGAAAGAGAAGAACTGAAGGTAGATAGACTAGCTAAGCCAAGCATGAAGGACCTGCAAAGGGAGATCCAATCTATTCAATTACAATTGTACCACAACAACCTCACTATGAATAGGATTGAACAGACCCTATAGGATATGAAAGAAGTGAAATCCTGGGTTCAAGCATGAAAGCCCCAACCCCGGTGGACTCATCAGATGATTGAAGCAACCCTGCCAGTATAATTTGTTTATATGACAAATAGAATTTTTTATTTTAATAAGAATTATATAGTAGATAAAGTTTCCAATGTAGCATGGATAGTAAGGAAAACTCTTTTTAAATTTTGGATAGCGTTTGATGCAGACAGATGGCCAACAGACTTGGTTTCCTATGGGCAAGTTGAGGACACCTACAATTTTTGTTGAAAACATACTTATTTTTATGAAATTTCAATAGAAAAAGGATCCTATCAAGCTTACAAAATAAATAAATAAATCAACCTTTAAGATAAAAAAAATTGTTAAAGACATGAGATACTTGTATTGTAGTTCTTTTATCTATTATTTTCATTTTTGTTTAGGGATGACATTAATTTCTTTCTATTTTTATTATTATTTATTGGACGTAAAAGTTAATTAGATTCTATTTTTTTTATGTTGCCCAACATTATTTAAAATTTAATTTAGAGCATAGACACACTTACACATTGGGGTCATACTCCACTTTAAAATATGCCTCTAGGCGCAACAAGCCAAAATATAAGCATGAAAAATATAAACCCATATAGAGATATGGTGTATTGCGTTGAAGTATGCTAAATAGGTTTGAAGTACGCTAAATAAGTTCGATATCTTAGGTTAGAAATATTTTGATTCTCATCTTCAACTAGCTCAAAATTGTCTGTGTATACTATGTGATCAGTGAATGGAGCCACTATTTTATTTTCTTGTGAAACAGTAATTCAGTTTTGGCCTCAATATTGTTTGCAGATTCAGGGTTTCAAATATCATCTTGTTAGGTTTTCCACGGCGTCTCTTAGATGCTTCATAGTGTTTTTCTGCTTTCACCAATCTAATAATTTTGGAGATTTAAATCCACCTAATACTAAGGAATTAATATTCATATTATTTTTTTATTTTTAATTCAATTACAAAGAAATATTTTGAGTATAAAATAATTGATGGATTTTTTTAGCATTTGTTATGTAATATTGGTAGTGGTTAAAATTTATTTACAAATTAAAATCTCCATACAAAATTGTGGTGAATATCTATATTTCAAAAAATTATTTTTATTTTTTTAAATGTATTTGTTTAATTCAATGTGCAGAGAGCACATTCTACAACCCATTATGACCCAGATGTGTAAATATGTTCGTGCTTAAAATTTAATTTTAGCTAATGTCGGCGAACATAAAAAAAATAGAATCTAAATAATGTTTATGTCCACTAAATAATAATAAAAATAGAAAAAATTAATGTCATCCCTAAACAAAAATGAAAATATCTTTATAGACCAATGTAGATGCATCTAACTCCAGATCTATCATGCACCCAAATAGATCAAATCCCTGGAGGTACAAACCTTAGAGTGTAGAAGTTGAGGAAATATTTGCACCTCGAGGGATTTGATCCCTCTTGACGCATGATAGATCTAGAGTTAGACAGGTCTAGGTTGCTTTGAGCTGAGGGAAATAATGTTACATTTTTATATTATGTTTTTTTTTCTTTGATATCTAGTGGAATCGGCAACGACGGTGGTATCATACTCATGTTACAAGGGGTCAAATCCCACCGGCTGCCACTATAACCGCTAGGAGGAACCTCCCAGCCCATAAGAACGACCCTCAGGTTAAGAAGAGACTTGAACCCTTGACCTGCACAGTGTTACAAAAAACTTAGCAGGCCGTCTGCTAGACACGAGACCAAACCCATGCGAGCTACATTTTTATATTATCATTATTATGTATATGTTTGAGATAAATTTCATACTTTGAAATATATATTATGTTTTATTTTCTTGACATCACCATATCATTCTCTTATTTAATTTAGTCTATGTTGTTGGCATTGAATAGTTTGTCTTTGTTTAGATGATTTCAGTGGTTTGTGTGTGTGTGCATTTAGATGATTTGAGTTGTTTATGTTCTTGGATTTGGATGGTAATGTTTGTGAATCTTAAATTTCGTGTGTTATATTTGTATATTTGTATGTAATTGTCTATTAGTAATTAGTTGGTGATGAAGAAGTGAGACAATATTCTCAATAGTTTGTACGAGGATTAACACTGCCCACCTATTTCATTTAATTTTAGGTATCACAACTTTTGACAACTAATTAATTCTTAATAGTGTCCCTCTAGGTATTCCTAAATATATCTTGAATTATAGTTTTTTATTTTAATTTTTCTCAATTACTTCACTCCGTTGAGATGATAGATATTGTCAATAACGTTAATGATGAAAAATGATGAAATAGAATTTTTGAATGCAAACTGACAATATAACAGTGTTGAATGACAGAAAATGTGAATAATAAGAATGTAGTCAATTACAAATAGTCTTGATTGTAATCAATCTCAAACTATTTTCTTCTACTATTATTATTGTCACCCCTATTGGTTCTTCCATCTTTTCATATATCTATTATATGAAAAGGGATTTTGAAACGTAAACCATTAAAATATTTAACACAAACTATTGTAGTAAACATCTTACCTTCTCTCTCTTTCTCTCCAATATTTATAGGTTGAATTACTATAACACAAAAATCAATGCACATTGTCAATAATTTATTTGTGCTTACACTAAAATCAATAACATTGTTCATCTAATCACTTTAAAATTAATGTAGCATCATACATCTAGTTACATCAAATCAAAAATCAACATTTACACAGGAATCAATGCATCTAATGCAAACAATCGAATAGGATTAGAAAAAAACATATACATTGAAATCAATGCATCTAACACAAGCAATCAAATAGAATTAGAAAACAACATCTACATTGAAATAATGCAACTGATGCAATAAATTAAACATGATTAGAAATCAACATCTACATTGAAATCAATGTATCTAGTGCAAGCAATCAAATCTAATAAAAAATTGGCATCTACACTAAAATCAATACATCTAGTCAAAACAATCAAATAGAATTACAAATCAACATCTACACTAAAATCAATGCATCTAATTCAAGCTATCAAATAGGAGTAGAAATCAACATCTACACTGAAATTAATGAATCTAGTGCAAGAAATAAAATATCATTAGAAATGAAAATCTACATTGAAATCAATGCATCTAGGTCAATCAATTAAATATTATTATTAATCCCCATCTACAATGAAATCAATGAACCTAGTGTAAGTAATCAAATGGGATTAAAAATAACCGTCTACACTAAAATTGATTCATCTAGTGTAAGCAATAAAATATAATTAGAATTCAACATCTACACTAAAATCAATGCATCTAGTGCAATCAATTATAAATGATTAGAAATCAACATCTAGATTGAAATCAATGCATCTAGTGCAATGAAATATCATTAGAAATCAATATCTACACTTAAATTATGCATATAGTTCAAGCAATCAAATATGATTAGAAGTCACCATGTACGCTCAAACCAATGCATATAGTGAAAGAAATATTCTTCCCTCACTCGCTCCTTCATTTATATATATATACCTCCCTCCATCTCTCCTTCTTTGTCTCTTTATCTCACCCCCAAACATATCCACACTCTCTCAATTTGTCCCTTGTCACTCTCTCTCTCTCTCACTCTCTCTCTCCACTTTTCTCTCTCTAAGTCATTCTTCTTCCCTCCCTCTCTCCCTTTCAAAATCCATCCATTTGACCCTCCCTCTCTCCTCCTCTCTCTCCCTCCCTCTCTCCTCTCTCTCATCGTTCCTCTCTATCCCTTTCTCTCCTACCTCCCTCTCTCTCCTCCTTTCCCTCTCTCTCTCTCTACTCTCTAACCCTCTCACTTTCTCCATCCCCCTATCGTTTTCTCTCTCCCCCCTCCATATTTGTGTATCCTTCTCTCTCTATTATCCTTATCTCCCTCTCTCACTCCTCTCATCTCTAGATCTCATCATTCATCCTCTCCCCTTTAATTTTGTTTATCTCCTTCAGTGCAAGCAGTCAAATAGGATTAGATATCACCATCTACAATGAAATCAATACATCTAGTGCAAGAAATATTCTTCCCTTTCTCCCCCCTCTATCTATATCTACATATCTCTCCATCTCTCGTAATTTATATCTCTATCCTACCCTCCAAACACACATGTTCTCTCTCTACATAGATATCTATCACTCCCTCTCTCTCTATCTCTATCTTCCCCATTCCCTTCACCTGTCATCTATATCTCTATCTCCCTTTGCCTCTCTTTTATTTTTCTATATCACCCCCCAAAACATACACAATATTTATCCATATCTGTTTATCTATCTCTCCTTCCTCTATCTAGGAAGGAGAGAGGGAGGGAAGAAGAAAGACATAGATAGAGGAAAGTGGAGAGAGAAAGAGAAGGAGTGACAATGGAGAGATGGATAGAAGGAGAGAGAGACTTAGGAGATAGTGAAAGGGTTGTAGGGAAAAGTGAGAGAGAGTGAGAGAGAGGTAGGTGGGAGAGAAAAGGAGAGAGGGGAAGGAAGAGAGAGAGGACGTGAGAGAGCGAAGGAGAGAGAAAGGGCAAGAGAGGAAGGTGAGAAATAGATAGATATGGAGAAAGAGTATGTATGTGTATGGGGGTGATGTAGAAAGAAAAAAGAGAGACAAAAGGAGATAGAAATATAGAGGGAAGGTGAAGAGAAGGAGTAAGAGAGAGATAGAGAGAGGGAGAGATATATATCTATGGAGAGAGAGTATGTGTGTGTTTGACAGTGAGAAAGAGAGACAAAGTTGGAGAGATGGAGAGAGATAGAGATATATATATAGTGGGAGGGAAGGGGAAGAATATTTCTTGCACTAGATGCATTGATTTCATTGGAGATGGTGATTTCTAATCCTATTTGACTGCTTGAAAGGAGGGAGATAAACAAAATTAGAGAGGGGAGGAGGAATGAAGAGATCTAGGGATGAGAGGAGTGAGAGAGGGAGATAAGGCTAAGAGAGAGAGGGGGGGATAGAGAAGGAGAGAGGGATGGAGAAAGTGACAGGGTTGGAGGGCAGAGAGGGAGAGAGAATGAAGGGGGGAGAGAGAGGGAGGTAGGAGAGAAATGAACAGAGAGGAAGGATGAGAGAGAGGAGAGAGGGACGGAGAGTGAGAAGGAGTAAGCAACGGACAAAGAGATGGATTTGGAGTGGGAGAGAGTGAGGGAAGAAGAATTAGATAGAGAGACAAAAGTGGAGAGAGAGAGACTGTGAAAAGGGAGAGACTGAGAGAGTGTGCATATATTTGGGTCTGAGGTAGAGAGATAAAGAAGGAGAGGTGGAGGGAGGTATATATATTGATGAATGACAGTGTGAGGGAAGAATATTTCTTTCACAAGATTCATTGATTTCAACCTACATGGTTATTTATAATCATATTTGATTGTCTGCAATAAATGCATTGATTTAAGTGTGTATATTGATTTATAATGATATTTTATTGCTCGCACTAGATGCATTGATTTCCGTGTAGATGCTAACTTCTAATCCTATTTAATTGCTAGCACTAGATGCATATATTTCAGTGTAGATGTCGATTTCTAATTATATTTGGTTGTTTGCACTAGATGCATCGATTTCAATGTAGATGGTTATTTTTACTCCTATTTGATTACTTACACTAGATGAATTGATTTCATTGTAGATGGTGATTTATAATACTATTTGATTGTTTGAACTAGATGCATTGATTTCAATACAAATGATCTTTCCTAACGATATTTGATTGCTTGCACTAAATGCATTAATTTCACTGCAGTTGTTGATTTCTTATCCTATTTGATTTCTTGCATTAGATACATTGGTTTCAATGTAGATGTTGATTTCTAATTCTATTTTATTGCTTCCACTAGATATATTGATTGCAGTGTAGATGTTTATTTCTGATTATATATGATTTCCTGCACTAGATACATTGATTTCAATGTACATGTTGATTTCTAATCTTGTTTGATTGATTGCATTAGACACATTAATTTCAGTGTAGATGTTATTTTCTAACCCTTTTTTATTGTTTTCGTTAGATGTTTTGATTTTAATGTAGATGCTTTTTTCCAATCCTATTTGATTGCTTGCACTAGATGCATTGATTTCAATGTAAATGTTGATTTTTATTTTGATGTAACTATATGTATGATGGTACATTAATTTTAAAGTGATTGGATTAACAATGTGCATTGATTTTTGTGTTATAGTAATTCAAGCTATAAATATTGCAGAGCAAGAGAGAAAACGTAAGATGTTTACGACAATAGTTTGAGTTAAAGATTTGAATGGTTTACGATTTCAATGACCCTTTTAATATTTAACCAAGAAAATATTTTGGGATTGATGACAATCAAGACTATTTGCAATTCACTACATTCTTATTATTCACATTTTCTCCCATTCAACAATATTAAATTGTCACTTTGCATTCAAAAAAATTATTTCATCATTAAAGTTATTAACAATATCTATCATCTCAAGAGACTGAGGTAACTGAGAAAATTTAAAATAAAAACTACTCTTCAAGGTATATTTAGTAATACATGGAGGGACATTATTAAGAATTAATTAGTTGTCAAAAGTTGTGATACCTAAAATTAAATGAAATAGATATGCAATATTAATCCTCCTGCAAACTGTTGACAAGATTGTCTCACTTCTTCATCACCAACTAATTAATAGACAATTATATACACATACAGAAAAATAACGTAACAACTATAACATTCACAAAGATTACCATCCAAATCCAAACACATAAACATGCAAACGACTCAAATCATCTGAACATAGACACAAACAAACCACTAAAAACATCTAAACACAAACTTACAAATCATTCTAGACAAGCAACATAGACTAAATTAAAAAAGAGAATGATATGGTCATGTCAAGCAAAAAAAACATAATGTAAATTTCAAACTATGAAATGTATCTCAAACATATACATAATAATGATAATATAAAAATGTGACAATGTTGCCCTCAACTGAACCAACCTAGATCCATCTAACTCTGGATATATCACGTGCCCGTGCCGAGAGGGATTGAATCCCTCGAGGTGAAAACCTTTCCTCAAATTCTACACTCCAAAAAAAAATTTATACCTCTAAAGATTTAATCCCTCTCGGGGCATGATAAATCCACAGTTAAATGGCACTCTGCTGGTATATTAATTTTATTTATAATGACTAATATTAATAATATATAATAATTTATTATTATAATTAATAATAATAATTTACAATAGTGAAAAATATTAGTTAAATGATTTGGTAAACAATTTGTTTTCTAAATATTTCCCCATTATAATTTTATGAAACAATTACATATAATATAATAGTATAAACCTATTTACAAATTACTAATAATAATTCAAAATAAAATTATATTTATTTTTTAAAATAATTTTTATATACCTTAAACTTTACTCCAATGATAGATGGCCTTGAAGAAACAATAAAAAGTCAACGGAATACACATTATAGTGAAATTTATTTTTTAAAGTCCGCATGGGGTAGCTCAAGTGGCAATGGCCGTAGAAATGAAGTCTCACCGAACCGGAGATCTTGGGTTCGATTCTTGTGCTACCCTCCCTGGAAATGGGGTGAATAACGGACATGTAAAAACTCCAAAATGAAAAGGTCCCACCTAAGCTTACAAAAAAAAAGAAATTTATTTTTTAAAATCATTTTTATATACTTTACACTTTACTCCAATGATAAATGGCCTTGAAGAAACAATAAAAAGTCAACGGAATACACATTATAGTGAAGTTTAGTTGTTGCAGTTTATGATCGGACTGTTCGCAAGGTTTTCCACACCTCTAGAGCCGTCTCCCAATTATGATCGGACTGTTCGCAAGGTTTTCCACACCTCTAGAGCCGTCTCCCAATCATTCTACTTAATTTATTTGCGGGCATATTAGTTTCGATCAGCCTCACCTGATTCTTCGCATTGTTTTGGTAGCTATAAGGTTTGATCCTTGGTCTCTCATAGATTAGGCATGGCGGTTACCGATTCACCATGTGGTTAAAAAAAAATATAAGTTGAAAAATGTACTGGCTTGGTCTTTACTATAATATTTGGTTCATTATATTATCTTGTCCAGCGGATATGATTTTGAAAGACAATTTTTTTCTAATATCATAAATTTTAATTCCTTTTCTAATTTTATTATTAGAGATATAAAAGTATTGAGTTAAAGTTTTATTTTATAATTGAATGTAAAAGTCATTACTAATTATATCTATATTTAATTTGGAGTTGACATTTGCTTCTCTTAAGATAAAAATAAAATATTTTTTAACTAGAAAAGAGAAGTTATAATAAAAATAAAATAAAATATGTTATGCATATTTAATTAATGGTTTATATAACCTAATATAATAGATAAATTAGAAATTAAAAAAACATGTGACTAAAATGTTTAAACTTTATATTTTTCAAAAATATTTTAACAAGTAATTTAAGTACTCTAAACTTATATTAAATCCATACTTAAAATAAATCTAAACTGATACTAAATTGATACATTTATTTAAATATATATTAAAAAAGAATGTCCTAAAAAAAACTGTAAAGCAGTTTCGAAACTGATAAAAAATGATAGTTGTGATTCATTGCTACCTATCACATTATTAATGAGCATAGATGGAATTGTTGAATATTAAAGAAATACAAATTTATACTCTAAGAACTCTCATGTGAATATACGCAGAAACAAACAGATTGTCTAGTCAAGATGATGCGTGGCTATAAGCAGCCTGTAATAAAACTTGAAGAACCTGTCGTTGTGTGTCCCATAAACCAAAATGAATTCCCGCTTTAGAGAAGTACAGAGAATTAAAAGAGAATTTTAGCCTTTGTATCTATGATGCAGGAGCATCAACTTTTAGGCAAAACCATTTTCCATAGAGTTAGGGGTGATGAAATTTCTGAAGCCAATTTCCCTTAAATGAAATTTATATAAATTTGGAATAGTGGGTTTTAATGTGGTTAGAATGTCTTCATTTTAGAGAGAATCTAGGCTATTAGGAGTCTAATGAGCTAGCATTTCTGGTCTGGTGATCCATTGCAAAGGTGACAAATGCCTAACAAGCTGTGTTAGGCAGTTTTGAGGAGTTGAGGCAGATGTTCAATTTTTCTTTGCTGTATTAGGATATTTTCTATACAGTAGGAAGCTACATATGTATGTCCAATTAGAACAGTAACGAGGAGTTTATAGAGGACAGTTAGAGCTGGAGCACAAAAGCCGGGGAAAGCATGAATGCAAAGCATTTAATTTACTGTCAATGTATTATTATATCAGTAATAGAATGAGTTTAAATTGTGTTTGCATATATATTGTGTGTGGTTTGATTTCCTTTGTAGCTTGTATGAATGCTATGTGAGGATGTTTGCATGAGGTATGCTCTTGTCATAGCGAGAGTGCTTGTTTTAATAATCGTCCTAGATAGGGTAAGGTTCAGTAGTTTAATATGAGAGAGAGTGCATTCCTGGTAGAGGAGGTCCAATAGAATTAAGACAGCTCGAATTGAAACTACAAGAAAGAGACCAAGCCCCGAGTTAGGATTGGCCTAAGTCTCAAAGGGGAATAGCCCCCGAGTGCATGGTTTCCTGTGTGGTTTGATTGTGAATTCATTGCACAAATCTGCTATGGGTATAGTGAGCACATTGCCATGCCAGTCAAAGAGATAATGCCTTGCAGACTTGTTAGTTTGTTCTAGGTCGGGTTGTACTAAGTAGAGTGAATCTGGGCATCTCAAGGAGAGAAACGTCTACGGTAGTGACCTTGCGTTCACTAGACAGAGAGGTTAAAAGTTTTGAAAGTGGTGCTAGTCTTCTGAATGGTGAGAAATCGTTAGAGGTTCAGAGTTCAAACCCATGTGTGGAGCAGTGTTGGCATGCCAAAGGACATCCCCGAAAACAACAAACAAACGACGAGCCCGAGGTTCCGGCAGTACAGGGTTTCACAACGGGCTCCCACTGAAAGAAAACTAAGTAGCTTGCGTAAAGGTACAATCCAGTCTCGCATGTCCCCCCTCCTTAAATGATTATGGGCCAAGGGGGCCTTCAGATGATCGAGAACCATGGATCGCACCCCAGTCGAATGGAGAGCGCATAGCGTTCAAAGAAAGCTGGAGTTTAACGTGCGTCCTTCGGCACAATTTTCGATCTTGGACCCCTTCTTTCTTACGTCATAAGGGAGCCCGCTGCCCCTACCCTATAGATCTCATGGAGTCGTTCACAGCCATAGAATTATGTGGGGACCATGGGAGTAACCAGCACCTCACTATAAATGCCAGGTCACATGAGTATGGCGCCTAGAGCCTGGGCAAGAAATTCGCACTCGTCTATGTTTACATAACGCGAATTGAGTGTTGGGATATGTGAGAGAAAGGGAGACGATGGGTCTATAGCCTTTGAGACAGTCCTAGTTGTGCGGTAGTTTTGAGAAAGGACTAAAACAACTTTTCCTAACGCTCTGATAGAGGAGCTAGAAAGTAAAAGTTGGATCATAGGTGAGAGCCCAAAAGTGTTGGCTAGCTTAAGTGGCATGAAATCCTAACCATGCTCTTTCGGGATTGGGAGAAAAGGATGTGGTTGTGATAAGAAGATAATTGCAGCCAATAAGAGAGGAAATTGAAGAGAATGCTGACATTGAAGAGAATGCTGACATAGGTGATAAAGACAACAATGTTTAGTGGCAGAGAAATTTGTGAAGGATTTTTGGTGAAAATAATTGGAGAGTTAATAGCTACATCACTTTGAAATAAGGAATGCATAATATTACAAAGATTTCACTGTTGAGGAGATCTAGTAGGTAAACATGGTTTTATGGTTTTACTTTAACATAGTGAAGGAGTAGATAATTATAAGTAGCAACAACAATAACAAAGTTGTGGCAACGAACCCTTTTCGCTAAGAAGATGGAGAGAGAGAGAGAAAAACATTTGAGATGAGATTTGGAAAGTGCAGAGGATAGAGGAAGTCCTCAAGAGAATTGACATGAACATATGAATTTCTCGAGAGGCAAGAAAATTTCAACAAATGAAGTAGTAGAGGAGGCTTGAGAAGTTCCAGAGAAAGCGAAATTGTTGTACTGAAATGCTACGCCCTAAGGAGACAAACTTGGTGAGGAGACAAGTTTGCAACTCACAGTGAGCATGATCAAGTTCACCGAGAAGGAGAGATTGATGACCACTGTTGGTCATGAAAATGGTTTAGGTGAAAGCCACAAGAGGATGGAGGAAGATGGCACTAGGAGAAGAAAGATAAGCCAAGAGGAGTCTAAAAGATATTTTGGTAAGTTAAAGGAAAGACTTAGTGTGAGAGACAAGTGACTACAAGAGATGGAAAATGAAGATCAAATATGTGGATGGGATCTGAAGAAAAGGATCCAATGTCTTCTTAGACAACTAGATGCTAGGAAGTTGAGGAGGATGCTGAGGCACATTTTGAATGTTGAGTTGAAAAATGAAAGGCTCAAAGTAGCTGAGTATAAGGAGGAAGAAGTCCACTATTGTGAACTAGAGAAAGGAACATTCCTTGGAGAAGAGGATGATGGAAATGATGAAGGGAGACCCACTGAGAGTCTCTTGAATTGCGTTAACAGTCTAGAACAACACAAGAAGCTAATGATAGAAGATGTGGTGGTAGAGGCACCAGATCGTGCTAGAGAGCCTTATCATATGAAAAGTAATTTTTTTTGTATTGTTGTAGGTCAGAAGCATAATGAAAGTGGAAAATCGTATATACTTTTCATAAGAATAAAAAAGAATGAAAGAATTCCTTTTTGAAGCAATATAGGAGGAAAATGTTCAAAATATGTCGTACTAGAAGATCAGGCAACACTGTCACATAATGGAAATCTAAGGGAGATCCATACATAGAAAGAATAATTGGAGATGGAAACGTTAAAAGACACTAGAAGGCCTCATATTTTTAAAACTAACAAATTTGTTGTAAGATATTGCGGTCAAAGATATGGATAGATTGTCCAAAAGGAAGTCGATAAGAAAAAAATTCTCCAAAGAAACCAAGAGAAAATAAATTGAACATATGATATATAGTCATTAATGATTGTCACAAAGGAGGAAAAGAGCGCAAAAGTTTCTTCATAGTAACTTAGACAAGAAGGAATAAGTTTTCTTCCTCAGAGAAATTGAGAGGATCCTTGCGAACAATTGATAAAAGAAACCATGGAAATGAGCATGAGAAAAGTGTCTTGTGAAGGTATTCATCTCGAAGGTGAAGGAAAACTATTGAAAGCCATAATAGAAGGATTTGAATATGGGCAGAAAAACCTCATGAAGGAAAGAGAAAAACATAGATATATTATGCTATTACAATATGAAAAGGAATTGCAACTTATAGAGGACAAGTTGGACGTTCCAAGGATTGAAGAAGACTGCATGTGGAAAGAAACCAAGAAGTAGGAAGAGGCTTAGTTGCTTAAAACATTTGAGTATTTGAATAATAAATTTCATGATGTAAATAGTGTTGATGAGATTATAGTTGTAGGACAACAAGCATTGTCAAAAGAAGATGAGAAGAAGGAAGATGTGGGAATTCTATCACATGAAACTGAAATCATATTTCATTTTCAGTAAAGGGATATGAAGTATGCACTAGTTGTGAGCGCAGTTGCACTTGCAATAATTGAAAGCAAAGGAGGGACAAACGCAATCCAGCTCTAGACCAAAGTTAAGGAAAGCAATTATTGTAATAGATTCATTTGATATGGAAAAGATGAAACTCGATCTTCCATAGAGCAGCCACGGGGAAGAGCATTGAGTTTCTTCAACATTTTTGCGATGTATGATTAGGAAAAATGGGAGCTATGTGATAATATGATGGTTGAAGCTATGAGTTGTTTATAGGTGTTGTTGGAAATAAGTCTTGCAAGTAGTTCGGCCGAGCATGAGAATAGGTTGGCAACTGAAATTGATAAATTGTTCATGTTGATGAAACAAAAACCAAAGGAAGGATATAGGAAATTCAAGAAACTAGGTATTTGTAGATTATGGGTTACTATAAGAAGTAATATCAAAAAAGAAAGTGGAATGTAGGAGAAAAATAAAACATGGGATCCTGGAATGGTAAGGATATTAGAAAACAAAAATTGAGGCAAGTTTCTAGATAGCAATACAAAAAGTTCATGATCTAGGAGGACTATAACAAATTTGAAGACATATGACCACAAGGTCATAAAATTTTCTACCTAGGGACTCTGATGTAGGAGCATAAGCTCCTAACAAAAACCATTTTTCCTAGACCCAAGGGGTTCATGATATGTCCAAAGGGAAATAGATTTCCGTAAAATGTTATTTTTATAAATTAGGAATAGTGGGTTTCATTGTGATTACATGCATCATAATTCTAGGAAGAATCTAGGTTGTTAAGAGATTGATGAGTTATAAATTTACTCCTTGTGGCCCATTGTAAAGCTCACAAATGATAAGATGGGGTCTTAGGGAATTTTGTTGTTAATAGATTGATGAGTTATAAATTTACTCCTTGTGGCCCATTGTAAAGCTCACAAATGATAAGATGGGGTCTTAGGGAATTTTAAGGAGTTGAGACAAATGTCCAATTTGTATTTTTATTATTACGATATTTTCTAGCAAATAGGAACCTATACATGTAAGTATAATTAGAAAGGTAAAAGGGAGTTTAGAGAAAGTAGCTTGAGGAGGAGCACGATAGACATGTAAAGCATGAATGAAAACCATGCCATTCATTGTCGGTTTGTTCTTTTGAGTAATAGAATGAGTTTAAATTTTGGTTGCATATATATTTTGTGTGGCATGATGTCCTTCGTAACATGTATGAATGCTCTATGAGGATGAGTGAAAAAGTTTTTCTCTTGACACAACCATAGTGCCTATTTTAATAATCATCCTGGATAAGCGAAGGTTCGACAATATAGTATGAGAGAAAGAGCATTTGAGGTATAAGTGGTTGCATAGAATTAAGAGAGTTGGAATAGCTACATGGAAAGTGTAATTGTAACCAAGGCATGGAACCCATATATGTGATTGGCTAAATGTCGAAGGGGCATATCCATGATAGTGCATGGTTTCTGATGTGATGATATTGTGAATGCATTGCACAAATATAGTGTTGATACAGTGAGAATGTTGTTATGATAATCAAAGTATTGATGTCTCGAAGAGCTGTTAGTTTTTCCCATGTTAGGTTGTATTCAGTAGAATGAATTTGAGCATCCTAGGAGAGAAATCAGGGTAGAGACCTGATGAGCCTCAGTATTGCAACAAGAATGTTGCAAATCCCAAGGCTACTGACTTTAATTATCAACCTAGGGTTCGTACAAACTTAAGAGGTGTCGACACAATATGTGCAGTATCCAATTTTTCCTTCCTTTATTGTCATGATGTAATGGAGTGCATGTAATGAAACCAAATCCTAAAAAAATTTCAGAAAAGAAAATGCTCGAAATAGAAACCTTAACCTATTGCAAGAAATAAAGTAGAAGGAAAGAAACATATTCTAATTGCATAAAGATCATCAACTAAATGTAAAAGAAACCTAAGTTAACTCTATTTATCACATGTGTTGATTTAAGCTAACTAGGCACAGAGTCTGATCTAGGGAGTATTAATTGTTATGTGCATGTGTGAATATAAAAGAAGTCATTTTTTAATCTTTTTGTTTTATAAATGCAAATGCTAATCCTCGCTTGTTCTTTGGTGGGGGAGATAGGTATGGAGGAAGAGGGTTAAAATGGTCTTCATGGCACGAAGGTCTAGTAGAGGCCTAATCCCAGCTTCAATGATGATTTTTCTCAATTCAGGCTCAAAATAGAATGCTACAGGATTTCCTATAGGATGTACTAGTTCTCCTACTAGACCCCCTCTTTTACTACAAGATTTTACAAATTCACTATACGAAATTATAATTCATCGAATGACCAAGAAAATCAAATCCAAATTGGATGGGACAAAAAAAAAATATTGACTAGGATGTCTTAAGTCTCCATTCCAAGTGGAATCACTCAAAAAGAACTCCCTTAACCCATGCTAAAAAATAGCAGAAAATTACTAGTCTAAAAATCAGAAATTTGAGAACTAGTGAGCTAGTAAATCCATCAAATGTCTAACGTAATCAAGTGAAAATGCAATGGGGTAAATTTTGCTATGAAACATAATGTTTTTTTGATATAATACATGTGTAATTAACTTGATTGAAGCTCATTATCATGCTATAAAAAATAGAAGAAACTTACTGCTAGTTGCCACAAAGGAGTTCCAGAAATATAGATTTGGGAATAAGAAGACTAATCAAAGTATCTCAATGACTACGATGACCATACAATTATTTTCCAATGATGAAATGATGCCTATGATCCTACAAAAGAACTTACATCAACCATTCAACCTAATCCTACAACAAGAAATCATTAATACTAAATGAGGAAATAGAAAGAAATAAAAACAAGAGATGGATGTGAATAAGAAGTGAAAATAAGGAAAGAAAATGATACAAAAGGGATCTCAAGCTCCTGGGATGGTCAAGCCCAAGGAAAATCAGAGACCTATGAAGTTGAACAAGATCTGGAAGCTAAACATGACACCAATATTCATTATTTTCATCAATACAATTACATCATTGTAATAAAATACAATGGAGTTGCAAAAATACTAGTTCTCTCCACAAGAACCGTAATGAAAATCTCCCCCTAGAGGCAGATTTGAGTTGGTACTTAGACAAAATGATTAGGAATCATTCGCTATAAATGGAGGAAGCTTTCCCTATCAAAATCCATTGATTAGTGGATATGGTTCCCAATACCAGGAATCTACATTAAATGGCAGTGAACGCATTCCTAAATTTACTCAATGATTGGAGTTCCACAATCTGTTCCATAACTCCATAATATCTGGTTGACCTATTATTTAATAGTGATCCTCCTGTAGTAGGGAGAAAGTCCCTAAATTATCTCCTCCTCAAATCTTCATATATGCCAATATTTTCATAATATTCCACAAAAATAAATAATATTAGGCAGAAATATGGAATTATTCATGAGCCTTCCTAATAAATATATTAAAGTTAACAATACATTATCTAATGCAAAAATAGAGGTTTAATGTGCTGAAGGATGGTCATAGGCCTTAATTTATGTTTAATTTAGAGACATGGACCTCAATTTATGTCTAATTTAGAGGCTCATCATGCCCCTTGCTGAAAGTGTTACTCATCCTCTGAGCAACTTAGTGACCTTATTGTGCATCATTTCATGGCCCTTGTGGCCTCTCTCTTATGCATTAAGAATATTGGCTTAAGTTCTGCAAGGACAAGTCCAAAAGCATATTTTTGCAAGGGAAAATCCTTATTTATTGAGACCATTAGTTTGCCTTATTCCCCTTATTCAAGATGACTCTTGAATAATTTTCAATTTGGCAAGGTCTTCCAAATCCTTATCAATCTTTTGCTACCTTGTTCCACCATTTGGAAACCTCTGAAACTGTCAAAATGTATTTAAATGAGAACTAGGACATCCTGTAGTAATTCCTGTCAAACTATAGGAAACCTACAGGAAACCCTATTAAAACTACATGAAACGCTTTTTGAGCATAGAAGATAGTTTGAGCCTAGGATAGGCCCTCAAGTTGACTCCCATGCCTTTCTCTCATTTCTACAACATCTTTTAGGCCTTAGATAAAATCTAGAAAGAGATTAGAGACCTCTTGGAAAGTCACATTTCATCACTGTAGTTTGAGTTCTATTTTCATGGTGGATGCCTCATTTCCTTTTGTTTCCTTATTCTTCTCTCTTGTGTCCTAGATGGTTGCTTAATGGCCTTGGATTTCTCCGTTTTGATTAGGTCCCTCTTAGGCGATGACATTTTGTGTTTTAGCACATTTTTTTCTTTCTTCCTTCTTATAGCATCATTCTACCTTCCTGTAGTAGTCATTCCTTCTTCCTTCAGAGTCTTCTAACTGTATGAGAGTGATGAGAAATGACGTAGTTTTGTGAAAATGGAGAGGATGCTCTGTTTTCTCTTTCAAGAAACTTTCAGGGTGAGATAGGGTTTGTTCTTGAAATTATGAAATAGGACGGATGAATGATGGATAGATAGTGAATATGAAGTGGATGGAGGGCTTCAAGTGTTATGGTGACTTGGCCTTTGCAAAAATTTCTTCTTTTAACTATTGTCCTCATTCCTTGAAATCATCACCCTTCATGATCTGACTTTTCAACATTTCATGAGTGAAGGAGTGAGCTGCAATTAACTAGTTGAAGGCAGTTGAGACTACTAACCCATCCTTAGCTTATAAAACCTCATCTCTCATGCATTGACAACAAGTTTCTAACTATAATATGCTCAAGAGAAGAGGTCAAGAATATTGCATATCGGTACCTACCAGATGGTTGTCGGAGAGACATGCATGCTACTGCTGAGTTGATGTTGTTGTGCTTCTAATGACTCAGGTACATATTCTTGACTGCCTTTTTCTTTTTTGTTGATCTTATTTTGCTAATGGGTTGTCTTCTTGCTGATGTGCAAGTGATGGCTTCCTCTGTTGCTACTGACCTTTGGAGGAGTTTGATTGTGCTTGTAGCTCTGCTTCTCCTCTTTCAATCATGTTGTTGAAGGTTAGTCCTGGATCCTATTGTTACTTCCAAATAGGTTGCTGTAGCTGCCCTTTTTTTTAATGTTTGTGTCATTTCTCTGTTGGAGGGTAAATAGATATTGGAATGAGTGGAAGTTGTGGACATAGAGTGACATGGTCATGATTTGTATTGGTTGAGATGTAGTGAATTCAATGTCCTTTTTTCCAATCCAAATAGGTCACCATAATTTTTCCATCAGACTTCTTTTCCTGTAGATTTTCAGAACTTCCTGTAGTACTACAGGAAACTCCTATAATAATTAAGGACAAACTCTTGTAGTAGACTTGTTTTGTCTCTGTATCCAAAACGGTAGAATGGATTGACATAAAACTTTCTGAGCATGTTTCCATCATCATTATGCACCTCCCCATAAAAAAAAAATTGGTCAATGGATGCACAGCTATTGAGAAAACTAAAACTGACTAAAGGTGATGGAGGTCGATTTATTGGAAACCGTGCACTTGAATTTGCTGAAATTTCTTAGGAATGTTACCATAATCCATATGCGTCTCCCCATGAAACATCGTCTTAAATGGATCCATGGTTTTCAATTTATGGAAAAATAAATTTATTATCTATGTATTTTTGTTTCCTGTAGTAAAACAGAGCCTTCCAGTAGTATCTTGGGACAACAAGGAAAATGAGTGGTAGAAGCTTGGGATTGATGAGTGGATGGTGGAAATAGATGAGGGTGATGGATTTACATGTCGTTGGTCCTGTTAGAGAATTTGAGCAAAAAAGGAGAAAGTATAAATTTGACTTATTTTGACTAGGTTTGACCTATTTTTTCTTTTGTTGGTGCCAATTTGTTTTTGTTGCTTGCAGATGATGGAGAGTACATGAATTCATCATGAAAATACATGGAGCAAATATTTTTTATTTTTTCCTTTTTTTTTCTTGTAGGCCTACTAGCTGCCTCAATGAGGTTTTCAACTAGTAGGTCTGCCCAGGCACCTCAAATGAGGTTTTCACCAGGGATCTTTTCATTTTTCTCTTCTTTTTCATTTTTTTTTCTACCCTACCCTATTTGAGAAACAAAATTACTTTCAAGTATAATAATAATTCCAATGGAGCCATGTGCACATCAAGATGACAGAAAAATTGATGTGTAGCCTTGAAATGTATGCTTTGACATGTACCTAAATTTGACTAATCAAATGCTTTGACTTTGATGATATCAACCATGACTGAGGAAGAGAGTATTGTTGCAACTTAGTGAGTCTCTGGAACCATATTTCAATATAGTTGTGATGTCTCTAGTCCACTTGTTGATTTGGATCATCTTGGATGTCTTCTTCTACCATGAGATTCAAGTCTTCCTCTTTTTGTTGATTGATCTCTTGAATACATAGAGGATTTGATGGTAACCATGAGGGAGATTTCTCAATTTCTATTTTTGATGTCCGCTCTTCATCAAGTGCAACCCATGATTCTTTGATATTCTCTTTCGAATCTTATTTTTCTGCATGTTGTCCCTCAATGGCATCAATAGAATCACTCTTTTGTAATGTCTTTTTTGAGCTATGGTAAATACCATTTAACTCAAGAGGATATGTTTGGAAGTGTTGTACCTCAACATTGTAAGTAGGCTGAGCTACTTCAATGTGTGGGTTTAGAAAGGGCGGTACATGTAGTTGAGTAGGATGTTATATTTGAGATGGATGTTGTTGGGGTTAGGGTTGGGGTTGTGGTTGTGGTGGAGGTGAATGGTAGGGATAACATGGAGTTGTGTATGGATGATGTTGAGGAAAATATTGAGGATATTGTGGATGAATCCCATAAGTTACTTGTCAACCTTATTGCCAAAATTGGTTTTGGGGTTGAGATGGCCAATGTTGCAAAGGAAAGGGCATGCTCCAATCACATTGAGATGGATGTGCATAAGCTTGAAATTGTGAATTGCTATTATATCACATCAGGTTGAATAAGTTTCCATGGCCCTCTTGGAGCTACATAACATAAATGCATTGGAAATTAACTTGCTCCATTGTCCTCTTGGTGAACTTCCTTCAACTTTGGTAATGAGGAGCAACATTTAACATCATGTGATTATGCATGGAAAACACGGATATCAACATATTCTTTTTTCTTACTTTGTATTCTTAACATTTCTACTTCATTTACATTGCTAATAATTTCTGTTTTAAAATTATCAAGAAAATTTCCAAGTTTAGCTTGACTTACTGATCTTTATGTTGATTTACCTACTCTTGCCCTTCCTCTTCATATGTCTTTGCATGTTTCACAGATTTCTTCAAATGATAATTGATATACATCAACTTTACTCATGAGATCAAGGAGATCAGTCCACTCATCCATAATTTTTCTAAGTAAGAGGGTTTTTAGTGTGACGGATCCTAAATTATGTAGGTTTACCCTCTTAACGTTATACATGAACCTTTCTATTAGATCCTCTAGACTCTCATCTTCTTTTTGATTCATTCTAAAGATTTCTTCTTTAAGATCATGATCTTTATATTTTTCTAGAAATATATTTTTCATAGCATTCCATGATCTTATTGAATTAGTCCCTAAACTCATGAACCCTTAAGAGCTCTATCCTTCAATGTTTCCAGAAACAACCTCAGTTTTTTAGTGTTTAATAGGAAACCATAAGATCTATAAAATATTTCAAATCTAGAGAGAAAGCTTTCCAGATCCTCTGACCTTAGACCATGAAATTTTGGAAGAAAATATGGAGGGATATTATTCATGTGCACATTGATATCAGTATCTTGAATGGGAAATCCAAGAGGATATTCCTCATTTTCATCATCTCAATCCATTTATCTACATTCTTCACCATGCATTCTTCTTCTACCTGTAAAAGTAAATGGGGATGTGGCTCTTAATGCACCACGTGATCAAATGGGTGGGTGGGTTGGTGTTGGAGATTTTTGTTGCTTTTATGATTGAATGAAAACACTAATGCAATGCACTTTTCTATTTTTGAAATGAAATATCCCTAATGCAATTTTTTTTTTTTTAAGTAAAAAGAAATGAATCAACTAGGGAAGAAAACAATGCATACTTTGAGACCTCGCTCGCAATGGCGCCAAAAAGTAATGAGCCTCAATAATGCAACAAGAATGCTACAACTCACAAGGCTACTGACTTTAATTATCAACCTGGGGTTCGTACAAACTTTAGAGGTATCGAAACTATATGTGCAATATACAATGTTTCCTTCCTTTTATGTCATGATGTAATGGAGTGCATGTACTAAAACCAAATCCTACACTAAATGCCAAAAACGAAATGCTCGAAATGGAAACCTTAACCTATTGCAAGAAATAAGTACAAGGAAATAAACATATTGTAATTGCAAAAAGATCATGAACTAAATGTAAAAGAAACCTAACTTAACCCTAATTATCACATGCGATGATTTAAACTAAATGAGGATGGAGTCTAATCTAAGGAGTATTAACGGTTATGTTCATGTGTGAATATAAAAGAAGTCATTTTTTAATCTTTTTGTCTTATAAATGTAAATGCTAATCCTCACTTGTTCTTTAGTGGGGGAGACAGGTATGGAGGAAGAGGGATAAAATGGTATTGATGGCATGGAGGTCAAGTAGAGGCCTAATCCCAACTTCAATGATGATTTTTCTCAATTCAAGCTCAAAATAGACTTCTACTGGATTTCCTACAAGATGTACTAGTTCTCCTATAGGATACCCTCTTTTACTACAAGATGTTATACATTTACTATACGAAATTATAATTCATCGAATCACAAAGAAAATAAAATCCAAATTGGATGGGACATCCTTTTTTATTAATTAAGATGTCTTAGGTGTCCATTCCAAGTGGAATCACCCAGAAAGACCTCTATTAAACCATGCTAAAAAATAGCAGAAAATTACTAGTCTAAATATCATAAATTTGAGAACTAGTGATCTAATAAATCCATCAAATGCCTAACCTAATCAAGTGAAAATGAAACAGGGTAATTTTCTTATGATATATAATGTTTTTGGAATCTACTAAAAGTGGAACCAACTTGATTGAATCTTGTTAGCATACTCTAAAAAAATAATAGAAATTTACTACTAGTTACCACAAAGGAGTTCCAGAAATCTAGATTTGGAAATTAGAAGACTAATCTGGGTATCTAAATGATTACTATGAACTTCCAAATATTTTGCAAGGATTAAATGATTCTTGTGATCCTACAAAAGAACTTACATCAACCATTTAACCCAATCCTACAACAAGAAATCATTAATACTAAATGCAAAAATAGAAACAAATAAAAACAAGAGATGCATGTGAATAAGAAGTGAGAATAAGGAAATAAAATGATACAAGAGGGCTTTGAGGCTCCTGGGATGGCCAAGCCCAAGGAAAATCAGATAAATATGGAGGAGAACAAGATTTAGGAGCCGAGCATGACACCAATCTTCATTATTTTCATCAATACAATTACATCCCTGTAAGAAAATACAATGGAGCTACAGAAATACGAGTTCTCTCCACAAGAACAATAATGAAAATACCTCCCTAAAGGAAAAATCCACTTGGTACTTATGAAAAATAATTAGGAATCATTCCCCATGAATGGAGGAAGCTTTCCCCACCAAAATCCATTGGTTAGTGGATGAGGTTCCCAATACTAGGAATCTGCATTAAATGACAAGGAACACATTCCTATATTTTCTTAACCATTGGAGTTCCACAATCTGTGCCATAATTCCATAATATCTTGTTGATTTATTATTTAGTAGTCATTCTTCTATAGTAGGGAGCAAGTCCCTAGATTATCTCCTCCTCCAAATCTTCATAATCTCCCCAATATTCTCATAATATTCCACAAAAATAAATAATATTAGGCGCAAATATGCAATTATTCAAAAACCTTCCTAATGAATATATTAAAGTTAAAAATACATTATCTAATTCAAAAAGAGAGGTTTAATGTGTTGAACGATGGTTATAGGCCTTAATTGATGTTTAATTTAGAGGCATGAGCCTTAATTTATATCTAATTTAGAGGCCCATCAAGACCCTGTGTTCATTCCAAAGTGAGTTCAAATGTTTCGTACATGTCGTTAGCCTTACAAATGATTTGAAACCATTAGAGGTTTAGAGTTTTAATTTATATGTATAGGAGTCTTGCTAGAGAAAGGACATCCTCAGAACCAACAAACATACCTCTACCGTGAGGTTTTACTAGTACATGGTTCGGTAGTGTGGTCTGAGTGAAATAAAATCAAACTGGCGTAAATAAGGGAAAATTATGGTTTCAAAACCCCCCTGTTAAACCATGGTTGACAAAGGGGGTGCATGGAAGATCACAAACTATGGATCACAACCCCATTGAATCCATAAGACATCCTAGTTTATCAGTCATAGAATTCTAAGGGGTCCATAGGAGTAATTAGCCTCTCACTATAAGAAGTAAGTCACATGAGTATAGTTCCTAGTGGTTGGAAAATAAATTTGGGCTTTGATATGTTTAAATAGTGTGAATTGAGCATTAGCTTATGTGAGAGAAAGGGGAGAACATGGGTCAATCACCTTCAGGCTAAGCCTAATTACGTAGCAATTTGAGGAATGAGTGCAAGAACTTTGCCTAAAACTCTAATTAAGGAGCTAGAAAGTAAAATCTCCATCATTGGTCAAAACCTTGCTATGTTGACTGGATCAATATCTTCTGTAAGGGGAGAGATCCTTTGATTGTGACATTGAGAATCTCCATTGGTCTAGTTTATAACAAACATAAAGTCCCAAATCACTTGTAGTGAGAGAACTTACTTTTCTAAAGTGAAATTAAGAAGGAATTTTAAAGCCTTATATTCTACACAGTTGTTTCTGCCTTCACGCAAACCCATTTTGATATGAAAATAGTGTTCCTAAAAACGTAATCACTCATCCTCCACATGCTCTCGAATCACGATGAGATTCTACATAAAGTTAAGCCCATGGTTGGACCTTATCTATTTGGTATTTAGTAAGATTTTTTATTTTATGAGTGGGCATAGAATTCGGTAACATGACCAAAATGGCTAGGGACAATGCTCTCGTAATCTCTAGTAGCACATAGAAATAATTGAAAATAGTATTTTTTCTTCCAAACGAAATTCCCCATGGTGATAATGTGCACGTAACTTTGTATTCTTTAATCACTTGGGTGGAACACCATTGGTATTAGAGCTCAAGAAATCCATCTCCTTTCCATTGGCATTCTCGTCCTAGCTTAGATGAGATAGACAACCGTACAGACTATTTATAGGAAAAAGTTATCAACAAATTATTTACATATTCCTCCATTGATATTCATAAGCACCAACTAGGGCATTCCTTTTTCCTCTTGCAAATATTATCCCAAGTTGAAATATTTTTTAATAAGGAAGACCACATAAACATTTTGGATTTGAAAAGAAACTTGAGAATCTGTAGTTATTTCCACCATCCCACTTGTTCCTTTAGGACTATCTTTAATGGGTTGAGATTAAATAAATTTAGAAATGTAATCACCATTCAATGAGAAGGTCTAGACAAGATCATTCTCCTCTTCAGTTAATCTAATATGCATAGCCCTTAAAGACCTAATGTAACTAGACCAACTTTCCATTAGACCTGAAGAGAGGCCCAAATATCTACTTGATAACTAACATTTAGGCTAAAGGGATATGTGATCTGGGGATTTTGCTTGATTAAGAGTGTAGAGACCTCTTTATTTCAAAAATGTAGTTAGATCCATTTGAATATTATGATCATTATTACTGCCTAACCAAGGGTCTATCTCTACTTTGAGACAAGATTGATCGCCTCCAGATTCAATTAAAGGAAATGAAGTAATAAGATATTTCCAAATAATGGATAAATTATGTTTAAATGTTTTGGGACTTCAGATTCACTCTTCGATTGATAATGGAAATATATATTTTTTGTAGACCACTGCCAACCATAGACTCTAAAACCTGATCAACCACCAACCAACTTTTTCTTCAAGGAATTTGGAGAATAGACACAAGTTTTTTAGGCCACTTCCTTTGCAAGCCTTTAGAATAGCAATTTTATCCTATTTAACCCAACGAAGGATAAAATGTTCAGACAAGATAGACTAGAAAAACATATGACACAATTTATAATTTTTCTTTAGAAATCCTTTTGGAATACATGAAAGGGACATCTATTAGACTGAAATGGCCTTGAGAACTGATTCAATCAAAACTAACCTTCCTACTCTAGAGATCCAACAAAAACTCCATGATTTTAGTCTGTTTTCCAACTTAGCATGAAGCTAGTACTACTTAGTTATATTATAGAAATTTGGATTGAGTTGAAAACCTAGGTATTTTAGACCTTCAACCACAGTGCTAAGAGAAAAAGGGAACAAATATCACAATAATCATAGCTCATCATTTCACAATCCAAATGAAGAAAAAGATTTTTATTACAGTTTATAATCATACATGTTACAATTCCAAATAGAGGAAGTTGTAACACCCGTATGATTTTTCTTTCAAAACAATTACTATTTTTAGACACAGAACTATGATTGGATTGAGTGGATAGGGAATCCATGATGAGACTCATATGATGATGTAATTAGTTTACTTGTATTTGAGGTTAATAAATAAATTTATTGGAAACATTCAGGGAAAGAGCACTATATCTTTGAAGACTTTCTGAGAGCTCAGGAAAAAGGCTATTGGTGGTCAAGTCCACATGGTAGACCTTCCCAAAATGTCTAATAAAAATCCCTAGAAGAGAATAATTAACAAGATTAACATAATGGTAAGAAAGGTTATGTCAATTGCTTAGTTGGATAAAAATACTAAGTGGGTGGAATAAATCACAACGGGAGAAAAGCACTCGCTTTAAATAAAAAGAATAAGAAAAGAAGGAAAAGAAAAACAAACAAAAAAAATCCTAGGCAAAACAGTGGGACCGACCTTAATGTAGGACGTTGCTAAAAGTTTACTGGGAAGAAAATCTATAAAATAAACTACCAAGGAATCAAATGGATTGATTCATGATGGAAAGACGGGCTTATCTCTGGTGGGAACTATTGGACATAGTTCAAGATTAGGTTGAACATTCTCGATTCCTATATATTCTCCAAAGGAGTAATGGGTAAACTAAATTATGTTAGGCTTTATTTCATGATTAATGTTTAAAATTATGTGTTGACATATTAGTAGAAGGAATATATGATTTGTTCAGATCTCATATTTTCAAATATGTAAGTGTAAAATATTTATTACTATCTTATGAATGCTAGTTTTATATGAAATCATGTAAGAGGAAGACATTGAAATGAATTATTAAAGATAAACTATATTTGATGTTAGGGCTTCATTAAAACATGAAGATTAAGGAACCATGTAATACTGGACAAAAGTGCATGGAGGTTTAGTTGTAACCTTGTTGTTATTGTAATGATATGTTTTTATAGAAAGCTAACCGTTGTATGCTATATCGAAAAGAAACACTACACCTGTAGATATAATAGTTTTTTTGTTGTGTTGCTCTGAGGTAAATGGCTAGTTTGCAGTGTGCACATCCCATCTTGTTAACGAATTAAATGCAGAGATGTTATAGACATTTTTGGGCACTGCAACCCCAATCATATATGTCCATAGACCAAGGGCTCCTAAGTCCCTAAAAGTGTTGCTTCACACCCTAAAGGAGCAAGGTCAACTAATTACATCATCTCCTAGAAGTTCTCCACAGAAAATTGCTCAGAAATGGTCAAAACTGGACCATTCAGAGTGCCCAGTGTAGAGGGTGCGATGCATCTCACCTGTTTAGTGTAAAAGGTGCGATGCATACTGGATAGCCCTTCTGTAGGGTGCGATGAGGGAGAGTAGACAAATGGCAGAGACAGTTTGCAAGGTGGATGATCATGGAATCTTCCAGAAACTTCTCCTATGACACTTGCCTCTCTGAATTCGCCCAGGGATGAGTAAGAGATCATCAATCTCCAAGTGGAATCAAGAACTATCAGAGAGAGGACACTAATAAAAAACCCAGCAGCTGACTCATACCCCTGCAAAGATCTATATATGGATCCCTCTTCATAGAGATCCAGAGGCTGGAATCTTGTATTTTGTAAGGAAGTTCTATTGGTTTCTTGGTGAAAAATCATAGTGTTGGGTGATCTAAGTTTTTCATGAGGTGAAGAAGGGCTTTCATGCTAAGAGGATGACGCTAGGTCAGAACAATTGGTTGTAATCCTCTTTGCTATTCTTGATATTAATAAAGCTATTCAAGTTTTCCTCCACATTCTTGTATGCTTGATGATATATGCATTTGTGTGGTCGATACATATCTGGTCCTTATTGCTTATGATTATAGATCTTTGTTCTTCAATAGTATTATGCTGCTTTGATTCCACAGGTGCTCTTTGAAGCTGGGTAGACGAGGAAGCAAGTGGCAAAGATCTGTCAGAAGGGAGAGGAATCAAGCAAGGAACCAAGCGCAAGACTGAGGTTGGTACCTTTGTTCCCCTCTTATCTACTTTTCATAAAGGAAAACGAAAGTAGTTTTAGTGTGTTTGTTTCTAAGATAGCTACCAATCTTAGTGGGACTAGCAGCTCCGAGTGGACACTAGATTTCTCGATAACAAAATGGCGACTCCACTGGGGAGTGAATAGCTTGTTTGCTTGTCTATATTTCTTTGTTTTATAAACTTACAGATGGAGCCTGAAGTCAAGCCAGCTAGCCTTCGAACTGCATTTTCTATGCAAGTGCCAAGTAGATCAATGCTGCTTCAGTCTATCTCCAGGTTTTGTTTAAAAACTGAACAATCGATTTACAAACATCCTAATTTCCCTGGTGGTGGCTCTAGTAACCTCATTAGATCAGCCCCTGTGATTTGTATTTACTGATTATCACTTGCTCGGCCTAAATCCCTGAACTGAGCTGCAAACTGTGATCAAAATCCAAGTAAAAGTCTCGCACTGGTACGATCGCATCCTCTCTTATAGGATATCAGTATGCATCACACCTCCTGTGTGCAGTAGGTGGGATGCATACTGGATTTCGTGAGTAACAGGTGTGATGATCAGAAAAGGCTAATTTTTCCTTTAGACTTTGGTTTTTCTTCACACTCTTCAGCTCTATTCAGGAGTTTTGATGTCTGTAGTCAGTATACCTCTGTGGAAACCCCCTTCCTTTCCATTATTCCACCTCCATTGTGCAAAGAACTGTAATTTTTTTTATGTATTGTGCACCATTTTCAGTTCTCTTTTACAAAGAAGTAGCGTAATCGAACTGTCATTTCTTAATATGGAAGTGTCGCAAGTGTCATTTTCAGTCCAAGAAAGAATCCCATTGTTCTTGATAGTCGATTATAGTGTTACTCTTGTAGTTTTTCAAGTGTCGAAAACAATTTTCAATTCAAAATCGCAAAGTGTCATCATTATCTTCCTTTCGTTTTGAAGAGAAATTTTTTAGTACTATCACTTTGAAAAGATAATTCAAATTTGTGCTCAGCATTCCTTTTGTCACTCACACATTAAGAAAGCGAAAAACAAATACATGCATGTGCATTTGCATTTAGACTGCTTGTTGGTTTGATTTAGGACAGTGCATATAGTGTGTGCTCTTTGCTCTAGTAGCTAGGATTTTCATTGCAAAAAAGAAGATTAAATGATTGTTTATCATCTTAGATTGCATTTTAGGAATTGTATATCTACATCTCGCGATGAACTTGAAAGGAAAATTTCTTAAGCAAGATCAACTGTAAAATAAATTAAATGAACATAAAAATGCTTTGGAACCTAACGCACAACATTTAGAAGTCTAGGCTAGAGAGATATTCCGGCATTGTAAAGCCTGGTAACTGTTGCTTTCATTGCTGGTTGGGTGATTCCTCCACTTTGAGACGAGGAGCGCTAGTACGGACTTGTGCTCCCACGTACCGTCGAGTATATATCAGGAGACCACAATAGGCTATATCCTTTATCCTTAGGAAGCCATGTTTGCTGCCCTATCAATCGCAATGAACTGAACACAGCATTCGGGAAGATTGACTGTCGTAACGTAAAAAGTATTCTGCAGTTTTGCGATTGGTTTGGTAATCCCTCTGTTTAGATTTCTAGAGTAGTCTCTTTCGTTCCTTTTCAGACTCCTTAAAGGAAAAGGTCCATCTGAGCACTTGTCACTTCAAGCTCATTAAAAATTGAAGGCGACTAGAGTCATCTTTTGTTTTTTCTCGACTCGTAAAAATTGAAAAAACAAGTTGTGTCAAAGCGTCTAAAATATATTTTAATCGAAATAACATCACTGTTCCCTCGTTGGTCTCAGGTTGAGAAAAATGGAGTCCACCAACCAAGGATTTCCCCATGGAGGAAATCCTAGTCCTCTCTCCTCTTGGGGAGATGTTGGCGCACCCCATATGGCCACATTGTCACTTCTAGGATTGACGATTGGTTTGCCCATATGGCTCTTCTCAACCTTCATCGTTCAGAATACCGCGGTTCCTGAACAATCAAGTCAGCAACTAGATGATACTAGAGTTACCCCTCAACCTTCTAATTCTTTTATTTCTACCTCTCCTCCTTCCTCTTCGCTTGACGAAGCTGGTAAAGCTGAAAATCAAGTAACTAAGAAGGAGAAGAATGGGAAGGAGCAGAAGGAAAAGAAGAAGAAGGAGCCAAAGGCGAGAAGGGGCAACCGTGCCTCGTTTAACAAAAATCTGCACACTGCACCGTCCAAGCCTAAATCACCATGTTTCATTTGCAAAGGAGACCACTATCATCGAGATTGTCCTTGCATCCCCTAGACCTTAAGGGACTGGTCTCCTCGTTTGCACAATCCGATGTCGTCAACCTCTGATCGTGTTGAAAGTACACTGTCAACTAGTGAAAGCGAAGTATCTGGACAGAAAAGGAAATGTAAATTTCCTTGTAAACTGTGTGAAGGCGATCATGTTTTCCACCTTGTCCCTTCCTAGACGAAGCTAAAATAGTTTTGGATAACCGTCCGGCTTCACTCCTACGACTTCCACCTAGATATAAGAAACTCTTGCCAAGTCCATCACTGGTTGAAAATCTGACTGACATGACATTGTGGTTGGTCGAAGCATCTATCATTGAAGATAAACCCTCTGAATCCACACCAGACAAAAGTCAAAAGGTCGAGGTGGCAGTTGACCCAGTCTTGCCTTGAGAAGGTCCATCTTGAGATGATACAGTCACTGAAGAGAATAAGAACGACACCGTTCAAATCCTTTTCGTAAACACAGACTCCGATGAACATGGGGGAAATCTACCCGTTCCTTTACCGCAGAAAGGAAGTTCATCAGAGTCATATCCGGCCATCTATTCGGTCCCACATCCAAGCAACCTAGTCCTTTCCTTTGATTAGGATCTACTAGGCAGACCCCATTTACTGGCTAGTGTACCATTCTGAATCATTGCACAAGCATACAAAATGGTCATGGCCGGCACTATCATAGATGAAGGGGCTTCTGTGAGTATCCTTTCCTCGACTGCTTGGAAAGTGCTTGGTTCGCCATCGCTTCTGCCTGAAATGAGAAATCTGACAGGCTTCGACAAAGGAACCAGTCAACCGTAAGGGATCCTTCCCAATGTGCCCATAACGTTGAGAAGGAAAACCATTTATATGAACGTAATGGTAGTACGATGTTGGGTCCCTATAATACTAGTGATTACCCCATTACTATTGTAGTTATACCCCTTATTTATATTGTTGTGCCCCTATTACCCCCATATTATTATTTTTGTGCCCCATAGAATCCCTCTATTGTTAGTTTTGTGGCTTTACATTATTATTGTTAGGTCGGCTAGATTATATTGTGACTCCTTAGACTCCTATATATAGAAAGGAGGTTTTGTCATTTCTATCATCCAAGAATTGTTCATTTATGTAATGTAAAGGAGGTTTCCCCCTCGAAGAGGCTGAATTCTAAGGCGTTGATCTATCTTTTCTATCTTTTCTTGAGCTGGTTTCATAACATTTGGTATCAGAGCTTTGGATTCTAGGGTTTTGCTGCTCCAAACAGGTCATCGTGGAATTTTCGATATAACTTTTTTTCTGTGACGTTTCAGAAGTCGCAAAAAAACCCCCATTTGAGAAGAATTGGTGCTGAACCTTGGGTCTGAATTTCAGAGCTTTTCGCGCGATATTTTCGGAGATATGATCTGAGGAAGTTGGTCTTTTTGCAGACTCCTGAATTACATTCAAAACAGGTGACCTGCGGAAAATCGTCATAACTTTCTCTCTGACGATCGGATTGAAATTTCGTAAAAAGGTACAGAAAGAGGACGGACTTTAGTTTCTTGTGGGTGTTTTTTAGATCCAAAGGTCAAAACAGTGACTCGCGGCACATCGTACAAGTTAGCTCTACTGAACTAGTCTATAATCAAGTCACTGTGGGAGATTTCGCATAACTCTTCCTTGGAGAATCCAATTTGGGTCAGACTTGTGGCATTGGAAAGAGGACACAGATAGCTACTACAGGTCACAAGTTCAGAACTAGATGACTGGAAAGTACAGAGATACATCAGAGGCAATATCGAGCTCCTACAAAGTGAAAAAAGGTGTGTAGATTTTTTAAATTTTTGCTTAAGCTTGGTTTGAAAATTTATTTTGAAGGAATTCAAAGGGCATAGTAGAGCATTATTATCGGTAACTGATGCCCTGAGGAAAGAAAATGCAAACACCTAGTAAGGAACCTGAAAGCTCTAGCATGACTCATGAAGAAGAGGAAGAAATGCTACATGATATATCAAAATTACAAGAACAAGTGCAACAAATGTCATGCTCACAAAAGTTAACAGATGCTAAGATAAATGGTGTGGAATCTAAGATGAATGGCATGGAAGCTAAGATGGACAATTTGAAGATAGATTTGAACACAAATTTGAAGACAGGCATGGTAGATTTGAAGACAGATTTGACTAATTTTCTACAAGAAATACTTACTAATGGTGAAAAGGTAGTAAAGGAAACTCATGATGAGAACAAAAGAAATGTTAATCATGATTCCATAGATGCTAATGTTGGATCGAAGAATCACCACATTCCAAAAATCGATATGAGGAAGTTTGATGGCAAGGATCCCGCCACATGGATATTACAGATGGAGCAATTCTTCGATCTCAATAATGTGCAAAACACACAAAAGGTACGTATGGAAACTTTATATTTGGAACCAAATCAGTTTGTATGGTATCAATGGCTTTGTTCTCGTAAACAATTTATCACTTGGGCAATTTTTACGGAAGAATTGATAGCACATTATGAGGATACAAAAAGCAACACTTTTTTAGCCAATTGATAAGTCTCAAACAAAAGGGTTCAATAATGGAGCACATTGAGGAGTTCCAAAAATTGAACATAAGGGTAAAAGATATTCCAGAGGAGCATAGGATTGATGTGTTCATAGGGTCTTTAAAGGATAATATCCAACATGATGTGTGCCTTTGGGAACCTGATTCATTAGAGAAGGCATTCAGGTTAGCAAGAAAAATGGAAAGCAAAATTATGGCAACTAGGAAGCATACCATTCACAACTATAAAGACGGAAGTGTTGTTGCCCATAGTCTTCCACAACCTACAAGGTTGACACCACAACAATTGGAAGAAAAAAGAGCAAAAGGGCTTTGTTACAATTGTGATAGCAAATACACAAAAGGTCATAAGTGTGCTGAGAAGAAATTATTCTACATAGATTGTGAAGAGGAAGAAGAAAAGGAGCAAGAACAAATAAATCCGACCATATCTTGTAATGCATTGGCGGGAATTACCACTCCTCAAACCATCAAGATAGAAGGACAAATCAAGAAGAAAAAGGTAATAGTGTTGATTGATTCAGGAAGCACCCACAATTTTATTCATTGTAGGGTAGCAAAAGAATTGAATTGCTTCCTATATCCAGCACCAGAGTGTCAAGTGATGATTGCAAATGGAGGAACAATAAATTGTTCTGGAAAGTGCCATAATATCAAGCTATCCATGGGAGAATATGTATTGACTAGCCCAATGCTTTCCATTCCAATGGGAGGTGCTGATGTTGTACTAGGAGTCCAATGGCTACAATCCTTGGGTACAATAGCTTTTAATTTTCAAGAACTTTTCATGAAATTTTCTGTGGAAGGAAAGGAAGTTGAATTAAGGGGTATTGCAGGGAAACCAAGAAAGATAATCAGCTCTAATGGCATGACAAAGCTTCTAAAAAAGGAGCAAAGAGGTGTAATTGCACAATTATGTTCGCTAGATGTTTCCACATTGGAATCATCTATTTCTCCAGATCTCCAAAAAGTCCTGGACAATCATTCCAAGGTATTTGAGACTCCCAAAGGTCTCCCACCTATGCGTGATCATGATCATGCTATTCATCTGATTCCAGGAAGTGTTCCTCCAAACATCAGGCCGTACAGATATCCATATGTCCAAAAAAGTGAAATTGAACGTATGGTTGCAGAAATGCTAGAGGCTGGTATAATTCAACCAAGTCAAAGTTCTTTCTCAGCTCCAGTAGTATTGGTGCACAAGAAGGATGGATCATGGCGCATGTGTCCAGATTATAGGGAGCTCAACAAGCTCACTATTAAAGATAAGTTCCCCATTCCTGTCATTGATGAATTACTGGATGAATTGCATGGATCAATTTACTTCACCAAGTTGGATCTTCGTTCGGGATATCATCAAATCAGAATGAAGATTGAAGACATTCCGAAAACGGCATTTAGAACTCATGAGGGTCATTATGAATTTTTGGTCATGCCTTTTGGCCTTACCAATGCACCTTCAACATTTCAAGGTTTGATGAATTCAATTTTCAAACCATTCCTTAGAAAATTTGTGTTAGTATTTTTTGATGATATACTAATCTACAGCAAGTCTTGGAAGGATCATGTTGAACATGTTGACAAGGTGCTACAACTATTGGAGGAGAAACAATTATATGCAAAAAGATCCAAATGTTTCTTTGGAGTCCAGGAGGTGGAATATTTGGGTCATATTGTATCTCATGAAGGAGTTAAGGTAGACCCTAGCAAAATTAAAGCCATTAAGGAATGGAAAATCCCCACATCCATAAAGCATCTGCGAGGATTTCTTGGGTTGACAGGGTATTATCGCAAGTTTGTTAAGAATTATGGGAGAATAGCAGCACCTCTAACAACATTATTGAAGAAAGATTCATTTTCATGGACTCCGGAAGCAACAAAGGCCTTTGAACATCTTAAAGAGGCAATGTGCCAAGCACCGGTCTTAGCTACACCGGACTTCAAAAAACCTTTATTGTGGAATGTGATGCTTCAGGAAATGGAATTGGTGCTGTTCTAATGCAAGATGAAAGACCCATTGCTTTTGAAAGTCGTCCAATCAAGGGAAAGTTTTTAAGCAAAGCTATTTATGAGAAGGAAATGTTGGCAATACTCCATGCACTTAAGAAATGGCGACCCTACCTAATGGGAAGACACTTCAAGGTAAAAACGGATCATGATAGCCTTAAATACTTTTTAGAACAAAGATTATCCTCTGAAGAGCAACAAAAGTGGGTCACAAAGATGTTGGGTTATGACTTTGAAATCATCTACAAAAAAGGGAAGCAAAATGTGGTGGCAGATGCACTCTCAAGAAAGGATGAGGATATGGAAGCATTGTTGTGTGCCATTTCTATTATCCAACCAGATTGGATAAACGAAGCAAAGGAGGAATGGAAGAATGACGAAGAAGTGTGGGCACTTATTCGAAAGCTACAACAAGATTCCAGTACTTCTGATACATTTAGCTGGCAAAATGATTCGTTATGGTACAAAGATCGCTTATACCTCTGTAAGAATTCCCAGCTAAAACAAAAGATTCTTATGGAATTGCACACTTCTCCCTTAGGAGGGCACTCAGGATTTTTAAAAACTTACCACAGGGTTAAGAAGGAATTTTTTTGGGATGGCCTTAAATCAGATATTCAAAAGTTTGTGGCGGAATGTTTGGTTTGCCAACAAAATAAAGTTGAAACAATTAAGACACCAGGTCTATTACAACCTTTATCCATTCCAAGCCAATGTTGGGAGGAGGTTTCAATGGATTTTATCACAGGTTTACCCAAGTCTGAGGGAAAGAGTGTCATCATGGTGGTAGTTGACAGACTTACCAAGTATGCACACTTTTGTGCATTATCACATCCATTTAAAGCCAGTACAGTTTCTACTGCATTTATGGAAACAGTTCAAAAGCTACATGGAAACCCAAAGATTATTGTAAGTGACAGAGATCCCATTTTCACTGGAAATTTTTGGACATAATTATTTTCTTGTCTTGGTACTCAGTTAGCTCATAGCTCATCTTATCATCCTCAATCTGATGGGCAAACTGAGATAGTAAACAAATGTTTGGAAGGATATCTTCGTTGCTTTGTATCTGATAAACAGACACAATGGGTCAAATGGTTGCCTCTGGCTGAATGGTGGTATAACACTTCCTTCCATACAACAACAAAAATGACCCCATTTATGGCACTTTATGGGTATCAACCACCATCAATCACATCATATTTAAGAGAAAATTCTAAGGTTCAAGCAGTGGAACATCACATCGAACATCAACAACAAGTCCTCCAACTCTTAAAGGATAACCTCGTGTTGGCACAAAATAGAATGAAACAACAGGCAGATCAACATCGCAGTGAAAGAAGTTTTGATGTAGGTGATTGGGTATTCCTACGGCTACAACCATATAAGCAAATGTCCCTAAAGCAAGCTAAGAAGGATAATAAATTATCACCAAAGTATTATGGTTCGTACAAGGTGTTGGAAAAGATTGGTACTATGGCATACAAATTGGAGCTTCCTGCAGCTTCTCGATTGCACCCAGTTTTCCATGTTTCATGTTTAAAGAAGGTTATAGGCGACAAGCTCCCAGTTCAAACAATATTGCCAGAACTTGACGAGGAAGGAAAAATTATATTGGAATCGGAAGCAGTCCCAGAAAGAAGAACTCGACAGCTACGAAATCGATCAATTTCAGAGTATCTTATCAAGTGGAAGAACTTATCCACTGAAGATTCCACATGGGAGGATGAGAATTTTATGCAGAAGTATCCAGAACTACTCAAGCGTTGAGGACAACACTTTTTTGAAGGAGAGGGGCATGTTGGGTCCCTATAATACTAGTGATTACCCCATTACTATTGTAGTTATACCCCTTATTTATATTCTTGTGCCCCTATTACCCCCATATTATTATTTCTGTGCCCCATAGAATCCCTCTATTGTTATTTTTTTGGCTTTACATTATCATTGTTAGGTCGGCTGGATTATATTGTGACTCCTTAGACTCCTATATATAGAAAGGAGGTTTTGTCATTTGTATCATCCAAGAATTTTTCATTTATGTAATGTAAAGGAGGTTGCCCCCTCGAAGAGGCTAAATTCTAAGGCGTTGATCTATCTTTTCTATCTTTTCTTGAGCTAGTTTCATAACATACGAGGACCTCTAGATTATAATCTGCTCCTTGGACGTGACTATATTTATAGCATGGGAGCCATTGTCTCCTCACTCTTTAAAGTAATGTGTTTTCCGCATGAAGGCCGAGTGGTCCAGCTCGTAGACCAACTTTCATTCCCCGGCTCACACATAGCTAATAGTCAAATGCCATCCCTGAATGGTCTTCTTACGCAAGGAATGTCTCATCAATCTCCAGTCCGTCTATCTAAAGAATGCGAGTAATTCATGAGGACATGACTGAAACCCAGGGGGCATGCACCCTATCCTGCTCCAGCAGGAAGACTCTAGGTATAGAGTAGGTTTCCACAAAGGAAAATGACTGGTCTGATACCCATCCGTATAGGAAGAGGGGATTAGACCAAAATAAGATTCCTTCGTCAAGGTTAGGTGATTAGAGTGATTGGAGCTAGAATCACCTTTGTCCAAATGGACTAAGCTAGGAAGTGTTTCTGTCTGAGGTGCGGACGGAAACTATCTTGCGAATGCTAGAACTTCTATATGGTATCCTGGAAATTTTTCACTATACCCGGGGGCATGCAAAACTTTTTGCATGCAAGTGAAAAGCGACCATTTATTTTCTTAGTTTGTGGATTCTCAAACCCTTTAAACTCGTAGGATTGGTCGTTCCTAGCTTGCATAAAGAAAGGATTCGGAGCATAATTTCGAATGGTGCAAGCTCCCTAAAAAATGAACCTATCGATGAGACATCCTTATTATACGACTGGCATGAGAAGTTTTTATGTCAAGTTCAATCTCGTTAAAAATTAAACCTAAGCAATGAGCAAATGTTTCCCCGAGAGTTTAAGCTCATTAAAAAATGAACCAATTTCCAGTAAATAACCATTGTGAATGCATTATCATCAGCTTTTGAACCTTGGTCATGTTCTCGTCACCACCTCCATTCTGTTTTAACCGATCATACGCCTCCATTTGATTTTCTACCCTTTTGAGGAACATTTGTGATGAGTGATCTTATTAGCCATCCTTGTGACACTGTCGTGATTGGAAAATTCCAAACCTTACCTGGAATCAACTGCTACCTGAAATTATCACTCGTTCCTAAAAAAACAAGTCTCCTTTAAGCTCTTTTCACCTGACTCATAAAATATGAAAAGGTTGTTGAGCGATTGGCCTCTCCAGCTCGTTAAAGTTACCGGAAGTGCTATCCCTCCTCTAGATTTTAACCTTTTTGAACCTGAGGGATTATTACACAAAATGATCGAGCGCTTGTCTTGTTCGGCTCGTTAAAACTATCGAAAATTCATCCCTTTCGTATTATTTTATATTTTTTTCGGACTTAAGGGATTATATGACGAGAAAGGATTATTGGAGTTACCTTTCTGTCCCTTTTTTAGACTCTCTAAAATTCAAAAAGGACCGAGTTATCATTGTCGTTAAACTCGTTAAAACCAATAGCGACAAACTTGTCATATAGACAAGAACGAGTTTCACTATCACTAGGCTCGTTAAAACATAGCGATGGGTTCGCCCGAAGGGCGAATTATGGAACAAGCATATGTTATCCTCCTCAAGCTTGATAAAAATAAAGAGGTACTAGTCAGTAATGACTCGGGAAAATTGGGAAGAAAAATTGAAGAAAATTTATTGGTAGCAAGTCGCTCTTGAACATGACACTTTCACTGCATGGCAGAGTTGGGTTGGGTTATTTCGTTCACTGGTCATATTACCACTGGTCCATCACACAATCCATATTTGGGGTTAACGCTACCAATCCATGTCAGTGTCGCCGATATGTTCAAGAGAAGTCGCTCAGAGAATTCACCTGTGTCTCATCCGCTGCAATACATTCACGATCCATTATTTCATGACTGCCACCCTGAACCTTCTATCATCAGATCATTTTCACCTCCACAAAAATCATTTTCTCCGTTCCATTTCGTAGATGTGGGATTCATTAAGGCCCTCCTACGACGGGTTGCTTCTTGTCAACATCAGCTCATTATCCAAGAATTCAACCTAGGAACAATCCTTTCAGTACTTTGAAGCTTGCATGCCTCAATGGCAGGTTTCTCACTTCCGATGACAAGTTTACATCAATGGCCTTCGACCGAAAGATTTTGCGTGGTGTTCGATGCCAAGTCCCTTTTTCACACCACGCGAATTGTACTGTAGTACCTTGAGGGTCATCACCATTATCGATGATTCCTCTCGCACCTATTAACAGCTTACATCATTGGCTGGTAATCAGGAGATTTCTTTCCATGTTCGACTCCAGAACATCTTTCACATGGATCGACTTGTACTGCGAGTGAAGATTGAATGAGTTTGAAGACCCCGGATCTAGTTTCATCCATCCGGGCTGCGATATATTCAAGAAAATAAAGACATCAAATGTACATCACTACCAAACAGATGATCATCCGAATCAAGGGATGATGGCTCCACCAGAATCATCAGTATACACACAGACGGTTGTCTGTCATATGTACATGAAAATGAATTTATCAATACTGAGCATGGGAATGCTCGCCTCAGTCAGATCATGAAAATATTATGAAGATAATGTATTGTATTGTATCTTATTATAGGTTGCCTTCGAGCTCGAAAAACTTCGGATCCTCATGATAAAGCATTTCACTCGACATCAAAAGATTAACGACCTCACGCTTTAGGGGGCAACTGTTATAGACATCTTTGGGCACTGCAACCCCAATCATATATGTCCATAAACCAAGGGCTAGTAAGTCCCTAAAAGTGTTGCTTCACACCCTAAAGGAGCAAGGTCAGCTGATTACATCATCTCCCAGAAGTTCTCCACAGAAAATTACTCAGAACTGGTCAAAACTGGACCATACAGACTGACCAGTGCAGAGGGTGCGATGCATCTCACCTGTTCAGTGTAAAAGGTGCGATGCATACTGGATAGACCTTCTATAGGGTGCGATGAGCAAGAGTAGATAAATGGCAGAGACAGTTGGCAAGGTGGATGATCATGGAATCTTCCAGAAAATTCTCCTATGACACTTACATTTCTGAATTTTCCCACGGATGAGTAAGAGATCATCAATCTCCAAGTGGAATCAAGAACTATCGCAGAGAGGACACTAATAATAACCCAGCAGCTGACTCACCCCCCTGCAAACATCTATATATGGATCCCTCATCATAGAGATCCAGAGGCTGGAATGTTGTATTTTGTAAGGAAGTGTTGTTGGTTTCTTGGTGAAACATCATAGTGTTGGGTGGTCTAAGCTTTTCATGAGGTGATGAAGGGCTTTCATGCTGAGAGGATGATGCTGGGTCAGAACAATTGGTTGTAATCCTCTTTGTTATTCTTGATATTAATAAAGATATTCAAGTTTTCCTCCACATTCTTGTATGTTTGATGATATATGCATTTGTGTGGTCAATACATATCTGTTCCTATATTGCTTATTATTATAGATCTTTGTTCTTCGATAGTATTATGCTGCTTTGATTCCACATGTGCTCTTTAATGCTAGGTAGACGAGGAAGCAAGCGGCAAAGATCTGTCAGAAGGGAGAGGAATCAAACAAGGAACCAAGCGCAAGACTGAGGTTGGTACCTTTGTTCCCCTCTTATCTACTTCTCATAAAGGAAAATGAAAGTAGTTTTAGTGTGTTTGCTTCTAAGATAGCTACCAGTCTTAGTGGGACTAGCAGCTTCGAGTGGACACTAGATTTCCCGATATCAAGAGATCAAGGTATGTAATTGTACATGAGATATAGTATGTTATCCAATATCTTATTCAGCTAGAATAATTGTATATATATGTGTGTGTGTGTTCCATCTTGATTCATTGCTATACACAGAGAAAATTAGTAAAAGTTCAGTTCAAAACTCTGCATATATTCTTTTGTTCATCACATACACTGAGATGAATTTTTGGTGTGGTTATTGCAAGGTTGTTAGTTGATAGTATCAATGACATATATATTATAATATACATAAATGAAAAAGAGATTAAAGAATTAGACTTGCGTTCTTGTAAAGGATTTTTTCCCCTATGATATGATAAAACCCTTTTAAATTATATAGTGGAGTGGAAAACTGGATTAGCGAGTGATAACTATGGTAAGGCTACCAAAGTATATTCAATACTCCTTATGATAATGACATTTTTCATAGGGAGACGTCCATGTTATTCTTACACCTGAATTCTTTTGATTGTGAGTTTAATTGGAAGGGAGTTGAAGTAAAACATAATCTGCCCAAATTAGTATATAAATTCATAATCTCTGTAATTAGATAGATTCCATCTAGACTTTGGTAAGATTTACGTATAGACTAAATGAAATACTGTGACTATCAGAAAAGGGAAAATGAGTCTAAACCTAGTTAATAACTAAATATAATGAACTATCACACATGAACTAAACTAAGGGTATAAATAAAATTACAAAGTATTTTTTTTATGATTTCATATTTTACAAGAATATTACCTATGAGATGGTAAATAAACTCTACAGGAACAACCTTAAGTAAGGAGGAGACCCCAATCACACCATCAAAGTAAAGATCTTACATTGAAATAGTAAGAGTGCTACAGCTAAATGATCACAAAAGAAAATCTTACTCTGAATTCCAATTGAATAATGAATTCAAGAGTGAAACAATAATAAAAATTTAACTAGAGAAAAGGCTTACATCGTTGTACGTCATGCATACTGAAAAGGTAATGAAGTACATACTGAAAAAAGGTTAAAAAACATAACTCGCACAACTTATACGAGAAAAAAGAAAAGAAGAATAAACAAGGCAAATAGGAGTTGAAAAAGAAGGTATGTTACATATGGTATCAAAACCAAGGTTTAATATTAAGATTTATGGGCCAATCCATAGCGGGAAATTAGAAAAATAGGAATAATAACTAGAGAAATTAAAATAAGATGTCTGAGAATTATAAAGTAAATTAATAATGAAAATAAGTTGTAGTTTCATTAAAAACTGAGAATGTTATGTACATATACTTTGATATCTAAATTGGAGGCAGTGATAAGACATTGCACCTTCAAGTGAACCTTATACCAAGAAATTATTTAATTCATAGCTACAATTAGGAAATCCACTCCTAAAATCACCATAGCAAACTAAACCTATGAAGAGAAGGAATCTGGAGATTATTCCAAAATGTGGCATTGAAAGGTTGGAAAAGAAGTTACAATCTAGAGTCAATGAGACATGAACCACAAAGAATTCCAATGATAAGTAGAAAAAACAAGGATATGATAAAAAAAATCTGAGGAAAAAGTATCACCCAACTATGAAATATGGAACTAGCCTTGAGAAAATGGGAAAATTTACCTACAGGGTTCGAAGGAGGGGTAGTGGTAGAACTTGTATATATATATCCTAGTTTTTAGAAGCTTAATATCATACATATGGTATTTCCCAAGTGGTATTTATAGCAAGTTGAAATTTTGATTATGTCCTAGTGTTAGTTTTAAATTATGGCTAGTTGAAATCTTGATTATGTCCTCGTGTTAGTTTTAAATTGTTTATAGATATTGATACAAATTAAATTGTTTATAGATATTGATACAAATTAATGTATGCATGAAAGGAAGAATTATGTCATTGTAGTAAGGTTAAAGGAAAAATTATGTCATTGTAGTAAGGTTATGTAGATTTATTTATCTATTTCCTAATATGTTTGGCTATGCGTATATATTTCTTGCATGCATGCGTAGAAGATTACTAGGAAAAAATAGATGTGTGGGAAAAAAATAATTTATTGCATAAGTAGTGGTTGTATGCATATTTCAATATCTTTGTTAGAAATAATATGTGAGCTATTTGTGGTCGTTACACAAAAGAGATATTTCCTACAGATTTTCACTGGCGTGTGAGTATGAGTAGATGATACTCAACTATTTGCAGAGATAAACTCAATGAGGATGCTTGATTTTACGAGACTATATACTCAATGAATATGAAGAAAACATATATTTTCTGGCTTATCAAGAAATTGACTGTCAGACATAAGGGCATGAAATTTTAAATAAATGAGAACAAGTTTCTGGAATATATGCGTAATTGATTGAAATAATGACCAGTTTTAGAATATTGACATAAAAAAAGACAGTGTACTAAATATTTAGTATAAAAATAAATCTGTAGTAACTTTACATAATCCAGAAATTCTAAGAATGGAGAGGAGGTAAGCTAGGAAGAAAATAAATAAATAAAATCATACAATTACCCAAATTAGAGTGATAACAAATTTCAACATTTATTATTTACTCTCTAGATAAATATATACCAATGCTTTTTTTTCTTTCAACAGGTTTCATTTAGGTTCTATGCCTCGGAATAAAAACAAAGCAAAACTAGTACATAATTATGAGTGCACATTTACACTTAGAAAAAAAAAAAATTCATATCCTGAACAGGATGACCATAGTTGGGCCATTATATACAATGCACTTTCACCCTCAGAGGCCGAGACCTAAAGTTTTCGTCTTCATGGAGGTTTTAAGAGAAATATTGGAACCCTCTATGAGGATTTCTTTAACAAGCATAACTTGAACCCTTATAATAAACAAACAACCGACCATTATTTCTGCATAGCCATAGCTACAATAATCCTGCACATGATTTAAAGAAGAACCAAGAAACACAAACGGGATTAGCAGCTGGAAAGGAGTCCATTAGGATAGTTAACCAAAATGTATTTGGATTCTGATCGGTGAGACGTGTAGTTTGTCTCTAGAACTGTACCTTCCTACATCCAAAGAGGAAAAAGGAAGATCCAAATTAGAACGGCACAGAGATAGCGTAAAAGCCTTTTTAAAATTCATGCAAGCTGGTAAAATCTGAAGAGAGAAAATAGAGGAATTCTTGTTAACCGTATTAGTATTATAGTTGTTTACAATTTAAGAGTGAACGTCAACAACTTACCATCGGCATGAGAGGACCGTATTGTATGAATGTTTCGTGCATGCTCGATGCGAAGAGATGTTCCGAGAATGGCACACAAACAGGCGGAAAAATCCGTTATGGTAGACTAGAATAGTACAGAGTTCGAAAGACAGTCGGAAAACGAGAGTTCCCAAACAATAGTCTCACACCAGAACCAAATCGAAGACCGAAACACTGCAATTGGGTAGTAAAACCCTATCATCATGGAATGGATACCATTAGATGGAGGTAACTTTAGATTAAGGGTTGAAATCCTATGAGATATTCCATAACTAGGTATTTATGCCAAATGCTTCACATCTCACTCATTTTCCAGAGGGTTCGAAACCCTTAATCAAGGCCTTGCAGACTAATAACCGAACCACAGTTTCGAAAAAAAATAAAAAAGAGGCTTTTTCTAGAAAGAATAGTTGTAATCAAAGGTACAGGAAAATAATAACCCTATAAGTGAAAAGTAGAAATATGTGATTTTTGTTAGTAAAAAATAGAATACGAACTAGCAAAACATTAACCAAAAATTTGAAATGGGAAACGTATCGCTAAAACTGAACCTGGTAAGATTATCGCATAGTTGAAAACTTTGCGTGAGAAATATTTGCAAAGGAAGAAAAACTAAATGAAATGAGCTACTAAGTGGAATCATAATATATCATCATTCAGACTGTATACTTATTGAAAAAATTGAAAAATGAAACAAAGGGAAATCATGAAAAAAAATATGTGTTCACGAAAACCCTAAAAGGAAAAAAATAATAATAATTTATTATTATTATTATTATTATTATTTTATGTTTTTTATTCTGGAAATGCTGGAATCCCTGTATCATTGTTTTCCCTTTGTCATAAACAACAGGGAAATAACCCTGCCCACAACGCCACCAATCAGATGCATAGAATTCATAACCAAATAGAAAATCATGGCCCAAATGGATCGACGAGACAACTATGGAAATAGAACCTTTGTTCCCTGGTTGTGTTCCCTAGATATGACTATGAGGATTGGCTTATTGCGATGGACGCCCTTGGTAAGGCAAAATAAAATAAAACCCTCGGGCCTAGACGCAATCTATAAGACAGAGGTAGAAAAATTATTTAAAAAGGAGTTAAGCTCTTTCAAGGTATTTAGTTCGACCAGGTAGAGGAAGGAAGGGAGGAAGCCATTTCCGGATTACAGAGTAGCCTGGAAATATAAAAAATTGGAAGAGTGGAAGCATATCAACTTTCAATTACCCGGGGTTGTAAGTAATACAATATGAGTGAACTGTTTGATCCAGAGTTATGGAAACAACATGAAGAAAATAGGAGGAATATCGAAAATAGAACTAAACATCTACCTTTGAGTGAAGTATCTAAAAAAAACTCAAGTCACGTAACTACATTCCGTCATACCCTCATTGTCTTGCATCTTCAGGTTTGGAAATTGTTAATTCGGGAAACTGGAAAATGAATCAATCAAACTCAGCGGAGATCTTTGCAAGAGAAACACAATTGGCAAGGAAGTTAACAACTAGAAGGATGCAAGGAATCATGGAAATACATTAAAAAAAAAATTAAGAATAGAGCCCATCAGGTGAAAAATACCTCGAACTTATGAATTTCCAAATGGATTTCAGGATAGCAAGCAAGTAAACTATCCAAACCCTAGGGTTAGCAATGTTTGTGTGACATACGGCCATAAACTCCATAAGAATAGTCACAACAACGCTTTGGCTACAAGGAACCAAAAAAAAAAGAAACCAAGACCAAATGAGAGAAAGGTTAGGGTTCATACTTTTAATAGATCCACCCTCCTCTACACCGTCTAATATATGGTTTAACCTCATTCGTTGATTTTGCATAGGATAAACAATCCATGTGACTTCACATGGATCCTCTTTCCTTACAAACACCGAGAGTTTCCAACTGTATTGTGTGGGGCCAAAGAATACTCTAAGTGCGCCATATTAATTAATTAACAATATATAGAAAATATTTAAAAGGGAAGTTATCAATGAAATTCACAATATTTTTTTTTTATGAAATTATAAACGGACCAGGAAAACACCCCAAAATGTAAGCATTCTTTTGTGTCTAAAGAATGAAAGTATATTTCTGTGTCTGACTACAAGTGGAAGGAAAGCATTCTTTTTAGGGAGCTTGCACCATTCGAAATTATGCTCCGCATCCTTTCTTTATGCAAGCTAGGAACGACCAATCCTACGATTTTAAAGGGTTTGAGAATCTACAAACTAAGAAAATAAATGGTCACTTTTTGCTTGCATGAAAACAAGTTTGCATGCCCCCGGGTATAGTGAAAAATTTCCAGGTTACCATCTAAAAGTTCTCACATTCGCAAGATAGTTTTTGTCTGCACCACAGACAGAAACACTTCCTGGCTTAGTCCATTTTGACAAAGGTGATTCTAGCTCCAATCACTCTAATCACCTAATCTTGATGAAGGAATCATCTTCCGGTCTAATCCCCTCTTCCTATACGGACGGGTATCGGACCAGTCATTTTCCTTCGCGGAAACCTACTCTATACCTAGAGTCCTCCTACCAGAGTAGGGCAAGGTGCATGCCCCATGGGTTTCAGTCATGTTCTCCCGAATTACTCGTGTTCTTCAGGTGGATGGACTGGAGATTGATGAGACATTCCTTGCGTGAGAAGACCATTCAGGGATGGCATTTGACTATTAGCTATGTGTGAGCCGGGGAATGAAAGTTGGTCTACGAGCTGGACCACTCGACCTTCATGCGGAAAACACATTACTCTAAAGAGTGAGGAGACAATGGCTCCCATGCTATAAATATAGTCACGTTCAAGGAGCAGATTATAATCTAGAGATCCTCGAACTACCATTACATTCATATAAACAGTTTTCCTTCTCAACGTTATGGGCACATTGGGAAGGATCCCTAACGGTCGACTAGTTCCTTTGTCGAAGCCTGTCAGATTTCTCATTTCAGGCAGAAGCGATGGCGAACCAAGTGCTTTCTAGGCAGTCGAGGAAAGGATACTCACAGAAGCCCCTTCATCTATGATAGTGCCGGCCATGACCATTCTGTATGCTTGTACAATGATTCAGAATGGTACACTAGCTGGTAAACGGGGTTTGCCTAGTAGATCCCAATCGAAGGAAATGACTAGGTTGCTTGGAGGTGGGATCGAATAGACGGCCAGATATGACTTTGACGAACTTCCTTCCTGCGGTAAAGGAACGGGTAGATTGCCCCCATGTTCATCGGAGTCTGTGTTTACGAAAAGAATTTGAACGGTGTTGTTCTTATTCTCTTCAGTGACTGTATCATCTAAAGATGGACCTTCTGAAGGCAAGACCGGGTCAACTGCCACCTCGACCTTTTGACTTTCGTCTGGTATGGATTCAGAGGGTTTATCTTCAATGATAGACGCTTCGACCGACCACAATGGCGTGTCAGTCGGATTTTCAACCAGTGATGGACTCGGCAAGAGTTTCTTATATCCAGGAGGAAGCCGTAGTGGTGAAGCTCGATGGTTATCCAAAACTCTTTTATCTTTTTCTAGGAAGGGACAACGGTGGACGACATGATCGCCTTCACACAGTTTACAAGGAAATTTACATTTCCTTTTCTGTCCAGATACTTCACTTTCACTAGTTGACGGTGTACTTTCAACACGATCAGAGGTTGATGACACCGGATTGTGTAAACGAGGAGACCAGTCCCTTAAGATACGGGGGATGCAAGGACAATCTCGATGATAGTGGTCTTGTTTGCAAATGACACATGGTGATTTAGGCTTGGACGGTGTAGTGTGCATATTTTTGCTAGACGATGCACGGTTGCCCCTTTTCGCCTTTGGCTCCTTCTTCTTCTTTTCCTTCTTCTCCTTCCCCTTCTTCTCCTTCTTAGTTACTTGATTTTCAGCTGCCAGCTTCATCAAGTGAAGAGGAAGGAGGAGAGGGAGAAACAGATGAAGTAGAAGCTTGAGGGGTAACTCTAGTATCATTTAGTTGCTGACTTGATTGTTCAGGAACCATGGTATTCTGAATGACGGAGGTCGAGAAGAGCCATATGGGCAAACCAATCGTCAATCATGGAAGTGACAATGTGGCCATATGGGGTGCGCCAACATCTCCCCAAGAGGAGAAATGACTAGGACTTCCTCCAAGGGGAAATCCTTAGTTGGTGGACTCCATTTTTCTCAACCCAAGACCAATGAGGGAACAGTGATGTTATTCCAATTAAAATAATTTTAGACGCTTTGACACAACTTGTTTTTTCAATTTTTAAGAGTCGAGAAAAAACAAAAGATGACTCTAGTCACCTTTCATTTTTAATGAGCTTGAAGTGACAAGTGACCTTTTCCTTTAAGGAGTCTGAAAAGGAATGAAAGAGACTACTCTGCAAATCTAGACAGAGGGATTACCAAACCAATTGCAAAAGTGTAGAATACTTTTTACGGTACGACAGTCAATCTTTCCGAATGCTATGTTAAGTGCATTGCGATTGATAGGGTGGCAAACACGGCTTCCTAAGGATAAAGGATATAGCCTATTGTGGTCTCCCAATATATACTCGACGGTACGTGGGAGCACAAGTCTGTACTGGCACTTATCGTCTCAAAGTGGAGGAATCACCCAACCAACAATGAAAGCAACAGTTACCAGGCTTTACGACACCGGAATGCGTCTCTTTCCTAGACTTATAAATGTTGTGCGTTAGGTTCCAAAGCATTTTTATATTCATTGAATTTATTTTACAGTTGATCTTGCTTAAGAAATTTTCCTTTTAGGTTCACCACGAAATGTAGATATACAATTCCTAAAATGCAATCTAAGATGATAAACAATCATTTAATCTTCTTTTTTGCAATGAAAATCATAGCTACTAGGGAAAGAGAAATGAGATTCTTTCAACATACAGCAGAGAGCACACACTATATGCACTATCCTAAATCAAACCAACAAGCAGTCTAAATGCAAATGCACACGGATGTATTTGTTTTTCGCTTTCTTAATGTGTGAATGAAAAAAAGAATGTTGAGCACAAATCTGAATTATCTTTTCAAAGCGACAGTACTAACAAATTTCTCTTCAAAATGAAAGGAAGATAATGATGACACTTTGCGATTTTGAATTGAAAATTATTTTCGACACTTGTTTTTGTCTATAAAGCCAAGCCATATCACCGTCACATTTCAACAAAAGGCCTCCTAGCGCATCAAACCAGGACACATCACCAAAAAACCACATCATCATGAGCCCAAAGGACATGAGTCAATAGTAAGAAAAAATATTAGACTTACCTGGAATGCTTGGCCAAACTCACAAAGTGGTGCTCTAGTAAATCTAACTAATCAATGAAGGTAAATAATGCTAAGAGAGGTAGGGTGAACCAATTAGGTTTTATCCTAACTGATCACCAACCTCTAATCTCACCCAAAAGATCTTGGCCACTGAAATTTTCAAGTTCATGGAGTACATGGAGCTAGCATGTGGGGCCTATCAATTCTAGGGCCAATTATGCAACAATAGACAAATATCTCCCACGCGTGCGCCATCGATTACCCTTGATGTGATTGAAAAAATACAATAAAACAATAAAACAATAAAAAAACTATTCAGAGATTATGAATGGATTAAATGGTTCAATAATGTGACTGTACAATAATACACTAAGGATCTCATTATTAATTTGAATAAAAATGACACCTATAAGTTAGAAACTTTTTCATTATAAAAGATGGCAAGTTTAAGTTGAGTGCATAGATATGTGGACCCAAACATGATATTATGAACCATGTATAACATAAGTAGTAAGAAGGGGAGAGAAAACCAAACATAAATATCACTAATGTACTTTCCATTAAAGTAAATGAAACCTAATAAGTCCCGCACAAACATCAACTTCCACGGAACTAATGTAAAGAACATCAAAGTAACTCATAGTTAGTGCACTATTAATGAAAGTCTCATCCAATAGTTGACTAAAATTAGAGGATATGAAGAATGAGATCTAAATGACAATGTTGTATGAATCTAGCAACTTCATTATTAGATACCAAAATGTTGGACATTAAATATAATGTTTTCTTTTTCATGGCACCCAAAAAATTACATATATATAAAAACTACATGGGTTAATACAAATTGAAAAGAGCGAAGTACCATGAACCTTATAACTTGAGTTCATAAAGTGTGCAATTATAAATATAAGTAGTATGGGAACATTGGGTTTAAGTCTCATAGGGAACCTTTTAATGATAAAGAATTTATACCTAGAAATAAAGGGACATTAAGGGGTTAAAGGGTTTAAAAAGAAAAATAAAAAATTATTATGGAGAAGGTACATTACAATGTATGATGGATGTGTATGTAAAATATGATAGAATATCATAGAACGTTATCTGATATGATAGGTCACTAGTTGTGAAAAAGAAGGAGTAGCAAAGTAAGTCACTAAATTCTTAACCTTTATTGCCGTAAAGGAATTAGCAAATGAATGTCATTAAATCTTCTAGAAAAAACCATTTGATGAATTCCATGTCACTTATCACACCCAGTTGGTAAGGGTTCAAAAGGGGGATCTATTGTTATTATTGATATACTATATTGACATTGTTGGCTTTGTTGTGTGTTTGCAGAGAATTTTGTTGGGTGAAAGATGATGACCTTGTGGTGGGAAACACACGTCTATCATGTATGAAAACATGCTAGAGAACAAGCATTAAATGAGGACAAGGGTATATTTTACTCTAGAACTGATCCATCACTTAGAATGAGCAACATTTTCTTCCCATCATTAGAAAATGTTGAAATTGGGCCAACACCAAGGACGATATTTAATTCAAGGGGTAGACAATGTAACACCGCTATGATTCTTCTTTCAAAACAATTAATATTTTTAGACAGGGAACAATTATTGGATTCAATGGTTAGGGAAGCCATGATGAGACTCATGTGATGACGTAATTAGTTTATTTTATTTGAAGTTAGTAAATAAATTGTGTGGAAATATTCAGCGAAAGAGCCCTAGAGTTTAGAAAACTTATTGCCACCTCAGGAAAAGGGATATTGGTGGTCAAGCCCATATGGTGGACATTCCCAAAAAGTCTGCTAAAAATCCCTAGGGGAGAATAATTAACAAGATTAACATAATGGGAGAGAAAGGTTATGCTAATCACTTAGTTGGAGAAAAATATTAAGTGGGTTGAGTAAAGCCCAAAGAGAAAACAATTTCTTTCTTTAAAGAAAAAGAATAAGAAAGGAATGAAAAGAAAAAACAAAAAAAGGCCTGGGAAAAATGGTGACAAACCTTAAAGGAAGTTCTTAAAAATCTTCTAGGAAACAAATATATAAAATAAACCACCAAGGAAACAAGCAGATTGATTTATGATGGCAAGAAGGCCTTAGCTCAGGGGGAACTATTGGAACGTGCTCCATTCCTGCATCTTCTCGAAAGTAGTAATGCGTAAAGTAAATTACATTAAGTTTTATTTGAAGATTAATGGTTAAACTTATGTGTTGACATATTAGTGGAAAGAATACATGATTGTGTTCAGATTTCATATTTCCATATGTGCATACATGAAATATTATTACTATCTTTAGGGTGCTAGTTTTGTATTCAATCTTGTAAGAGGAAGAGGTTGAAAGGAATTATTAAAGATAAACTATATTTGAAGTTAGGATACATTAAAATGTGAAGATTAAGGAAGCATGCAATACTTGAAAAAGGTTGATAGAGGTGTCGTAGGAACCTTGTTATGATTAAAATGATATATATTTATAGAAAAGTAAGTGTTGTATGCTATATCAAAAAGCACTTATAGAAAGAATAATTTTTATGTTGTGTTCCTCTGAATTAAATGGTTATTTTGCAGTGTACAAATCCCATCTTGGTAATGAATTAAATGGAGAAATCATGGAAGGTAATTGTAGATGAGATATAGTATGTTATCCACTAGGTTATTAAGCAAGAATAATTGTATATATATGTATGTGTGTGTGTGTGTGTCATCTTGCTTCATTTATGTTCGGATAGAGAAAATTTATAAAAGTTCAATTTATAACTCTACATATATTCTTTTTTTCATCTTATATACTGAGATGAAGTTTTTGTGTGGTATTGAAAGGTTTTTATTTGATACTATCAATGACATATATATTATAATATACAGAAAAAAAATAAAATAAAAAACATAGAATTAGACTTGCATTCATGCAAAGGATCATTTCCCCAAAGATATGATAAAATACCTTTAAATTATACAATGGAGTGGAAAATTTGATTAGTGAGCACTAACTATGGTAAGACTAAGAAATTGTCTTCAATACTCCTTATGATAATAACATTGTACATAGGGAGAGGTCCATGTTATTCTTACACCCGAATTCTTTTGTTTGTGAGTTTAATTGGAAGGGAATTGAAGTAAAGTGTAATTGTAATAGGTAAACATATACCTAAATTAGTATATAATTATGTAATCTTTGCAATTGAGTAGATTCCATCTAGACATTGATAATATTCACTTATAGAATAAATGAAACACTGTGACTAACAGTAAAGGGAAAATGGGTTGAAACCTAATTAATAACTGAAGATAATGAAATATGGCACCTGAACTAAACTAAGGATGCAAATAAAATCAGAAATGAATCTTTATATGATTTCATATTTTATAATAATATCACTGATGATATGGTAAATAAACTCTATAGGAACAACTTTAACTAAGGAGAAGACCCCCATCACACCATCAAAGTAAATATCTTACATTCAAATAGTAAGAGTGCTACACCTAAATGATCACCATAGGAAATTATCCTATGAATTCCAATTGAATAAGGAATTCAAGAGTGAAACAACAATAAAATTTTAAGGGAGAAAAGGATTACATCCTTGTAAGCCGTCCATACTAAAAAGGTAATGAAGTACATAATGAAAAAGGTTGAGAACACATAACTCCTATAAGTTCTAGGAGAAAGAAAACAAAAAAAAGGCAAACAGGAGTTGAAAAGGAAGGTATGTAACAAAAGCACATCCTTGAGAGTAGTAGTATCTCCTCTTGATCCATCACAGAAAATGAGAATATCATAAAAGAAACAAGTGATTTATGGATTCCTCTACAACCCTTAGCATATTTTCTCCCAAAAACTCAAAAATCCCTAAGAATAATTCAAGTAAACATCCATTCCATCACAAAATCTTGAAATTTTGGAATCTTTATAGGGCTTCCTTAAACTCATGTGTAGTCACAACCTCCATCAAATGTGCATTATATTCCTCATTGGCATACCTAGCAAATAGGTGTGCCAATCAAACCACCTTTTCTATTGAAACCCTTGAGGATCTTTGAACATGTTACTGAAGTGGTTTTTCCCAAAATAAACTAGATCATGAACGGAGGATACATTATTTCCATCTTGATCATTTAGCTTCCAAATAATTTTACTCATCTTCCTCCCTTTGGTGTAATTATCGAAATATTTAGTGTTGTCGTCTCCAACCTCTAACCAAACTACTTGACTTTTAAGTGTCTGAGTGCTCTTTATATATGCTACGAGCATTATTTTTCTTACCTCTAGTTGTAAAAGACTTCCTTTATATTTCACTAAAGTGTATTCATCAAATTTATCCTCTAAGATATATTTAAGCTCTTCTTCAATAGCTTATAGTTCCTAGGAATCTCTTTATATCCTAGATATCACTACAAGAAAAAAGGACATTAGTGAGGGGCAAAAAATGTCACCATAAGCTCATTGGTGACGGTCAAAAGAGCCTTCATCACCAAAAACTGAACGTCACCAAAAGTGGCGTCGCAAAAAGTATAGATGTTGTAGTGACATTCAAAGTCCGTCACCAATAATGATTTATAATGATAGATAATGACCGTCACCATTTCATATGAGCAATGGTGATGGACCATAGCCACTGTCACAAACAATTGAACGTCAACAAAGCTGGCGTCGCCAAAAGTATAGGTGTTGTAGTGAAATTCAAATTCCATCACCAATAATGATTTATAATGATAGATAGTGACTGTCACCATTTCATATGAGAAATGGTGATGGACCATAGCCTCCATCACAAAAAATTGAACATCACCAAAGGTGGCATCACCAAGTCACGAATATTGATTATAATGACGGATGGTGATAGCCACCATTTCATATGAACAACAACGATTTATTGTGATGGATCTTTCATGGTCGTCACTATTGGTGCATATATATGGTGACGTTTGTTGACCCTCACTAAAGCTGCATTGCCATAAGTATAGGTGTTGTGGTGACATTCAAGGTCTGTCACGAATAGTTACTATAATGACGGACATCGACCATCACCATTTCATATCAACAACAATGATTTATGGTTACTGACCTTTGAGGTTCGTCACTATTGATGCATATATATGGTGGCGTTGGTTGACTGTCACCATTTCATATTTTGGTGACGGTTGAAAAATGTCACCAAAGCTCATTGGTGATGGTCAAAAGCCCATTCCATATGGATCATGTTAGGGCACGATGGAATTGAACCACCAGCCTCCTACTTGTAAAGCAGGTGCTCTTCCATTGAGTTATCACCCTTTAAAAAAGTAGACTTTTAAAATTAGACCTTGAAACTTCATAAATTGTAAATTATACAACTTTCAATAAATTAAAGCCTTGACAATATTTTACTAAACAAGCAAAGCAACATCGAAGCTGCAGGTCCCTACCTAATGGTTATGGAAGTTATGAAAAGTGGGTGGAGGGAAAAATTATTATGTATAAGAGAATCAATATGTTCACTTTAATACTCAATTACAAGTGAAAGTCTGAAGACATTTATTATCTATAAATGACCTATAACTAGAGAATGCACCAAATATTACAAAGGAAATGTCATAAGTTGATAACATATGGAAGAGGAACATTGATGAAGACAAATGCAATATGTTATAGGTTGAGTGAAAGAAAAATCTCAATGTTGTTGTTGTTGTTTGGTGTTTAGATATCTGAATGATATCTAATCTTCTGAGAAAATGTAACATGAATCTTCGGAAACCATGAACGACATATGATAAAATTATATGTATTTATGTGTGTATATATATATACCCCTTACATAAACCAACATGCAATTTGGAATTTCACAATTCCACACTTTAAGCATGACAACAACCAACAAATAAAAGAAATTGACTTCGACAAAAAGCAATAACTTCACCTTCATTCTTGAGCTACTTCTGTTTATTTGAATTTGACTCGTGACATTCTTTATTTGACAAGGAATCAAAATCATCACTAGTATTAAATTCATCCAACACGAACTTTGGATATCCCACTAACATATGTGTTTTTGTTGCCACGCATGAAGCAAGAAAAATATGAAACATAAAACCAAGCATTCATCATTAACATTCTCGAATACTATGGTTCATAGGTAGTTGCTCATAGGCTTTAGCTACTCACATTGTCCATTCCTTAATACTTATAGTGATAAAAAAAAGCTTCCATTTCTCACATAAGCCATTCTTGAATACCCATTTTTGATCCTCTAAACTGGCAAATACAATAGTGAAGAAACACTTGGCACCGAATTCAAGTTTGATTTAGCCTTTGCATTTTTCGGATGAGTACATGATCCAACATACATTGTATATATTCTTGGATCTGAGATGAGTGGACCTCAACTTTGGGATCTGTTGTATCATTTTCCACACAGTTATTGGGTTATTGTTTTCATGGTTGGGTAACAAGATGGTGGAGATTGAGTTGATTTGCATTGGATATAGAGCCAAAAATAGAGGGTTGTCTCGAACTATTGCCACTTGCAGAACCATAAATACTACAACATGTGTTTGAAGACAAAATCTAAAGAGAAAACTTTCAAAAATTTATCTTTAATCCATTATAATAGAAAACTAATCTTTATAATAATAAAAATAATATATTTTAAAAGTATAGTTGAACTAGATATTAAATTGCTAGTTTGTGAGAAAAAAATTAACTAAATTATTTAACTACTAATTTATAAAAATATATATAAAATATTTATACACGTTACTAATTTATAAAAGAGATTTGATCCGTTTATGGCGTTGGTATATCCGAAATTAAGATGGATCTAGGCTAGTATATATTATTTAACATAACTATTGTTAAAGTGTATAATGACTATCTCATATTTGTATTTGCATTGATTAAATTATTATTATATGTAGTCATGTTTTATATTAATTATTTTAATGCATCATAAATATGGTTTTGTATAGTAAATTTATTTTTATGTTAAATTTTAATAGTTAATCTTTCTTGATATTAGTTATTTTTTATTAATTTTCATTTTATTCTATTGGATCCATTAAAATTTGTTATGAGTCAATGTTTCCAATTAACAAGTGTGGTTGATCAATATAAATAAGTGAGATAAAGTATTAAATTGTGATTTTCTTAATTTCTACTTAGTTAAATATTATATATAAATATCACTTGTGGTTATAACATACCAAGCCATTCATTTTTAGTTGTTAAATATGATTATGTTAAAATAACTTTAAAAAAAATGTTATCACCCTTGGTTAGTACTTACCAAACCATTCTTTTTAAGTCCCTAGATTTGTTTATGTTAAAATAACTTTTAAAAAAATGTTATGGCCAATAGTTTTGTTATATTCCATGGTTTTGTACTTTATATTCATTTAATTTGCTAGTTTTTGCACATGGTTTTGTTAGATTCCATGGTTTTGTATTTAATATTTATTTAATTTATTAGTTTTGTTTCATCAATTTTCTTTCATAAATTAAAACAAGCGAGAGAGACCTTGAAGTCTTGGAAAGAAATGTCATAATCTAGGTATTTTATTCTAGGCCCCTCTTAATATATGTTAGATATTTGTGCCAAGAGACCCTTTCCACCTAGGGAATATGTTATAATATTTTTCATTTTAACTCAGTCAAAATAAAACAAAATCAAACCAAATAAAAAAATTAAAAAACATAAAATTCTCCAGTGCATAGTTTTTTCTTTCCCATGGTTTTTTCCCATGGTATTCGTAACCCATGGTTTTTGTCCATGATATTTTTCTACAATGTAGCCTATTGAAAGTCTAATAACTAAAGCAACCTAGATCCATTTTAACTGTGGATCAAGCATTGAGAGGATCAAATTTCTTCACTTAAAGAGGTTTGTAGCTCGAGATAGAGAGAGAGAGGTTTGATCTCTCTTGATGCTGGAGAGAGATAGATCTACCCTGGTTATTTATAAATGAAGAGGAGTATTTTCTTGTAGTAGTACTCCTATTTGTTTTGTATTCAAAATTTATTAAATGATGAATTTCTCTTTTGTATTTTGATTTTTGAGACTTGTTTATTTTTATAAATTTACAATTATTTCTATCAATATTTTTATGTAATTATGAAACTTTCCATGTTTACCATAGTTGAAATTATGTTTGTATTATAGATATATTAATCAATATCTTATTTCCCTTAAGCTTTATTATTGCAAATTACCTAACATAATCTCTCTTATCACCAATGAAAAAAGTATTTATGGGATAAAACTATTAATGGGATGGATAATAGATAATTATTATTTTTTATATATTAAATTAATGAATTGGTTGATGATATTTAATATTATAGATAGCCTAATAGTTGATAAAGGTTTCTATAGGATGGTTCTATCAAAATCCTTTTCCAATCTTTTGAGAGGTTATAAACCAGACCAATGGTAAAAGGAATTATTGTGTCCGAATGTTTATATAAAATAATTGATTAACTAGAAAAATAAACTAAATTATTTAACTACTAATTTATAAAACTATATATAAAATATCTATATACATTATTAATTTATAAAAATATATATAAAAAAACCTTATGCATTTAAATTTATAATTTTATATAAAAATACACATTTTAAATATTAGATACAATCACTTAATCTACTTTTAAATAAAAGAAACACAAATTTTTTTTTTTTTATTTTTTTAAACTTAACCATACACTGCTACACATCAATGGCTACAAGTAAAAAAATAACATAAATTTAACTAATAAAATCCCTAAATAGTCAACGTTGTTAAAGATATATTAAGCATTATTACAAGGTGTTGTCACTAGGGAGAACACCCAACCTGTTTGCAACAAATCTATTCCATTAGCACCTAAGCTATATATGGTTGACTTCTAGCCATAGATTGTGGAAATGCCTTAAAAAACTATCCAGAAAACTAATGCTTTTGATGATTCACATCCAATCGGGAAGAGATCCATATTTCAAATGAACCATTTTTGGAAAACCCAGTTTCTTGCATTAAAAAACGAAAACTACCATATAAAATACCGTTTTCAGTACCGTTCCATTTTTTATACGGTTTTTTTCCTAGAAATGGAAACCAAGACTTTTGTTTTGTTTTTGGTAAGAGAGCTTGAAATTGAGATTTAGTTCCTGGTAACAGACCATTTTTTATACGATTTTTATCAGAAATGGAAATGGTAAGAAAGGTTGAAAGTGAGATTTCTGATTAAGAACTACCCTGAAATGGAAAGAGAACAAGAAAATCTTTTCAATGTTGCATTGAAATGAGGGAGGGGAGGGAGTTACCCTGAGAAGTCTATGTTGTTGTTTTTTTCGCTCTTTTCTTGATGTGGTATACTACCAAAATACTATTTTTGTAATTTCTGTTGTGATATACTACCAAACTACTATAAGAGTTCAACCTATATTTAATACAAATTTCATTTCCAATATAGTAGTTGTGGGGTTAGCCCATTTGAAGCTAAATTCTTAAAAAAAAAAATCCAAATAACCTAATTTCAGGTGAAATCGAGGAAGGAATTAAAGGGGAGAAAGGGTACTTGTGCAAGTATTTTCTTGGGCTCTTGAAAGAAGACCAAGGCTTCTGATCCTTTCATCGTGGTCCAAATTTCCTCAAAGAAAATAGATCCATGTTTTGTGAGCAAGCCATCGAAGAGATCCTCCTCAATATTATTTCTCAATGCATCCAAATTCAACCATGAAACAATAACTGCCAGGGAATTACTACAACATTTCATGTGAAAATATAAAACAAATTTGCAAATGAATTGTCAGAATGGTCATCCATCTAGAAACCCTAAAAATTGATCCAATGATTTGTACCTATTTCCATATATCCATAGATTAGATTGTATTGTTCCCATGGTCTTTCTTTCTTTTTTCAACTACTCCACATACATTTCATGCGAAAATATAAAACAAATTTGCAAATCAATTCTAAGAATGGCCATCGATCTAGAAACCCTAAAGATTGATCCAGTGTACGTGTTTCCATATAGCCACAGATCAGATTGAACTATGCCCATGGTCTTTCCTTTTTTTTTCAACTACTCAACATTCATTCGAATACACTAAGGCAAAGAAGAAAACTTGTTCTGGTCTTTCCTTTTTTTTCAACTACTCAATATTCATTCGAATACAGTAAGGCCAAGAAGAAAATGTGACATAATGGTCTTTCCTCTTTTTTCAACTACTCAACATTCATTCGAATAAGGCGGGAAGAAAACGTGCAAAATGGTCTTTCCTTTTTTTCAACTACTCAACATTCATTAGAATACAATAAGGCGGGAAAGAAAAAGCGCCAAAAATTAAATTTTTAATTTGGACGATTGTTAAATTTTTTAATTATAGTTATTTATTTTTTTATAAAATTTAAAAACATTGTATTTTATGAATATATCAAAATGTATGGAATGTATATTTTCTTATCTTATTGTATAATCATTTCAAAAAATTATATTTTTTAATTTTCAAAATTACAAAATAATTAACCATGTTGTTAGTTGTAATTTTAAACAAATTCAGATTTGGATTTTATATAATTAAACAAAAAAACATAAATAATTTTTATTAATGTTTAATTATATAATACTAATATTATGGGTTTCCATATTATTTAAACAAATGAGATTCCGTTTTATAATTATTATGTCAAACTTCAATGCTAAAAATTAACTTTTAACAGTGCAATCTTTTATAACCAATTTGGATATAGTTCATTGTTATGGCAGTAAAAAATAAATCTCATGAGTCAATTTGGTTGTATTTCATTGTGATGGTAGTAAAAAATGAATCTTATGAGCCTGGTCCCACCCACACATTGGTATAGTTCCACCCAAGAAACCATTGATCTTTCTCCATGAATCGGTAATATTGTACCAAGAAGCACCATAATGTATGGAATTTCTATTTCCAACAATTGAAAAAGCACAATAAATCCTTCTACATGAGCATTTTTCTTTCGTATTGTTGAACTAAACATGGCAAGACTTTCCTGTGGCAAAAAGAATTTCCAAATCCCTCATCCCCCCTATCACAATATATCTTAGAATCTGTCATGTTGGAGTGTAGTATCCCTAGTAAGCATATAGGAGTGTAGTTGAACACTATTAGGTCCCTATAATACTAATGATTACCCCATTACTATTGTAGTTGTATCCCTTATTAATATTGTTGTGCCCCTATTGTCCCCATATTGTTATTACTGTGCCCCATAGAATCCCTCTATTATTATTTTTGTGCCTTTATTATTATTGTTAGGTTGGCTTGGTTATATTGTGACTCCTTAGACTCCTATATACAGAAAGGAGGTTTTTTCATTTGAATCATCGATGAATCATTCATTTGTGTAATGTAAAGGAGGTTGCCCCCTTGAAGAGGCTAAGTTAAAAGGTGTTGATCTATCTTTTCTATCTTTTTGTGAGTTGGTTTCATAACAAACACAACCTCAAAGTCAATGGAAATCCAAGGGGAAAGGTTTGTGCATTTAAGAGGGATATGTCGATTACATAGATGTGGTTTTCTAAGATTTTGCATTAATCAAATGGATATTTGAGGGGGAATTCAGCCATAAAAAATGCCTGACTGAATTTTCATACACAAGGGTTGATTCTACCTTGAATTTTTATACTTTGCATTTTCTCACTTTAATGTCATTACATATAACTAAGAATTTGCAAATCCTTGTCTCGTTTGATCTCATTTTATTTCAATTGTGAAGTGACTAAGCCTTGTACCCCAAATCCTCATAGCTAAGATTTAGAAAGTATGCATTGCTTCATTTCCTCTCATTTTACTTCAGTTAAATGGAGCAACTATGCCTTAGCCCCAAATCCACACAACTAAGCTTTGCACACTACAGAATCCTCTCTCTCCCTGGTATTGCACTTGGTTTAGATATAATTTTATTAGAAGAAAAGTAATGTCTCACTAAATACCTTACATGTTAACTTATCATCTGATCCCATGACATTTTCGAAGGATTGAGGACATTAATAAAATTTTAAAATTCAACTTCACACTCATTTGATGTAATCACCATGTTCTATCAATTTAAGGTAAACTCTACAAATAAATGTAAGTAATTATTTTGATTTTTTTCATTGATTCTAAATTAGCAAGTGAGAAAACTGTAGATGCATCTTTATTTTTAAAGTACAATCATAAAAAAAAACTCAACAAAGACTAAAGATAGGTTAAAACATTTATGGAGTGAAAAATATTGCTGGTATCCTCCATAACAACACTACTTTCAGAAGTTGGGTTCAGATTTTACCACAAATGCAAGAACCAAAGTGAGAAGATTATTTTAAAGTTTTTATAACATGATATATTATAAAAAAAAATGAATAAGCTCACAATACAAAAAAGTTTTGTATCTAGTATCATTCTAGATAGAGAAAAGTATTGGTTAGGCTATCTATGACATAAGCAAGAATTGCTACCCCCTACTTTCAAAATCATCATGGACATTTAAATATTAAAAAAGGAATTGATTAGGCTACCTATGACTAAATAAGAGTTATTCCCCACCTTTCCAAACTATCACATACGTTTAAGCTATCATACTTTATCAACATCCTTTCTATAATGCAACACGTTACAACTTTCCATTATATTTATGCATTATATGAGTTGATGTGCTTGTAAGGTGCATAAATTCCAAAATAATTGTCTAAATACCCATGTTTTCACTAGATTAATTGTTTAAGTAAGAGACACATTCTATTGTAAGAAGAATGCATCAATCAAAAACTGCTCTACTCATAGTTTAAGAACCAAACCAATTTTTCATATGCAAGCACATTCAAGACTAATCCACAATAAAAAACAATGCTGAAAACAATATTCTTCATCAAACATCTGCCAATGCATAAACAATGAGGAGACAAGGGACACATAGAATATGCAATCCACCAGGGCCAAAACCTCACCAACATGAGAGGAAAACCCAAACAAGATCTTCTTCTTATATAGACTTCAATTGAAGAATACCAAGACCATGGCCTAGACCCTTGACTCAATGACCTCTCCAAGACCAAGTCAAAAGCATCCTTGATTCAACTTCCTTATTTTTCCTCGAGTCAATAATGATCAGGGTTCTTCCTTCAATAACTTGACTATCCTTCAAATTCTAGTTCCATGGATAGGATCTGTAGTTCTTGGTCCTCTTGCATAAACCCTAGAGCATGTCCTTGACCAACCTTTTGAACCTTGATCTTCCTCGCTTGGATGGTATGAACTCTTATTATAATTTAGCGTGTAACCTTGCTTATCTTCTTCCTTGATTCCACTTCTTGGACAACAACAAGATCTTCAAACTTTTATGTAGTAGATAGTTATTCCTTCCTTCACACGTGTGGATCTATTAGCCCTAAAGCAGACCCATAAACAACACCAAAATCTTCTCTCTTTGTTTCCTTCTCTTGGTTGGTTATCTTCACACTTCTTATTACAGACTTACTTAACCAAATTTACTTGTCCACAAATGGAGGATGAGCTGCCCTATATATAGTGTTTTTTCCATCAAAAACACATACTAGGAAGTGTTAAGGGGTGCTACGGGAACACAAAGGAGAAATAGGTGAAAATAATGCATGGAAATGAAAAATTAAGATTTTGTGATAGGAAGTGTTAGTGAGCTCCGGTTGTGCTAAGGACGTAGTGATAAGGTATGCTAGGCAGTGTTAACGCATATTAGAAGCTAGGGAAACATCCCAAGACGTGTAGGGTGCTAGGGGTGTGCCAATGCATGCCACGGAGTGTTATGGAGTGCCAGGGAAACATAAGGGAGCACTAGTTTCAAATGCATGGAAATGAATGACTAAGAGTGTCTGGCAAGGACAATTAGTGAGTTCTAGGTGTGCTAAGGAGGGTAAGACAAGGTATGTTAGGTGGTGCCAAGAAATTGTAGATTGTTAGGGTGACATGCCAAGGTATGCCAATGTATGTCAGGGTGTGCCAATGCATGTCAGGGAGTGTTAGGGAGTGAGACATAAACACAAAAGAAAACTAGTTCAAAATGTATGGAAATGAATGAATAAGAGTGTATGATAGGGAGTGTTAGTGAATTCCAAGTGTGCTCAGGAGAGAGTGACAAAGTTATATGCTAGGTAGTTCTAAGGAATGCAAGAGTGTCGTGACATGTCAAGGAGTGGTACGGTATGATAGGGAGTGCTAAAACATGCCATGGCATGTAGGGAATTCCAACATGTGCCACATAGTGCGAAGGAATTGTTATACATGCCAGGTGCTATGCCATGTCAAGATGTAAACTATGTTGCTTAATTGCTTTATGGCCATGGTTAGACGTGAGCCTTGACTTGGTAACCTCTTAAGTGAGATGAGCTAAGATTGGGCATGAGTATACTAAGATGAGTTATAGGCCATTCTTAGGTGAAAAAAGGATAATATAGTTGTAGTAACTGTAACCTGGTCAAGATGTTGTAGTCAAGGTAGGACTTGGTTGGTTCCCAAGTCTTAAAACCAATAAGGGTACTTATGAGGGCATGATAGCTAAGGAGTGCCAGGGCATGCCAAGGAATGAAAAGGCATGATAACACATGCGAAACAATGTCAATGCATGTTGGGGAGTGTGAGGGCATCAATAGGGAGAACTAGGTCAAAGTGCATGGAAACAAACAAATAAGTTGTCTTCCAGGTGTCCCATAGATGAATTGTATTAGGATAATTTCATAATAGGACTTGCAATAGGTAAGCCTGTGATTACGATAAGGGGATAGAAAAATAAATTTTATACAAAGGGAGACTTTTATCTAGGGACAACACTATTTTTTCAATGACTTGGTTGGGTTCTAAAGTCACAAAAAAAGTAAGGTTGTCTATGAGGGCATGACAACTAGGGAGTGCCAAGGTGTGCAAGGAATGCGAGGAAGTGATAACACATGTTAGAAAGTTCCAAGGCATGTTATTCATTCCAAGACATGCCAAGAGGTGTCAGGTGCTAGGGTGTGGCGCCAACGCATGCTAGGGAGTTCCAGGGAAACACAAGGGAGGACTAGTTTCAATTGAATGAAAATGAATGAATAAGAGTGTGTGATAGGGAGTGTTAGCAAGTTCTGGGTGTGCTAAGGAAGCATTGACAAGGTACGTTAGGTAGTTTCAGGGAAACACAAGAAAGGACTAGCTTCAATTACATGGAAATGAATGAATAATAGTGTATGATAGGGAGTGTTAGCAAGTTCTGGGTGTGCTAAGGAAGCATTGACAAGGTACGTTAGGTAGTGTCAGGGAAACACAAGAAAGGACTAGCTTCAATTACATGGAAATGAATGAATAATAGTGTATGATAGGGAGTGTTAGCAAGTTCAGGGTGTGCTAATGAGGAATCTCTTGACAAATTTTTGGAGGTTTTGGAGAATTTTTTTTGTTTTGGTGTAGACTTTCAATTTTTTGGCAATTTTTTATCTAGAAGCACAAGGAGCTGAAGCTTTGCTTCTTCCTCAGGGCTCAAAATGATGTAAAATCAGCATTTTTGGAAATCTTATGACCCTATATCAAACCCCATTTGACCAATTTCCAAGTCTGGGGCTCAGATTTTTAGAAATTTGCAAAAAAGAGGGCAAAAATCACCTCTTTGCCCCTCTCTTTCCATTTCGTTGTGCACCTGGAGACACCTCGGGAGAATGGCCATATCTCATCCAAAAATTGGTCATTTTGAGTGAAGAAATACTCTAAATACATTTAAACTCTCCCAGATTTCTAGAAAATGCTTCCAATCTATATTTGGACTTCAGAAAGGAACTAAAAAATGGCCTCCAATAGCTCGCTGTACACCTGGAAATTTTTGAGATTTTTGTAAAATTTTCACTGTGTAATTTTTTGTAATTCCTAGTTTGACTCTGGTAAAAGTAATAAGGGTGAAGTAGATGAATGTGAGGGGTAAATGTAAACGTAAATAATGGGTGGTTAGTATTTATAAGTTGGTTTGATGTAAATTTGACCTCATTTATGAGAGAGTTTGGAGTCAATGTCAATTGTAGAAGTCGTTTTTAACTTCCCTAGACATTAGGGTTTGGTTAGAGCACCTCATGGAATAGTTCCTAGAGTCATTGATTCAACTCCTAAGAGTGGGGATATGTTGTTTTGGTCTTTATCTATCAGTCTCACAGTGATAGAATGGGTTGGATTTCAGAGGAGAGAACTATTGTAGCTTGTACTTGGACATTTTCTGGAAATCAAAGGACACAATTTGCAACTATTATCTAGGAATTCATGTGCAGTAAGTTTGTGATGTTATATTTTCTCTGTTATAGCTTTATATGAAAGATATTAATCTTCTCTTTCGATTCATCAATTATTCAATTGTTTTCCTCACATTTTATAAACAAAATTCTTTGCATAAAGCTTTGTTTCGATGGAAAAATCATTATTTGTTACTTTATTTCTTGCTTAATGAATTCATGTTTCATGCTCATTAATACCTTTCGCTTCCTCTAAACACTACACTACACCGAAAATCCCTAAGATCCATCACAAAATTAATGCCACCTTTCTCCCTTTTGTATTTTTTGTTGTAACCCTTTGATCCTCTAACATAGCTACCTCATTTTTCTCCCTTATCCAGCAACAAAACCCTAAATTTTCCAAAACCCACTTGAACCTAGCTATCTAGCCTAGAATCCTTTACATTCCAGTCCTCTCTTTGTTGTGATTTCATAGAGAGAGCCCTCTCTGGTTTGGTAGGACTAGCTACCAAACTAAAATCTTGGTCTATGATTACCTTCGTCGATTCCCTCATCATCTTGGGACATTGTGGAGGATAATAGGGGGCATGAAAACTAGGGAGTGCGAAGGTGTTATAATGAATGTAAGGTTCCCAAGTCATGGAAAAAAGTAATGTCAGTTGTAAGGTCATGGCCAAGGTGTGTTAGAGAATGCTAGGGCATGCTAACATGTGCCAAATAGTATGAAGAGATGTCAAACAAGATAATATGTGCCAAGTGGGAAGGCATGCTAATATGTAAAAGGGTGTGACAATGCATGCCAAGGACTGTCAAGGGAAAAAAAGGGAGGAACAAGTTAAACTACAAGTAAATGAGCACATAATAGAGTTAATAAGTTGTCAATTTACTTTTTCCATGAGGGTCATGCTAGGAAAACCAACACTAGGTGCCAGTAGGTGCCAAGTGCCAACTGTCAATGCATTCTAAGTGCCAAATCTTCCTCCTTTTCTCCTCATCTAGTTTCCAATAATTTATCTCAAATAACTTTAATATTAAACCATCTCAAATCATACCAAGTCATCTGAACGCATGCCAAAGATGCTAATACTTTCCAAGTGCGAACATGTGCCAAGTGCTAATGTGTGTCACAGAGTGTGATGCATGCTATGAAGTGGAAGATCATATCAAAGAGTGTTAAGGTGTGCTAGAGAGTAACAATGCATGCTGAGGAGTGTTAGGGAGTACTAGGACAAAACAAGGGAGAACTAGGTCAAAATTAATGGAAGTGAATGAATATAAGGGTGCGTCGGGGAGTGTTAATGAGTTCTAGCTATCATGCCAAGGAGGGAGTGACAAGGTATGCTAAGCACGGGTAAGGCATGCCATGTAATATCAGGCAATGTCAAGAAGTGCTAGAGTGTGTGAGGTATTTTTGGGTTGTGCTATCATGTGCCAAAGAGTGCCAAGGCATTCCAGGTGCTAAGACATGCTATGATGTGCATGGTGCCATAGTATGCCAATATGCATCAAGGAGTTTCAAGGCAACAAAAGGAATAAAAAAGCTAAAATGAAAGGAAATGGACACATAAGAGGGTTAATAAGTCGGGAATTTATGTTTTTCGAAAGGGGCATGCTAGGCACACTTATAATATGTTCCAATACATGCCAAGTGCCAATGTGTGCTAAGTTCTAATGTTTTTCAATGCAATATTTTGCCAAGGTGTTCTATGGCATGACAACACATGATAGGGGAGTGCTATGCTATGCTAGGGCATGCCAATGTGTGCTTGGGCATCCTAGTATTGGCTATATGTTCTAGGTACAGAGATGTTCCAAGACATGTGAGGTTCCAAGGAATTTTATTGTACTGTTCCAAAGCATGTCAAGGTGTGCCATGAGTGTTGAGGAGTGCTAGGTCTCTCTCATTAATATAATTTATAGAGCTTGATTATGTATTAAATAATATAGTTCCTACACACACTAGTCGAACTTTATTTAAAGGAAATTTTCTAGATAATAAACCTAATAGAGATGAATCATGTGTTGACTCATAGGAAAGCTATATTCTTATGTCTTGAGGGAAATGATACATACTAATTAGTTCCTAAAAAATTGACTAACTATTATAACCACTATGACCTTGGACACAATAAAAACGACTCCACAACAATGGTCTTAAATCGTTATTCTTTGACAAAAAATATAGTAAAAAGTACATAGCTTCATCAAAAACTCATTGGAATGATCAATAAATACGAAATTTTTTTGATCATCACCAAAAGTAACCAAAAGAAGCATTGGTGAGGGTCAATAAAATATTATAACTAGAAGTGTCACCAAAAAGAGAATTAGTGATGCGCCTTTTACGACCCTCACCAAAAGTGTCACCAAAGTGAAAATTAGTGATGGGCCTTTAACGACCCTCACTAAAAGTGTCATTGAAAATGGAATTGGTCACGAACCTTAAAGGACCATCACTATATACACTTACAACAATGATTTTTTAAAGACCAACACCATATGCGACATTGGTGATGGACCTTAAAGATCTGTCATAGGCACGAAGCGTCATAAAAAACTCATTGGAATGATCAATGATGAGGAACATTTATTGACCTTCACCAAAATTAACCAAAAAGATCATTGGTGATGGTCAATAAAATATCGTCACTAGAAGTGTCACCAAAGAGTGAATTAGTGATGAGCATTTAATGACCCTCACCAAAAGTGTCACCAAAGAGAGAATTAGTGATGAGCCTTTAACAACCCTCACCAAAAGTGTCATTGAAAATGGCTTTGGTGACAAACCTTAAAGGACCGTCACTATATACACTTACAACAACGCTTTTTCAAAGACCATCACCATATGTCACATTGGTGATGGACCTTAAAGGTCCGTCATAGGCATGACCCTCACCAATGAAATTTTTTCTTGTAGTGTACAGGCCATTTGATGGTAGTTCATTTTACATATTTTAGATTCTCAACTAACTAGGTTGTCACTAAGTCACTTGAATAAGAATTGTAATCTCACCAATAGGACTATACGAGACCGTAAACCTCTTCATCCTTAATCCATTTTGAATTTAATTTAAAAGTGGAAGGAGGTTTCCTCCTGTGGTTTTTTATTTTGAAATAAATATGGAAATGGTCTAATCACTAGTACCAAATGACACATTAGTTACTAAAAAAACAACTAAAATTTACATATAAATGACCATTTTTCAGTCGGTGACCAATAGTAGCTAATTTACAGTATCTTATAACGTCATCAACTTTTAGTCATTTTTAGCTTAGTCATTAATTGGTTTCCTCAATTTTACCATCTAGTAGTATATTTAGTCATAAATTTGGTCATTGATTTTTCATTTGTTTAGTCATTAATTGTCGCAATTAATGACCAAATATACAACAAAATATATTATTGTATGAATCCTTGAGAAAACCAATTAATGACCAAAATGTTGGTCGTGTTATGAGATACTATAAATTAACTACTAATAGACATATGAATGCAAATTTTAGTCATCATTTAAAACCAATTAATGACCAAAGAAAAATGACTAAATTTTAGTCGTGTTATAAGATACACTAAATTAGGTACTAATTGTCGTATATATGCAAAATTTAGTCATCATTTTAATCAAAAAATTATCAGTTGCAGTAGTCATTTATATTTTTTTGGTATTTTCATATTCATTATATAAATGACTAATTTAGTCATATATTCATTTTATTCGTGTTCATCATTAATTAATATAAACTACAAATATAGTAGTTTTAGATGATTTTATGTGTTCATTATTAATCAAAATAAATTAATTAGTATGATTTTGAGACTAAATTTAAAAAAAAATGCCATACAATGTTCATGTTTATCTAATATGATAACACAAAGTTACATATGTTAATTACAAGACTAAATAATATCAAGTTCAAATAAAAATAATTTCAACCATATAAATTTTATTATATAAAATATCATGTATTACAATATGAGTTTCCAACTTAGTATCAGTTGGACTACAATTTACAGATGAAATATTGTTTTGTCATTTCAAAACATTATCACTATGTTGCAAAAGCATTGCAAGTGAATTCACCAACTCTGAAGGCTTGACCATCAGTCTCTATGAGTGTGTCTTATGCAAGATATTGGCTCTAAAGGTATCACTAGACAAATTGTCTTCTCTCTCTCATTTTTCATTTGTCGCTCCAGTGTTATTATTCTTCGTTTCTTCAATTGATGCTTCTTACTATCAATATTGAGTTCCTCTCCTGAAAATGAAAGAATATACAATGGAAAGTATAATACATGAAAGACGATGAATACTTGAATATAAAATAAACTAGACTATAAAAGATTTATACAACATATACCTCAACATTCGATAGTGGCCACTATGTGGCTAAATGACCTGTATAAACAAAACAAATAAAACTCCACCATAGAAAATGACACCTTAGGAACTTAGTATTCAACCTTCAACAAAACCTTAGGCACAATCATACCAACTAAGTTACATATTAAAAATATCACGCAATAGATAACCTATGAAAAAAATGGAAAAAAAAAACGATTAGTGTAAAAAATATCCTTATTGCTTGTTCTAAAAAAGTGATGTTCCTTAAATTTGGATATTCTTTTTCCCACAGTGAAAGTTCATCACTATTATGAACTATGTTTTTAGGATCATGAGATTGATCCAACATCATATTGCATTGTTGAGACAAAATGATTAAACTTTCCAAGATGAGTACCTCACATGGTTGAATGAAGGTGCTAGCTATGAGTAGTTTCAACACCTTAGGGAAGCAGAACACTAAGGCCTAATAAAATATATCATGAATTTTCTATTGAAAGAAAAAATTGCAATCCCACAATGGCCTCTTAGAGTACATTTCATTGGATGGATATCACACTCTGTGAGATGATTATCTAATACGATGAGAAGTGTACATATATTGTCACAATGCCCCTCATAGTCGGTCCCTATAATTGTGTCCAATAATATTAATCATATTATACTATTTTGTTATAAATTATAACTATCAGATAATTATTGATTTTAATAATTAGCCTGAAATTCCTTTTTTAGTATTTATGTATACATGAAAATATTTGGAAAAAAAAGGTACTTTTTGTGACTAGTTAATTTCGAGTGAATCTAAATACACAAGACATTATAGTGCCTTAGTATTCCCCTAGTGTTATACGCTCATTTTACTAATTGATCCCATGTCACCTACTTATTTTGGTGAATTCCTCTTTGATGATATCCAATGTTAATGTAGCGGACATTTATCCTGAATGTTGTTGTGAGCCAGAGGGAAGCTCCACAAGTAACAACCAAAATGTAGCCTCAAATATATTATTGGGGGCCAAAATGTAGTAATTATATGACAATCCAAGAAACATTAGACATTAATCATCTTCCCTTTAATATTGATTAATATTTTATTTTCATGATCATGTAATACTAAAGTGTCAAGTAGGGTCATTTAAAGTCAGTCATCCATCAGTATCACCTTTGAGAGTGTTTGTTATTTAATACTTCCTATTACACACGCAGCAGATCACCAACTTAAAGGATAGCAATATAAACACAACAAAAATGAAATTAAAAGAAATGCTAGGAAGTCAAATGTGACTAATCTTGAGTCAAGAAAATACGAAGCCCCTCAAATTAGCAAGGAATTCTTAGGCACTAAAAAATAAAATCCTTCCGTTGCATCATTTTCACCTTTTCTTTAATTTCTTTAATTAAGACCATAAATTTCAAAAAAAAAAAGAATCATTGAGAAAGGTTTCAAAATCCTAATAAATTGTCGAGTGATTGTCGTATAAATTAAACAGAAAGGAAATTATTCGATATGATTTCAACTTGCAGAATATATTGATGAATATGAAGCTTTCTCATCCCCTTCTCCTAATCAAATTGTAATCTGTGTGTTCCAATCAAGTAATCAATTTCCCTCCAAGATAGTTAAGAGATCACTTTGGAGAAGGACCTCTGGAAGCATTGGGATAGTAGAAACTGAATTAACTAGGAGGAAATTGAAGCACCTTATTGGGTGTTCCAAAATATTTGAACACAACTGAAAATGATTTAACACTCCCTCCACATATTTTAAAACATAAACCATTCAGTTTCATCTCATTTATTTTTGACCTTTTTGTAATATGTATTTCTTTGAGAAAGAATAGAGCATTGATAAGTATTCTCATGAAAGAGGACTCTTCATAATCCTAATAAGTTGGGCTATAACAAATAAACAATTTTATGTAGTCATTAAATTTTAGATGGTATATTTCAGTGATTAAAATGACTACTTTATTCTTGATGTGATTACCAAAAAAATAAATTCAAGCCTAACTAGTTTGGACCTAACAAATCAAGAATTATATGTAGTAAAGTAAACTTACTTGGTAGATCCCAATTATTTGCAATGACAACTTTATTCTTCATCTTATTACAACATAGATAAATTCAAGAGTACATACATATTTCTGTATTGAACATATTCCGAGATTTCATAGAAATATAATGAAACGATTTACCTATACGGTTTGTGTCCATCACACAAACCTCTTTTCATAATTAAATTATAAATCCCACGTTTGCCTTCCTCATCTCCGACATACCAATTATTTACAGTGGAATACTTTATCGTTAATCCCTTGGTGCAATAGAGATCCACTAGTGTGGCATGGAGATGATTGGTGTCGTAATATGGTGCAGTTCATCCTCCAATATATGTCACAAAACTCCTCTCACCTCACAAAACTCCTCTCAAACTGACTGGTCTCCATCTCATTCATCCTGAAATAAGTGGATATTTCCATGGATGAAAAAGTGTTCTTGGGGATTTAATAGAAGGAACTATCACTAAAAAAATTAATACAATATAGCATATTAATTATCAATAGGAGGAACAACCTTTCCAAGCTACTTCCTAACTAGATAAAGGTACTATTGAATTACCTCTTATAATGAACAAAAGATAACATTAACTACCTATAGAGTCTACTTATGCATAGTAGCAATGAAAACACTGTAAAAAAAAACATCTACAACAACATTGGTCAATCTCTTCCTCTAGTCAAGGGCATGCCCAACTTTTGAAAAGTGTCAAGAAGGTAAGGGTCCACCTCATCTAGGCTGCTCTTCTTATTCTACTTTCTCTGTTTAGTTCAAAATAATAGGAAAGGTCCTAGAAATTGATGGTTGGGTAAAAGTTATCATATCATTTCGGTTCTTCAATTTTTAATCATTGTCTGTAATCATTGAATCTAAATTGTAAAATCCATTCAGGTTCATTCTCTTTAGCTGAAATTTTCCTAGGCCTTGGAGAGTTGCACAGTTTAATGGATCTAAGTTTATTCTACTTAAAATATAGTAACATGGTTTAAAACTATAGGAATTGATATTAGAATCTAAGGATGAAACATAAAATATTTTATGTTCATTATTACAAGAAATTTTAACTTCATGTAAAAAAGTTTGAGGAAGGTCTAGCATTTGCATCATACCAGAAACTTTTCTCGCATCACTTGAGCCATTTGAATTTGGGCATGGTAAATTCCATTACACAAACAATTCAACACTAAAAAAAGGTGAAAAAAAAAATTCATGCATTCCTACCATATAAAAGTTAGGGAGGAGCGAACTGATCTATACAATAAGGAGATGCAAAATTCTTACTTGTTCGTTGTCCATTGATAAATTGTTCGCCGCAATCAAGATCTAAATTATCATAATCATTAAACCCTTTGTACAATAAGGACATGCAAAATGCTTACTTGTGCATTGTCTTTTGATGAATTGTTGGCCGCAATCAAGATGTGCATTATCATAATCATTAAACCTTCAACTCTAGATAAAATGTATGCTTTGATCATATAAACCCTCGAAATTGTTGACCCATAAGATCAAAAATTATCTTTAGTAAAATGGAAGAACTCTCCATAGTCCAAATTCATACTCATGTAGAAATTACCAAAATCTCAATAAGGACACACAAAATGTTTACTTGTGCATTGTCTTTTCATGAATTGTTGGCCGCAATTAGGATATGAATTATCATAATCATTAAACCCTCAACTCTAGATAAAATTTATGCTTTGATCATATAAACCCTCGAAATTGTTTACCCATAAGAACAAAAATTATCTTTAGTAAAAAGGAAGAACTCTCCAAAGTCCAATTTCATATTCATGTAAAGATTACCAAAATTTTCAAGATCTCCATTATCATATTCACTAAACCCTCAACTCTAGATAAAATTTATGCTTTGATCATATAGACCCTTGAAATTGTGTACCCATCTTTAGTAAAAAGAAAGAACTCTCTATAGTCCAAATTCATACCCATGTAAAAATTACCAAATGTTTCAATATTTGAATTATCATACCCATTAAACCCTCAAATCTAGATAAAATTTATGCTTTGATCATATAAACCCTCGAAATTGTTTACCCATAAGAAAAAAATAAATCATCTTTTGTAAAAGGGAAGAACTCTCTAAAGTCAAAATTCATACCCATGTAAAAATTATCAAAATCTCCATGTCGAATGACATTGCCCTTCCTCCATCTAATCGTTGATGCTCTCCTCAGATGTTACCCTTGCAAACTCCATCCAAGGTTCAAGTCCCATGAAATATAGAGATCACGTTGATGGTATTCATTCTTCTGGCATTTGCACGCAGATATAGACAAGGCAAAGAAAAATGGAGTGCTACAATGTGATGTTGTAATCTGTGAATATTTTATTTGAACCCAAAGCTAAACTGGAAATGAAAAAGAAAATAAATATGAAATAATATGAAATAAATATATAAATTGAAATTAGGTTAAATGGTTTATTTTTAATAAGAATTTGTTCTTATTGTGTGACACGCTAAGTTAAAAGAAGAAGAATAAGTTAAAGATGATATTGGGATGAGTGTAAACATTTAAATATGACCTCAATTAATAATAAAAATAATAAAATTCAATTTGTTATGTTTTGATCTTTTTATTAACTTGTGAATAGGCTTTGAATAATACCATGGGCCAATACCATGACTTATCAATACTAAGTCCAAAAACCATAACTTATTTCACAACCAAAATATTTTATAACAATATGACAAGATTCTTAACCGTGGATATTCACCCCCACATTACAATAGATATTATTAACTTGCGAAAATTAGCATTTGTTAAAATACCATGGGTAAGTACCATGGATTATCAATACCACATGCCCAATAAACATAAATTATTTCACAATCAAAATATTTTATAGCAATATGACAAGATTGTTAACCATTGATATTCACCCTCTTACCATGGATATTAACTTGTAAATAGGCTTTGCTACAATACCATGGGCTATCAATACGTCATGACAAAAACCCATAACTTATTTCATAGTAAAAATATTTTATTTTAATTTAATTTTACAACATTTTTTTAATTGAATCTAAAAGGGAAAATGTTACAATTTGAGATATATCTAAACACTCTATCCTCACGACTACTAAAAATATTCCCATAGAAATTAAATTAAGGTTTTAATAAAATTAAGCTAAGATGGATCTATGATGGTTCTTTATATATATATATATATATATATATATACATATCTTAGATAAGGATCCAAGGGATGAGAGCAATCAAATTGACTAATTATAATAGATTAATATAGTGGATGACTTTTTAAAGTTTTTTCATTATTTTATTTTCTTTGACATGATTGATAAAAAATATAGGTTTAATATTTTACAACCAATTAAGTTTTTTTAATTTAGATAATTTCTTAAACACAATACAATGTGATGAAATTTAAGAGAGAATTGGGGAGGGTGTAGACAGAGCGAGGGAGATAGTGAAAAAGTTGGAGGAGGGAGAGAGAGAGATAAAGAGAGAATGATGGGGAGGAGAGAGAGTGATGGGGAGGAGAGAGTGAGGTAGGAGAGAGGGAGTGAAAGTTAGGAAGAGAGAGGGGAGAGAGAGAGAAATAGAGTTGGAGTTGTGGAGAGAGGAAGGAAAGAAAAAGGACATAGAGAGATAGAGTGGAGAGGGAGAGGAGTGAGAAGGGAGAGATGGAGAGGGAGTGAGGGGGAGAAGAGACGAGGGAAGAGAAAGAAGAGGACAGGATAGATATAGGGACATATGGACAAGGGAGAGATATGGAGACATCAAGATGGAGAAGGACAAGGAGGGGGGCAGATAGTGATAGAGTTGGAAGGAAGTGGGAGAGAGTGGGAAAGTGATTTGGGGGGAGAGATAGAGGGAGGTGGGAAATAAGGGATAGAGAGGAAGGAAGATAGAGATTAGGAGAGAGAGATGGAATTGGAGGGGGGTAGGAGAGGGAGGGAAGAAGAAAAACATAGAGGGAGAAAGGTGAAGAGAGAGAGGGTGCGAAAAGGGAGTTATGAAGAGAGAGTGAGGGAGAGAGGAAAAACTAGGGAATAGAGAGAAGAATATAAATAAAGAGGGAGATAAGCGAAAGAGAGAGTTAGATAGAGAAGGGGAAGAGAGGGAGAGAGCATGTTTGTATGTTTTGGGGGTGACATAGAGAGAGGGAATAACAAAGAGACACAAACAAAAATATAGATATTACATAGTATTATATAACTAACCTAGACCCATATTAACCCTATAACTATCAAGTGCCCAGAGAGATCCAATCTCTCGAGGTGCAAACATTTCCTCAAGTTTTGCACTAGAAGAAAAAGTTTGCACTTCGAGAGAATGGAACCCACTCGGTACTTGATACATCTAGGGTTAAGATAGATATAGGTCGGTTAATATGAAATTAAAGTAGTTTTTATTTGATATTATAGTCTTAAAAAATAAAATTCCCTTCAAATTACTTTCAAATTGGAACTAGATTCAATTAGATTCAATGAATATATTTTTAAAAAAGATATAAAATAATTTTTGTATTAAAAAATATATTTTTTAAATTACAAATTATTAGAGATAAATAATGTAAGGTTGGCTCACCTATACACCATGTGAGTATGAAGAAGTGTTTAAGGAATTATAATCTTTCAACCAATCTTTAACAACCTTTCAATCCCCTATCACGTGTAAGTTTAGATTGCTCGACACAATTAAGATGACTAACATAAAAAACTAATTCATATTATTGGAGTACTTGTTAGGTAGTTGTACTTTTGTTCTTACAAAAAATTAGTCATTCATGTTAATCATTTTTAGTTGTATTACTTATTAGCTAGTCACATATTTTAACCCGTGACTAAATTAGTGATTTATTTTAGTCATTTTTAGTTTGTTCACTTAAGATTGCTCATTTTTGGTAGTATTTCACTTGGAAAGTTGTGTTGACTAACTTTCTTAGTCACCTAGTCACTAATTGCTCCTTTTCTACTAGTTAATCCTCCTCATTCTATAATCCATTGTCTAATTAAAGGAATATACTCCGCAATCTTATCAACTAACGAGAAGTTGTCTAGCCTATTAACAATATTGTCCTTTCCTATCATTTGGTTTCTCTAGGTTGGTTGTAACTTCACATGTTCAATATCGATGACATTATGATCCATAAGCAACTTCTTAAAGAACATAGTGTTTGGGTCAACATGTTACCTCATACCACAAATATCCACAAACCATATAAGAGAACCAACATTTCATCCAATAAGGAAGTTATTTTCAGAGAAAAAGCACTTTTCTTCTAGTGATTCCTAAAATAGTTGCTTGTCTTAGTGGGGGGCATCGAAATTAAGAACCAACAAATCCTTGTTCAATTCATCTGACCAAAAGTTCCTACCTAAGACAAAATCCATCAAGCTATAATAAAATTGAGCTTCCAACATATCGTTAGTCCACTCGATATTCCACATGAATCCAAAAAGAAAAATCCTGCCATATTAGAATCCTCCCTAAAATCTTCATCACTTCATCCACGTCTTCCATTTTTTCTTCGAGAAGGAGAAAAAAAACTAATTTAACTCTACTAACCTATGAAGATAAATCTATTTTTACAATTTTGTTAGACCCATGCAATTAGGGGAGGGTAAGGTTGTGGGGAAACCCTTGTAGGGTCTATCACTACTCTAATTTCGCCTTCAATTGAGAGTTGTTTCTTAAAATCCACATTGACATAGGCCTTGTCTTGGGATAAATCGAAATGATATTTTGTCCCCCTTCCCTTTACCCCATTCACACTATGAGGATTTAGATGCAAACCTTCATGTAACACTAATGGTGAAGAAGAGGAGGATGGTTGAGGTAAAAAAATTATATTTGGCTCTTCATCTCCCAAATTTGAAGAATGATATTTAAAACAAGATAGTAATGATTGGGGGTGAATTCAAACAATATATTAACTGTTGGAAATAATACTGAGTGGGGGCGTGAATCAGTATTATCAGATCAATAATTTAATTTTCAAAACTGATTTGTATACACTACTTCAGCTCAGTGGACTAGTGTGTATACGCAATTGTACTTAATGCAACCAGTGTATATGCAGAGATCTTTTGATTTACCCAAATTATCATGTATTGAACTTTAATCAGTATATTAGGAATTCATTAGACAATGCAATAAAAGAAAAATAAAGCATCACACATAAAAACTAGACATGAACACCAAGATATAAGGTGGAAACCCAATGTGGGTAAAAACCACCTGTTGTTGTCGTCTATGTCTTCTTTTAATAATAAGAAAATTATGTTTCCAATTTTTTTGTACTGGTGCAGTCTTATGCCAGTACGTAGGTGTTACACTAAAAAATGTCACCTTGACTACTTACAGTTAGTATGGCTCAAATCAACAGTCATGCTACCCTCTTAGGCAAGTCTCATGCCTCTGTTATCCATCTCAAACTCAAAGAAGAGAGAAAGTCTTGTAAAAACTATGTTTATCTCTGGGGTCGCAGGTTCTCTCTAGCCTTACCTGCGGGGACGCTGACCATGTTCACAAAATCTGCGTCCATGGACGCTCTGTATGTTAAGGGACAGGTGCGTCCCTCTGTAAAAGGCAAAATGTGCGAGTTTTATCTTGAAAAAGTTACTTGTGGTTACTTCTAGAACATTCTAGAGGTCGGTTTGATGAAATGGATGCGCCTCCAGTTGGTTCATGTATCTCTATTAAGGGGGAACTTATCCCATCAATAAGGGAGCTATCCCACCCAAAGAGGGGGATGATCCCATTGATAGTGGACCTGAATAACCTCTTTACAGCACTATAAATAAAGGCATTGAGCCAGAAGGAGAAGAGGTTGGAGCTATACATTTTCTTTGGGTAAATGCTGCAGGATTTAGGTCTTCCATTAGAGCCTTTGTGAGGAGAGATTGTCTTCACTTGATTCTACTTGGGAGAGGGTGAGCTTTGTCAAAGTAGAGGAAAACCCTTGATGGACCCTGGGAGGAACTTGCACAACACCAAGGCCAGGTTGTAAGAGTTTCTTTGTTTCGTTATTAATACAAACTGGTTTATTTTTCTCAATAGCTTGTGTTAATGAGTTATTTCATGTGTTCCTTGGTCTGCATGTTGAATATATGTTTTATTATATGAAATGCAAGTGCTTGGTAATTGTTTGATTGTTTGTGGTTGCAGGAATTGACTTGAAGGAGGAGCTCATCCGGATCGTCAAGAACGGACTTCAACAACAGCGTTTTGGAATAAGGTAAGCCTAAACACTTGTAGTTTTCATGTTGTAAAAGGTGTATTTAGAGAAAGATCACTCCATTTTGTCTTGTTTGTCATTAGAACGTCTTAGACTTCTAGGAAGGTCAGTCGTGTCCGCACCCTTGACAGATTCCGTGTGACAAATTGGCAACTCCGCTGGGGATTCCATTAATGAGAAAGTCTTTTCCTTTATGTGAACTTTGCTTTGAGAAAATTGGTTTATTTTTCTGGTTTTGGCTCTGTGATTCTGTCTCTGGGTGGGTTAGCTTAGGATTAGTTTTATTTTGGTTTTTCTTGAGTTTTTCAAACGGACGCACCCTCTGAGTGCTGCACAGTGCGTCCCTGGACGCACTTTTGCTGCGTGCACAGAGCGGGCCCGCACCTGTGCTAACGGGTTGCCTGCGTCCCCTGCCAAAATTTGAGAAAATTCCATTTTTTGCCTTTTTTGCTCTTAGATTTTGTTTTTTCTTAGTTTTTTCTGCCCAGATTCATTAGTCCCTTGTCCAGAATCTTCACCTAAGCTTGTTCCTGCTCTTAGCTTTCATCAATTGGGTGTTTTGAGTCTCTTTTTGAGAAATTCTTGATTTGATTTCCATTGGTCATTACTTGGCGGTTTGTCTCAGTCTTTTGACAATTTTGCATCTTTTTGCTTTTGTTTTTGCAAAAAAAAATTCCCTTTGAGTGTATGAGTGTTAATCGCCTTTGAGTGTTTTTATTTGATCTTTGGAACTCTCACCCAATTTTCTCAACTTGCACTTGATTGGTTCTTAGATCACATTAGAATCGTCTTGTGTTTGAGAATTCTCTTGCATAGATCACATTTGCACAATTAGAATTCTCATTTTCAGAATATTATTGAAAAATGTGCATAGATTACATTTGCATACTTTTCATGTGAATTGTGCATAGATTACAATTGCATAGTTTACATTCTGAAAAATCAATCGTAGATTTAGATCAGCTTTCTTTGATTTGAATTTACACAAAAATAAAAATAAAAATTGGTTTGGAATTGATTTGCATTAGTTTTTCTTGATGAAATTAGTGCATTAGAGAATTTGTTAAATTTTCTCTTAGTGATCAATTTTTTGCATTGTTGGAAGTGAATGGAAACTCTCTCCTTACTTTAGTTAGGATTCATCGAATTGAAAAGATTACATTATCATATTCGATTGCATTCAGTTGAGTCGGGTCATAACACCATTGGTTTCATCTCCATTTACCCATTTGAGTAATAACAGCCTTAATAACACAACGCTTAATTAAAATTCATCTAGTAATTTTTACATTTCTAGGGCTCTGAAACACCAACATAGCTTAGGCTAGGGTCTTGGAGTAGGTGAGTACTTAACTCTCCAAGACTACAAAACCAAACAGATAGTTTATCTTGAGTAGAATAAATCCAATTGTTTCAATTGCACTCTGGGAAAGCTCCTCTTAAAGGAGAAGCACGAGCTTGTGTCCGAACCAGTGAGGGGATCATTCCCCCCTCGTTGGGAACGACGCCAGACAGTACGTATTACAAACGGTAAACCTCGGATTAACCATTGTCGAGGAGCCAGGGGTCACTTATCGGTAAACCTTGGATTGTTGTCAAGGAACCGGTAAGGGGATTGAGCTTGCTACTCTGCCCTTGCGTGCTGTCGGAGTTTAGATTGTTCCCCCAGGTGTATTTGTTACTGTTGGTGACCTTAGTGACCATAATCTTTAGGGTTCTACCGAGGTGACGGTGGAGGGAAGGTCCCACTGTACCTGGAGCAGACGTCGGTTATACTCACTTGGATTTTCCGGGGGGTTCACTTCACTTCGAGACGGTTAAAGTGGAGGAACTTGTGCCGGTCTATTCATTAAGCAGGTTGCCGGGGTAACTGTTCCACCCACCATTTCTGTACTGAATTCTGCGAGGTTGGGCTTCATCACCAACTAGTGTTTTCTGTCCGGAGAGCTTACTGTTTGTGTGTGGTTTGACTCCTAGATTTGATAGCGCGTGTTAATTTGTTTGTTTTTACTTTTAGAGACCATAGGTGTGAATTGTGAATTTTAGTTGTTAAGTGTGAATTGTGAATTGTTAATTTTAGTTTTAAATTGTTAATAAAATTCACTGAAGTTGAATATAATGGCAAATGTTCCGGAATTTATCAACCTAGGAACCCCTCCTAATGAGAATCCTAGTACTTTTCCTTACTTTGGAAATGTTGGTCCTCCTTATATGGCTACTTTGTCATTACCTGGATTTACAATAGGTTTACCGATATGGTTATTTTCAACTTCGTTGGCCCAAAATACTCCAATTGTTCCATCTCAACCGGATGCTTCACCTCAACAGAGTTCACCATCTCAACATCACCAACCTTCTGTTGACCCTTTACCTTCTTCGCCTAGTTTTTCTTCCTCCATTTCTTCCTCTTCGCCTGGTAAAAGCCTTGATGTTAGTAACCAGGAGGCTAAGAAGAAGAAGAAAGGGAAGAAGAAGAAGAAGAAGAAGAAGCAAGATAAGAAAGAAGTCAACCAACCAACCACGGCTGTAAGTGTTAGTTGTGTTGAGGAAAATTCCGACATGCATCGTAAACCCAAATACCCTTGCAGGCTTTGTAAGGGTGACCACTTCCTTGTCAATTGTCCTGGTATTCCAAAGGTATTGGAAGTATGGTCAGAAAAATCTCATCAACTTTCCATTGATCCATCAACCAGTGATAGTCAGGTTCCTGGGAAAAAGGGTAAAGTTAGGTTTCCTTGTAAGTTATGCAAAGGGAGTCATCAAACTCACATTTGCCCTCACATGGATGAAGCCTCAACATTGTTGGAAAACCTTACTGTTCCACAGCAAGAATTTCCAACTGGTTACCGTAAACTTTCTCCCAACCTACCGTCAACTGACGGAGTGATTGATTCAAATTCAAATACATTCGGTCACACTCTCCCATTGGAGAGTGAAACTCATGTCACTCAGGTTGATGATCCATTAGTTGATCAAGTGGTCGATTCAATTTCACATTCGGTCGATCCCACTTTCCATTTAGAGAGTGAACTTCATACCGCTCAGGTTCTTCTTGTTACATCAGATTCTTCTATGCCAGGGGGCATTTCACCTGTTTCTACAGAACCCCCTCCAAGTACTGAGGTCTTTTCCTTTGATTGGAATAGACTGACAGAACCTCGTCTTCCTTCCTCCATCCCTTTCCAAATCATTGTCAAGGCGGATGGTAGGGACATACATCGTACTCAGGTAGATGAAGGTGCTTCTGTTAGTATTTTATCCTCAACTGTTTGGAAAGCTTTGGGTTCCCCTCAGCTTGCGCCTATTACGCAGAATCTGAAAGCTTTTAACAGAACCATTAGTGAACCTTTAGGGATCCTTCCTAAGTTTTCTATTACCTTGGAAGGTAAAACTGTCTGTATTGATCTTATGGTAGTTCGAGGTCCCTTGGATTTCAATTTACTCCTTGGGCGAGACTATGTTTATGCAATGAAAGCTGTCGTATCGACACTCTTTCGCGTGATGTCTTTCCCTCACGATGGCAGTATTGTGACTGTAGACCAGCTTTCGTTCCCTAGTCTTGTTTCAACTACCAATAATATGACACCCCTAAATGTTCCTGATTCTAAAGTGGTATCTACCCTGCCACGGGTTAATTATGTGGCAACTGGTCCCATGACTTCAGTTACCGATGTAAGTGAGCCTCTCACTGTTTGCTCATCTTCCTTTGATTTAGCTCCGGTAATTGACATGGAAAACTCTATGGGATTACTTGAACACGATGTTCTTATCCCTTTTGAGTCCCTTGACATGTGTTCCTTCCCAAGAAGTATTCTTCCTTCGGATGAAGACCTCTTGGAAGCCATGATCAAGGTGTGTCCATTGACATGTCTTTCCTCCAGTTGGAAGCCATGATCAATGTTTCGAGGACAGTTCCTTTTCCTGTGCCAACCTCGTTAAAAAATGAAACAGGCTAGTTCGAGGACAGTTCCTTTTCCTGTGCCAACCTCGTTAAAAAATGAAACAGGCTAGTATGAGGATAGTTCTTTTACTGAGTCAACCTCATTAAAAAATGAATCAGCTAGATTTTAGGATATGTAGGTAGATTGTAGAAAGTGGGGTTTTGAGGACAGTTCCTGTTACTGAGTCAACCTCATTAAAAAATGAATCAGGTTTGAGGACAGTTCCTGTTACTGAGTCAACCTCGTTAAAAAATGAATCAGGTTTGAGGACAGTTCCTGTTACTGAGTCAACCTCGTTAAAAAATGAATCAGGTGTGAGGAAAGTTCCTGTTACTGAGTCAACCTCGTTAAAAAATGAATCAGGTATGAGGATAGTTCTTTTCTTGTGTCAACCTCCTTAAAAATGAAACAACTCCCTTTTCAAGTTAAATATTGAAAGTAAACCTTCATTTCATCCAGCCGGTTGAATGCAATGAAGCCTCGGGGGCATGTACCTCATTTTGCATCATTATGCTGGGGGCATGCGAACTTTTTGAGCATAGTTCCTTGTCTTGTGTCAAGCTCGTTAAAAAATGAAACAAGGGTAGGTTAAGTAGGTAGATTGTAGAGAGTAGTCATGAGCATAGTTCTTTGTCTTGTGTCAAGCTCGTTAAAAAATGAAACAAGGATTTTAGAGCATAGTTCCTTGTCTTGTGTCAAGCTCATTAAAAAATGAATCAAGGTTTTTAGAGCACAGTTCCTTGTCTTGTGTCAAGCTCATTAAAAAATGAATCACGGTTTTTTAGAGCATAGTTCCTTGTCTTGTGTCAAGCTCATTAAAAAATGAATCAAGGTTTTTAGAGCACAGTTCCTTGTCTTGTGTCAAGCTCGTTAAAAAATGAATAAAGGTTTTTTAGAGTATAGTTTTTTGTTAGGTAGATTGTAGAAAGTAGTTATGAGCATAGTTCCTTGTCTTGTGTCAAGCTCACTAAAAAATGAAACAACTCCCACAAGTCTTTCCAAGATCTTGAAAGTAAAGCTTCATTCCATCCACCTCATTGAATGCAATGAAGCTTGGGGGGCATGTACCTTGATTTGCATCATTATGCTGGGGGCATGTGAACTGATAACAAGCATAGTTTTTCGTTTCAAGCTTGTGTAAACATGAAACCGAATCCGAGCATAGTTCTTTTCCTGTGTCAAGCTCGTTTAAAAAATGAAACAAATCCTCCTCTACTTGAGTCGAGAGATTGACTAGATCTCGTAAATGTTAAGTTGTATATTTAGGTTAGTTGTTTCGGTGTTTTGCATAATTTTCTTACAGTTTTAGGTCAAAGTCTTTTAAATGATCTCGTCACTGAACCTTCATTTCATCCAACTGGTTGAATGAAATGAAGCTGGGGGGCATGCGCTCTAACAGTTATGCTTAGGGGGCATCAAGCACAGTTTTATCTCTGTTTCAAGCTTGTGTAAAAATGAAACTAATTTGAAGCATAGTTTTTATCTGTTTCAAGCTTTTGTAAAAATGAAACCTATCTCGAGTCAATTTCAGTTATTTTCAAGACTCGTTAAACTCATGAAAATCCCGAGATTATTTTGCTATTTTTCATTCTCGTAAAACAAATGAAAATGCCGAGTTCTTTCCGTCTTTTTCTGCTCGTAAATTAAATTGAAAGTCGGCCATATGAGTACATTTTTATCCCTTTTTCGAACTCATTAAAACTTACGAAAAAGTGAAAACCATGAGTACATTTTTATCCCTTTTTCGAACTCGTTAAAACTTAAGAAAAAGTGAAACCTTAGAGTTCTCTTTTAAGCCCTTTTGAGACTCCTAAAATATGAAAAGATTGCCGAGCTTTTCTTTTACACTCGTTAAAACGGAACTAAAAGACGGTCCCCTTATAGCTCTTTTCTGACCGTAAAAACAGGAAAAGATTGCCGGGTTTTTGTCGTTTCAAACTCGATACGGAAATAAAACAACGTGTCCTTGATCGCTTTTTACTTTTCAGGTCAACGACACTATTATGAAAGTACTCCTTGGTCGCAAGATCAAGCGGTTCCCCCAGGTATTATTTTATACTTTTTCGGGCTTGAGGGACACAAATATACGAAAAAGTTCAACGTGGAGTCTCCTTTTGTTTTTTCAGACTCTCTAAAATTGAAAAACGCCGAGTTTCTCCTATACTGGGCTCGTTAAACTTTTACAGTAAAGGACCTGTTCAATTACAAACAGGAACGAACCACTCCTTCCTAGGGTTCGAATTTAAACTAGGTTGGACTCGTCTGAAGGATGAGCTTATAATCAAGCATATGTTATCCTCCTCAAGCTTGTTAAAAATAAAGAGGTACTTGCCAGAAATGGTGGGGGAAAAGAGAGAAGAATGAACCTGTTTGTTACCTTTTGTCTCAAAAGAAACTTTATTACCACTCTTGAACACGACACTTTTCATTCACCTGGGTTGGGAAATCTTTTACCTCACAGTTGACCAAATCACTTTGAAAGTCTTTAACCGGGTTCCAGGGGTTAACTTTGAGTTATACGTCACCAAGCCATCTGTTGTGTCGTTATGTGTTCAAGAGGTCTGCAAGAAAAAAACTTTCATCTGCAAAATACTTGTCATCCATTTGACCATCCCTGAGTCAGTCCTTACAGCAACATTTCTTCAACTTGAACAATGATTTCGTGTTGCGGGCTTGCCTGCAACGGGTCGCTTTCTATCGACATCGACACATTATCTAGAAAGATGACTTAGGAATCGACAGTACCTTGAAGTCTGCATGCATCAATGGCAGGTTTCTCGCCTTTGACGTCAGTTTACATCATTGACTTTCGATCAAAGGATTCCGTGAAGTGTTCGACATCAAAACATCTATTCACATTTCACGGGTTGTGCTTGGTACTTTGAGAACCATTGACATTACTGGTGGTTTCTCTCACGCTTGTTAACAGTTTACATCATTGACTGGTAATCAAGTGGTTTCTATCATGTTCGACATCGAATCATTTAATCACATGGCTAGAATCGTACCAATTCGGGAAGTAGAAGTGAAGACCCTAGATCTAGTTTCTACCATCCAGGCTGCGAGGAGTTTTGTATTCATTATCTATGTAGACTAATCATAAACAGATGGCTGCATCCATACTGTGTCTACAAAAGTCTATAAAAATGATGTACTGCAAGATCATTCCTGTATCAGAATAGTTAGTCCATTAGTTAAAGTTTTGAATCTGAGTATGGGAATGCCTACCTCAGTGATGATATAATCTTATCCATGTATTTTGTGTTGAAAATTGCAGGTTCCAACCAGGCCATCCACAAGACAATCCTTGAAATGATAAAGCGCTTCACCCTTCCTAGAATTACAAAACCCTATTCTATTCCAGGCTTCGCACTTTAGGGGGCAATCTGTTACACTAAAAAATGTCACCTTGACTACTTACAGTTAGTATGGCTCAAATCAACAGTCATGCTACCCTCTTAGGCAAGTCTCATGCCTCTGTTATCCATCTCAAACTCAAAGAAGAGAGAAAGTCTTGTAAAAACTATGTTTATCTCTGGGGTCGCAGGTTCTCTCTAGCCTTACCTGCGGGGACGCTGACCATGTTCACAAAATCTGCGTCCATGGACGCTCTGTATGTTAAGGGACAGGTGCGTCCCTCTGTAAAAGGCAAAATGCGCGAGTTTTATCTTGAAAAAGTTACTTGTGGTTACTTCTAGAACATTCTAGAGGTCGGTTTGATGAAATGGATGCGCCTCCAGTTGGTTCATGTATCTCTATTAAGGGGGAACTTATCCCATCAATAAGGGAGCTATCCCACCCAAAGAGGGGGATGATCCCATTGATAGTGGACCTGAATAACCTCTTTACAGCACTATAAATAAAGGCATTGAGCCAGAAGGAGAAGAGGTTGGAGCTATACATTTTATTTGGGTAAATGCTGCAGGATTTAGGTCTTCCATTAGAGCCTTTGTGAGGAGAGATTGTCTTCACTTGATTCTACTTGGGAGAGGGTGAGCTTTGTCAAAGTAGAGGAAAACCCTTGATGGACCCTGGGAGGAACTTGCACAACACCAAGGCCAGGTTGTAAGAGTTTCTTTGTTTCGTTATTAATACAAACTGGTTTATTTTTCTCAATAGCTTGTGTTAATGAGTTATTTCATGTGTTCCTTGGTCTGCATGTTGAATATATGTTTTATTATATGAAATGCAAGTGCTTGGTAATTGTTTGATTGTTTGTGGTTGCAGGAATTGACTTGAAGGAGGAGCTCATCCGGATCGTCAAGAACGGACTTCAACAACAGCGTTTTGGAATAAGGTAAGCCTAAACACTTGTAGTTTTCATGTTGTAAAAGGTGTATTTAGAGAAAGATCACTCCATTTTGTCTTGTTTGTCATTAGAACGTCTTAGACTTCTAGGAAGGTCAGTCGTGTCCGCACCCTTGACAGATTCCGTGTGACAGTAGGCTTCTACCTACAGAAGGCTACGATGTTCTCTCGTTCTCTAGCTTCTACTGGAAGGGAGCTACAACCCCCTAGCTCTTGTACTAGCTGATATGTTTACTAGTACATAGGTGTTGGCCTACAGAAGGCTACAACCTTCTCTTTTCTTCCAGGGACCAGGTTTCATAAATTTTCAAACTGGATCCATCAACAAAATCATTCAATCAACCACGACCGAATCAATCAATCACTTTGACAACCCATCAATCTGATCATTCAAAATGTTGTCACCATAATACAGTAACCACAACCCAAGCCAGAACCCAGAACACTGCAACAACAAACAGAGGCACCTAAAACATATTTTATAAGGTATACACTTCTTCCATGTGTCGAACCTGTGTGCAAACGGGCTTTCCTCAAATCCAACCAACGTATATATCTACAAATATAGATTCAGAATTCTGCAGATATTCCAGACTTTAGTTATAACTAGATCATATCATTTACATAATAATATATGCTTCAATATTCAGATCTAAAACATTCATGAGCAACAACACATAATTATAGTTCATTTTACACCTTACGATCCTGATCCGTCATTAAATCTAGTTCTTCATCATCCGCTAAGGTTCGTCCTTGGTTCAAATCCAACAATGCACCATAACCCAATAACCTGCATACTAGATTTCACAATTCACCAGATATTCGATACTTGCACACCTTGGCCTAATGATCGTCTCCTCCTTTTATAGTTTTAAGCCTTTCTTAATACCATGGACCAAAACCACTTAGGACCAATACCTTGGACCCAATACCTGTGGTCAATACCTCAGACCAGATACCTTGGACCAATACCATGGACCAATTACTTCAGACCAAAAATTTAGTTTTCCAAGGTATGTGTGCTTTCATTCTATGAAAGTGTGTGTGTACATATACGCGACTTGTATATAATGAACCTGTGTATATACGCATCTTGTTCAATGGTGAACTTTCATATACCTCTCTTTCTTCATACTGTAATTCTTTGTTGTTTACGTGCTATACGATGATCTTTCATCTGAGTGAGTTGCCTTCTGAACTGATTCCTTGAAGTTGCCCTGCATTTCATCACATCTGTAAACACTAATATCATGCATTCTATCACAATTGATATTTCTTCTATAGATTCATCTAGTTACTATATACAAGTGACTTGTTCTGCTACAAGTGGGTTTCCATCAAGTACAACACATACATCATAATGCCAACAATCTCCCCCTTTGGACTTGATGGCAACAACAACCACAATTCACCAGATATTCGATACTTGCACACCTTGGCCTAATGATCGTCTCCTCCTTTTATAGTTTTAAGCCTTTCTTAATACCATGGACCAAAACCACTTAGGACCAATACCTTGGACCCAATACCTGTGGTCAATACCTCAGACCAGATACCTTGGACCAATACCGTGGACCAATTACTTCAGACCAAAAATTTAGTTTTCCAAGGTATGTGTGCTTTCATTCTATGAAAGTGTGTGTGTACATATACGCGACTTGTATATAATGAACCTGTGTATATACGCAGCTTGTTCAATGGTGAACTTTCATATACCTCTCTTTCTTCATACTGTAATTCTTTGTTGTTTACGTGCTATACAATGATCTTTCATCTGAGTGAGTTGCCTTCTGAACTGATTCCTTGAAGTTGCCCTGCATTTCATCACATCTGTAAACACTAATATCATGCATTCTATCACAATTGATATTTCTTCTATAGATTCATCTAGTTACTATATACAAGTGACTTGTTCTGCTACAAGTGGGTTTCCGTCAAGTACAACACATACATCATAATGCCAACAATCTCCCCCTTTGGACTTGATGGCAACAACAACCACACCAAGTTAATCTCTCCCTTTGACATCAAGGGCAAAGGGTCTTGCTCCCCCTAAGTGCATGTTGAATTATTTGATGTGTTGAAGTGTGTTGATTGAGCTCCCATGATAAAGTTCATGCTCCCCTTGAGCATAAGAAAAGTCTACAAAAATATGTTCCAAAAGAAGAACATGACTCTATATATACATCACAAAATGACCTTCCTATCACTAATGACTCATACATGCATCCATCTCCCAACCAAGTGGGGATATACAAAATTTGACTCATCCAACTAACCAAGTGGGGATATACCAATTGTTTATACATGTCAAAAACAAGAAACATTACATCATCCATCCCATGCATAGTGGGGTTACAAATTAGGTCTTTTCATGACCTTTACAAATAGAGACCAAATATTTTAAACAAGACCATGATAGTCATCAACAACTATCATATGATTTGCACCATCAGCAACATTATCCATACCAGCAACCTGTATATGTCCATTATTAGTTCTCAAAATATCATCAACCATGTTCTCCCCATGAACATGTTCCACCTGTTCACTATCTTATCTGGTCATTGCATATGTCAGTAAGACATATCAAAGCATCATCATCAATCATATATACATGAAGTGATCAACAACTTTATGAGGACCAATATATCAGTAGATTGAAACCATCATCAAACAGAGCAGATAATTGATAGAACCATAGCAGACCCCCTTTCTTTTTAGTGTAGTCCACTACTTTTCTTCAAACCAACATATAGCGACTGTGCCCACAAAAGCCCGCGTATGTATGGACTGTGCTTCATGAAACTTGCATATAACCACCTTTATCTGAAAAATAGGATTTAATAGTAGGATGACGCAAAAATTACTACCAGCTTTTGTCTGATATATTCAAATGTCTCTCTGGTTAGTGGTTTAGTGAATATATCAGCAACCTGTTCCTTGGAGGGAACATACTCCAAGTTAACCTTTTGTTCAAGCACTTGTTCACGTAGGAAATGATATTTTATGGGTATGTACTTAGTCTTGGAGTGCATGACTGGATTCTTTGAAATATTGATGGCACTTGTATTATCATATAGAATGGAGATGGCTGGAGTACATGTGATCTGAATATCTTGCAAGGTTTGCATCATCCAAAGTAGTTGTGTGTAGCAAGATGCAACAACCACATATTTTGCTTCAGTTGTAGATAATGCAATTGAAATTTGTTTCTTGCTGAACCAAGACACTAACTTGGAACCCATATAGAATGCACCACCACTAGTTCTTTTTCTGTCATCAACACTTCCTGCCCAATCCGCATCTGTATATGCATGAAGTGTAAGATCTGTATCTATAGGATATCATAAGCCAAAGTTCTATGTTCCTTGAAGATATTTGAAAATCATTTTGACTACCTAAAGGTGTACCTGTTAGATAAAGAAGACTGCCAATCATGGATCTGTAAGTTGGTTGATGTACTGTGGTTGATTCATCATTTGAGCTAAGACTGCATCCTGTTACCATTGGGGTACATACTGGTTTAGAATCTCCCATGTCATACTTTTTCAGGATCTGTTTGAGATATTTGGTTTGTGAGAGAAAAATGCCATCTTTATTTTGCTGAACTTGTAGACCAAGAAAGTAGGTAAGCTCACCAGGCAATGACATTTCAAATTCTTGCTGCATTACTAAAGCAAAATTCTGACTCATGGATTCTTCATTGCTACCAAAAATGATGGCATCAACATAAACAACAATTATTAGAAATTTACCAGTGTCAATCTTTGTATATAGATTGTTATCTGCTGACCCCTTTGAAAAACCCTGTTGGTGGAGATATTTGTCTAGACGGTAATACCAGGCCCTTGGAGCATGTTTTAGACCATAGAGAGCCTTTCGGAGTTTTCATACAAGTTTTGCATCATTTCCAAGAATGAATCCTTCTGGTTGTTCAATATAGACTTCTTCTTCTAAGCCTCCATTAAGAAAGGCAGATTTTACATCCATTTGGTATACTTTGAATTTCTAAAAACTAGAAAGAGAAAGAAACATTCTTGTGACTTTAAGTCTAGAAACAGGTGCAAAAGTTTCTTCAAAATATATACCTTCTTGTTGAGCATATCCTTTGCAAACGAGTATGGATTTGTTTATGATAGCTTCTCCATTTTCGTTCAGCTTGTTTTTGAATATCCATTTGGTTCCAATGATTCTTATCATGAGGTCTAGGAACTAATTCCCAAGTATTATTCTTTTCAATTTTCTCAAGTTCTTCATTTATGGCCTTGACCCAACATTCATATCTACATGTTTCATTTACATTTTGAGGTTCACTGGAAGATAGTAATGCTAGATAGCTTGAGGCTTCGGCAATAGTTCTTCTTGTCTGCACACCTTCCCCTTTTTCCCCTAAAATTTGAGTTTCTAGATGATTTTTTAGAACATACCTAGACAAAGTCTTTTCTTCTATCATTATCTCTTCTTCTGGTGCTTCATTGGTTTCTTCTTCAGAATCAGTGTGATTTGATGTGGGAAAATGATCCTCATCTTCTTCATTGTCATAATCATCGGTTCTTATCTGTTTTAGATTTTTGCATGCTTCATCAACCACAACATCAATACTTTCAATAATTTTCCCAAGTCTTTTATTATAACATTTATATCATTTACTTCAGGAAGAGTAGTCAAGAAGAATACCTTCATCTGCTCTGGGTTCAAACTTACCAAGGTTTTCAACAGTCCTTTTGATGTAACATTTTCTTCCAAAAACTTTGAAGTATTTTACAGTAGGAGTCTTACCATACCAAAGTTCATGTGGACTTTGAGTGTTGTTTACCCAAACATTTTCATGGTTGAGAATAGAGACGGTGGCGAATGCAGCTTCACCCCAGAAGGTTGTAGGATTTCGAGATTCATCTAGCATAGCATGAGCCATTTCTTGAACAGTTCTGTTCATCCTTTCTACCACTCCATTTTGCTGTGGAGTCCTTGTAGTGGACAACTGCCTTTTTATTCCATGTTGTTCACAAAAGTCAAAGAATTCATCCGAGGTAAATTCCCCTCCTCGATTAGATCTGAGGCATTTGATTTTGCAATCTGATTCATTTTCAACGAAAGCTTTGAAGGCTTTGAAATTTTCAAATGCTTCATCTTTATGCTTTGGAAGACCTATCCAACACATTTTTGAAAAATCATCAATGATCATTATAAAGTATTCTTCTCTACGAGGTGACTTTTTCCTTGATGGTCCACATAAATCAGTATGAAAAAGTTCAAGAGGCTTACTAGCTGACCCTTCCTCCTCGATGAAGTGAGATCTAGTTTGCTTACTAAATTGACATGATTTGCATATAGTATTTTCAGGAATGTTGATATCTGTAAGATCACGAACAACCTGGAATCTGCATGCTTTTGTTATTTGAGAAAAGCTTAGATGTCCCAATCTTTTGTGCCATAGTCAATTTTCATAATATTTGCTTAGATAGCATTGTTGTTGTCCTCCCTTGAGTATGTATAAGTTGTTTATAAAAATTATTTAAATAAAATAATGCTCCATATCATAACCATTCAAGTTAAACTAATTAACCATTTGTAAAATTTGTATTGATATATACTTATATTTATGACTAGAATATTAAAATCATTTTACAAATGTAAATAAAATAAACACCTAATTGAGTAATTAGTATCATAAAAATGCACCGTCAAACTTATCTTATGAAGACACAAATATAAAAACATAAAAATATGTGTCATACGTGAACTTTGTGTACCTTTATTCCTAAATTGTGTCATACGTGAACTTTGTGTACCATTAAACTTGTATGCTTTAAGCCAATTAATTCTATATATATAGTTAATTATTTATATCATCATAATTAAAATATAAAAAACAGATTTGATTGGTTGACATTTACTTTTTTCATGTAAACTTTAAGTAACGGAAATTTTTACTAGAATATTTAAAAAATAATTATACCAATAAGATTTAGTTAAGACGCATTTTCTTTTAATATTTCTTTATGTAAAGTATGTGTCTTTCTTTAATGGGAGTTGTATGCATATAATCACGTGGTAACGACAAAGTTCTTTGATGGTTCATTTTCTATTCAATCTTAATATCAATTTGTATTAAGGTAAACTATGCGTTTTCGTTGTGGTGTTTTAAAGCAAGTTGTAAGCATATAATCGTAGAGTGACCATAGAGATTTTTGGTGGCTCATTTTCTATTCAATATTAATTTGTATTGATGTATGGTTTTCTTTAATTGGTTAATGATATATATTTGAAAATCATTATAGGTATTTTTCTCATTAGTTATGATAAAGGTCAGAAAAATCCAATTTCTTTTTGGCATAAATTAGGTATTTTAGAAATTAAAAAAAAACATATTAATGGTTAATACATCAAAGTATTTTAGAAATTTCCAAAAAAACATATCAATGGTTAATGCATCAATGTATTATATAGTTAAGACTCTAATGGAGTAAAATATTTTATGGATGTAGTGAAAAAAATCGGATGAAGATATATATTAATATGACCAGGAAAATGAATTACACAAAAGTATGTTGAATCGTGGATCCTTAAGACTCTAATAGAGTGAAATATTTTATCGATGTAGTGAAAAAAGTCACTTTAGGATATATATTAATGTGAGCAGGAAAATAAATTACACAAAATATGTTGAATAGTGGATTTATAGTGATTATTATATTAGATAGTTTTTAATAAATATTAAATAAACACATTAAAGACAGACATTCTAGCTAAAGACAAATTAAATTAAAATGGTTTTGATTCCAATTTTAGTGTCTAGATATCTTAACAAAAAATTACATGTAAAAGAGATTTCTTTTTGCATTAATTTATTTTCTCAAGGTAACTTTCGCTAGAACTATGGATTATTTTCCACTTTGTGAGTTTAATGGATTATTTTCCACTTTGTGAGTTTTATTTTTTCTTATGTGAATACATAACTAAATAAATTCAAATTGTCTCTGAACATATCTTTTTGAACATGGTATTATTGGGGTTTAAAAAACATACTATTGTATTTGAGCAACATGCAGAGAATTTATATGTTGTTGCTTTAAAATAATTTTTTATCTGGCAATCTACTCTAATATATATTAAGTATTTTCTTCTATTAGAAACTCTATTTTTTTTTCAAGAGAACACATTTTCTTTTCTCAATAGATTATCATTTATATGATAACTAGAGATGTATACTCTTATTTCATTTCACTTTAAATCTCTTTCAATGTATTTTAATATCTCATTTTTATTTCTTGTGTCATCTCTTTTTTATTAAGTATGCTATTGCCTTTCTTTTAAGAAATGAAAATTATTAAGTATGCTATTGCCTTTCTTTTAAGAAATGAAAAATAAAGTAGCAGGCTCCTGCACTCTCTGTCTTTTAACAAATAAATTATAAAATAAAAAAACAACATTTTCCATATAAATTAATCAATATCTAATTACAAGACTCTAACGTATTGGATTTTATTGTATATCTATATGTTAAAATAATTTTTTTTTGGAAAAATCTCATTTAAAAAAAATATCTTTCTAATATACATTGTTGTGAGTTATTTTTTATATTAAAGGTTTTGAAATATGACTTTTTTTGGAATTTTAATCCAATTTTAAGTTATAAAATAAATATATTATAAAGTATATTATCATTTAAATTGTAAAGTGGATAGTTCATAACTTCATTTTTATGTTTTTTTAATATAAATTTAATTTAAAAAATGATTCTCGAGCTTGGTCACTTAATTTATAAATTTGCTTGTTTGTAAAACTATTTTTTTTTATACAACTTAGAGCACCCATGTAAACATCAATCAACATAAACTCCCATCATTCACATTCATTATTTTTTATGTCATTCTTACATTCTTGACGAGTGCAGGGCATTGACATCCAACTTCCATTTCTAATAACTTTCTTGTAGTTTTTTTTTTTTTGATTTCCATAAGTTAGCCTCTACCTTTGAAGCCAATTCACATTAATATTTTAATATCACTAGTTCAAATTATCTCTTTTTTCAAGTACAAACTTATTCTCCCAGACATCTCATTTATAAAATTGATTATGTGGTATGGGTATTTAGCATGTTACATTGGGAATAGAAATCTCCCTGGTTTATGCATTAATGAATTCTAAGTAAAATAATAAGAATGATGAATCACATGGATTCATTATAATGTTAATCTCTACTGATATTTAACTTTAGTGATATTTAATTTTACAGTAAAAAAATGCGAACCCATGATGTAATATAGAAAAAAATAAAAGCCTTGTTACATAATAATAGTTACACCTAAACCAATTAGCTTAAAACCAATTAATTGTTTTAAATCCAGCTAATTTCTATTGTAATAAATATTTTCTGTCAAATTTCAAAACAATATTTTTACTAATAGAATGTAACATAATGAAGGGCGTATATGTGCTTTATTTCCCTACACATGATATTGTTGTAGACATTTTTAGAAAGTTGTCTTTTCTTTCATAGTAAGATATGCAAAGTCTCAAAGTTGTCTTCTCTTTCATAGTGAGATATACAAAGTCATTTTTTGATGATTGGCTATAGGTAATTTGTTCAATATTTTGAGGCTACCATAGAATTGATTCCTTTATTCTCCCTCTCGCTTGGGTTTCTAATCTTGATACGATAGTCATTGCCTCCACTACTCACTAGTGCCTGAATTGGGCCAGTATTCCTTAATTTTTATTAGGCCCCAAGTTATCATTTTTAGATGGATATTTTCTTATCTTTTCTTGCTATAGAATTTTAGATAGTTGTTTCCGCAAGACCTCCCATAATAGAGTATAAATTCTATCCCTTACATCCTAAAAATAATGTTGCACAATTATATGCATTCAATTTTTGTCTTGCGCCAATATGGATGAGCTAGAGTGGACAAGCTATATAGTCGTATGTGATGTTTAATGGGAGTGCATGGGGCATATTTTCAATGCCATTTTTTTAATAGATGTGAACCTCCCTTTATCCATCACCACTATTTTTTTTAACCTATAATTGTTTCCATGGTGGAGGGTTCATTAAGCCCAAACCTATGTTTATCTCATGCCACGAGGGAATTTTTTTTCCAATTTATCTCCTACCCATATGAAAGATTTTTGTAGATGAAGGATTTATTGTAAGTAAAGAGCTAACCATAGGTAGATGGGGAGGGATCAAACAACAACCTTTAAGAGTACTAATCATCTAGTTGTGCTAAGGAATCAAAAGGTCCAAGTAGCTTGTTTGTTGTTGATTTTGATTACAAGTTCATCCCAAAAAATACACTTGGGAAAAATATTGGCCAACAATGTTCGTATGTACTTAGAGGGAAGTTTCCTAATATAGAAATGAAGGATTCTTTGAATGTGTCTCTCAATAGTGGACGAAGTATGGAAAAATAAAACTTGAGACCTCATTCCATTGATCTCACTAACTAAATCTTGAGTGAATTCATTCATAACGTGCATGAAACTATTTTCCTCTTTAATGATGGAAGTGTCCATACCCACTGTATCATAAATAAATTGTTGCTAGGTTAATGGAAGGTGAAATCCAAACAGACGAATCCCTTTGATGTTGTTCTCCATTGTAGCTTCTTTATGACATCTTCCTAGCTCTTATGCCATTGATATGAAAAGGAAAGTCAAGAGTGAGTCTCCCTATCTTATGCCTCTGGAATATTTAAATATGCTAGTAGGGAGCCATTTATAAGTAATGAGAAAAGTCTCTTAGTAACTAGTTATTAATCCACTAGATCCAATCGTGATCAATTCCAAAGGATCAAAGGATTGTGGAAAGGTACTTCCACTTGAACTTGTTGAGTGTCTTTCAGAGATATAATTTCAACAATATACCTATATTTCGTGAGAGCTTGACGGAGTGGATTGTTTCATGGGAGACCATGATATCATCGAGGATCTATAAATATTCAACATATATAGTGGTGTCTAGTCAAGTGAGCTATCTATGTTGTGGTTTTATTTGATTAGATATTATTTTGGTAATGATATTATATACTACATTGCATAGAGATGAGTAAGGTGTCATTTAGGGCCCACAATATGGAATTTTTTTATTGATATTCTTGCACCACTTGCTAGACATTAGGGCCTACAATGGGCCAATAGTTATGGAATAATTCTACCATGGAACCATCTAGGTCATGAGCATTGTTACCAAGAATTTCTTTGATAGTTTCTTCCACTTATTCAAATGATGTATCCTTCATGAGAGCTTAAAATACCAATGAAAGAACATGAAATGTGATTTGCTGGATTTCTTGTTGTTTGTTAGGAAGGGATTGTATTAGATTATCTTTATAGTATTTTTTGAGCTCTTGAATTTTATCTTCATGCTCTTGAAGCTTAATTCCTTCCTAATTTTCTATAGAGGATATGAAACTATCATGGATTTTTTCAAACATAGATTTGTGGAAGAATGTCACATTTTCTTTTACTTTTTTGAGCCATTACGTCCTTCATTTCTATATCTAGAGTAGTTATTTTTTCTTCAAAATTCTTCAAGCTAGTTAAGGATAACTCCTCCTTCCTTAATTAATGTCTATAATATGGCATGGGGAATGACTTACTATTGAATTTTTTCAATTTTCTTTTCCATATTATGAATTTCTTCCAAAATATGGCCACATTTATGTTTGTTCCATCCATCGAGCTATCATTTGATGTATTTGATACTTTTTTGTAACATGTACATTAAGGTACCTTCATAAGACGCTTGTTCGTTCCACTAGGCCTTTATTTTGGCTTGAAAACCAATATGATAAAACTAGGATTTCTCTAGAGAAAAAAGGTTTTTTCTTGGGATTGGTTTTAATACCAATATTCATACATACAGCGAAATAGTGAGAGCAATGGATAGGCAGAACAAATGATAAAAGAGATGTGTCGTATTCTCTCATAAATTTTGACATGAGGAATTTTTCTAGTTTGGATACCATTTTTTGGCCACCTCCCCTCAAGTTATTATAGGTAAAAATTCCATCTATAATGTTTGAATCAACCAACAAGGATGTCACCAATGTATTCTAAAACTAAATATAATCAACATCGAGTCTTCTTATACCACAACATTTTTTACTAGGGATTTTATCATATTGAATTAATTTCCTAAAATACAAGGAGATTGAAATAGAAAATTATTATTGATAGTGATAGATATGAGAAAAGGAGGTATTTCCCTTACAAAGGAAGATCATAAAAATTTGATAGGTAACATATTTCAACAGAGCCAATAAATTGAAATTGGCCTGTAAGGATTTGATATGAAGAAATAATGTTCAGAATGAGAATCTCACATATGTTTGACATAATTTCCAATCTATATCATTGTTATCACTTTGGTACTTTCACTACATATGTTGGTTTTCTTATTAATGAGATCATCTGAAGATTTTGCTTCTTGTAGAATCATGAAAGTTTGATTTTTGGAGAACCATTTTTCTTTGAGGAGCCTTTGCCTTCCTTTGCAATTTAGGCCTCTGATATTTGAGGAGATTATTTTCATGTTGAGGGTGTATTCATGGAGGGATAAACCACTGTGATCTCTTTGATTCACCTTGAGTTGACCAACATGTATCCTAGTGCTTCCAAGATCAATTGATTTCGTTCCCTTCCCATTTTTTTCTTCCTTGTGGTACTTTGATGTCTCTTCGATTTATTGGGATTAGACTCATATGGTTCTAGCACTAGGATTTCTGTAGGATGATTTAGGAGTATACTAGTGTGATTTGTGATATGCTTGAATCTAGATTTTAACCTACTATTCCAGGAAGGTGTTGGGGTCCTTCCTCTGTTAGCCTTGTAAATTTTAGGAGGTCAAGAAGTGAAGGTAAATTTCAGTAGAGTTGAAAAGTTATGAACACTATTTAAGCATCCTCATTGTATGTTAAATACATGAAAATGTTAAAGTGAGAGAATCCTTCATGCATAGTTTCAATTTTTTTTCCCCTTAGGATTCCATTTTAGCCTAATCTAATGAAAGCATTATTTCTTATAGGGAGAAATGGGCAATAATTTCCCAATGAGGTGTGATCTTGCATATATTGGATATATATTATGTAACACTCTCCTCAAACATCTACCGAAGTAACTATCCAATTGGAGTAAACATGCGACGAGAGGCTACTATGATTGGATTTTACCTCTTGTGTGGCCTTAAGAAAGTGTAATTGACGAAACACATCAACCAACATGTCCACAATAGAAATGAAATCCTCAAGAGACATGTAAGCCACTCAGACATCATGTCCTTTGGTCCCACTTATGTTCTGGACATCTTAAGTCTTAGTTGCTCGCATGCTATAGTTAAGAGAGCATCCAAAAACCCAATGTCGCTCTAACAAGCTTGCCTGCTAGTGACTAGAGACTAAATTTGTCAGTGCTATGCCAACAACCCTGGGATTTGAGCCACTTTTTGAGGCGTAGATCCCATCTCACTACCCACAATGGAATTATGACTAAAGAACAGTAAAATAATACGGAAACAATGATGCAAAAGGAATAAGCTGAATATGACCTTAATCAGACCCCTACTAACCATGGCTGGCATTTTGTTAAACATATCATCAACATGTAACATACATATGTAAACAACATAACTAAGTGTATCGGTCTCATACTTTTCTGAGAATCATTATGAACCATTGTTCCCTCATGTCATTTTCTACATTATCATCTATTAGGCCATAGATACATTATCCATTCATTTACAAGTAAAAACATGCTAAGAACCATACATAGCTACTGTCATAAAACATACATATCACCAACATAATAGCAACAAAAATAATCACGAAAGTACATCCATATAGACCACATATAATACATTAATGATCATATAAATACAAGGAGAAATAACCTTGCATTAAGGATGCAAAATCCAAACCTAGGATGGGACATCCACGTTCCACTCGAAAATAGAATGGTTGAGCCAAATATCTCTTCATCCATTCACCTCTATTCCATATTATAAGCACGAATGTGGGACTCAAACCAAAAGAACCAACTAGGGCATATCGAGGCTAAACCACCTCACCCTCATCAATAGAAACCAGGGTTTACCATAATACATGCCACATCACTAGGCCAAAAAAAAGAAAACATCACAATAGGTTTTACCATGATCTCCATGAGATCACTAGGATAAACAAGCATCGATGCCACTGATTTCTCCACCTACACCATTAGGAATATTCCTGTCTCCTTGTGTGTCAAGATTTACTACAATCTAAACCTTGATCTTGGGCCCTAAACTGAGACCCACTCTACAGGATTTACTATGTATCCCAAACCCGAGATTACTAGGCCGAACATAGAGAAAACCATCTCTTGGGTTTAATGTATATTCTGCCATTCACCAACAAGGATTCCTAAGCCCACCAAGGCAACACAATCCTGGATTTAGCGCAACCCATTGCTTGGCTAAGGGGTCACTAGGCCAGTGGCTTTACCATGATCCACAGTCCGATTCAGGGACCACTAGGCCATGTTGTCTATAACTCAAAGATCCACCCGACTCAAATTTTTATCCATCTAGAAATCCAGCTCAACCACAACATGAGAACATCACCACACCAGGGCTATCCAAAAATGGAAAAGCTAGGCTAAAAACATTGTTACACCATGTAAAACCCATGCCATAACAAAAAAAGAGCCACATGCAATACCATGCATGTAAAATATAGTAAGGAAAATACAGATGAAAATCGATACTCACAATGAATCATGTTATAGTTGTTTCATCCTACCTTTCCCTACTTGATCTTTTCTTCCTTTGCTTTCTTTTCCTTTCTTACGACAATGTCAAAATGCTCCACAAAAACTCTATGTGTCCAAGATTGATATTGAGAGAGAGAGAGAGAGAGAGAGAGAGAGAGAGAGAGAGAGAGAATAATGAGACAACTCCAAAAATTAATTGACAAAAGATTATCAACTGATCCTCTGAAGCCTTTTTTATGAATGAGGCCTCTATTTTCTTAATTTTATATTATTTTCCTTGAAAGTTTTCCTCACATGAAACTTGTGACCTTTCACCTTCCTTTCCTCATAATTTCCATTTACTTTGATAAACAAATGAGCCAAAAAATCCATTTTTCCTTCCCAAAGCCTTAACCATTTCCTTTTCCAATTTCCTTAGCCATAATGAACCAAATGAATACCCCCTATGATGTCTTGCCTATCCACCCCACTCAATTTTTTATCCATCTAGAAATCCAGCTCAACCACAACATGAGAACCTCACCACACCAGGGCTATCCAAAAATGGAAACGCTAGGCTAAAAACATTGTTACACCATGTAAAACCTATGCCATAACAACAAAAGAGCCACATGCAATACCATGCATGTAAAATATAGTAAGGAAAATACAGATGAAAATCGATACCCACAATGAATCATGTTATAGTTGTTTCATCCTACCTTTCCCTACTTGATCTTTTCTTCCTTTGCTTTCTTTTCCTTTCTTACGACAATGTCAAAATGCTCCACAAAAACTCTATGTGTCCAAGATTGAGAGAGAGAGAGAGAGAGAGAGAGAGAGAGAGAGAGAACTCCAAAAAATAATTGACAAAAGGTTATCAACTGATCCTGTGAAGCCTTTTTTATGAATGAGGCCTCTATTTTCTTAATTTTATATTATTTTCCTTGAAATTTTTCCTTACATGAAACTTGTGATCTTTTACCTTCCTTTCCTCCTAATTTCCATTTACTTTGATAAATAAATGAGCCAAAAAATCCATTTTTCCTTCCCAAAGCCTTAACCATTTCCTTTTCCAATTTCCTTATCCATAATGAACCAAATGAATACCCCCTATGATGTCTTGCCTAACATTCAGCTTGGAATAAGTGTCCCATCAATTGTGGCTATTATTTTTTTCCTTTATTAACTTTTATTACAAGGAATTATCACTAGGGTTGTTACAAAACACTCCCCCTTGGGGAACACATCCATCAGTGGTAGACCACACCAAGATCACAGCAAAGCCACTGAAAATAAAACTTACTACCCATGGAACTTTATAACATAGCTTGATGCAGTATTTACAATCATCACCCTGCTGAAAGGAAAACCAACATCATAACAAAATAATAACATGACATCATAATGACATGACACCCATACCACTTATTGAAGATTTATAACATATATCATGGTAGTATTTACATCCATATACATATTTACATATGCCAAACATTATTGAAACATATACCAGAACATATACCAAGGCATGTACCAAAATCACACCTAAACACCAAGTTAAAACTACTTTTGCTTGAACTGGAAAACAAGGAAGGATACATAGCACCGATCTAATCCACCATCTCCCAAGTATCTTAATCAGGCCCAAAGTGTTTCCATTCCACTTTAACTTGCTCAATTTCTTCGTTTGAGGGCATGAGCACCTTTTCCTATAGTATACACTGAGCCTTCAACTGGAATTCTCCATCTGGTTCCACCTGCAATATAGACCAGCCAATCACATGATCAACATATTTAACATACATCTTAAGAAATGATACATGGAAAACATCATGACTTTCATTGTCGGAGGTAGTGAAAGTTGATAGGCTACTAGACCAATCTTGTCAATGATACTGAAGGGTCCACAAAACTATGGTGCCAACTTGGCACATGATTCAATCCGTAAGGAACTCTTCTTCAACTTTATGTGAAGGTACACTTGTTCCCCAACCTAGAACTTCTTGAACAACCTATTCCTATATGCATATCTCTTCTACATATCTTGTGCTATCTTTAGATTCTTCTTGATTGCCTCCATTTCATGTTCCATGTATACTAACATCTATGATCCAATCAACACCCTATTAACTAGATCAATCCAACTGATGGGAGTATTGCAACTCTGCGCACACAATGCTTGATAAAGACTCATCCTCAATAAATCCTCATAATTGTTGTTGTATGCAAACTCTACCAAGTGGAAATACTTTTCCCACTTCCATTACAGATGCATCACATACATCGTGAACATGTCCTCCAATATCCTTTTGACCCTTTCTATCTGTCCATGATAAGGTGTGCTATAGGACAACTCTATGCCTAAAACTACAAATAAATCCTTCCAAAACATGGAAGTGCACTTTTCATCCCTATTCAACAAAATCTTCTTTGGGACACCATGCAATTGGACCACATCTCTAATGACTAAATGTGCCACATTGCTACCTGAGAGTGTAGACTTCATTGGAATCAAGTGTGATACCTTCATCAACATGTTCAAAACAACCATGATGGAATCATGTTGTCTCACTGTCTTCAACAACCCTGTAATGAAGTCCACGAAAATGACCTCCCATTTCCACTTTGGAATTGCAATCAGTTGTAGAAGTCCACCTGGGTGCTTACACTCTCCCTTCACATGCTAACAATCAAAATACCTAGCCACAAATTCTGCTACATCCTTCTTCAAACATAGTCAATAATATAATTTCTTCATTGCAGTCAATATATTCTGATATCCTAGGTGACCTAAACAATGGTTCACATGAAACTCTCTCAATATCACCTCCTTGAGCTTCCTTCTATCTGGCACATATATCGTGTCTCTCATCCTGATCAATCCATTCACTGTAAGACAATATTCCATACCTTATGCACTTGTACCTATACTCTCACCTCTACCTATACCACTACATGTACCTATACCTACACCCATACATGTACCTATAATATCACATGTACCTATATGAGAACCTTCCCACATCCTATGAACAATCTCCATATACTTGACATCCTCCTGTCCTACTTGCAAGATCCTATCTTGTAGATCTGTTCCATAGGAGCTCATAAATGGCATGTGATTCACCTATACCCATCTCCTGAGAGAATTTTCCACCCTATTATCTTTACATTTAATGTACCTGATCTTGAAATTAAACTCAATGATCATGGCCATCCATCTAGCCTGCCTCGCATTAAAATTTGGCTGATCAAAGAAATACATCAGCCTAATATGATCACTCATCAGTAGAAACCTCCTGCCAAGAAGATATTGTCTCCACATATTCAATGCATGTATAATCATTGCAAACTTAAGAACATGCATGGGGTAGTTATGTTCATGCTCATTCAGTGATTGAAATCTAGATTAGGGGAAAAACTTTGCTCAAAAATCAAAGTGCTCAAAATCGCTCAAAAACTAAATGACTGCATCCATCTCAGTGATATGATCCCAATGCAACTTATTGCTCTCAAAATGGAGCTCATATGAGAAGGATAGAGAATTTTGTCTACTTTGTCAAACAAGAAAAATTTTGGGTACAAGGCTGACTGGGATACTGACCAGGCATCCATATAGCCCAGTTAGCAAAAAGAATATTCCAAGGAATATTCCTAGAATATTTCAACAAGTGGCTCAATTTCATTGTGATAAGTGTCGGCATGTTATTGGTCAACGACACTTGAGGTGGACCAATGACAGGCTAACACGTGGCAAGCTAGAGGCCACCACGTACCCTCTCAAAGGTCAGGTAAACTTTTATTTGGGAGGTTAGTGGAGTCAAACCTACAACCTTGCCCATAAAAACCCAAAGCTTTGCCATTATGCCTCCACGATGCTTCTTAACATATTACGCATGCACCTTCTATTTAAAGTGGAAAACATGGCAGTTTCACGGAGGGGAGGGCCAACCCCCTCCAGATGTGACCTTACACCATAACCATGTTTCATTGCTTAATGCTAACTGTGTGCTTAATGTGTTAAGTGGAGATTAACATTAATTAAACCATGTTTATCCCTTAATTAAAACACATATTAACTTGGCAGTAGTTTTAGTAGGTCTCACAAATCTGGTGTTGCTCCATTTTTGGCGGGGTTAACTGGAGTTTCTTCAGATTTGGTGGAGTTTTCCTAGGGAAAACTAAAGAGAGAATAACTTTTGTAAAACTCAACCAATTTTGGCTAAAAACGATTCATTTCCTAGATGATTTGTATGCTCTGAACTTAATGGAATAGGTTGCAAAGGAAAAAGGGCACTTTTGTCATGACTTTTCTATGTTGAAGTTGAAGGAAGCCTAGGGCCACAAGGAGAGGAGGTCAAGCCTAGATCAACTGAAGTCCAATTATAGAGCTTGGATAGTCGTTTTTGGGGTTTTGGGTCTTGTGAATCTAATGGAGTAGGTTGCAAAGGAATTGGAGCACTACAGGTGCATGTAATCAAAGAATTGGCCATTAATCCAAACACGGCTTAGCCATTAAACACGGTCAAAGCAGATGTAGCTCAGTCGGGGTGAACTCCTTTATCATCTCTGTGTTATGAGTTGTTGTCTTTTACTTCTCTACAATTTACTTATTGTATATTTGTTTTAAAAAGCTAATTAAACTCATAAAAGATAGTCAACACTTGACACATAATTCCTCAAATTTTGGTTAATATGAGACGATCCTAAACACAGGTTTTTTAATAATGATGAGGGAGCTTGCATAGCATTAACAATTTTTACCACCATTTAGACCAAGTTGGTATTAGAGAACTATTATCTCATTTTATCCCTGATATGGTTTTCCAGGGTTAGCTAGAATATTAGCTATTGATTTTTTATTTATGGAAGGAGAATTTAATTGTGTGCAAGTTTATGTGTGTAAGCTAAAGAAGGGAGATGGCCTGAGATGCTTCTTTGTTGCGAAACTTTTTGAAGCTTTGTGAATATTTTTTATGCATTACAAGTGTGATGGCAACTTCAACAAGTGATGTTTCTAATCCATCTTCCTTAACAAGACTCTTTGATTTATAGATGTTGCAAGAGCTTATCATCATGAGAGATATGGTGCAAGAGATGAATGAAGATAGGAAGGAGAACACTACACTTCAAGAGGAGATTATGGCCATGAAGGAGGAGAAGCAAGAGCTTCTTGAAAAGATGCATGATATGGAGATTCAACTTCATGATGCCAAGGAAACCTTAGCATGGTATGTGCATGAAAATGAGGTATGCAATTCAAGTTCATCTTCAATTTCCTCTTAAAATTAATATTTTGGTGCTTTCAAAAGAGACGCTAGAGGAATAGGGTCCAAATTATTGATGGAGATGTGTTATGAAGGTAAAGGGTTAGGCAAACATGGACAAGGCATAGTTGAGCCAATTGTTGTTAAGGAAAGGCCTTGGTATTTGGGTCTTGGTTTTGGACAACATGATGGAGAGTGCTCCAAAACCAAGGAGGGACATGAAGGTGTTCCAAGAATGACTTTCATTACATCTTCATTACCTCAAGCTTGTAAAGTTTGTGTTCCTGAGGAATACAAAAGTTTTATACCCACTTTGCAAGAAGATGTGCATAAGCATGCAACTAGTGGAAATGGAAAACAAGAGCATGTTGAAAGCTCTAAGTTCATTGAAACCATTGTTGGTATTCTGAAGAGATCCACTACCTGATCAAATTCACCTCTTCAAGAAGGCAAAAAAGTTGAATGTGAAAGGTATAAATCTGCCTTTAATCAAGTTTTTTTTTATTATGATAAGCATGGTAAATGTTCCCATAACTTTGAAGAAAATTTACATGTTCCTTTTGTTGTTTGAATAACCATATTGTTTCAAGGTGTTGGAAGAGGATAGCCATACAAAGGAAACTTTCAAAACAAAAGAGACGGAAATCCAAAGGTCCACTAGATAATGGAAACCTCGTTGAAAAAAATATGCAATTATCTTACACTTGTTGAGGTATAAAAGGTTTCTTTTTAACTCCTAATTATCTTCACATTAGTTATCAATCTAGGTAAGACATTCTATTTCAAGAGTGTACATAGTGTGTGGCGGCTATTCACTCAATAGTAATACTTCTAAATTGCAGCACAACACTTTCAAATACAATAGTAAATCGCTGGAGCTAGTGAACTCAAATTACAATTAAAAGAAAGCTTAACTTGCTAACAAAACCAAACCAAACATTCATTCAAGTATCAGTCAAGAATACAGTAATAATAACTCGCTTCTCTTTTAACTAATTGATATTCCAAAAGTAGTTTCTAATTTGAACAGCAGGGATCCTCGTCTGAGAGCATAGATAGCAGTATCCAAAGCCCTTTACAGTGGAGAATCTCAAGGTAACTCGTTGAACTAAATTATTAAATTGGGAATAGAATGATGAACTCAAATGATTAAATCTAAAATAATAACAAGGAAATATTGAAACAGGTAATTAAATAACAACTTGAACCAGTACTTCGGTAGCATGTAAAACAGAGTAAGTCTGAGAATACGAAATAACAAAGCAATCTGATTACAATAAATGGAAATCAATCCAAACCATCACACATAATAAATTGTAAAGGAATGATACAGGAACATCAAGTGAATCCACCAGGGATGGGCCCTTAGCTAGTGAACACCATCGGATTGCTTCAGTGAGATTGAAGGAACAACAACTGTATTATATATTAATCATTTGCAAAATAGTTACAACCAGTTCGTACTCTATTTCAACAACGAGAGGCGATGATCAAAGTAAAAATACAATAGTAATTTCTAAATAATCTCCAATCCCCTATTCTCTTCACAATCGTTGTCATTTATAATGGCTAAGCGATAAGAAGGGTAAAATAGTAACAGCGATCCATCAGGATCAAGAGATCTTGAGGGATTCGCGTAATCTTCCATCTTCAGTTAAATTCCTGTCTTTTGCACTGATGTTGTGATCTCCTTTATTATTATCCATAACTATGTGCTCTTATCCTTGGCCTGCTTCGTGTACACACTTTCCTAGCTAGGGAATAACAGTGGTTCCATTTCGTCTCTTTCCTGCATGAAGAAGGATAGAAATCACCTAATTTGTGATAATAGGTAATTTCCTCATTTTCACCATAGTCCTTTGATGTATTATCATTTTAGGATATAAAAGGAATATAACTTAAGAAAATAATGATGAAATAAATAATATATACATACCTTTTCCATAGCTCAACACACTCCCCTGCTTACCCATTTTCATGCCCTTATGAAAACGATGTAATTTGTATGCAAAACAGTCAAGGAATAGGCTGGGAAAGGAATGTCATGAAGTGGTCTCAAACCATGATTTTTGGACAAGGTTTCAAAAATGTGTCCTATCTGTCCTTCAGGTAATTCATATATAGCTTTATAGTCTTCTGCAGGATACCAGACAATAGGACTATGAAATCTACATCCTAACCAATATGGACCTTCCCTCAAGATGAGGTTGCTATAAGTAACAAAGCGATCTGTGGCCAATTTAAAGTTTCTGTAATTGAATGGTTCTCTATCCTGCACATTACGATTGGAAACTTTCCATCTGAATTTAGTTGTTGCCAAGGAGTTTTCTTTGATAGAGAGAAAATACTCTACCCCATGCTGGACAGTTTCTTTGTGGATGGGCCGCAATACCTGGATTAATCCTTCCTTTAGCATCAAACTTTTGTGTTTGTCCAACATTTGCAGTGGGTTTTTCAGTTCATCCCTGAACTAAAGGTTGAACCCATTTTCCTACCTCTAGAAAGTATTATGGGCTTTGAATCATTTCAACTGGTTAACAACAAATGAAATGAAAGCCTGAAATTGTATATCCCCCACAAAAGGGTTGGGATTCTTTTGCATTTCTTCTTCCAATACAAAATTGTGCAAATAAAACTCACAAAGTAATCATTGAACTTTCACTCCATGGTGTTTACAGCAGTTTATGAAATCATCCACAATTTTCAATTCTATGGATTTCCCTACCCTAACAGCCTTAATTTTTAACTGTAAATACCTTTCTAATAAAAATAAAGCATAGTTCTTGGTAGGGGACCTGCATGCTAAAACATATGTGTACAAGGAACCAAGAGTATCCCTTTGATGCATGACTGTCTCCAGTTTGATCTTTATTTCCTCAATTCTTTCTTCTGCCCTCCAACATTTCTTGAAGGCCTCACTTTCTGACGCATTGATTTTCTGTAATTGTCTTTGTAATTCCTTGTACCTCTGTTGGGGAACAGTCTCTTCCTCAAGCCTTTCTATGGTCAGTCGAGCCTGTTCTAGATCCTCTTGAAAAGTTGTTATACCAGGATCACTATCTATCAAAACATCTTTGGCTTGGATATCTGTCTAGGTGTTCTTCATGACCTGTAGTCTGAATACTCTTATCATGGGATGGAATGCTTAAAGTCTGCATTCTTTCATTATGGACAGTTGGTCTTTCTGTCTGGGTGGCTGCACTGTTGGAGTATATTGCCTCCGTTTGAACAACTACATTACAAAAATGTACATTCTCTATTTGGGCAGTCGCTTCTGTAATGGTTACATGCTGTTCCTTATTAATTTGAATGAATGTGGGCTCAGTTTGAGTCCCAATAACCCTTGTGTTGTGGAATTCAGTTTGAGTGGCTGCATTAACTGTCCTCACCATTCTTCTTGAAATTTTCCCGCTTTTTAATGTCCTTATCCTTTGTCTGAGTCTTTTCAATAAATTCTGCAACTTCTGTTGTTCCTTTCTCAACCTCTTAATTTCCCTTTTCTTCTTTCTGGGAGGAACAATGATTTCACTAACCATTTCTACTCTTACTGAGCTCAGTTGTTCATTTGGGTTTTATTCTCCAAGGACTGTGTCTTTATTCTGACTATTTTCTATTTCCTTCGTTTGGCCCACATCTTCTGTGTTTAAATTGACCTGACTAGGTTCTTCTAGAGGGGTATCCCTAGTTTGTTCTACCTCTTCCTGAGTGGATTCTACCCCTGTTCCTGCTTCACCAATTATTTCTTCTGATATATACCTATTGTGGGCATAGTTTTCTCCCGATTGTGCTACTTCAATATTGAGGTTGAGCGGACTTTTGGGGTGTATATATGCACTCATATTGGTCAAAATCTAGGGCAATTTAGCATCATGTAGTAAATATTGTAGTGGACTTGCGCAAGGAGTTAAAGGAGGTTATGCTTCCTCTGTCTCTTCTTCACTAGTATGCTTTGATTCCTCCTCAAGTTCAGACTCTAGGTTATCCCTTCCTTCTAGTTGTAAAGGTTGCTCATTTTCATGGCTAGATAATTCTAAGGGTTGGTTGTTGCTATCCAGAAGGTTTTCAGTTGTTCCCTGACTTGCCTCGGCATATCTTCTACATTTTTGTGGTCTATTTACTGCATTGGTAGTCCTTCTCCTTTTTGGGGCAGATAAGGCTAACCCCACTTTGATGGTAAACACTAATTCTTCCCAACTAGTTTATTGATGGGCTAGATTATAGTTGACTATCAACCTAATTAAACAGTGATGACTTACAATAGTTTCTATATGCCGAGATTTCTTTATTCTTTGAGTAGCGTCATGTAACAAGAATTTCAAATATGCAGGCAAGTTCATAGAACATTTCTGTTTTGAAACTGCTAATAATTTTAGGTGGTGTGGTCTTACCACATCTTTTCTTCCATCGCATGTGATATAGCTCTAAATAGTTCTAGCCAGCTCTATCCATGGTTCTCCCAGAGATGAGGGTTGAACTCCTTTGCCTTTGACAATCAGGTTCTGTCCTTCATCCGAAAAGGCACCAATCGCGTCTTGTAGCCTCAATTTTTTACGCATCCATATGGGTTCGACTGCTGGTAATCCAAACACCTCTGCTATCACTGCATCCATTACTGTCATTCGCCTTCTTCTTACTATAGAATGATCATCCTGCAAATTCTGTAAAAATTCGATAGCCACGGTTTCATTGGGTTGCTGCAATCGTGTAAAATATGCAACCCATACAGCTTGTAATAGAATTTCTTAGGCAGCATCTGAAATAGCTAATGTCTATGGCTCACTGCGTACTGATCGTCCTCCCATTTTATCTAAATTCTGCACATTGTTAGCTTTAACACAGGTAACACAGCAATGCACAGAGCTAGCAATGCAACAACAAATTGTTAAATTCGGATAATACTTTTTTAACATAGATACCGTTAAGAACTTCCTATTCTGGGATATCATGTAGCCTGGTATAACCAAATAAAAGACTAACACGTATGCAAAAGTGCTTTGGAAGTCACCTGCGCCCCCCAAAAAATGATAGGTCGCCTTCGACCGGTTAAATGTAGGAACGACATACTGACAACATTCTTACATTGGTAAAGATGGAAAGTTGTACATATTTATGACAAGATCACAAAAATATCGAGTTGCTGAAATGGATGCACAGCATGAGAATTACTAATAAATATAGAGTTGCCATGGAGTGATTTGAAAAGGGGAAAGGACATCTGACGTAGCTGAGATGCTATGTAGTCATTATGCCACTTAAACTGTTTTGATTGACTTTTTACATGATATTTCATCCTTAAAGGTTCAAAAGGAATTGGGAACATAATCTCTTTTGAAATAAATATACAAAAATAAGAAAAGGGATTATAATTACTATTGATGTTGAAAATTATGACTCCAATACCATTAGCAGAGCTTTTTTGCCAACAAGTGTTTATAACCTTGACAGAGTTTCTTTTTCACCCTTTGGAACCATGGTCCTTTATGTATACATAGTAAAGTGCCTTGTGATGTCAGAGTGGAGGCCATTTGTGATGGCTTGGTAACCAGATGGATCACAATGCCATTCATTAGGAAGGAATGAAAGGTGGGCAGGTCGGCTCGTGATGAAACCTCCTGTTCCAAGGACTTTTATTTTTCTGCTGTGTCCTTTAGATCATATCCCTGGCATGGTGGTCATACTGGGAATGCCACTTCACTGCTTCCTTATGATCATGGTAGGCTCGCTCATGATGAGACCCCCTATCCTTCATTTGACAAATCATATAATTGTTAATAAACACACACACACACACACACACACACATATATATATATATATATTTTTTTTCTTTCCTTCATTTTTCTTTTCTTTTATATAGCACTTCCTATTTATATATAGAGGATAGCTCAACACTCCTTAAGAGTAGGGATGGTGGAAGAATTCTGAACATATCAATAGAAGAAAATATACCCTTATTCTTATTCAATGATAATAAGAAAAAAGAATTATGAGAATTAGGGAAGAACCAGCATGGTACAAGAAATCAATCAATTTGAGTTATAGTGAAAGGACAACGAAGTGATATATAGTTGTGTCCTCCCCTTTTCTAATCAATACAAATCAATCTCATTAAAATATGATAATTTCTCTTTGATTTTTTTATTCTAATAACCTTTAAATTTTGTATCCTTGCATAAATGTTTGTATTCTTGCCTTCAAAATATCATGAAAAGTGAAACGATATTCTCAAGAAAACTTGTCAAAAAGTGTGTTGTTCTTTAGGAGGAACAACAAAAACAATGCACACAAAAAAGGGTGTTGTTGCTTAAAAGGAACCACTGATGTTCCTTAGGAGGAACAACAAAAAGAAAAATGCACACAAAACTGATGTTCCTTAAGACGAAAAAAAAAACAAAAGAAAACAAAAAAATTGCACACGAAGCTGTTGTTCCTTAGAAGGAACAACAACCGTTCCTTAAGAGGAATAGCAGGTAAACAGAAGCAAGCGAAAGTGTTGATCCTTCGGGGGAACAACATTAAAATAAACCAAAAAAAAACTGTTATTCCTTAGAAGGAATAGCAAAAAGCAAAAAATTAACGAAAGCATTGTTCCTTAGAAGGAAGGACAGTTGTTCCTTAGGAGGAACAACAACTGTTCCTTAAATGGAACAACGTAAAGCATTCGCATACCAAACTGTTGTTCCTCAGATGGAACAACTACTATTCCTTTTAAAGGGAACAACATCTATTCCTTAAATGGAAGAATGAAAACAAATGCAAACAGAACTGTTGTTCCTTAAATGGAACTATTGTTGTTCCTTAAGAGGAACAACAACGGTTCCTTAAAAGGAATAGTAGGAAGAAACACACACGCAAATGTTGTTCCTTAAGTGGAATGGCCATTGTTCCTTAAGAGGAATTTCAACTGTTCCTTAAACGAAATAGCGTAAATACAAACACACAAGATTGTTGTTCCTTAAATGGAACGACTACTATTCGTTAAGAGGAACAATAGTTGTTCCGTAAATGAAACAACAAAAATACAAACACTCAATATTGTTGTTCCTTAGATGGAACAGCTGTTGTTCCTTAAGAGAAACAACAATTGTTCCTTAAGAGGAACAACATATGCTCCTTAAATGGAACAACAAAAATATAAACACACGAGACTTCCATTCTTTATGAGGAACAACAGTTGTTCCTTAAATGGAATGGCTATTTTTCCGTAAGAGGAACAATAGTTGTTCCTTAAATGGAACAGAACGGAAATTGTATATACAGGGGACTGTTTTTCTGTAAATGGAATGGCAGTTGTTCCTTAGAAGGAACAACAATTTTTCCTTAAATGGAGTAGCAAAAAAATTAAACAAAGAGAAAAACTACTGCTCCTTAAATTGAACGGTTGTTGCTCCTTAAGAGGAACCGCAGCTGTTCCTTAAATGGAACAACACGAAAATCTGTACAAAAAAATAAAATTATACAAGAAAAATAGAAAGAAAAATCTATATAAAAAATTCAAAAACAAATGAGTTGTTCAGTGGATTGATGTTGAGGATGGGTTATCCTCTTTAGCGAGAATTTTCATGGTGGAATCTTCCCGTAACTATTGGTAAAAGGACTCCCTGGTAAGCGGTTTGCGATATAGTCGCACTCCATGACCATTCACTTTAAAAGAATAGCTAGATCCATCAATGGTTGCCAATGTAATGGTGTCATTATCATGCACTTTTTGTATCTCATAAGGTGCTAGCCATCTGGTCTGGAGTTTTTTGGCGAAATCCTAGAACCTGGAATCATATAGGAGTGTCGAATCTCCTTCCTGGAAGATCTTCTTTTTAATAAGGGCATCATGCCATTTCACTCTATGTTGTTGGATTAGTGCAGTGTGTTGAAGAGCAGATAGCCTAATTTCATCTAGTTCATTGATTTGTTGTAATCTATTGATCTAAGATTCATTTAAATTCAAACCCACCTCCTGGTCTGTTCTTAATGTTTGTATCTCAAATTCGATTAGGAAGATGGGTTCTTTACCAAATACCAATTGATATGGAAAATATCCCATGGTATTTTTCCACGTTTTGCAGTATGCCCACAAGGCTTCTGGCAATCTAGAAGCCCAGTCACGTCTGTGTGATGCAACTGTCTTCGCTAGTATTGCCTCAATTACCTCATTAGTACTTTCTACTTGGTCATTTGCCTGTGGGTGGCATGGAGTTGTAATTTTGTGGAGAATATGGTAATTCTCCAATGTTGTAGCAATCTTGTTACCTATGAATTGCAGTCCTCCATCTATAATTATGTCTCTTGGTAGGCCATATTGCACAAATAATTGGAAAAGGAAATATATTACTGAATCCTCACTAGCTCTTGGTAGTGCCTCTGCCTCAACCCATTTAGTAACATATTCTATTGCAACTAGTATGTATGCTTTTTGATTGGATGATGGGTTAATAGGACCAATAAAATCTAGCGCCCACTGGTCAAATGGCTTAATTACTAATTGTGGGTTCAGAGGCATCTCATCAGATTGTCCAGGGTGTCCTACCCTCTCGCAGTTATCGTAGGCTTGAACAAACCTTTTAGCCTCTTTAAAGATAGTGGGCCAGTAATAGCCTATTTGTAAGACTTTGTGACTGGTTCTGTGGTTTACAAAATGTCCGTCGCATGGCCGCTCATGGAATGCTTTTAGAATTTCAAACACTTCATCTTCCTGGATGCATGTTCTAATGTGCATATTTGCCCCTTTGTGGAATAAGTAGCCCCTGATCCAAGAGAATCGGGTACTGCGCTGCACTATTTGTTTTCTTTCATTAGGCATTAGGTGCTTGGGTAATTTGACTACCGCCAACTAAATTGCAACGTCTGCATACCATGGTGTTTTGACAGTAACAGTAAATAAATGTTCATCAGGAAATTTATCCTCAGCTGCTGCTGCATCACCTGGCTTTGGCATTCGTGAGAGAAAATCAGCTATAGGGTTCTCTTTTCCAGGTCCATCCTCAATTATGATGTCAATTTCCTGCAAGAGAATCAACCATCTTGTCACTCTTCTATTTGTAATAGGTTTATTCACTAAATATTTAATCGCAAAGTGATCTGTGTATAAACTACAGGATATCCAGTTATATAATGTATAAATTTATTTTTAGCATATATTACAACTAAATTTTTTTGGTTTTTTATTTTTTTATTTTATTTATTTATTTATTTATTTCTTTTTTATTTATTTTTTTATTTTTTTCAGTCACAGTATAGTTTAATTCAGGAGGAGATATATTTTTGCTAATATAATATATTTCATATGGACTTTTATCTTCTTCCTGTCCAAGAACTGCTTCGATTACTGTGTCTGGAGCATTAGTTGAAATCTGGAATGGAAAATCACAGTTTGGGCCCCTTAGCACTGGTGGTGTTGATACAAGCCTTTTTAAATCTTCAAAAGCACTGTCACATTTATCTATCCAAATGAAATCAATATTTCTTGTTAGTGCATATAATGGCGCAACAATCTGAGAAAAATCCTTTATAAATTTTCTATAATAACTAGAAAATCCCAAAAAACTACGTCCCTCTGTTTGTGTGGTAGGGTTAGGTATTAACAGAATTATCTGAATTTTAGCTGGATCTACCTATATTCCGGCTGCTAAGATATAATGACCTAAGATGAGTCCCTTGTTCATCATCATGTGACACTTTTCATGGCTTAAATAGAGCCTGGTGGCAATGCATCTTTGCAGCACTTTTTCTAATGTTTGTAATGCTGGCTCAAAGTCATCCCCATAAGGTGTGAATTCATCCATATACACTTTGAGCCCTTCATTTACCAAATCTGAAAAAATTCTGAGTACAACCCTCTAAAATCTGGCAAGTGCATTGCACAGCGCAAAGGGTAAGACCCTGTAAGCAAATGTTCCACAAGGGCAGGTAAAGGTAGTTTTATCCTGATCTTTAGGGGCAATATGAATCTGGTTGTATCCACTGAAGCCATAATGGAAAATACTGAAATATGCTTACAACCAGAAATGGAAATAAACCAGTTAGGGCAATGGTAGCTTATCTCTGAGAAGAGATGTGGTGGCTACATGCCTCTGAACTGTGTTACAATGATACTCAAAGGCCTATTTACTGTTGAGAAATAATGAAAAACCCTTAACATTCCAAAACCTAACTCTAGAAAATGAAACGCCAAATTGTGGGCCCCGTTTGGGTAAATTGGTACATCAACTTCCTGGGGTCGTAACTTTGGTATACAATCTCTATTTGACGCATACAATAGCTCGTTAGAAAGATCTATCCGAGAATTACAACTTTGGGAAGAGCAACATTAGTCCATGGACCCATGTCTCTACCGAATTTCCCAAAAAAACATCATTTAGGGCCTCAAAGCGGCTCCAGAAGTTAAAGACCCAAAAAAACTGCTAAAAATAGTAAATTGTGCCACAATTAAGGAAACTGAAAAACTGAAAGAGATAGTTGTGGGGGTCCAAATGGGATAGGTGGGTGGCCACCAACATCCACCTGGATCATTCCTCCCCCCTTAGGATATAAGGGTCCCCATTGCGTTGAGTTCCTCCCTGAGATGAGGAAGCTTCTGCTGACCTGGGTTTCTGGTGAGCTATTCTGCAATCTCTGATGTGTCTAGTAATGGTGGGAAGCATGGTCGATGACGATCCACATTGAAAGCTCGATGCAAGCGAAGGAATGGAGGAATGTTGTTCTCCAAATCATTGTTTCCCATATCCTTGGTAATGTTGTAAGGACCATGTCGATGTGGTTAGAGCTTCTGATGGGCTCTTGCAAGGCATTCTTTCTGTAGATGCAACCAGACTTTGCTGCCCACTTGAAGCTTGCTTGATACCCCTGTGGGTTAGAAGAAGTTGTTCCTGTGTTTTGTCATGACCGTATTCCTTTGTTGTTGCTGCTGTGTGGAGGAACCCTTCGCGGGGATCATGGATGTAGTGACAATCTTCCCCTTACTTTGGGAGTGAATCAGACAAAAAATGGATTTCCTAGTTTTAGAGATGAGCTTGCTGCCTCTTTTGGTAGTGATCAAAGAGGTGGTGGTAGGTGGGCTACCACCGGTATCCTGTATAATGAATTATTCAAAGAAATAATGACAGCGTGCGGCCTTGACTCATACACAGCATGTCACCTCCACAAGTATGTCTAACCTCATAGTACATCACAAACATCCAGAGGTGTAACATCACACAATACCTCATCTGTGAAGGGCTTGATGTTGTAGGGAAGGCAGCACTGCTGCTGAACATTGAGATATTGTCCTTCATGAAGCCACCCAATATTGTATGCCTGCAGGTGTGGTGTAGTTAGTAGGCCTAACCACTTCACGACCTCTATTGAAATGAGGTTCTTTTGGCTACCACTATCGACAATGAATTGTAGCGGCGAACCCTTCACCCACATCTGTGAGTGGAAAAGATGCTCCCCTTTCTCTAGGTCTTCAGGCTCATTCTTCTGGATCTTGGCGGTGGCAACAATGACATTGGGCTCCGCATCAATGATCTGCTTCCCTTTGCCATTCCCCTTATCAGGTTCTAACTTAGGGTCAGAACATGCATCTGATTCGGAAGCCTTCAACTCGGCCACCAACGACTGCTTGGTCTGACACTCACTTGTGTTGTGAGTGGGGCTCTTGTGGAACTGACACCACCTTCCTGTGTCCTTCTTCAACTTCGTGGTGTTTTTCTTTTCTTGTGGCTTCGTCGGGTTGTCTTGGGTCACCTCGCCTTGGCTTTTTCCTTTGGTCTTCGGATTTGCAGATCCAAATTCTTGCTTCTTTGGTTTAGACTTTTGCTCGATCTTTACACCATATCGGTATGCTGTGCCGAGTGAGGAATTGTTCAAGAACCCCATTTTTCTTGGATGTACCTAGGTAGGCAGTCGCAATATTTGAGTACCAAATGTAGCTCAGAGTCCTTGATACCCAACTATGTGCGAAGGGTATGAAAAATGTTTGTGAACTCTGACACATCTTGGTCCCTTCCCTGTCGCATCTTGGTATGCTTTATGTATTTGTCCTCATAGCTTTTGACAGGGTAGTACTGCTCCTTGATGGCATCCCAAAATGAATCCCAAGTCGGTGTGGTTGAAAATAGTGAGCCTGTGCTTTCATCCTTCTGCTCATAGTAGGCTTCCCACCAGTCCTTGATGTGGGGGATTGCATTGAGAAGAGCAAAAACAATCTTTTCCCGACTTGAAAATTCATGAAAAAATACCCATCTAGCATATTTAACCATTTATCTATGGCATCTACGTCTATTTGACCCTCGAAGATGGGGATTTCAAAATTAACTTGTACCTTAAATGTTGTGGCATTTCAAGAATAGTTGTTGGAAGCCGATGCATCACCTCTGGGTAGCCGCTGAAGAATCTAGGCAAAGATGTCTATCATCGCGTTCTGTTATCAGTCGAGGGCTTCTTCGAGAAAGATTTTGATAGGATCTCCTACCCCTCATCTTTCTTTTCATACGCCATTGGAGGCCATCACGATTTGCGAGGCTGGTCTTACAAAGGTTCGACAAGTTCAAGTCCTAACTCCTTATATCCCTACCTCATTGGGGACATGCAAAGAAAAATAGAGAAAATCAGACTTCTCTGATACGACTGATCCAGATTTAAACAGGAACACAATAAAATATAGAGATAACCATATACACAAATATGTAGCAGAAATAATGCTTCGTTTCATTAATGAAAAATATTGAAATATGCTTATAACTAGAAACGGAAATAAACTAGCTAGGACGATGGTAACTTATCTCTAAGAAGAGATGTGGTGGCTACATGCCTCTGAACTATGTTAACATGATTCTCGAAAGCCTATTTATTGTTGATAAATAATGAAAAGGCCTTAACATTCCAAAACCTAACCCTAGAATATGAAACGCCAAATTGTGGGCCCTGTTTGGGTAAATTGGTACATCAATTTCTCGGGGTCATAACTTTGGCATACGATCTCTGTTTGATGCATACAAGAGCTCATTAGAAAGAACTATCTGAGCAATACAACTTTGGTAAGATAAACATTAGTCCATGGGCCCATGTTGCTCATATATTCCACAAAAAACGTCATTTAGGGCCTCAAAATGTCTCTAGAAGTTCAGGACCCAAAAAAACTGCTAAAAATAGTAAATTGTGCTACAATTAAGGAAACTTAAAAAATGAAAGAGACAGCTGTGGGGGTCCAAATGGGATAGGTGGGTGGCCACCAACATCCACCTGGATCAATAGAAAAGAATTTCTTCCCTGTCAATGTGTCCAAGACCTGGTCAATGAATGGAAGGGGAAGGTAGTCTTTCCAAGTTGCTTTATTTAGTTCTCTATAGTCAACACATGTCTGCCACTTTCCATTCCTTTTCGGCACCAATACAAATGGAGAGACCCACTTGCTATCATATATTGGGTAGATAAAGTTTACATCTAAATTTTTTGTAATTTAGCTTTCACAATATCCTTAAGATGAGGATTTAATCTACATTGGGGTTGGCAAATGGGTCTAGCATCCTTTTCTATATAGATGTGGTGCATACACAGCTGGGGATCAATTCCTTTCACGTTCGAGTAATCCCATGCAAAGGCTTCTTTATATTTTCTCAGGAGTTGAACCAACTTTTTCTCTTGGTTAGTAGTCAGGTTTTTGTTAATGTTCAAAGTTTTTCCACGCTCAATTTCTGTGGTTTTGTTGTTATAAACAGAGGTGGTTGGTATTGATTGATCATTAGTCTCTTTTAGGGGATCTTCTTCTACTTCATTATCGAATGTTTCTTCGATCATGTGACATTTGAGGTGGGATCTGACTTCTGGTTGGTTAATGTAGGTGTTGATGATGTCATCTTCTGTTTGATCTTTAAATTCGAGAGCATCTTCTATGGTTAGGGGTGATCTAATGTTTTCAGTTAGATATCATGCATGTTGTTTTCTGGCTTTGATTATTGTTAAACTTGGCTGGGTAGGAGGATATAAGGCTAAATTCTTGACATTGGTTCCTCTTGTTATGTTCATGTTGCCTCTTCGGTAGCTGATATAGGCATCCGCGGTTGCCAACCAAGGTCTATGTAAAATGAGTGGGTGTCCTTCTAATCAGTTTCTAGGATTGATGATGAGGAAGTCTGTTGGGTATTCCCAGGAATCCACTGACACCATTACATCCTGTATTGTTTCTTTTGGTTTGATTACTGAGTAGTCAGCCAATTCTAGAAAGGTTGTGGTTGGGTCTAGGGACGTAATGCTGAGATTTTGGCAAGTTGTTGTGGTAAGAATATTGATTGCTACTCCTAAGTCGACTAGTACATTAGGAAAGGAGTAGCCATTTATTTGCACAGTAACTATCGGATTGCCTGGTTCCTCATATTTTACAAGCGCTTCTCTTCCTGATAGTAAATCAGATAAGGTACCAACTACATGGACAGTTGGATCTGTTGTTATTTTCCTCTTCGGATTTTTCATACATAATTCTTTAATAGTTTTTGCATAAATTGGGATATCTTGAATAGCCTAGAGGAGTGCTATTTTTATACATAAATTTTTCAATTCTCCCAGAAGATCAAAATCAAAGTGTTCTATTGGGCGAGGTATGATTAGTTGTTCTGGGAATGGAGGAGAAGAGGTGGCTACTTGTTCATGAGTTTTCTATCTAATCAGATTCCCTTCTTGTGGTGTTTGTTCTATAGGTAACGGATTTTCAATTTGAACATTCTTATCCCCCTCTGATTCTATTATACACTCAGATCCTAATTGAAGGTCATTACACTCCCTTAACTCGGTTTTGGTTCTAGTCCTTCAATAATTTGTACAAACTGAACCAGTTTGTTGTTAGGGTTCGGGTTAGGTTGGGTTGGAAGCTGCAGCCTTAAGTTGTTCTGGGGGTTTTGTTGCAATGTATAAGGTGCTAGCAGTGTCAGTTGAGATAGGGGGATCTTTCCTATTGGCTGATTTGTAGGTTTCTTCCAGTTTGATTACCAGTTTTGACTCTACGAGGTGGAAGGTGACCATTGCGTTGAACATGCTTTATTTTGCCAAAATGGAGGATAGTAAGGAAAGTTCATCCAAGTGGTTTGATTGATTTGATTTGGCCATGGTGTCATGGGGAATGGCTATTGTGACCGGCTAGGGACAGGTGGTTGATTCTACCACATTCCATTATATTGCTAAGCATTATACTGAGGAGGCTGAAAAGAAGAGGATGGATCAACAGGTATAACTTTTTGTCGTGATTGCCACTGGCGACACTGATTTAGTAGGTAAACCGGTTTTGTTTCTTCTTCTACTTCTTTGTAGACTACTTTTAGTCCTGGGAGTGATGGGAAACTATATATTGAGTGATCTTTCTTACAGATGGAGTAGATTTGGACCGTATCCAACAGGCACTCTTTGTGGCCATGGTTCTTTCTGCATATAGGACAGAATATCACCAAGTTTTCTTCTACTTCTGCTTGCTTTTGTTTGGCTTGCATAATGTCCAATTGCATTGTCAGAGTCCCTAGGATATCAATTTTGAAATCCTCTAACAAATTTCCAATTTCTTTGCGAGTTATTCCTCCACTAGAGATTTTATTATCCCTTATAATCATGTCGCGCTCAGCTGGCTTCAGTCTTGTGCTGCCTCTTGAACATGTGATACACAAATTAATGATGTCAGCAAAGTTTTCCTGATATATATCACCTTTACCCATAATGTTTAAAGTTTCAATCCATTTTTCTTTCATCCCTTTAATTCATGTGGTTTTTAAGACATTATCAAGCAAGGGCAAAGATGAATAGGGAGATCTTTGGAGATTGTATTGAAAGCATTCTACATATTCCTCCAGTGTTTCACGAGGTCTTGCTGTCATTTGAAATATCTCATCCTTTAATTCCTGGATCTAAAATAGTCTTGATATTTATTTAGGAAAGTAGTTTATAGTGCCCCCACCTAATCCCATAAACCATCGTAAGGCTGCCCCTTTCAATGTGGAGGGAAATAGCTTTAGTTTTCGGGGATCAGTGGTATAGTCGTTCCCCTGGCACAATACATCAAACTCAAACAGAAATGCATCTGGATCTTCCAATGCCAGCCCATGAAAGGTAGGAATGTTCTGGAGAGGAATGGCTTTCATAGGTGTGTTAACTTTTGTGTACAAAATGCGATACTGCAGTGTGGAGGTTTGAGGTGTTTGTTGGTTCTGGGCCATTTCATCAAATATGTGCCAATACCCTTCTGGGATTTCCAAAGAGTTGTTCCTAAGATGGTTATAAGGGATGGGAATGAGCTTAGCAACACTTCCCTAGTCTAGGAAAATGAGTATTCCTTGCTGAACTATTATCTGGGGAGATCTTGGCTCCTTAGTTTCCCTGGTTTCTTCTTGAATGAGCTTAATGACACTCCCTTTATCTAGGGTGTTGTGTGTTCCTAGTTGAATTATTACCTGAGGGGATCTTGGCTCCTCTATCTCCCGTGTTTCCCCTCCTCTTTCACGAAGATTACTAGAATTCCCTTCTTGTAAAGAAATAGGGCGAGAATTTTCAATTTCTTTAAAACTCTACACGGTCTCTTTTGTTTTGTTGTGTACCTTAGCAAAGGTTAAAGATAGTGAATTTGTGGCTTGAAGGTAGCCAGTAGGTTGTCTGGAAGCAACTTTCCTAGGACCTACTAATGGCTGAGATTCAACATTCTTTATGATGTCGTCTATGAAGGTTGATCGAACAACGGTCACCGATCCCTTAGCTTTGTCAGATTTGGGTAGTGGATTTGGATTATTTTCATGTTTTTTCTTCTTAGTCATACACACAACTAAAATATTTACTTCTACCCTAAGTTCTTAACAATTCTGTTGGAAAGCAGGCCGGGGAGCAAGACTTTTACATGCTCGGTACGCAGGTTCTTACCTTCTGTTTTTAATACCCAATTCTCTTCTAACAGGCAAACATCAAATGTATACTACTCTTCAGAAATGGCTACACTCTCCCCGGCAATGGTGCCAAAACGTTGAGGTATAAAAGGTGTCTTTTCAACTCCTAATTATCTTCACATTAGTTATCAATCTGGGTAAGACTTTCTATTTCAAGAGTGTACATAGTGTGTGGTGGCTATTCACTCAATAGTAATACTTCTAAATTGTAGCACAACGCTTTCAAATACAAGAGTAAATGGATGCTGCTAGTGAACTCATATTACAATTAAAAGAAAGCTTAACTTGCTAACGAAACCAAACCAAACATTCATTCAAGTATTAATTAAGAATAAAGTAATAATAACTCTTTTCTCTTTTAAATTATTGATATTCCAAAAGTATTTTCTAATCTGAATAGTAGGGATCTCGATCTCAGAGCATAGACAGTAGTAGCCAATGCCCTTTGCAATGGAGAATCTCAAGGTAACATGCTAAACTAAATTATTAAATTGGGAATAGAATGATGAACTCAAATGATTAAATCTGAAATCATAACAAGGAAATATTGAAACAGGCAATTAAATAACAACTTGAACCAATACTTCTGCAGCATGTAAAACATAGTAAGTCTAAGAATATGAAATAGCAAAGCAATGCGATTACAATAAATGGAAATCAAACCAAACCATCACATAGCATAAATTGTAAAAGAATGATGTAGGAATAGCAAGTGAATCCACCAGGGTTAGGCCCTTAGCCGCCAGTGAACACCGCCGAATTACTTCAGTATGATTGAAGGAACAATAACTGTATTATATATTAATCATTTCCAAAATAGTTACAGCCAATTCGTACTTTGTTTAAACAATGAGAGTTGATGATCAAAGTAAAAATACAATATTAATTTCTGAATAATCTCCAATCCCCTGTTCTCTTTACAATCAGGTGTTGTCTTTTATAATGGCCAAGCGATAAGAAGGGTAAAATAGTAACAGCGATCCCTCAGGATCAAGAGGTCCCGAGGGATTTGCGCAATCTTCCATCTTCAATTAACTTCCTGTTTTTTGTGCTGATGTTGTGATCTCCTTTGTTCTTATCCATAACTGTGCACTCCTATCCTTGGCTTGTTGCTAGTATGTTGTTTCCTGGCTAGGGAACAACAGTTGTTCCATTTCATTTTTTTCCTGCATGAAGAAGGACAATAATTAGCTAATTTTTTATAATAGATAATTTTCTCGTTTTCACCATAGTCCTTTGATGTATTATCATTTTAGGATATAAAAGGAATATAAATAAAGAAAAGAATGATGAAATAAGTAAGATATACATAACTTTTCCATAGCTCAACAACACTCATTTCCATAAGCAGATTCATCTTGTAGGCAAATGTTCGACTTTGCATCGAAAAAATCATCCATGACATTTGAAGAAGGTGGAGACAGATTTTGACAAGAATGGAAAAGAGGATTCCATAATTGATATAGCTCAGGATGATACACGTGATGAAGTGCATCTAAAAGAAGCGCCATTGAAATGGTTTGGAAAGATATGGTTAGATTTCTTAACCAACTAAGGCCTTGCATTTATTTTGATAGTTGACGCAAATCTTGCCTTATTGATGCATTTCCTTGTTATTTGGATGCATTTATTTTCTCCTAAAACTATGCTTCATATTGCATGAAGCAAGATGTTGGAAAAGTAGAGCTAATTTGACTCACTTAGCTGCAGAAAAGATGGCAATTTGCAACTAAAAATTTGCATGCATGTTGTATTCTTGAACTTGCATGTTTATGCCAGGAAGGTATTCGAAAGTGGAGTATGTTGACTCACTTTATTGTAGAAAATTTGGTGATTTCATCTCTTTAAGTACTCCTACATACCAATGGGATTCTTGTACTTTTGATTGTACTTGTGAGAGAATTGAGAATTGTTATACATACATGAGAGTTTGTGTGTGTCAACAATGGAAGTTTTAATAGTTTCATTGTACTTGAACATGAATGAGTGATTAACCTATGTTGGTTGATTGCTTTGTTAACATGTATGTTGTCATCTTGAGAATGTTAATCATTTTCACATGCATGAGTGTCAGCCTATGTGGTCGATTGATTGTTACATGTATGTTATATTGAATTGGAAGAGTTGATTTTGTCTCTAAAGATGAAAGGGATATGTGATGAATTGTTCCTTGAGAATGTGGAATTCTTGTTGTAAATCATCAATTTGTTGTACATGCTTTTGCTTGACTTGAAAGTTAGTTGTTTGAGGAAGAATTTTTTGTAAATTTCCGTTTAGTTGATGGTTTGTACACCAAGTTGTAAGAGTACATGGCAATATTCACATGATGTGACATTTTTTTCTTTGAAGAAGCAAAAGGAAGAGGTCATCAAGTTATATTCTTGCATAAGTGGTTTTCAAGGTTAATCATGTTTCTTGTGACAAGATGTCACATGATTTTGTAAGGTCAATGCTTGAGAAAGAGGATCATGACTCGCCTTCATTCTCAAATCATGACATGAGAAACATGTTAATGCTGGAGGATGATGGAATCAATAAGTGAAAGTGGACAAAAATTCCAAAAAACAATTACAGCCATTGTAGACCATTTGATATGTTGATGGCAAGAAGCGAAAGAGATGGCAAATGCATTCTTCCAAATGTGGAATTTGGAGCCATGGAGATAAAAGAATGGCCATTTGTTTTCTTTTTATTATTGATATTGGAACTCATTGCATAGCTTACTTAGATGGAATTAACTTGCAAAAGTGGTTTCCAAGGAGAAGGTTGCATCAAATGCATGTGTTGCAAAGGATGAACATGACTCTTAGTGGGAAGGTCATCAAACAACTTTCCATGCACCGAGGGGTTTCTTTGGTACAATAGGGTGTTTAATCAGCAAGCAACCAACAAGTTTTGGATTGGGTCAGTAACAAAAGGAGAACATCGGTTGGAGTACCAAGCCATTTTCAAGGCAAGGCACGTTAATGAACCCGCATGGTTGTCATGGAGATTTTTCTAAGTAGAATCACTAGATAAAATTGGGAAGGAGAAGAGTATTCAACTCTTAGATAACCATCTTTTCTGGGTCCAAAAGCCTGTCAGTGTGAAGGAGTGCTTGGAATATGGATTAGGGGAAAAAATTTTCTAAAAAATTAAAGTTCTCAGAATTTCTAAAAAATAGAATGATCGTGTCCATCTTGGCGATACAATACCAACACAACTCGTTTCACTCAAAACGAAGCTTGTATGATAAATATGGAGACTTTTGTCCACTTTTTCAAACAGGTAAAATTTTGGGTAGAGGGTTGACTTAGATGCTGACTAGGCCTCCGTATAGCCCAGTCACCAAAAAGAATATTCCAAGGAATATTCATTAGAATATTCCCCAAATATTCTGACAGGTGGCTTAATTGCACTGTGAAAAGTGTCGGCATGTTATTTGTCAATGACATTTGAGGTGGACCAACGAGAGGCTGACATGTGGCAAGCGCGGAGGCTGCCACATGCCCTCTCAAAGGTCGGATAAAATTTTATTTGGGAGGTTGGTGGAGTCAAACTCACAACCTCACCCATACAAACCCAAATCTTTACCCTATGTTGCAACAATGTTTCTTAACATATTACGGTCACGCCTAATATTTAAAGTGTACAATGTGGCATTTTGGGGGAGGAGAGGGCCAACCCCCTCCACATGTGACCTTACACCATAACCAAGAGTTGATGCTTAATTCTAACCACGCGCTTAATGCGTTAAGTAGAGATTAAAATTAACTAAAATATGATTATCCCTTAATTAAGTGCACATTAACTTGGCGGTAATTTTAGCAGGTCCGACAAATCTGGTACTGCTCCATTTTTGGCAGGGTTAGCTGGGGTTTCTTCAGATTTGGTGGAGTTTTCCCAAGGAAAACTGATGAGACCATAACGTTTGCAAAATTCGATGAATTTTGGCTCAAAAAGTGTCATTTCCTTGATGATTTGGATGCTCTAAAGAGAATGGAATCTGTTACAGAGGAAAAAAGGCACTTCTATATGTGATTTTTCTACATTGAAGTTTAAGAAAGCCTAGGGCCATGAGGAGAGGAGGTCCAACCTATATCAGCTGAAGTCCAATTGGATAGCTTGGATAGTAATTTTTGGGGTTTTTGGGTCTTGTGAATCAAATGCAGCATGTTAAAATGGCATTGGAGAAATGCAGGGGCATGTAATCATAGGATTGACCATTAATCCAAAGAGGGCCTAGCCATTGAAGCAGGTCCAGGGAGATGTAGCCCAGGAGGGGTGAAGTCCTTTATCAACTTTGTGTTATGAGTGTTTTACTTCTCTACAATTTAATTGTCGTATATGTGTTTTAGAAAGCTAATTAACCTCATAAATTTGTCATAAAGGACACTCAACACTTGACACATATTTCCTCACATTTTCGTTAATTTGAGATGATCCTAAACACATTTTTTTGAGTAATGATGAGGGAGCTTGCATAGCATTAACAAGTTTGCCCAAAATTCAGATCATTCAGTTTCTGCGACTCATAGCATATCACCTATCCATCTTGCATAAGGACTCCACCAAGTCCTATTTTTACAATTATATGTGCATACTACAAACTCTTTATCCAGATCTACAATCTATAGCACTCGTGCATGTGTCAAAAACTACTTAAGCTACTCAAATCAAGCCTCACACTCCTCTGTCCATTGGAGCTTCTTACCTTTCCTCTACAATTATGTAATATGATAAGAAATATGCACGAAGTTTCGTATGAACCTATCATAATAGCCTACCAAACACATGAAGGATCTCAACTCATCTACAGTCTTAGGATCTACCCATTCAATGATGGCTCTTGTATTTCTTATATCTACTACAAAGCCCTACATGGAGGCCACATGTCCCAAGTAATGTACTTCAGTATGAAAGAAACTACACTTGTTGAGCTTACCATACAACTGCTCTCTCAACAACCTCAACACTATTGTTGAATGATCGACATTTTCTTCCTCATTTTCAGAATATACAAGTATATCATCAATGAACACAATAACAAAATTATCAAAATACAGACGCAACACATTACTCAACAAGCACATAAATGTAGTTGGAGCTTTAGTTAAGCCAAATGGAATAAGAACAAACTCATAATGTCCATATAGAGTCTTGCAAATGTCCTCCTCTTCGATGTGTATATGATGGTATCTGGATCTCAACTCAATCTTCGAGAACACTGCTGCTCCTTTCAAGTGATTCAACAAATCATAATTCCTAGGTAAAGGGTACCTATTCTTGATTTTCACTTTGTTCAATTGCTTGTAGTCAATGCATAATCGAACATTTCAATATTTCTTCTTCATAAAGAAGACTGGTGTGCCCCAAGGTGAAACACTTGGCCTAATGTATCCCTTGGCCAACATTTCCTTCAACTGCAACTTCAAATCAATGGACCCAGGAGTGATCATCCTATAAGGTTATTTTTGTTGGGTGCCGGAATTACACTTAAGAAAACTCCTCAGCACTTAATTTGTCAACCTGGGGGATCCGTAAACTTAGATATGAAGCACAGGAAATTCCAGATATGGTATGAATCTTTCTAATATAAATCCCTACTTTCTTTAAAGGAAATATTATAGAATCAAATTAAATAGAGAAAAAGGCAACTTGAACCATCAAAATAATCTAAGACTAGAACAAGGAAGAATGCATTTGCAAGAGGGAATTAAAATAAAGTGTAATCACTCTAGCTAATTATTGTTTAACTACTGTGTGTGTGTGTTTTTCTTTAGCAGAGACACTTAGCAGTCTCATCAAATGGGCCCTTAAACCTACTCCTTTAGAGATTTCCTTCTTGCACTAATTTGTCCTGTACTATCGCAGTCTGCTTGCACTAGTTTAGGAATAGAGATTTATACAAAAGGTATAAATGGTGTCTTTATTAAAAGCTTTTTACTTCCTGCAAGGGCTTAAACTTTTCTAGGTTCAAAGCACTCAGATCTCGTGGCAAGAAACTAGTTCTTGCACTAGATGAGAGCTTCTTGAATTTAGCATTTAATTATTAAAATGAGTGTTTAGTTATTGAAAGTGCTATTATACTGTTAAATCAAATCACACATAAAAATGAATGTTTTTGATCTTGAAAGAGTGCAAGAATAAAGAAACAATCCATATACATTTATCTTGTCATAAGAATTTAATGAAAGAAAGAAGATTGTGAGAAGTAGACTGAGAAGGCTTATTGCATCACACCAACGTGCACTGGTGCAGGTTCATTTCCCCTGCTTGGACCAGGTAGGGAAAACCAACCAAACAGAATTGTAGAAAAGGAAATATCACACCAACGTGCACTGGTGTAGGTTTATTTCTCCTGCTTGGACCAGGCAGAGGAAACCAATCTGAAATCAAGTGCAGGAAAGGAAATTTATCTACTTCACACAACGGATCTACTTTCACTCAAACAGGAATGCATGGGCTTAAATTTAAATCACACTTTACAATGTAAACACATATTATAGGAAACGGGAAACGAGATAAATGTGTTGGGTTGGCTAAGCCCTAGCCAACCAGAGCATTTCCCCTTTAAATAAAAATGATGATCAGTAATTTAATCAATTCATGAGCTCAAATATAGAAATGTGATTTATGAAACATGAGGTGGAGCTCCCTTTTATTAATTCACTGAGGCAAGTACATACATTAATACATTGTCTAGCCTAGATTCGGGTGATAACAAAATACAACAACTTGTTACTGCCTCTCTAGCTGTGTCCCTGTTCTATCCAAAAAACTCCCTTAGTCCTATTTACATTCTACATTACATAGATCTTTGGCCAACGGCAAAATTAGATTATTCAATTGATTACATAACCAACCACATAATTTAGTTTTTTGGCCTTTAAACTTAGAAAATTAGCAAAATTGGCCGTAGCCAATCTCTAGCTTTCGCTCTTCATAGATTCGATCTCGGCTGCCTTTAGATCGATGTTGTTGTCATGGTTGAGGCTGCTCAAAATGGAGCAATTCGATCTCGGCTGCCTTTGGATCGATGTTGTTGTCATGGTTGAAGCTGCTCAAGACAAGGCGATGATAAAAAAGGTTCGGATTTGTTGCAAGGATTCGTTGTGCTGGCAACGGTGCAAGATCCGATCCTGCACTAGGATCAGTGGTCACGGTAAGTACTCTAACTACCAAATAAACATTGGAGATATCTATAAGTTACAAAGAGTGATTAAAGGTAAGAAATCATGTAATAAATGATTAATTAATCCTAAGTTAAATTAAAAATATGAAAAATAAAGTTTATACAAAATATGTCACCGTGTTTGGACTGGTACAAGATGAGGGTGTATAAAAGAGGTAAAACAATGGCAAATAATTATTATTTAGGAAGGGGAAAATGGAAAAAAGAGATAAAAGTAGGGGGCTAACATCCTCCCATCCCTAAGCTGTTCTGTGTCCTCACACAACTCTTTACCTTTGCAAAAAACCTTCAAAACTTTGAGCATTCCAGCTCTATCCTGCTCTGGCATACTAACATCAGCCTACAAGGTTTCAGACTTCTTCTTTCTGATGTTATTTAGTTTCTTTGTCACCTTTTTAGGTCGCTTGAAACATTGTCCAGCTCGGTACTTCCGAACATTAACTTCTCTTTCTTTTTCTAGATCTCCATAGTTAATTCTTTTTTACTTTGTTCTTTATCCTCCTCTACTTTAGCTATGAGTTGTTCTAAGTTCTACACTTGAAGCTCTAGTTCAACTACCCGACAAGCAGGACTTACAGAATCTTCTTCTTTTTCTGTCTTGACAGGGGCTGTGTCTTCCTCAGGGACCTCAGTATCCCTCATGGTTACATTAGGAAATTCTTCTTCTTCTTCTGCTTCCTCTTCTTCTTCTTCTTCTTCTTCTTCTTCTTCTTCTTCTTCTAGTTATTCTTCTTCTGGTTCTTCTTTGTCTGGTCCTTCTTCGTGCACCAGTTCTTCATCTGGTGGTTCTTCTTCTTCTACTTCTTCTTCATGTCGACAACAAAACGCTGCCATCGCTTGCTTTCTAGTTTCTGATTTTTAAACCACTGCTCACCAGTATTTTCTAAGCCTATCGCTTCTGCTACAAACTCTTCCATAACCTCAAATTTTAGAGGTGCAATTTTTACTCGGCCATTTTTGAAACTTTTGGAAAACTGTAAGGCCACTTCTCTGTCGTGTCCAACAAACTTTTGCAAGAATTGAAGAAAGCTCGACTCTAGCAATAGTGCAAGACTATTGCGATACTCAACAGTTTGTTCTACCCAACTGAGAGACGAGGGTTCGCTTCGAATGAGCAGCGTCATTGCTTAGTGGCTATGAATAGTCGAGAGTTGACATGAAACGCTGAAAAAATTGGTTCTTATAGATAGGGATCCAACTGTCCACCATCCCTTCCATCTTATCACCCATTCATTCCCCTGAAATAGTTGTGGATGCATGGCATCTTTGAGATCAGGTTGGATTGGTACTTGCAGTGGCATTTTAACGACTACGTGAGGTAATCATTATGAGTGAAGGACATCTAGGATTATAGAAAAAAGGGGAAATTATATCCAAGCAATGGTTAAACACTTCTGCATTCCTTCATAATTCAAAAAAAAACTTAGCATTCATTAAAAAAATGATCATGATTCTTAATTTAAAAACACCTTAACTTAAAATGAACATGATTCTCCTAGTTAATATGATAGAATAAGTACTCATCGACTAAGTGAAAGGACTTCTTATAGATTTTAATGATGACCACTTTCCTATGACGTATACTATGAAAAGAACAAATTGTACTATGTTTCTGACAAGGTGCATGCTTGCACCGATCTTCTTGCACCGCTTAAGCTACGCTATTCTGCTGGTACTAGTCTGCTTGAATTATTATATAGGATGACATGCCTACACTAGTGAAAGCATAATATCTAAAAAAGAACAAGGAATTTAAATAAATATAGGTTGGACTTCCAACATGCCTTCCTCAACTTATACTGGAAATTTGCTTCGCCCTTTCTTGAGGCTTCAGAGCATATCCTTTTGCTCTTTGTGTGCGAGATCCTGCAATGAATTCATGAGGGAACAAAGAAGTGGGAAAAGGGAAATTTTAGAATGGGAAGGAATTTTGTTACAAGGATTCCAGGAATAGTACCACAAGAGGGGATAAACAGAAGTGGGATAGGGAAAAAATTCAAGGGTAAGGTGGGGTTTTTACGAAATAGACAGGGTAAATTCGGAAGAATATGGGAAGGTTAATCATTTTGGGATTGAAGAAGAAAATTGAGGGAATATTACAAAACTGGAATATGAAGAAAGACAAAAAAAAAAAATGGAAGGTCTTTCTGCACTGGTGCAAGAAAAATAACTGCAGCAAAAATTAAGTGTTACTTGAATAAAAATATCCATGCTAATTACCCCAATTGTATAAAGGTTGGTTCTGCTGAACCTGCTTTGACTTGGTGCTTTCTAGCATATATAAAGATCAAGAAACATTTCATTTTTATTAGATTTTTTTGATCTTCCTACCAGCAGGTTGGTTTTCAGGTTGATCCTTCTGCAATCATGTCAATGCATTGATTTTCATAATTACAGGAAAATGTTTTTTTCTTTACTTTTTTTTTGTATTTTATTTTTTTATTTTTATGAAGAAGAATAATTCATGTTTTCAAAAGGTTTGTATTACCATTCACCACTACTGTCCCGAATTGTTGTTGGACTTGTTGTGTAAAGTCTTTCCTGGTAGGTGGCTGAAAATACTTCTTTAATCTGTGTCTATTTAACAAGAATACTGAATTCTATCTATCAATAGTTTTAACTTCTACTGCTCCATTCTTGAATACTCGGATCACTTCATAAGGTCCCATCCAACATGTATGGAATTTTCCTTTAAAGATTTTAAATCTAGAGTCATAAAGGAGCACCCAATCACCTAGTTGGAATTGCTTTTTTCTGAATAGACTTGTCATGCCACCTTTTGCGTTGCTACTGAATTAGTATGTTCTGCTGAATAGCATCCCTACGAAATTCATCTAACTCATTTAATTGGAGAAGATGTTGTTCTTGTGCCTCAGAGAGATCTAGTCCTAACTGAACTGCAGTTTTGAAAATTTTGATCTAGAATTCAATTGGTAACTAAACCTGTTTGCCATATACCAGCTCATATGGTGTATGTCCCATGCTATTTCTCCAAGTGATTCTGTATGCCCACAAAGCTTCTAGTAATCTCTCAACCCAATCTTTTCAATGCATATTTATTGTCTTTGTAAGAATGGACTCGATCACTTTGTTTGTGGATTCCACCTAGACATTTTCTTGCGGGTGATACGGTGTGGATTTCCTATGTCGGATCTTGTATTTCTCCATCACACCTTGTACCAGATTAGAAATAAATTGCGGAACATTGTCAAAAACAATTTCTTTAGGCACACCAAATCTATTAAAGATTTCAGTAAAAATAAAATCAACAACAAATTTTTCTGTAGCAAAGGAAACAACTTTATCTTCTACCCATTTTGTAACAAAATCTGTACAAACCAAGATATGATTTTTACTTAATGACGTTGGATTTATTGGCCCTATAAAATTGATAGACCATTTTTCAAACGGATCAATCATAACTTGGGGGAATAAAGGCATTTCATTGGTTTGATTAGTCTGACCCATTCATTGACAGCTATCACATCGCTTGACATACTGTTTAGGGTCCTTAAACAAGGAAGGCCAAAAGTAACCAGCATTCAATACTTTATATGCAGTCCACTTATCAGCGAAGTGGCCTCCACAAGATTCATCGTGAGTAGATTTCAATATGTCAAACACTTCCTCCTCTCTTACACACCTACGGATAATTAGATCTGGACCAGTGTAAAATATATCTCCTTGAATCTAGGAGTATGAAACACATTTCTGAGTAATATTCTGGTTTTCACGGGTAGACAAGTGGGTTGGTGTTTTCCCAATAACCAAGTAATTAGCAATGTTAGCAAACCATGCAGAATCTGTTGATATAGCAAAAAGATTTTCATCCGGAAAATCATCATTAACAGGATTTGTTTCACCAGGATTATCTAATCTAGAAAGAAAATCTGCTACAACATTAGATTTTCCTGGTCTATCAACAATGGTAATATTAAATTCCTACAACAATAGCAACAACCTAGTCACTCTATCGCTAGTCAATGGCTCATTCATCAAATATTTAATTGTGGTATGATCAGTATGTACAAATACTTCATATCCTGTAATATAGTGCCTGAACTTATTAATTGCAAAAATTACAGCTAAAAACTCTTTCTCTGTAACTATATAATTTAATTCAGCACAAGAAAAATTCTTACTAATATAATAAATAGCATAGGATTTCTTATTTTCCTATTGTCCTAACGCTACGCCAATAGCCAAATTTGAAGCATTAGAGGAAATGCGAAAAGGCAGGGACCAGTTAGGACCTCTCAAAACTGGTGCATGTACTAAATTTTCCTTCAATTCATCAAAAGACTATTTCCAAGCTGTGGTCCAAGAAAATTCACTATCCTTAGCTAGAAGTTGGAAAAGAGGGGCAGCTATCTTAGAAATTTTTTTAATGAATATGTTGACACCTGATCATCAGGATTGGGTAAATAACTGAAATTGATGTAAATAAACAATAGAGAACACGAATAGTCACCGTAAGATGAAATGAAAAATCTCTCCCTCATATATATAATGAACACCAACCTAAATGAAATTAGAGAATTTTTTTGAGGAGTTATTGCCTAGTCTGACATGGTATCAAAGCTAGCTCCCAAAATTAGTTTTTGTGTAACTCCTAGTGGCAGTTTCCTATCTATATTCTGCCTGGTTGCCTAAAGCATGCTCTAGGCAATTTCATATATATTTTTCAAATCTGTGCCCTCTATCAAGAGACCTGGTTTGTGAACACTGAAAGATGGTGTGTGAACACTGAACGCTGATGCTATTCATTTTCATTTTTGAGGTAGAAAAATGTAACTGCAACTGGCAGTCCAAGTTTATGGTGAGCCGCAAAACCTTTGGTACTACCCTCGTGCTTCTTCTCTGATTTCAACACAAAGATGGATGGAAGGGACTCGATAGAGGTGTTGAATATGGTGGTAACTGCCCTATCTACATCAGTCCTTGGAGCTTGATACGAATAGATCTCCTCCTCTAATATTACTTCTTCACCATCCATATTTATTTTCATAAGCATTTTCTTTTAATGATGTCTTATATTTGACTTTTGATTGGAGCTACATTGAACTGTGGTAATATTCCCACATAAAATCGTAATGTGCTAGTGTATGGCAGGAGTTACAGTACATAGATTTTACTTTGTACACCTAACTGCCTTGGAGCGGGAGGCATTGTGATTGAAGGTGCATCGCTAACACACAAGGTGTGGAGGTGCTCATGGTCTTGCACAATAGAAGCATGGTGGAATCCATCCCGTTTTGGTGCGGTTGCTCGATTTTTTGACATGATTGCACCACAATATTTTTGGTAAATATAACACTGATATATATTTAAAGCCATTGTTTTGATATATATAACACTGATATATATTTAAAGGTTTCCTCCAAAAGGCAGTGTTTAATATACATAAATGCGTAGGAGGTATTTGAATAAGTGTATGCAATCATGGTTTGTGGCTTTTGGATGGTTTTAATACACTTTTTTAAATACATCATTTTAATACATGCATGCTGCCTCTCCACCGATAGCCATACTATTTTCCCACACCGCCTCATTGGTTGTGTGTGTTTTTAGGAGAATGTCGAATGTTGCTGCAATAACCATATGGGTTGAGCTCTTGTAAAAATCGATTAATGTGTTGGTTGGTATATAAAAAGTTATTTATATTTTGATGATCATATGCACAAGAACCTGACCTATGATTTTTTTACATCAAAAGAACATTTTGCCAGTAGAAGTATTTTTTTAAAACAATACACAGATTATTTTTGCCAGCAGAAGATTTTTTATAGCATGCATTCAATCATATCTATTGTGGGAATAGTTCTTACTGGCAAAGAGAACTATCTGAGTGGTCCCGCATGATGAAACACACCCTCATTTTCAATGTGTTGTGGAAAGGTGTGTATATTGGAGATGGAGACAAAGAGCCAGAACAACCTACCTCAAACAAAGAGCTCACCATTTGGTAAAATAAGGACAACAAAGCTTATGCATTAATCACAGCATCTGTAAGTGAAGAGGTGAGTCACCATATTTCACCATTTTCAAATGCTTTCGAAGCCTTACAAAAGTTGAAAGAACTCTATGACTCACATTCTGCACTTGAAGTTGTTCAACTCATGATTAAACTCTTCACTCTTGAATTGCAAAATAATGATCCTCTTGCTCTTACATCCGAAGTAAAGTATATAATGCATGATATCAAAGCCACTAACGTTGAATTGGATATTCCTCTTATCTCTTTTCTCAAGGCACTTTATCCTACTTACTCCAATTATCTTGGTTCGTTGTAAGAAATTGGAAATATCAAAGATATTACCTTTGACTCTCTTGTGAAAAAATTTGTTGAAAGAGAGAAAGCTTTTGGAAAGAAGATAGCCTTTGAATCTTCTGAAGAGGCTATGTGCCTTGCTCATGAAGAAAATAATCCTACTCAAGATTCTTCCAAAGGAAGAGGTGGTCAAAGAGGAAGAGGAAGATATTTAAGAGGCAAGGGCGCAGACATTCTCAAGGAGAAAAGTCAGATTTTCACTGCATACGCTGCAAAAGAAATGGATCACATGATGCCTCTACATGCAAGTTACCATGGGACAAAATTGAGCAGCAAAGAAACCGACAAAAAGGTAAAAATAATGACACAGACAAAGGTAAAGCACCTGAATCCACTCATTATGTTGTGGCACAATGTAATATTGGAGCAAATGACTATTTATTTAATGCTTCACTTGCTTCTTGGAAGAATGATTGGTTGCTTGATTCAAGAGCAACTTGCCACATGACTCATAGAAAATATCTTTTTGAAGAATTTACTCAGAATGTTGATGGAGCAGTATACTTTGTAGACCAATCAAAAATCAAGCCATCAGGGTTTGGCACAATCAGGTTTAAATTGCGTGGTCTTCCAGACTTTCTTCTGCATCATGTTCTATATCTCCCATAGCTGAAGAGAAACTTGTTGTCCTTGGTCCACATTTTCAAACAAGGTCACTCCATTCATATGTTTGATGGCAAGCTTGAGGTGAGAAAAGCATTTGACCACTCACTTGTCATGAGGGCAATAGAAGAAGAAAGGCTTCTCAAGATGCAAGGTACCTCTGCTTGTGCACAAAATTTCTCATACAATTCTCATTATGAAGAAGGTACACTTCCATCAAGTTTATTATGGCATGCTAGATTTGGTCATTTCAACTATGACAGATTCCACTTGTTGAAGAAAAATGGTGTTGCTGGTTGCCTACAATTCCTAAGAAATTTAAGAAATGTGATGCTTGCATTCTAGGAAAGCATAGCAAATAGTCTTTTCATGATTCACATTCAAGAGCACATAGAAAACTTGAACTCATTCATTTAGATTTATGTCATCCAATCCTTGTTCCTTCTGCAAATGGAAATAAACACATCATGACATTTATTTATGACTACACCAGAATGTGTTGGGTTTATTTATTGAAGAACAAATCTGATGCTTTTCAAACATTCAAGAACTTTCATAAAAGGATTGAAAATGATGCAAAATCTCATATTGGGTCTATTCGCACGGATAATGGAAACTAATACACATCAAATGGATTTGAAAACTATCTTCGCCAACATGGGATCAAACATCAAATGGTTGTGCCTTATAATCCCCAACAGAATGGTGTAGCTAAAAGAATGAATAGGACAATATTAAATATGGTACGCTCCATGCTCTTCTTCAAAAATGTAAAAATAATGTTTTGGGCAATGTTGTTCATTGTGCTGCCTATATAAAGAATAGATGTCCATCTAATGCTATTAGAAACAAGACTCCATATGAAGTATGGTATGGGCACATTCCTTCGGTAAAGCATCTCAGGGTCTTTGGTTCCACCTGTTATGCCTTGATACCAAAGGTACATAGAAACAAAATTGGTGCAGGAATTCGTAAGTGTATCTTCCTGGGGTATTCAAACACCTCCAAAGCATACCGTCTCTATGATGAAATCAATAAAAAGTTTGTTGTAACTAGAGATGTAATTTTTCTTGAATCATCCAAAACTGACAATGTTGTTGAGAGGCAACTTGATCACTTGGATAGATTCACAAATGCAAAATCATTTTAAGAATTTGATAATTAGATTCCACATCTTGAAGGGGGGATTCCTATACTAGATCAACATATGGAATCTTCTTCTTAAGAACTCTCTCCCCCGCATGAAACTCCAACAATGGATGATGCTTTAAGTGATGTGATTGGTAGAATCGGGAGACTCAATCTCGATTCAGCCCCAACTCAATCAACTGAGTAGCCAAGACCATCTGGGAAAGGTCCTCCAAAGTGGCTGATAAGACACTTGAAAGTGTTCATCCTGATGAGGTTGGAAAGACATGAACTAGAAATTCAAACCGGAAAAATGGAGGTGATGTAGATGACTCTAATTCACATGTTGATATGGATGTTTCTTATGATTTTGAATTGAATTTGTCTACAAATTTTGAACCAAATTCCTTCAAAGAAGTTGCTTGTCATGATGAATCCAAAAGAAGAAATGCAAAAGGAGTATGATGCCCTCATAAAGAATGGAACTTGGAAGCTGGTTGATCCTTCATTAGGAACCAAACCAATTCGCTGCAAGTGGGTCTACAAGAACAAGTATAAAGCTGATCGCTCACTTCACAAGTAGAAAGCTAGGCTTGTGGCAAAAGGTTTTGCACATAAGGATGGGGTCAATTATGAGGATACTTTTGCTACCACAACAAAATGGGCTACCATCTGGACACTCTTTTCCCTAGCAACTCAGAACGGTTGGAAATTCCATCAAATGGATGTAAAAAATTGCTTTCTTGAATGGAGATATAAAAGAGAATGTTCTTATGTCCCAACCTGAAGGATTTGTTGTGAATGGACATGAACATAAAGTATGCAAACTTGTGAAATCTGTGTATGGCCTGAAACAACCACCACCAGCCTAGTATGAAAAACTAACTCAACATCTTCTGAAACTCAATTTCAAACATTATGATCTTGATGATGCAACTTTATTTGTCAAGAAAGCCGGCAAAATGGTTGTATATCTTGTGGTATATGTAGATGATCTTTTGATGACAAGGAACAATGAAAGCTACATTGCATCCATAAAGAAGGAATTAGGGAAAAGTTTTGAAATAACTGATTTGGGCTATGTTCATTACTATCTTAGTATTGAAGTAACTCAACATCCAAAGTCCATATTTCTTTCTCAAAAGAAGTACATTGGAGATCTGTTGAACAAGTTTGGCATGACAGAATGGAATCCTCTTACTACTCTAATGGAACAAAACTTAAAGCTCACATCTATTGAAGGAAAGGAATTTGAGGATGCAACAAAGTATAGATAGCTGGTAGGAAGTCTTAACTACCTAACTACTATCAGACCAGACATTTCGTTTGCTGTTGGAATACTCTCTAGGTTTATGCAAAAGCCTTGTGAGGGACATTGGTATGTTGCAAAAAGAGTTCTAAGGTACTTGAAGGGAACTCAAGACTTTGGAATCAAGTATACACAGGTGGACAACCTTAGCTTGATTGGATACTCTGATTCAGACTTTGATGGAGAGAAAGAAATTGGGGTATCTACTTCAGAATATGCTATGAGTCTTGGATCATGAGTTGTCTCCTACAGATCACACAAACAATTAATTCCAGCAAATTCCACAATGGAAACAGAATACATGGCATCAACTAAGTCAACAAAAGAAATTGTGTGGCTGAGGAAAATTCTTGAATATTTGCAGGTAAAACAAGTACAATCAACTCCACTCATGATTAAAAATACCTCTACAATAAATTTGGCCAAGAACCCAAAGTTCCATGATCGAACAAAGAACATCAATACTAAATATCATCTGATTCAACATCATGTTGAGGCCAAAACAATCCATCTCAGCCATTGTTCCATGAACGAGAAAATTGCAAACATCTTCACCAAAGTGCTTGGAAGAAAAAAGCTTGAAATATTAGAGCGATAATTGGACTCACGAACATCCCTTCAGATTAGGCAGGGGAATGTTGACACCTAATCATCAAGATTAGGTGAATAACTGAAATTGATGTAAATAAGTAATAGAGAATATGAATAGTCACTAGAGATGAAATGAACAGTCGCTCCCTCATGTATATAATAAACACCAACCTAAATGAAATCAAAGAATTGTTTTGAGGAGTTACTACCTGGTCTGACAGAATCTCCTACAGTAACCAACATGTCCTAAACCTCTTACTTCTCTTTGATTTTTGGGTGTAGGAAGATAAAAAATGATTTCAATCTTTGATGGATGAACCTGGATACCTTTCCCAAAAATCAAATGGCCAAGTACCACTCCTACTTTGCACATTAATCTACTTCTTGTCACACAGGGTGAGGTGGGCTTCCTGACAACGAAGAAGTACTTTCTCCATATTTTTGAGAGCTTCCTAAAAAGAATCACCAAACACAGAAAAGTCATCCATATAATTTTCTATCAATTCTAAATCAACAAAAATGGCCAGGATTACCCTTTGAAAGGTAGCCGGGGCACTACATAAACCAAAGGGAAGCACTCTATAAGAAAATGTACCCCATGGACATGTAAAGGTAGTTTTATCCTGATCTTGGGGTGCAATATATATTTAGTTATAGCCACTGAAGCCATCCAAAAAGGAAAACAATTTCTTTCCTGCAAGGGTATCAAGCACCTGGTCAATGAAAGGGAGAGGGAAATAATCTTTAAGAGTGGCTTTGTTTAATTCTCGATAATCAATACAAATACGCCATCTTCCATCTTTCTTAGGTACTAGCACTAATGGAGAGACCCACTAACTGTCAGAAATAGGATAGATAAAACTGGCATCCAAGAGTTTCTGTACTTCTTCCTTCGCAATATCTCTTAGAACTAGATTCATTCACATTTGGGGTTGTTGGAAAGGTCGGGTTGCATCCTAAATATAGAGATGATGTGTACAAGTTTCAAGAGGGATACCCTTCATATCTTCACAGTCCCATGCAAAGGCACTAAGATGGTTTTGCAACAAATTCACAAGTTGTTCCTGCTGAGATGAGTCCAAATCTAAACTAATATGCAAGGATTTACCAGGGCTAATCTCAACAAGAGTAGTATTAGGTTCAGGGCTACTCAAGGGAGTGGTCAAATGCAACGGTACATAAGAATGAGAATCATGATTATCTTGGAAATCAAGGTTGAAAATCTAGCTCAATAGCTCAAAATTAGGCATAGTGTCTATAATATTCAAGAAATCTTGAATCTCATCTTCTTGTGAAGACCCAGTATCATGATTGATAAGGGAAATGGGCTGAGTCTCCTCATCACTGCTTTGATCCAACCATAAAGTATCTCAAAGGTCCTCAATTGATCTGGCAAGGGATATAAGGTAACTTTCTTCCTAGAATCTCCATGTGAAATATACATGTTACCATAACAACATCCAATATATGCATCGACGATAGCAAGCCATGGTCGACCCAAGATCAAGCAATGTCCTCCTACTAGTTTCTTTGGCTGAAGCACACTGAAATCAGCGGGATATTCCCAAGAATATAATGAGATGATCATGTCATTTAATACTCCTTCTGGCTTAATTTTAGATCTATCTACTAATTCAAGCACAGTGGGAGTAGGGCCAATATGAGATAACCAAAGTTGATCCATGGTTTTCTTAGTCATGAAATTAATGGCTGCCCCCAGGTCTATAAGAACATTAGAGACAAGGACATTACCAATTTGAACTGAGACAACAGGGTTTACTGGATCAATATATTTTTACATAGACACACATCCCATCATCAACTCTGCTGCCCTACCAACAAATTGAATGGTTTGGGGTTCCAATCTCTTCCTCCAAGGTTTCTTGAGACAGAGTTCCTTAATAATCTTGGCAGAGCTAGGGATCTCTTTGATGGCTTGAAGCAAAGGTATCTTAATGAAAGGATTCCAAAGCTTTGATGCCAAGCTAGTCTCAGAAATAGGCTCAGTTCTTTCCATTACTAGCCTCTCTAAGAAGGGAGGTTGGTTGGAAGAAGATGGCAACGATTCAAAGCATAAGGGCTACTTAGTGACATTTTTTGGAGACTGGTTAAGAGTTTCCTCTTCTCCTTTCTCTTTAACAATCACTCTAGGTTGCTTCTGGTTTTCTGATGTTACAGTCCTTCCTGATCTTAATTGAATATCATCAACCCCAACTGGAATAGACAGGTACTTGAATGGTAAAGGTGGCTTTGTTACATAGATCATTTGCGCTACTTTATTATTGTTAGGATTGGGCATAGGTTGAACAGGCAACTGAAGAGGTCGAAAAGGTGGAGGTAAAGGCAATGGTGGAGTAGACTGACTCGGAAGTTGAGGCATTCAATAAGGTGTATGCATAGATGGATATGACTACATAGGTGGCTGGTAGGAATATGGAGAATGAGTTGGCCCTCTCCGAACTTGTTGCCATGGTTGAGAAGGTTTCCCATGCTGACATTGATTCCCATATTGCCACTGCTGATTAGTGTTAGCATAATAATATGCATGTGAATTATAACCAAAATAGTGTGGAGAAAATTCAAGAGCCATACCTGAACCTACCTGAGGCCAATTCCTTCTTGCTCCCATAGCATACAAGTATTCATCTTCAGGCTGTCCCCATGTAAATATAGCTTTAAGTCCTGGTATTGAGGGACATTTTTCTATGACATGGTCTTCCGCACAAATAGCACACTTATTAGTTTCTTTCAAATTAAGAGGGCACTCTTTAGGAGGATGATTTTCTCTACATTTAGGACAGGAAATACATAATGACTCTTGTTCCTTCATGAGCTTTTGCTAAAAATTTAAAGAGTCCAATTGTTTGGTAACAGTATTAATTATATCAATTTTCATGTTTTCCATTTTTTTCTAGTCCAATAATCATAGCATCAGTAGATTTAGTTTTCCTATTTCTATTTCGAGTTCCTCTACTGGATCTATACTGATTTCTTGAAAATTTCCTACACAATTCACAAATTTGTTCAAAAGTTTGCTGAAAAAATATCACCTTGTCCTAACAGATTTAAATTATTTCTAGCATTATCAGTAAGTCCTCTTAAGAACAAGGTTCTAATAGTACTGGAATCAAGCTTAAGTTTTGACCTTTGTAAAATGTACAGAAATATTTCTAGGTAATCTTCAAGAGTTTCATCGCCATGCTGTATGATTGGAAAAATTTCATCCTGCATTTCCTAAGTTTTGCAATATTCTTGATATTTGGACAAAGACACTCTCTTCATCTGATCACAAGATATTATAGTGTTTCCTCCTAACCCCATAAACCGGCGTAGACCTGAGTCCTTGAGAGTAACAAGAAATAATCTTAACTTCTAAGCGTTAGTTGAATAATCATAACTTCCACACAGAATATCAAAATCGAATAGAAAAGAGTTAGGATCTTCATGAACTTTACCATGGAAATGAGGGAGAGCTTATGGTGGAATATTCTTCATTTGCACCACAATATGAGGGTCCAAAACTGGAAACAAAAAAGTGGATTTTTCTCCACTTACCTGGTTTTCACCAATCCCTTCCACATGATCTCCATGGTCCACCATTGTTTCCCTTTTTCTCTCAATGGGATGAACCACACGTGAGTTGTTGTCACCAGAATCCAGGTGGACTATTTCTACGTGATGGGTTTGAATTGGATTGGGCTTCTTACTTATAGAAGGAGACCCAATATGAGAATTATTTTCAAAATTATTTCAGCCCTTAGTGGGCTTCGAACCCAAACCTTTTCCAGGCATTCATTTAAAAAAAAGAAAGAAAAATAACAAACAACTTCTAATAAAAAAATACTATCAGAAATCAATTAACACCAGTAAAATTCCTTCAAAAAACTCTTTTCCAAACAATACTGCAAAAGTAATGGAAAAATTACCTCTATTGTATAATCAAAAAATTCCTACCAAATCAAATCGATTCCCTGGCAATGGCGCCAAAATGTTGGGTGACGGAATTACACTTAAGCAAACTCCTCAACACTTAATTTGTCAACCCGGGTGATCCATAAACTTAGAGATGAAGCACAGGCAATGCCAGACATGGTAGGAATCTTTTTAATATAAATTGCTACTTTCTTTAAATCAAATATTGCAAAATCAAACTAAAAAGGGGAAAAGGCAACTTGAACCATCAAAATAATGTAAGATTGGAACAAGGAAGAATGCATTTGCAAGAGGGAATTAAAGATAAAGGGTAATCACTCTAGCTAATTATTGTTTAACTACTAAGTGTGTGTTTTTCTTTAGTAGAGACACTTAGCAGTCTCATAAGATGGGCCCTTAAACCTAGTCCTTTAGAGATCTCCTTCTTGCACTAATATGTATTGTATTATCGCAGTCTGCTTGCACTAGTGTAGGAACAGAGATTTATGCAGAAGGTATAAATGGTGTCTTTACTTAAGGCTTTTTACTTCCTGCAAGGGATTGAAATTTTCTAGGTTCAAAGCACTCAGATCCCGTGGTAAGAAACTAGTTCTTGCACTGGATCAGAGCTTCTTGCACTCAGCATTTAATTCTTAAAATGAGTGTTTAGTTATTGCAAGTGCTATTATACTATTAAATCAAATTTCACACATAAAAATGAATGTTTCTGATCTTGACAGAGTGCAGGAATAAAGAAACAATCCATATATATTTATCCTATCATAATAATTTAATGAAATAAAGAAAATTGCGAGAAGTAGACTAAGAAGGCTTGTTGCATCACACCAACATGCACTGGTGCAAGTTCATTTCCCCTGCTTGGACCAGGCGGGGAAAACCAACCAAACAAAATTGCAGAAAAGGAAATATCACACCAACGTGAACTGGTGTAGGTTTATTTCTCCTGCTTGGACCAGGCGGAGGAAACCAAATAGGAATGCATCTTCTTAAAATTAAATCACACTTGACAATGTAAACATGTATTACAAGAAACAGGAAATGGGGTAAATATGCTGGGTTGGTTGGGCCCTAGCCAACCAGTGCATTTCCCCTTTAAATAAAAAAGTTGCTCAATACTTTAATCAATTCATCAGCTCAAATACAGAAATGCGATTTGTGAAACATGAGGCAGATCTCCCTTTTATTAATTGATTGAGGCAAGTACATATGTTAATACATCATCCAGCCCAGATTCGGGCGATAACAAAATACAACAACCTGTTACCACCTCTCTGGCTATGTCTATGTTCTATACAAAAACTCCCTTAGCCCTATTTACATTTTATGTTATATAGATCTTTGGACAAGGGCCAAAATATATCATTCAACTCATTCCATAACCAACCGCAGAATTTAGCATTTTCTCCTTTAAACTTAGACAGTTAACAAAACTGACCATAGCCAATCTCCAGCTTTCATTCTTCACAGATTCGATCTCTGCTACCTTTAGATCAATCTTGCTGTCATGGTTGAAGCTACTCAAAATGGGGTGATTCGATCTCGGCTACCTTTGGATTGATCTTGCTGTGGTCATTGAAGCTACTCAAAGCAAGCCGGTGATCAAGGAGGTTCGACTCTCCTACAAGTATTTGTTGTGCTGGCAATGATGTAATATCTAATCCCGCACCAGGATCAGCAGTCACGGTAAGTACTCTAACTATCAAATAAACATTGGAGATATCAATAAGTTACAAAGAGTGATTAAAGGTAAGAAATCATGTAATAAATTATTAATTAATGCTAAGTTGAATTAAAAATATGAAAAATAAAGTTTATACGAAATATGTCACCATGCTTGGACTGGTGCAATATGAGGGTGTATAAAAGAGGTAAAACAATGGTAAATGGTTATGATTTAGGAAGAGGAAAATGGAAAAAAGAGAGAAAATGAGGGGGCTAACAATTTTAATGATGGGGCTTCCCCTTGCACTAACTCAATAAATAATTCTACCTCCCTATGTGATGAAAACTCTATAATTTCCTCAGGAAATACATCCTAAAACTTCTACAAAATTGGTAACTTCTCAACATATTTTTTCCCTCAACCTCCTTGTCCTTATCACTACAAATGTGCACTAAAAATAACATACACCATTTCCCGTGCATACACTTTTCTTGCATAGTTGTCACCATCCTATCTAATGTGGATTTCTTATTATCTTGCAAGAGTCCTGGTTCTCCATTATTATCAACACACTCAATGGATGTGTCATAACAGACTACCATGTTTCTATGAAAATATAACCAATCCATTCCCAACAAAACATGGTATGGTCCCAATGGTAATACATTAAAATGTGTTGCAGTAGGAATACCATTTAAATCAAATGCACAAGCTCTTACCCAACGGATAACTCACTTCCTTGTACTTGTATCCAATTGCACTAACCAGGACTCTACATGAAATTCCATACCCAAACCACACTTATCCACCAATTTAGGACTAACATAGTTATAATTAGGTCCAAGGTCAATCAAAATAGAAATAAATTGATCACAATGCTTGTTGTCCTGCTCAATGATAAATTTCTGGTGTTTTGCTTTTCTATTGGCCACTACTGAATAGATATGAGGAATGCTCTTCCCAACATCCCCAACTGTCTGTGCCTCCTGTGCACTATAGATTTGAGGCCTACCTCCCTGATTCTGTGGACAATCTCTCTTAAGTTTTTCCTTGCCACATTTCCAACACTTAAACCGGCCAGTACCAACGCCTATATATTGTTGTTGTTGTGACTCCTATCCATGTCTAGCTGCATTGAGCCTCTTTTGTCGTGCCACATTTTATTTATCTTATGCGTGTTGAGGCCTTGTCCTCTTAGGCTGTCGTTTACCATTACCTTTGCTTTTTCCCTTCCATCCTTGCTAAGATTCATTCTTACGCTTTAACTGTTCACATTAATGCTTCAATTTCCTAATAACTTCCTTGAGTCACTGAGGCTCATCATACTCAATCTGACCTCTAAATTCTGATGCCAGAATAAGTGAAAAATCATTGAAATTTAGCCTTCTCATCAATAAGATATAGTACATACCTCAATAACTCTAGAAACTTGGTCATGTACTCTTCATATGTCATTGATCCCATCTTTAGCTCATAGAATTCATTGGCCTTACTTTCGTAGTACCTCTCTAATAAGTACTACTTCCTGAAAAGCCTCTTGAACTCCCACAAACTCAAGTCAACTCTCTTAATGTCTTTGACCTGCTTAACATCTTCCTACCAAATGTCTGATTTACCTTTCAAGATAAAGATCGGTACTCTGGCCTTCATGTTATCTGTGTACTCATGCAACTCAGAGAATTTGTTCATCCCAACTATCCAAGCCTCTGCATCTTCCGTTTTATTCACATTTCCATCAAAAGTGGGTGGCTCCTGTAGAAAGTATCCCGTATCATTCCTCCTGTAATGATAATAGCGATGATGATCATGATGTCTATTAGAACCCTAACTAGAATAGTACATGTGCTCATCACCCCTCCTATCTCAAGTATCTAACAACCTGTCACCTCTCCACATGTCAGATCTATCTAGCCTGTGTCTACCAGGAGACCTACTGCCATATGCCCAATATTTCTATCCTCATGTCCACGGATAATCAAAAGTGACCATTGTCACTACATGTCTGACAATATCTGAAGCAGTATATCATTAGCCTTTGCTTGTTTCTCTTGTTTTTGTATGATCCAGTCACTATCTACCTTACAGCTCCTTATCTCTTCCTTCAAGCTTCTCAGTGTATCTACCAAACTAGAAGAGTGCCCCACACGACGCTACTCATTTGATGCATAGGGATAATTCTATGTAGCCTACGACCTTTCTAGCCATTTGGTATCTTTCCTGTAGTGCATAATATGTCAGATAAACGAAATGACAATAAATTGATGTACCTTTGTATAATTCAGGGAGGATACCTCATCTGCAATATCATAAAATCATCTTGATACATGTATAACATAATCATAACAACATATAGACATATAACAAGTAAGTGCATCAATGCATAAACAACACTCTATCTACGGTCCAGTCATCAATGCAAGGCCATATCAACAATGCATGTTATGGCCTCATGCATGAAAACAATCGTTATTCCATTGTACACATTGCAACATGAAAACATCAACCTCCATAAGCAATGCCAAATCAATGACACGTATGCATAGACCTATATAGTCCAGCATAAGTGATCAATTCTCGTAATAAAACTATGATATTGGTACATGTAATCAAACCTACAAGAATATATTCTAACATAAGATGATGTAATTAGGTGACATAAAATCAAGATGTAAGTAACATATAACCATATGCAACCAATCATATACTTATGATGATTTATTCCACAAAATCAATGATCAAGTTCCTTATAACAACCTTACTTCAACTATAATCAATAATCATGTAAATGAAACAAGCACATGGAATGCAGGTGTAAGAGACATGCATGTAATTGACATGCATGCATGATGAACGCACACCTCCCATCTAGTCCGAGGGATGAACCATGCTATGATACCACTCTGTAACACCCTCTTCACACATCTACCCAAGTAATCAACCAACCGGGCTAAACATGCGACGAGAGGTTACTATGACTGGATTCGATCTCCTGTGCGACTTTAAGGAAGTGGAATCGATGGAATACATGAACCAACCTATCCACATGAGTAACATAACCCTTAGGAGACATGTCAGCTACTCGGACATCTCATCCCTAGGTCCCACTAATGTTTTGGACATATTAAGCCTCAGTCGCTGCAATGATATAGGAAAGGGAGCATCCATAAACCCAATGTCGCTCTCACAGGCCTTCCTGCAAGTGACCATAGACTAATTTTGTCAATGCTATGCCAACGACCCCAGGATTTGAGCCACTTTTTCATGCCCAGAGCCCAAGATGCTGCCTAGAATGGAATGATAACTTGGGAACAATAAAAGAACATGGAAACATTGATCCAAAAGCAATAAGTTGAAAGAGACCTTAATCAAACCCCTATTAGTGATGCTTGACATTTCGTGAAACATATCATCAACATGTAACCTATAGGTGTAAACAACAAAGTTAAGTGTAGGGATCTCATACTTACATGAGAATTTCTATGAACCATTGTTCCCTCATGTCATTTACAACATTATCATCTATTAGGCCACAGATACATTACTCATTAATTTACAAGTAAAAACACGGTGAGAGCCATACATAATTTCTATCATAAAACATACATATAACCAGCATAATAGAAACACAAATAGTCATGAAATTACAACCATATAGACCACATATAATCCATCAAAATTCTCATATAAATACAAGGAGAAATAACCTTTCATTAATGATGCAAAAACCAAACCTGCGATAGGACTTCAATGTTGCAACCGACCATAGAATGGTTGATCCAAATCTCTCTTCAGTCCTTATCCCCCATGTCATATTCGAAGCATGAATGTGGGACTCAAACCAAAAGAACCAACTAGGGAATACCAAGGCTAAACTACTTAACTCTCATCAATAGAAAACAGGGTTTGGCTTAATCCATCCCAAACCAGTAGGCCAACAAAATGAACACACCATAATACGATTTACCATGATCTCCACCTGATCACTAGGCCAAACAAACATGGATTCCACTATATTTCTCCACCTACACCATGAGGAATTTTCCTATCCCCTATTCTATCAAGATTTACCGCAATCCAAGCCTAGATCACTATGCCCTAAACCGAGACCCATTCTATAAGCTTTACCGCATATCCCAAACCCGTGATTACTAGTCCCAATAGAGAGAAAACCACCTCTTGGATTTACCGTATATCATGCCATTCAATGACAAGGATTCCTAGGGCCACCGAGGCAACACAATCACGGTTTTACCACAACCCATAGTCTGGCTCAGGGATCACTAGGCTAGTGGCTTTACTGTGATCCACAGTTCAGTTTAGGGGACCGCTAGGCCATATGCTCTATCATTTGGAGATCCACTTGACTCATCTTAGAATCCATATGGTAATCACACTCAACCAAAACATGAGAACGCCACCTCACAATGGCTATCCGGAAATGGAAAGGGTAAGCTAAAAAATTGTTACACCTAACAGAACCCATGCCATAATAACAAAAGAACCACATGCAATACCATGCATGCCAAATATAGCAAGGAAAATACACATGAAAATCAATACTTGCAATGAATCTTGTTGTAGTTTCTTGATCCTTCCTTTCCCTACTTGATCTTTTCTTACTTTTTCCTTCTTTGCCTTTTTTGATCCAGTGCTAAAATTCTCCAAGAAAAATCTAAGTGTCAAAGAGTGAGTGAGAGAGAGAAAATAAGGAGAGAGCTCCAAAACTCAACCGAAAAAAAGGTTACGAACTCATCCTCAGAAGATTTTTTTATGAATGAGGCCTCTATTTTGTTTATTTTCCATTATTTTTCTTCAATTTTCTCTTCATATGCAACATGTGACCTTTCACCTCCCTTTCCTCCTAATTTCCCTTATTTTAATAAATAAATGTGCCAAAAATGTTGTTTTTCCTTTCCAAAGCCTTAGCCATTGCCTTTGCCAATTTCCTTAACCATAATTAACCAAATGAGCACCCCTAGGATGCGTTTTCCGAAGGAAGATGTTGGACATTCAGCTTCAATGAAAAGTGATGGCACAATTATTGATTTAAATAGGTTGCAGGTTAGCACAAAATTGGGCATCATGAAAAATGTCCTGAAAGATCATGTGGAGAGGCATCACAACTACAATGTAGAAAGAAAAGGCCTCATGACAATGACAGACATGGAGGAAATTGATGTAGAGAATCATGCAGTTTTACAGGCAATGTCAGCAAATGAGATTGAAGAAGCACAACCAGAATTGTTTGGGAGGTTGCGTCCTAAAACTGTAGAAATGTTGAAGAACGGTAGCACCAAAACGAGAATGGAAGGGGAAGCTGCTGATTTTTACTGGAACGATTTTCCTGAGGATTTGGAAAGGAATATATTTGCGTGGTTACCCGTTGAATTTGTCTACAGGTATCGGAGAGTGTGCCAAGAATGGAACGCCATCCTTTCATCTAAATACTTCTTAACCAGTATATGGGCAGAGACACCCAGAAACAATCGGAAATTCCTTGTTTGGCTTTCGACTTCTACAGATGGACATGGAAACCCTGCTTCTCCCTTGGTTTCCTAACAGAGAAACTAGGGCCCCGCGTCGGCGCTGTTGAAGTCACCTGTAGATCATCAGCGGCAGGCCTACTCTTGGTGAACTTCAAGATCCTTCTACGAAGGTATGTGCACCCCGATATTCGCGTTTGCAATCCTTATACGGGGACTTTCATCGAGCTTGCTCCCATGTCATTGATAACGACCATTATCGAAAAGTCAATCGTGGTTGATGGTGACGGGCCACCGGAAGACATTTTTAAAGTGGTGGTGTTGGGGCAAGCTGGCAGGGCAGAACGACGTGTCATGGAACTATGCGATTCCAATGAAATGGCATGGAATATCGGGGGATATCTTCAGCCTCACGTAATTCTCTTCGGGGTATAAAATTTTAGAGTAAAACGTAGGATGGCTTTTATTTCGAACAAAACGACCACTGCAACTATGGTGTGTCTGCTTGAGGTGCCTTCCTCCTCCCGATTGCATACATTGCTCCACGTCCACACCAGCACAACGTTTCTTTTAGCATTCTTCTGCCATAAATCCTCTGGTGGTAGGTGTGACAAGGGGTGTGTCTTCGGTCAAAGGTGAAATGGCGGGTTTTTCATCGGTTCACGTGGCTTGATATATATATATATATATATATATATATATACATATATATATATGTATACATAGATATATATATATATATATATATATATATATATATATATACATATATATATCTATATGTATATATATATATGTATATATATATGGATGCAGTGGAATTTTTTTTTATAAATTTATATTTATACTCTTAGATAAAGGCCGCATGTAACCTCCGGCAAGACAACTTTGACGTTGTGGCCAAAATCCAATATAGTTATTAACTTATATAATATAATTTATAATAATAAGTTATATAATTATTATTTATAAAGTTTTAATTAAAAAAAATTAATATTTTAAAAAATTAGGGAAAAAAAAGTGTTAAAAAAACATTATTTAAAAAAAAAATGAGCAAAAAAAAATATTAGAGTTAAAAAAAAAAATAAAAGAAATCCAAGGGAATATTACTGATGAGCTACATGACGAGAGGATGGCCAGATTATATACACTAAGTGAAGAAAATCCATAGCACTAAATCTTTGAGGACAAAGCCTCCAAAGGAAGGAGCTATGTTATGAATATAATACATAACAAGTAAATAAATAAAATAAATCTAAATATTAAATAATCAGATATTGGTTATGTTAAATAGTCATTACGATAAGGGTAAAGGCATGTCTAAAAGACATGCCTAGTCACAAAAGGACACCTTCTTAGGTATATATGTGTGTCCTCATTGTAAAATTTGATCATCACTTATACATTATATATATATATATATATATATATATATATATATATATATATATATAGATATATTATCTCATATACCTCTTGTGTATTTTTACATTCAAGTCTACAAGCTATCCGTTTTTATACTTCATTATTTGCTGAAATCCTTTCCCTTTTGTGGATTTGCGTGGAAAATCATTTTGATGTTCCCCCAGACGGTTTTGGCTAGAAAATTGATGTTTGTAGAAGGTTGTTTCGTCTTATTGTAGTATGTGTTAATTTATTTGTATGAAGGAGCTCTACTCTCTCCGTTGACACTAGCCATGGGAAGATGAGTTGAGGACCACACAAGACTCCACGATTTGGGGTTTAGCGCATAACAAAAATATTATAGAACAACTATTAAATTTACAATTATTATTATTATTATTAATTATAGAAAATAATTAGTTTATATGTCAAATATATATAAATTTGAAAAGATATGGAACAATATTGTTATAATGGATAGTTTCCTTACTTCATCATGCATATTCTCAATTTGTAAATATAATTTTTTAGAATAACATTGATCAATACCCATAAAAAGATAACTCATTTTATATAGCATTTGTTCATATGAAACTCTTTTTTAAATAGTCCATTTAATTTAAGGAGAAAAATTGCTCTAACTACCAAGATAAATATCAATCTTAGATTTGTGTATATTAATAATATTCTAAAATATTCCATGAAAGTTAAATATTTACCATCCATCTAATAATTATTGATAATTACGCCGTAAGGCGTTCCCTCTGAGAAAGACATCCCTAAAATGTGATGTGTGCGATCGTGAGCCATTGATTTTGTGTGTCAGATGATTGGAGTGTTTTCTGCCGTTCGTTTAATCTATTTTATTCATAGAAAAATGGTATTTTCCCATGGTAATGGGCCATGAAAAGCCAGGCCTGGCCTGCTGGCGATGAGACTCTTCTGCTGCCTTCGCAGAGACTGCCTGCTGGCGATGAGACTCTTCTGCTGCCTTCGCAGAGACTGCCTGCTGGCGATGTGACTCTTCACAGAGACTCTTCATGGCAGAGACTCTTCATGTCTTTCTTTGTCGACAGTTATATTATTTGGCCTCCATGATTCAGTGGATTAGTAGCTATTTAAGGTTCGACCCACAGCTATCAAACCCTCATCGTTTACGTTTTCCTACTGTTTATTTAAGGTTCGACCCACAGCTATCAAACCCTCATCGTTTACGTTTTCCTCCAAGGTATGAACTCTCTATCCGGTCAATTTGAACAGAGTACTATTCTGTGTGCTTGAATGTCGAGAACAGAGTACTATTTTAATTGCTGCCGATTTTAATTGCTGTCGATATGGTTATTTTCTGCTATTGCATGTAAAACTTGTGAATTGACGTCTTCAAGCATGCATTTCAGCTGGAGGAGTTTGATAGCACATCACTGTTAGGTTGAATCAAATAGCATTAACAATTTGAACTCTCTATCCGGTCAATTTGAACAGAGTACTATTCTGTGTGCTTGAATGTCGAGAACAGAGTACTATTCTAATTGCTGCCGATTTTTCTTTTTGGGATCTTGCTTTTTGATGTCCGGAACTACACTTGATCATGTATGAGGAGTAATGGGTTCCTGTTTTCTCAAGCCCTCCAGGACGGTATTTTGTCATATCACTGTTTATTTTCTGTGAATGATATTTACTTCACATCATTATCACCGATAACAATGCATAAATCCCAATCTATTATCGTAGTTGTAGTTGTGGAAAACCCATCCCAGCCGCATTTTAAAGTAGCGAGAAAAACCGGGTTACTTATATATTGTGTTTTATTTTGCATTCTCTTTTCAGTGGCTACACTATGCATATGGTTATTTTTTGCTTTTGCATGTAAAATATGTGAATTGACATCTTCAAGCACTCATTTCAGCTGGAGTTTGATAGCACATCATTGTTACATTGAATTCTATTCAATGGCTAGGCTATGCATATGGTTATTTTCTGCTATTGCATGTAAAACTTGTGAATTGACGTCTTCAAGCATGCATTTCAGCTGGAGGAGTTTGATAGCACATCACTGTTAGGTTGAATCAAATAGCATTAACAGTTTCATGATTTCTGTTGGCACCTATTGGCACCATACTACCATCTCCAAGTCTGCTTCAAGAGAGTATTTTGTCATATCACTGTTTATTTTCTGTTAATGATATTTACTTCACATCATTATCACCGATAACAATGCATAAATCCCAAACTATTAGCGTAGTTGTAGTTGTGGAAAACCCATCCCAGCCGCATTTTAAAGTAGCAAGAAAAACCGGGATACTTATATTTTGTGTTTTATTTTGCATTCTCTTTTCAGTGGCTAGACTATGCATATGGTTATTTTCTGCTTTTGCATGTAAAATATGTGAATTGACATCTTCAAGCACTCATTTCAGCTGGAGTTTGATAGCACATCATTGTTACATTGAATTCTATTCAATGGCTAGGCTATGCATATGGTTATTTTCTGCTATTGCATGTAAAACTTGTGAATTGACGTCTTCAAGCATGCATTTCAGCTGGAGGAGTTTGATAGCACATCACTGTTAGGTTGAATCAAATAGCATTAACAATTTCATGATTTCTGTTGGCACCTATTGGCACCATACTACCATCTCCAAGTCTGCTTCAATCAGGCTTTGTTAACTTTGTCAGTGGTTTATCCTATGCTTGGTGTTTTGAACTATGCTCTCAGGTTATTCAATCAGGCTTTGTTAACTTTGTCAGTGGTTTATCCTATGCTTTCTGCCAAATTTGTGCAACATTAAATATAAATCTAGGCTTCAACTTGGTGTTTTGAACTATGCTCTCAGGTTATTCAATCAGGCTTTGTTAACTTTGTCAGTGGTTTATCCTATGCTTTCTGCCAAATTTGTGCAACATTAAATATAAATCTAGGCTTCAACTTGTTGTTTTGAACTATGCTCTCAGGTTATTCAATCAGGCTTTGTTAACTTTGTCAGTGGTTTATCCTATGCTTTCTGCCAAATTTGTGCAACATTAAATATAAATCTAGGCTTCAACTTGGTGTTTTGAACTATGCTCTCAGGTTATTCAATCAGGCTTTGATGTGCATATATATATATTTCCCATGTAACGAAGTACAACCTTATATTCTAGCTATACTCTCAATTACAGAGTATAAGTAGGGTAAAATGTTTTTAAATATGAAGGTCTTACAACAAGGTGGTTGGAAGTTCTTGTAACGAGATCCAATCTTGTTAACTTTGGAAGTAATTTGACTCATAAAATGTATTTATATATTTTACTTCTGAAATCACTATTTAAGTTTGCAAAGTTATACATATTCTATTTTTAGTGTGCAAAGTCATGCATATTCTATCTGTAAATTTGAATTGATAACTTTTGAATGATGCAACATATTTTTTTAACCATCAGATTATATTAAAAGATGATATTAAACTACTTGTTCTCGGATCATCTTACACGTAGTTTAATCTCTATTTTGTTATAGAATTTCTCCCTACCTTTATCTGACAATATCCATTTTTTACTATATGTGAAGCAGTTGCAAACTAATTTATAGTTGTTGTTCAACTTTCAGCGTTGAAGGACATTTCTGGACGTTCTCTATATTGCTTCAACTCCCGTAACAACCTTAATCTCCTTTCCGAGTTTTTGCTTCATTTCTATTTCATCCATGGACCATGATAGAAAATCCTCTTCCATCAATTGTACATTAGCCACTCAGCAACTATAGAGTCTTACTTGAAAGCAGAAAGTGTTTTTCATATATTTAACATTATGTATATTATAGAAGTAAAAGATGAGTCTTTTATCATATTGTTGAAGTTCCTTTGGAGACAATGCTTAATAGTAAGTGGGTATTATGGTAAACATTTTTATTTGCAAGTTATGGATGGAGGCATAGAACCTTGAGGATAAAGAGCCCTCTCCCAATGTGGGCATGATTCCAGCAACTTCTTGATATGACATATTACTATGGTTAGCTGGCCTGTTATCTGCATTAATTTATGTTTTTATGCCTTGGGAGTTATGACAGTTAAAGAAATATTATAGTGTTCCTCATGAATTACGGGTTACTTATATATTGTGTTTTATTTTGCATTCTCTTTTCAGTGGCTAGACTATGCATATGGTTATTTTCTGCTTTTGCATGTAAAATATGTGAATTGACATCTTCAAGCACTCATTTCAGCTGGAGTTTGATAGCACATCATTGTTACATTGAATTCTATTCAATGTCTAGGCTATGCATATGGTTGATTATAGCATATTTGTAATAAACTCATTCAAACCCGTGTTCATGCATAATGCATTGTTTTTAAAGAGTGACCTGCCTTGAAGAGCATTTATGATGTATAATTTAACATTGTTCTAGGAGAGAATGTGGATCTAGGATTCACTTTTCTTATTTTATTGTAAGAGAGGTTGAGCTAAAATTCTATATAAAGAGAAGCCCTCTCATTTGTTGAGCATGGTTGGATTTGGAAAGACATCCCCTTCAAGCCTAGTCAAAAATCTGTCAGGAGGAAGAAGTAAGGTTCACCGTTTCTATGTCGTTCACCGTTTCCCATCTCATAGGGCTGAATTTGGTCGCTGGAACTGTGTCTGTAAAATCTGTTGTAAGGGACTATATTTAAGGGTAGTTATGCTCCAGAAAAAGGGAAAAGGTTGAGGTGAAATCTTCCTTCTTCTTGATGTTTTGTTATTGATCAATTCATAAGTTTTTTCTGCTGCCATTTCTATGTTTGAGATTTCTGCACTTTAAAGCAGTCCACATGGTTGATTATAGCATATTTGTAACAACATGGTCACGCCTCATTTCATTTACATTTTGGACCCTCTTCAATCTAGACTTTGACTTCATTTTGGCCAAATAGAATGGCACTTGTCTTGGTCCACCATCACATTTAATCAAAAGTTTATTTTACACTTTACTTAGGGATTCCCCCTTTTTTCTGGAGGAGGGCAAGCCTGGAGAGAAAGAAGGTGGTCTTGTGGTGACATTAGATAAACCCCCCGAGTTCCCCTCAGGCTGCAATTGTGTCTCAGGGCTTTATCACTTTGAGTGCAGGTTTGGGAGGTAACATTGCACATCCAGCACAAAATATAATATTTATAAGGTTAATAATAGGTTTATAAATAAAAAAAAATTAACTAATATTAAAATTTAACTCAACAGATGAATAAAGTCATCTTATACATTTCAAAAGGTGGGACTCCAATTCTGATCCATGCCGGGAATGAAATGATGCCATGCTTCTTCGTCCATACTATTACTTCTAGTTAAATAAAATAATTGAGTTTCTTGCAATTAAGTTAAGGTTCTTGCTAAAAGTTCCCTTGAAGAACATGCAACGAAGGGAGTTAACCAAATCATATTAGATTGATTAAGCTTGTTTGTACTTACTATTTTCCCTCCCTTATTGTGCCTAACAACTTACCTTAAAAATTTTAGATGCCATTTTAAAATTAAAATATCCTCCGTAAGGAACTCAGAATTTAGCCAAACTTGAGTATATTTCCTACTGTTGTTTTAAGTTATGTGAAATTTCATCACACAAGATGTTTTCATGTATGCAATAGTAGTTAAGATAAATGAATGTTAAATTTAGGAAAACTTGTATTTCTGATCGTGATCATGATCGCCATGGTTCTTCTTGAACAATCCATGCATGCCACTCTTCTTGCTGCAATCAAAATGTCAAAAGAATTTAGGGGAGTTATATTTTTTGATATAAATCTTCCTTTGCCACTTTGGAGGTCACGAGATGAGACAAGGAAACTTATCCAATGTGCATGGAATGAGGCAAATGTCATTGAGGTAACCATGCAAGAATTGGAATTTTTTATTGGTGTGCGTTTTATTACTCTGTTTCCACAAACTAAAACAGGATTATGAATGTTTTCTATTTCACATAGATACATAGCTTATACAAAAATATAGACATCTAATAATATTTCATAAGCTAGGGCATTGCATTCAACCTTTATTTGACACCCAATTTTTGTAGAAGCAACACAAAAGTTTGACACAAGAATAGATATGCATATTAAGGGACACAGCCACCTTTAAAGGAAAAGACACAAATAATACTAAGATCCCCAGATATATATATAAGAATAGTGTGGAGTTATTTCAACGAGGCTTGTCAAGCTAATCCCAGCTATTGTGGATCATGGGGCATTACTTTAACGACGCAACATATTTTTTTAACCATCAGATTATATTAAAAGATGATATTAAACTACTTATTCTCGGATCATCTTGCATGTAGTTTAATCTCTGTTTTGTTATTAAATTTCTCCCTACCTTCATCTGACAATATCCATTTTTTACTATATGTGAAGCAGTTGCAAACTAATTTGTAGTTGTTGTTCAACTTTCAACGTTGAAGGACATTTCTGGACGTTCTCTATATTGCTTCAACTCCGGTAACAACCTTAATCTCCTTTCCGTGTTTTTGCTTCATTTCTATTTCTTCCATGGACCATGATAGAAAATCTTCTTCCGTCAATTGTACATTAGCCACTCAGCAACTATAGAGTCTTACTTGAAAGCAGAAAGTGTTTTTCATATATTTAACATTATGTATATTATAGAAGTAAAAGATGAGTCTTTTATCATATTGTTGAAGTTCCTTTGGAGACAATGCTTAATAGTAAGTGGGTATTATGGTAAACATTTTTATTTGCTGGGGCGCCCACATTTGCCTAGGATTTTATAACATAAGAAAACCTTTCAATCCCTGCAAAACCTTCCTCGTGAGGATTAGATTGTGTGGATTATGTTGGGTTCTCTTCTCGTTCCATCTTGACTAGTATTGCCTCAAACTTAGAAAACCACTTTTGGAGATTCTCTCCCATTGGCCTTGGAATTTCACACAACATGACAGTGGATTAGACTTTTGAGTTGGAATTATATATTATCTCTTGGAAACAAGAAATGAGTGTTCGGTTACCAATGAACATAACTTAACTGGCATGATGGGTCCCTGATATGTGCCCATCTATATCCACAGATCCATGCTCAAGCAAGGAAGGTGGGCTTGGAAGTGGCACATTTTTTTGAGCTTTGGATAACTAGAACAGTGCTTGCCGATGCATTCTTCTCATCATATCACTGTTTATTTTCTGTGAATGATATTTACTTCACATCATTATCACCGATAACAATGCATAAATCCCAATCTATTAGCGTAGTTGTAGTTGTGGAAAACCCATCCCAGCCGCATTTTAAAGTAGCGAGAAAAACCAGGTTACTTATATATTGTGTTTTATTTTGCATTCTCTTTTCAGTGGCTAGACTATGCATATGGTTATTTTCTGCTTTTGCATGTAAAATATGTGAATTGACATCTTCAAGCACTCATTTCAGCTAGAGTTTGATAGCACATCATTGTTACATTGAATTCTATTCAATGTCTAGGCTATGCATATGGTTATTTTCTGCTATTGCATGTAAAACTTGTGAATTGACGTCTTCAAGCATGCATTTCAGCTGGAGGAGTTTGATAGCACATCACTGTTAGGTTGAATCAAATAGCATTGACAATTTCATGATTTCTGTTGGCACCTATTGGCACCATACTACCATCTCCAAGTCTGCTTCAAGAGAGTATTTTGTCATAGCACTGTTTATTTTCTGTGAATGATATTTACTTCACATCATTATCACCGATAACAATGCATAAATCTCAATCTATTAGCGTAGTTGTAGTTGTGGAAAACCCATCCCAGCCACATTTCAAAGTAGCGAGAAAAACTGGGTTACTTATATATTGTGTTTTATTTTGCATTCTCTTTTCAGTGGCTAGACTATGCATATGGTTATTTTCTGCTTTTGCATGTAAAATATGTGAATTGACATCTTCAAGCACTCATTTCAGCTGGATTTTGATAGCACATCATTGTTACATTGAATTCTATTCAATGGCTAGGCTATGCATATGGTTATTTTCTGCTATTGCATGTAAAACTTGTGAATTGACGTCTTCAAGCATGGATTTCAGCTGGAGGAGTTTGATAGCACATCACTGTTAGGTTGAATCAAATAGCATTAACAATTTCATGATTTCTGTTGGCACCTATTGGCACCATACTACCATCTCCAAGTCTGCTTCAAGAGAGTATTTTGTCATATCACTGTTTATTTTCTGTGAATGATATTTACTTCACATCATTATCACCGATAACAATGCATAAATCCCAATCTATTAGCGTAGTTGTAGTTGTGGAAAACCCATCCCAGCCGCATTTTAAAGTAGCGAGAAAAACCGGGTTACTTATATATTGTGTTTTATTTTGCATTCTCTTTTCAGTGGCTACACTATGCATATGGTTATTTTCTGCTTTTGCATGTAAAATATGTGAATTGACATCTTCAAGCACTCATTTCAGCTGGAGTTTGATAGCACATCATTTTTACATTGAATTCTATTCAATGGCTAGGCTATGCATATGGTTATTTTCTGCTATTGCATGTAAAACTTGTGAATTGACGTCTTCAAGCATGCATTTCAGCTGGAGGAGTTTGATAGCACATCACTGTTAGGTTGAATCAAATAGCATTAACAATTTCATGATTTCTGTTGGCACCTATTGGCACCATACTACCATCTCCAAGTCTGCTTCAAGAGAGGCTACAATGTTGCTCCAAAAGTTAACCCAAGGTCTGCCCCAAAAGGTACTTCTTCTACTTCTGGTTCAAGATTTGTTCACTAGGCTTCAAGATTTCTCCAAAAAACTCTCAGAGCGATGGTGATTACACACACTAATATCACTGAACCTAATGAGATGCAAACAATAGCTGTTGTTCACACAGAAGCTGTCCATTTACACAATCAACTGTGACAGCTTATGTTGGGGTTGTTCCGGAACTAATGTATACAGTCTTTACAGATTTTTGAGGCTATGTCTACCCATATGTTTTTTATATATGTCCCTTACCAAACAATTTGAATACATCAATCTTACCATGCCATTCTCCCTGTGGAGATTTTTTCTTATTAGATTACCCAGGCTTTTTAGGATTGCCTAAATATGTATCTTTTGATTACATCCCCTACCAAAACCATACGAATAGATCCTTTTACTAAACAAAATCTCTTTGAGGACTCTGTTTTGAACTATGCTCTCAGGTTATTCAATCAGGCTTTGATGTGCATATATATATATATTTCCCATGTAATGAAGTACAACCTTATATTCTAGCTATACTCTCAATTACAGAGTATAAGTAGGGTAAAATGTTTTTAAATATCAAGGTCTTACAACAAGGTGGCTGGAAGTTCTTGTAACGAGATCCAATCTTGTTAACTTTTTCAGTGGTTTATCCTATGCTTTGTGCCAAATTTGTGCAACATTAACTATAAATCTAGGCTTCAACTTGGTGTTTTGAACTATGCTCTCAGGTTATTTAATCAGGATTTGTTAACTTTGTCAGTGGTTTATCCTATGCTTTCTGCCAAATTTGTGCAAAATTAAATATAAATCTAGGCTTCAACTTGGTGTTTTGAACTATGCTCTCAGGTTATTCAATCGGGCTTTGTTAACTTTGTCAGTGGTTTATCCTATGCTTTCTGCCAAATTTGTGCAACATTAAATATAAATCTAGGCTTCAACTTGGTGTTTTGAACTATGCTCTCAGGTTATTCAATCAGGCTTTGATGTGCATATATATATATATATATATATATATATATATATATATATATATATATATATATATATATATATATATATATATATATATATATATATATATATATATATATATATATATATATATATATATATTTCCCATGTAACGAAGTACAACCTTATATTAGCTATACTCTCAATTACAGAGTATAAGTAGGGTAAATTTTTTCAAATATGAAGGTCTTACAACAAGGTGGCTGGAAGTTCTTGTAACGAGATCCAATCTTGTTAACTTTGGAAGTAATTTGACTCATAAAATGTATTTATATATTTTACTTCTGAAATCACTATTTAAGTTTGCAAAGTTATACATATTCTATTATTAGTGTGCAAAGTCATGCATATTCTATCTGTAAATTTGAATTGATAACTTTTGAATGATGCAACATATTTTTTTAACCATCAAATTATATTAAAAGATGATATTAAACTACTTGTTCCCAGATCATCTTGCATGTAGTTCAATCTCTGTTTTGTTATTGAATTTCTCACTACCTTTATCTGACAATATCCATTTTTTACTATATGTGAAGCAGTTGCAAACTAATTTGTAGTTGTTGTTCAACTTTCAACGTTGAAGGACATTTCTGGACGTTCTCTATATTGCTTCAACTCCGGTAAAAACCTTAATCTCCTTTCCGAGTTTTGGCTTCATTTCTATTTCATCCATGGACCATGATAGAAAATCCTCTTCCATCAATTGTACATTAGCCACTCAGCAACTATAGAGTCTTACTTGAAAGCAGAAAGTGTTTTTCATATATTTAACATTATGTATATTATAGAAGTAAAAGATTAGTCTTTTATCATATTGTTCAAGTTCCTTTGGAGACAATGCTTAATAGTAAGTGGGTATTATGGTAAACATTTTTATTTGCTCGGGCACCCACATTTGCCTAGGATTTTATAACATAAGAAAACCTTTAAATCCCTGCAAAACCTTCCTCGCGAGGATTAGATTGTGTGGATTATGTTGGGTTTTCTTCTCGCAAAGACTATTAATTTGCATAGCATTGTGCAGCTTGTGTTGGTTACTCACACAACAATGTTAAATACAGATACTTTGCCTTGACCTACTCTGTTTTGTCACTGGGCAATCCAACTTTCAGCATTGAGGGACATTTCTAGGCGTTTTCTGTATTGCTTCATCTCCGGTAACAAACTTAATCTCCTTTCCGAGTTTTTGCTTCATTTCTATTTCATCCATGGGCCATGATACAAAATCCTCTTCCATCAATTGTACATTAGCCACTGAGCAACTAAAGAGTCTTATAAATTTCATTCAAAATTATTTTCCGATTGAAATGATTCAGTTATATATATGCTTTCTTGATAATTTAAACTTTATTCCTTTGTGTTAAACTAATGCAAAGTGGTGCCATCGTGGCTGTCTTGTTTCTAGTGAATAGACTCTAGAAAATCTTAGATACAAACTTCAATACCTTTGCTTATGTCTGTCTGAATTCTAGACTGGTCATATCCCTGTATTGATATTATATTCCACTTGGCATTTTTTTTGTCATCCACACATTAAGAAAGCAGAAAACAAATACATGCATGTACATTTACATGTAGAATGCATGCGGAAATTGATTTAGGACTTTGCGTGTGCTCTCTGCTCTATGTTCAAACAGTTTCGTTTCTCTTTCCTTAGTAGCTAGGATTTTCACTGCAAAAAAGAAAGTAAACGATTGTTTATCATCTTAGATTGCATATTTAAGAATTGTTTATGTACATCACGCGATCAACCTTAAAGGCAAACATCTTAAGAAAGATCAACTGTAAAATACATTTCAATAAACATAAAAATGCTTTGGAACCTAACACACACCATTTAGAAGTCTAGGCTAGAGACGTGTTCCGGCGTCGTAAAGCCTGGTAACTATCACTTTCATCGTAGGTTGGGTGATTCCTCCTCTTTGAAATGACAAGTGCCAGTACGGACTTGTGCTCCCACGTACCGTCGAGTATATATTGGGAGACCACAGTAGGCTATATCCTTTATCCTTAGGAAGCCGTGTCTGCCACCTTATCGATCGCAATGCACTGAACACAGCATTCGGGAAGATTGACTGTCGTACCATAAAAAGTATTCTGCAGTTTTGCGATTGGTTTGGTAATCCCCCTGTCTAGATATCCAGAGTAGTCACTTTCGTTCCTTTTCGGACTCCTTAAAAGAAAAGGACCATCTGAGCACTTGTCACTTCAGGCTCGTTAAAAATCGAAGGCGACTAGAGTCATCTTTAGCTTTTTCTTGACTCTTAAAAAATGAAAAAGCAAATTATGTCAAAGTGTCATAAAATTTATTTAAATTGGAATAACCTCATTGTTCCCTCGTTGCTCTTAGGGTAGGAAAATGGAGTCCACCAATCAAGGATTTGCCCATGGAGGAATCCTGCTCCCTTTTCCTCTAGGGGAGATGTTGGTGCACCTCATATGGCTACATTGACCCTTCCAGGGCTTGCAATTGGTCTGCCAATATGCTTTTTCTCGACCTCTGCCGTTCAAAACATCGTGATTCTTGAGCAATCAACACAGCAACCAGATGATACTAGAGTTGCCCAAATCGAAGGCGACTAGAATCATCTTTAGCTTTTTCTCATCTCTTGAAAATTGAATAAGCAAGTTGTGTCAAAGTGTCATAGAATTTATTCAAATCAGAATAACATCACTGCTCCCTCGTTGGTCTCAATTTGACAAAATGGAGTCCACCAATCAAGGATTTCCCCTTGGGGGAATCCTACTCCCTTTTCCTCTAGGGGAGATGTTGGTGTACCTCATATGGCTACATTGTCCCTTCCAGGGCTTACACTTCGCCTGCTGGTATGGCTTTTCTCGACCTCTGTCGTTCAAAACACCATGATTTTTGGGCAATCAAATCAACAACCAGATGATACTAGAGTTACCCCCAAACCTTCTATTTCATTTGTTTCTCCCTCTCCTTCCTCTGCGCTTCGTGGAAGTATGCTTAAAAAAAAATGAACGTATAAAAGTTGTTGTAATAAATATTTTTCTTCATTATGTTTACAAGCTTAGATGCCCACTCATTTAGAAAAAAACTGAACATGCTTCTTTCAACATTTTTGTGTTTTGTTTTGTACCAGAAAATGACATCAAACCTCACTGAAAATGCAATTTCCTCAATGTTATCTGGATCAACTCATATTCAACCATACCTACAAATTGCTGAACTTGAACCAATACAATCAATGCAAAATTCAACTCCATGATATCGTACTGCAATTTCAAACGGAACACATAAGAAACACATCATGCTTCCAAAAGATTTCAATGATCTCGTAGCAATAGGCTTGCTACAAAAGGGTTCTATTATAAATGTTAAAAGTTGGACTACCTCAGCTATTGGTCCTTCAACGTAAGTTTGTTATAAATTTCTTATTTCAAATTTAACATTTTTTTACTTATAACACAACCGCTTCTAACAGTTATTCCTTTGACTCTCATTTGTCGTGTAGGTCTATAAAGCTAATAGACTTTGAAATATCTACTTCATATGCACCCTTAATTGGCAATCCAAAAACTATGAGTGTCCCCATCACATCTGATGAAAACTCTCCATCCTCATCGGATCCACATCCTCCATAAAAAAGACACTGCCCTCTTCCAACTACTCCAACCCCGTCCGTTCAACCGGTTCAAATTCCCATCAAATCGTTAAACCCTTACCACTCAAACTGGTGCATAAAAGGATACGTCCAAAGGAAAACGGCTCTTCGACAGTTTCGGAATCAATACGGACCCGGTAAAGTGTTTGGTTTTGACCTGTTCGATACAGAGGGTGGAGAAATACATATAACATGTTTCAACAATGTCGCAGATTATTTTTTCAACAAAATCCAAAATGGAAATGTCTACATTGTTTCTAAAGGGAATGTGAAAATGGATAATAAGCAATACAACCACTTGAACAATGACTGGGAAATTTTGTTGAATGCAACATCTACCATAGAACATGTTGCCAGTGAAAAAAACACAATCCAACAGTGCGATTTAGTATAAAATCAATTGATGATATCAGAACAACAAACGTCAACTCCATTGTTGATATTCTTGGTGTTGTCACAGACATTTCTAGTGTATGCACTATACGTAGAAAAGATGGCTCTGAAGCCAATAAACAAACAATACAGCTTCGAGACATGTCAGGGTATACCATAGATGCAATCTTTTGGGGAGATAATTTTAATGCCGTTTCACAGGAAATCTACTCCCTATGTGCTACAGGAAATAACCCCATCATTGCAATTAAATCTGCACGTGTTGGGGAATTTAATGGAAAAAATATCGGCACTAGAACGAGATCCATTGTTCTTGTAGATCCTGGCATTGAAGAGGCCCATGCGCTAAAGTCGTGGTTTAAAAAAGAAGGCTCGACTGCTGCTTCTACATATTTGACAACAAGATCTCCTTTTTGCCACCAACAAAAAAAAATAACAATTGCTGACATTTACAGTATGGATTCCTTAGAGAAACCAACATTTTTCCAATTAAAGGGCACAATAACAAAAATTGGTATGGATATTTTTTACTACATTTCTTTCCCGTCGCTTGTTGGTGGGAAAAAATGCATGAAAAAACTTATTCCACAAAATACAGGGGTGTGGTTTTGTGCAAAATGCAACGCTAGAAGTAAGCGACTGTGATTACAGATACTTATTGAAAATCGACATACAAGATCACACTGGTGAATTGGCTTCAACTATTGCTTTCGAAGACGCGGGCTCTACAATTCTTGGAAATAATGCCAAAGACTTCTATCTATTATCTTCAGATCCATAACTAATCAAGGAAATTGTCTCTAGAGCTCTATGGACAGATCATATCTTCACACTATTGGTGAAGACAGAAACTTTTAAAGAAGTCCCATGATTGAAATGCGTTATCATAAAAGAAGAAAAACTGCATTTCACGACAGAATGCAAAAACATCCTTCGAGAAATTTAGAGCATCTCGACATTGTAGATAAATATTGCAAAATGTGTTCCTTGCTTTTTGGCAATTCCTATTGTCCAATTTTATAAATACAACTTTACAAGATATATTGATGCATGTCTTCTTATGAAATTTTCTTATATACCATTGAAATAAATATTTGTTCTCCATTGTATCTAGCATTATGTTAGTAGACAAAATCACATTTTTTTCCTTTCATCAGCTTTACACATGAAACTACCTACATGTATGCAGAAAAAATACTAATACGTTCTTTCAAAAACATTTCTCAAATAAAAAAATTCACATGGCACTGTTCAGAACTTATATTTTTTTCCCCTTCTTTCGCTTTCGCTTGCATTTTTTACCCTTCTTTCGCTTTCATTCAATAACATGGTTGTTGTCTCCAAATAACATTCTTCTTTTCCCCTCCCTTGCTTATAGGTACCATAAATTTTGCGAATGGCTTCTTCTTCTAATAATGAACGTGCTCGAAGATACTATGCAACAAATAAAGAACGAATAAATGCACGGCGCCGTGAGCTTTACCAAGCAAAAAAAAACGTCATAGAATGTCAAAAACACAAAAAAAAAAGGGTGACCAACCTTCCTCATCTGAAATGGCCCACCCTGAAAACAATCCTCCCTTGCAATTATCAGACTCTTTATCTTCTCAGCAAACCTCTCAAACAAATACATACATGCCTCATTGCCCTAACCCCTCCTTTGCACATGCTTTTAGCAACGTTTATACTGATCAAGCACATCAAGATTTCCGTTCAAAGCTTGATCAACTTCCACCTAAATGCCCATGCTCCATTTGTCTTGAATCATATCCTGGCATACATATCCGCAATTCCAACCACATGTATTGCTGCTCCAGATGCGCCTCTGAAACAAAGGGTCATCGCTTCTCATTATCAAACAACATGGACCCTGGCCCTCAACCAGCTGCCCTTACGTCTCTTTCACAAATAGAAGAAATGCTCATTGCTAGGGTTAATCCTATACTGCAAGTAACACATGCACGTGGTGGCCAGTATAAATACAGTGGCCACACAATTTGTTTTCCTCAAGACATAATAAAAATCGAAAACATGTTGCCACTGCGTGTTGAGCACTTGGACATCCTAATTGTCACGTGTCATAGTAATGAACATAAGGCTTATGATTTCATTGTCAGTAGACATCGCATTCTCGCTGCATTGGAATACAAATTTGCTAATGACCCATACTATAAGAATGTTCGTATTGATTCCAACGCACTGGCGTCCTTACCAGCAATCCCCACCGATGTCTCCTTCTCCCATCACCATTCCAAATACTACAGAACCCATTGTTCGTCGTCCACTTGAACCACCCCATGAGCTCACCGAAGATTTCACAGACCCATCCGCTGGCCAAACATCATCGTTCATACCCATCATACCCAATACAAATACAGAAATCCAAGAAATCTGCCATTATTTGCATGCTTACAACCACCAATCTGATACTACAATTGAGTGGCCAACAATTGGTTTATCGCCAATCAATGAATACAACACAGAAGGTCTACTCTTTATGGCTTTCCCTGCCCTTTTCCCGACAGGCGCTGCAATGCCAAATCAGCCAAGAATGAAAGCAGTGCAGTTACATGAATATGCACTTCATCTCATAGGTTACTACGATAACAGATTTGGAAGCCACCCACGCTTTCGTTATTACATATATAATCTCATGATGCGGCATCGCAGTCAAGCAACAACGACGATTTTTGTGAAAAAAAACATCACAGATAACTTTCCAATATCTATTCAAGATCTGAACATTCGATTAGAACAATTTCCAGATGAGCAATTGGCAGAGCAAGTCATGAGATTCGGTATCTCTTTACGTGGAACAAGGTCATTTTGGCACAAAGCTAAAAATGAACTAATGGACATGATATCTCAACTCGATTGCCCGACGTTCTTCTTCACATTAAGTGCAGCTGATACAAAATGGCCTGATCTTCATGCAGTCATGCCCAGATGTCTTCCTACTGATATTGGAAAACAACAAAAGTGGAGAAATGATAACATTATCTCTAACCCACATTTAACATCACTATATATGCACCATAGATTCACAACATTTCGTGAGATTATCTTGGAGAAATACTTGAATACAAAAGATTACTTGTACAGGTACGCATTCTTACGCATTTTTTTTCCTCCAAGAACTCTAAACAACATTCCTCACCTATTGCAAAATTATCTTACAAAAATGCATACTTGTTAGGTATGAATGGAAACATAGGGGATCTGCGCACATCCATGGTTTCCTTTGGATAGAAAATGCACCTGATATGGAGAATCTCAACTGGGAAGACACAGAAGCAGTCGATATTGCAAGGCAGTTCTTCGACAAATATTTTTCCGCTTGGAACCCTCGTGCTCCTTCGAATTCAAACCAACCAAATGCTTGGACAAATCCCGAAGAACCTTGCCTGTTGTCCACACCGCAAATCTTTAGAACCAATCCTTTTAGTGACTATGAACAGCTCGCCAAATTTGTGCAACATTAAATATAAATCTAGGCTTCAACTTGGTGTTTTGAACTATGCTCTCAAGGTATTCAATCAGGCTTTGATGTGCATATATATATATTTCCCATGTAACGAAGTACAACCTTATATTCTAGCTATACTCTCAATTACAGAGTATAAGTAGGGTAAAATGTTTTTAAATATGAAGGTCTTACAACAAGTTGGCTGGAAGTTCTTGTAACGAGATCCAATCTTGTTAACTTTGGAAGTAATTTGACTCATAAAATGTATTTATATATTTTACTTCTAAAATCACTATTTAAGTTTGCAAAGTTATACATATTCTATTTTTAGTGTGCAAAGTCATGCATATTCTATCTGTAAATTTGAATTGATAACTTTTGAATGATGCAACATATTTTTTTAACCATCAGATTATATTAGAAGATGATATTAAACTACTTGTTCTCGGATCATCTTGCATGTAGTTTAATCTCTGTTTTGTTATTGAATTTCTCCCTACCTTTATTTGACAATATCCATTTTTTACTATATGTGAAGCAGTTGCAAACAAATTTGTAGTTTCTGTTCAGATTTCAACGTTGAAGGACATTTCTGGACGTTCTCTGTATTGCTTCAACTCTGGTAACAACCTTAATCTCCTTTCCGAGTTTTTGCTTCATTTCTATTTCATCCATGGACCATGATAGAAAATCCTCTTCCATCAATTGTACATTAGCCATGCAGCAACTATAGAGTCTTACTTGAAAGTAGAATGTGTTTTTCATATATTTAACATTATGTATATTATAGAAGTAAAAGATGAGTCTTTTATCATATTGTTGAAGTTCCTTTGGAGACAATGCTTAATAGTAAGTGGGTATTATGGTAAACATTTTTATTTGCAAGTTATGGATGGAGGCATAGAACCTTGAGGATAAAGAGCCCTGTCCCAATGTGGGCATGATTCCAGCAACTTCTTGATATGACATATTACTATGGTTAGCTGGCCTGTTATCTGCATTAATTTATGTTTTTATGCCTTGGGAGTTATGACAGTTAAAGAAATATTATAGTGTTCCTCGTGAATTACGGGTTACTTATGTATTGTGTTTTATTTTGCATTCTCTTTTCCGTCGCTAGACTATGCATATGGTTATTTTCTGCTTTTGCATTTAAAATATTTGAATTGACATCTTCAAGCACTCATTTCAGCTGGAGTTTGATAGCACATCATTGTTACATTGAATTCTATTCAATGGCTAGGCTATGCATATGGTTGATTATAGCATATTTGTAATAAACTCATTCAAGCCCGTGTTCATGCATAATGCATTGTTTTTAAAGAGTGACCTGCCTTGAAGAGCATTTATGATGTATAATTTAACATTGTTCTAGGAGAGAATGTGGATCTAGGATTCATTTTTCTTATTTTATTGTAAGAGAGGTTGAGCTAAAATTCTATATAAAGAGAAGCCCTCTCATTTGTTTAGCATGGTTGGATTTGGAAGGACATCCCCTTCAAGCCTAGTCAAAAATCTGTTAGGAGGAAGAAGTAAGGTTCACCGTTTCTATGTCGTTCACCGTTTCCCATCTCATAGGGCTGAATTTGGTCGCTGGAACTGTGTCTGTAAAATCTGTTGTAAGGGACTATATTTAAGGGTAGTTATGCTCCAGAAAAAGGGAAAAGGTTGAGGTGAAATCTTCCTTCTTCAAGATGTTTTGTTATTGATCAATTCATAAGCTTTTTCTGTTGCCATTTCTATGTTTGAGATTTCTGCACTTTAAAGCAGTCCACATCATTGATTATAGCATATTTGTAACAACATGGTCACGCCTCATTTCATTTACATTTTGGACCCTCTTCAATCTAGACTTTGACTTCATTTTGGCCAAATAGAATGGCACTTGTCTTGGTCCACCGTCCCATTTAATCAAAAGTTTATTTTACACTTTACTTAGGGATTCCCCCTTTTTGCTGGAGAAGGGCCAGCCTGGAGAGAAAGAAGGTGGTCTTGTGGTGACATTAGATAAACGCCCCGAGTTCCCCTCAGGCTGCAATTGTGTCTCAGGGCTTTATCACTTTGAGTGCAGGTTTGGGAGGTAACATTGCACATCCAGCACAAAATATAATATTTATAAGGTTAATAATAGGTTTATAAATAAAAAAAAATTAACTAATATTAAAATTTAACTCAACAGATGAATAAAGTCATCTTATACCTTTCAAAAAGTAGGACTCCAATTCTGATGCATGCCGGGAATGAAAGGATGCCATGCTTCTTCATCCATACTATTACTTCTCGTTAAATAAAATAATTGAGTTTCTTGCAATTAAGTTAAAGTTCTTGCTAAAAGTTCCCTTGAAGAACATGCAACGAAGGGAGTTAACCAAATCATATTAGATTGATTAAGCTTGTTTGTACTTACTATTTTCCCTCCCTTATTGTGCCTAACAACTTACCTTACAAATTTTAGATGCCATTTTAAGATTAAAATATCCTCCGTAAGGAACTTATAATTTAGCCAAACTTGAGTATATTTCCTACCACTGTTTTAAGTTATGCGAAATTTCATCACACAAGATGTTTTCATGTATGCAATAGTAGTTAAGATAAATGAATTTTAAATTTAGGAAAACCTGTATTTTTGATCGTGATCATGATCGCCATGGTTCTTCTTGAACAATCCATGCATGCCACTCTTCTTGCTGCAATCAAAATGTCAAAAGAATTTGGGGGAGTTATATTTTTTGATATAAATCTTCCTTTGCCACTTTGGAGGTCTCGAGATGAGACAAGGAAACTTATCCAAAGTGCATGGAATGAGGCAAACGTCATTGAGGTAACCATGCAAGAATTGGAATTTTTTATTGGTGTGCGTTTTATTACTCTGTTTCCACAAACTAAAACAGGATTATGAATGTTTTCTATTTCACATAGATACATAGCTTATACAAAAATATAGACATCTAATAATATTTCATAAGCTAGGGCATTGCATTCAACCTTTATTTGACACCCAATTTTTGTAGAAGCAACACAAAAGTTTGACACAAGAATAGATATGCATATTAAGGGACACGGCCACCTTTAAAGGAAAAGAAATAAATAATACTAAGATCCCCAGATATATATATAACAATAGTGTGGAGTTATTTGAACGAGGCTTGTCAAGGTAATCCCAGCTATTGTGGATCATGAGGCATTACTTTAATGATGCAACATATTTTTTTAACCATCAGATTATATTAAAAGATGATATTAAACTACTTGTTCTCGGATCATCTTGCATGTAGTTTAATCTCTGTTTTGTTATTGAATTTCTCCCTACCTTTATCTGACAATATCCATTTTTTACTATATGTGAAGCAGTTGCAAACTAATTTGTAGTTGTTGTTCAACTTTCAGCGTTGAAGGACATTTCTGGACGTTCTCTGTATTGCTTCAACTCCGGTAACAACCTTAATCTCCTTTCCGACTTTTTGCTTCATTTCTATTTCATCCATGGACCATGATAGAAAATCCTCTTCCATCAATTGTACATTAGCCACTCAGCAACTATAGAGTCTTACTTGAAAGCAGAAAGTGTTTTTCATATATTTAACATTATGTATATTATAGAAGTAAAAGATGAGTCTTTTATCATATTGTTGAAGTTCCTTTGGAGACAATGCTTAATAGTAAGTGGGTATTATAGTAAACATTTTTATTTGTTGGGGCGCCCACATTTGCCTAGGATTTTATAACATAAGAAAACCTTTAAATCCCTGCAAAACCTTCCTCGTGAGGATTAGATTGTGTGGATTATGTTGGGTTTTCTTCTCGTTCCATCTTGACTGGTATTGCCTCAAACTTAGAAAACCACTTTTGGAGATTCTCTCCCATTGGCCTTGGAATTTCACACAACATGGCAGTGGATTAGACTTTTGAGTTGGAATTATATATTATCTCTTGGAAACAAGAAATGAGTGTTCGGTTACCAATGAACATAACTTAACTGGCATGATGGGTCCCTAATATGTGCCCATCTATATCCACAGATCCATGCTCAAGCAAGGAAGGTGGGCTTGGAAGTGGCGCATTTTTTTGAGCTTTGGATAACTAGAACAGTGTGCCCTGCACCATGAGTATAGTCCCCATAGATGAGTGCTTGCCGATGCATTCTTCTCATCCTAGAGCTTCTGGTAATCATTGCCCTGTGTTGGCCTCAGCATAGGGTAGGCCAAGCTTTTTGTGAACATCAAGAGAGGCGAAGTTGCTGGTTTGTACTCCAGGGCTCAAAAGTTCCCCAGTTTGATAAATTTTGACCATCCTTCTAGCCATTTCTGAGCTAGAGTGATGTGAAGAGTCCAAGAAGGAAGCTATGGATGAAAATCCATTGTGACTGATCCTAAACCTGCCAGTTATGGATGGAGACATAGAACCTTGAGGATAAAGAGCCCTGTCCCAATGTGGGCATGATTCCAGCAACTTCTTGATATGACATATTACTATGGTTAGCTGGCCTGTTATCTGCATTAATTTATGTTTTTATGCCTTGGGAGTTATGACAGTTAAAGAAATATTATAGTGTTCCTCGTGAATTACGGTTTACTTATATATTGTGTTTTATTTTGCACTCTCTTTTCAGCAGCTAGACTATGCATATGGTTATTTTCTGCTTTTGCATTTAAAATATGTGAATTGACATCTTCAAGCACTCATTTCAGCTGGAGTTTGATAGCACATCATTGTTACATTGAATTCTATTCAATGGCTAGGCTATGCATATGGTTGATTATAGCATATTTGTAATAAACTCATTCAAACCCGTGTTCATGCATAACGCATTGTTTTTAAAGAGTGACCTGCCTTGAAGAACATTTATGATGTATAATTTAACATTGTTCTAGGAGAGAATGTGGATCTAGGATTCACTTTTCTTATTTTATTGTAAGAGAGGTTGAGCTAAAATTCTATATAAAGAGAAGCCCTCTCATTTGTTGAGCATGGTTGGATTTGGAAGGACATCCCCTTCAAGCCTAGTCAAAAATCTGTCAGGAGGAAGAAGTAAGGTTCACCGTTTCTATGTCGTTCACCGTTTCCCATCGCATAGGGCTGAATTTGGTTGCTGGAAAAGGTATTTATGCTCCAGAAAAAGGGAAAAGGTTGAGGTGAAATCTTCCTTCTTCTTGATGTTTTGTTATTGATCAATTCATAAGTTTTTTCTGCTGCCATTTCTATGTTTGAGATTTCTGCACTTTAAAGCAGTCCACATGGTTGATTATAGCATATTTGTAACAACATGGTCACACCTCATTTCATTTACATTTTGGACCCTCTTCAATCTAGACTTTGAATTCATTTTGGCCAAATAGAATGGCGCTTGTCTTGGTCCACCGTCCCATTTAATCAAAAGTTTATTTTACACTTTACTTAGGGATTCCCCCTTTTTGCTGGAGGAGGGCCAGCCTGGAGAGAAAGAAGGTGGTCTTGTGGTGACATTAGACAAACCCCCCGAGTTCCCCTCAGGCTGCAATTGTGTCTCAGGGCTTTATCACTTTGAGTGCAGGTTTGGGAGGTAACATTGCACATCCAACACAAAATATAATATTTATAAGGTTAATAATAGGTTTATAAATAAAAAAAAATTAACTAATATTAAAATTTAACTCAACAGATGAATAAAGTCATCTTATACCTTTCAAAAGGTAGGACTCCAATTCTGATGCATGCCGGGAATGAAATGATGCCATGCTTCTTCGTCCATACTATTACTTCTAGTTAAATAAAATAATTGAGTTTCTTGCAATTAAGTTAAGGTTCTTGCTAAAAGTTCCCTTGAAGAACATGCAACTAAGGGAGTTAACCAAATCATATTAGATTGATTAAGCTTGTTTGTACTTACTATTTTCCCTCCCTTATTGTGCCTAACAACTTACCTTAAAAATTTTAGATGCCATTTTAAAATTAAAATATCCTCCGTAAGGAACTCAGAATTTAGCCAAACTTGAGTATATTTCCTACTGCTGTTTTAAGTTATGCGAAATTTCATCACACAAGATGTTTTCATGTATGCAATAGTAGTTAAGATAAATGAATGTTAAATTTAGGAAAACCTGTATTTCTGATCGTGATCATGATCGCCATGGTTCTTCTTGAACAATCCATGCATGCCACTCTTCTTGCTGCAATCAAAATGTCAAAAGAATTTGGGGGAGTTATATTTTTTGATATAAATCTTCCTTTGCCACTTTGGAGGTCTCGAGATGAGGTAACCATGCAAGAATTGGAATTTTTTATTGGTGTGCGTTTTATTAATCTGTTTCCACAAACTAAAACAGGATTATGAATGTTTTCTATTTCACATAGATACATAGCTTATACAAAAATATAGACATCTAATAATATTTCATAAGCTAGGCCATTGCATTCAACCTTTATTTGACACCCAATTTTTGTAGAAGCAACACAAAAGTTGGACACAAGAATAGATATGTATATGAAGGGACACAACCACCTTTAAAGGAAAAGAAACAAATAATAGTAAGATCCCCAGATATATATATAACAATAGTGTGGAGTTATTTCAACGAGGCTTGTCAAGGTAATCCCAGCTATTGTGGATCATGAGGCATTACTTTAAGAGACAATTACGAGATCAGTTTCAAAGCAGAGCTTAGGAGATGGATCAAACAACAGAGCAGAACTTTATGCTTTTTGGTAGATTCTGAAAATAGTAATGGAGAAAGGTTTAAATTGTCTACAGGTGATAAGAGATTCCAAGCACATTTCAGAGAGGTCAAACGGAAATTTCAATCAGGAAAATTTGCAGCTGGCCCATCATTGGACGGAATCAGAGAAGCAAGGAAAAATTCCATGTCATTATCTTTTCAGCATGTCTGCGAGGGATAAATATGAAGGCTGATATACTGTCCAAGTAAGCACTGAGGATGCAGAACAGATGGATGGAGATGATTGAATACCCCATCTGGTCCTTCTCATTCAATCTATTTCTAATCAAGCTATTATAGTAATGACCTTTTGGATGGTTTTTTTGGAAGCAGTTTGTTGTAAAATTTCCATGTTTAAGAAACTGATTGTAAGTAGTTTTCTTTGGTGTCTTGAAAAACCTGGAGGATTGCATTAGGTGAAGGCTTTTGAAATTTCTTAAGAGTTCATGTATGGCACAACTGATCCGGATTTAAACAGGAAGGCAACAAATTACATAGATAACCATATACACAAAGATGCAGCGGAAATAATACTTCATTTCATTAATGGAAAATACTGAAATATGCTTACAACCAGAAATGGAAATAAACCAGCTAGGGCGATGGTAGCTTATCTCTAAGAAGAGATGTGATGGCTACATGCCTCTGAACTGTGTTACAATGAGGCTCAAAGGCCTATTTATTGTTGAGAAACAATGGAAAAACCCTTAACATTCCAAAACCTAACCCTAGGAGATGAAACGCCAAACTGTGGGCCCCATTTGGGGTAAATTGGTACATAAACTTCCCGGGGTCGTAACTTTGGCATATGATCTCTGTTTTACGTGTACAATAGCTCATTAGAAAGATCTATCTGAGCACCATCATTGTTGGAACAAGCAACATTGGTCCATTCCATGCCCATGTTGCACCCGGATTCCCCAAAAAACGTCGTTTAGGGCCTCAAAACGGCTCCGGAAGTTCAGGACCCAAAAAACTGCTAAAAATAGTAAGTTGTGCTACAATTAAGGAAACTGAAAATGCTAAGAAAGACAATGGTGGGGGTCGAGGTGGACTTGGCAGGTGGCCACCAATATCCACCTGGATCATTCCTCCCCCCTTAGGAAGCAATGGTCCCCATTTCGTTGTGCTCCTCCATGAGATGAGGAAACTTCTGCTGAACTTGTTCCATGGTGAGCCACTTGCCCTGCTGAAGGAGTTGGCCTGCTTTGACAACTTGATACAGTTGGATATTCTGTTGGCAAGTGTTCTTGATCTGTGTGTCCATGATTCGATCAGTTGCAACTTGTTCCATGCAATCTGGATTTAATTCTGTGGGTTTGAGCTGTTCTGCAATGTCGGATGTGTCTAGCAATGGTGGAAAGTATGGCCGAAGGCGGTCCACATTGAACACTGGGTGCAGGCCAAGGAATGGGGGAATGCTGAGCTCAAATGCCTTGTCTCCCATAGCCTTAGTAATGGTGTAAGGACCATATCAGAGTGGTCTCAATTTCCGATAGGCTCCAGTAAGGCGTTCCTTTTGCAAATGCAACCAGACTTTGTCGCCCACCTGAAACTTGTGTGGCACCCGATGTCGATCATGTCGCTGCTTGTACTTGGAATTTGATTTCTCAAGAATGTCATAGACCTGCTGGCGAATATGTTGGATGCGCTCAATGAAGCTGGTGGCCTTATCTGTTTCGGACTGGACATGAGCTGAATTCATGTGAGTAAGTAGCATGGCCACATCAATGGGGCATAGTGGCTGGAATCCCAAACCCACCTGAAAAGGGCTATGGCCAGTGGAGCTGTGAAGAGCTCGGTTGTAGTTGTGCTGAACATAGGGGAGGCTCTCGTCCCATGTGCGTGGATGCTTTGAGTTATACATGCGTAGAATGTGCACAATCATCCTATTGACCACCTCTGTCTGGCCATCAGTTTGAGGATGAAAGGCTGTGGACTTCGTGAGTTTGGTGTCCAGCATTGACCAGAGACTGGACCAAAATGTGCTGAGAAACCGACTGTCCCGATCTGAGATGATAGACTGTGGGATCCCAAAGTGCACCCACACTCGTTCAAAGAAGAGTTTAGCAGTGGCTTCTGCTGTGATATTCTTCTTGCAGGCCACCATAATGGCCATCTTCGAGAACCTGTCGACGACCACAAAAACACAGTCATTTCCATGCTTAGTGGAAGGAAGGCCTGACATGTAATCCATGGAGATGGATTCCCAAGGTCGACTAGGGGTAGGCAACGGGGTATAGAGGCCGTGCTTCTTAATGGGCGGTTTGGCAATGGCACAAGCAGTACATGATCGGATGTACTTCCCAACATCCTGTCGAAGATTCGGCCAATAGAAATAATTTTGCAGTACTGCCACTGTTTTCTCGACCCCGAAATGCCCAGCAGCCTGACTGTAGTGTGCTTCCCAAATCATATTGGCACGCTCACTTGAAGGAACACAAAGGTGACCGAGGTGGCATAATAGGGCATCCTGGAGGTGAAAATCTGCAACCTGCCGACCCTCCAAGAGTGTCTGGTATGTGTGGCTGAATTTTGGGTCGCTTTTGTAGAGAAGTGGCCAATCAGAAGTCTCGTGCCCACAAGATTTGAGCAGGGTGGTCAGCGCCATGATCGGTGGTCGACTGAGGCAATCTGCAACATTATTGGTGCTGCCCTTTTTATACTTGATATTCAAGTGAAACTGTTGCAGGTACGTAGACCACTTCTGATGGCGATCATTTTGCAATTTCCCTTGGGTCTGTATGAACTGCAGGGGTCGGTGGTCTGTGTGGATGACCGTTTCCTTCCCCAAAATGTAATGCTTCCATTGTCGGCAGGCCTATACAATGGAATACATCTCTTTATCATAAGTGGGGTACTTTCGGACTGTGTCTGAAAGCGTTTCACTGTGATATGCCACTGGATGTCCATGTTGAGTAAGGACTGCCCCAATAGCATAGTCAGAGGCATCTGTCTCGACCTCAAATGGTTGTTGTAAATCTGGTAACGCGAGCACTGGTGTCGTGCAGAGGCGATCCTTCAACTCCCTGAATGCCTTCTGTTGAGATTCAGACCAAAAGAATTTTGCTTTCGCCCCTCCCTTGGTGACTTGACTCAAGGGCCAAGAAATATGAGAAAACCCCAGCACAAATCTGCAGTAGAAGTTGGCAAGACCTAAAAAGCTGCGGAGCTCTGTTAGAGTGGTTGGAGAGGGCCAATCCCGAATGACTTGGACCTTGGCTGGATCGACATGCACCCCCTGTTCATCAATGATGTATCCCAGATACTGAACCTGGGTCATGCCAAAAGTGCATTTCTCCAAATTGGCACATAGCTTGTGTTGCCGCAGCGTTTGGAGAACCTGTCGGATGTGGTGGAGGTGCTCTTCCCAACTCTAGCTGAAGATCAGAATGTCATCCAAGTATACTACTACAAAGGAGTTGGTGAATGGCCGCAAGATGTCATCCATTAGCCTCATAAAGGTTGCAGGAGCATTCGTCAATCCGAAAGGCATGACCAACCATTCGAAGAGGCCTTCCTTGGATTTGAAGGCAGTCTTCCACACATCTGAGGGTTCGATTGGTACCTGGTGATATCCTGACTTCAGATCGATCTTGCTGAAATATTTCTCCCCCTTTAGTTGGTCTAGGAGGTCATCAATCCGCAGGATCGGGTACCTATTACGGACAGTGATCTTGTTCAGCGCCCGATAGTCAATACAGAGTCTCCACGTCCCATCCTTCTTCTGTACCAACACGATCGGGCTCCCACAGGGCGATGAACTCGGATGGATGTGACCTTTCTGCAGGAGCTCCTGAATCTGCCTCTTGATTTCATTTTTCTCCAGAACGGAGCGTCGATAAATTGGTCCATTGGGTAGCGGCGCACCTGGGGTCAGATCGATGGAGTGCTTGACTTGACAGTGCAGAGGAACCCCTGCCGGGGAGGTGAAGATGTCTTCGTACTCCTCCACAATCTTGTCCATCTGTAGCTGTCGTGCAGAGGGACCCCGTTTGGAGGCCGCAGCCACTATCTTCTTCTTCCCTTGAGGGTATATCATCAGGAAAACAAATTTCCTGGTTTTGGAAATGATCTTACTGCATTGTTTTACAGTAATCAAAGAGATGGCGGCAGGTGGTGCTACCTCTGGTATCCTGAACAACTTATTTCCCAATGTAATAATAACAGCACGGGGCCTTGATTCATACACAGCATGTCACTTCCACAAGTATGGTTGTCCTAGTAATACATCACAAACTTCAAGGGGAGCAATGTCACACAATACCTCATCCGTGAAGGGCTTGATGTTGTATGGAAGGCGACACTGCTGACTCACGCGAAGATCTCGCCCTTGGTGAAGCCACCCAATGGTGTATGGTTGTGGATGTGTTGTGGTCGGTAAGCCCAACCGCTTCATGACCTCTGCCGAAATGAGGTTCTTTTGACTCCCGCTATCAACAATGAACTGTATCGGGGAGCCCTTTACCCACATTTGGGAGTGGAAGAGATGCTCCTCCTCCTTTGGATCTTCAAGTTCATTTTTCTGGATCTTTGCGGTAGCAACAGTGGTGCTGGGATCCACATCAATGATCTGCTTCCCTTTTTCATACCCCTTATCGGGTTCTGACTCAGAGTCGGAACATGCATCTGATTCTGAAACCTTTAGCTCAGCCACCAGTGACTGCTTGGCCCGACACTCACTTGTGTTGTGAGTGGAGCTCTTATGGAACTCGCACCATTTTCCAGTGTCCTTTCTCTGCTTCGCGGCGTTGTTCTTTTCTTGCAGCTTCGGCTGGTTGTCTTGGGCTGTCCTGCCTTGGCTCTATCCTTTGTTCTATGGTTTAGGGGCACCTTTCCCCTGCTTTGGATTCGCAGACCCAAAGTCTCGCTTCTTCTGTTTAAACTTCTGCTCGACCTTGACGGCATATCGGTATGCTGCGCTGGGCGAGGGGATGTTTAGGAATTGTATCTCTTCCTGGATGTACTTGTGCAGGCAGCCACGGTATTTGAGTATCAAATGTTGCTCTGAATCCTTGATACCCAACTTTGTGCGAAGGGTATGGAAAGTATTGGTGAACTCTGGCACGTCTTGGTCCCTTCCCTGCCGCAGCGTGGTCCACTTTATGTATTCATCCTCATAGCTTCCGACAGGGTAGTACTGCTCCTTGATGGCATCCCGGAATGAATCCCAGGTGGGTGCGGCTGAAAATAGTGAGCCAGTACTTTCATCCTTCTGCTCGCAGTAGGTTTCCCACCAGTCCTTGACGTGGAGGACTGCTTTGAGAAGAGCAAAAACAATCTTTTCCCGACTCGAAAATTCATGAACAAAAAAATAACCCTCTAGCAGATTTAACCATTTATCTATGGCATCGGCGTCTATCTGACCCTCGAATATGGGGATTTCAAAATTAACTTGTACCTTAAAGGGTGAGGTGTTTCCAGAGGAGCTACTGGAAGCCGATGCGTCCCTTCTGGGTAGCCGCTGAAGGATCTGGGCAAAGTTGTCCATCATCGCGTTCCGTTGTCGCTCGAGGGCTTCTTCGAGCAAGATTTTGATGGGATCTCCTACCCCCTCGTCTTTCTTCTCGTCCGCCATGGGAGGCCGTCGGGATTTGCGAGGCTGGTCTTGCAAAGGTTCAACCAGTTCAAGCCCTAACTCCTTATATCCCGACCTTGTTGGGGACATGCAAAGAAAAATAGAGAAAAAGCATACCGCTCTGATACCACTGATCCGGATTTAAACAGGAACGCAACAAATTACAGAGATAACCATATACACAAAGATGCAGCGGAAATAATACTTCATTTCATTAATGGAAAATACTGAAATATGCTTACAACCAGAAATGGAAATAAACTAGCTAGGGCGATGGTAGCTTATCTCTGAGAAGAGATGTGATGGCTACATGCCTCTGAACTGTGTTACAATGAGGCTCGAAGGCCTATTTATTGTTGAGAAACAATGGAAAAACCCTTAACATTTCAAAACCTAACCCTAGGAGATGAAACGCCAAACTGTGGGCCCCGTTTGGGGTAAATTGGTACATCAACTTCCCGGGGTCGTAACTTTGGCATATGATCTCCGTTTGACGCGTACAATAGCTCATTAGAAATATCTATCCGAGCACTATCATTGTTGGAACGGGTAACATCAGTCCATTCCATGGACCCATGTTTCCCCCGGATTCCCCAAAAAACGTCGTTTAGGGCCTCAAAACGGCTCCGGAAGTTCAGGACCCGAAAAACTGCTAAAAATAGTAAGTTGTGCTACAATTAAGGAAACTGAAAATGCTGAGAAAGACAATGGCTGGGGTCCAGGTGGACTTGGCAGGTGGCCACCAATATCCACCTGGATCAACATATATGAGTTTACGTTTTCCTACTGTTCATACTACATAGCTGTCTCTTCTATAAGCTTACATGCTTTCTGGGTTTGTCAAGTATCCAGTTATGATCCAAGTCCTCCAAGGTATGAACTCTCTATCCGGTCAATTTGAACAGAGTACTATTCTGTGTGCTTGAATGTCGAGAACAGAGTACTATTCTAATTGCTGCCGATTTTAATTGTTGCCGATTTTTCTTTTTGGGATCTTGCTTTTTGATGTCCGGAACTACGCTTGATCATGTATGAGGAGTAATGGGTTCCTATTTTCTCAAGCCCTCCAGGACGGTATTTTGTCATATCAATGTTTATTTTCTGTGAATGATATTTACTTCACATCATTATCACTGACAACAATGCATAAATCCCAATCTATTAGCATAGTTGTAGTTGTGGAAAACCCATCCCAGCCACATTTTAAAGTAGCGAGAAAAACCGGGTTACTTATATATTGTGTTTTATTTTTCATTCTCTTTTCAGTGGCTAGACTATGCATATGGTTATTTTCTGCTTTTGCATGTAAAATATGTGAATTGACATCTTCAAGCACTCATTTCAGCTGGAGTTTGATATCACATCATTGTTACATTGAATTCTATTCAATGGCTAGGCTATGCATATGGTTATTTTCTGCTATTGCATGTAAAACTTGTGAATTGACGTCTTCAAGCATGCATTTCAGCTGGAGGAGTTTGATAGCACATCACTGTTAGGTTGAATCAAATAGCATTAACAATTTCATGATTTCTGTTGGCACCTATTGGCACCATACTACCATCTCCAAGTCTGCTTCAAGAGAGTATTTTGTCATATCACTGTTTATTTTCTGTGAATGATATTTACTTCACATCATTATCACCGATAACAATGCATAAATCCCAATCTATTAGCGTAGTTGTAGTTGTGGAAAACCCATCCCAGCCGCATTTTAAAGTAGCGAGAAAAACCGGGTTACTTATATATTGTGTTTTATTTTGCATTCTCTTTTTAGTGGCTAGACTATGCATATGGTTATTTTCTGCTTTTGCATGTAAAATATGTGAATTGACATCTTCAAGCACTCATTTCAGCTGGAGTTTGATAGCACATCATTGTTACATTGAATTCTATTCAATGGCTAGGCTATGCATATGGTTATTTTCTGCTATTGCATGTAAAACTTGTGAATTGACGTCTTCAAGCATGCATTTCAGCTGGAGGAGTTTGATAGCACATCACTGTTAGGTTGAATCAAATAGCATTAACAATTTCATGATTTCTGTTGGCACCTATTGGCACCATACTACCATCTCCAAGTCTGCTTCAAGAGAGGCTACAATGTTGCTCCAAAACTTAACCCAAGGTCTGCCCCAAAAGGTACTTCTACTTCTGGTTCAAGCTTTGTTCACTAGGCTCCAAGATTTCTCCAAAAAACTCTCAGAGCGATGGTGATTACACACACTAATATCACTGAACCTAATGAGATGCAAACAATAGCTGTTGTTCACACAGAAGCTGTCCATTTACACAATCAACTGTGACAGCTTATGTTGGGGTTGTTCCGGAACTAATGTATACAGTCTTTATAGATTTTTGAGGCTATGTCTACCCATATGTTTTTTATATACGTCCCTTACCAAACAATTTGAATACATCAATCTTACCATGCCATTCTCCCTGTGGAGTTTTTTTCTTATTAGATTACCCAGGCTTTTTAGGATTGCCTAAATATGTATCTTGTGATTACATCCCCTACCAAAACCATACGAATACATCCTTTTACTAAACAAAATCTCTTTGAGGACTCTGTTTTGAACTATGCTCTCAGGTTATTCAATCAGGCTTTGATGTGCATATATATATATATTTCCCATGTAACGAAGTACAACCTTATATTCTAGCTATACTCTCAATTACAGAGTATAAGTAGGGTAAAATGTTTTTAAATATGAAGGTCTTACAACAAGGTGGCTGGAAGTTCTTGTAACGAGATCCAATCTTGTTAACTTTGTCAGTGGTTTATCCTATGCTTTCTGCCAAATTTGTGCAACATTAAATATAAATCTAGGCTTCAACTTGGTGTTTTGAACTATGCTCTCAGGTTATTCAATTACTCTTTGTTAACTTTGTCGGTGGTTTATCCTATGCTTTCTGCCAAATTTGTGCAACATTAAATATAAATCTAGGCTTCAACTTGGTGTTTTGAACTATGCTCTCAGGTTATTCAATCAGGCTTTGTTAACTTTGTCAGTGGTTTATCCTATGCTTTCTGCCAAATTTGTGCAACATTAAATATAAATCTAGGCTTCAACTTGGTGTTTTGAACTATGCTCTCAGGTTATTCAATCAGGCTTTGATGTGCATATATATATATATATCTATATATATATATATATATATATATATATATATATATAGATATATATATATATATTTCCCATGTAACGAAGTACAACCTTATATTCTAGCTATACTCTCAATTACAGAGTATAAGTAGGGTAAAATGTTTTCAAATATGAAGGTCTTACAACAAGGTGGCTGGAAGTTCTTGTAACGAGATCCAATCTTGTTAACTTTGGAAGTAATTTGACTCATAAAATGTATTTATATATTTTACTTCTGAAATCACTATTTAAGTTTGCAAAGTTATACATATTCTATTATTAGTGTGCAAAGTCATGCATATTCTATCTGTAAATTTGAATTGATAACTTTTGAATGATGCAACATATTTTTTTAACCATCAAATTATATTAAAAGATGATATTAAACTACTTGTTCTCAGATCATCTTGCATGTAGTTCAATCTCTGTTTTGTTATTGAATTTCTCCCTACCTTTATCTGACAATATCCATTTTTTACTATATGTGAACCAGTTGCAAACTAATTTGTAGTTGCTGTTCAACTTTCAGCGTTGAAGGACATTTCTGGACGTTCTCTGTATTGCTTCAACTCTGGTAACAACCTTAATCTCCTTTCCGAGTTTTTGCTTCATTTCTATTTCATCCATGGACCATGATAGAAAATCCTCTTCCATCAATTGTACATTAGCCACTCAGCAACTATAGAGTCTTACTTGAAAGCAGAAAGTGTTTTTCATATATTTAACATTATGTATATTATAGAAGTAAAAGATGAGTCTCTTATCATATTGTTGAAGTTCCTTTGGAGACAATGCTTAATAGTAAGTGGGTATTATGGTAAACATTTTTATCTGCTCGGGCACCCACATTTTCCTAGGATTTTATAACATAAGAAAACCTTTAAATCCCTGCAAAACCTTCCTCGCGAGGATTAGATTGTGTGGATTATGTTGGGTTTTCTTCTCCCAAAGACTATTAATTTGCATAGCACTGTGCAGCTTGTGTTGGTTACTCACACAACAATGTTAAATACAGATACTTTGCCTTGGCCTACTCTGTTTTGTCACTGGGCAATCCAACTTTCAGCATTGAGGGACATTTCTGGGCGTTTTCTGTATTGCTTCATCTCCGGTAACAACCTTAATCTCCTTTCGGAGTTTTTGCTTCATTTCTATTTCGTCCATGGGCCATGATACAAAATCCTCTTCCGTCAATTGTACATTAGCCACTGAGCAACTAAAGAGTCTTATAAATTTCATTCAAAATTATTTTCCGATTGAAATGATTCAGTTATATATATGCTTTCTTGATAGTTTAAACTTTATTCTTTTGTGTTAAACTAATGCAAAGTGGTGCCATCGTGGCTGTCTTGTTTTTAGTGAACAGACTCTAGAAAATCTTAGATACAAACTTCAATACCTTTGCTTATGTCTGTCTGAATTCTGGACTGGTCATATCCCTGTATTGATATTATATTCCACTTCGCATTTTTTTTGTCATCCACACATTAAGAAAGTGAAAAACAAATACATGCATGTACATTTACATTTAGAATGCATGCGGAAATTGATTTAGGACTTTGCGTGTGCTCTCTGCTCTATGTTCAAACAGTTTCGCTTCTCTTTCCTTAGTAGCTAGTATTTTCACTGCAAAAAAGAAAGTAAACGATTGTTTATCATCTTAGATTGCATATTTAGGAATTGTTTATATACATCACGCGATCAACCTTAAAGGCAAACTTCTTAAGAAATATCAACTGTAAAATACATTTCAATAAACATAAAAACGCTTTGGAACCTAACACACACCATTTAGAAGTCTAGGCTAGAGACGTGTTCTGGCGTCGTAGAGCCTGGTAACTATCACTTTCATCGTAGGTTGGGTGATTCCTCCTCTTTAAAATGACAAGTGCCAGTACGGACTTGTGCTCCCACGTACCGTCGAGTATATATTGGGAGACCACAGTAGGCTATATCCTTTATCCTTAGGAAGCCGTGTCTGCCGCCCTATCGATCGCAATGCACTGAACATAGCATTCGGGAAGATTGAATGCCGTACCATAAAAAGTATTCTACAGTTGTGCGATTGGTTTGGTAATCCCCCTGTCTAGATATCCAGAGTAGTCACTTTCGTTCCTTTTCGGACTCCTTAAAAGAAAAGGACCATCTGAGCACTGGTCACTTCAGGCTCGTTAAAAATCGAAGGCGACTAGAGTCATCTTTAGCTTTCTCTTGACTCTTAAAAAATGAAAAAGAAAATTGTGTCAAAGTGTCATAAAATTTATTTAAATCGGAATAACCTCACTATTCCCTCGTTGGTCTTAGGGTAGGAAAATGGAGTCCACCAATCAAGGATTTCCCCATGGAGGAATCATGCTCCCTTTTCCTCTAGGGGAGATGTTGGTGCACCTCATATGGCTACATTAACCCTTCTAGGGCTTGCAATTGGCCTGCCAATATGCTTTTTCTCGACCTCTGCCGTTCAAAACACCGTGATTCTTGAGCAATCAACTCAGCAACTAGATGACACTAGAGTTTCCCAAATCGAAGGCGACTAGAATCGTCCTTAGCTTTTTCTCGTCTCTTAAAAATTGAATAAGCAAGTTGTGTCAAAGTGTCATACAATTTATTCAAATCGGAATAACATCACTGCTCCCTCGTTGGTCTCAATTTGACAAAATGGAGTCCACCAATCAAGGATTTCCCCTTGGGGGAATCCTACTCCCTTTTCCTCTAGGGGAGATGTTGGTGTACCTCATATGGCTACATTGTCCCTTCCAGGGCTTACACTTCGCCTGCTGGTATGGCTTTTCTCGACCTCTGTCGTTCAAAACACCATGATTTTTGGGCAATCAAATCAGCAACCAGATGATACTAGAGTTACCCCCAAACCTTCTATTTCATTTGTTTCTCCCTCTCCTTCCTCTGTGCTTCATGGAAGTATGCTTAAAAAAAATGAACGTATAAAAGTTGTTGTAATAAATATTTTTCTTCATTATGTTTACAATCTTAAATGCCCACTCATTTAGAAAAAAGCTAAACATGCTTCTTTCAACATTTTTGTGTTTTTTTTTGTACCAGAAAATGACATCAAACCTCACTGAAAATGAAATTTCCTCAAAGTTATCTGGATCAACTCATATTCAACCATACCTACAAATTGCTGAACTTGAGCCAATACAATCAATGCAAAATTCAACTCCACGATGTCGTACTGCAATTTCAGATGGAACACATAAGAAACACATCATGCTTCCAAAAGATTTCAATGATCTCGTAGCAACAGGCTTGCTACAAAAGGGTTCTATTATAAATGTTAAAAGTTGGACTACCTCAGCTATTGGTCCTTCAACGTAAGTTTGTTATAAATTTCTTATTTCAAATTTAACATTTTTTTACTTATAACACAACCGCTTCTAACAGTTATTCCTTTGACTCTCATTTGTCGTGTAGGTCTATAAAGCTAATAGACTTTGAAATATCTACTTCATATGCACCCTTAATTGGCAATCCAAAAACTATGAGTGTCCCCATCACATTTGATGAAAACTCTCCATCCTCATCGGATCCACATCCTCCATCAAAAAGACACTGCCCTCTTCCAACTACTCCAACCCCGTCCATTCAACCGGTTCAAATTCCCATCAAATCGTTAAACCCTTACCACTCAAACTGGTGCATAAAAGGATATGTCCAAAGGAAAACAACTCTTTGATAGTTTCAGAATCAATACGGACCCGGTAAAGTGTTTGGTTTTGACCTGTTGGATACAGAGGGTGGAGAAATACATATTACATGTTTCAACAATGTCGCAGATTATTTTTTCAACAAAATCCAAAATGGAAATGTCTACATTTTTTCTAAAGGGAATGTGAAAATGGCTAATAAGCAATACAACCACTTGAACAATGACTGGGAAATTTTGTTGAATGCAACATCTACCATAGAACATGTTGCCGGTGAAAAAAAACACAATCCAACAGTGCGATTCAATATAAAATCAATTGATGATATCAGAACAACAAACGTCAACTCCATTGTTGATATTCTTGGTGTTGTCACAGACATTTCCAGTGTATGCACTATACGTAGAAAAGATGGCTCTAAAGTCAATAAACAAACAGTACAGCTTCGAGACATGTCAGGGTATAGCATAGATGCAATCTTTTGGGGACATAATTTTAATGTCGTTTCACAGGAAATCTCCTCCCTATGTGCTACAGGAAATAACCCCATCATTGCAATCAAATCTACACGTGTTGGAGAATTTAATGGAAAAAAATATCGACACTACAACGAGATCCATTGTTCTTGTAGATCCTGGCATTGAAGAGGCCCATGCGCTAAAGTTGTGGTTTAAAAAAGAAGGCTCGACTGCTGCTTCTACATCTTTGACAACAAGATCTCCTTTTTGCCACCAACAAAAAAAAATAACAATTGCGGACATTTACAGTATGGATTCCTTAGAGAAACCAACATTTTTCCAATTAAAGGGCACAATAACAAAAATTGGTATGGATATTTTTTACTACATTTCTTTCTCGTCGCTTGTTGGTGGGAAAAAATGCATGAAAAAACTTATTCCACAAAATACAGGGGTGTGGTTCTGTCCAAAATGCAACGCTGAAGTAAGCAACTGTGATTACAGATACTTATTGAAAATCGACATATAAGATCACACTAGTGAATTGGCTTCAACTGTTGCTTTCGAAGACGCGGGCTCTACAATTCTTGGAAATAATGCCAAAGACTTCTATCTATTATCTTCAGATCCAGAACTAATCAAGGAAATTGTCTCTAGAGCTCTATGGACAGATCATATCTTCACACTATCGGTGAAGACGGAAACTTTTAAAGAAGTCCCACGATTGAAATGCGTTATCATAAAAGAAGAAAAACTGCATTTCACGATAGAATGCAAAAACATCCTTCGAGAAATTCAGAGCATCTCAACATTGTAGATAAATATTGCAAAATGTGTTCCTTGCTTTTTGGCAATTCCTATTGTCCAATTTTATAAATACAACTTTACAAGATATATTGTTGCATGTCTTCTTATGAAATTTTCTTATATACCATTGAAATAAATATTTGTTCTCCATTGTATCTAGCATTATGTTAGTAGACAAAATCACATTTTTTTTCCTTTTATCAGCTTTACACATGAAACTACCTACATGTATGCAGAAAAAATACTAATACGTTCTTTCAAAAACATTTCTCAAATAAAAAATTCACATGGCACTATTCAGAACTTATATTTTTTTCCCCTTCTTTCACTTTCGCTTGCATTTTTTACCCTTCTTTCGCTTTCATACAATAACATGGTTGTTGTCTCCAAATAACATTCTTCTTTTCCCCTCCCTTGCTTATAGGTACCATAAATTTTGCGAATGGCTTCTTCTTCTAATAATGAACGTGCTCGAAAATACTATGCAACAAATAAAGAACGAATAAATGCACGGCGCCATGAGCTTTACCAAGCAAAAAAAAACATCATATAATGTCAAAAACACAAAAAAAAAGGGTGACCAACCTTCCTCGTCTGAAATGGCCCACCCTGAAAACAATCCTCCCTTGCAATTATCAGACTCTTTATCTTCTCAGCAAACCTCTCAAACAAATACATCCATGCCTCATTGCCCTAACCCCTCCTTTGCACATGCTCTCAGCAACATTTATACTGATCAAGCACATCGAGATTTCCGTTCAAAGCTTGATCAACTTCCACCTAAATGCCCATGCTCCATTTGTCTTGAATCATATCCTGGAATACATATCCGCAATTCCAACCACATGTATTGCTGCTCCAGATGCGCCTCTGAAACAAAGGATCATCGCTTCTCATTATCAAACAACATGGACCCTGGCCCTCAACCAGCTGCCCTTACGTCTCTTTCACAAATAGAAGAAATGCTCATTGCTAGGGTTAATCCTATACTGCAAGTAACACATGCACGTGGTGGCCAGTATAAATAGAGTGGCCACACAATTTGTTTTCCTCAAGACATAACAAAAATCGCAAACATGTTGCCACGGCGTGTTGAGCACTTGGACATCCTAATTGTCACGCGTCATAGTAATGACCATAAGGCTTATGATTTCATTGTCAATAGACATCGCATTCTCGCTGCATTGGAATACAAATTGGCTAATGACCCATACTATAAGAATGTTCGTATTGATTCCAACGAACTGGCGTCCTTACCAGCAATCCCCACCGATGTCTCCTCCTCCCTTCACCATTCCAATACTACAGAACCCACTGTTCGCCTTCCACTTGAACCACCCCATGAGCTCACCGAAGATTTCACAGACCCATCCGTTGGACAGACATCATCGTTCGTACCCATCATACCCAATACAAATACAGAAATCCAAGAAATCCGCCATTATTTGCATGCTTACAACCACCAATATAATACTACAATTGAGTGGCCAACAATTGGTTTATCGTCAGTCAATGAATACAACACAGAAGGTCTACTCTCTATGGCTTTCCCTGCCCTTTTCCTGACAGGCGCTGCAATGCCAAATCAGCCAAGAATGAAAGCAGTGCAGTTACATGAATATGCACTTCATCTCATACGTTACTACGATAACAGATTTGGAAGCCACCCACGCTTTCGTTATTACATATATAATCTCATGATGCGGCATCGCAGTCAAGCAACAATGTCGATTTTTGTGAAAAAAAACATCACAGATAACTTTCCAATATCTATTCAAGATCTGAACATTCGATTAGAACAATTTCCAGATGAGCAATTGGCAGAGCAAGTCATGCGATTCGGTAGCTCTTTACGTGGAACAAGGTCATTTTGGCACAAAGCTAAAAATGAACTAATGGACATGATATCTCAACTCGGTTGCCCGACGTTCTTCTTCACATTAAGTGCAGCTGATACAAAATGGCCTGATCTTCATGCAGTCATGCCCGGATGTCTTCCTACTGATATTGGAAAACAACAAAAGTGGAGAAATGATAACATTATCTCTAACCCACATTTAACATCACTATATATGCACCATAGATTCACAGCATTTCGTGAGATTATCTTGGAGAAACACTTGAATACAAAAGATTACTGGTACAGGTATGCATTCTACCGCATTTTTTTTCCTCCAAGAACTCTAAACAACATTCCTCACCTATTGCAAAATTATCTTACAAAAACGCATACTTGTTAGGTATGAATGGCAACATAGGGGATCTGCGCACATCCATGGTTTCCTTTGGATAGAAAATGCACCTGATATGGAGAATCTCAACCGGGAAGACACAGAAGCAGTCGATATTGCAAGGCAGTTCTTCGAAAAATATATTTCCGCTTGGAACCCTCGTGCTCCTTCGAATTCAAACCAACCAAATGCTTGGACAAATCCGGAAGACCCTTGCCTGTTGTCCACACCGCAAATCTTCAGAACCAATCCTTTCAATGACTATGAACAGCTCGTCAATTGTGTTGAACGTCACACAAAATGCTCAGAAAGCACGTGCCTAAGAAAAAATGGATCCTCACTCCAATGTCGTTATAAAGCATCGTGGGAATTACATCCAAAATCGGCCTTATTCATTGATTCCAATGGCCAAAAAACATACACCCCTGCTCGGAACGACGATCGACTCAATAGCCATAACCCTACCATCCTATCTATTTGGCGTGCAAATGTTGACTGCCAACCAGTACTCTCCATACACGCTGTACAAAAATATATCACCAAATATGCATCCAAAGCAGAAAAAAAATCTGAAAGCTTCCACGACATGCTACATAGAATTGTCCTGGCTTCACCCATTGCTAACCCAGCAACATCCGCATTTCGAAAATTTCTTGTAGAAACCCTTGTTGATCGTGACATTGGAGCACAAGAAACCTGCCATATGCTGCAAAAATTACCGTTAACATTATGTAGTCGGCCATTCATTTCTTTAAATGTAAACCAAAAAATTCTTATGCGCCTTCCACAAACGGACACCACCTCCACTACATCCCCGCACTTCATAGATACATATATCCAGCGCCCTTCTACCCTAGAGTCCACATCACTAATAGAGTTGGCAAGATCCTGGTCATATGATCCTTGTCGCAGAACAAACAAATGGAAACAAAGGCCTACAAAAGCAATTGTTCGGGTCATACCACGTTACTCCTCCATACCATCCACAACAGAACCTTTCTATGCTGACTTTTGCAGGGTTGAACTTATGCTATACAAACCTTTTCGCCGTATCGTACAAGATATAGGAGATTCTGCTGCAGAATTCATCGCAAATTGGCAAACATTTCGCCCATTCTACAATCCTTGGCATCAACACCGCACACTATCTGATATTGAATCTGTCACAAATGATACCTCAACTATGAATGAAGCCAATCCAACAGACACCATGGAAATAAATGAATGGGAATTACTTTCCCAATTACACCCTACAAATGAGCTTCTCATAAACGACCTTGACATGCTTGGTCTTCGTGGCTTTGATGACACCCATAACTGGAATCATACCACTATCCCATTGGATCTACAAAATAATGCAATACAATTCATTGAGAATAGCCGCTCCATCCACCGCATTCTTCAAACACATCAACATACCCTGCCAACCCTTACTACATTATCTCCAATGCAAAGAAAAGCTCTAAATATTATTTTTAATCATTTTGCTAGGAAGGATTATTTACCCGCTCTCAGAATGATAATACAAGGCACTGCTGGTACGGGAAAATCCCTCCTTATTAATTGCATCAAAGATATGCTCATAGGCCTTGCAAGCCTGGAACCTTCACCAATCATGCTCCTCGCCCCTACAGGGGTTGTTGCCTTCAACATACAAGCATCGACAATCCATTCTGATTTGCACCTTCCTATAAAGGATCTTATGCCGTTAGACGGTAGTGCTCTTGCAAAACTCCAAGAAGAACTCAGGCATATAAGATACATACTAATCGATGAAATGAGCTTCATTGGGCCAAAGCTTCTCAGCCATATTGATGAACGTCTTTGCGAGGCATTTCCCCACCAAAGAAGCACTCCTTTCGGTGGTTGTTCCATAATATTGGTTGGTGATCTCGGTCAGCTACCACCCGTCAAAGACATACCTCTATATGCAGGGACGAGCCACGGAAGCGCACTGTGGAACACCTTCAACACAGTCATCACATTAGACACAATATTTCATCAACAAGGCGACGACATCGCCCAGGTTACTTTCGGGAACATTCTCCAGAACATTAGAGATGCAAATCCAACAATCGACGACTACAACGTACTCATGTCACGGACAGATTCCTTTTTATCAGAAGAAGAAATATGTTCATTCCATGATTCCATGCATCTATTTCCAACAAATGCTCAAAAAACGGTCCATAATAAGCAAATGATGAAATCTCTAAACACTCCTATCGCATGATCCATTGCTGAAGATGACAACACATATTCCAGTCTTTCCTCTGAAGATGAGCAACTTGAGCGAATTGTATTGCTATGCAATGGCGAAAAAGTTATGTTGACTTCCAACCTTTGGGTTTCAGCAAGTCTTGTTAATGGTTCCCTTGGAAAAATTGTAACCATCTTTTACAAAGAATCAACTGCACCACCACAAATTCCAACATTTGTTGTCGTAGATTTCCCCAAGTACATTAGGCCTCCTTGGGATGAAAGAAACCCCACTCACTTGCCTATTCCAGCAGTAAAAAGAAATGGTTGTGCACAAATTCCACTGAAGATGGCTTGGGCTTTAACCATACATAAATCTCAAGGTATGACCCTTCCAAAAGCAACAATTGACATTGGAAAAATAGAACGTCAAGGTCTCACATTCACAGCTATTTCAAGAGTGCCTTCTCTACAAGATCTCCGGATTAACCCCGCATTCAGTTTCGATCGTTACAGTAAAATGAAGGACAACAAAAACATTGCTCGCAGAAAACACGCAGAAGAAATTCTACGTTCAATGCCGCCTCCAGATAATCTGCTCCAACCCGTACTTTGACATCACCAAAAGGTTTCCTCCATTTATTTAAGTCATTCCATTTCATAACATACTTTTCATATCTTTCAACAACAACAAACTTTAATCAATATTAGTAAATAAGCAAATACTAGAATGTCTTTATATTGTTTGTACATCTCATTCTAACCTTTTCTTTCGTTTGCAGCAGGCCACATGGGCTCAGAAATAACATACCTGCACAACTACATGTAGATTGGCAAGCAAAAAAACTGCATCTCCAGCTGTGCATTGACCTCCAATGGTGTTCAATATGCCGTTATTCGCCATGCATCTTCCACTAACGATATATGGATCTCCATAGCAAAGGTAACTTCATTACCATTCATTCCAGATTCATTTTAACACAACTCACCTGTAGAGTATTACTAATAAATTTCTACAACTGATTTACATATTACTAATTCTAACAAAATATAAATTTTGCAGGTCCATTGCTGCTTCGCTGCCTCCACCATGTTTTCGTACAACTTCAAAAATGGAATGACAAGCATAATGTTCTTTAGACTATTATATTCCTTCTCGAACCTCTTTTGTTACAATTCACTGTTTGTGTTTTCCATGTCAAACTTGAAAAAGGATGTTTCAAGATCAAATACCGTTTTCATTGTTTGTTTCCTCACAACTTTTTGTGTTTTCCATTTCAATCCTTAAAAAGGATGTTACAACACACTTTGTATTTTCCATTTCAAACTTTAAAAAGGATGTTACAATACACTATTTGTATTTTCCATTTCACGCTTAAAAAAGGATGTTTCAACATCAAATACCATTTTGATAGTTCATGTCCTCACAACTATTTGTGTTTCCCGTTTCAAATTTAAAAAGGGATGTTTTGAGATCAATGCCATTTTGATAGTTTATGTCCTCACAACCATTTCATTGTCAATGGGTTTTAACATATTTTGTTTACAAAATCAATTGACTTTAGTGATTATAATTCATGTTTTCAATATATCTTCATATTAATTTAATTTTCAATTTGAGTAATGGTTTCTTAAATAGCCCTTTCCAAATCAATATGGTTGCCCGGTTGTTGTTCGCATATTAATTTAATTTCCCATTTGAATAATGATTTCTTAAATAGCCCTTTCCAAATCAATATGGTTGCCCGGTTGTTGTTCGCATGGATTCATTCATTTATCTTCACCTTTAACTCCACAATTTTTTCCAACAACAAACAAAGGTCTCTAAACAGGTTCAATACATATTTATGGCTGCTTGCATTCCATTTCAGCGGTTTTAGGCATCGCTCCCTCAAATTAAAGCTCAAATTCATCGACCCTTGCTTCCAAAAAAGCCCGCAAAAGCCTATTCACGTTTCAATATTCTTCCACACACTATGCCTTACGGCGTTTCCTTTGCAACACTAGGTGCAAATGCTAGTTAAATTAAAGTTTTAAAAGCTCTATCACTATATAGACATACTACAACATAATCAAGAAATTAACCATATTACACTATATACTTTAAATTTGTTTATCTTCAAAAACATTTTACATTATAGAATTTAATAAAATTTAAAGATCGTGTAAGCATTAAAATGTAGATAAGATTACCTTTAAAGTGAAAATATTTGACCATCTTAATTTAAATAACATTTGTAATTTTAAATACTATTTTAATTTTAAGTAACTTTTTCAAATAACATATTCTACTTTAAGGAACATAATAGCTAGCTAATCAAAAAGCCAATTCTAAGAAGAATATAGGGATTTTCCGCAAAATCACATCCCTTCAATTAAAAAATTGTATATGGGATATACAATCGATTTATAAAGGTATAAAGATACGTCAATAAGATGGTTCAAATTCATTACAATAATATTTATAAGCTTACCAAATAAAAACTTTGTAAACAAGAGGGCTATGTGGCAGCTAGTCCCTGCTTTAAGCAGGAGGAATAAGGAATTGAAGATAGCAGAAATATTGAGACATCTGCCAAGAATGCAGCATTAGCAGACACCACTCACTATTTGAAATTCACAATTGAACTGGACTTCCTTCCTCGATGTTACTGTATTAGTTAACAGCCAAAATTATGCTACAATACCAGATAGAAGTCTCTTACCTCTCGCGGTGTGGCCAAACAATACCTAGATAGAAGCCTCCTACATCTCGCGGTGTGGCCAAACAATACCCAAGCCATTTAAGCACCTGTAGCTTCCATGGGCCTAGTTCTTGTAAAGTGTATGGGGTCAAGAAGTTATTATAACATAAATATATGTAAGCCGTTCAATACCTCAGACAGAAAAAAAATTGTAATTTCCGTCGTGTCAGTCTGAGCGTGTCAAATGTGTTCTTTAGTACTATTTCTTACCTCTCACTAGCTAGATCTATTGATTTACTTATCAATACGACGCATCGTTACCAATAGCAACAAGTAAAACTTTGAGAGGAATGTCATATATATAAATATTGGAGTTCCATTTAGAGTCAAAAACGTGAAGAAAAACTACTACTTTATAGCCTGATTTCTTCCTTAGTTACATCGGTTCGTTGCTAGTGAATATCTCGTAAGTTTCATTAATTCGGCCACTGAACGCAGTGATGTCAAAACAAGTAAGTTGTACAAAAGGTGAAAGGATGGATGAAAATGTTCCTACACGCTAAATGCATTGATTGGAGGTTATGAGGTATAGGGGGTTATGCTCAACCGAGGGTTTAATGTAAAAATCCTACCTAATAAATCTTGAGAGTTTATGGGAAATTTAGGTTTAGAAAAACAACCTCCCAATCCTTCTAAATAAAGCCGCTATTGCGGGGGAGTGATTCCAACCAACCAGTCCGTTGCATACATTTATCCATTTCCTGAAGTGTTGGAAAGCGATTACACATAATAGCGGAGCTGCAGAGAGGTTCTTATCATCTCCAGCTTGAGATGTCATTCAATATATAGAAGTATTTTGAGGACCTTGATCTACACTTCGAAGGGTGAAAGTAGCGATCACGCTTTTAGTTTACAATCCTCATTAAGCTTTAATGTGGGACCGGGGAATCTCAGAATGCCTTTCTTGTAAGAATAGTAAAGTTATAGATATTGGTAAGGACCGGCAACACGGCGACACTGACACCAACCAAGCACCTGAGGTAATTCGATGTATGTGGTTGCCTTTACTAACCCGCTTGCACTCGGGCTCGAAACCTTACATTGTAGTTACGTAATGAAGCTCTCCTTGTAAAAAAGCATTGTACTTCTAACTAGTGCATGTAGTTAAAGATGTAGAGGCAATTCTGTGTAGGATTTTCATGGTCGAAACGTGCCTCCTACCTCCTGTCTCGCCACGAGAAGTGTAACGAGAACGAGTGCCTTGAAGAAACTAAGCTGTCAAACACACAGTTTTTCAGAGAGGATTGACTAGGAATAGGTGATCGTGCCGCTCACGTTCATACCAGGTAATGTTCCTCCTTATTAAAGGTAGCCATTCCTGCTTCATATATGAACATTTGACTTTGGCGTTCAAGTGGATTGAATAAGGAATAGTGAGAGAACGAGTTCCATATCATCAATGCTTTATATCACCTTTGATCAAGACCACTGCATTTGCATGCGGTTCTTGGTGCCGAGCGTATCTTCGGGTCCAAATGAGGGAGTAATGTCTTCTGTCCATCCTATCGATAGGGAGGTTTTAGGTAATATCCAAACGAAATCACTCCATATTATACAAGGCTTGACCCACCCTCTCGCTCATGAGTGTATGGGACAAAGCAAAGCATGTGCTTCCCACTTCTGGATCCACGCCCGTGTCTATGTCACTCATGTGTGTGGTGGTGAGCACCTTCGGTAGCTAGGAAAATTCAAGATAGAAAGTAGTATATCTAAGACATTTCCTATGGCTCAGCAGCGAGCTGCAGTAGGAAACCAAGCCAAGCAATATCATTTTGCGTAGGATTTGCATGGGTTACATGTGCCTTTGCGTGCAGAGGATGAAGATGTTGAAGGTTCAAACGAGTGGATTATTCAAGTAGGAAACCAAGCCAAGCAATATCATTTTGCGTAGGATTTGCATGGGTTACACGTGCCTTTGCGTGCAGATGATGAAGATGTTGAAGGTTCAAACGAGTGGATTGAATAAGGAATAGCGAGAGAACAAGTGCAGCATACAAAAATAGAACAAAGGCGACATGAGCAGGAACAACAAAGATAGAGTTAGCCATTTACCTTGAACCAATAGAAATGAAATGGGGCGGTAGTGTTCAAACCCAGTGGTGTTCCCATCCTTTGGGATGTTGGCAATAAAAGTGGGATGTTGAATATGAGCTATGACATCTTGCTGAAGTAGGCAACTTCATAAGGACTTTGAAAGCAAAGGAAAGGATGATCGACCTAACTAGCGAGGTAGGGGGGAAAGCAGCCCACAAATGTACAGGAGGAAGCACAAAGCATGTGAACATAGAGGATGGATTAGGAGTAGGTGACCGCGCTGCTCGCATTCATCTCAGGTAATGTTCTTCCTTATTCAAGCCAGCCATTCCTGCTCCGTATATGAATGACTTCGGCGTTCGTCTATCTATTCCCACTGATAATAGGAAGGAAGGAGTTGCTCTCCGCTGCTCCCCCTCTCTCCATGCCCGCGGAGGATGAAGATGGGGAAGAACATGGGCAAGAAGATGGGGAAGGTTGTTTACAGATTGTTTACAGAGGATGAAGATGGGGCAGGTTAAAACAAGTGGATTGAATAAGGAATAGCAACAGAACAATTGCAGCATACAAAAACATAACAAAAATAGCTCAAAGGCAGCATGACCAGGAAGAGCTTGAGTTGGTAGTGCTCGCACCTCTGTTTGAGGGATCAGTGCAGAGGTGGCTGGGAACATGTCCATTAACTCTCTTATCATCGGTAAATGATCTACTTCTACACCTGATTCATTTGCGGCTTCAGTGATATTAATAAGGTAACCCTTAAACTCTGTATCAGTTATTTTACACATATCAGTCTCTTTTCCTTCATTATACTTGGGCAGGTTCTCTTTCCTCTACACCATTTGAATCTTACTGGTAAATATGGCCCAAACCTGAACCTGGTTTGTTGGTTCATTATGCTCAGGCAAGTTCTCTTTTCTTTGCTGCGTCTGAATCTTGCTGGTTAAGATGGCCCAAACCTGAACATGGTTTGCTGGCTTAGAAATGAAACAATAGCCACAATGGTTTTTTGGCTCAGAAATGAAACAATGACGGCTCTGGGTCGGCTCTGGGTGAGAAAGAAATGACTCTGGGTGAGAAAGAAAGAAGAAATGGTCGACAACAATGACAATGTTGAGCACTGGCAGGCTGAGCCATGTTCTTGCCATGTGTAAACCATGCATGACGTTAGGGTGAGCCATGTGTAAACCATGTATGAGGGCATGAGGAGGTTAATGTAACATGATCTACCAATACATCCAAGACCCCTCCTTGGTTACTTAAATTAATGCTAACATTAGTTCAATGATTTGAAATGCTAGGGAAAAAAATGAAAGGCAATAAACTCATATAAGATATGCTTTTGGCCTCCCTGCCTTGGGAAGAGGCCAAATAAGACTATGAAGTTGAATCTTCCCAAATAAGACTATGAAGTTGAATGTGAAAAGAAATAATAAATATGAAAAAAATAAACTTAGAAAACAGAAGACTAATTAATGTCAAATACCATCAAACTGATTACTATAGTCCCATGCCATTACCAAATGACAGGGAGTAATAAGATAACACTCCATATCATTATTATTCATACTAAACCAATTAACAATTTTACACTTTATATTCATATGTACTTAAATTTATAATTAGAACATTAAAACCATTTTAAAAATGCAAAGAAAACAAACCCCTAATCACCCCATTAAAATCATTAAAATTAAAATCATTAAAATGTACCATGAAACTTATCCTTTGAAGACACAAATATAATATGTGTCATACCTAAACTTTGTGTACGTGTATTCCTAAATTGTGCATGAATGTGCTTTAACCCAATTAATTTTATCAATTCAATTTTATATATATTCAATTTGCTGATTATTTGTATCATACAGATTTGATATTTTTACATTGACATTTTTTCCTGTAAACTTTAAAATTATATGTAATTAAAGGAAATTTTGACTAGAATATTTAGAAAATAAGATTTAGTTAAGACACATTTTCTTTTTATATTTCTTTATGTAAAGTATGCGTCTTTCTTTAATGGGAGTTGTATGCAAATAATCACGTAGTCACGACAAAAAGTTCTTTGATGGTTCATTTTATATTCAATCTTAATATTAATTTGTATTAAGATAGTTTTTTTGATATTACTTGATGTAAAATATGCGTTTTTCTCGTGGTGTTTTAAAGCAAGTTGTAAGCATATAATCGTATAGTCACGATGAAGCGTTTTGGTGGTCATTTTCTATTCAACATCAATTTGTATTGGTGTATGGTTTTATTTAATTTGTTAATGATACGTATTTGAAAATCATTAGAGGTATTTTTCTGATTAATTATGATAAATGATCGAGTTATTTTTTTCCTTGTGCATAGAGCAAATATTTTAGAAAATTTCAAAAAACATATTAACGGTTAATACATGAATGTATTATATGTTAACAGACTCAAGTATTTTATGTTTGTAGTGAAAGAAATTATTTGAGGATACATATATTAATGTGATAAGGATTACATAGAATTATGTTGAATAGGATATAGTTGTTAGTATTATAGAAAATATTAATAGTGGGATTATTTTAGGTTTATAATATATAATGGTTATTATATTAAATAGTTGTTAATAAATAAAAAGTAAACACATTAGAGGAATAAATTAAATTAAAATGGATTTATTCAAACTTTAGTGTCTAAATATCTTAAAAGAAATTATATGTAAAATAGATTTTCCTTTTGCATTAATGTATTTTCTCAAGACAATGTTGGCTAGAACCATGGCTTATTTTCCACTTTGTGAGTTTTACTTTTTTACTCGAATATATAACTAAATAAATTCAAATTGTGATCTTTTTTAGCATGGTATTATTGTGCTTAAAAAAACTTAATTGTGATCTTTTTTAGCATGGTATTATTGTGCTTAAAAAAGCTTACTGTTGTATTCAAGCAACATGCATTAAAAGACTTATATTTTGTTTTTTAAAATAATTTTTAATCATGCAATCTACTCTAATATATTCTAAGTATTTTTTTCAATTGGAAACTCTTTTTCATTGAAGAGAACAAGTTTTCTTTTCTGAAGGGACTATCATTTATATGATATTTATAGGTCTATATTTTTATTTTATTTTATTTTAGATCTATCTCATTTTTATTTCTATTTTGTTATTTCCTGCATTATCTCTTTTTTATTAAGTGTATTATTTTGTTTCTTTAAAAAATGAAAAATAAAGTAGAAAGGCCTTGCACTCTTTGCCATTGTAACAAATAAAGAATAAACACAAATAAATTAAAAATAAACATAAATAAATTAAGGATAAACAGAAATAAATTAAAGATAAAGAAAAAACAACATTTTCCATATGCATTACTCAATATCTAATTACAAACTCTGAAGTTTTGGATTTTATTTATATATCTATTTTAAAATAAAGGTTTTAAGGAAATAATACATTTAAAAATAATACATTTCTCTTTCTAATATACATTGTTGTAAGTTACTTTTTTATATTAAAGGTTTTGAAATATGATTTTTTTTGGAATTTTAAACTATATTATCATTTAAATTACATTATCATTTAAACTATATTATCATATAAACTATATTATCATTTAAATTATATTATTATTTAAACTATATTATCATATAAACTATACTATCATTTAAATTGTAAAGTGAGTAGTTAATAAATTAACATTTATGTTTTTTTATTACAAATTTAATATAAAACATAATTCTCAAGCCTGGTCACTTAATTTGTAAATTTCCTTGTTTGTAAAACTAAATTTTTAGATTGCGTTGAACAAGGATGTCAACATTTTTTACATCAATCAACATCCATTCCCATCATTCACATTCATTATTTTTTATGTCATTCTCACATTCTTGACAATTGTAGAGCATTGACATCCAAGCCTTTACCTTTAAAGCCAATTCACCTGAATGTATTGCTATTTAATAGCAATAGTTCAAATTATCTGCTTTTTATTAGTACAAATTATTTATAGAATTGATTATGTGGTATGGGTATTTAGCATGTTAGATTGGGAATAGAAATTTCCCTTGTTTATTTATTAATAAAATCTAAGTGAAATAATAAAATTGACCAATCACATGGATTCATTATAATGTTAATGTCTAGTGATATTAATTGTAGTGATATTTAGTTTTACATTCAAAAACCCATGGTGCAATATACAAAAAATTAAAAACCTTGTCACATAATCATAGTTACACTTAATCCAATTCAATTAATTACTTTAAATCTAAGTGATTTCTATTGTAGTAAATATTTTCTTTCAAATTTAAAAACACTTCTTTTACTAATAGAATGTAACACAACAAGGGTGTACATGTGCTAAATTTGGCCACACATGATATTGTTGTAGATATTTTTAGAAAGTTTTGTCTTCTCTTTGATAATAAGATATGCCAAGTCATTTTTTGATCATTAATTATTTTATGATAATTGATTATATAAGTCATTTGTTCAATATTTTATTTTAGATTAATAAATTGCTTCAAATAAAAACTAGAAATTGTAATTTGTTAATAAATAATTTTAGATAATTTATATGAAAAATATTTTCCATTTATATTAATATAAAATGGAGGGTCATCCCCAATTGTTAATCAATTATTTTTTTAAATAATATTTCTTATTGCAATAATAATGCAATATAAAATATAGTTCATAAATATTACTCCAACTTAAGTAATTCATTAAGTTTCCAATTTTTTCTATGATGTCCAAATAAATAAAGAGAATATAAAGACATAAGTTGTGTTTTTAAAGAATATTTCTTATTGCATTAATAATGCAATATAAAATGTAGATCATAATTATTACTTCCACTTAAATAAGTCATTTCCAGTTTTTTCTATGAGGTCCACATAAATAAAGAGAATATAAAGACATTTCATGATGGAAGATATAATAATTAAAATGTAAATTATTTTCAATAACGATGTTTCACTTAATAATATAATATTGTATTTATGATCTGGACATCGAACGGATAAAGCATAATCGTGATATCATGGAAAAAATGTCGTTATAATTGTCTCGAAACTCTGGATCCGCACACAAATTTCCTAATTTTATTTTATTAAAACGAAAACACTAGTTCGTAAGAAAACAACACAGCAGCATTTACTAGTTATTGCAGCTAATTATTATAGATATACGAGTTGAACCTGTGGAAAGAAATATCTTCTCTTTCCAGAGAACACCAAACACATTTCACGAATGTATATAATCACTTCCTAAACATAACCTGATAATCCCGGTTCTTATTAATATTTATAGCATTTAGTAGGGGCTTTTTGACTTGTAACTACGTGCTTCAAAAACCATGGGGGGATGATAGTTTATTATCCGTTGCTTCCGTGGTGTTGAGCATCAGGGCCCCCAGGAATCCATCTTCTGGAGTGGAATTTGGACATCAGCTTTCTTTGTGTAAATGATATTCCTGCTCGTGTATTTTCGCAGTCAGTTGCGTCTACTTCAACTTGGCGCAGGCCCACAGGACGATGTGCATAACTGGTACCCTGCACAATCTACATTAACAATGCCAAAAAATTGGTAATTAAATTAGTGGGACAAATTAGGAACTTTACATATTCAGAATATTTTATTCCTTGTGTTATGTACAAACCTCACTGGAAGTTTGGTCACTTGTCGGGTAGGTAAGAACAGCTTCCCCAGTTCCTTCGCAGTTCACTTTTACGTCTACTATTTTCTGATCTACGATTCCTGTTTCGAATGGCATATCACCAGCTCAAAATTTTAAAGAGTGCGCAAAAGTGGAAATAAAAAACCTAACATGTTGATTAAGGTTGCGGAGAGAGAGAGCTGCGGTCTTTTTACAGTGTGGATCTGGATATATGTAGATAATGCAGTGCGCTTACCAGTCAGATATCAGAGATTTGCGGGAAGTGTTTCACACGAATAGAATCAGCTGTAAAATGATATGAAGTTTAAAGAAGAAAAAACTAAACATGTAGTTTAAACAGGTCACAATTTTGCCCAGAAAATAATTAACAATGTTGTTTAGAAAACAATAAAATTTAGAGCATTATTTTTTACCAAATCCAGTTCAAATTTTTGAAAATTTAGAATATTCAGATTAAAGATTTTAGATACACAAATTTTTTAATAATGCTAGTTATTATAGTTTTGAATTCAAAGTAAGAGGTGCTCGGTCAGTACCATGACGATGCTATTTGTGAATAATACTTTCATCGTACGCATAGGGTAGAGTACATATATATTTATAGGTTTTGGTAGTCAAAGCTCTAAACATACTTAGGTTTAGTACTCAAACCATAGACATCTTCGTATATGAATAAACCTTAAATATGTTATATAGCTACTGGAGATTACAGTCAATCTGATTACATTATAGAGTAATTGAGCTATATCCCACCTAAGTTTAAGCTTCTTTTTAAAATATTCTTGTTAGAGAATCCATAAATTCAAAATTAAGGAAAACCATACTTAATTAAAATTACAGCGAATTTGAACATAGTTAATTGAAATGATAGCCAATCTACATCCCTTTTAAATACTCTTACATAATCCAAAATTTCAACATTGACACACCCGACCCTAGTTTAAATACATCACATTCGCGTAACTTGGATTAGTCTGAAATGTGCCAGTCGCAAAGGCCATGGGAAACGCACTCGAAAAGGCATTACCTTCTCCAGTAATGGTCATCAAGTTCCTAAAACGGCCAATGGACATTGGCTGCTGAAAGAATGGCACACTGACAAGCGACACGATGCTGACAAATGAAATAACCCATAAAAGTTGCTTCACCATATCCGAAGCTATAGTCAAAAAATGAGTTTCTCAGCGATTAAATGCTGCTTCAGCTTTGAATATGGCAGCAATTATTCCAATCTCTGTATCTTTGGAACGAGCTGGAATCGCCAAGGAAGAAAACCTGTTTAAATAAAACTCTTCTGGAACCTGCTTGGTAACTCTAGTTGAACTGCTCAGCTTAAAAACACTGTAATAATGCAAAGAATATCTGCGCCCGTGCGATCAAATAATCGAAAAGCTGCATGGTTTTGAATTTTTTATTGGAATTTTTGAATTAATGACTGGTGACTGTTTAAATGTTTTAAGGTGCGCTGGTAGCATGTGCGTGTATTTAACATTATTCAAATCTTCACGCTGCCGACCGTGTAAAAACAAACTCAGTGAATGGAGAGCGCAACCAAAAAGTCGGTGTAATCAAATCATTTAGTGGAAAAGGCACACCATAATCAACACGATAGGATCCATATAATCCAAGGAAGACAATCTGCATAAACCTAATCGTTTTTCGAAGTCCTTGTCCAATTTCAGCGCCCTGTACCGAACTCTGAATATGGCCCAATAGCTTTACATTTGTGTTAGCTACCACTTCAGGCTCAGCGACAAAGCTATGAAAGGGCACATCTTTTAATTGCATTCCGTGTTGGAAGCCTTGACTCTTCACGCGCCTCCAATTACTTGAGAATGAAAGCGAGTGAGCGGGAAAGGACAAAACTTGCCATGTCGAATGGTATGAAGTATTTGTATATATTTGCATTAAATTATTCTCAAGGCCGTATTTGCACTAATTTTTTTTTTCAAATGTTCAAGTTTTTTTTGTAATTCCTCAGATGACAAATTTTGATTGTCAAGTCTTGGAGCCAGCAACTGTGGCATAGATACGAAATTTGTGATTTTTTTTTTTTCAAATGGTCAAGCTTTTTGGAATTCATCACATGACACATTTTGATTGTCAACTTTTGGAGCCAGCAACTGTGGCGTGAATACGAAATTTGAGTTTGCTTGACAGCGTCGAGAGATGCCGAGTCAAAAAAAATAAAGTTAGGTTAGATAAAAGTTAGGTGGTCTATTAAAAATTAACAATGTTAATTAAGGGTAATTAATGAAATGATGACCAATTTAAATATATAAATATTAAATATGAAAATAATTACTAATTAATATAAAATAAACCAATGATCAAATCTAATTACATATTTAAAATTATATATATATAATAAATTATATAATAGGCTTCTAATAATATATTACTATGTATTATTAATAATATAATATTATAATAATAGTAAAAAAATAATAATACCATTAATAATATTAATTATCTAATGGAAAAATTCAAAAAATATTTAAATGTTAAGGAAAGGAAAAAAAAATATTAGTAAGTAATATAAAATAAAACAATGGTCAAAATTAATTAAATATTAAAAACAAAAATAAATATATATATAATATAATATAATATAATATGTATTATTATTAGTACATATAAATATAATATTATAATTAATAAAGAAAAATAATAAAAATCATAATTAATAGTATTATTTAATATAGGGGATAAATAGCATATGGGGAGTAGAATAGATGGCGATGGAGTGTATTTTTAAGTCACTTCATGACATGAAAGTTACTGGGTCAAAACTCTATGGGAAAATATCCAATCATGTTAAGGACTGGTGTGGTTGATGCCAAGTGTGATCCCCAAGTTATTTTGATGGCTTAGATGACGTTCAACCCCAGTTTCTCATGCCAGATGTCAACCTTGATGTTAAACTCAGACAACTGGACAAACAAGCAAAAAATATCTCAGATAAATATATATGAATAAATGTAATCATACAATTATCAATATATGTAATAAATATTTAATAAAAATAAGTGAAAATTATGGTTAATAATATACCATTAATCATAATCTTCATTAGAACCAAAAGAAAAAAAAAGAAGAATTATAACAAAAAGCAAAAAGGGAAGGAGGAAGAAAGGAGTCAAGAGGGAAACAAATCGGAAGAATTGGCAAGAATATAGTTCCTGCTAATCTTCCAACCATCATCCCTATTCAAATTGCCAGATTTGTTTTCAATCTCAATGGTTTCTTTGAACTTTCCGTGATTACAGATGTCAAAATTAGCTAGAGTCCAAAAGAATTCAATGCAAATATAGTGTTTTTTTTCCTCAACATACTTAGCAAGAGCAAATTAATAGGTCTGGCAATTTTTAATGTCAAAAATATGTTCTTGAATATTTTCTTAATAGATTAAACTTTTTTTCCAACATATAGGCCAGCACATGAGCTTATAATTAAATATCCAACTTTCATATTGGAAGGGTCAATAAGATCCTTGACAAAACTCAACATGCCTCGAATGTTATTCAACGACTTGAAGGACACAAAAACCTGATTCCTTCTTAAAATATGAGCAATCCTATTAGTGTTTCTTTGAGTATAGGGAAGTTGAAGTTTGGGGATAGGATCCATGAGGTCCCTATCTGACCTAGAACCTTGAGTGGATTTATGGAAAGCTTCGATGCCAACACATCTCTTACAACAATTTTTTTAAGTAAACATTCAACAAGAGGGTTTTCTCATCATTAAGGCCACTTTGATCATATATCCTTAATGCTCTAGTGACCCAGGTGTTTAATGCACCTAATGTTTACGTAGTATAATGACGATACTCAATTTGGAGTTACTACACCATATGGGTCTTCTACGAAACACCAAGTGCGAAATTGAACCATAACTTTTGGAAATAATAATTTCAAAGAATGGAAGACTACCATTATTTTCATGATCCATGGTAAAGTTGATAAATTTAGATGGATTACTTAGATGTTGCTTGGACAAATATATCTTTCAATGATCATGGGGCCAAATAACAAAAATATCATCAACAAACTGGTTCCATATCTTCGAAAGAAAATGTGGGGAGTCTAAGGATTTGGTCTTGAGGTCTTCCATGAAAATTTTCACAACAACCAAGAAGAGAGGGGAACCCATGGAAACTCCACATGTTTTCTCATAAAATTCCCCTTGGAAGTTGAAGAAAGTGGAGCTCAAGCATAACCTAATGAATTTGGTCATGTTGGAATCAGTAATGTCACTAATGATATCAACAACCTCATTAATTACAATCATGGTTTAAAGAGAAACCACATCAAAGTGAGCTAAGATATCAAAAGGATCTAAATTAACATCTTCAAATTGACTAGCAAGCAAATATAAATCTTTAACGAAGACAGTAGGGCCCACCAATGGCTTCCGCCTTTGAGCTAAAAACTTGCCTAGAAAATAAGTGGGTTCATCGATGGTATTAACGATGGGTATGGAAGCGACACTATCTTTATGAATCTTAGGAAGACCATATATTCTAGGGGTGAGGGGTTTATTTTCCACCATATTTTTACTAATTTGGTTGAAGGAATTATGAGACTTGATGTAATTAGTGACTTCTCTTGATACGTTGTTAAGAGGATTATTATTATTGAGCTTCTTGTAACCCTCAATCTTATTAAGGTGGTCCATAATTTTATTCACATAATCCTTTTTGTTTAAAACCATAAGAGCTCCACCTTTATGAGCTTTAAGAATAACAATATCAGGGTTATTCGTGAGATCTTTTATAGAGAGGAAATCTACCTTAGTAATATTTCTCCTACGAGGCTTAGCTTTTTTAAGAACAATAACACAACATTTTCTAATAATTTCCTTAGTGCCATCAAGTAATTCCTTAATATCATATTCAATACATCACATGCTATCCTCAATCGTAATCCTTGGGGAAACAAAGAAATTTAAACCCTTTTGTAAAATATTGAAAACATGATCATTTAATATAAAATTAGAAATATTAATAACTTTATTATTAGATAAAAAAGAGAGGTTACTCATAATACTAGAGGATGAATAATTGTTAGTATAAAAAAAACTATTGATATTTAAGGGAGAGTTAGTATTATTAACAATGGAAGGACGGTGAGCATGGCTAGTAAAAAATAAATCGGCGATTTATCATTGCAAAAAATGGAAGTATTTTTATTAATAATAAGTGAAGAAATACTACGAGCATGGATCTGTCTTAACTCCAGATCTACCAAGCGTAAAGAGGGATCAAATCTCTTCGCTCTTAAATAATTTTGTATATAAAGAGATTTGATCTCTCTTAGTGCTGGGTAGATTTAGAATTAAGATGGATCTAGGTTGGTTTTAATTTAACATTTAAATAGGTTACATTTTACATGAATACCATAGATTCTCAATACCATAGACTAATACGATGGGCCATTTTTTTTCATTCCTTTATTTTATTTCTTACATTACATTACATTAATCTTTTTATTTCATTTATTTTTGTTTTTAATTATTTATTTTTATGTAATTTGACTTACCCAAAATTTTAAACATTATTCCATGGTAATGCATGTAAACTATTAAATATCTAATAATATATCTCAAAAGATACCCATTTTTTTAAAAGTACGCTTGTAAACTAACTTCTTGTTATAAAAAATTTCAGAAAACTTTAGAACATAAAATATTGATTCTAACAAATTTGTATCAATAAAATACTAGTTAAAAAATGCTAATTTTAATGGCATAAATTCACTATGTACTAGTTTTTTTTGACATCTTCAATGATTTCTTGGGATTCTTTCTCATAATCTATGTCACCTTGCCTTTTCTAGGCTATATCATCACCATTGACAAGTACAATGTTATATATTTAGAACTTTCATTTATATATATTATATAAGCATGTCGTTGTTGATCTTAAAAAATAGTAAGTATGATTCATCTTCAAGGAAAATATATAATAAAAAATTAAAGTAAGAAAATGAAACAAGTATATATTAAAAAAAAAAAAACTAAACCTAATAAAATAATGTTATGTACCGAGATCAAGATAACAGAAAAGCATAAGAAGAAATAGATCAACCCCTTGATAAGAAGCCACTTTGAGGGGGAAACCTAATTTTACATCACATAAATAAATATTTCTTGGATGATTCAAATGTCAAGACCTCGTTGGTATTTGTAGGAGTCTAAAGGGTCATTTTATAATTAGGGCCTAAACAACAAAAATAAAGTAAGTAACAACAACAACAATAGCGAGCTTCTATGTGGCACAATAATAATAATATAGGGGCTACACTAGTATCATGGCAACCTAACATGCCCCTCCACTTCAAATATGTGTTTTCTACAATACTTGAGTAGTTATCAATGCTTCAATATAAAATATCCATACTGCCATGTGGAATATTCAGCATGTAAGTTCTTCGACAAAATGAGATACTCTAGAATTGTTTCATTCTATGAGTGTCACATTCTTGTTTTTGTGATTGCTTCAAGCTCCAATATGATTTTTTTTTCTTACTCATGATTGCTTCAAGCTCCAATATGATCTTCTTTAAGCATGAAACATGCAAAAGTGGGCGTACTCACAAAAATGTAGATAACTCCAATTTTTATGCCATAACACTAATATTTTGAAACACCTTATAAGGGAAATAATACTTGTGTGATAATTAATTATCCTTCTTGTCTTTCTTGAGGGACAATTTTTGTATGGTTGTATTGGAAAAAATACTCAATCACCCACGTCAAAATATTTTTCACTATGATGTTGATTTGCTTGTTGTTGCATTTCATTCTACCCCAGTCTCAAGTTATCCTTGAAGAGTTATAGAACTTGTTGTTGATTCCTGATGTCACCTTCCACTCTTGAACCTTATAGTTTTATCTTAGAGATGGTGTGATGGAATATAGATGATATCCATAAAGCACCATAAATGGGGCCATTTTTACATTGATATGGAAATAAGTCTTATACAATCATTCTGATAGAGGTAACCACTTGACCTATTATGTTTGTTTATGACATGCAAAGTAACATAGATATCCTTCCAAACATTTGTTCACTATATTAGTTTTCCCATCAGATGGAGGATGATAAGAGAAGCCATGAGCCAATTGAGTACAAGGAAAAGAAAATGATTATGTCCAAAAATTTATAGTCAAAATGGGACCTCTGTCACCTATAATAATCTTCTTGTTTCTATGTAGGTTTCGAGTTATTTCTACAAATGTATTTGTGATTGTATTATCTTTAAAATGATCAGTGTGTCTGCAAAAGTGTGCATAATTGGTAAGTCTATCAACTACCACCATGATTATACTCTTCCTTTTCAACTTGGGTAGACCTATGATAAAATCCATTGATACCTCCTCCAAAATTGAATTTAAATAGTTAATTATTGTAAAATACATGGGGTTTTAATTCTCTATATTTTATTTTGTTTGAAAACCAAACATTTTGGCATAAAGTTTTGAATATCATATTTAAGACCATCCCAAAAGAATTATTTCTTCACCTGGTGGTAATCTTTCAAAAATGTTGGGTTCATTTCTACAAGAGAGGTTTGTAGTTACAAAAGAACCTTTTAATTGAGTTGGGAACTGTTACATAGATATAAGCGATCTTTGTTACACATTGCTTCATTTTTTTAGATAAATCTATCAGAAGCACTCAGATGTTGTTGCAAATTTTGAATGAGTGTAACACCTCTTTGTCATTCTTCCATTCTTACATTTTTTTAGTTATCTAATTGAGTTGGATAATAGAAATGGCACACAACATGGACTTCACATTCTCATCCTTTCTTGAGAGTGTATATACAACAAGATTTTGCTTCCCCTTTCTATAGATGATTTGAAAGTGGTAACCCAACATATTTGTCACCCATTTTTTTGCCTCTTTTGAAGATAATATATGTTCCAAAAATTGTTTAATACTGTCATGATTCGATTTTACAGTGAATTTTTTTCCAATTAGGTAACAACACCATTGATTCAAGGAATGTAGTATTATTCCAGCATTTCCTTCTCATAAATATGTTTATGTAAATTATTTTCCTTGATTGGATGAATTTGAAGAGAAACGCGTCTTCCTTCTTGCATTAAAACATCACCAATTGCATTTTCTAAGGCATCACATTCCACAATAAAGTTTTTTGCAAATTTTGTTCTAGCTAAGACTAGAGTTTCTCACATTGCCTCTTTATGATGTTCAAAATCCTTAGTATCTTTTGGGGTCAAATAAAATGCATATTTCTTCAGTAATGTTGTTAGAGGTGCCACTATTTTCCTATAATTCGGAAAAGACTGGTGATAATGCCTTGTCAACCCAAGAAATCTTCAATGATTCCTTAAGGTTGTGGTAATTTTCCATTGCTTAAGGGATTTAATTCTTTTAGGGTATACCTTAACACCCTCATGAAATACAATATGACCCAAATATTCCACTTCCTGTACCACAAAGAAACACTTGGAGGGTTTTACATACAATTGTTTCTTCTTCAATGGTTTGAGCACCCTATCAACATTTTGAACACGATCTTTCCAAAAGTTTTTCTTGATTGCTAGGTCATAAAAAAGACTAAGATAAAATTTGTAAGGAAGGGTCTAAAAGTGGAATTTATCAAGCCTTGAAATGTGCAAATTGCATTAGTAATGCCAAAAGACAAGATGAAAAATTCATAACAACATTCGCGAGTTTCAAGTATTATTTTTGAAAAGTCATTTGTATTCATTCTAATTTGATGATATCTTGAATGAAGACCCATCTTGGTGAAGTAAATTTCTCCATGTAATTCATCTAACAATTCTTCAATGAAAGGAATGGGGAATTTTTCTTTAAGAGTGAGGTTGTCTAGCTCTCTATAATCGAGACACATTTTCCATGATCCATCCTTCATTTACACCCATACTATTGGAGAAGATAAATAAATTTAGGTAGGTTGAATTATTCCTCCCTTTACCATTTTTGCAACCATACATTCAATTTCACTCTTCTAGACATAAGGATATTTGTAATGTCTGATATTTGGAGGAACTCTTCCTGCAATCAAGTTAATATCATGATCATGATCATGAATAGGTGGGAGACCTTTCTAAGTCTCAAATTCCTTGGAATGATTGTCAATGACTCTTTGGAGATATGTAGAAATGGATGACATTGATGTTTTAACATATAGAGAGCATAATTTTCCAATTAACCCTCGTTGTTCCTTTTTCAAAATATTTTTCATGCCACTAGAGTTGATTATCTGCCCAGGTTTCCCTACAATATGCTTAATTCCATATACTTTCCTTCCCATAAAGTTTTCCAGAAACGTTCTTGAAAATTAAAACCTATTGTCCCCAAATATTTTAACAGTTAGACTCCTAATACAACATTGACACTCGACATTGGAATGGAAAGCATTGGACTATGAAATACATATTCCTCCGTGGTTAGGATGATATTATGGCACTTCCGTGTGAAATTTATAGTTCCTCCATCTCCAACCATATCTTGACACTCTGGTGTTGGATATAGAAAGAAATTCAAATCCTCTCCTATGAAAAAAGTTATTTGTATTTCATAAACCAATCAATACTATTATCCTTTTCTTCTCGATATATCCTTGTATTTGAAAGTTGAGAGTTTGGGGAATGGTAATTCCAGCTAATGCATTATATGGTCAAAGTTATTTCTTTTTTTTCAAAACCTAGGGTTGGTTCCTAGCATTTACATTCTTCTTTTGATGTTTCTTTTTCCTTTTCATTCTCTTCTTCACAATCTATGTAAAAAAAATATTCTCAAGATTATTATGACCTTTATTGTATTTTTTATCACAAATGTAACAAACACCTTTTTTCATAATTTTTTCCTCTAGTTGTTTTGGTTCTAAGTTTGGAGGTTGTGGGAGGCTAATAGTGACAACACTTCTTTATTTATAATTGTGAGTGGTAGTGCTAGTTGTCATAATTTTATTTCTACGTTTCTCGCCATCTTGAGTGAGTACTCCAACGACTTATGTTCCAAAATATGAACCTCATGTTGGATGTTATCCCTTAAAGCCCCTATGAAAACATCAGTCGGATGCTCCTTTGGAATATTACTTACCATGATATTCAATCTTTGGAAGTTCTCAATGTGCTCTACAATTGAACCCTTTTGTTTGAGATTTATCAATTGGATAAAGAAGGTATTGATCTTTGTATCCTAATAATGTTTTATCAATTACTCCAGAAGAATTGTCAACGTGGCAAATGATTTATGAGAACAAAGCCATCAATATGTAACACCCTACTCGCACATCTACCTAAGCAACTGGTCAACCGAGGTAAACATGCGACGAGAGGCCACTATGATATGATTCGACCTCCTAAGGCACGTTAAGGAAGTGGAATCGATGGAAACACATGATACAAACATTGAACATTAGCTACAAGACCCTCAAGAACCAATCCAATACTTTAGACAACTTTGCCTTTGGTCCCACTAAACTTCTGGAAAACGTAAGCCTTGGTCGCTCTCATGATATAGGCATGACAATGTCTCAAACCCAAGTCAGTCTCACAAGCTTGCATGTTAGCAACCAGAGACTAAATTTGTCAGTGTTATGCCAACAACTTAGGGATTTGAGCCACTTTTTCAGGCCTTAAGCCCAGGTCACTGCCCAAAACTGAACCATCTCTTCATAAGAATAAAATAACATGGAAATGGATGCATTAAATAAAATACCTATCTAAGACGTTGAATGCATCCCTACTAGCCATGACATGAATTTGATCAAACATATCACGAATATGTAATCTATAGGTGTAAATAAGAGTTCGGAGCATATGGATCTCATACCTAGCTGAGAATCTCTAAGAACCATTGATGCCTAAATACATCAACTACCATTCCATCCATTAGGTCATAGATACATTTATCATTCAATTACAAGTAAAAACATGATGAAAGGCATATATGGTTATTGTCTTAAAACACATACATAACTAACACAATAGAAGAATAAATACTCATGAAAGTACAATGATATAATCCACATAAAATCCATCAAAATTCTCAGAGAAATACAAGGACAAATAACCCTTCATTAAATATGAAAAATCAAAACCCAGGGTGCGACTTACACATTCCACCCAACTATAGAATGGCTGAGCAATACTCTCTTTAGCCATTCACCCTTATGCCATATACCAACCATGAATATGTAATATATAGGTGTCAATAAGATTTCAAAGCATAGGAATCTCATGCCTAGCTGAGAATCTCTAAGAACCATTGATGCCTAAATACATCAACTGCAATTCCATCCATTGGGTCATAGATACATTTATCATTCAATTACAATTAAAAACATGATGAAAGCCATGTATGGTTATTGTCTTAAAACACATACATAACTAACATAATAGTAGAAGAAATACTCATGAAAGTACAACCGTATAGACCAAGTACAATCCATCAAAATGCTTAGAGAAATACAAGGAGAAATAACCTTTCATTAAATATGAAAAATCCAAACCCGGGATGGGACTTACACATTTCACCCAACTATAGAATGGCTTAGACAAATCTCTCTTTAGTCATTCACCCCTGTGCCATATACCAACCATGAATGTGTGATCTCATAGAACACATCAATCAAAACTCATCCAGGTCTTGCAAAGGTCATCCAGATCAACCCATTAAATAGTGATTCCACCACTAGGTGAGACATCACCGAAACCATCATCAAATTCTTCTCCATCCAAGCCTTCTAGGGCTGCCATAACATTTCTTCCAAGCAAGACTTCCAGGACTAGTAAATCAACCCATGACTTATACATGGCTTCCAGAGTGTTTGTCCAACAAGGGCTTCCAAGACTAATAAATCAACCCACCAACTTCTTGCAGACTGTTTGTCCAACCAATGCTTCTAGAACTAGTAACTCAAACTAATCTATTACAACACTTTTAGAGCATTTGTCCTACCAGGGCTTCCTGGAACTAATAACTCAACCCAATTATGGGAAACATGTGAACCAACCAAAAATAAACAATGAAAGTAAACCCACAATCACCATGGCTATCTAGGAAATGGCAAGGCTAGCAAATCCACTATCAATCTCAGCCACCCTCCATGCCAATGTCATATCACAACCAAAAATCCACACGCATATGACATTCATGCTAGAACTAGTGAAGGAAACATACATGCAACTCAATACCTGCAAGAAAATATTATGTAGCTTCTAGTCTCGATGACTTCTTACACTTAACTAATCTTCATTTGCCTTCCTGCTCTAAGAATCCAAATATGCTACACCCTCCAAGAGTGGCCCAAGAAAACTCTAAGTCTCCAAGAGCATGAGAGAGAGAGAGAGAGAAAATAATGAGAGAGCTCCAAAATTGAACTGACAAAATAATACCAACTAATCCTGAGAAGAATTTTTATGAATGAGGCCTCTATTTCTTTCATTTTCCATTATTTTCCTTCAATTTCCTTCTCACATGAAACTTGTGACCTTTCACCTCCCTTTTCTCCTAATTTCAATTATTTTGATAAATAAATGTGCCAAAATTCCATTTTTCCTTTCCAAAGCCTTAGCCATTGCCTTTACCAATTTCCGTAGCCATAAAAAATCATAAGTGATCCCCAGCACTAGGATTTTTCCCAAAATCAACTTGGAATAAGTGTCTCATCATTCATGGTTATTATTTTTCCTTTATTAATTTTAGTATGTGGAATTTTCACGAGGGTTGTTACAAAACCCTCCCCTTTCGGGGAAGAGCTATAACAACAAAAGTGTTGTAAGCAAAATATATTATTGATGGAGATTTATGACATAGCTCAATGGAGTATTTACAATGATCAACCTCCTAAGAAGAAAACCAACATGAAACATAACAACATAACATCATCATGATATCACACTGATATGACTTATTGTATCTTTATAACATAGCTCATGGCGGTATTTACATCCATATACATATGTATGTAAACAATCATCATCAAAACATATGCCACAAACCACACCAAAACACCAAGCCAAAAAATGCTTTGCCTCAACTAGCAAACAAGGAAGGCTACATAGCCCGTATCTGATCCACCATCTCCCATGTAGCTTCACAGGGCTCAAAGTGCTTCCATTGCACTTTAACTTGCTTGATTGCTTGGTTCTAGAGCATGAGCACCTTTTCTACAATATACGTTGAGGCTCGAGTAGGAATTCTCCATCTGGTTCTACCTACAATACATACTAGTCAATCACATGATCAACATCATTAAAATACTTCTTAGGCAATGATACATGGAAAACATCATGGACTTTCACTATCGAAGGTAGTGCAAGTAGATAGGATACTTCCCCAATCCTCTTAATAACACTGAAGGGTCCACAAAACCGTGGTGGCAACTTGGCACATGATCCAATCTGCATGGAGCCCTTCTTCAGTTTGATGTGTAGTTACACTTGTTCCCCAACCTGGAAATCATTGAATAACGTATTCCTGTCTGCATAGATTTTCTACCTATCCTGTGCTACCTTTAGATTCTTCTTGATCACCTGCATTTCTTGTTTCGTCTGCCAACATATCCGGTCCAATCAACACCTTGTTAAATGGATCACTCTAACTCATGGGAGTGTTGCAACTCCACCCATACAATGCTTCAAAATGAGTCATCCTCAAATATTATTGATATTCATTATTGTACATGAACTCTACTAGTGGAAGATACTCTTCCCACTTTTGTTGTTGATGCATCATGTATATCCTTAAGATGTCCTCCAATATCCTATTGACCCTCTATGTCTGTCCATATATCTACAGATGATAAGCTATATTGAAGGCCAACTTTGTGCGCAAATATGAGAAAAACTCCTTCCAAAACTTGAAAGTGAACTTTTCATGCCTGTATGACACAATATTCTTTGGAACATCATGCAGTCTGACAACAACTCTGATGAACAACTATGCTACATTGCTAGCTGAGAATGTAGACTTCACCGAAATGAAATGTGCAACGTTTGTCAGTCTCTCCACAATAATCATGATGGAATCATGGTGTCTCACTGCCTTCGCAAACCTATGATGAAGTCGATGGAAATGACTTCTCATTTCCACTCTAGAATCGTGATCGGTTGTAGAAGTCCACCTAGATGCTTAGATTCCACTTTCACTCACTGAAAATAAAAACATCTAGCCACGAACTCTATTGCATCCCTCTTCAAATTTGGCCAATAGTAAAATCTCTTCGCTATTGTCATTGCCTAATGGTAGCTCGGGTGACCTCTATTATCACTCCAAAATTTATCTAGAGTTGTTGTGAAAGAAATAACAGAGGTAACCACAAACCTACTTTGGAGATCAGGATCTAGCCTTCCTAATGCTTAGAGAGGGCTCTCTCTTTATGATTTAACTTTTTTTAGTTAATTGGTTTTAGGCTATTTATTTAGGCTTTGGTTGGGTTTTGATTTTGAGTTGGTGGTGGAATCACTAACTTAGATGGATAGAGGGATGTCTTTTACAATGGGTTATGTGGTCAATTGTTAAGAAAACAGGACTGGATTGAGTTCTACAAATAGTGTTTACAGGACAAGGTAGCTGAGTGAATTAAGATATTTTATGCTAGATGGTGAAGTAGTTTTCAATCGGGGTCAAGGAGCAATTAAGAATTCCTTAAACTGGATAATGAAGGAAATGAAAGAGGTCAACTACAATGGGATAGCAATTAAGGATTCTCAGATCCAGATATCAGAAGAAAACATGGAAATGTATAACAATAAGAGCAGAGTGTACTTAAACAATTTTTGCAATAACATTCCTGTTATACCATTGAAATTTAGAAAACATTCAAGTTGATGGAATACTTTAGAGAAGAAGATGAACAATTTAAATATACTTCACTGAAGTGGCTCAACACATGAATCCTGTAAAGAAATGCTTCTATTATTTGCCCTGTCTGTCAATTGAAAAAGTATAGTAAACCCTCAGGTTGTATATGAGTTCACCTATAGAAATGTTCAAAAATCCACACTTTAATACTTCAAAAGCAAAATTATTTATATAAAATTTACAAACTGTTTACAATAAATGTTGCCTCTAACACATAAGACATTTTTAGACTATAAATGAGCTAAAAAACTCTAATTATTGGAGATTAATAGTTCTCGTGGAATGTGTTGCGTAAATGTTGTTGTTGTGGAAGTGGGAGCAGGTAGGATTCAGACCCAAATTTGTGGTTGTACTGGCAGATGAACTAGTAGGTGCAGATGTATCTCTCTTTTTCTTAGTAATTCACTCAATTTCTTGATGATCCTATAACTTGATAAAACATCCCTCAATGATGGTTGATCCTATGACTACCCTACTATTTTATCATCCATTAGTTTCACAAAATATTTTGGAATATATATTGGAATAATATTACCAAAATATTTTAAATGAAATTTATAATTAAATTTCTACAAAACCATGTGTTGTTTCCAATTTGTGGTTTTGTTTTCTCTTTCCATGAATTCATAAAACCATGGGTAGTTTTGTTCCTATTACTCCTTCCTTTGTAAATTCATTTTATCTGTATACAAAATCCTTTTACCCCTGTAGAATACCTGGATGGTTTTGCAAAACCATGTGTTGATTTTTATGGTTGGAAGAGTATTTTCACTTTACTCTTTTACTTTCACCTGCAACATGATTTTACCCCTATAAATTGATTTCACCATCCCTATAAATTAATTTCACCATGTCTATAAATTGATTTCACCATACCTGTAAATTGATTTCACCTTAGTCGTTTATTGTGAAATGCATTTACATGAATGCTATCTTTGCTCTGGTGTTCATTAATTTAATGTGAAAGTTTGCATTTTCTTTTCTCTGATAAATTCATGGCATCCGTGAATTTTATTTCATGTGTCATTGTAAAACCATTCTAGCTTTGAATTTCATTTCACAACCTTAGTCTCATATTTCATGTAGATTTATAATTTTACCTTAATTTTACCTCAAGTATGGTTTCACCCATAGCTTTGGAATATTACCACATTCTAGTATCTTTGAATTTCACTCGAAATTAATCCACCCTATATTCTCGTAACATTTATAAGATTCAAAACCAAAACAGTTAATGGTTTATCGCACCACTTTTGAGTGGTAGGTGGTATTTTTTGAGAGCACATGATATAATGTGGGGCTGCCACATAGTAAAAAGATGGGCTTGGAAAACCACTAATCTCACTTGCTTTTTGAGTGTTAAGTGTTGGACGAGCCGAGCCCAAGATATGGAATTTTAACTGTTCATTTGTTTTTACAAATCTCAATGCAAAAACAAATGAAGGGGGTTTAATTCTCAATGTGGGGTGGCACATTGGTTGACTTTGCAGGGGGAAGAGGTAGTTTAGGCTTGCTAGGAGAAATTAATATAAAGTCCAAAACTTTATATTAATGGGGTTTGGTGAAGTAAGGGGTAAAAAGAGGGATTTTATATATATGTTTTTTATTTTTTACTTTATGGGATTTATCTCTGTTTTAACCGTTACTGCCTCTATGTAGATGATTTCTTCTTGCTTTGCGATAATTGTCTTTTCCTTCTGAATAAAGCCCTTGAATACATTTCCTTGTGAATCTTGGAGTAAACAAGTTTTGGAACTAGTATCAAACCTGTTTGTCCAAGCTCCCTTTCTACTAATCACATGCAAAATAAAACAATCATTAATAAAGGATAGGTATGCAAGGAAGGCAATCAATGGCACTATTGAATTGAGATGTCTGTGGATGGAGTCCGTAGATGGCTCAATTCTGTTTGGAAAAGGCTTTTCAATTTATTTATTTTAAACAGAGGTAAGGGAATGGGGGAATTTCATATTGTAAAAAATCTATGATTTTTCACATTGTGCAGGCGCAGTTGGATGGCTTACCGCACAACAATGGATGATAGGGCTTCCGGGGATACACAGTGACGCTGTCGGAGCAGGCTTTTGGGCAACAGGAGACAGTTGGAGGTCAGTCTTCTGAGGGGGATGTCGTGGAATGAGAGGTGGTTTTGTGGCATATCACACTGCTTTTGAGTGGAGGGTGGTATTTTTTGAGAGCACACGATATAATGTGGGATTTCCACATAGAAAAAGGGTGCTCGGGCAAAACCACAAATCTCACGTGCTTTTGGCATTTTAATTGTCGGACAATGGGAGCGTGCGAAATGGATATGGGCCATCGGATCTGGAGGTGGGAGATCGAAGGGTTTTCATGCAGCGGAGTTTCAGGTGCTGAGTTGGGGTGTGGTTGGCAGGGCCCGGGGATAAATAATGCGGTGGTTTAAATATATTTCAAAGGTTTACTGAGGGTCAGGATTTATAAAGTCGGGGGGTTTAAATATATAAAGAAGAATTATTATATGAATAATGTAAGGGTTATTTTAAAAAGGGTAGCGAGGAGGGTTTTTTGAATGGGGGCCGATACATTATTCAAACTTAGGATAAGGGGTTTTAGTGGGTTTTAAGGGAAAATCGAAACCAATAAGGAGGGAATAGTAAAATGAAGGGGTAGGGGTGATTTTTCAAGGGAAAATGAGTTTGAAAGGAAGTTAGTGATATGAAATGAGCCAATTGATGCTCTCCATACTTTGTGAAAACTGCTTTTGCCTACCCATCATTTACCCTAACATTTTTTCTTCATTTATTGCTGACCCTCTTATTTTTCTTTGATAAGAAAACTATCTAATTCTAATCTTATAACGTCCAATGGCTCAGATTAAACTGATGAGCTCATTATTATGCTCTACCTAACTACTGATCTGCCAAGATTAAATAGTTTGGCTAGATATTTATTCTATATCTATCATCATGAAATTTAGAGCATGAATGAATCAAGATTAAGCTATTTACCATCATGAATTGTGGCATTTTGACAAGCTGCACACAATTTTATTTGCATAAAGTAAACTAAAAGGTAGTGGCATTTGAATGTACACACTTTAATAATCTTTTTATCTCTTTTTGGTGGGTTCATATTTAATATTCTATTTTGATCTTTGTTTATTTTTGTCCTCTGATTTTTCTTTTAGGACATACCCTCTTTTCATTTTTTAAATATGGGAAAACATTTGCAGAAAGTAAAGGTATGTACAATATTACAACATATACATGGTCAATTCAAAATTACGAACCATATTATTATAGGAACCTAACAGTGGCTCCACTTAGGGATGGCATCTCCTTTTGATATGTCAAGAATACTGTCGACTAGTGGCCTAATCCATTGGGCCGATCACAAGCCTGCACCTGCTTTGTTATTTAATCTCTGTGACTGAAAATCTTGAACTGAAATCTTAACCTTTTTTGCAAACTGAAATCTGACACATGTTGTACTGAAATATGATCTGAAATAAACTTGCTGCAAAAAACTGAATTTAATCAAACTGAAATCCTACCTAGTTACTCTAATCAGTTGTCCAACTGCTGGTTAGGTAAAATGAAATAGCGAATGCAACCATTCAAACATCATATACATTGGTGGATTGTTCATCTTGTGCTTGTTTTTGATTAAAATTGAGATTCTAAAACCCAATAGAAATTTGTCAACAAATGAAAAGATAAGGAAATACTTGATTTCCTTTCTTGAATCTAGCAAATTTTCAAAAGGATCTTCCAAAATATATACACTATTGTTCAACTAATTCAAGAAACTGTACAATTGTTCTGGATGGCCTCCATGCCATGAAACTGAAATGTCATTTTCATCTTTATCACCCTACAGATTTTCAGATAAACTTTGTGATGGTATTTCTACTCATTGAAATGCTTGACTGATGTAACCTTTATCATCTTCATCCTGAATCTCATAGTTAGTTAATGAAGAAAAATTATGATTGCATTCATTATCCAACATATCAGCTATTGGATCATAAAAAACTTGGAAGGATTGCTGCAACTTATTGCATATAGCTTTGAATGGAACTTCATAGATTTCTACAAGCTGCTCATCCTTTTCTTTAGATATTTTATGCCACATTTCCTTTAAAAACTGAAATGAGTCAAAGCATAGTGGTATAGAACTTTCTTGTGTCATTTGATCAGGTGTTTCAATGAAATTTGATAATTGTAGTTGTGAAACCGAAGAATCTCGATCAATAGTTTCTTTGTCTCCTTTGTTATCAACAACAATACCAAAAGACTGTTGATTTTTTATTGCTTTAAAGTTTTCTTTGATAAAATGAAATGAAGCAAAACAAAGAGGCAAAGAAACTTCACTTATTTCCAAATTTTCTGCACTTTCTTCCTCACTTTCAAAGCTGAAATGAATAAGTTGGTCACTATTTTGAAGTTGCTGAAATTGTATTTCCTTACTTCCCAAACTATCTTCTGATTGCTCTATTGAGTTAGCTTGAGTTTGAAGAACATAATTATCATCATACTGATCATACTTAGGCAAATCATTAAAAGAAGGAATGTCATCAAACATACACATTAGATCAGTAGATTCCTCTTCCACATATCAATCTCTAAATCCATTTTCTGATCTATGGTAGTTGGAATTAGCAAGAATTTGTTCATGGATATCAAACTCTTCTTTTTCTGAAATAAATAGGTCATGGTGATTTTGCACAAAAAAATTATGTTGCATGGTGATCTTTTGTATCATTTCCTCTATTTTTCTTACCAAATGTCGATTTTTACCTCTAGAATGTTGTTCTTCTCTGTGTCTGCTTTCAACTTTTCCTTTTTAATCAGCAGATGAACTTCTACATCTACTGCAATGTTTTGCATATTTTCAAGAGTTGTCGGGTTTCCTTCTCATAGATGAAATTCTATTTCTGGATCAAATTCTTTTGGATAATGCAAGAGAGTTGAATAAGGAGGAGGTTTATATTTGGTGGCATTGAATAATAAACTTGATTAAATCTCTCAGAAAATTGTTGTATTGTTTCATTTGGCTGTCTTTTCAATTGATTATATTCTTCTATGATCACAAAAAGATTGACTTTGATTATCCATCTATCACGGAAAAATTTGACAAACTGTTTGAAATTTGAGATGCTTGCAATAGGTAGATTCTTCAACCAACTCTTTACTCTACTTTGCAAAGAAAGAGTAAAAAGTCTGATTCTAACATCATGTTCATCAATCTCAAATAGGTCCAAATAATTCTCAAAGCCTTGAATGTGTTTTTGGGCAGTGATACCATTCTCTCCATCAAAATTGGAGAGATATTTGTAATAGTTATCAAGGAAATCATGGAGTATAGGAGGAAACATCAGGGGCTTATATCTATCAGGAAATTTACAAGGTACATGAATATTTACAGGGATTGTAAGATTAGTCTTGATTGTTTGAGGCTTCTCAATTGGAAAATGATCATTATAAGATTCAGAAGAAAGCTGCTCAGATGGATAAGGAGAATATATATTTACAACCTTCAAAGGAAAATAATCAAAAATTAATCCAAGATCTTCTCTAAAATACAATATAAATTGAAAAACATTCTTGATGAGAAAGAACATAATGTCTTGGATAACAATCGAAGTTAGAACCTTGATCTTCCCATATTGTTCTTTCAGGTTCATTCCTCCACTGGAGTCTTGATTGTGAAATTAATTTGGAGCTGGAGTCACCAAGTGGATGATTTTAACCTTTGTGTGTTTGATCATTGTCCACCATCATAGATCAGATCTGGTCCTTGTATAATCTTTCTGAAGAAAATGTTCTAGTATGGTCGCCAATACGTTATCACTCAAAAATTTCTCTAGAGTTGTTGTGAAAGAAATAATAGAGGTAACCACAAACCTAATTTTTAGATCAGGATATAACCTTCCTAATGCTCAGAGGGGGCTCTCTCCTTATGATTTAACTTTGTTTAGTTAATTTTTTTTAGGCTAGTTATTTAGGCTTTGGTTGGGTTTTGATTTTGAGTTGGTTCTGTAATCACTCACTTCGATAGATAGAGGGATGTATTTTACCATTGGGCTATGGTGTCAAGTGTTAAGAAAATAGGACTAGATCAAGGTCTAAAATTAGTGTTTACAGGGCAAGGTAGCTGAGTGAATTCAGATCTCTTAGGCTGGATGGTGAAGCGGTTTTCAATCGGGGTCAAGGAGCAATTAAGGATTCCTTAAACATGATAATGAAGGAAGCGAAAGGGGTCAACTGGGATGGGACAGAAATTAAGGATTCTTAGATCCGGATATCAAAAGAAAATATAGAAATGTATAACAATAAGAGCATAGTGTACTTAAACAATTTCTGCAATAACATTCCTGTTATACCATTCAAATTTAGAAAACATTCAAGTTTATGGAATACTTTAGAGAAGAACATGAACAATTGAAATGTACTTCACTGAAGTGGCTAAACACATGAATCCTGTAAAGAAATTCTTCTATTATTTGCCCTGTCTATCAACTAAAAAAGTATAGTAAACCCTCAGGTTGTAAATGAGTTCACCTATAGAAATGTTTAGAAATCCACACTTTAATACTTCAAAAGTAGAAGTATTTATACAAAATTTACAAACTGTTTACAATAAATGATGCCTCTAACAGACAAGACATTTTTAGACTATAGATGGACTAAAAAGCTCTAACTGCTGCAAATTAGTTGTTCTAGTGGAATGTGTTGCGAAAATGTTGTTCGTGTGGAAGTGGGAGTAGGTAGGATGTGGACTGAAATTTGTGGTTGTGCTAGCAGATGAACTAGCAGATGTAGATGTATCTCTCTTTTTCTTAGTAATTCACTCCACTACTTTTCGATCCTCTGAATTGATAATCTGAGACTTCCCTCAATTATTGTTGATCCTGTGACTGCCGTGTTTATTTATCATCCACTAGTGTCACAAAATATTTTGGAAAATATGTAATAATATATATATATTTGAATAATATTTCCAAAATATTTTAAATGAAATTTATAATTATATTTATACAAAACCATGTGTTGTTTCCAATCTCTGGTTTTGTTTTCTCTTTCCATGAATTCACAAAACCATGTGTAGTTTTGTTCCTATTACTCCTTCCTGTAAATTCATTTTATGTGTATGTAAAATCCTTTTACCCTTGTAGAATACCTAGATGATTTTGCAAAACCATGTGTTGATTTGTATGGTTGGAAGATTATTTTCACTTTACTCTTTTCCTTTCACATGCAACATGATTTTACCCCTGTAAATTGATTTCAGCATGCCTATAAATGATTTCACCATGCCCGTAAATTGATTTCACCTTAATCTTTTATTGTGAAATGCATTTACATGAATGTTATCTTTGCTCTCGTGTTCATTAATTTCATGTGAAATTTTCCCTTTTATTTTCTCTGATAAATTCATGGCATCCATGAATTTTATTTCATGTGTCGCTGTAAAACCATTTTACCTTTGAATCTTATTACACAACCTTAGTCTCATATTGCCTGTAGCTTTATAATTTTGCCTCAAGTATGGTTTCACCCGTAGCTCTCAAATATTACTGCATTCTCATATCTCTATATTTCACTTGAAATTAATCCACCCTATATTCATCTAACATTTATAAGATTCAAAACCAAAACAATTAATGGTTTATCGCACCGCTTTTGAGTGGTAGGTGGTATTTTTTTAGAGCACATGATATAACGTGGGGTTGCCACGTAGTAAAAATATGGGCTAGGACAACCACGCATTCTCATATCTTTGTATTTCACTTGAAATTAATCCACCCTATATTCATCTAACATTTATAAGATTCAAAACCAAAACAATTAATGGTTTATCGCACCGCTTTTGAGTGGTAGGTGGTATTTTTTTAGAGCACATGATATAACGTGGGGTTTCCACATAGTAAAATTATGGGCTAGGACAACCACTAATCTCTCGTGATTTTCGAGTTTTAAGTGTTAGATGAGCTGAGTGCGATATGGAATTTTAAGCTTTCATTTGTTTTTACGAATTAAAAATGAAGGGGGTTTAATTCTAAATGCGGGGTGGGCCATTGGTTGACTTTACAGGGGGAAGAGGTAGTATAGGCCTGCGGGGAGAAATTAATATAAAGTCCAAAATTTTATATTAATAGGGTTTGTTGAAGTAAGGGGTGAAAAGAAGGATTTTATATATATCATATATATATATATGTATGTATGTATATATATATATATTCCTTTTTACTTTATGGGATTTATCTCTGTTTTAACCGTTACTGCCTCTGTGTAAATGATTTCTTCTTGCTTTGTGATAATTGTCTTTTGCTTTTGAATAAAGCCTTTGAATACATTTCCTTGTGAATCTTGGAGTAAACAGGTTTTGGAACTAGTATCAAAACTATTTGTCCAAGCTCCCGTTCTACTAATCACTTGCAAAATAAAACAATCATTAATAAACCATAGGTTTGTGGGGAAGATAATCAATGGCTTTATTGAACTGAGATGTCTGTGGACAAAGCCCAGACTGTGGATGGCTCAAATCTATTTGGAAAAGGCTTTTCATTTATTCATTTTAAACAGAGGTAAGGGAATGGCAAAATTTCATATTGTAAAAACTCTAGGATTTTTCACATTGTGCAAGTGTGGTTAGAAGGTTTAATAGACAACAATGGATGATGGGGTTTCCAGGGATACACAGTGAAGCATTCGAAGGATGCTTTTGGGCAAGAGCAGACATTTGGAGGTCAATCTTCTGAGGGGGATTCCGTGGAATGGGAGGTAGTTTTGTGGCATATCGCACCACTTTTGAGTGGAGGGCGGAATTTTTTGAGGGCACACGATATAACGTGGGGCTGCCATGTAGCAAAAGGGCACTTGGGGAAAACCACAAACCTCATGTGCTTTTGGGATTTTAACTATAAAACGATGGAGCACGCGATATGGATATGGGCCATCGAATATGGAGGTGGGAGATCAGGGGGTTATAGCTTGGCAAAGTTGCAAGGGCTGAGTCGGGGTGTGGTTAGCAGGGCTCGGGGATAAATAATGCGTTGTGTTGGCTTAATGGGCCCTAACCCAGGTTCAAAGTATTTTATCCAAACAAATCCTGAACTATTGGCCCTTTCGGCAATAGTCTGCATAGCGTGGGCTGAGGTCTCACCCGAGGTAGTATGGGAGGGTGATGGAACCAGGTTTCCACACCTTAGGGATGTTTTGATGAAGTACAGAAAGCTTGCGAACTGATCCTATGCGTTGCGTGTTATAGATATTTTTGGGCACTGCAACCCCAATCATATATGTCCATAAACCAAGGGCTCCTAAGTCCCTAAAAGTGTTGTTTCACACCCTAAAGGAACAAGGTCAGCTGATTACATCATCTCCCAGAAGTTCTCCACAGAAAACTGCTCAGAACTAGTTAAAACTAGACCAGACAGAATACCCAGTGCAGAAGGTGCGATGCATCCCACTTGTCCAGAGTAAAGGGTGCGATGCATACTGGATAGCCCTTCTGCAGGGTGCAATGAGAGAGAGTGGACAAATGGCAGAGACAGTTTGCAAGGTGGTTCGACATGGAATCTTCTAGAAACTTCTCCTATGACACTTGCCTCTCTGAATTTGCCCAGGGATGAGTAAGAGATCATCAATCTCCAAGTGGAACCAAGAACTATCAGAGAGTGGACACTAATCAAATCTCAGAAGTTGACTCACCTCCCTGCAATCATCTATATATGGATCCCTCATCCCAGAGATCTAGAAGGCTGGAATTTTGTATCTTGTAAGGAAGTGTTGCTGGTTTCTTGGTGAAACATCATAGTGTTGGGTGATCTAAGCTTTTCATGAGGTGAAGAAGGGCTTTCTTGCTAAGAGGATGACGCTGGGTCAGAACAATTAGTTGTAATCCTCTTTTCTATTATTGATATTAATAAAGCTATTCAGGTTTTCCTCCACATTCTTGTATGATTGATGATATATGCATTTGTGTGGTCAATATATATCTGGTCCTATATTGTCTGTGATAGTAGATCTCTGTTCTTGGATAGTGTTATGTTTCTTTGATTCCACAGGTGCTCTTTGAAGCTGGGTAGACGAGGAAGCGAGTGGCAAAGATTTGTCAGAAGGGAGAGGAATCAAGCAAGGAACCAAGCACAAGATAGAGGTTGGTCTCTTTTGTTCCCCTCTTATCTACTTCTCATAAAGGAAAATGAAAGTAGCTTTAGCTTGTTTGTTTCTAAGATAGCTACAAGTCTTAGTGGGACTAGCAGCTCCGAGTGGACACTAGATTTCCCGATAACAAAATGGCGACTCCGCTGGGGAGAAAATAGCTTGTTTTCTTTTCTATACTTGTTTGTTTTATAAACTTACAAACGGAGCCTGAAGTCAAGCCAGCTAGCCTTCGAACTGCATTTGCTATGCAAGTGCAAAGTAGATCAATGCTGGTTCAGTATATCTCCGGGTTTTGTTTGTAAATTGAACAATCGATTTGCAAACATCCTAATTGCTCTTGTGGTGGCTCTAGTAACCTCCTTAGATCTTCCCCTGTGATTTATTGATTGATTATCACTTGCTCGACGTAGATCCCTGAACTGTGCTGCAAACTGTGATCAAGAACTGGATCAAAAGTCTCGCACTGTACCATCGCAACCTCTCTTCAAGGATATTAGTATGCATCGCACTTCCCATGTGCAATAGGTGGGATGCATACTGGAATCCCTGTGTAACAGGTGCGATTGTCAGAGAAGGTTAATTTTTCCTTCAGACTTTTGTTTTTCTTCACTTTTTTCAGCTCTATTAAGGAGTTTTGCTGTTTGTAGTCAGTACACCTCTGTGGGAACCCCCTTCCTTGCCATTATTCCACCTCCATTGTGCAAAGAGCTGTAAATTTTTTTATGTATTGTGAGGCATTTTCAGTTCTATTATACAAAGAAGTAGCGTAATTGAATTGTCGTTTCTTGATTTGGAAGTGTCGCAAGTGTCATTTTCAGTCATAGAAGAGAATCCGATTGTTCTTGACAGTCGATTACACTGTTACTCTTGTATTTGATTTGAATTAGTAGTTTTTCAAGTGTCGAAAGCAAGTTTTCAATTCCAAATCACAAAGTGTCGTCATTGTCTTCATTTTGTCTTGAAAAGAAACTTGTTAGTAATGTCGCTTTGAAAAATAATTCAAATTTGCGCTTAGCTTTCTTTTTATCATTCACACATTAAGAAGGATGAAAACAAATACATGCATGTGCATTTGCATTTAGACTGCTTGTGGGTTTGATTTAGGATAGTGCATATAGTGTGTGCTCTTTGCTCTATGTTGAAAGAATATCATTTCTCTTTCATTAGTAGCTAGGATTTTCATTGCAAAAATAAGATTAAACGATTGTTTATCATGTTAGATTGCATTTTAGGAATTGTATATCTACATCACGCGATGAACCTGAAAGGAAAATTTCTTAAGCAAGATCAATTGTAAAATAAATTTAATGAATCTAAAAACGCTTTGGAACCTAACACACAACATTTAGAAGTCTAGGCTAGAGACGTATTCCGGCGTCGTAAAGCCTGGTAACTGTTGTTTTCATTGCTAGTTGGGTGATTCCTCCACTTTGAGACAACAAGTGCCAGTACGGACTTGTGCTCCCACGTACCGTCGAGTATATATTTGGAGACCACAATAGGCTACATCCTTTATCCATAGGAAGCTGTGTCTGCTACCCTATCGATCGCAATGCACTGAACGCAACATTCAGGAAGATTGAATGCCGTACCGTAAAAAGTATTCTGCAGTTTTGCGATTGGTTTGGTAATCCCTCTGTCTAGATTTCCAGAGTAGTCTCTTTCATTCCTTTTTAGACTCCTTAAAGGAAAAGGTCCATCTGAGCACTTGTCACTTCAAGCTCATTAAAAATTGAAGGCCACTAGAGTCATCTTTTGTTTTTTCTCGACTCTTAAAAATTGCAAAAACAAGTTGTGTCAAAGCATATAAAATTTATTTTAACCGAAATAAACATCATCTTTCCTATGTTGGTCTTAGGTTCAGAAAAATGGAGTCCACCAACCAAGGATTTCCGCTTGGAGGAAATCCTAGTCCTTTCTCCTCTTGGGGAGATGTTGGTGCACCCCATATGGCCACATTGTCATTTCCAGGATTGACAATCGGCCTACCCGTATGGCTCTTCTCGACCTCTGTCGTTCAGAACACCATGATTCCTAAGCAATCAAGTCAGCAACTAGATGATACCAAAGTTACCCACCAACCTTCTACCTCGTCCAATTCTCACTCTCCTCCTTCCTCTTCGCTTGATGAAGCTGGTAAAGCCAAAAATCAAGTCACTAAGAAGGAGAAGAAGGGGAAGGAGAAGAAAGAGAAGAAGAAGAAGGAGCCAAAGGCAAAAAGGGGCAACCAGGCATCATCTAGTGAAAATCCACACACTGCACTATCGAAGCCTAAATCTCCATGTGTCATTTGCAAAGGAGACCACTATCATCGAGATTGTCCTTGCATCCCTCGGATCTTAAGGGACTGGTCTCCTCGTTTGCACAATCCGGTGTCAACAACCTATGATGATCATGTTGAAAGTACACCGTCAACTAGTGAAAGCGAAGTATCTGGAAAAAAAAGGAAAAGTTAATTCCCTTGTAAATTGTGTAAAGGTGATCACGCCATCCACTGTTGTCCCTTCCTAGACGAGACTAAAAGAGTTTCGGACGACCATCCAGTTTCACCGCTATGGCTTCCTCCTGGATATAAGAAACTCTTGCCGAGTCCATCATTAGTTGAAAATCCGACCGACACGCCATTGTGGAAAGTCAAAGCGTCTATCATTGAAGATAAACCATCTGAATCCACACCAGACGAAAGTCAAAAGGTTGAGGCGGTAGTTGAGCCAGTCTTGCCTTCAGAAGGTCCATCTTCAGATGATACAGTCACCGGAGAGAACAAGAACGACACTGTTCAAATTCGTTTCATAAACACAGACTCCGATGAACATGGGGGAAGTCTACTCGTTCCTTTACCGCAGGAAGGAAGTTCATCAGAGTCATATCCAGCCGTCTATTCGGTCCCACCTCCAAGCAACCTAGTTGTTTCCTTCGATTGGAATCTACTAGGCAGACCCTGTTTACCGGCTAGTGTACCATTTCGAATCATTGCACAAATATATAGAATGGTCATGGATGGTACCATCATAGATGAAGGGGCTTCTGTGAGTATCCTTTCCTCGAATTGTTGGAAAGCGCTTGGTTCGCCATCACTTCTGCCTTAGATGAGAAATCTAACAGGCTTTCACAAAGGAACCAGTTGACCGTTAGGGATCCTTCCCAATGTGCCGATAACATTAAGAAGGAAAACCATTCACATGAACGTAATGGTAGTCCAAGGACCTCTAGATTATAATCTACTCCTTGGACGAGACTATATTTATTGCATGGGAGCCATTGTCTGCTCGCTCTTTAGAATAATGTGTTTTCTGCATGAAGGAAGAGTGGTCAAGCTCGTAGACCAGCTTTCATTTCCCAGCTCACACATAGAAAACAGTGAAATACCATCCCTGAATGGTCTTTTCATCCAAGGAATGTCTCATCAATCTCCAGTCCGTCCACCTGATGAGTGATTCGGGAGGAGATGATTGAATCCCAGGGGGCATGCAACTGCTCCGGCAGGGAAACTCTAGGCATAGAGTAGGTTTCCGCGAAGGATATATGACTGGTTTGACACACCCGTCTGTTTAGGAAAATGGGATTAGACCGGAATAAGATACCTCTGTTAGAAGGTAGGCCTTTCCCAATAGAACAAATGTTTTGTCTGCAAATTGAAGGGGAACCTGGAAAAGGTAGGCCTTTCTCGATAAAAGAAATGTTTTGTCTACAAATTGAGGGGTAACCTGGGAAACTCTACTTCACTATACCTGGGGGCATGCAAACCTTTTGGCATGCAAGCGAAGAGTGACCATTTATTTTTTAAATTTGTAGTTCCTCTAACCCTTTAAACTCGTACGGTTGGTTGCTTCCTAACTTGCATAAAGAAAGGATGCGGGGCAAAGCTTTGTAAGGTGCAAGCTCCATAAAAAATGGCATATTAGATGAGACATCCTTATTATACGACTGGATAGAGCAGTTTTTATGTGGAGTTCAAGCTCGTTAAAAATTAAACATAAGCAATGAGCAAATTTTTCCCCCAGAGTTTAAGCTCATTCATTAAAAAATGAACCAATCCTTGGTAAATAACCATCGTGAATGCATTATCATCAACCTTTGAACCTTGGTCGTGTTCTCATCATCACCTCCACTTTGTATTGGCCGATCATTCACCTCCATTTGATTGTTTACCTCTTTCTAAGGAACAACTGTGAAGAGTGATCCTGTTAGCCATCCTTGTGCCACTGCCGTGATTGGAAAATTCCAAACCTTACCTAGAATCAGCTGCTACCCGAATTTATCACTCGTTCCTCGAAAAATGAGTCTCCTTTAAGCTCTTTTCATCTAACTTGTAAAATATGAAAATATTTCTGAGCAATTGGCCTCTCCAGCTTGTTAAAGTGACCGGAAGTGCTATCCCTCCTCTAGATTTTAACCTTTTTGGACCTGAGGGATTATTACACAAAAAGATCGAGCGCATGTTTTGTTCAGCTCCTTAAAATTACCAAAAATTCATCCTGTTTGTATTATTTTATACTTTTTCAGACTTAAGGGGTTGTAAGAAGAAAAAGAATTATTGAAGTCTTCTTTACGTCCCTTTTAGACTCTCTAAAATTGAAAAGGACTGAGTTATCTTTGTCGTTGAACTCGTTAAAACCGAATAGCAACAAACTTGTCCATACAGACAAGAACGAGTTTCACTGTTGCTAGGCTCGTTAAAATATAGCGATGGGTTTTCCCGAAGGGAAAATTATAGAGCAAGCATATGTTATCCTCCTCAAGCTTGACAAAAATAAAGAGGTACTGGTCAGCAATGACTGGGGAAAAATTGGGAAGAAAACTTGAAGAAACTTTATTGGTAGCAAGTCACTCTTGAACATGACACTTTCACTCCACATCCGAATCAGGTTGGGTTGTTCTATTCACTGGTCGTATCACCATTGGTCCATCACACCATCCACATTTGGGGTTAACGCTACCAATCCATCATGTCAGTGTCGCCGGTATGTTCAAGAGAAGTTGCTCAGAGAATTCACCTGTGTCTCATTCGCTGCAATACATTCACGCTCCATTCTTTCATGACCGCAACCCTAAACCTTATATCATCAGATCGTTTTCACCTCCATTAAAATAATTTTCTCCATTCATCGTCGTAGATGTGGGATTCATTAAGGCCCTCCTACGACGGATCGCTTCTTGTCGACATCAGCTCATTATCTAGGAAGTCGATCTAGGAACAACCCTTTCAGTACTTTGAAGCTTGCATGCCTTAATGGCAAGTTTCTCACTTCCGGCGGCATGTTTACATCAAAGGCCTTCGACCGAAGGATTTTGCATGGTGTTCAACGCCAAGTCCCTTTTTCACACCACATGAATTGTACTGTTGTACCTTGAGGGTCATCATCATTATCGGTGATTCCTCTCATGCCTATTAACAGCTTACATCACTGGCTGGTAATCAGGCGATGTCTTTCCATGTTCGACTCTAGAACATCTTTCACATGGATCGACTTGTACTTTGAGTGAAGATCGAACAAGATTGAAGACCCCGGATCTAGTTTCATCCATCCGGGTTGTGATATATGTTCAAGAAAATAAAGACATCAAATGTACATCATTGCTGCACAGATAATCATCCAAGCTAAGGGAGGATGGCTGTACCAGAATCATCAGTCTGCACACAGATGATTGTCTGTCCTATGTACATGAAAATGAATTTATAAAGTTGAGCATGTGAATGCCCACCTCAGCTAGATCATGAAAATATTATGAAGATAATGTATTGTATTGTATCTTATTACAGGTCGCCTTCCAGTTTGAAAAAACTTAGAATCCTCATGATAAAGCATTTCACCTGACATCAAAAGATTAACAACCTCATGCTTTAGGGGGCAACTGTTATAGACATTTTTGGGCACTGGAACCCCAATCATATATGTCCATAAACCAAGGGCTTCTAAGTCCCTAAAAGTGTTGTTTCACACCCTAAAGGAACAAGGTCAGTTGATTACATCATCTCCCAAAAGTTCTCCACAAAAAACTGCTCAGAACTGGTTAAAACTAGACCATACAGAATGCCTAGTGCAGAAGGTGTGATGCATCCCACCTACCCAGAGTAAAGGGTGCAATGCATACTGGATAGCCCTTCTGCAGGGTGAAATGAGCAAGAGTGGACAAATGGCAGAGACAGTTTGCAAGGTGGTTTCACATGGAATCTTCCAGAAACTTCTCCTATGACACTTGCCTCTCTGAATTTGTCCAGGGATGAGTAAGAGATCATCAATCTCCAAGTGGAATCAAGAACTATCAGAGAGAGGACACTAATCAAATCTCAGAAGCTAACTCACCTCCCTGCAATCATCTATAGATGGATCCCTCATCCCAAAGATCTAGAAGGCTAGAATTTTGTATCTTGTAAGGAAGTGCTGCTGGTTTCTTGGTGCAACATCATAGTGTTGGGTGATCTAAGCTTTTCATGAGGTGAAGAAGGGCTTTCTTGCTGAGAGAATGACGCTGGGTCAGAACAATTGGTTGTAATACTCTTTTCTATTCTTGATATCAATAAAGTTATTCAAGTTTTCCTCCACATTCTTGTATGATTGATGATATATGCATTTGTGTGGTCAATAAATATCTGGTCCTATATTGTTTGTGATAGTAGATCTCTATTCTTGGATAGTGTTATGCTTCTTTGATTCCACAGGTGCTCTTTCAAGCTGGGTAGACGAGGAAGTGAGTGGCAAAGATCTGTCAGAAGGGAGAGGAATCAAGAAAGGTACCAAGTGCAAGCCAGAGGTTGGTCTCCTTTGTTCCCCTCTTATCTACTTCTAATAAAGGAAAATGAAAGTAGCTTTAGTTTGTTTGTTTCTATGATAGCTACCAGTCTTAGTGGGACTAGCAGCTCCAAGTGGAAACTAGATTTCCCGATAACACTGCGCTACTTCCCCACCACCGTCTATTTAGTGTAACTACCTTCGCACAACTCAAATAATGGGAGCGAATGTTCTTTACCCCTTTCTATGCTTAGTATTATTATAGATCTTGAATTAAGTTAACTAGGTTCAATACTTTCAGTTATCAATTAACATAAACATATACGTGCACAGTCATAAACCATAAGAGATGCGTAAACCAAAATTAGAAATAGATACACAATATTCTAAAACCAACTTATCTTTATTATTGCTTTTCCCAATTACAATCCACTTCCTACCCTACGCACACAGCTGCAGGGGTCCACGCACATAGCTGCGGACTCTACTAGGCCTCTGCGCACACAGCTACAGAGCCTCTTATACTACTACGACCCAAGACTTCAACTTACGGACTTAGGTCAAATATTACTTTCAGAAACCCATAAAATTCATATTTCTACATCCAAAGCTGCCTTTTACACTTAGAGCCTTGCTCTTATTTATACATTCCCATGGTCTGCAGACCATGGGTAGGCTGACACATTCTAGATTAATTTACAATATTTTAGGGCAGACTACCCTTAGACTTGACCCCTTAGAATTCGTGCTCTGCGCAATTCACGGAGCTTTTACAATACCAATACGGAAAAATGTGGGCTTTAAGCCCCAAAATCGTTACGCGGGGGATCCGCTGCCCAACAGGCCCCCAACAAAAACATTGTGACTCGTCGTGAGTCACATGGCCGGTGCAGTGATCTTTGCAGTGATATAGTTCTGACTTCATGCCTTAAATGCCCATCACCACCTTCTTCTTACGTTAACTTGGACGTCTTGTCATGAATAGTGATGCCAATAGTCATTTCCTTGTTTATCTGCGCGATAGCGTAGCCCCTTCTGCGCGATTGTGACCCTTGTGACATACCGACCTTGCACGGATCCCTATTGTTGCGCAACCCCTTAACAGGATTTTTTATAGTCCCACACTCTCTTTCAATTGTCTGGAGCACTGAGACTGTCTCCTCTTCGGCTAGTCAGGTGGTTGCACCTTTTTGGTGTACCGCTATCGTGTCCTGGCGAGCAACCCGTGACACAGTCTCTATTGTTGCTGCTACGCGTGCTGTTGGATGTGACGCGCTCTCTTGACCCCCCTCGAGAGTGAGGTGCTACCTTAACCATGGAATTGGATCAATTATCTTGTGGTTATATTCCTCCAATTCATCCTTAGGTTTGCGCGTGTCGGGCTGCGACTTTCCAGGTTTTTCGTTCAGAAAGTCCTCCTTTAGTTCTTTTTCTAGTTGTTTAATCTCCGCGTCCAGCATCATATTCTTCATTCGAAGTAGTATCCTGTCCCTTTCTAGTTCACGAAGTTGTGCACTCCCTAGCCGAATAGCCTCCTGAATCCCTTCATATTCCTCTTCACAAGGTCTTATGACTTCTTCACTCTAGATTTCACACACTACTCCGACAGCCATCTGTGGGGGTTCTTCAGGGACCTTAGTTCCTATACCATTCTGCAGCTTCTTCACGGCCCAATTCTTGTAGAGCTTCGTATATGTCCCTTTGACCACTAGGGTGCGTAGGGTCCATTTTCTTCCTTCTATCCGTGGATCCTTACTCTTGACTTCGCGTATCTTGGCGAACATTCCCCTTCTCACAATTGGTAGTGTGACCCTGTTCTTCCTCTAGTGTGTCCTCTTTGGGCCTGCTATTGTAGTACTGCAGCACACCGGGACAATCCATTCTATATACATCTCATGTGGTTGCAAGTTGTTCTGTTTTTTCCCACCAATTCGCCTTAGTTGGGGTCTTCCAGATTGTAAACGCAAACATCTTCTACATTCGTGCCAATTTATGATATTGTTTTGACATATGTGCCCCCATCGTGCAGGTGTCGTATGCAACACCCATTCGAATGAATCATGATGTCGCCGTTCAGGCATAGTACTTTCAACCTTGTCTACAGGTCCATCCATTCTAGGCACCCCATCATCTGTTGGCATTTCCCTTGCTTCGGTAGTTACGCATCATAGTGATCAAATCATCATGTTACAATTCAGCGTTGTGACTTCATGCAACCAGTTCTACCAACATTCTATTTCTTCATCTGAATCCAAAGTACAGGAACTGTAACGCTCCCATGAAATTCCTCCATCTTTAGTCGGGTTCACATGATCCTGGTTTTGCACCGTTATCTAATAAATGCAATCTATCTCATTGTCACTACTGTCCTGGCGCACAAGTTCAGTGTAGTGCGCTCCCTCGGCTGGATCTAGCAAGACTACTATGTGTAGGGACTTTTTCTCAAATATCATCTTCCGTTTTTTTAGGTTGATGACTCCATTCATATCCGTGGCCCGATCTATTCCAAACAATGTGGGGTAAGGGTTGTTGTCATCCACAATCTCTATTACCTCAAAATTTGTTTGCGTGCTCACACCTTCGATATCGATTGTTACCCCTTGCAATCTTCCCATGGGTACGACCTTTTGCTGGTTCCCCATCTGTAATTAAATAGGAGACAATTGTAACGCGGGCCTACCCATGCGTTCCCAAGGCTGCTTTGGTAACACGTTCGCATCCGATCCCCAGTCAAGGACTACCTAATCCATCTTATATTCACTAATTTGCGTCGTCAACCGCATTTCCCTCCCAGTACGTAAAGCATGCTTCCCCATATTTCGAACTATGTGTGGTTCCCCTAATCCTACGCACCTAGTGATTAACTCTTGGAGTCTGTTAACTACCTTATTGTCTCGTAGCAGCTTCATGCATGTCTCTAAAAAATTAGTAAGCATAGACAGATCCATTCCTAGTTCTAGTTGATTCTTACTACCTGAAGTAGAGGCCTCCTTGAATCTTTTCTTAGCTTCCATAACCCTTTCCTTTGCATGTTCCTATTCAAGCTCAGATTCCTTCATAGGGGCCTTGCGAACCCCTGTATCGTACTTAGGTTTCTTTCCATTATCTTCCCCTGGAGTTGTGCCACTTTTGAGCACCATATTCACGTTCGGGTCTTCTTTGCATGGTTTAGACCTCATCATTTGGATATTTTGAGTTGGAGTAGGCTGCAGTACCTCTTTCTCGTGCATCTGTGTGATCAACGTCAGACAATCTACTTCTTCATGATCAAACTAATAACAATATGGGCAACATATTCTAGTCGGATTCGTACAGTCATGTGTGTAGTGCCCGTGTCCTCCGCAATTTTAGCAGATTAACTATCTATGCCCTCGTCTAGATCGTTGGAATCAACCACGTGATATGGCTATGGCTGGATCCTGACCTCGCGCCTCGATCAACAATTCATAACTTCCATAGTTTCAATCATCGTGGCCTATTGATCTACACAAATTACAAAATAACTGCTGCGGAGTCTGTGTGTATTTCTGCAACAGGTGACAGTTGTCTGTTGTGTGCTTTCCTACTACCTGATAAATCGCGCACCAAAGTAGGGGTGCCACAATTGGCCTTGCCTGTGCCTCTGGTCTCAATGGCATTAGTCCCCCTTCTGCCAAATAGTTCGCGAATACTGGATAGTGATCCTTATCGTGACCTTGGCATTTACACTTTATACACCACACTTCTTCGTGTGCCTCTGACCAGGACACCCTATCCTGCTTCAAACTTTGCATCTCTAAGCATAGGTTTTGTAGTTGCACATGGATTTGTTGGACTCCCAACCCTGGATCCTGTATCGGTGTTTCGTGCAACCTCATTGCCATTTCCAATGCCTCTACCTGGGTTGAGAGCTTTTGTTGTGACAATGTTGTCCTCAGCTGTGGTGTCAAAGATGCCACAAAATATGCATGGTGATGTGCATCTGTTAGTGTCATATTAGCCTCATGGACCATACTTTTCAGCCTCTAATCTAGATCCCACAGGGTTTCACCTGGAAGCATTGTAATCTCCTTAAACCCGATGATCGACTGCATCTCCGATTTCGCCTGGATATTTCTTTGTTCAATGCAATCTAGATTTCTGCTATTCCAGCATTCGGATGATCATTCGAGTGCTTGATATACCATGTCAGCGCACGATCCTGCAGTGCACTTACCAATGTGGCCTTCTTAATGTTATCATCCGTAACTCCGTGCGCTTCCCACACTGCTCTTACTATGAACCAAAATTGATCTGGATCTTTGTTCCCTACTCCTCTGAATATAGGCAACTTGATCACACTCGCCATGCTAAACCATTGGTTTGGTGGAGGTGGTGTGGGCAAAGATGGGGGTGAAGGAGGTGACGTGAGTGGTGGTGTTAGCGGAGATGATAGCTGTGGAATGCGTTGCCTTATCAAACTGACCGCACTCCTTGGAGAAGCCCAAGTGTGCTCTTCCTCGCCCACTCGTGGAGGTGAAATTAAAGGACTATTTCCTAACCCTTTGATACCTTTTTAGGCCTTTCTGCTCTATGTTGTTGTGCTCATTAATGGATTTGCATGACCCATTTTTCACATAACAACAACTTAATCCAGGTATTCAACGATTTGATGTACTTACCTCACGGTCCCTTGAGAAAACGTCTTTCTGCTTCATTGTAGCTGATAGTCATGTCTATCGCAAATTCAATGATAAACCCTCCTATTATCTGATCCAACCAATGATCTACGGCCCGCACGATCTTATCTTCAGATGCCTCTAGCTTGTGCACCAACTCTGGAGTCCACACTATGGGTTGATCAAGCTTGCACCTTCCCTGGTCATCTGCTAGCCTTGCGATCCAATCATACAGCTCTAAAGAAAAAGACACAAAGAAGATCTCATTAATTTCGTATATACATAGCGATCCAGCCACCTCTTCTTAGATATCTGCGAGGTTTTGTTTTCCTGTACCATGAACTCGTGAAGCTTCTGAACCAACCAATCTTCAATTTCTTTCTTCGTAGGGTTCCAACGTTCCGACATCAGACATCCCTTAGGCAAATCCCAGTCCTAGCAACGGAACCATTTGTTTGCTTGATGGTGCCTGACCCAGGTTCATAGTGTTTTAGCCAAAAAAATCCCAAACTACTGGCCCTTTTAGCAATAGTCCGCAGAGCGCAGACTAAGGTCTCACCCGAGGTAGTATGGGAGGGTGCTGGAACCAGGTTTTCGCACCCTAGGAATGTATTGATGAGGTTTGGAAAGCTCACGAATCGATCCTACGCACTGCGCTACTTCCACGCCGTCGTTTGTTTAGTGCAACTACCTTCGTGCGTCTCAAATAATGGGAGAGAATGTTCTCTACCCCTTTCTATGCTTAGTATTATTATAGATCTTGAATTAAGTTAACTAGGTTCAATAATTTTAGTTATCAATTAACATAAATAGATACGCGCACAATCATAAACCATAACATATGTATAAACCAGAATATAGAAACATATACACAATATTCTGAAACCAACTTATCTTTATTACTACGTTTCCCAATTACAATCCACTTCATACCTCGCGTACACAACTACAGACGTCTGTGCACACAACCTCGAACTCTACTAGTCCTCTGCACACACAAATGCAGAGCCTCTTCTACTACTACGACTTGAGACTCGGACTTATGAACTTAGATCGAATATTACTTTCAGAATCCCATACACTTCATATTTCTACATCCAAAGCTGCCTTTTACACTTAGAGCCTTGCTCTTATTTATACATTCCCATGGTTCGCGGACCATGGGTAGGCCGACACATTCTAGATTAATTTACAATATTTTACGGCGGACTACCCTTAGACTTGACCCCTTACAATTCATGCTCTGTTCACTTCACGGAGCTTTTACAATACCAATACCCAAAATTGTGGGCTTTAAACCCCAAAACTGTTACGCGGGGGATCCGTTGCCCAACATGGTGGTTTAAATATATTTCAAAGGTTTAGTGAGGGTGGGGATTTATAAAGTTGGGGGGGGGGGGGGGGGGGGGGGGGGGGGGGGGGGGGCGTTAAATATATGAATTGGGATTATTGTATGAATAATGTAAGGGTTAAGTTAAAAAGGGTACCGGGGAGGGTTTTTTGAATGGGGCCTGATACATTATTCAAACTTAGGATAAGGGGTTTTAAGGGAAAAACGAAACTAATAAGGGGGGAATAGTAAAATGAAGGGGTAGGGGTTATTTTTCAAGGGAAAATGAGTTTGGAAGGAAGTTAGTGATATGAAATGAGCCAGTTGATGCTTTCCATGCTTTGTGAAAATTGCTTCTGCCTACCCATCATTTACCGTAACATTTTTTCTTCATTTATTCCGTGCATTTAAGCTTGCTGACACTCCTATTTTTCTTTGATAAGCAAACTGTATATTTCTAATATTATAATTTCCAATGGCTCAAATTAAACTGATGAGCTCATTATTATTCTCTACCTAACTACTGATCTGCCAAGATTAAATAGTTTTTCTAGATCTTTATTCTCTATCTATCAGCATGAAATTTAGAGCATGAATGAATCAATATTAAGTTCTTTTACCATCATGAATTGTGAAATTTTGACAAGCTACACACAATTTTATTTGCATAAAGTAAGCTAAAAGGTAGTGGCATTTGAATTTGCACACTTTCATGATCTTTTTATGTCTTTTTGTTGGGGTTCATATTTAATGTTCTTTTTTATCTTTGTTTCTTTTTTCCCTTTGATTTTTCTTTTTGGGCATACCCTCTTTTCATTTTTTAAATATGGGAAAATATTTGCAAAAAGCAAAGGTATGTACAATATTACAAGATATACAGGGTCAATTCAAAATTATGAACCCTATTATTATAGAAACCTAACAACCTGAATACGATTTCCCATGAAACTCTCTCAAGGTCATCTTCTTGGGCTCATTGTTGTCCGACACATATATCCTATCTCTGAACTTGACCAATCCATCTACCATAAGACAATAATCGACATCTTATGCACATGCACCTATACAACTTCTTGTACCTGTACTTGTACATGTACCTATACCACTACTGTACATGTACCACTATTGTACATGTACTTATACCTGCACATGTACCTGTACTAGTACTCTGTTTTAACCTATGCACAATATCCATATATCTGACATCCTGTTGACCTGCTCGCAAGATCCTATCATTTAGATCTATCCCATAAGAGCTCATAGCTACTATGTGATTTACCTATATCTGTTTGCTAAGAGCATTTACCACTCCATTCTTTATACCTTTGATATACTTGATCTCAAAATCAAACTCAGTAATCATATCCAACTACTGAGCTTGCCTACCATTCAAATTCAGTTGGTCAAATAGATATTGAAAATCACTATGATCACTCATCCATGTGAACCTCCTGCCCAAAAGATAGTGTCTCTGCATCTTCAATGCATGTATAAATGGCGTCAACTCAAGGTCATGTGTGGGATAGTTCTACTCGTGATCGTTCAACTTTCATGACTCATAGCATACCACCCATCCATCCTGCATAAGGACACAACCAAGTCCTCCCTTGCAAGAATTTTTGAATAACAAAAATGCCTTCTTTGGATCTGTAATCTTTAGGATTGGTGCATGTGTCAACAACTACTTGAGCTCCTCAAAAATAGCCTCAAAATCCTCTGTCCATTCGAACTTCTTACCTTTCCTCTGTAATGATGTTATATGATAAGAAATATATGAGAAGTTTCTGATGAACCTCTCATAATACCCTCCCAATCCCATGAAGATCTCACCTCATCCACATTCTTAGGAGCTATACCCACTCCATGATGGCTCTAATATTTTCTAGATCTACTGCAATGCCCTCATTAGAGAGAACATGCCACAAATAGTGTACCTCAATCTAAAAGAAACTGTGCATTTATTGATCTTAGCATACAACTAATGCTCTCTCAACAACCTCGACACTGCTTCTAAGTGTTCAGCATATTCTTCCTCAATTTTAGAATATACGAGTATATCATCAATGAATACAATAAAAAAATTACCCAAGTACGAACGTAACAAACTATTCATCAAACACATAAATGTAGCTGGAGAATTAGCTAAAAGCCAAATTGAACTACAACAAACTAATAATTCCAATACCTGGTCTTGAATGCGGTCTTGTAAATGTCCTCCTCTTTGATTCATTCCTAATGATATCTGAATCTCAAGTCGATCTTAGAGAACATTGTTGCTCCCTTCAGCTGATTGAACAAGTCACCAATCCTCAGCAACAGATACATGTTCCTAATGGTCACTTTGTTCAACTTCCTATAGTCAATTCATAATCTAAGAGTACCATCTTTCTTCTTCAAAATAATACCAGTGCGCCCTGTGGTGATGCACTCGGCCTAATATACCTCCTGTCCAAAATTTCCTTTAGCTGCAACTTTAAATCAACCAACTTAGGTGTGATCATCCTGTAAGGTTCTTTTGATGTTGGACATGCCCCTGGCACTAATTCAATAGAAAAGTCTGCCTCCCTGTGAGGTTGAAACTCTAAAATGTCCTCAAGAAACACATTCTTTAAGTATTGTTCAACTGGGTATCTTCTCAACACATTTGCATCCTCAAATTCCTTACCTTTATCACTATAAATGTGAACTACAAATAACTTACAACCTTTCCTACAACTATGCTTTGCCTCCATAGATGTCACCATCCTAGCTAATGTGGATTTCTTCTTTCCCTATAAGACTCTTGGTTCCCCATTGTCATCAACACAATCAATGGCTTTGTCATAACATTCTACCTCGATTCTATGAAGATACAACCAATCCATGCGAAAAAACATACTATATGATCCCAACGGTAATACATTCAAATGTGTTGTTGTAGGCATACCATTTAATTCAAATGAACAAGATCTTACCCAATGATGAACTCACTACTTCATACCTGTAGCCAACTACACTAACCAAGATTCTACATGCATTTCCTTACTCAAACCACACTTATCCACTAAGTGAGGACTAACATAGTTATAATTAGATCCATGGTCAATTAAAATAGAAATAACTTGATCATAAATCGTATTGTCCATCTCAATGATAGATGCCTATTTTTAATCCAATGCTGCATAAATACATGGAATAATTCGACCAACATTCCAAACAATATGTGCCTCTTGTGTACTGTATATCTAAGGTCTACCACCTTGATTCTGCAGACAATCTTTCAAGCGATGATCTTTGCCACAAGTCCAACACTCTATAGGCTTCGAACTTGTCTCCTTGTTTTGTTCTCTTAACAGAAATCCCTGTCCTCTATGTGATGTATTGAACTTCTTAGGTGGTGAAACATTCTCCTTGTTACCTCTGTCTTCTGGTCTTACCTACTTCTTGTCCCATTTTCCTTTGTTGTTTGCATTACCTCTCTAGTATGGCTTAGTCTCAATTCTTCTCTTCGATTTTTGGTAGCAATGCGTCAGTTTTCTGATGGCCTCCTTGAGTGATCTAGGCTTTTTGAAATCAATCCTATCTTTGAATGCAACCAGTAATCCACTAATGAATCCCTAGGTATTAGCCTTCTACTACTTGAGGTAAGGCACATACCTGAGAAACTCCAATAATCTCATAGTGTACTCGTCATCTGTCATGGATCCCATCTTTAGCTCATATAATTCTTTCGCCCTGTCATCAACACATAATTATGATAAATAGTTCTTCTTCAATAGCCACTGAAACTCACTCCAAGTAAAATATTCCCCATTTATACCACTGAAATTCTTCACGTCTTCATACCAAATGCATTATTTTCCTTTGAGACTGAATGTAGCCACTCTAGTTTTCATGTTGTTTGAATAGTAATGAAATCTGAGGAATTTCCTCATGCCAAGAAACCATGCCTCTACATCATACGATTTCTTCATCTCTCTGTGAAATGTTGGTGGCTTTTCTTTCTCAAACTTTTCTAAGAAATACCCCCTATCACTCGTCATGTGAGGATGATAACTATGGTGATCATGATGCATATCTCAATTAGAACTAGAATCATACCTGTGTCTATCACCTCTCCTATATGGAGTGTCCAACAATATTCCATCTCTGATTGTGTCATCTCTATCTGATCCATGGATACCATGTGATCTACTACCATATGACCCATTATTTCTATCCTCTTCCTCATTACTGATCCAAAGAATTCCTTGTCACTACAAATATTATAGGCTCTGAAGTATGACTACATTTACCTCTGCTAAATTTTCATGTGCCTATATGATTCTTTCTTTATTTGTCTTACAACTCCTTATTCCTTCCTTTAAACTTCTCAGTTTCGCTACTAAGTCGGAAGATTTCCCAACACCATACTACTCTTTTGATTTGTATGGAGAGTCTTTGTAGTCAACCATCTTGCTAGCCATTTGATATTTCTTCTAGCAAGGTATATCATGTCATCTAATCAAAATCACAACAAACCAACGTACCTTAGCATAGCTTGGGGAGGATACCTTTTCTACAAGATCAACAAACCAACATGATATATGTATAACATAACCATGGCAGTATATAGAATACATAAGAATATGACCATGAAACCCTCATTCTAGCTAGGGTACAATCATCAATGCATGACCTTAACAACAACACGCACCATGACCTCATGCATGCCAGCAACCACTACATCATTGTACTCTTGGTGACATAAAAACATGAATGTGCATAAGCAATAAGTAAGCAAATACACATATGCACAAGCACATATGATTAAGCGTGAGTGAATGATACTTGAAATCAAACCTGAGAGAATGATACATGCGTCGAAGCATACATGAATGTAACAAAACATGCAAGAATGTAACCAAGCATACTACAATGATAGATGTGAGTGGCATAAATCGACATGTAACTTCTGATTTACTTATAGTGATGCATTCCACAATAAAAACCTCAAATTTCACATGACGACATCACTACAACCATGAAAAAAATCATGAAAATGCAACAAGCACATGGAATGCAAGGATGAGAGGCACACATGAAACTATCATGCATGCATGGCCAACACATAGCCCATCCAGTATGAGGGGTGAACCATACTCTAATACCACTTCGTTACACAGCATTTTGTCACTATCCTTGTACTCCCCATTCCTTGATTGTGGAGAACCTCTACAGTGAACCCTACATGCTTTCCCCTCATGAAGAAACTCCCATTGTTTCCCTCTTCATGAAGAGAACAATTCCCTTTTGCACCTTTTCCCAAAAATCTTCTATTTTTCCAAGTTTACAAGACTGACGCTAATGACCAGTGTCCTCCTCGCTCAAATATGCAGGGATTAACATTGTCTCTATCACCGACCGGATCGACTGAGCTTTGCTTCAGTCGCACCGATCCTCTTTTGGAAAAAAATTTAAATAAGGAGCTAAAGCTTCCAGCTCTAGAAGCTTCGTAACAGAAGCTTGGTAAATGGTTGAGCCGAATCGAGTCAAGGATGTCAGTTTGGGTTCCTTTCCCCTATAAGGATGGAACTACCTCAATATATATGACCTTCTCCCATGAGAAGAGGAACCATCTCTCATCCATTCATGCTATATGAACCTCCATTTTTCCCAAGCACAAGCTAATCTTAATGTTGGTGTGCTAGTGCTAATTAAATTTGGAGTAAACAACAAGCTATTCATAGTTGTATCTCTCTAGTTGTGTGTGAGGGAGAAGTGTGAATTTGGTTTAGTGTGAAGCCCAAAGGGAACAACCTTAAAACTATCATTTTTGAGGCCATCATGGAATGATAATGGAAGTGTGTGGGAACCTGGTTTTGTCGAGGGAGAATAGTAACATCAAGACAATGGTTGTAATCTCTTCTTGATTTAATATATATGAAAATATCGATTGATTTCCTACATAATGTGTCTTCTCACATGTTTATGGCTTAATGTTTCTTGACTTGTTAAGTAGGTTGAATTGCAATTTATCTATTATCATGGTTGTTGTTTGCTGTTGTTTACTTGCTTCAGGTGTTCAAAGAAGGAAATGGGAGATAGTTGAAGCAAGTAAGAAAGGTCATCACTAAAAGGGATAAGTGTACTAAGAGGTAGGCCCTCTTAATTGGTTCTAACCTAAGGAAATATTCCATAGAATGTCTTGTTACTGGCTAGACCTGCTATCGGGTTAGAGGAATTGTTTGTGTCCGCACTTATAATTTTACTTCACCACAAATTGGCAACTCTGCTGGGGAACCAATCCTTCTGTTTCTTTGCCTGGAATTTCATGGTTTTGTGTGAAATTTTATAGTTTCGCCATTTCTCTTTAGTTGTGTTTGGTTTCCTTTTCTTATTGCTCTAGGTTTGAAATTCATAGTAGCAAGTCTGGTCTCAACTTTCAAAAATTTATATGTTTTTCTTTCCATCCTCGCTCTACGCACTTAGTTCGCTAACAGTCACATCAATCAATGTGATATGTTGAGAAACAGTCATTTCATCCACATTTTGGCGCTTGTTGTCAGTTAGGTAGTCGCGTCGATGCATGTAAGTGGAGATTAAGGTTCACCCCAGATCCTGGCCAATGTGTTTTTCTCTCATGATTTCTACCCTGTAAGTTGTCTAGACAGTCTTCTCCCTGACTAGAAAGCTACTTTTCATTTGGTTTATTTGCTGGTTGATTTTCCATATTTTCGCTTGATTTATTGGGTCATTGGATGGTTAGCGGCACTGGGGCATCTAGATTGTCATCGATTTAGCTGATTGTGAACTCAACGAGTCAAGTTGTTGGTGCATTTACTCCTTTTATTTCATTTACGGTCCTTCTATGGCTTTGACCTCCATTACAAAAGTTTGAAGAGTTTTTTTTGCTTATCTAAACGTCTCTTTTCTGGTATAGGTCACATTGCCTGTGTATCAGGATTTTTTGCATAATTATGTGACTTTAGCATAATTGGTCTCAGGTACACAAAGTGCCTCATCGCTTTATCATAACGTTGTTTACGCGTTTGGCGCCATGCCTACTACAGGTCATTTCATTGTGAACCCGACGTCCGAATAGGTCATTACCTCAGTCTCAGTGCAACCAACCGTTCTGAACCCTCTTGTCTCATCTGTCATAGTCACCTATCTGTTTCAACCAACTGTCTCGAAGAATGTTACTATCAGTTCTTCGATTCCTCTAGTAAGTGGACAAGTTGTGCCACCGCCTGGGGGGAAGGTTCTGAGTGTTTCTATGGTGTCAGGCACCACCAACGTGAGTAGCTCACATGCTCACATGGTTGGAATGAACTAGCCTTCTTCTGGCATTATCCAAAACCCTGCTGGTCCTACTGGATCAAGCAATGTCCTGTACCAACAAGTTCAAAATCTCGTTGGTCCATCTGGGTCAAGAAATTTCCAGTATCAGTAGCCTTATGAGGCTCAGGTTCAGTACCAAAATACTTACGTTCCATATGGTTCTCAAGGAATGGTCAATCCACCTTACGTCCTTCAATTTGGGCAGTACGTTCAGCCTGGCCCTTCCACGTTTCAAGGTGCCTATGGCCACATTCAATTGGAAAAATTTCCGGGAACTATTCAAGTACCCTTGCAGCAACAAGGACAACCTCTGTAGCAACAAGGGCAACCTTTGCTACAGCAAGGGTCACCCATGCAACAGCAAGGGCAGATGATACCATAGCAAGGACAATTGCAACAACCACAAGGGCAACCCTCGCAACAGTTACAGCAAACCAGGTAGTAGTAGACGCGGTATTCTCCACAAAATTCCTAGCCTATGTCTTCGCAAGCCAACCTATGCAGCCACATGGACAACCTTTGCAACTGTAAGGTCAATCCTTGCAGCAGCAGGGCCAACTCGAGTAGTAGAAACCCTTATATACATATCAAAAGAGCCAACCCTTGCAAGGACAAGGCCAGGGTCAAGTCCTGCAGCAGTAGGCCTAAAATCCTATTGTCTTAGGGCAAGAGGCCCATACTCCTTTTGTCCAAGGGCAACAGGTCCAGAATCCCTATGTCCAAGGGCAACAAGTGTACAATCCTTATGTCCAAGGACAGTAGGTCCAAAATCCTCTTATTCAAGGGCAACAAGTTCAAAACCCATATGTTTAGGGAAAACAGGTGCAATACCCAGATATCCAAGGTCAACAGGCTCAACGACCTCTTAACCCATATGTTTCTTATCAACAACCTATGACTAGACAATTTCAAGGTGTTCAAGGTCAAAATCCTCCTTACGGCCAAGGTAACCTACAGTTGGGGCAGAATCAATTGCCACATGGCCAAAACCCTCCACTATGGGGCTAAAATCCTTACCATCAGGGATGGGCTCCTCTAGTTGGACCCGCTTATCGACCTCCAATGCCTTTTAATAATCAATTATCATTCCTGGCCACACTAGAGTTTCCAGATGTGTCTCGACTCACGAATGATCCAATCCTTCATTCACCATACTAGCCTCCGGTTCTGTCCAAGATCCCAAGTGATTGTCCTAAGTTTGATGGGAAATCAAAAGAAGATCCTCAAGCCCATGTGATGACATATCACCTCTGGTGCTCTTCAAATTTTTACGTTGATGATTCTATTCATCTCCATCTTTTCCAATGGACCCTCACAGGTGCTGCATCGAAGTGGTACATTGAGCTTCCTCGAAGTACTTACGATGACTTCAACTCTTTGGCCATCGGTTTCCTTACACATTTCCAGTTGTCGGTTCGCTATGAGACTGGCACATATTTTCTCACATTGCTTAAGAAAGACACTACGACACAAATCTCTGATCACATCCATGAGCGGAGACGTACACGTCACCTGATCAAATTCGAGATTGTTGATCAGTTTCTCACCAAATGGTTTACCAATTCATTCATTGTTCCAATTGCTCATGATATAGCTATGGATGGATGTGTTACCGAAAGACAAGCAATTGCTTGTGCCCAGTACTTAGATCTCATTTACTCTCAGTATGGAACTTTGTATAAGTTATTACCCGATGCTTCGCGACCATCCTTCGATCCCACAACATCGAAGTCACATGCTAGACCTCGTTTTGATGGAGTAATTGGTTTAGTGTCCTAGACCCCTGCCAAATATTCTTCCAAACAGAAGTCAATCTCAAACACTACCTCAAATAGTTCCTCCCAAGATTCACATAGCTGTGGTAAAACCTTAGATGTCCGTACTATCCAATCTACAATAGTGGACAAATCCTTGAAAGGTAAGAAGAAAGGCAGAGGCAAGGGTAAAGTCGATGCCCAAAATAGGGTCCTCCTAGTCACCTGCTAGTGATTCTTCACAACAGAATCCTAAGTATCTAAGCCTTATTTTCAAGGAGGATCACTATACTAAGGATTGTCCTCGACGGTCTGAAGTTAGTTGTTTGCTCAAAGGGACCCGGTCTGTCCTAAAAGAGCCATTTTCGTCTCAGTAGACTCAAATGGTAGACCAACCTCAATCATCTGCTTCCTCAGGATCTCAAGTATTCATGAGAATATGGAAATCAATGTGGCTACTAGATCAAAAGATTATCAAACTCCTACTCCAACAGTCATGAAAGAGAAAGAGGCCACCCCTTCTTCTTCTGCCCTGAGCTCTATCCCTCTTCATATCGAGCTTCCTAACCCTGACTCCGCCATTCAACTAGCTTCTCAACGTGTGCTAAGGAAATCCTCGTATAACCCCAACGCTCGAGCCACTTAGCACTATAATATTGTTGAGGATTTGGATCAGGTGCCATCATCTATGTCGACTCTTGAGGTGCTGCAAAGCTGTTCATCTTAGCTGAAATATTTGTTGTCGGCTATTGGGGGCATTGATCCTACCGATTCCAATTTGATATGTTTTGATCTAGAGAACCACATTCCACGCCTACCTCATCAGCTTTCCTTTCTCATTCAGGTAATCATCAATGAGAAAACAATTCAATGGACTATCATCGATGAAGGTGCTTCTACCTGCATCATGCCAGTTGCCTGCTGGCAGGCAATTTGTTCTCCTACTTTGAACCAATCCCCTAACACTTTGGAACCTTTCGACGGGCACGATTTGCGACCCTTCAGTGTCTTACCTAGCTTTGCCATTACTTTGGAGGGAAAGACAGTACAGGTCAAGGTAGAGATTGTTGATGGTAATCTCTATTTTAATATTCTACTCGAATGGAGCTAGACCCAGTCCATGCATGGTGTAGCATCCTCCCCATTCTGTGTGATTCATTTTCCCCATCAAGGGAAGATTTTCACAGTCGACCAACTATCCTTTTTTGCCTCTTCCTCCTTAGATGGCAATGTTTCGTATGTCAAGCACACTGGTGCTCCTTATGAGAGTGTAGGGGAAGTTCTTTTTAAAGGTTTTGCCTTGATGGGAATTTCCCTGCTCCCACCTCCTCATGGTGCCTCTGTCCAAATGATCTCAGTCAAATATGATCCTTGGGTCATACTTTCACCAGATCTTGTTGATACGTGGGGCGAGGTTATGCCAATTAGTCCTGCCGAAATCAATTATGTGGAAATTGTTCTGGCCTCAAGCTCCGTATCCTCTAATTCTCCTATTTCGAGGACACCTCTCGATACGTATTCTCAATCCCCATGGATTGGTGCTTCGGAATCTTCTAATCCCTTCGCTGAGACTTTTTTGGCTAACGAGAATACCATGGAAGTAATATCTCTCGAGGAACCACCTTGGAACGATACTCATCATCATTCCTCTTTCGTGCCTCGCCTGACGGTCATGTCTACTAATCTTGAGGAGTTCTCTTCTCAGTTTCCTTCCTTCCCACTTCCGACATCGATCCTGACTCATGAAGTATGGTCGAAAGGAAATCTCGGTAATATTACCCAAATGATGCCAATTGATATTTCTGTCAAACATGGTGTCGTTGAACATGTCTATATCGGGGTAACTTGTTCTTCAAATGAGATGAAGACCTATACTCGTCTGTTTCAATAATTTCATGATGTGTTTGCATGGTCATATGAAGAAATTACTGGCATTGATCCTAGCATTATTATGCATGAAATACCAACCTATTCTCACGCGAAGCCCGTTCGCCAATGGCTCTACCTAGTGTGCCCTAGGAAAGCAGCCGCTATGAAGGGTGAAGTTGAAAATCTTCTTAAAGATGGATTCATTTATCCAATCCCTCTTACAGATTGGGTGTCAAATATTGTACTGGTGACAAACGAATCCATTGATCAAATCATTGATGAATGTGCTGGGAGCAAATTTTTTCCTTTATGGATGATTTTTCTAGTTACAACGAAATTAACATTGCGCCGACCGATGAAGTAAAGACAAATTTTATCTATCCATGGGGTACTTTCGCATTCAAAAAACTCCCTTTCGGCCTCAAAAATGTTGGGGCTACATTTTAGCGGGTTATGTCATATCCATCTCACGATATTCACAACACCGTTCAGCCTTACTTGGATGACCTTCCCACTCATTCTTGTAAGCGCTAAGATCACCTTGACCATCTTTGACAGATCTTTCTTCACTATATACACTACAACATTTGTTTAAACTCGCATAAATGTGTTTTTTGTGTTGAATTTGGATGAATCCTAGGCTTTATCATTTCCAAGGATAGTATTCGCCTTGATATGCTTAAAGTCGAGGCTATTGTAAATTTACCCCCTCCATGCTCATTGCACCAACTCCAGAGCCTGCAAGGAAAAGGAAATTTCCTCCGTCATTCATAACAATTATGTTGGGCTAGGTTAAGGATTTACCTGGTTGCTCAAACAAGGAACACCCTTCATCTAGGATGAGGTTGCCCAAAAGTCTTTCAATGACCTCAAGGCTATCTTGATAAATTCTCATTTGCTACATCCTTCGAATTATCATCGCGATTACTTCCTTTACCTGGCTACAACCCCTAGCACCATTTCTATGGTATTTGTACAAGATGATGACAAAGGAAATTAACATGTTATCGACTACCTTAATCGTAATCTCCTCGACACCGAAATGCATTATGCTCATGTCAAGAAGTTGGCTTTGGCTTCCGTACAGGTTGTTCAACGCTTTCGGCACTACATTCTCTTACACACTACTACTGTGATCTTTGAATGAAACCCCATGACCTACATCCCGACTCGTTAGTTGCTAGGGGGCAAATATTGTAAATGGATTGTCATCCTAAGAGAATTCAATTTGGTATTTACTACTTCCAAATCTAAGAAATCACTAGTTTTTGCCGAGTTGATTTTCTCCCTTACTTTTATGTCTCTCCCCACTGGTGCAGATGAACACCTTCCGGACGAGACACTTTTCCTGATCAATACCCTCGACCCGTGGTACAGTGATATCATCGCGTATCTCCAGACATCCAGGTTTTCGTCCATGTTGATTAAGGATGATTGCCGATAGGTTCGGCATCACTCCCAACCCTACCTTATTATTAGTGACACTTTATATCGTGTTGGTGTTGATTCAGTGCTTTGCTGATGTCTTACTCTTGAGGAAGCTGAGAGAGTTCTCAATGACTACCATTCCGGGGCATGTGGTGGTCATATGTTTGGCTATGCTACCACAAAAAAAATCATTCGCACTGGTTATTTCTGGCAATCCATTTTCAAGGATTGCATCCTTGCTGTTCGTAAGTGCCATGAGTGCCAAATTTACCAGCACAAGATGCGCAACCAGCCCGCTCCCCTACACCCTGTTATTACTATTGGTCCTTTCTCCAAATGGGGCATTGACTATATGACGTGTAACCCTCGCTCGGCTAGGGGGAATGGTTATGTTATCATTGTTGTGGATTATTTCACCAATTGGGCCAAGGAAATGCCTACATACTTCGCAGACAGTAAAAGGGTGGCTCAATTTCTTTTCAATCGCGTTATTTCAAGGTTCGGCGTACCTGAAGCCATTGTCATAGACCATGGCTCCCATTTTCGAGATTACCTGATCGCTGAGCTAACCTCTACGTTGGGTTTGCACCATGATGGCTGAACCTCATATTACCCTCAGGCCAATGGTTAAGTTGACGCTGTAAACAAAGCGTTGGTTACAATGCTTCAGCATACTATTGTGATGCACAAGTCAAATTGGCATCTCATGCTCTTTTCAGCTCTGTGGGCTTACCAAACCTTGACCAAGGACGCAATTGATTTCACACCATTCCAACTTGCCTACGGTCTGGAAGCAACATTACTGATTGAATGCAAAATTCCTTCGCTCAAGCTAGCTGTCGAACCTCTCCCCGAAACATCACCCTAGGAAGACCACCTCTTATATTTAGAATGGTTGGATGAGACTCATCATCTCACTACTTTGGTCATCGAAGAAAAGAAGAAGCGAATCAAATTTCGATCAGCCGGTCTCCCCCCGTGTGTTCTCTGAGGGTGATTTGGTTTTACTATACGATCAAGCTAATGATAAGCTTGGGGCAAGCATGTTCGAACCCATGTGGCATGGGCCCTACATTGTTAAATGCTTTTTGCAAAAGGGGGCCTATGAGCTAATTGATTATGAAGGAAATCCTTTGGACAAGCCCTGAAATGGGATTTATCTCAAAAAATACTATGCTCAGGTCATCTTGCATGGTTACTTGTGTACATTAGTGTGTCATTCATTTTTGTACAGTGTGGTTTGGTGCGTTAGCTTTCAAACAGATTTCTTGTTTACTATGTTTTCCTTACTTTGCATATGTTTGTGACTCCTCACATCGGTTTTGCTGATGGTGCTTGCAGTAGCACCTGGAATCTATCCTCCACAGCATGGGCCATTTATGACCCTCACAGTGAGTTGATTGATATTCAAGGTATTTTTTTAGGTTGCATGACTAATAACATTGTTGAATACAACGCAGTCATCAAACTATTGACATTTGGGAATTGGTTATCAACCTGGATTGATAGTTTTTTGTCCTTCATCTCAATGGGCAATATTCCATCAGAAACCCTCAGATATTGAAAATGTATCTGCGTATTCGTATACTAGAAAGGAATTTTGATTACATTACATATCATCATATTCCTAGATGCATGAACACATTGACAGATGCATTAGCTAATTATATGTTGGATAAACATTTACGAAACATGTGAAAAGCCAAAAAAAAGATTTGTACCATAGTAAGCAAGAAAATAGAGCATATATATATATATGGTGATAATGTTTGATACATCAAAACCCCCAAAATATAATATGTATGTTCATAACATTAGTGGCTCGTAGGCTTCATATATACGTGGCACGCAGGCCTCAAAAATGTAAAATGCTAGACCTAGGAAGTAATCAGCATGGTGATCATGGTAGCATGAAACTGCTCATGCAACATGAGTCAACAATTGGCGGATCTAGTCCGATACTCCCACCGTATGCTTTTGGTACTAGCACAGGATGTCTCTCACCTGGGCATACTCTGGGATACCACGAGTCAACCGATCAAGGTTCCTCGCGATCTCCTCCCCGTTGCCACTCCCCTCCTGATAAGGAGTGACATCAAACTGGCGGCGATGGGCCTGGCTGTTTGAGACATCCTAGCAGAATGGTTTGGTCCAACATCTACATTTATAAAAAAAAATGTTATAAACACATATATATATAAAAAAATTAAAAATCACAAAATAAAAAATTGATTTTTCACCTTCGTCGTTAAAATCCTCTCCATCTAGCAACGGCATGTCCGAATCTCCATGGAAGTCGGTATTGCTCTATGGCCAATCCTCCACGACGATAAACTGTCGTAGCAGCCATGGAAAGAAGGCAGGCTTGTAGGAAATATGTTGGGCCCAAGTGATCCTAGGCATCAAGCAACTCCAATGGGCCATCTGTGGGTCTTGTTGCATCGACGAATCTACCTCAGTCAGCTGGTACTAGAACAAGAGCCCCCATTCCAGGAAGAATGTCACAAGTACAAATCTGAAGAAAAATTTGTTCAGATTCCCTGCCTTATCTTTTGCCAGCTCACGTTTTATGTTGATCTTCATGGATTCCACCCAATTGAAGATCGTCGGTGTTGTACAATCAGCACATTAGTCTCGTGCATTGCTTGGGACCCCACCGCTCTGTTGATAGTCAACGATAGCACTCTCAGTGTCAAATCTCGCACATTGGCAATCTCAATCTTGATGCTCTTGGATTTGAGGGCTTCGGGGCAATGTTCGGCCGGTAGCATGGATATGCTTGCCCGAATCAGTCATGACTCACATATTTTGACTGGTTTCCCTCTCCTGGATAGTCCTATGATGAAATATATGTCTGAAGTTTCTATGTCCAGCACCTGGTCGCCAATGATGAATATTTCCCGATTTATGTCCCAGAGACTAATCAGGTATCGAAGTAGCTCAGGTTGAGCCCACATCCTTGGTGTGAGAAAGAACTTGAGGAGCCCATAATTCCTCAAAGACTTCAGGAAATTTGGATCATTTAGTGCCTGAGTGTGCACATCTTCATGCTCACGTTCTTTTTAGTCTACTACTTTCGACAATTCTTTCTTGCAAAAACCATCTATTCAAGTCAATAATAATTTTTGGCAAATAAAATATTGATTCAAACGATGGTTTTGAGAGGAAAATGGTTTTTTCCTTGTTCATGACGTTGGCGCACCTGTTTTAAAAACAGTTGTGCCAACGACGCGATTGGGCGTTTTAATTACCCTCGGTGGCAGGCTTCCATGCTCGAAATGCGCGCCGATTGAGCGAATTTTTTTTTGCCAAAACCACCCTTAGAAATCCAAAAAATGGATGAAAATAGGAATAAACAGTATATAAATCAAGCTTAGGGGCTTGTCTCTTACCTGCAACTCGCAGCTTGCGAATGTCCTCCTAGATCTCCCGCAATCTGCTTTGGAAAAATCAGGGCAAAAGTGGGTGAAAAGTTTTTCATAGCAAGGTAAAATGGTAAATGGTAAAAAATATTTACTTTTCCCTCCTTTTATTCAGTTTTTCCTGAAATATTATGGTTTTTAAAGTATTTTGACTTATTTTTCCTCAAGAATTGGATAATGCACGTTACCCTTTTGCGCAACAATAGGTGATGGATGTTTGACGATGATGCTGAGTCATGTTTCAACTCTTTTCTCGACTCGTAAAACTGAAATGAAAAGATTGTGGAGTATTTCTCCCTTTTGACTCATAAAAGAGAATAAAATGGGGGCTCCACTTTCAAGCTCTTTTCCGACATTTTAAACAAGAAAAGATAGTCGAGCCCTTTTTGTTTCAAACTCGTTAATGGATGCGAAACTTCGTGCACCCAGTATACGTTTACCCTTTTTTCGGGTTGGTATGCACTATTTATGAAAAAGGTAATCCTTCACTGGAATGGACAAGTGGTTCTCTCGAGTATCGTTTTCTACCTTTTCAGGCTCGAGAGACACAAATGTATGAAAAGAGACCATGTAGAGTTTTCTTTTCTGTGTCTTTTTCAAACTCTCTAAACATGAAAAAGATACTGAGTTACACCTTTATCAGACTCATTAAAATATTAAATGACATCGAATTTGCCACCATGACGAGCATGAGCTTCTCCTTTCTAGGGCTCGTTAAGCTTACTAGGTTGGATTTTTCCGAAGGATGAACTTACAGTGCAAGCATATGCTATCCCCTTCAAGCTTACGATTAAAAATAAGTGGGGTACCTAGCAAAAATGGTGGGGGAAAATTTGGAAATCTAATTAGTTGTGTCGGCATCTCACTCTTGAACATGACACTTCCTACTTCATGTCGGGATGAGATATCCTCCTTTTTATCGTTGACCTTCCTGGGTTGGCCATTCATTTTTGCCTTGCATTTGATCAATGCAACGTCATCAGGACCACTAATCCTATGGATCCAAATACTGCCAAACTTCTAGTCGTGTCGTTGATATGTTCAAGAGTTGTCCTTCTGTAGTTACACTTACCCCTGATCCTCTATATCATCCAAAATCATTTTCCATCCCTCTATCTCGTTTCGATAATGTGGGATACATTATGGCCCTCCTTCGACATGGTCACTTCCTATCGACTTCAACTCATTATCAAGGAGGTTGACTGAGAGACTCCCTTCCAGTACCTTAGAGCTTGCATGCTCTAATGGAAATTTCTTCGCCCTCAATGACAAGTTCACATCACTGGCTTTCGATCGCATGATTTTACGGTGTTCAACTTCAGTTCCTTTATTCACATTATGTGAATTGTGTTGATAGTACCTTGAGCACCATTGTAATTATTGGAAATTTTTTTAAATAAGGAGTCGAATCTTCCAGCTCTAGAAGCTTCGTAATGGAAGTCTGGCAAATGGTTGAGCCGGATGGAGTGGAAGATATCAGTTTGGGCTTCTTTGCTCTATAAGGATGGAACTACGTCAAGAGATAATATCTTCTCCCATGAGAAGACGAACCATCTCCCATCCATTCATGCTATATAAACCTCCATTTTTCCCAAGCACAAGCTAGTGTTTGTGTTGGTGTGCTAGTGCTAATTAAGTTTGTAGTAAACAACAAGCTATTCATAGTTGTAGCTCTCTAGTTGTGTGTGAGGGAGAAGTGTGAATTTGGTTTAGTGTGAAGCCTAAAGGGAAGAGCCTTAAAAATATCTTTGTTGAGACAATCATGGAATGATAATGGAAGTGTATGGGAACCTAGTTTTGTTGGGGGAGAATAGCAATGTCGAGGCAATGGTTGTAATCTCTTCTTGATTTAAATATATGCGACTATCAATTCATTTCCTACATAATGTGTCATCTCAAATGTTTATGGCTTAATTTTTCTTGACTTGTTAAGTAGGTTGAATTACAATTTTTCTATTATCACGGTTGTTGTTTGTTGTTGTTTAGTTGTTTGAGGTATTCGAATAAGGAAATAGGAGATAGCTGAAGCGAGCAAGCAAGTTCATCACCAAACGAGATAAGCGTACTAAGAGGTAGGCCCTCTTAATCGGTTCTAACCTAAGGAAATATTCCATAGAATGTCTTGTTAGTGGCTAGACCTACTATCAGGCTACAGGAATTGTTTGTGTCTGCACTTATAATTTTACTTCACCACACACTCTGTAACACCATCCTCCCACATCTACCCAAGCAATCTGCTAATCGGGGTAGACATGCGACCAGAGCCCACTATCATATGAGTCAACCTCCTAAGTCACGTTAAGGAAGTGTAACTAACATAAAAAAACCATATAGATATTCAACATCAACTACAAAACCGTAAGGAACCAATCCAATACTTTAGACAACTTTCCCTTAGGTCCCACTGAACTTTTGGACAACTTAAGTCAAGGTAACTTTCATGCTATATGAATCACAGCATCGGGAAACCCAAATTCACTCTCATAGGTTTTCCTGGCAGTGACCAAAGACAAAATTTGTCAGTGCTATGCCAGCGACCTCGGGATTTCAGCCACTTCTTCAGGCCCTCGACCGACTTCACTGCCCATAATTGAACCATCTCTTCAGAATAGTAAAATAGCATGGAAGTGACAATATTAAAGAAAATATTTGTTTAAGAAGTTGATTGCACCACTACAAGTGATCCATGTGGGTATCCGTGGCCACCCGACTATTCCACTTGTACCCTCACCATTGTTCTGTCAGATTTTTTTTTTTTAGTTTCATTAATTGTAGCAAAATTTACTATTTGTGGTAGTTTTTCAGGTCTTGGACTTCTTGAGCCATTTTGAGTCCCTAAACAACGTTTTTTTGGAAATATTCTTCTAGGTGATTTTATTGGAATCACATTTTCATTTGTATTCCTCAGAGATATATTTCCAACGAGGTATCATGTGTGTCAAAAGAAGATAATATGACCAAGTTACAACCTCAGGAAGTTGGCTACTGAACTAACCCCAAGGGGGCCCATAAACTCTTGGCGTTGCATCTCCTCGAGTTAGGGTTTTGGTTTTTATGGTTTTCTCTTATTTTTCAATAATAAAAAGGCCCTTGAGCCTCATTGTAACTCAGTTCAGAGGCATGTAGTCACCACATATCTTCTCAGAGATAAGCTACCATCGCCCAAGCTAGTCTCATTTCCATTATGTTTGTAAGCATATTTCATTATATGATATTTAATGAAAAGGAGTGTTATTTCTGATGCATCCCTATATTTGTGGTTATATATGTAATTTGTTACATTCCTATTTAAATTCATATCAATGGTATCATAGCATTTGCTCTTTCTCTGTTTTTCTTTCCATGTCCCCAACAAGGTCGAGATATAAGGAGTTACGAATGGAACTAGTCGAACTTTTGCAGGACCAGCCTCATAAATCCTGACGGTCTCCCATGAGGGAAGAAAACAAAGACGAGGGAGTAGGAGACCCTATAAAAATGTTTCTCTAGGATTCCATAGAGAAACAAAGGAATGCGATCATGGATAACTCAGCCCAGATCCTTAAACGGTTGCCCACCGACTGTGCATACACATCCAACAACCACTCTAGAGGCTCCACACCTTTTAAAGTACAAGTAAACTTTGACATTCCTATATTTGAGGCAAAATAGATGCAGACACCATAGATAAATGGTTGAATCTGCTAGAAGGATATTTTCTTGTTCATGATTTTTTCAACTAGGAAAAGATTACTTTTGCTCTTCTCAAAGCTGCCCCTCATGTCAAGGACTAGTGGGAAAACTATTATGAGAAGAAGGATGAAAGTATGACCTTACTATTTTAATCCAATCCCACCTGGAATTCATTTCAGGACTCCATCAGGGAGCATTACTAACATGTCTGGAGCTACGAGGAAAAATACATAAAGTGGACCACTGTGTGGTAGGGAAGGGACCAAGGTGTGTCGAAGTTTACCAATGTTTTTCATATCCTTCACACGAAGTTGGGTATAAAGTATTCTGAGAAACATTTGGTACTCAGGTACTATGACTGCCTACATAGATACATCCAGGACGCGATGGAGTTCCTAGACATCTCCTCACTCAGTACAATGTACCAATACACTGTCAAGATCAAGTAGAAGTTTAAATAGAAGAACCAAGACTTTGGATCTACGAATTCAAACCAAGGGAAAGGTGCTCCTAAACTGCAAAAAAAAGGTACAAAGCAAAAGGTGGGACGACCGAAGACCACCCGCCAAGGCCACAAGTAAAGGAAAACACTGCAAAGCCGAAGATGGACACAGAAAAGATGTGTGAGTTCCATAAAATCTCCACCCACAACACAAGTGAGTCTTAGTACAAGCAGTCATTGGCGGCCGAGCTGAAGGCTTTAGAATTAGATGCATGTTCTGAATTTGAGTTATAACCTGACAAGGGGAATGACAAAGGAAAGCATATTATTGATGCAGAGCCCAACACTAAGATTGCCACCACAAAGATCTAGAAGGAGGAACCTGAATATCTAGGGGAGGTGGAGCATCTCTTCCTCTCCTAGATGAGGGTAAAGTGTTCCCCGCTATAGTTCATTGTCAAAAGCGGAAGCCAAAAGAACCTCATTGCAGGAGAGGTCGTGAAGCGGCAGGGCTTACTGACCACAACACACCCACAACCATACACTATCGGGTGGCTTCACCAAGGATGTGATCTGCACGTGAGCCAAAAATGTCACCTTCCATACATCATCAAGCTCCTCACAGATAAGGTATTATGTGACGTTGATCCCCTTGATGTTTGTGATGTATTATTAGGACAACCATACTTGTGGAAATGACATGTTGTGTATGAGTGAAGGCCTCATGATGTTATTGTTACATTAGGAAATAAGTTGTACAGGATACCAGAGGTAGCACTCGCTATCAACATCTCTCTCGTTACTGCAAAACATTGTAGTAAACTTATTTCAAAAACCAAGAAATTTGTTTTCCTAATGATATGCCCCCAAAGAAAGAAGAATACGGTGGCCACAATCTCCAGATAGGGCCCCTCCACAAGACAATAATAGATATAAAAGGTAGTGGAGGAGTATGAGGACATCTTCACCTCCCCCGCAAGGGTGCCTCTACAATATCAAGTCAAGCACTCCATCGATCTAAACCCAGGGGCATCGTTAGCCAATGGAACAATCTATCAGTGCTCCGTTTTGGAGAACAATGAAATCAAGAGGCAAATTCAGGAGTTGCTGTAGAAACGTCACATTCGACTAAGTTCATCGCCCTGTGGGAGCCCAATCGTGTTGGTACAAAAGAAGGATAGGACTTGGAGACTCTACACTAACTATCAGGTGCTAAACAAGATCACTTTCTAGAATAGGTATCCGATCGCATAAATCGATGACCTTCTGGACCAACTCAAGCGGGCCAAATATTTCATCAAGATCGACTTGAAGTATAGATATCACCATGTACTAATCGAACCCTCCGATGTGTGGAATACTATCTTCAAACCAAAGGAGGGCCTTTTCGAATGGTTGGTTGTGCCTTTTGGGTTGATGAATGCTCCTGCGCTTTTCATGAGGTTGATGGATGACATCTTGTGGTCATTCACCAACTCACTTGTAGTGGTATAATTGGTTGACACACTGATATTTAGCCAGAGTTGGCAAGAGCACTACCACCGCATCTGACATGTTCTCCAAACACTGTTGCAACCCAAGTTGTGTGCCAATTTGGAGAAATGCACTTTTGGCATGACCTAGGTTCAGTATATATGATACATTATTGAATAATAGGGGGTGCATGTGGATCTAGCCAAGGTCCAAGTCATTTAGGATTTGCCAGCCCCAACCACTCTAACAGAGCTCTTCAACCTTCTAGGTCTTGCGAATTTCTACGACAGGTTCGTGTTGGGGTTCTCTCATATCACATGGCCCTTGAGTTAAGTCACCAAAGGAGGAGTGAAAGAAAAAATATTTTGGTTTGAATCTCAAGAGAAATCATTCACAGAGTTGAAACATCTCCTCTTCTCTGCACCAGTACTCACATTACCAGACCTGCAACAACCATTTGAGATTGAGATAGATGCCTCTAGGTATGTTATTGGGGCTATCCTTACTCAACAAGGGAATTTAGTGGCATATCAGAGTGAGACACTTTCATACACTATCCGGAAGTATCCCACTTATGAAAAAGAGATGTATTCCATTGTGCAGGGTTGCCGACAATGGAAGCATTACATTTTGTGGAAGGAAATAGTCATCCACACATAACACTAACCCCTATAGTTCATACAGACACAAGGGAAGTTGTAGAATGATCGCCGTTAGAAGTGGTCCACATACCTGCAATAGTTTCATTCGAATATTAAGTACAAGAAGGGTAGCAAAAATAATGTTGCAGACTGCCTCAGCGGACCACCGATCATCGTGTTAACCACCATTCTCAACTCTTGTGGGCATGAGACTTTTGATTGGCCACATCTCTACAAAAGCAACCCAATATTTGACCACGCATACCATACGCACTTGGAGGGTCACCAAGTTCCATATTTTCACCTCTAGGATGCTCTATTATGCCACCTGGGACACCTTTGTGTTCCTCCATGCGAGCGTACGAAGATCATTTGGGAAGCACACTAAAATCGGTCGACTAGGAATTTCGTGGTCGAGAAACCAGTGACAGTATTGCAAAAGTATTTCTATTGGCTGAATCTTTGACAGGATATCAGGAAGTACATGAGATCCTACACTGCCTGCACCATTGCCAAACAAACAATCAAGAAGCAAGGTCTCTCTACTATGCTTCCAACCCCTACTCAACCTTGGTAATCCATCTCCATGGATTACATGTCATGCCTTCCTTCTACTAAGCATGGCAACGACTATGTTTTCGTGGTCATCGACATATTCTCGAAGATTCATTGAAATCACGTTTTCAGTTGTGGTCCTCGAAGAAATATTTCCAACGAGGTATCATCCATGTCAAACGAAGATAATATGACCGAGGTATCATGCACGTCAAACAATGATAACATGACTGAGTTACGACCCCAGGAAGTTGGTTGCCCAACTAACCCCAACAGGACCCGTAAACTCATGTTGTTACATCTCCTTATGTTAGGGTTTTGGTTGTTTAGGGTTTATTCTTATTGTTTAAAAATGAAAAGACCCTCGAGCCTCATTGTAACTCAGTTCAAAGGCATGTAGCCACAACATCTCTTCTCAGAGATAAGCTACCATCACCCGAGCTAGTCTCATTTCCATTATGTTTGTAAGCATATTTCATTATTTGATATTTAATGAAAGGAAGTGTTATTTCTACTACATATTTGTATTTATGGTTATATCTATAATTTGTTGTATTCCTGTTTAAATTCGGATCAGTGGTACCAGAGCGTCTTCTATTTCTCTTTTTTCTTTTCATGTCCCTAACGAGGTCGGGATATAAGGAGTTAGGGATAGAACTGGTCGAACCTTTACAATATGAGCCTCGTAAATCCCAACGGCCTCCGATGATGGAAGAAAAGAAAGACGAGGGAGTAGGAGATCCTATAAGAATATTGCTTCAGGAGGCCCTCAACAAAAAAAGGAACCTAATGATGGATAACTTTTCCCAGATCCTTCAATGGTTTCCCACCAGTGGTGCATCCATATCGAACAGCCACGCCAGAGGCTCCACAACTTTTAAGGTACAATTAAATTTTGACATTCCCATATTTGAGGGTCGAATAGCTGCAAACACCATAGATAAATGGTTGAATCTCCTAGAAGGATATTTTTCTGTTCATGATTTTTCCAGGAAGAAAAGATTACTTTTTCTCTTCTCAAATATGACCCCCACGTCAAGTACTGGTGGGAAACCTATTTTGAGCAGAAGGATGAAAGTATGACCTCAGTGCTTTCATCAGGTCCCACTTGGAATTCATTCCCGGATGCAATCAAGGAGAAGTACTACCCTATTGGGAGCTCTGAGGACAAATACATATAGTGGACCAATCTTTGGCAGGGAAGGGACCAATATGTTTCAGAGTTTACCAATTTTTTTCATACCCTTCACACAAATTTGGGTATCAAGGATTCTGAGAAACATTTGGTACTCAATTATCATGGCTACCTATATGGATACATCCAAGATGAGATGGCATTCTTGGACATCTTCTTGCTTGGCACAACATACCGATACATAGTCAAGATCGAGCAGAAGTTTAAACAAAAGAAGCGAGACTTTGGATCTATGAATTCGAAGCAAAGGAAAGGTGCCCCCAAACCATAGAAAAAAGGACAAATCCAAGGTGGGACGACCCAAGACTACCCATCCAGGCCACAAGAAAAGGACAACAATACGAAGCTAGAGAAGGACCTGGGAAAGTGGTGTGAGTTCCATAAGATCTCCACCCACAACACAGGTGAGTGTCGGGACAAGCAGTCACAGGTGGCCAAGCTGAAGGCTTCAGAATCAGATGCATGTTTCGACCCTGAGTCAGAACCCAACAAGGGTAACGACAAAGGGAAGGAGATTATTGACATGGAGGCCAATGCCACTGTCAACACGATAAATATCCAGAAGGAGGAACCTGAAGATCCATAGGAGGAGGAGCATCTCCTCAACTCCTAGATGTGGGTGAAGGCATCCACACTATAGTTGATTCTCGACAACAGGAGCCAAAACAACCTCATTGCAGCAAAGGTTGTGAAGCGACTGGGCTTACTGACCATAGCACACCCAAAACTGTACACCATTGGGTGGCTTAACCAAGGACAGGATCTGGGCTTGAGCCAATAATGCCACCTTCCATACAACATCAATTCCTTCATGAATGAGGTGATATGTGACGTTGATCCCCTTGATATTTGTGATGTATTATTAGGCCAACCATAGTTGTGGAAGAAACATGTTGTGTATGAGTCAAGGCCTCGTGTTGTTATTTTTACATTGAGAAACATGTTGTACAGGATACCGAAGGTAGCACCACCTACCATCATCTCTATAGTTACTACAAAACAATGTAGTCAGCTCATTTCCAAAAATGGGAAATTTATTTTCCTAATGATACACCCTCAAGGAATGAGAAAAACGGTGGCCAAGACCTCGAGATAGGGCCTGTCTGCATGACACCAACATACAGACAAGGTCATGGAGGAGTATGAGGACATATTCACCTCCCCTACAGGGATGCCTCTACACTGTCAGGTCAAGCATTCCATCGATCTAACCTAAGGTGTGTCATTACCCAATGGACCAATCTATCGATGACCCATTTTGGATAATGATGAAATCAAGAGGCAAATTCAGGAGCTGTTATAGAAAGGTCAGGTTCGACCGAGTTCATCACCCGACAAGAGCCTGATCATGTTGGTACAAAAGGAGGATGGGACTTGGAGACTCTATATTGACTATCAGTTACTGGACAAGATCACTGTATCGAATAGGTACCCAATCCCACAAATTGATGACCTTATGGACCAACTCAAGGGTGAAAAATATTTCAGTAAGATCGACTTGAAGCCCGAATATCACCAGGTACCAATCGAGCCCTCAGATGTGTGGAAGACATACTTCAAAGCCAAGGGGGGCATTTTCAAATAGCTGGTTATGCCTTTCGGGTTGATGAATGCTCCTGAAACCTTCATGAGGTTGATGGATGACATCTTCTGGCCATTCACCAACTCATTTGTAGTGGTATACTTGGATGACATCCGATCTTTAGCCACTGTTGGGAACATCACCTCCACCACATCCAACAGGTTCTCCAAACACTGCGACGACACAAGTTGTCTGACAATTTGGAGAAATACACTTTTGGCATGACCCAGGTTCAGTGTTTGGGATAAATTATTGATGAAAAGGGGGTGCTTGTGGATCCAACGAAGATCCAATTCATTCAGGATTGGCCAGCCCCAACAACTCTAACAGAGCTCCGCGGATTTTTGGGTCTTGCCAATTTCTACCGTAGGTTCATATTGGGGTTCTCTAATATCACTTGGCCCTTGAGTCAATTCACAAAAGGAGAAATGAAAGAAGAAATATTTTGGTATGAATCTCAACATAAGGCATTCGTAGAGTTGAAACATCGCCTTTTCTCTGTACTAGTGCTCACATTGCCAGACTTTCAACAACCATTTGAGATCGAGACAGATGCCTCTAACTATGATATTGGGGTAGTCCTTACTCAACATGGGCATCCAATGGCATATCAAAGTGAGACACTTTCAAAAATAGTCCGGAAGTATCCCACTTATGACAAAGAGATTTATTACATTGTGCAGGTTTGCCGAAAATGGAAGAATTACATTTAGGGGAAGGAAACAGTCATCCAAACAGACTGCCAACCCCTGTAGTTCATACCAGCGCAAGGCAAGTTGCAAAGTGATCACCACCAAACATGGTACACATACCTACAATAATTCCATTTGAATATCAAGTTCAAGAAGGGTAGCACAAATAATGCTACCTACTGCCTCAACTGACCATCGATCATGGCGTTAACCACCGTGCTCAAATCTTGTCGGCACAAGACTTATGATTGGTCACTTCTCTACCAAAGCAACCAAGAATTTGGCCACACATACTATACGCTCTTGGAGGGCCAAAAAGCTCCATATTTTCACCTCTAGGATGCTCTCTTATGCCACCTGGGACACCTTTGTTTTCCTCCAAGCGAGTGTGCGAAGATGATTTGGGAAGCGCACTATAGTCAGCCCACTGGGAATTTTCAGTTCAAGGAAATGATGGCAGTACTGGAGAAGTATTTCAAGTCGCCAAATATTCGACAGGATGTCAGGAAGTACATCAGATCCTGCACCACCTGCGCCATTACCAAACCGACCATAAAGAAGAAAGTTCTCTATACTTCCCTGCCTACCCCAAGTCGACCTTGGGAATCCATCTCCATGGATTACATGTCAGGCCTTCCTTCTACTAAGCATGGAAATGACTATGTTTTTATGGTCATCAATAAATTCTTAAAGATGGCCATTATGATGGCCTGCAAGAAGAGTATCACAACTGAAGCCACTACTAAACTCTTCTTTGAACGAGTGTGGGTACACTTTGGGATCCTCTGGTCTATCATCTCTGATTGGGACAACAGGTTCCTCAGTACATTTTGGTCCAGTCTCTAGTCAATGCTGAACACCAAGCTCACTAAGTCCACAACTTTCGATCCCCAAACCGATGGCTAGACAGAGGCCATCAACATGATTATTGTACATATTCTGCACATGTACAACTCAAAGCATCCATGCACATTAGATGAGAGTCTCCCCTATGTTCAACACAGCTACAACCGAGCTCTCCACAACTCGACTAGCCACAACCCTTTTCAGGTGGGCTTGAAATTCGACCCATTATGTCCCATTGATGTGGCCATACCATTTGCAACGACTTCGATAGATTCAACTCATGTCTAGTCCGAAGCCGACAAGGGAAATAGGTTCATTGAGAAGATTCAACACATCCGCCAAAAAGTCCATGAAATATGTGACAAAGTCAATTCTAAATACAAGTAGTGGCATTTTCATCGTCGGGTGCTACACAAGTTCCAGGTGGGTGACAAATTTTGGCTACATTTGGAGCAGGAGCGCATCATTGGGCCCTACCACAAGATTCTTCTACTTCGATATGGGCTATACACCATCACCAAGGTTGTGGGAGATAGTTATTATAAGATCATCATTCCCCCATTTCTTGGCATGCACCCAATGCTCAATCTGGATTGTCTTCTGCCATACTTTCCACCATTACTGGACACATCCAACATTGCAGAACAATTCACACCAACAGAGTTAAATTCAGACTGCATGGAACAAGTTGCGACTGATTGGACCATGGAAATGCAGATCAATAACACACGCTAAGAGAAGATCCAACTGTATCTAGTTGTCAAAGATGGCCAACTCTTGTACCAAGGAGAATGGCTCACTAGGGACCAAGTTCAGCAGAAGTTTCCTCATCTCATGGAGGAACTCAACGCAATGGAGACCATTGCTTCCAAACGGGGGAGGAATGATCCAGGTGGATATTGGTGGCCACCCTCCTATTCCACTTTGATCGTCACCACTGTTTTGTCAGCTTTTTTCTTTAGTTTCCTTAATTGTAGCACAATTTACTATTTCTGGTAGTTTTTCGGGTCGTGAACTTCAAGAGCCATTTTGAGGCCCTAAATGACGTTTTTTTAGAAATATCCTTTTGGTAGAATTCATTGAAATCATGTTTTTAGCTGTAGTCCTCAAAGATATCTTTCCAAAGAGGTATCATGTGCGTCAAATAGAGATAATATGAGTAAGTCACAACCCCGGGAAGTTGGCTACCCAACTAACTCCAACGGGGCCAATACACTCTTGGTGTTACATCTCCTCAAGTTAGGTCTTTGGTTGTTTATGGTTTTCTCTTATTGTTCAACAATAAAAATGCCCTTGAGCCTCATTGTAACTAAGTTCATAGGCATGTAGCCATCACATCTCTTCTCATAGATAGGCTACCATTGCCCGAGCTAGTCTCATTTCCATTCTATTTGTAAGCATATTTAATTATTTGATATTTAATGAAAGGAAGTGTTATTTCTACTGCATCTCTGTATTTATGGTTATATCTGTAATTTGTTGTGTTCCTGTTTAAATTCAGATGAACTAGCCATGACAGGAATTTCGTCAAACATATAACGAATATGTAATCTACAGGTGTAAATAACAATTCTTAGCGTAGGGGTATCATACTTACTTGAGAATCATTAAGAACCATTGATGCCTTAATACATCAACTGTTGTCTCATCCATTAGGTCATAGATACATTGGTCATTCAATTACAAGTAAAAACATGATGAAATCCATACATTGTTCTTGTCATAAAACACATACATAACCATCATAATAGCAGCAAAAATACTCATGAATGTATAACCATATAGACCACATATAATCCATCAAAATTCTCATATAAATACAAGGAGAAATAACCTTTCATCAAAGATGAAAAATCCAAACCTGGGATGGGACTTCCACACTCCACCTGACCATAGATTGGCTAATCCAAATCTCTCTTCAGTAATATTCCAAGAATGAATGTTGGATATCATACAACACATCAATGAAAGCTCATCTAGGGATTCGAGAGGCCATCCACCTCAATCCATAAAACAATGATTCCACCACCTGGTCAAACATCACCAAAACCATCATCAGATTTTTCTCCATCCAAGCCTTGCAGGGCTTCGAGAGAATTTGTTCCAACTAAGGCTTCCAGGAATAGTATCTCAACACACAACTTATACAGGGCTTCCATATCAGTTGTCCAATCAAGGCGTCCAGGAATAGAAGCTCAACCCACCAAGGGATTCTAGAGTGTTTTTCCAGCCAAGGCTTCAAGGACTAGTAACTCAACCCAACTTGTTACTAGGGTTCCAAAGCGTTTGTCCTACCAGGGCTTTCAGGAACTAATAAGTCAACCCAAGCTAATGAAACATGAGAACCAACAAAAAAATAATGAAATTAAACCCGCAATCACCATGGCTATGTAGGAAATGTCAAGGCTAGGAAATCCACTGTCAAACTCAGTCATCCTCCATGCCAATGACAGATCAAAATAAAAAATCCACATGCATATTCCATGCATGCCAAAAATAGTGAAGGAAACATACATGCAACACAGTACCTGCAAGAAAATCTAATGTAGTTGTTTATCCTGATGCCTTCTTATTCTTTCTTGATTTTCCTTTGCCTCCTTTCTCCAAGAATGTACGTATGTCACACCCTCCAGGAGTGCTCCAACAAAACTCTAAGTCTCGAAGAGTATGAGAGAGAGAGAATAATGAGAGAGCTCCAAAAGTGAACTGAAAAATGGTTACCAACTGATCCGCAAAAGCCTTTTTATGAATGAGGCCCCTATTCCCTTCATTTTCCATTATTTTCTGTCAATTCCCTCCTCACATGCAACTTGTGACATTTAACCTCCCTTTTCTCCTAATTGCCATTATTTTCATATATATAAATGTACCAAAATGCCATTTTTCCTTTCCAAAGCCTTAGCCATAAAAAATCATAAGTGATCCCCGTCACTAGGATTTTATCCAACATTAAACTTGGAATAAGTGTCCGATCATCCGTGGTTATTATTTTGACTTTATTATTTTTTTTACATGGAATTTTCACCAAGGCTATAACACAATACAACACCAGTTGATTCAATTCAAAAATATACATGGAATGAGTAATTTTTTTGCGTGTTACAAATCTTCTATATCAAAGAATTTCTTCATATTTATTATCCATGTTACTGGATCATTGCCATAAAACATCCTCATATCAATCCTTCGAATGTGGGTGGCATTAAACCCAAAGTTACAACCCTTAAAATCATGATTCACATTCATTTTCTTCTTGTCGTGAGTTTCATTGTAGACCATGTAAGCACTAGGAAGAATTTTTGTAGCAACATTGTCAAACCTTCCTTCAAACCTTCCTTGTCCCATTTTATTTCTACTTTTAAACTATTTATCTTAACATTCATCATTTATTTTAGTTCACTTTTGGTCTCTTCGTGAGAGTGAAATTTGTTGAACTTTGTCTCGTATTTTTGATATATCATGTTGCATTTCTTCCACTTCATTATATGTAATAGTAGAGTTTTCTAGGGGCTTAATAGGAGTATATTGTTTTTGCTTTCAATCCATCTTGGAATGAAGATAACGATACATATGATAAACTACACCTTTTGAATCACTTCCAACAATTTATTTTCAAACAAAAGTTATGCAATTTTAAAGATACACACCTTTTTTGTTTTTATGAGCTTGATTTTTAGCTTGTTCATATGTTTGACCTTGAGATATTTTTATATTTGTGATTTCAGCCACCTAATGTCTAAAATCCTATATTGAGGTATATCTTTGTGTCTACTTGCTAATGCCACAAGCTAGACCTATATTGGATTCTTTGAAATGATTTTAATTTAAATCTCCTGTGATGACCTAATTATGGATTGGTTTAGTATATCGAGCTTGTATGGGCTTTCATAACTCATAAATTTAACCTTTGGCCTTAAAACTCATACCCAAAAAGATACACTCCATGTAGTTTCAGTGAAATTTTATGGAATTAAATTCCAATGCTTGAAGATGTTATGATAATTTTGCATGAGACACCTATTTGAGACAAAATTTAGGAGCATTCCAAAACCCTAACATTCTTGGACCATATCTTTCAAAATATATCGACCCAAGGACTAAAATTTTCCATGATGTTCATCACGATTTTGAATCTACATGGTTGAAGTTTTCCATTTAGAAGCCCGACAAAAAAGAAGTTATAGCAAAAATTGGCAACATGATCTATTTGAAGTATCAAAACATTAGGATCCAAAGCTTTGATACAAAATGTTATGTATCGAGATCAAGATAACACAAAAACATAAGAATAAATAGATCAATACCTTAATAGTAAACCACTTTGAGGGGGAAACCTTCCTTTACATTACACAAATGAACAATTCTTGGATTATTCAAATGATAAGGCCTCCTCAATGTATATAGAAGTCTAAGGAATCAAAGTATAAGTAAAGCCTACAAAACAATAATAATGTAAAGGCACAACAATACCAATAGAAAGCTTTTATAAGATGCAAAAATAACAATATATAAATTATAATAATAATATAGGAAGCTAAAAAACCTTATAAAAGAAATTTATTAAGCTAAAATAATTAAGACAAATATTTTATAATATATTATACATAATACTAGAATGTGAAAAAATGAAAAAAATAATATGTTCTAACTATATATATAATAAGATGTAGTAATAAAAATAAGTATAAAACATAAATTATAATGTTATTAGTATTATAGAAATATTAATTTTATAATAATCAACTAGAGAAAATATGCAAAGGGAACACTACTTAATAAGGTTAATAGTTAATAAAGTAATTAAATGAAAAAGAGAGTAATAATAAATTATAAATATGTGTGAAAATAATAATTATATATACTAATAAATAATATTATGAAATAATGACAAAGACTTCACTATAATAATAAATATTAATATTAAAAAGGTATTCCTAATATACATGAATATACTATTAATAATGTAATAATTAGTATTATTATTAAATGGCAGTAGAAAATGATGCATAGAGTTTATTGTATAGGATTTGAAACGTTGGAATAAAAATGTTCAAATTGTGGATTCTCTGGTCAATAATTCGAAAGATACAAACCACAAATCTCTTAAATCCAAAATAATAATAATAATAATAATAATAATAATAATAATAATAATAATAATAATAATAATAATAATAATAATAATAATAATAATAATAATAATAATAATAATAATAATATTATTATTATTATTAAATGGTAGTATAGAATGATGTATAGAGTTTAAATAATAATAAGGTGATTAAGTTTAAAAGAAGAAAAAGAAAATCGGTATCAAGGAATGTAGTAGTTAGGAGAAAACATACTATGCCGTAAGCTCAAGAATGCAATTTTATCTATTATTCCAATTTTCATAATTGTTGAGGTTAATAGGGAACTTAACTTAAATGCTTTCTCTGATTTTTTTTTTATGATGATAGTTATGGGTTTCCTCTAGGATGCTAGTGTCATTCATTCAAATGAGGTGCTTCTTTTTCTTAGAGTGTTTTTCCAAGGTGGAGAAATGAAAACATTTTCTTAATGTTACTAGAGTGTTCTCCGACTCAGGTCTTAATGGAGTGGTCTATTTCACTCACATATTCTCTACCATAAAAGCATGAGATCATGTAAATAGCTTTTATGTGAGTATATACAATGAAACCTTTGATATATCTTAGAGAACTACTTCCAACAATCCCATACATGACAAACAAATGCATCTCATCATTCTTTAATTCACCATTCAACTAGGTTTGTGGACATGAAAGATGATTAGCGGGAAAAACATGATTAAAATAACCCTTATCATCTATTAATAGTCTACATGAGTTGTCCATTGATTTTCAATGCATTTGATTTCTATATTTTAATATGAGAAATTTTACAGAATTCAAGTTGGGGTTGGCCTACATGAGTTTTACGTAAAATTCTTTGATTCATTCACAACTGCTTATTTTTCATGTCATTCACCTAGTTATTGATAGTTCTAATAACCTAATAAAAATTGTATAAGCTCTTTCATTCTAAGAATTATTCTAGAGTTTCCTATGGAATGAAAGGGGTTTGAGTTTCACATTTTTCAAGTTATAGTTTTGGAATAACTAATCATTATAAGGGATTTCATCTCTTCCAATTTTGAAATATTTGGTTCTTCTTTGTTGTTTGTGGATTAACATAAAATCAAGTTTAAAAACTCAACTCCTGTTAAACATGTCTCTAAATATAATCCCTTATTTTTACCAAATATTATAAGTAAATTTATTTTTTTAAAATTATTAAACATGTGTGTCTTTCTAACACTAAAATGCCTATCTCAATATTTCGCATTTGTATTTGATGTCCATTTTAGAAAATGTTGTTAATGATACAGTGCAAGAAGTTTAGATAAGGATCATCAAAATATTTGGCAAAGAATTAAAAGAACATTTTATATATAGATGTTTGTATAGGATACATATAACCATTTTCATTTATAGTTCTGAAACATTCATGAATTCTCCAGGTTTATGTAAAATATATGGAGTAGAAATGTATAAACTTTTTTTTATTCAAATCATTTAACTTTAAAAATAGAATAAAAATAAATCTTTTAATAATTACAATTATGCCGCATTGAAAAAATATTATAAAATGACTATGATATGTGTATATTACTAGTTAAATGAAAGAAACTTTTCTCACCATAAAACTATCCGATATATTGAAAATTTTGACCAAATAATACCATTAAGTATATTGAATGTCGTTTAAATTATTTTTAATATCGGGAATATATTTATATAAATATAATATTAGTTTATTTGCACTTGTGCCTACTGAAACAATGGAATGGAGTACCATCTTCTCTTGAGAAACTCCTTAAACTTTATGATAAAGAAGCATGGTGTGATAGCTTAGGCTATATAAAATGAATAGTTAAATTTAGTATAATTAAGTACAGTGTCATAGATTAAAAAATAATAATAATAATAATATTTTAGATTTGATTTCTCTAATTTTAAATTTGTAATTTTTTAGGAGAAAATACATATTTTTAACCATTAAAGTCACTCAACTTATATATAATTTAAAATAAAATTATCTTTAGTCAACTTATATATAATTTAAAATAAAATTATCTTTAGTGGTTAGTTTCTTTACCTTTTGAAATAATGTACTTTGGAATGTGAACTTTAATTTATATAAATGTTTTATAATTAATTTAAAGAATTTTGATTTTAACCGGGCCTCGTAACCTAAAATAATAAGGTTTTGGTACCATTATATCATATTAAATTAATTCTAACTTATTCTAATGGTACCCGGAAATATTTAATTGTTCATATAAGGCAATGAAAGCTTTATTATCCACTGCGAATATTATAGCAAAACGGAATTTTTATTTCTACTTTTCACAATAAAATCATATCTGGCTTCCACCATTAGATACGACGGCTGTGTTATCACTTATAAATGATTTTGATTTTAACCCGGCCTCGTGATTGCAACATTGAATTGTTAAAACAATGTAATGATAACTTCATCATCCACTGCTAATATTACAGTAAAACAAAACCTTTATTTCCAACTTTTACAATGAAATCATACGATGGCCTGGTTGACCTTCCTCCACACGTTGGCTTTGTAGATGTGACAAAAGCTGTAGTGGACGAAAATGTCATGTAACATTGAGTGGGATGATTAGCTGGTCTCCGATTTTGTCTCCTTGCATCCAAGGCTCCATATATTATTGGATTTCTAGGTGGTTCTCCATTGCGAACAAAATATAATAATAAACATTTTTTATGCTATATTTTAAGATAAATTTAATTTATCACATTTTTTTTTCTCGGTAAAATTATGCTAATATATTATATATAGAAGACAAGATTTACATCATAACAAAACAGAGAGAACCAGGCTCTGGGAATATCATCCTGGAGAAGCTGAGGCCAATCAAAAGAGCTAGCTCACGCAGGGGCGCCAAACAAAGAATCTAAACCATCCAAAAGAGTTAGCCCACGCAGGGCCAAAAATCTAAATTATCCCACATAGGGGAGACTGACATTATCCAGCCCATTAACGAAGTTTCTAGGACACAAACAAAAAGCACAGATGCCAAAACTAAGCTAATACAGACAACATTAGATACCAGAAGACCAGACAGAAGAGGCATGTAAACCTTGAGCTCGGGCATCGCTATTCTTCCATTTGCACCTCCTCTACCCGGCACCAACCGTAAGCCTCCCTTTCAGTAGCAGTGGGGGCAGTGTCTTCTGCTTTGCTGGTCCTCGCCCTCTGATCCAGCATGCTTTTCGAGACATTCTCCAGGTCTAAGGCAGGATCCTTTACTTCTTTCTCCGGGCTAGTATCAGGATCCTTTGCTTCTTGCACCTTGCTGTCAGCTTTCCCCTGCCCATGTTCATCCAGAGAGTCATTGTCTTCCTGGGAATTTTCAATGAACAGGACCGAAACGTGCGCACTAATTTGGGGGCTATTCATGGAACTGCTAAAGCTGAATATAGCAGAGCCGAAGGCGAGCAAGGAAGTCGAGCTCGATGCACCAGCATCCATGAATTGACTTGAATAAAGGGGATTAGCTCCAGTGGAGCAGATGTTATGGCAATGACAACAGTGGGCGGAAGTATCAGCAACGTGAGTGCGAGAGGTTCCTCCCCTGGAAGTGCCTCGACGGCTAAGCATACGCTGTCGAGATCTCACCATCCTTACAGGGGTCGAGGAGAGGAAATTCAAACAGACCACTAAATAATCCAAACAGACAGCGTGAGGAACAAACTGCGGAATAACCCAAACCGACAGCGACACGATCCCAGCGGAGACAGAGAGGCAGGGCATCTGAGATTGCAGAGACCTGCCAGAAGGAAGAACCAGCAACATTCCCTGACCTGACGCAACGTCATGGTTTATAGCCTCATCTACATCACCTTGGAACGCGCCTGCCATAACTGCAACCTCCACTTGAGCCGAATAGCCGTGCAGGGCATTTACTATGCTCTACTGCATAGACTTATACCAGCTACCTATAACGCCTGTGCCAACCTTAGCTCTGACGTTTGCCACATGATGGCATATGGCCGGCATGTGGCCTGCGGCACACTCCCGTCCCATCCTAACTAACACCTGCATCCGGGGAAATTTAATTTATCACATTACAAATTAGTATGGTTTGATTTATATTTTAACAAAGACGAATGAAAATACTAAGGTAATGAAATACTACTCACATACTTTGAAATACTAACTATAATGTGAGGAAAAATTGAATATAAATTGAGGGATAATCTCTGTTACACTAGAATCGCTCCCTAGAGGTGAGAAACCCGTTCCAGTGGTTCCCGCGCTCCCAGAAGCTTTGGAACTGTATGGGAACATTCCCTTTTCTGTGGGAGCTACAATGGGAGCTTGGGAAAGTTCTGGGAGCTTTGAAGACTATTTTTTTTTGGAGTTCCTGCATTCCTTGTGGTTGGGGAATACAAAGCATGTAGACAAATATGTTGAACTACCCACAAAACATGAGGCTTTGTTGAAACCTTCGCAGGAAGAAAGGCCAAAGACATCCTTAACACTGATATCCTTAATTGAGAAACTGGAGCAATCTCTTGATGGGTTAAGGAAGCGTGTGACACCTCAATGTAAGGCCGATATCTGGGATGTCATGCTGATGAGTATTTTTTTGTTTTTTTGTTTATGTATATGTATGGCAAAAGATTGTGTCCATATTGTATGTAAGTCAACGCTTAACCGTTACAGTGGCTTTACTTTTTCTCATAAGAATAACTAGAGAAACATAGGTAAAATTGTTCCTTTGTATTATTAAGGCAGGTTGCTTCAAATACTTGTCGGTCATGTGGTAGAGAAATAATGAACTTGACATTTTAATATTTTATATATATAAAAGGGAGAGAATCGGGAAGAGAGACACCCAGAGAATATTTTTATATAGAAGAGAGATTATATATTTAAATTGATTTTAATATTTTAATATTTTGATTTAATATTGATTTTGATTATTATATAATTATATATTTTTATTTTTATATTTTTAAATTTTTTATTATATAATATTACCGTTCCCGATTAGCCATTTCCTGTAAATTTTGGGGAAACCTTTAGTCGTTCCCGACACCCGTACCCAAGTTCCCAACGTTCCCACGTTCCAGAAACTCATGCAACATAGGGGATAATTATATGTATTTTTTTAAAATAGTTCTACGGTTTTAGTGAAATCATTAAGTTTTTGAATATAAGTATATACAAAGTTTTCATTAAGAAGATGAGGAGGTTATATATTAATAAGAGATAAGAACAGATTTTCCACTTTTCTAAAGTAGCGTCCAAAATGTTATGACAGAATGTGCTTGTTCGTAAAACTAAAGATAATCATTCTATCCCCTTAGAAATTTGGGACAACTATCTTAACAAGTTGTATGACTCTCCAGACAGCATGGGCCCCATGGTAAACACTCTTACTAAGGACAATGTATTTTCTCTTGGAGACATTGAGTCTGAGATTAATAAGCTTGCTAATGGGAAAACTAAAGATATTGAAGGATAACAAGCTCAAATATTCAAAATGGGAAGATCTCTTCATTCCTCATCTCCACAAGCTTCTCAATTTGGTTGTAGAGCATGGCTTCCCTTATCTTTTGACGCAAAGCCTTATTGTACCTATCTTTGAAAATGGGGACAAACGTGTTCTGTCTAACTGCAGGACCATTATGATTAGCCACATCCTAACCAAGCTAGATGGGCTCATTCTGGAAAATAAGCCTAGCCTTTGGCTTAAAAACCATGGTAAAAGAGGTAAAGGATAAGCTAGTTTTAGGAGACATCACTCAACTATCGACCATCTTGTCACTCTCAAGATCATTGCAAAGGAATGTCAAAATAGTAAATCCAATCTCTTTTGTTGTTTTGTGGACCTTAGAAGAATTTTCGACACTGATCCTAAGGATAAGCTCTGGGAGAGACTTGAAGAGATCATGGTCCCTCCTAAATAGATGATTGTTGTGATCCGCCTCTACGAGACTGTCATTTCCAAGCTTAGGACCAATGAAGGGTTGTCTAAAGATATTAAATGCAATATCGAAGTTAAGTCCCCTATCCCATACCCTTTTTTTCATATACATCGATAAGATAGAGGAGTGTTTGGATATTGTGTGTTGTATGGGCACCGAGTTTGCTAGTATAATCATTACTCTTCTCATTTATGCTCATGATATCGTTCTTCTTGCGAAAATCCACGATGACCTTGACAAGCAGCTTAAAACTCTTGATGTCTTCTGCTCCAAGATGGGTATGATGATTAATACCGACAAGACTAAATGCATGATCATTAAATCCAAAAAGAGCACCCATGGTAGTTTCATTTATGATAACCATTGTTTAGAGCAAGTTTCTTCTTATAAATATTTGGGTATTGACTTTCCTCATCATCTCAACTAGAATTATAGCACTGAGAGAATGATTATTGGAGGTTGGAAAGCTTATTATGAGTTTGAAAACAATTGTAAATCAGTTGACATTTGCATGGGGAGTAAAAATAGGTTCCTCTTCGAGCCTCTCGTCACCCATGTTGTCTTATACGGATGTGAATTTTTGGGTTGTAATATATCGAGAGAGTCATGGAGAAAGATTGAGATGAGTCAAATGAAATTCATAACCTATAACCTAAAGATAAAAGGAAATACTTCCTATCCTATCCTCTTGATCTAAGTTGGATTGTCCCCTATTGAAAGTACAACAATGTTTAGATATCATATGTATAAGAATAAGCTTTACAACATGGACCCCAAGAGGCTCCCGAAAATTTCTTCTAACTCTAGTCAAAACCCCCACCTTCACCAAAAATGTGTGTGGCATAAGGATGCCCAATATTGACTCAACCATTGGGGTTTTAAGGAGGATATCATCATGGGAAGAAAGGATAGTGTCAAAGATTATTACCTCAAATTTTAAAGACAAGTTGTGGGATGATAAGTAGCTGGACGATAAAAGGAAGCTAAGATACTACAAGGAGGTGACCAATCCAACCCTTGATAACCAAAATTATCTCTATGTGTTAACCAACACTAATAAAATAATGAACATCTTTAGGATAATAACTAATTCTCATGAGATTCAAAGTGAAACCAAGCAATGGTCTACTCCCAAGACTCCCTAGGAAGATAGAATTCGTCAAATTTGCAACACTAAGAAGGTGGAAGATGAAAAGAACTTTCTTTTCGACTGCTTGATTCTTACTCACATCTGCTCGCCATTCCCTAACATTTGCCACACTTCCAACCTTCTTGACTTATTAAGCCAACCCAACTATACTGATCTTGGAGCACTTCTTTCCACCTTGTGTTTGATCATAGAAACAAGATTTCGGAAAATTGCAACCAAATTCTTTTTCTTTTATTCATGTTTTATAGGCTGCATTGGTCTTAGTGGACATTAATCATCATCATCATCATCGTTATTGCTTATTAATTTTTTTGGTTGCATTAATCCACTAGAGATTTCAATTGTTGTCCATGTGAAGTTATTATCATTGTAATTATTATTTTTTTAAATATATTAAATATTTTTTATTTTGTTATCTGTTGAATTTTTATTGATTGTTTCCATATGAGGGAGCTTTCTTTTTTTCACAATCCTTCTTTTCTTAATATTTTTTTTTTTCCTTTAAACTGTTAGTCATTTTAATGCAGTTGGATGTATTGTGGATATACTAGGATTGCATCCTTTAATGCTCTTTTCAAGTCATCAAAGGAAATTTTGTGTGAAGAACTTATTAGTGTTGTACAATTTTTGTACTTGGCCTAAGGGATCCATTTCATCACATCCTAAAGGAATTCATGGTTACCTTATGTTAACACCCAGGTTGTTCCCTTTAACTCCCAAGGGAATACGGCCGGGGTAACCACTAACCAATCTTTGGATTACAGCTTCTAGCCAAACTGTAATCAGAGAGGGCTCTCTCTTTAAGGTTTGTCTCTGTTTTGTGAAGATTTTAGGCTAGTTATGAATTCAGGGTTTGGTTTTGTGTTTTGGTTGAGGGATGTCTTCTGTACCTAAGGTGGCAATCTTCAGATAATTCTAGTCCATTGGGCAATGGAGTCTGTGGCTACAGGTTGTCTGAGGGATTGAGTTGAGTTGCTGAAACTGCAAGGCCATTTAAATACATCATGAAACAAAATTGAAATTGTGATTATGAGGTGTGTTTAACTAGTGAAAAGCAATTAAGAATTCTCCACTAAGCTGGGGGTGTAAGAAAGAGATATATTGCACAGGAGCAAACTTGAATTCCTGAAACAACAGTCACTGTGAAAGATATAGTTTGGAGGTGCAGCAGTTAAGAATTACACCTTATGACTATAACTGAAGAAAGACATTTATAACAGCATAGATTGAGTTCAGGGTACTCTCTGAATAAATCCTGGAACTATTCTTTTTCTCTGCCATTAACTATGAAACACAGAAACATGAATGAGGTATGAAAGGATAATAAAAAAAACACATAACGAAGAGTTTTTAAGGAAAACTTATTGTGCCATGAAGTACGCAAGAATCCTGTAACATTCAGCAAAACACCACAATGACTCAGATAATGCAGAGCTTTGGAAATTCCATCAGCCTTTGTATTAATACTCTAAAAATTTACAGCATAAGAAACTCTAGAAGAGAAATCAACAACAACCCCTGCAAGCTTATGCGAGGGGGGAATATATACAAACGATGATACAAAATATCTGAAGCGTTGAGTCATCTGAGAAATAAATATGTTCACCAACTTGTACAGAACAACAGATAAGAAGTTATTACAGCTTTGAATACAACATAAATGCTCTTCAATTCTGTTAGAAGACTTTTTGACCTTTGGAGGCCACTGAGTCGGTTGAATGTTCTGTTATAAATGCTGGATGACGTGTCTTTGTGGCTCTATCCTCCTGTAGCTTTTCGGCCCTGTCACCTGTGACTATCAGTGCTGCTTTAGTGGCCGAATAGTTTTGCTGAGTTGGCTAAGCCCATTCTTCTCCATACATGCTGATTTTATCAAAATTTTCCTGTGCATGATAACTTATATATTTCAATGAGAAAACTTGATTACAGGCTCTAGTTTTACAATATTAATTGTATCATTTTGGTCCAGACTTCCTGTGTGGGCAATTGATGTCTTAGAATTGCCTCTAAAGTCTCATCTGCCTCTGTGTATTTATAGAAATTTGGAGGCACTTCAAACAAATGTTTGATCTCATCCATGATGAAAAATAGGTTCTCAACCCTGTTGTAGAGACTCTGCCCTGATGCTGGCCCTGATTCTTCTGAAGTACTGGGCCTTTCTGTAATCTGATTTGTAGCAAATGTGTTGACCCTTTTGGCATAATTTTCATGGGAAAGTAGTCTTCCTGCGCTGTTCAGTAAGCTAGGAAGACCTCTGTTTTGCAATGCCACAAATTTGTCCATGAACTTATTAACCTCTGTTTGCATATCCTGGCTTCTTCTTTCTAGTGTTTGCACCAGGCTTCTTAGTGTTAGGACTCTTTTTATTAGCAAAATGGTCTCAGTCCTGTTGGAAATTCCCATTGTTGCCAGCTGAGCACTTGTTCTGTTATTAAGCACATTAATCATTCTGTTGGCAACCTCAAGCATATTGCCTAGAGATGCCCTTGCTCTTTGGATTTCTCTATGTGCTTTCCCTATGAGCTCTATTTGCTCATGAATGGTCTCAATGTATTGCCATTGATCAGTTATGGATTTGCCAATGTTGGCCCATAGGACTGTCTTGAGTTCAGCCACTACTTTATCAAGTGTGAGCTCCTTCTCCAGCTCCTTTATCTTATCTATGAGAGCCTTTATCTCTCTTCCTTTCTCAGCAACACTTTGTTTTGATTTATCATATCTTTCATTCAACTTGACCAAATTTTCCCTGGCCTCATTTAATTCTGCCATTTGGGCTTCCAGGGCTTGGATTTCATTTCTCAGTTTCTGCATGTCCAGGCTTGGAGCCTGCTCTGTTGTTGGCGTTGGTGCTGATGTGGAAGGCGCTGCCTGTTCTGTCCGTTCAGTGGGAGGAGCAGTAGTTTGAGGAGGCTCCTCAAGGTTGATTATCTCTGGAGGAGGCTGAGATGTTTGTCCTCCTTCTTTTTGTTGTAATGCTGCCTGTAGTGTAGCCTGTGCAGCCTCTGATTCTCCCAATTTCTCCTGTGTCTGGATCAGCTGTTTGTATAATGACACCAGCATAGCTGCTGCATCTTGGTCATGTCTCGGCTAGGCAACTTCTCCAGTTTGTGGGTGAATGTTTGCTGGGACTTTTACCATTTTCCTTAGTGCTGCCATATCTGCATCTCTTAACTTCAATAATGCTTGTACAGCCTCGATGTCCTTGGGATCATGCCCAAGTTCTATGATTATCTCCTCTAAGGCTTTGATTTTGTTGTCCTTTGCTTGAGAGGATGCTCTCTCCAACTCAAGTTGGGCAGCTGTATTATTTAGGCTATTTTCTAGCCTATAGTTCACCAATGTCTTATCCGCCAAGGAGGAATACACCATCTCACCCGTTTGCTTATGTAATTCGATTTGATCCATTGGGTGGATGTCCTTGGCAAGGACCTCAAGGTTGGTCCTTATGTAATCTGCAGCTGACTGCGGCTGCAACACGGCTGGCGTAAAGTGGCTGATGATCATCTTGCCCTCCTGGACATCATATGCAGACATTAGTCTTTGCTGGTTAGTGGGAGCCATTTTTAACAAATGATTATATAGCTGTATTCTTATGGGCTCATTCCTCTTCTTTATATCAATGAACTGCTGCTTGATGCCCAGTTCACCTCCTCTTTGCTGGCTTGAGGAGCTGACTTCTCCTCCCATTGTCCTCTCTTGTTCTTGCTGGAAGGAACTTGCAGATGCCTCCATGCTAGGTGGGACCATGCCCAAAGATTTCCCTATAGGCATTTCTTCCTCTGAGAGGGGATTCATTCTGTGTCTTTTCTCCCCTTGAGTTGTTGATGTTGTGAGGGGAGTCTCTTTGTCCCTCTTTCTACTTATGTCTTCTTTTTGTGGGGTTTGGAGGACTGAGGCCTCCATTGTTGTCTCCTGCCTAGCAGGCAGAGTGTCCTGAGCTTGCTGCCCGGTGGATTTTGGGGCCTGTGATGTTTGCTATTGTTGCACTGGCTGTTCCTTTTCTTGCTATCCCCCTTGTTGCTGTTGTACCTGTGGCTGTTGCTGCACTTCCTGCTGCTGTTCCTATTCATGAGGTGGCTGCTCTGGCTCCATCTCTTTCTCTTTGCCTTTGCTAGAGGTTTGATCAGTAGCTTTGGCTGCTTGCTGATGTGCTGTCGAAGATGAGGCAGCTGCTCCTACTTGAGTGCCTGGAAGAGCAAATACCTGTGCACAAAGCTCTAAGTCAGCCATCTTTTGGAGATTTTTAACTGCTCTTTGATTTAATTCTTCTTGTGTGACAGCTTCCTCTAAGGTGCCTCTCCTCCACTTTATTTGATTTGCATATTTTTCTATGTGAGGCAACCTTATGTGGTCATAATTGGCCATCCTATATTTGACCCTTCTTAAAGTTATGAAGTGATTGGGGTCATAAGGTTTCCAAAGGAAAGTGGTCTGTAGGCCAAGGGATTCTAGCATTCTATCTGCTTCTTGCCAACCTTCCTCCCTTTTGTTGTAAATGAAGTGGCCTAATTGGTTTCTTACTTTGAGCTGTGCTTTCTTGCCTTTGCCTGAAAAATGTAGCACATCAGCATTCCCGAACTGCCTGAAGTATTTAAGGGCAAACAATCTCATGGGCACATATTTGGGCAATCTGTATGGTGGCAACTCACACCCATATATTCTGATGACTGTGTGGTTTTGGTAATAGTACCAATCCCCAATGCTGTATGCTTTAGATAACTGAAGGACTCTCTGCATCTCATCAGTTAGTCTTGGAGGAGGTGAGCTCGTAAGCAAAGACATGGCTGGGTGGATGAAGAGGTCTATAAATTCACAATAAGTGTATGGAGAACAAGATCTGCAGTGGAAGGCAGAGGACCAATAAACCACTGACCTTGGATTTCCTTGTGCATCCACTCTCTTCATAGCAAAGTGAAATTTCTCATGTTGATAATACAAAATTAAGTGGTAGATGTAGGAGGTGTATCTGAACACCCTTTCTCTTGCCAAGTTCATTAATTGCTCATGTAGTCTGTCAGATATGTAGGTGGCATAGTCATAGCAGATTGGAGACTTGCCAGGGGAAAACATGAGCATCATCACCAGCACAGTTTCATCAACAAACTCAATTGAATTATAGCCCAGGATGGGACTGATCATGTCTACAAGGTCCCTGCCCAATTGGTTGAGGTAAACATGAGAAATGGGAGGGTACTTCACGGTGTCAGAGTCAATGTACAATTGATTTAGTTTGGTGACCTGAGCATCTGTCAATTTAGCTCCTTGCTTTATCAGATCAATCAGTGATAAAGGAACTAATTTCTTCTCAGTTTTGATGTGCAACATCTCTCTGATGGCTTCAGGGGTGACCTAGAAAACAACTGAGCCTGAAGGGTCAATCACAGCCCTCTGAGTGGCGTCGTAGCAGTCAGCACATAGGTGGATTAGGTCAGGAAACTGGTTGACCTGAGGGAGCTTGAAGATAGGGAGGAAAGAATCCCAAATGCCCAATACATCTGTTCCAGTCTCGGGTTTAATCTTCAATTCGTTTAACAAGTGGATGTGGTACTTGCTGTGCATTAGCATTTCTTCTGATATTTGATAATCGAGGTCTGCTAATGGTTGCCATTCCAATTCTCTCTGAGGGGCATTTAATGGAGCAATATTCAAGGCTACAGGAGCTACTGGTGCATCCATGGTTACTTTAGGATTATGTTGGTATGAAGTGGTGTTACTGTGCAGAGCAACACAAAGGACTATTTCTTGGAAAGAGAGGTGATTTACTGAGGAACAGAGGATAAAATGGCAATGGCAGCAATTGAAATACTGCACAAAGCACTGATAGGGCAAATGCTTGGCCTTAAAAACTCTCTTCACGGTAAATTGATGCAGCTTGGGTTCTCAATTCGCGAATGCACGAACTAACTGTATGTTTTGTGAAAACTCGTGTAAACAAGGCTCTGCAGGCGAATTTCGACTTTACAACTGAAAATGGAGGCTAGCCACAGGGGATTTAGCGGTAAACACAGTGTTTTCTTACTCTTTAAGCTATTGTTGGAGAATGTAGGATAAAACCAGGCGCAGAGGGAATGACTAGGATAAATACCTGGTAAACTGTCGGCAATAGTCACAAATGCAGGTGGAATTGGCACACCAACGGTCCTCGGGTCGAATTTAGCAGGTTGACGCTTGTTTGGTCGTAAAATACATGCAGAGGTGCCATAGTCGTTTTTTGCAAAAGTAATGAAAAACACGTTTTTTCGTCCAAAATATGGATTTTTGGGCTATTTGGCGCTTTTTTTGGATGACGTCAGCATGACGTCATCAGGTGGGGTCAAGGTCGGATGACGTCAGCATGACGTCATCGAGTGACGTGGCGGCTTGAGAGTGGTCCACGGGGATGATGAGGTGGCAGGCAGGTCAGAGCAGTGGCGGACGAGGGCGCTGACGCGGCGGTGATGAAGCAGTGACGTTGGCAAGGCGGGTTCACAGAAACCGAAAACGGTAAGCGGTATAATATCGCACCGCTCTCTATACGGAAGCGGAATTGTCAGAGGGCGCTCCGATACGATTTGGGGGTGACGCGTGGCAGAGGCCTGACATCACCCTCTGACAGATTTCGGAAGGTAACTTACGGACGTCGGGCCCGGTCCGAAATGCATGAGAGCCGTAGGATGAAAAGGGCCAGATCCGACGGTCGACGGATCGTTAAGGTACCAGGTTGATACGGACGTGGGCGGGGATTAAAATAATATATTTGTTTAAAAAGCGCGCCCAGCGGGACTATGGACTTTGGCAAATTTGTATGACTTTTCAATGTATTTTATCAAAACGCGCATTGCGCCAATACTTTGGGTAAAATGGGAAAAGTGGGTTTTTATGTATATTTTGCAAATGAAGCGGGTTAGGGGTGAAAATGGGGTTTTTTACAAGGTTCTTTAGCAAATGAAGGGGTTAATGGTTTAGATAACTTCTGAAGGGGGAAGAGGGGTAGGGTTTGGGTTCTTAAACTGACCAGATGTCAATTTAATCCCTGACTGTGAACATATGGCTATAATGCCCAGGGGGAAGGGATATTTATAGAATGCTTGGGGTTTATACACCATAGTGTTTATAATAATAGGGAAAGGGTAACATAGGGGATTTAGATAATAAGAAGTTAGGGGTTAATATGAATGGAAGAGGTGAATGAGGAGTGATAGCACTAAGTTTATATAAAAACAACTTAGCTTAGGGAGTAGATCAAAATGAAAAGAATTTTAGACAAGAAATGTGGCTTTTAAAGGAATAAGAACCAACATAAAACCTTAAATTCTTTCATGAACACAACTGATGAAGGGATGTTAGTAATGAATGTGAAAGGGGAGAAAAGGGAGTTAGTCATGCTCCTTTGCTTTGCTGCAACATGATGGAGAAGAGGAGCTTCTCTATCCACTGATGTTCCTTTATGCTAGACCAGCAGAACTCATTTGAAAGTAATAACATTTCTGCAACCCCATCTGCCTACCCATCTACTTGCCTAGCATTTTTTGTTTCTTCATGGAGGGTGCACTTAGACTTGCAGACCCTTATGTGCCTTTTCTTTTCTTTTGGCTTTTTCTTTTGATTCTCTACCTTAGGCTACCCTTATTGCTTCCAAAGTCCCAGATTAAGTAGTTGGGAACCTTACTTCTCTACCTAGCTACTGGTCTGCCAAGATTAAACAGTTTGGACAGACTTCTTTCTCTATTCTACAACAGAAAATTGAAACATGGCATGATCCAGATTAGGCTGTTGGACCATCCATCCAAAATTGAGTCAACATCAAGCTTATGTACACACCTTGTCTTCTCATGGAAATATGGGATCTTTGAATCACCAAAGCAGAGCATATTTGGAACTTTTATTTGCCAATCATGAAATATGAAACCTATTGGTATAGGTAGCTAACAGTGGCTCCACATGGGGATGGTTTTTCCATTTGAAAGACCAAGAACAGCAGGTCAGAATGCCTTGGCCCTTGACTTCTTTTACCAAAACTTAGGGTATTGTTCTTTGAAATCTCAAAACTGTGCTTTTCCCATCTTGGTAGATCTCTGAACTTATTTGCCTTTTGCTGATAACTAATAAAACTTGAGAAACTACATTTTTACATGTTAACAGAACGTAATATATACACCTGAATATGTACAAGGAAAACTTAGGTTGCAGTTATTCATAGTAGTCAAAATAGTGCTTCAACATCCTGCCATTTACAGGACCTTCATCCAAATCAGTTTCATCAAGATTCCTAAGGAAGTAAGTATTATTTCCTTGCACTGCTTGAAGAGCAAATGGTCCTCTCCAAAGGGAATCAAATTTTCCATGTTTTCCTTTATCTTCCCTTCTTGAATCCCACTTGAGGACTTTATCACCTATGTTGAAATCTTCAGCCTTAGTCCTTCTGTCAAAGGCTTTCTTTAACTTTTCTTGTAAAACTTGAACTCTGTGATAGACTTGGTCTCTAGTTTGCTGCAAACATATAATTTGATTTACCCTTCTTTGCACATCATTTGGTTCTGCCTGGCTTTCTTGAAGAAGTTTCATGACAGGAACCCCTAGTGATGAAGGAAATTTGGCTTCTAATCCATAAACTAACTCATATGGGCTGATCCCAATTGATCTCTTGGTTGTTAGTCTATCTGCCCATAAGGCATTGACCAGCTTCTTATGCCAATTCTTCTTATTTTCTTCCAACACTTTCTTTATGATGTTTACAAGGCTTTTATTTGATGATTCAACAAGACCATTTCCTTGGGGATAGTATGCAGTAGAATGGCCCAAGGTAATGTGAAATTTGTGGCAGAAATTCACCATCTTCTTAGATCTGAAGGCAACAACATTGTCTGTTATTATCTTATCAGGACAGCCAAATCTAGAAAGAATATTGGTCTCAAGGAACTGAATGATAGTGGAATCATTTGCTTGTCTTCATGGAACAGCTTCAATCCATTTAGTAAAGTAGTCTGTAGCTGTTAGAATCCATCTATGTTGGCCTGAAGATGAGGGGTGAATTTCCCCAATGAAATCCAAGCCCCATTGTTGAAAAGGTCTCTCTGTTGCAATAGGCCTCAAAGGAAGTGGCAGTAACTTTCTCTTTCCCTCAAACACTTGAAATTTATGACATGAGGTGGTAAATTTCTTGACATCAGAGAAAACAGTGGGCCAATAGTAACCAGCCCTTAGTATCTTATCCACAGTGGACTTCCAATACAAGTGTCCACCACAGTCACCTGCATGAAATTCTTTGGTGACATTGTTAGTCTCATTCTCAATCAAGCAGTTTAACAATATACCCTCATGGTTTTTCCAAAGCAAATTGCCATCCATAACACAAAATCTTGAAGCTTTCATTTTTAGGAACCTACATTTAGTTCTGGACAATCCTGGGGGAGCACACAGGTTTTGTAACACATAACAGATATCAGAATACCAAGGGGATTGTTCAAAGGCTACATTGATCTTTGGAGTCGCCAGCTCTGGTTCATTGTCCAGCTGGTTTATGTCTAAGGCTTGGAAGTTTGCTTCTGTCATTAGTTTGGCCAAACCTTGCCCTTTTATTAGTTTTGTAGGTTTTATTTCAATATCAAATTCCAAAATGTTGGCAATCCATTTTCCTCTTCTGCCCTCTAAGTTTTCTTGAGTGAGTATGTCTTTCACAATGGGACTTGGCACATAAGCTATAACATGGGAATAAAGGATGTAAATCCTGAAGTCTTTAATGGCCTTGACCAAAGCATAAGCTTGTTTCTCCATGATCTGATATTTCAGAGGTGCATCTCTAAGAGCTCTACTAAAGAAAGCAATGGGTTTCTCATTTCCTTGGTCATCTTTCTGTAATAAAACAGCAGCAATAGTATGCTGGGAGGCAAAAGAGAAAATGATAAATTCTCTATCAAATTGAGGATTTGTTAAGACTGGGGTTTGGGTAAGGGCCAATTTTATACCTTCAAAGGCTTGATTTGCTTCTACTGTCCATTTCACTTTTGAATCCTTTTTTAGCATGTTGTTCAATAATCTGATCAGTTCTGCTAAGTTTGGGATAAACCTTCTTAAGAAATTGATCTTCCCTAAGAAAGCTTGCAATTCTTTGATGTTTCTTGGGTGGGGCATTTGTAAGATAGCTTGTATCCTGTCTGGGTCAATTCTTATGCCATCCTTTGAAATGATATGCCCTAAGAGCTTACCTTCTTCCAAACCAAATAGAGACTTCTTGGGATTCAAGGAAATTCCATATTTCCTACATGTTAAGAAGATCTGCTTTAAATGCTTCAAGTGTTCTTGGTCAGATTTTGAGAAAGGTGTGAGGTCATCCAAATAAATGACAAGAAAGTCATGAATCTCTTTGGCAAAAGCAATATCCATTGCTCTTTGAAATGTTTCCCCTGCATTTTTCAATCCAAAAGGCATTTTTACATATTTGAAAGTTCCCCATGGGGTTGTGAATGCAGTTTTGTCCTGATCATCAGGGTGCACTAGGATTTGATTAAAGCCTGAGAATCCATCAAGTAATGAGATCCTTGAGGCCCCTACCACTCTTTGGAGAATGTGATCCATCTTAGGTAAGGGATAGTTGTCTTTGAGGGACACTTGGTTTAGATTTCTAAGATCAACACAAAGTCTTATCTCACCAGTTTTCTTTCTTGTAGGTACCAAATTAGAAATCCAATCAGAAAACCTAATGGGTGCTATGATGCCAGCTTTAAAAAAATTTTGCAGTTCTTTTTCAATTGAAGGGAGAAGCATGGGATTGATCCTTCTCAATTTCTGCTTAAATGGCTTCTGATTAGGCTTGAGAGGGATAGTATGCTGGATAACCGAGGTGTCATAGGATTTTAAATCCTCATAACCCCATGCAAAGACATCCTGAAACTCTTTGAAGAGGTCAATATATTTGGGTTTTTGATCAGGAGGTAAGGATGCAAACAATTTTATTATTTTGGGCTTCTCAACAGTTCCAATGTTGCATTCCTCAATGGCAGCATTAAGGGGCTGCATTTTTGGTTTTCTAGGGATATCATTTGAGTCAAAAATGTCCTCTAATGGAGTTAGGCCTGTTGGAAGAAAATTGTCTTTCAGCTCTATGATTTCAGCCTCTGTAGCAACTATTTCTTCACAACTCATTTGTCGAATTTCTTGTATGTTGTGTTTGTTAAAAATTGTTGGATGTAGCATTTGGTTAGCTGTTTTGGGTGATATTTCCTTATGGTTCTGTTCACTTAGTATTTGTGATTGACTTGCTCCCTCAGTGTCAATGTTTAGTCCTGCAAATTCTTTTTGCAAGGTCAAGAAATTATTTATTTGTGTATCATCTTCAAATACTTGCCAATCTTTAACATTGTTTGGGACAGAAGGTCTGTGTCTTACCTCAGCTGTAAAACAATGCTTAGGTTCAAAGGGTAGCTTGCAGGTACTTGCAAATGTGGCTAAACTATGAGCATGAAGATTGTGGGTCCTAGAAATTTTGGCGATTTGAAATTCAGTGAAGGAGTTTAGTATTTCAGCAACAGCAGACCTATAAGATCTCAACCTTTTGTCATTAGTAACAAAATTTCCCTTCACTTGTTGGATAATTAAGTCTGAATCTCCCATGATTGAAACCTTTGTGGCTTGTGAGGATTTTACTAGTTTGAGGCCTAGTAAAAGAGCTTCATATTCTGCCATGTTATTAGTGCATCTGAAATTTAGCCTATAGGCTCGACCTTCTGCATGATTGTTCTACTTGTTATGTATCCAAACTCTAGCTCCTGCCCCTAATTTGTTGACTGACCCATCAAATTCAAGGAACCATAGGATCTCTTGTTCTAGGGGAGACTCAATAACTTCTCTGTGATCTGGGATTGTGAGTTGAAGTTCTGGTTTTTCATTTAGTTTCTTTTTTAGGACAGTCTCATCACTTGATTGGATCAGCTTTATTTCTAGAGCAGCAGCTTGTTCATTAATGTCCTGATCTTGTTTGAGTGTCTTGGTTTCATCATGATTTGTAAGACCTGAGTTATCATTGAAGAGAATATATGAATCTATATTAGAATGGACCGCATATATGGGGAAATTTTGAGGTTTTTCTTCACTGCTGACCATGTATTTCATGAGTGTTTCTCTGTATAGCCTCTTTGGTTGCCCAAAGATAGAGATAGTGGCATATGACATATCTAACTGCAGGGAACCTTGAAGTTTAGCCCCCCATGATCTAGATAACAACATTCCATACTTGGGTGGGATATCAGCAACTACAACGTCCATTAGAATTGTTTTATTTGGGTACTGAACTAGGGACACACATAAGTCTTTTATTAAGCCTAAACACTTAACTTGGCTGGAGTCAAATGAGAATAGGTCCTTATATGGTCTTGTAATATCTAGATTCAATCTTTCCATGACTGATTTAGGCATCAAGTTGTGAGAGGCACCTGAGTCAAACATTGCATTGTGTAGTATCTTATCATGAACATGCAAGCTGACATAGAAAGGTAAGATCCCTGTAACTGCTGTCTTTCCATCAACCTCTGGACCGAAAAGCAATTCTGGGGTGTCATCCAACACATTGACATTATCTTTATTACGAGTAAGTTGAAGGGACTTCTTGATTTGTTGTCTATAAATGTCATGCTTGGATAGTTCTGAAAGAGGAATAACTACCTTCAATTTGCCAATTTCAGCTTCTAAGTCAAAGGGTCTTTCAGATGGGGTCTTGGTGTTGTGGGCGACAGCCTTTTCCTTGTTCACTAAGTCTTCTTCTTGATTCTTTTCTTGATCTTGAGGCTTGTCCTTCTTACTCATCTCTTGAGGAGTATTACTTGGATTAGGGTGAAAGGGTGATGTAGCCCTAGGCTGTTGTTTTGAAGGCAATGGTTTAGTGACTTCTTGAACGATTATTTCATTTGTAACTGAATCAGTTGTGTCATTTGGCTCTGTGACTATGGCTCTTTTGGGATGCTGGCCATCCTTTGTTTTTTCATGCTGTGTTATATTTATAGTTCTACTTCTTAGCTTGTATTGCTTATGAACTTCATAAACAGCTGTGTCATATCCTTGTTTAAAGTCAAATGACTCACCTGACCTGGTTTGGAATTGCTGAATGTCATCATCCTTATGATCTTCTTGACTCAGTAAAACGTGCTGCTCATCATTCAGGCCCATCAGGTTAATGTGGGTGTCATCTGTTTGCTCATTCGAAGTGGATGCCTCAGTATAGTTTTCCTGGAAAGGAGGTCTTATGTCTGGATCAGAACCGGCCTTGCCAGCATTTGGGTTTTGATTTCTCCTAAAATTGGGATTCCTGATAGGGTTATTTTGTGGTGCTTCCCATGATGACTTTCTCTCAACTGATTCTACTCTATCACCCAATCTCTTCATACCAGTGAGTATTGCATCCAGTTTTTGATCAAAGGCTAAGGGTTCTTCTTTGAAGGTGGTTCTCTTTTCCAATCTTGCACTATTTCTTTTGGCAATCAGGTTAGCCTCTACTGTGACAACAACCTTTTGGGCATCTTCAAGGGTTTCAGGGGCTCTTTCCTTCAATTGATATGCCATATCAGGGTCAAAACCATCAGGAAATTTGTACAAGGCTAAATAAGGAGGAGGTCTTAAATTCTGTGGTATTGCGTTATATACGTTGTTGAATCTTGCACAATACTCCAAAACGGTCTCTTGAGGACCTCGTTTGATTGTATCATATTCACCAAGTATGTGCAGGGGATATTTCTTTTTCTCCCATCTGTTAGTAAAGGCTTGATAAAGCTCATTAGGAGTTGTGATGGTATTTACAGCCAGTGATCTAAACCAAGTTCTTACATCCCCTGTCAGGCTCTGAACAAAGATTCTCATTCTCACACTATCATCATCTATTTCATAGTTCTCAAAATGGTCTTGCATCCTCTTGGCATGCTGAATTGCTGTGAAAGGGCCAGTGGAGTCAAAATATGAGATCTTGGATTGGTAGTCCTGAGGTAGAGCTGCAGCATTAGCAGGCAACTACAGGGGTGCATACCTATTAGCCATATTTGCAGGATTTATAGGGTTGACAGGGATAACTGGGATAACATGAATGACTGGTACAATAGGGGTAGTGGGACCGGTAGAAACTAGAGTGTTGGTCAAGGGAATATGTGCAGTGGATGGAGGTGTGAAAGGAGGGCTTTGAGATGTGGATGGTGAACTGGGGGAATCAAGGGTAGATCAAAATAGAACCTTGATTGGAGTTGGAATAGGGTTTGGATAAGCTGTCTCGGGACTTAAATCAGCAAGAGTTTCCTGTCCTTGCTGCTTCCTAATGATTTTAGGGATTGTATTAGGATTTTCAAAAACAATTGGTGGGTTGGGGTCAGGATTTGACCTTGTATATCGCGGATTCTTCTTGGGAGCCAGCTTCTGAACTTGTTTTTGAGTATGTTTTTTGGAATATTTTTGTGTCTAGAAGGGCCAGACAAGATTTTGGAGTGACTGTGTATATCTTAAAGCTAGCATGAAAATTGACTGAAGCAGCTTAAAGAAATATACAGAAATTAGAAAATCCTGAGGAAGTCCCCGGCGGAGTCGCCAATTATGTTAACATCCAGGTTGTTCCCTTTGACTCCCAAGGGAATACGGCCGGGGTAACCACTAACCAATCTTTGGATTACAGCTTCTAGCCAAACTGTAATCAGAGAGGGATCTCTCTTTAAGGTTTGTCTCTGTTTTGTGAAGATTTTAGGCTAGTTATGAATTCAGGGTTTGGTTTTGTGTTTTGGTTGAGGGATGTCTTCTGTACCTAAGGTGGAAATATTCAGATAATTCTAGTCCATTGGGCAATGGAGTCTGTGGCTACAGGTTGTCTGAGGGATTGAGTTGAGTTGCTGAAACTGCAAGGCCATTTAAATACATCATGAAACAAAATTGAAATTGTGATTATGAGGTGTGTTTAACTAGTGAAAAGAAATTAAGAATTCTCCACTAAGCTGGGGGTGTAAGAAAGAGATATATTGCACAGGAGCAAACTTGAATTCCTGAAACAACAATCACTGTGAAAGATATAGTTTGGAGGTGCGGCAGTTAAGAATTACACCTTATGACTATAACTGAAGAAAGACATTTATAACAGCATAGATTGAGTTCAGGGTACTCTCTGAATAAATCCTGGAACTATTCTTTTTCTCTGCCATTAACTATGAAACACAGAAACATGAATGAGGTATGAAAGGATAATAAAAAAAAACACATAACGAAGAGTTTTTAAGGAAAAATTATTGTGCCATGAAGTACACAGGAATCCTGTAACATTCAGCAAAACACCACAATGAGTCAGATAACGCAGAGCTTTGGAAATTCCATCAGCCTTTGTATTAATACTCTGAAAATTTACAGCATAAGAAACTCTAGAAGAGAAATGAACAACAACCCCTGCAAGCTTATGCGAGGGGGGAATATATACAAACGGTGATACAAAATATCTGAAGCGTTGAGCCATCTGAGAAATAAATATGTTCACCAACTTGTACAGAACAACAGATAAGAAGTTATTACAGCTTTGAATACAACATAAATGGTCTTCAATTCTGTTAGAAGACTTTTTGACCTTTGGAGGCCACTGAGTCGGTTGAATGTTCTGTTATAAATGCTGGATGACGTGTCTTTGTGGCTCTATCCTCCTGTAGCTTTTCGGCCCTGTCACCTGTGACTGTCAGTGCTGCTTTAGTGGCCGAATAGTTTTGCTGAGTTGGCTCAGCCCATTCTTCTCCATACATGCTGATTTTATCAAAATTTTCCTGTGCATGATAACTTATATATTTCAATGAGAAAACTTGATTACAGGCTCTGGTTTTACAATATTAATTGTATCATTTTGGTCCAGACTTCCTATGTGGGCAATTGATGTCTTAGAATTGCCTCTAAAGTCTCATCTGCCTCTGTGTATTTATAGAAATTTGGAGGCACTTCAAACAAATGTTTGATCTCATCCATGATGAAAAATAGGTTCTCAACCCTGTTGTAGAGACTCTGCCCTGATGCTGGCCCTGATTCTTCTTAAGTACTGGGCCTTTCTGTGATCTGATTTGTAGCAAATGTGTTGACCCTTTTGGCATAATTTTCATGGGAAAGTAGTCTTCCTGCGCTATTCAGTAAGCTAGGAAGACCTATGTTTTGCAATGCCACAAATTTGTCCATGAACTTATTAACCTCTGTCTGCATATCCTGGCTTCTTCTTTCTAGTGTTTGCACTAGGCTTCTTAGTGTTAGGACTCTTTTTATTAGCAAAATGGTCTCAGTCCTGTTGGAAATTCCCATTGTTGCCAGCTGAGCACTTTTTCTGTTATTAAGCACATTAATCATTCTGTTGGCAACCTCAGGCATATTTCCTAGAGATGCCCTTGCTCTTTGGATTTCTCTATGTGCTTTCCCTATGAGCTCTATTTGCTCATGAATGGTCTCAATGTATTGCCATTGATCAGTTATGGATTGGCCAATGTTGGCCCATAGGACTGTCTTGAGTTCAGCCACTACTTTATCAAGTGTGAGCTCCTTCTCCAGCTCCTTTATCTTATCTTTGAGAGCCTTTATCTCTCTTCCTTTCTCAGCAACACTTTGTTTTGATTTATCATATCTTTCATTCAACTTGACCAAATTTTCCCTGGCCTCATTTAATTCTGCCATTTGGGCTTCCAGGGCTTGGATTTCATTTCTCAGTTTCTGCATGTCCAGGCTTGGAGCCTGCTCTGTTGTTGGCGCTGGTGCTGATGTGGAAGGCGCTGCCTGTTCTGTCCGTTCAGTGGGAGGAGCAGTAGTTTGAGGAGGCTCCTCAAGGTTGATTATCTCTGGAGGAGGCTGAGATGTTTGTCCTCCTTCTTTTTGTTGTAATGCTGCCTGTAGTGCAGCCTGTGCAGCCTCTGATTCTCCCAATTTCTCCTGTGTCTGGATCAGCTGTTTGTATAATGACACCAGCATAGCTGCTGCATCTTGGTCATGTCTCAGCTGGGCAACTTCTCCAGTTTGTGGGTGAATGGTTGCTGGGACTTTTACCATTTTCCTTAGTGCTGCCATATCTGCATCTCTTAACTTCAATAATGCTTGTACAGCCTTGATGTCCTTGGGATCATGCCCAAGTTCTATGATTATCTCCTCTAAGGCTTTGATTCTGTTGTCCTTTGCTTGAGAGGATTCTCTCTCCAACTCAAGTTGGGCAGCTGTATTATTTAGGCTATTTTCTAGCCTGTAGTTCACCAATGTCTTATCCGCCAAGGAGGCATACACCATCTCACCCGTTTGCTTATGTAATTCGATTTGATCCATTGGGTGGATGTCCTTGGCAAGGACCTCAAGGTTGGTCCTTATGTAATCTGCAGCTGACTGCGGCTGCAACATGGCTGGCATAAAGTGGATCATGATCATCTTGCCCTCCTGGACATCATATGCAGACATTAGTCTTTGCTGGTTAGTGGGAGCCATTTTTAACAAATGATTATATAGATGTATTCTTATGGGCTCATTCCTCTTCTTTATATCAATGAACTGCTGCTTGATGCCCAGTTCACCTCCTCTTTGCTAGCTTGAGGAGATGACTTCTCCTCCCACTGTCCTCTCTTGTTCCTGCTGGAAGGAACTTGCAGATGCCTCCATGCTAGGTGGGCCCATGCCCAAAGATTGCCCTATAGGCATTTCTTCCTCTGAGAGGGGATTCATTCTGTGTCTTTTCTCCCCTTGAGTTGTTGATGTTGTGAGGGGAGTCTCTCTGTCCCTCTTTCTACTTATGTCTTCTTTTTGTGGGGTTTGGAGGACTGAGGCCTCCACTGTTGTCTCCTGCCTAGGAGGCAGAGTGTCTTGAGCTTGTTGCCCGGTGGATTTTGGGGCCTGTGATGTTTGCTCTTGTTGCACTGGCTGTTCCTTTTCTTGCTGCCCCCCTTGTTGTTGTTGTACCTGTGGCTGTTGCTGCACTTCCTGCTGTTGTGCCTGTTCATGAGGTGGCTGCTCTGGCTCCATATCGTTCTCTTTGCCTTTGCTAGAGGTTTGATCAGTAGCTTTGGCTGCTTGCTGATGTGCTGTGGAGGATGAGGAAGCTGCTCCTACTTGAGTGCCTGGAAGAGCAAATACCTATGCACAAAGCTCTAAGTCAGCCATCTTTTGGAGATTTTTAACTGCTCTTTGATTTAATTCTTCTTGTGTGACAGCTTCCTCTAAGGTGCCTCTCCTCCACTTTATTTGATTTGCATATTTTTCTATGTGAGGCAACCTTACGTGGTCATAACTGGCCAGCCTATACTTGACCCTTCTTAAAGTTATGAAGTGATTGGGGTCATGAGGTTTCCAAAGGAAGCTGGTCTGTAGGCCAAGGGCTTCTAGCATTCTGTTTGCTTCTTGCCAACCTTCCTCCCTTTTGTTGTAAATGAAGTGGCCTAATTGGTTTCTTACTTTGAGCTGTGCTTTCTTGCCTTTGCCTAAAAAATGTAGCACATCAGCATTCCCAAACTGCCTGAAGTATTCAAGGGCAAACAATCTCATGGGCACATATTTGGGCAATATGTATGGTGGCAACTCACACCCATATATTCTGATGACTGTGTGGTTTTGGTAATAGTACCAATCCCCAATGTTGTATGCTTTAGATAACTGAAGGACTCTCTGTATCTCATCAATTAGTCTTGGAGGAGGTGAGCTCATAAGCAAAGACATGGCTGGGTGGATGAAGAGGTCTATAAACTCATAATAAGTGTATGGAGAACAAGATCTGCAGTGGAAGGCAGAGGACCAATAAACCATTGACCTTGGATTTCCTTGTGCATCCACTCTCTTCATAGCAAAGTGAAATTTCTCATGTTGATAATACAAAATTAAGTGGTAGATGTAGGAGGTGTATCTGGACACCCTTTCTCTTGCCAAGTTCATTAATTTCTCATGTATTTTGTCAGATATGTAGGTGGTATAGTCATAGCAGATTGGAGACTTGCCAGGGGAAAACATGAGCATCATCACCAGCACAGTTTCATCAACAAACTCAATTGAATTATAGCCCAGGATGGGACTGATCATGTCTACAAGGTCCCTGCCCAATTGGTTGAGGTAAACATGAGAAATGGGAGGGTACTTCACGGTGTCAGAGTCAATGTACAATTGATTTAGTTTGGTGACCTGAGCATCTGTCAATTTAGCTCCTTGCTTTTTTAGATCAATCAGTGATAAAGGAACTAATTTCTTCTCAGTTTTGAAGTGCAGCATCTCTCTGATGGCTTCAGGGGTGACATAGAAAACAACTGAGCCTGAAGGGTCAATCACAGCCCTCTGAGTGGCGTCGTAGCAGTCAGCACATAGGTGGATTAGGTCAGGGAACTGGTTGACCTGAGGGAGCTTGAAGATAGGGAGGAAAGAATCCCAAATCCCCAATACATCTGTTCCAGTCTCGTGTTTAATCATCAATTCGTTTAACAAGTGGATGTGGTACTTGCTGTGCATTAGCATTTCTTCTGATATTTGATAATCGAGGTCTGCTAATGGTTGCCATTCCAATTCTCTCTGAGGGGCATTTAATGGAGCAATATTCAAGGCTACAGGAGCTACTGGTGCATCCATGGTTACTTTAGGATTATGTTGGTCTGAACTGGTGTTACTGTGCAGAGCAACACAAAGGACTATTTCTTGGAAAGAGAGGTGATTTACTGAGGAACAGAGGATAAAATGGCAATGGCAACAATTGAAATACTGCACAAACCATTGATAGGGAAAATGCTTGGCCTTAAAAACTCTCTTCACGGTAAATTGATGCAGCTTGGGTTCTCAGTTCGCGAATGCGCGAACTAACTGTATGTTTTGTGAAAACTCGAGTAAACAAGGGTCTGCATGCGAATTTCGACTTTACAACTGAAAATGGAGGCTAGCCACAGGGGATTTAGCGGTAAACACAATGTTTTCTTACTCTTTAATCTATTGTTGGGGAATGCAGGATAAAACCAGGCGCAGAGGGAATGACTAGGATAAATACCTGGTAAACTGTCGGCAATAGTCACAAATGCAGGTCGAATTGGCGCACCAACGGTACTCGGGTCGAATTCAGCGGGTTGACGCTTGTTTGGTCGTAAAATACATGCAGAGGTGCCACAGTCGTTTTTTGCAAAAGTAATGAAAAACACGTTTTTTCGGCCAAAATATGGATTTTTGGGTTATTTGGCGCTTTTTTTTGGATGACGTCAGCATGATGTCATCAGGTGGGGTCAAGGTCGGATGACGTCAGCATGATGTCATCGAGTGACGTGGCGGCTTGAGAGTGGTCCACGGGGATGATGAGGTGGAGGGCAGGTCAGAGCAGTGGCGGACGGGGGCGCTGATGCGGCGGTGATGTAGGAGTGACGTTGGCAAGGCGGGTTCACAGAAACCGGAAACGGTAAGCGGTATAATATCGCACCGCTCTCTATACGGAAGCGGAATTGTCAGAGGGCGCTCCGATACGATTTGGGGGTGACGCGTGGCAGAGGCCTGACGTCACCCTCTAACAGATTTCGGAAGGTAACTTACGAACGTCGGGCCCGGTCTGAAATGCATGAGAGCCGTAGGATGAAAAGGGCTAGATCCAACGGTCGACGGATCGTTAAGGTGCCAGGTTGATACAGACGTGGGCGGGGATTAAAATAATATATTTGTTTGAAAAGCGCGCCCAGCGGGACTGTGGACTTTGGCGAATTTGTATGACTTTTGAATGTATTTTATCAAAACGCGCATTGCGCCAATACTTTGGGTAAAATGGGAAAAGTGGGTTTTTATGTATATTTTGCAAATGAAGCGGGTTAGGGGTGAAAATGTGGTTTTTTACAAGGTTCTTTAGCAAATGAAGGGGTTAATGGCTTAGATAACTTCTGAAGGGGGAAGAGGGGTAGGGTTTGGGTTCTTAAACTGACCAGATGTCAATTTAATCCCTGACTGTGAACATATGGCTATAATGACAAGGGGGAAGGGATATTTATAGAATGCTTGGGGTTTATACACCATAGTGTTTATAGTAATAGGGAAAGGGTAACATAGGGGATTTAGATAATAAGAAGTTAGGGGTTAATATGAATGGAAGAGGTGAATGAGGAGTGATATCACTAAGTTTATATAAAAACAACTTAGCTTAGGGAGTAGATCAAAATGAAAATAATTTTAGACAAGAAATGTGGCTTTTAAAGGAATAAGAACCAACATAAAACCTTAAATTCTTTCATGAACACAACTGATGAAGGGATGTTAGTAATGAATGTGAAAGGGGAGAAAAGGGAGTTAGTCATGCTCCTTTGCTTTGCTACAACATGATGGAGAAGAGGAGCTTCTCTATCCACTGATGTTCCTTTATGCTAGACCAGCAGAACTCATTTGAAAGTAATAACATTTCTGCAACCCCATCTGCCTACCCATCTACTTGCCTAGCATTTTTTGTTTCTTCATGGAGGGTGCACTTAGACTTGCAGACCCTTATGTGCCTTTTCTTTTCTTTTGGCTTTTTCTTTTGATTCTCTACCTCAGGCTACCCTTATTGCTTCCAAAGTCCCAGATTAAGCAGTTGGGAACCTTACTTCTCTACCTAGCTACTGGTCTGCCAAGATTAAACAGTTTGGACAGACTTATTTCTCTATTCTACAACAGAAAATTGAAACATGGCATGATCCAGATTAGGCTGTTGGACCATCCATCCAAAATTGAGTCAACATCAAGCTTATGTACACACCTTGTCTTCTCATGGAAATATGGGATCTTTGAATCACCAAAGCAGAGCATATTTGGAACTTTTATTTGCCAATCATGAAATATGAAACCTATTGGTATAGGTAGCTAACACCTTAGATAAAATATTTATCCAAACTTTTATTATGCTAGCTAGTTCATTGCATGTGAGTTTATTCATACCTGTAGTAACACATATATACAAACAAAATGTTAAAGAAAAGAATGAAACAAGAGGAGATAATGCTCACTAAATTACCCTTTGATTATTCTTGTATGTACACTAAGCAATGGAAACCCCAATTTTTTCATTAGTGGTTATATGTTTGATATGTGTGCTCATATGTCAAAACCCTAAATTTGTTTAGAAATACCAACTTTCTTTACAAGTTATCTAAATCCATTATTTTTTCCTTTATCCCAAAAGTTTAGATGCCCAACACATAGTAGATATATTTTCTCATGGATCGTCCTAAATAGAATCCGAAATGTCATATTTCTCACACAAAGCATAGCAATTTTGTTTTTTCTCATCCTAAATATATCTATATTCTATCAATAGATAAAATCTATCTACTTTCCAAATATTTGGATACGTTTGAAAACTTTGGATGTCCACCACATAATGGATATATTTCCTCATGGATCATCCTAAGCAGAATCCAAATTTTCATATTTGTCATAGTGAGTATATAAATTTTGATTTTTCTTTGTTTTTGTTTATTATATACTCTTTCTTGTCATTTTAAAAAGTCCACATACCTCAAACATTAAAACTGGAAAAACTATCTAAATTTTCATTTTTCAAAAAACTCCATTCAAATGTGGAACTATGACCTTATGGTACTGTCATACCCTATCCCCCTTACATAGATGCAATATTAATATATGTGTCCCATTAAAAAGTTATTTGATATTCATCCATTGTAAAAAGAGTTAATAAAACATGAATCAGTCAGTATCATCTCAATAGAAGTGGGCCCATAGGTAGTTAATAATCTACATGGATATTATATATTGAGTAAACAATTATATTGTGTTTTCTCATGAATTGTGATTGAATTTATGTATATACCTTAGGCTATCCCCTTAAAGGGGCAAGAAGACATAACTCTTTATTTTATATCAGAGAAGAGATATTTCTTGTGTTTATATTTTTTTCCTTTGGGGGGCTATTAGGTTCAATTTCATACTATATTTCATGTAAATTAGAGTAGATTGGTGTTGGCATAAATGTACACATGTCAATTCCAACAGTTAATTATCAAGCTAGGGCTAGTAGGCTTATAAGGCATAGGCACAATATGTGCAAGATTAAGTCTAGCCTAAGGAAACTAGAAAACTCACTCAAGGATAGGGAAAACATGAAGTAAAGTGAGAGACTCTTATATTATAAGCTCGAGTTGTAAAAAACCTAAGATAAAGTTTCATGTAATAAAGGATAATAAAGGAAAAATAAGGCCAAGGTCATGGGACACGTATTCCAAGATGAATGTTTGGAAAGCAGTATAGTGGGTGTCACTTTTGGTATTTTTGTTGCTGTGGAAATTGACAAAGACATTGGAAAAGGAACAGAGGCAATAATTGGTATTTACTTATGAAAATAAAGGAAAATAGGAGAAGAGGAAGGTGAGGAGACAAATTTAGATGGTAAGGATATTAAAAGTAAAATTAATGAAAATGAAGAAAATAGAGATATCAAATAAAAAGGCATCAGAGAATTAGTTCATAGCTTTTGCTAGTTTAACTTTTGTCAATTTTTGGCTTGAGAATAGTGAAGAGAGAGGGGGGGGGGGCTCAAAGAGGAGAAAGAAATTAAGAAAACAAAGGAAAGTAAAGGAAAGCAAAGGAAATGAAGGAGGAGGTTGGATCAACGACTTCAACAGCAAGATTTTGTAGGTAGCATGTTACACGTGTGATTTCCTAACTGAGGTGTGAATGCATGGTTCATGAATTTGTGTATTTATTTAATTTCTAGCCATTGGAATGAATTTTTCCTATTTTAACAAGGTTTTCATCCTTTTCTTTCCATTTCCTGGATAGCCATGGTGTAATGAGGTTAATTTCCTGGTTGAGGTTTAGACTACCAAAAGGTTTTGGATTTGGGTGAGGTGGTTTTAGCAAAATTCCAAAGGGTTGGGGGTGGAGATGGTTTCCTCTAGGCAGCCCTTGACAAGTGGGTGGAGATAGGAAAATTCTGAGTCATCCAAGATTTGTTTCATTTTGTGATATCAAGATTGGTTTAGGTGGCATCATGGTAGTTGAGGGTGGAGGTAGTTTAACCACTAGATTCCCTTGGTTGTTGATGTCTTTGTTATCCCATGTGATCTCACATTTGTTCTTGGGATATGGCACAATATTGGTTGGATTAAAGAAATATTTGGTTTATCGCAATCTATGGTTGGGGGTTGCAAGGAAGTCCCTGACTCGGTTGGAATTTTCATAAGATAGTAACAACTATTTTCCTATTGTAATATAGGAGTACCTGTACTTGTTATTGTGTTGATTCGATTGTTATTCTATCATGGTTAATATTCTAGTTATATGTTGGTTATAAGCATGGTTCTATGATGTGCTCTAGCTATTGCTCGTGTTCATAAGTTTATATGTATTTGAATGGTTGATGAATGCATGGGCTAAGAAGTGTTTTTATAGCTACTTGAGAGGGCATTAGACCATCCTGGTGATTTTCAGATGAAGTTCAGAGATTTAAGATCAAATATGTATTCATGACCTATGAATTATATTTTTACCTTGTGCTCTTGAAATCTCTAGTGTATACTACGTAGTCTAGGTCAACTTTCTGATTCAAGCTTGAATGATTCGAATTGTCGACATGTTAATTATGGTTTTGGAAAGCTATAGGAAGTTTTGGGAAGTGGTATGGAGGTTATCCTAAAAACGTGTCTCAAACCTCGGGACCGCATGCATTAAACTCAAGAATTTAGGTAATAACAACATCAAGGCAAGAACGTGTTTGTAGTTGGAGGCCTATAACTGCATCGTTTCCTTATTGTCCATGCAGTTGGGGTGTTAGGACAATGAAAAATGGGTCTATCTAAAGGATTGATCACCTGGGTTGGTTAACAACCTTCTGAGTGGTTTGTGGTCTCTGAGGGGTGTTAGTAGAGTTGGTAGTTTATCAACCCCAATTCCATAACTAAAAATTGGAGTTCAGGTCATGTTGTAGTAACACCTCACTTAAGATCTACCTAAAGATCTTATGAAAGAAGGTAAATGTTAGAGATCTTATGAAAGAAGGTAAATGTGGGGAGGGATAGTTACATATTGGTGGCATAGCTTCTAGTTTCAAATACTTAGACTATATGGGTGAGATGTGATTTTTATGCATGCATGTTAGTTGTTTGCATGCTTTGTAATCATTATCTTTGTCATTTATATAGTTGTTGTTGTAGTTTGTGGCATCATGCTTGATGATTGAGATGATGTCGATAGGTTGATATGTTGGTGCCATTATATATATGTGTGTGTGTGTGTGTGTGTGTGTGTGTGTGTGTGTGTGCGTGTGTGTGTGTGTGTGTGTGTGTATGTATGTATGTATGTATATATACATGTATATTGTTCCATTCTAGATTGATTTGTGCAGATGAGATAATCTCCTGTGCACTTCACTAAGGTATGTTTGATTATGAATCTATTTGGTTTATCTGACATGGAATGTTTGTAGGAAGAAAAAGATCAGAGATGATAAGAAAAATGGTAGATTATAGTTCATGTGACTCTCCTTATAGATCAGTTGAGAAGCAAGTAGATGAGAAATATTCTAATATAGTAGTTACCCCTATAAGCTTAAAGGCATGAATGAAATGTTGGAAGGTGGATAATGATAGGATAATTCAATCATAGGAAAGGGTTTCCAGGGCTCAGGAAATAAAAGTTGAGGTTAATGTGGTCATCCTTCAGAGTTTATCATATTTTCAAAGATAGGGACAACCAAGAATCAATATGGATAGGAGGAAATGACTAATGGGGGATATTGTAGCAGGTCTTGGTGAGGGAACAAGTTGGAAAGGAATTACATGGTCAAAGGTGGAATATGGATGGATATACCTATTATGAGAGATAGTGTTTATGGGTTCTTTTATAGTTTTGTTTTACATAAACATCATGGACATCATGTTGCCATACATACAGGACAAGTGAGAGAATATCCTTGCCTAATGAGTTCAAGAAAGCTAAGCCTCCTACATTCAATGGAGAGATTAAGAAAAAAGAATCTAGAAAAGCATGGTTTCTTAGGATGAATAATTTCTTCAAGTTGGATGATTATACAGAGAAAATGAAAGCCAATATATCTATTTTCAATCTCAAAGAAAAAGAATATATCTGGTGGGAAGATGCGAAGCGTGACAGAGACATCAAGGTAGAAGGATTGAGTTGGCATGCATTCAAAAAAACCTTTAGGAATAATTACTTTCCAGAGAGATATTATGATGGAAAATCTATGAGATCTATGAGTTGAAGATGGGGACTATGGAAAGAAAAAGACTACACAACTATGTTTCTGGAGTTCTTGAGATATGACCCATATCTTAAGGATGAGAAGATGAAGGTTCAAAGGTTGAAACGTTGACTACCATTAGCATTCAAGGGTCAGATTGTGCATTAGGAGGCTCAGTCATTGGAGGAAGTCATAGAGAAGTTGAAGCAATTTTATGAGCAACCAAAGCGCAAGAAGGAGCCTAAGCATGATTGGAGAGGTAATGACAAGAACAAGGTAAAATGGCCTCTGAAGTGGGAAAGGACTCAGAATGTAGTTGGGAAAGAAAATGTGGCTCCTTACAAGAAGTTCAGTACAACTGAGAAGGTACATGGATCTCAACTTAGAGAGAAAATAAATAAATGTAGTGGTAGGGAATCATTGCAGTGTTGTATTTTTGGTGAGGATCATCAAAAGAAGGACTGAACATTCTAATAGGGCGGTAGAAATTAGATATGCAATGATTAGGAGGCAGAGATAGTTTGGGATGTTGATCATAGCATTCCTCGGATTTATGCACCTCTTGATAAAAAGCATGAGGATCACAGAGAATTCATTATTGAGATGGGAGGAAAGCTTTCTGATCAAGTCATTTCCATTTTGATTGATCCTGGATCTAATTATAGTTATGTAATCCTAACCTAGTGGATAAGAGTGACCTCAATGAAGAAGTGCATGCAGAGTCTTGGTGGTCTAGTTGCCTATAAGGACCAAGAAAATAGTTCATGATTGGTTGAGAGCTTGTGAATTTGAATTGAATGGTATGCCTACATCAACACATTTAAATGTGCTTCCATTTGGTTCATACAACAAGCTTTTGGGCATGGCTTGGTTGTACCTTCACAGGACTAAGGTAGATTGTTACGATAAGGTTATTGAGTTCTTGTACGATGATGGAGAGAAGAGAATATTGAAGGGTAATAAGAAGCCTACACCAATGAGAACGGTTATAACTATGCAAACAATGCATAGTTGCAAAAACGGATGTGTAGTATTTGTAGTGCACGTTTCCAATGAGAAGGGAAAATATGTTGGGGATGATGAGGTCTTGAAGAGGTATCCTATGTTGCAATAGTTTCAAGATATGTTTCCGGTAGATATTTCATAGTTACCACCCCATGGGGAAGTGGATTTCACTATTGAGTTAATACCACGAGCAACACCAAAATCGAAGGCAACTTACAGGATGAGCACTCCATAGTTGGTGGAACTGAGGTTGCAGCCTAAGGAGATGGATTATAAGGGATACATTAGCCCAAGTGTATCACCTTGGGGTGCATTAGTGTTTTTTGTAAAGAAGAAGGATGGTACTCTCAGGTTGTGCATTGATTATAGGCAATTGAACAAGGTGACTATCGAGAATAAGTACACTTTATAGTGGATTGATGATTTTCTTGATCAGTTCATGGGAGTAGTGGTATTCTCAGATATTGACTTGAGATCAGGATATCATTAGGTGCACATCAAAGAAGAAGATATTTACAAGACCTCATTACGTACCAAAGCACTTGGGATCAATATTAAGATTGCTAAGAGAGCATAGTTATTGCCAAGTTAGCAAGTGAAGTTTATTTCAAACTGAAGTTCATTACTTGGGATATGTTGTTTCTAAGGAAGCTATAACAATGGACTCAAAAAAGATCAGAGCTATCATGGAATGGGAAGCTCCTAGCAATGTGGATGATATTAGATCATTCATGGGACTAATAGGTTATTGCAGGAGGTTCACCAAGAATTTCTCATGGATTTTCTGATCCTACTAAATCATTGTAGAGAAAATGATAGATGTTTGAATGGATAGAGGAGTGTGTAACTCGTTTTAAGTAGTTGAAAAATTTTCTTACAAATGCTCTCGTCTTGAAGATGCCAAATCATGACAAAGATTTTATGGTATGTGTCATAGGGAATTTTGTCACATTTGGTCAATAGGCCTTCAAAAAGGATCATACACATGCTTTGAACACTTTGTCACCCTCCCTACACAAATCCCTTCACACAACGCTTTTTAATCCCCGGGTTTCTGCCTAAAAGCAGTTTTTTTAGTCATTTTAGGGAACAACACACCTTTTCCCCTTACTAGACAACGTTGACTACCAGGTTTCCCTACTTTGCACCTACTCTAATCAACAACAATTTCCTCAATGTTGGGGCTACGGTGATTGTAGAAATTTATGAAAACAAAAAATAACCCTAAATCTTCCTCTTCCAGAAGTGTCCCAGATCTATTTTAACCATTTACCGCAGATAAAAGTCTCGAATACTATCCTATCCTACCTTGGAGTTTTCATCCCTTATCCCTTGATCTCATCCTCCCATCAAGAGTGGATCTCAATCCTAGATTGGTAAAAGGATAATAATTCATGAACTACCTCCTTCACCTATATATTTACTGCCATTCAGAGGTAAGGGGTTCGATTTTGGAGAGTGATTCTACTCTTATGCCGCTGATGTGACATATATATTTCCATGCATTAGGGTTATTAGAGGTGTACTTTGAATTAAATCATTTGAATAAAATAATCTCCTTGAAAGATCAACTCAAAGACATGAAGATAAACAAATGAGAGTATGTGAAATGCTACATTATGAGGATATCTCATATTAGGGATAAACTAAAAAGTCTTGGAGAAACTATGCTTGACAGGGAATTGGTGATTGTAACTCTTAGAGGTATCCCTCCGATTTGGGAAAACTTCATTACTACTATAACCAACAATAGTACCTTCCCATAATTTGATTAGATTGTTTGAAGTGTCACTCAAGAAGAATCAAGGTCGATATCAAGTAGCAGGATACTAAAGCATGGGGAAGGATAGCCCACTACATTCATCACTCAAAAGAAGAAGAAGAAAATATAAGGAGGTCCATCAATTTCAAGAAATCCTCCTCCTCCAAACTCAAAGAGAAGGAATGATAGAGCATCATATCACATTCAATGTTACAATTGTGACAAGGAATGCCACTATGCTTGAGATTGGCCAGAGAAGAACAATGTTCCACACTACAACACTAGAAGCAAAAACAACAGGTTTGATGATCGAAGAAGAAGAGATGGTTGAATGGATGATAGAAATGGGAGAGACGAAAGAAGAAGAAGAAGAAGATATTCTCCAATTTATCATGAAGAAGATCATCGTCCTCAAAAGAAGTCGAGATACTCCACATATGATAGCAATGTTGGAAATATATCTAAATATATTCTTATTTCTACTCTCACTAGTTCTTCTCCTCTAGATTCATGGCATACTTGGTTAGTTGATAGTGGGGCCACTCATTATTTCTCTCTATATAAGGAAGTTATCCCTAAATTGGTAAAGAGGAAGCCGAATTTGAAAATTATCCTTCGAGACAACTCCACTCATCCCATTAGAGGCTTTCGGTCCTTCAAATTTCATTTGGATTCTAGGGAACCTATTTTAGTCCATGATGTAATGTATCTGTTAGGATTGGAGAAGAATTTGGTATCAATATGTACTTTGGAACACAAAGGGATGAGGTTTGCCTTCATCAAGCGAAAGGTTTTTACTTGTCCTATTAGATTTCCTATGAGATATTCATTTAAACTGAGATTGATATTTAAAGGACTCTCAGAGTCACTAGTAGACCTCTTCTAGCATTGGTCCATGATATTAATCATCTAAGTGAGTTATGGCACCAAATATTGGCCCATTTACATTATTATTCTCTCCCAAAACTGAAGAATTTTGTCTCTGGCATTCCCATTGTTCAAGCCCAAAATGATGGAGTGTGTCAAGGTTATTCCAGTGGAATGAAGATAAGGGGACCATTCCCCTGTAGTGAGAACGAGACGAATGACATCCTCCATCTTATTCATTCCGACATATGTGGTCTAATGCCCATGCATTTTATTGGTGGCCATATTTACTACATCACATTCCTTGTTTATTTCTCAAGGAATACATGGATATAGTACTTGAACCATAGGGATGATGCCTTTGAAAATTTCAAGGATTTCAAATCTTTGGTAAAAAATGAAACATGGAAGAAAATCAAGATATTCGTCTTTGGCAATGGTGGAGGGTATATTTCGAATGAGTTTATCAATTTTTTTATGAACGAAGGTATCAAGAAATAAAAAATTGTGCCCTATAATCCAAACAAAATGGAGTAGTTGGAAGAAAGAAGAGGTCTATTGTAGAAGTTGCCCATGCCCTACTCCATGATCCAAAGTTTTCAAATTTCCTTTGGGGAGAAGCAACATATGCTACCATATATGTTCAAAATAGGGTTCCTCATCAAGCATTGGAGAAGAAAATCCCCAAAGAAGTGTTCATAGATGTCAATTCGGATATTGGCCATCTCCATATATTTGGCTACCCTATATAGTTTTGTGTGTTGAATGAAAAATAAAACAAGTTGGGAGCCACGGGAAGAAAAGGTACACTTGTTGGATACAATGAAAATTATAAATATTTTACAAATATTATCCTGGTCAAAGGAAGGTTGAAATTGTCAGGAATGTAACTTTCAATGAAGATGTTTCCCTTACAAACACAAGGGACCTTCCTCGACCTCCTCCTCTTGAGAAGAAGAATGATGATATGGATATTTTAGATGGTCATTTCATGCCTGAATTTGACATAGATATTGTTGATGATCCCATGCAACCCATGGAACCCTTAGTTCCTCCTCGATATGATCCTCTTCCCAAGAAGAGGCCACTCTGGCTTCATTACACATTATAGGATGACAAGAGATGTGTTCTCGTTCAAACATAATTTAGAGAAAGAAAGAATCCATGTAGGTATTAGGGATATCTTGCAACCATGAGCACTATGATTCAAGCCGAACCTACCACTTTGAAGAATCCATTAAAGAACAAGTTTGGAAGTATGCTATTGCAAAATAATATGAATCAATAATGAAGAATGATGTATGGGATGTCTTACCGAGAAAGAAAGGAAAACATCTGATAACGTGAATTTTTCTATTCAGGATCAAACATGGCATTTATGGTAGCATTGAAAAGCATAAACTAAGGTTTGTGGCCTAAGGATTATCCCAAAAATAAGGAGAAGATTACAATGATATATTTTCACCTATGGCTAGACATATATCTATTCATTCTATAGTTTCTCTTACTGCAAGTCATGGGTGGAGACTTCATCAGATGGACTTGAAGGCAACATTCCTCCATGGCATGTTACAGGTAGAATTTATGTTGAGCAGCCATAGGGATTTTAAGTAGAGGATTGAAAGAAACATGTTTGCAGGTTGAAGAAGGAATTGTATGGTTTGAAGAAAGCCCCTAGAGTATGGTATGCCGCCATAAAAAGTTATCTCTTCAAGCTGGGATTCCTAAGAAGAAATGTCGATCCCAACATCTAATTAAAGGTAGTCCATGGTATGTCATTGATTTTGGTTTTATATGTTGAAAATATATTATTAACAGGTAGTGAGCTCCCGATGATCAAGTGTAACAAGGAGTTAGCTTCAGAATTAGAGATGAAGGACCTTGGACTCATGCGCTACTTTCTAGGCCTTGAGGTGTAGGAAATGGCTAGTGAGATTTTCCTTTCACAAGGAAAATATGTCGTGAAGTTGTTGGAGAAATTTGGAATGGAAGAATCCAAGTCTCTGCACACACTGATGGAAATGAAAATTTTTAAGAAGTTATGTCGAGAAGTTTGGGGACCCAATTTCACAAATCCATTTGAATGTATATAGTTTATTAGGAAACTAATGTTCTTATTTAACATTGATTCAAACATATGCTATGTAGTGAACATGTTGAGTCAATCCATGACCGAGCCTCTCCATTTACATTGGATTGTTGTGAAACACATTTCCATATATTTTCATGGGATGATCACCCTTGGTATGAGATATTGTAACGGAGATGTTTGAATTCATGGTTATATCGATGTTGACTAGGCCAGAAATGTCATCGATAGGAAGAGTATATCTAGACGTTATTTTAGCCTTGGATTTTCCATGGTATATTGGATGAGAAAGAAACATAAGTCCATGGAACTGAGTACCATCGAGGGAGAGTACATTACTTCCAGCGTGGCTAGCTACAAATAAGTTTGGTTGAGGAAAATATTTGGAGAGTTATTTGAGTATCTCCTAGATACTACAATGATATATTGTGATAATAGAAGTGGGATCTGTCTCATAGAGAATCTGGTATTTCATGAGAAGTCTAAGCACATAGAGATTCAATATCATTACATTCAATACATTGCACAAAGAGAAACCGTTATACTCCATCATATATCGACGTATGAGTAGATTATAGATATTCTCACTACATATTTTCCCAAAAGGAAGTTCTTGGTCTCTAGAGAGAAACTTGGATTGATTGACATGACCCATCCTAATATGGCGCATCACTTATCCAGAACACTCACTCGACTCTTCCCCCCTATTTGAACTCCCAAGGTGAGGAATTGAGATGTAGGGCTCCTAGGGTTGAGAGATCCCTCGACAATAGGGTCGTAGATGTTGCTCCCCTATATGTCACTGAGGGTTGGAAATGTTATATCCCCTATCTTGGTTTGCGACGTATACCCTAGTTGGCATCATACCCACAAGCTGGGCTTTTTGGGATTACCACTCCCCGTTTGTCTAATGGGTTGGGAGAGTAATTGTAGGTGTACAACCCCAACTAAATATTATGTAGGTGTTCTACCACATGAATCTTGAGGGTCATTGTTGGGAATATCAGTGGGAAATAGGATGTTTTGAGATGTTCTCCTGTATATCACCTTTCTCTCGATATATAGTTGAGGATGTTTTTCTCCCCCATGACATTTTGGGTTCAGATGTTCTCCCCAATGTGGATTCAAGTTGAGATGTGCTCCCTGATATTGTTTCAGACTGATATGTGCTCTGGAATGTTTTAAAAGGTGGTAGCTAATAATCCCTAATGATTCTTCTTCTTTTGATTTGAGAATTCTTCAGGAGATAATGTTGAGCAAAGATGGGACATGATATGATGATATGATACATATGATTATTACATGATGCAGTTGGAATTTCTCCGTAGCTAAGAGGGAGTGTTAATTTGGAATCTTAGTAATAAATTCTAACCATGGGACTATATCCCTCTTTTCGAGAGGACCAATTTTAAGTATTGAAGTGCCCAATTTGGAAAAGGGAAAGTGTACTTATGAAGAAAACTTTCATATGCACATTTGAATAGGCCAACCATTACAATAGGTGACCTCAATCTCATTTGGACATCACCATGCATCATCTTATTCTATTCTTCATTGATTGGTTCACACAAGTTTTAGGCTCATTTGAGTAAACTGGTTCATACAGGTTTGAAATTACAATGTCCGTAGATTGCACAAGTTTTATGGTTTTGGTTTATGACCATAGGATGCACACAAGATATGTTCTGCTACAACAACAAGATAGGAGGCTCAACAATTCATTTGGAAGGTCTCAACTGCACACATCATTCATCCTCCATGGGGTTGTGCTCTAGGCTTGAAATTTGACATATGACTGTAGTTGACCACACTTGAGCGAAGACATGAAAAATTGTCTCTAATTTGTATTAATGCTAGGAAAATATTTCTAAATATTGTTTAGTTAATTTTGCTAGATGATTTTGTATTGGGCTCATTGTACTCTCTTATGAATATTTTATGACAATCTAATAGAAGTTGAATTTTCAAAGGACCCCCCTCGTGGGGATTTTCCCTGGTATTTGAGAAAATCTAGTGTCTCTTGTAGATGTGTTGATTGTCTCCTTTTTCGTTGAATTTATTGTTTTATCTTCAATTACTGTTGATGATTGGAAATATTAATTTTCATTGAAAATGTTCATAATTGAAGAATTAAATTGGGATAAGACAAATTGAAACAACATAGAGCAGTGGAAAATTTAACAAAGTTGGATCTTCATTTGGGATATCGTCAAATTGGAATGAAAACAAAATAAATTTTGAAAATACCATTCAGAAGCCATGAAGGTCATTATCAATTTTTTGTCATGCCTTTTGGCATTACTCATGCACAATACACAATATAGGGTTTGATTAATTCCACTTTCAAGCCCTTCCTCAGAAAATTTATGTTAGCCTTTTTTGATGACATACTAATCCACAACAAATCTTGGAATGGTCATGTTCAACATGATGACAAGGTGCTCAAACTATTGGAGGAGAAATAATTATATGTGAAACCATCCAAACATTTCTTTTGGGTATAAGAGGTGGGATATTTGGGTCATATTATATATCATTAGGGTGTTAAGATAGACCATAAAAAATTTAAATCCATCAAGGAATGGAAAATACCAACAACCTTAAGGCATATTCAGGATTTCTTTGGTTAACAAGGAATTATTGTAATTTTGTGAATAATTATGGGAAAATAGTAGCACCTCTAACAACATTAATGAATAAAGATGCATTTTCTTGGAATTGTAAATAAACAAAGGCCATTGAACATCTTAAATAGAAAATGTGTCGAGCTTTGATATTAGATACACGATACTTCACAAAAATCTTTATTATGGAATTTGATGCTATAGGAAATGGAAATTGTGTTGTTTTAATGCAATAAGGAAGACTCATTTCCTTTTAAAGTCATCAATAAAGGGAAAGAATTTACCCAAACCTATTTTCTAGGAGAAATGTCAAAAATACTACATGCCTTAAACTAATGGTGCACTTAGCTAATGGGAAGAAACCTCAAGGTTAAAAAAATCATGATAGTCTTAAATACTTCTTGGAAAAAATATTATCTTCACAAGAGAAGAAAAAATGTGTTACAAAGATGTTAGCTTATTACGTTAAAATCATATACAGAGAAGGGAGAAAAATGTTATTGCAGATACACTCTCCAGAAAGGATGAGGATGTGGACACATTTCTTTGTGTCATTTGTATTATCCAACGTGATTTGACAGCTTAGGAAGGGGATGAATGGAAGAACGATGAAGAGGTGTGGACTCTCATTCAAAATTTGTATAAATATTATAGTGCATCTAAATCATTTACCTAGAAAAAGGATTCATATAAATCATTTATCTAGAAATAATATTCAATCTGATACAAATATTGCTTACATCTATGTAAGAGCTCCCTACTCAAATAAAAGGTTCTTTTGGAATTTGAAACCTCTCATATAGTATGGAACTTAGGATTTTTAACATTTTACCACGGGGCCAAGATGGAATTTGTTTTGGATGGCCTTAAATCTGATATTCAAAAGTTTGTGGCAGAATGTTTGGATTTCCAAGAAAAAACGTAAAGACAATTAACAAACTAGGTTTTCTACAACCATTAGTCATTACAGGTCAATGTTGGGAGGAGGTCTCAATGGATTTTATCATAGGCATACCCAAGTTCGAAGGAAAGAGTGTCATCATGTTTATAGTTGATAGAACTATCATGTATGCACCTTTTTGTGTAGTATGTCATCCTTTAAATGTTAGTACAAATGTTGCTACATTTGTGGAAATAGTTTCAAATCTACATGCAAACCCAAATATTATTGTAAGTGACAGAGATCCAATTTTCATAGGAATTTTTTTGACAAAATTATTTTTCTGTCTTAATACTCAATTGGCTCATAGATCTCTTATCATCTTCAATCTCATGGGAAAACTTATATAGTGAACGAATGCTTGGAACGATATCTTTGTTTCTCGCTAATCGACGGGATCAATAGAGAGTTCTCTGGGGCACTTCAAAGCATCCACTTATCTTCTGGGATTCAGTTCTTAGACTCTTTTCGATAGATGGAGTTTTCCACCATGTTTTGGTATGTGTAATGTCCCTTTAAGGTTAATTTTTCCATAGGGATTGGACCACTTGAAATTTTTTTGGCCCCCCCTGTGGATGTTTTTCATCTTGAGTTTTGTGGGTTAGTTTCTTCTTTATATTCCAGGATTTCTTTCATGTCATATGGGTTAATTTCACCCTTCATTTTCTCACTTCTTTTGGGGACTAGGGGACGAATTTCACGTCATATGCATGATTTTCACCTATATTTCCAGGGTTTTTTTCCCTATTTCCCTAGTTGATGGATATTTTTCACCCTTTTCCAGGGTCGTTATTCACCCTTTTTATTAAGTATGATTTCATTTTTCCACCGCTGTGTCACATGGCGACTCTCAAGCTTTCACCTGGTGTGCATTTTACCGTGGAGTTTGGGGACACATTAGACATTCTTTCTTTTGATTTTTCATTATCGACCCTCGATACCTCTCGCTAAGGTACCTCCACCTCACATTGATATAATCTCATTTTGAGACTGCTCCTTCGGGTAACATGTCATGCTCTTCTTCCATGGCACTCCCATTTATGGAATGATGTTATGAATATCATCCACAATTGATCACATCATCTCTAACAGACAATTATAAGGTTAAGTAGTGGAAGATCACTTCAAGCATCGACAATAACTTTTCCAACTCTTCTAGGATAATTTGACTATGTCACATAATCAAATGAAACACCATGTAGATCAACATCACAATGAAAGAATTTTTGACATGGGTGATTGGGTATTTTTACAGCTACAACCATCCAAACAAATATCCATCAAGAGAGCTAACAAGGATAATAAATCATCACCCAAGTACTATGGGCCTTATAAGGTTTTGCACCATAGTGGTATTATGGTATACAAATTGGAGCTTCCTACATCATTGTATGCTGGCATAGAACACTTTTCACTTTTTTTACCTTTTTGGATGAAATATAGAGATTTACAATATATAATACATTGTTATGGGAAACTCCACTCCTATTTTTCACCTCCACTAGCCCCTCATCCCACTATCCCTAAGGAATATGCTCCCATCCAACCCATGTGACAATGTCATCGATCCTAACACTCCAATCCCAAAATTTTCCCAAATTATTGAAAATTCCAAGGTCAACTGCAACTACAAAAAAGAAGAATTGTAATGCTTAATAGGATTTGAGGGCTTACATACTATAGTCAGACATTATTTGTGTCATTATTATAGTGTTTTAGTTTGTTAAATATGTTAAAAAAAAATCCATCTTGCATTCAAAAGATAGAAATTTCCAAAACCTCCAATTGAACAAAATAATGATTTTTACCAATAATTTCTATTTTGAATAGAAATTGTCCTCGATATGAAAATTCAAAATGAGTAGTTTAGAAATGATATTTCATAGCATAAAAGAGAGAAGAAATCATTGGGTAATTATGTGGAGTGGTAGGTAAATATATATAGATTCTACTTGCTAATATATGATTGGGACACCTAAAGCTAGGTAGTCATGAGGTGCAAGTAGACATGGGCCTAATAACACTTAAAAAAAAACTAGATATACATGTTAGGCTTTCCCATACACATCAATATAGGAGAAATATTATGTGAGTTATGATATGAAAAGTGTATTTCTTACATTCTACCCATGAAGTCATAGCATATTTCACATGCAATATAGTGTCAGACAAAATCAAAGAACACAAAGAAAAGATAAACCAAAAACACTATCCTTAAAAATATAAAATAGAGTGCTATGTTAACTTGCCTCTTCAACTAGGAAACTTGAGAGACAAAAGTTATAAATAAATTCACTTTCTTTACAAATAATTACATAAATTTCTTCTCAATATATATCCATCGATGGACAATATTAACTACTTATTAGCCTACTTCTAGTGACAACGTTTTGACTAATTTTGATTTTATACATAGCAAGGAACCTTTTCATAATGAGTGACTATTAAATAAATATTTAATAGTAAACATACATTAATAATGTATATAAGTAATAGGGTTATGGTAGGACACTACATGCCCTCCCCTTTCTAAAGCAACATTGTCCTCGAGGCTAAAGATGAGAAATTGTTGGAAAATAATTGTTGGATCATATGTGGCATTTTTTGGTTGCATATATTTACAATATATCAACACTTTCTTCATAATGCGTATATATTACTAGTACTCTTGGATATCTAATACTAGTTCTACTTGAATTTAAATAGAAACTTCTTGATCTAGTTTTTGCAGGTTGGTCTGCACTTTACAATTTAATCCCACAACCTTCTTCATATAAGACACATGAAAGACTAGATGAATCTTGGAATGGGATGAAATATCTTGTTTGCATGAAGCCTAATCAATGCTTTTTTCTTATTTGATATGGCCTACAGAACTTAGGAGATATCTTCTCGAGAGCTTTATCTTAGAGAGATTTATGTTTAGAAGGATTTATCAAAGGAACATATGATACCTTTCACCCAAATAATGTTCAAATATATGCGCATCAATTTTTTGTTTCATTCTCTTTTGTGTCATATGCAAGTTTTCATTGAGGATACATATACCAACCTCTCTAATGTGAATTTTTCTATCTAGTGCATGAATCTTGGACATGATTGGTACATAGGGTTCTATAGATTGGGTTTTCTGGCCATAAATTTCTTCATATCATGTCATTTTAATAAGTCCATGATAAGTGGTATTTTACCACCATTTATCGAGGAGAAGCCATGTTAGCTTCTAGTGTAGGTTTCCAAAATTAAAGCATATCCAATATGGTTCTAAGCACTTGTTGACCATTTATGTTTAACCATGTGTTTTAGGATGATACACAACACTCAATCTTATCTACATACCATCAATTTTAAGAAACTCCTACAAATATTTGCTAGTAAATGCAGAGTCTCAATCCAAAAAAATGGAAGTTGGCATACAATGTATCTTGAAGATCCAATCTATGACAGACTATGAATCCAAGGAATGAATGCAAGGATGAGATACAGAATAAAAATGAGTAACTTTTGGAAGTTTATCTACCACCATCATAATCAATATTTCATTTCGTGATCTCAAAATTCCAACAATAAAATACACTAAAATGTTTATCCAAATATATGTCGGGATTGGTAAAGTTTACAATACCCTGGTAATATTACTATATCTCCATTATTTATTTTCCAATCATCATGGCATGCCAAAAAATATTGGACTTCCTAGAAGAATTAACAACAAGATATTTCGTAATATTTATGAAATTGAGAATGGCATGTTCATGATGATGAGTATAACTACTGTAAAATTCATTGTTTTAGGATTGAATCCTTTTCCAAAATAATCTTCCCTTTATACCATAATGTATCATGATTCCATGTAAAATTCTTATGTGGTTTGGTGTCTATCTAAAGCATTTTGATTAACTAATTTAATGTACTATTTTCCATCCATTCCTTTTGATCCTCATCAAGCCATCCTCACATTGGTAACAATAAGGAATGGAATGATTAATCCTCTTCAAATTTTCTTATTAAATCATCCCCTACAACATTATATTTACCCCCCTTATATATAATCTCATAATAGTATGCCAAAATATTGGATACCCATTTATGTTGGTCTAGTGAAGAAAATAAGTGTGCACTTAACACTATGATTGTCCATCTTGGTATGAAAATTCGTCTGTATGAGATAAGGTCACCAGGTCTCCATTTCATGAAAGGCAACCAAATTTTCATTATAATATGTGTATTTTCCCAATTTTTAGTGACACAATTACTTACTGCTTACTAGTGAATGTCAAAGGTCATTATTTGTAGCACCCCTATCTATTTATTTATTTTTTATATGTGACTATTTTGAGACATTTAAGCTATTGTTGGACTTAATGATATGGAAGAAAAAATGGACTATGTGATGATGCAATTCTATTTTATTGTATTTAATTAATAAATAAGTTGTTTGTTAAAATTAAAACAATGAAATGGACTATCATTTTCCCTAGAAAAACTCCATTTATTACTTTTGAGTATTTTCTCTATGATAGAAAAATGTTGCATAACAATTTAGTCCATACTATATAACTTAGAAAATACATAACAAATAGCTAAAATTAATATGACTAACTAAATAAGTAAGAAATATTTTAAAAAACTAAGTAAAACATAATTTTCAAATAAAATTTGTAAAAGAGAATTAAACAAATTATCTTACAATCAAAAGGAGGTCTAAATCTTGTAAGGACCAAGTTCTTTTGAACATTTTTTTTAAATATAAATGGTTATCAATTCTAAATCAACACTACACTTTCTTATAATTATATATAAGATACTATATTTACATTATATACATGAATTTAAGCAATGCTCCTAAAAATCATTACAAAATTAAAGTTTCAAGTAAAAAAAATGATAAAAATAACTTTTAGTTTTCCTCTTACTCATAAATTTTTTTCATCCTTTTCTCATATTTAGGTTTATAATAATCTAATTTATTTATCTAATTTTTTGGTTTTTCACTTTTTCTTTTTCTGTTATATATAAGATATTATATTTACATTATATACATTAATGTAAGCAATGTTCTTAAAAATCATTATAAAAGTAAAGTTTCAATTAAAAAAAATGATAGAAATAACTTTTAGTTTTCCTCTTACTCATAAAATTTTCCTTACTTTTCTCATATTTAGGCTTATAATAATCTAATTTACCTATCTACTTTTTTGGTCTTTCACTTTGTTTTTTCAATTCTTAACTCAGTTTTATAATAAAACTTCAATTCTTTCTATTAATAAAATATTAAAAAAAATTAATATATCACAAAAATAAAATAATTAATTATTCAATATTTTAGATAATTTATGTATCAATATAATTTATAACTAATACAAAATCAAAAATCAATCATGGCTTATAGAAATTCGGAAATTAAAAAAAAAAAAAATTACTTTTATAAAAGAAAGGCATATATCTCAAAAATAAATAATTATTTATCTAATATTTTAGATAATTTATGTACCATTATAATTTATAACTCATACAAAATCAATCATGGCTTATAGAAATTCGGAAATTAAAAAGAAATTACTTTTATCAAAGAAAGGCAATACAGTTTTACAAATTTCTTTTATAAATTATTTAGAACAAAATTAAAAAAATGCAGATTCTAAAAATAAATTGTTTTATAGGAAGAAAAATATACAAATCTTTAATTTAGTATTAAAAAAAATCTAATAATATATATATATATATATATATATATATATATATATAAAATATGAGCAAATAATTTTTTTTATATGAATTTATAAAATAATACACTTATAATTCAAAATAAAATTTATTTTTATTTGAGTGGTTCGTTTTTTTATATTTAACTAACCAATATAGATTCATCTTAACTACTAATCTATGATTCGCTGATAGGGATCAAATTTCTTCACATGCAAATTTCTTTAGAGTGAAAAATATAGTGTTAATTTTCCATTGTTTTATTTCAAATTACTTTACAACATATTCATTTCTTTTATTGTAGCCGAACATTATTTTTCTATTTGGAACCTAATCTTTATTTTTTGTTTTTAATTTAAATGGGATGGATGGACGACGAACATACTTATTTATATCATTTTATAGTTCTAATATTTTGAAATAATGTTATTTGGAAAAAAATGATTTTTTTTTTTTAATTATCTAATTAAGTCATACACATTTAGATTGTAAACATTAATTTATCTTAATGTTTTATATTTCATTTTTTAAATGATCTTTATCAAGTCATACATATTTAGATTGTAAACATTAGATTAGATTAATATTTTATGTTTTATAATTGATTTCAATAATTTAGATTTTAACTGTTACATACCCCCTGGGCACAATATTGCAAATTTCTTCTACACTCAACTGGATACTTGAGGTGGACTTTTAGGTTCCATTATGCACTTATTTACTATATTAAAAAAAACAACCCTTCAACATTTCCTATGCATACGTTACAACTCGAAGGAAAGAATCAATCATGGATATTCAACATGATAAGATTATGCATTCAGATTTGATCCCTTCGATGACTCAACCCAAACAGTTATGGAAATGTTGTCATAACCCATTGTAGCTACCATTTCCATATATCATGATTGTAGTCCTACTATCGTAATCGAAGGTATTACTGACATACATCCCATGCAATACGGATCATAGGAAATAATGTATGTTACAACTAAAACAAGCCTCAGTGAATGCAATTTACCTCATGATGCATAATGCATACCCTAGATTACCAAAACCGCTGGCTGGACAACTTAAACCATATTTATAAATCATACGTAGTGGTCTCACTATCATTAAATTTTACATAGGAACACGGATACCATTGGTCACCTACATCCTTAACTCAGTGTTAAAAATCACCTATTATGATCCCACCATTAACTTCACACATTGAGTTAATTTACATTCACTATTGCCCACATGCATAACTATTTAATCATTCTCATAAACAAAGATAAGACATGCAAATTTATAAATATGCTGAGATATTTGACACATAAGGAGTAAGAAGCAAGCATATAGTACATCCCATGCACATGAAGCAGATTAAAATACTGAAAGGAGGTCACTTGGAAAATCGAGCACCCCCACCCAAGATAGAACAGAGTTCCTCTAGTTCACCCCTCACCTGAGAGTTCTTGCCATGGATCAAATCCCTCAGGTTGATCTCTTCAATGGGTATTTAATACATTGTTCCATGATATGGTTTCCATTAGAGGCATCCCTCTTTTATTCATCCTTTTATCCATTTTCCTTGGCTTTTCTCAAAAAATATCGCCTTTCTCTCTTGTGAGGCTTTTCCTCATAAAAGCTTTCCTTTCTCTCCCATGAGGCTTTTATGTTTTTATTAAATTTAGCATATTTCTCCAGCTAATTAACTTAATGGATCTTTATCTCCAAATCTATTAAGCTTATCTAGAATAGGATATAGAAGTATTATCATGAAATAATTATCCATTCCCATTTAACAATGGGATTTTATTTGGCAAGAACATCATCTCTCAGTGTCTCGTTTTCCAAGAATTTTATATTATCTTTATTTATTTAATAATAAAGTATTTACTTCCATCCTTACACCTTGGACCTAGATTTTCTTAGCCTAGGTTAATAGAGCGTTAGATACAACAGAGGGGCATTACATACTCCCCCCTTATATGTACACCATCCTCGGTGTATTACTGCATCTTACAAAATATTCCTCGTTCACAGGTAGTTGTTTATAAAATTACAGGCTCCCATAGCCTTTCCATCTGAATTAGATATTTCGATATGTATCAATTACAAAGGAGTTTTACCAGAAAATCTCTTTCCATTGCTACCTGTAACATTTGTTTCAATCAATTTTGTGAGAGATTTCAGATGCAGAAACTCAACTTTTTTTACCAAGGTTAATATCATAACCTTATATACAGTACTATTATTTGAGCAACTATGGGTTATGTTTCCCACCATTTAAATATGATTCCTCATATTCATTGTATTTGAAGAATTGCATGTTCTTCCACTGCATTCTTCCAATGCCCTTGTGTCCTTGCAAAACACTTGCTTCCTATAGTTTTCTTGCATTAGTCACAACAAGTCAGACTAGCACATTTAACTAATCGACATGTATAAAATATCATATCAGATTATCTCAAACATAACCATCAAAATTATACCCCATATGTAACCATATAAAGCAGAATCATGTGTCATATGTATACTAATACTCGAACAAAATACATATTCTTATCCTTAGTTTCCAATAACAATTCTTAGTTTCCACCTTTCTCGTGTCTCTGTATGCACTGTGCATCGGTTTCCTCACTAGGAGATCACCTAGTGCCTTCTCTTCTACCATGTGCACCTACACATAGTGTGCACTACACACACACAACTATACATGTCAAATATCAGCATCCAATACATGCATCCATACGAGTATCATATGTATCGTTTATGCACAGTACCACATGTACACGTGTACCCAATACCAAATGTCCATAGCATCACCTGCATGACATATACTTCACCCACATGTTTTCAACCATGTTAGTATTATGCCGAAAATTCCTTCATTTATTCATAATACCTTTAGGTAAGTCCAATCAAATCGTGGCCAGTTTGTCGATCGAAGAATAAGGAATTTCATGGACCTATTTGTAGGTTTTAAACCTGTACAGAAATTACCTGCATACAAATTCTAAAACATAGAAAATAATCAATGCGAGAGCATAACACATAAAACACATATACACAGAGATTTTCCCCTGGATCATAAAACCGGGACTACGAGCTTCATTTTTCATTATATTCCTTTCAATGTTATAATACATATTTATACATGCCAAAGCATCCAATACCATTGACCCCTCACCTTCGCGTCCAATACCATGAACCAAAAACCATTGCGTCCAAAAACATGTGCGAAAATCATGCACAAAACCATAGGTGGGTCCACCCAACCTAACATAGGGTCCAAAACCAAAATTTTCTAGGGCGCTGCCTCAGACCCCATAGAGTGGGGTTATCTGCACCCCACAAACCCCCTGTGACTCCCCCAGCTATGCAATCGGCACAACGAAGGGGGGCTCTGCCCCCCTTCTAACCCCCTGGTTAACTACGTGGGCTAGTCGTGGAAAGAATATAACACAACCCAAAATTCTCCCACTTGTTGTTTTCTTTCCATGCGGGGCCACAAGAGAGATTAGTCATTTATCTAGCCCTATAATGCCCATTGTTTCTCTACACCAAGAGAACTTCTTAGAGCTCACAGATTTTGTCAATGCATCTGCATTATTCTTCAAAGTGTCCACCTTTACCAGTAACACCTTTTTGTCTTCTATCATATCCATCACAAAGTGATACTAAACATCAATATGCTTTGTCTTTGAATGATATGTAGGGTTCTTTGCCAAGAATATTGCACTTTGGCTGTCATAGTCTATCCTTATAACTCCCTGTACCAACCCCATACTTGAACACAATCTCTGCAACCAAATTGCTTCCTTGCTTACATGAGTGGCTGCCATGTATTCTACCTCTGTAGTTGATAGTGCCACTATAGATTGTTTCTTACTCATCCAACTAACTGCCCCTCCAAATAGGTTAAACACATACCCACTTGTATATCTTCTCTGATCCAGATCTCCAGCCTAGTCTACATCAACAAAGCCACAGATATCCAACACTCTGCCCAATCCTAGTCTTCCTTTGTAGCACAAACCATAATCACTAATGCCATGCAAATACCTGAAAACCTGCTTCACTATTGTCCAATGCTCATTTCCTAGTTTTGACATAAACCTGCTCAATACTCCCATTGCATGAGCAATGTCTAGTCTAGTATAGACCATTGCATACATTAGGCTACTGACTACACTTGCATATGGAACACGGGACATGTCCTCTTCCTCTTCTTGTGTCTTGGGACACTGTTCAGAAGATAACTTTACACCTACAGGAATAGGAACCTTCACTGATTTACTATCCTACATGTTAAATCTCTACAATATTGTCTCGACATACTTCCTCTGGTTTAACTAGAGCTTCCTCTTTTCCTGATCTCTTTTAATTTCCATGCCCAAAATATAGTTTGCAGCACCAAGATCTTTCATGTTGAATTTGGAGGACAATTGGGTCTTCAAATCCTAGATAATTTCTTTGTCATTTCCAACCAACAACATATCATCCACATATAAGACCAAATAAATAACATGGTCACCAATTAATTTAAAATACACACAGTGATATGCTTTGCTTCTAGTGAAGCCAAGTCCCCGTACAAATGTATCAAATTTCTGATACCACATCCTTGGTGAATGTTTTAACCCATACAAAGACTTCTTTAAGTTGCATACCAGTTCTTTCTCACCCTTCACTACAAAGCCTTCAGGTTGCTTCATGTAGATTTCCTCTTCTAGATCCCTGTGAAGAAATGTTGTCCTCGCATCCATATGTTCTACCTCAAAATCAAAAGTAGCAGCAGCAGATAAAAGTAATCTAATAGAAGTTATCTTGACAACAGGAGAAAAAATATCACCAAAATCAATTCCTAGCACCTGGGAATAACCTTTTGCTACCAACCGAGCTTTGTATTTCTCCACCTTTCCTTCTGCATTTGTCTTCTTCTTGAACACCCATTTGCTTCCGATGGGTTTCCTTCTAGCCGGCAACTCCACCAAATCCCAAGCCTCATTTTTGTGCAAAGATGTCATTTCATAAACCATGGCCTCTTTCTAGAGATTTCCATCCTCTGAATCTGATACTTCCTTCACACTTCTGAGATCATCATCAGTAATAGATAAAGCAAAATTTGAACAGAAAGTAGATGGACTATACCTTTTTGGCTACCTTCTTTCTCGAACTGATTTTCTCACACCCAGAGTTTGTGGCTCTTCATCTTCTGATTCCTCCTCTACTGTAGAGTTCGATTCTTCCTCCTTTAGCTCAAACTCTATCTTCTCAGGTTCCTTTGGTTGGACTTCATGTTTAATAACATCTCTCACCTCTCTGAACACCACATCTCGGTTGTACACAACCTTCCTTGTTACTGGGTTCCAACGCTTATAACCCTTTAAACCATCCTTATACCGAATAAAGATGCACTTTTCATATTTCCTATCCAACTTGGTTCATTTCTCCTTTGGAACATGTACACATGCATCACATTCAAATACCCTCAGATTTGAAAGAGAGGGTTTCTTACCAGTCCATACCTCTTGTGGAGTTTCATCCTCCAACGCTAATGAAGGTGATCTGTTGACCAGGTAACATGTTGTCTCCACCACCTCTGCCTAAAATTCATGTCCTAACCCAGCACCACTGATCATGCTTCTTGCCCTTTCCATCAACGTCCTATTCATTCTTTCTGCAACTCCATTTTGTTGAGGTGTATATGGAGTCATCATCTTCCGTGCTATACCACACTTCTTACAGAATTCTTCAAATTCCTTACTACAAAACTCTCCACCATTATCTGTCCTCAACACCTTTATCTTATTCTTTGTCTGGTTTTCCACCGGAGCCTTGAATTCTTTAAACCTATGAAAGACTTCAGATTTCTTCTTGAGGAAATATATCCATGTATTCCTCTAGAAGTCATCTATAAATGATACATAGTACATAGACTTACCCAGTGATGGAACCTTCACAAGTCCAAATGCATCATTATGTACAAGCTCTAATATATGTTTCGCCCTCTTACCACCAGAGGGGAAACTCACCCGATTGTACTTCCCACATACACAATTTTCACAGAAATCAAAATCTAGAGAGCTACTACTCATACCTTCTACGATACCTTTACCATGAAGTATTCAAAGGCCCTTCTCTCCAATATGTCCAAGCCTTTGATGCCACAGCATGGTCTTCTCTGCAGAGACCACTAGATTTTTTGCTCCACTTTCAGGAACCATAGAACTGTTGCACCCATCAACAACCGTGCTACCTTGCAGCTTGTACAGAGTTCCAATCCAAACTCCCTGCATCAATACCAGTGCTCCATGAACCATCTTGCAGGTATCCTTCTCAAACACTCTTTTTACACCTACATCATCCAACTTGCTTACAGGAATATGCAAAACACACAAAAGTGTTCTAACCCATCCACCTTGCAACTTCAACTTTACCTTTTTCCCCCGGGATTTTCTTCTATCAGAGAATGGCAACCGAAGGGGATATTTTTTTTACAACCAACAATTCTCGCCTTCCTATCATCCCCTAAGAAGACATCACCACCATCATATTTCTCATACTCGCAGAACCACTGCCTATGGGGAGTGAAGTGAAAGGATGCACCTAAGTCAATCAACCATGCCTCATGATCTAAATGTGTACTTGAAGAAGCCAAGTACACATCCCCACCTTCATCTGAGGTGGTTTTCTTCTCTGCAGAAGGAGCATCATCAGATCCCTTTCCTTTATTAGGAGCTTTAGATTTACAGTCCCTTTTGTAATGCCCTTCCTTTCCGCATTTCCAGCACACCACCTTTACAGGCTTTCCCGAAGATTTAGATATCCCTCTAGATTTAGACCTCCCACTCTATGACTTATTTTTGTTTCTATTCTAGGAACATCCTCATACAGACAAGGCATCACCATTCTGGCTCTCCATATTTTTTTGTCTCATCTCCTCCGTCAGCAAGGATGATACTATTTCATCAAACTACAAGTGAGTTGCATTGCTACCTATTGCAATAACCAAATTATCCCACGAATCTGGTAGAGAACACAACAAACTTATGCACTTATCTTTATCTGACATTTTAATATCAATAGATGCTAACTCACTGACCACAGTATTAAATGCATTCAGATGCTCTGTCACTGAGTCTCCATCTTTCATCCTCAAGTTATACAGCTTTTTCCATAGGAACAATTTATTCACCAGAGACTTAGATTGGTACAAAGTCCCTAACTTGTCCCACAAATCCTTTGTTGTAGCTTCCCCTGATACATTCAACAATACTAAATCTGAAACACACAATCGTATTGTGCTCTTTGCCTTCCGATCCAACTTCTTCCATTCTTCATGGGACACTTATGTTGGTTTAGTACCTGGATCTACTGCAATCAACTGATATTTATCCACCAACAGATCCTCCATCTTGAGTTTCCACAACTCAAAGCTCTGACAATTAAATTTATTGATCTCTATCTTTCCACTACTCGCCATATTCTTTCACCACCAGAATCATTCTCACAAATCTCCCACTGAACACGATCTACCACAGGCGCCAAGGAAACCCCTCAGCAATAAAGGCATCCTGTTGAAGCCAAAATAGCTCCGATACCAAATGTCGGTTTTAACCCCGTACAGAAATTACCTGCATACGAATTCTAAAACATAGAGAATAATGAAGGCAAGAGCATAACACATAAAACACATATACAGGAGATTTTCCCCTAGATCCCAAAACCGGGACTACTAGCTTCATTTTTCATTATATTACTTTCAATGCTATAATACATATTTATACATGCCGAAGCATCCAATACCATGGACCGAAAACCATCGCGTCCAAAAACATGTGCAAAAATCATGCACAAAACCATAGGTGGGTCCGCCCAACCTAACATAGGGTCCAAAACCAAAAATTTTCGTGGTGCTTCCCCGAACCCCATAGAGGTGGGTTATTTGCACCCCTCAAACCTCCTGTGACTCCCCCAGCTATGTAATCGGCACAATGAAGGGGGGTCTCCGCCCCCCTTCTAACCCCTCGGTTAACTACGTGGGCTAGTCATGGAAAGAATATAACACAACCCAGCATTGTTCAACTTCTGCAACTAAAGCATCAGTAAATAATTTTTATGTCAAGTATTCAATTGCTTCTAGTTAGCTAATCCTTTTCATGTATCTTGTGGTTGCAGGATAATTTCAACAAAATAGTACCATAGAGGTAATCATGCATACTACAACTTTATCATACCAATAACTTTGAGTTTTGGGATTTAATCTGTCACTAGATAAAGTCTTATTAACAACAGAATATGACCTCTGCCCAATCATAAAGCAAACTATTGACTAGGTTAGTTAGTCTAATCTCAACCTTGTCTTTAGCCCATAAAATAATTGTTTGATACTCAAAAGTACTTCACACATAAACTAGTTATGCCATATGATTCCTTGTTTTCTCTTTTTACCACTACTCCCAACACTTTGTTTGCCACTATCCAAAACCAATTGAATAATCAGTATGAAAGTACATACACCTCCCATATATGAGTCATAAATGAAGGTTACAATGTTCTCAATTTCACACCCACTAAGTTTTTAGGCACTATATGTGCCAAGGTGTGAACCTAGGTCATTAGTATGTTGAGACCCCACTAAATCATGACCTGGTAGAATACAATTCATTTCTTGGAAGTCAATTCCTGAAAATAATTTTCAGAGTAGTTTATGTAATAATTGATATGTTGTCATATTCCAACTAGACAACACTATTCGTAAACTTCCCAATATTGCTTAGTAGGAAACAGTAGTACAACATATGCATCCCAGATGGTATGATTGTGAATTGATTGATTAGATTTCTAGATCCAATATCCTTGTGCACCACAACCCCAATTACCAGTACCACTTAGCCATCCATATGGTTGAATCATCCTAATGTTTTATGTTGCATGGTTGGTTATCCTCTTTCATCATTACTTAGAACCTTCTTAATGCATGCATTAGGTTACTACTAGCATAAGATCATTAGACCATCATAAGTTGTACTAATGTAAAGCCTTTTTCTTTACCAACAATTTGTTAATTTCTTTGGACAAGTCATGTTCTGAATCTAGTGTACCATTCTTGTTATTCATTTGGTTGTTATGAATTGCTCTATTTCTACTTCAAGTGCATCCAACACCACCATATCCAATCTATTTGTCATTTCTATTTTTATAAGCATGTATAGTTTGTTTATATATACTTACAGATCATTTTAATCTTATCCCTTCCCATAAGAAGTACATTTGCAAGATCTACCATCCTTCTATTGAAAGCATATTTCTCTTGCTATAGATTGGAAAGGTCCCTATTTATGAGTTATTATTAACAAAAATCCATTTATATTTGGATTGATATGCACATCCATGTTGTGGAGTTCGACACATTGGAATTGAGTGACTTGAGAATGTGTCCTTGAGCTTGTATTAAATATTGTCTTTCTGCTAGAAATCGAGAGGCATTATGTATTTGTACTAGATGTACTTTTGGGTGTCAGTCCCATTGACCTACTTATGAAGGTCATAAAATTATTAATGTATATTGTCTTCTTCAACATGTATATAGTGAGTGGTATTATAGGTGTGCATACACTTCACAATTATGTTCCTAGTTCAGTCTAGATTGGAAAAATAATGTGTGCCTCTTGCACAACTTAGTTACAATTATTAGGATATTATTTTATTCAAAGAGAACTTGTAGGTTCCAACTTATTAAGTATGCATGTGCTATAGAATATCAAACTAATGACTTAATACAGTTTAATTCCTTCGATAGGGTATATTGGGAGAATTTTCCCAATAAGGTGAATTAAACAGTTCAACTAATGGCAACACCCTATCCAAAAGTGAATTGCATCATTACATGTAGATGCACCAATTAACATAACAATATTAAATAGAAAGACAATTTTAAAATACATAGTCTCATACCACATACAAAGACCTATCTTTCATAAGCTTAACGATAATTCATGGGAATTCTGTGAACATATACAATTAATCTATTCTAAGTTGGAAATCAATTAATTAACCATTGATTTCGAATACTTTTGATATAATTTCATGAACTTATTTTCTATGACTTATATAGATTCCACTTATATACTTTTATTTTTAATCTTTCCTCATGTTGACCATGATCTATGGAAATGGAACTTATCCTTTTATCTTTTATGTTTTCCATTTACCTCATAAGAGTTCAACATTTCTTCCCTTAAGATCTCTTATAAGTATAATCTTCATTCTATTAATCTATTTCTTTGATTATACTATGCATAGAAATTGTGCAACTCATAATTTAATTTTAATATGAATAAGGTAATATGGTAGACAATTAAACATAGTATTCAATTTTCTTTATCCATAATTACTCCTTTCAACACTTACATTTATTTTTAATAATAATAATAAAAATATCCATTTTTAAGGTCACAGCCAAGCTAGACACCAATATTGGTGTATGAGACCCCCTTGATTGTGGGACAAGGGACCCACCTCCATGCTAGACACCAATATTGGTGTATGAGACCCCCTTGATTGTGGGACAAGGGACCCACCTCCATGCTAGACACCAATATTGGTGTATGAGACCCCCTTGATTGTGGGACAAGGGACCCACCTCCATGCAGCAATTTGACTGGTAAGTCTATGAAGGAATACATACTCTACCCCCCTCTGGTTTTGAACCTGTGACCTCTTAGTAGGAAACACATGCTCTTAACCATTAGGCCCACTCAAGCTGTATAAACCATGATGACCACACCACTATAATTCCTCATCCAAACTTTGAATATAATAATCATACCTTACAATTTGTCATTCATCAGGCTTGCTATGAATATCTATCATCTTAAATGAGTTTTTAACTAATGTTAATTTGGGAGAATTTTGATCCATCCGTGCATGTAAGCATACCAATAATTGCATAACTGAGCCATACATATATGTAGCACATGCATGTAATCACATAATGGATTTGGGTATTATCCTCACTCATCCCCAATCATTATATGCAAATGACAATGGATGAACTTACAACCTTCCCAGCATAATTTAATCACGCAACTCCGAGGATAAAGTACTCATATTATTATGGGATGCTTTATGAAAAAAATTATAACCCATATAAAATTATTCACACACATCTATGTAGCTTGGTTATACATAATTTGTAGATTCAACATTTAACACCAATTTTAAAAATAATTATCTAGTTTTGCATCTCCAACTACCATAATACATCCACCATAATACATAGACTTGCAAATTTCAAGATAAAATAAAAAGATGATTATGAAGTGCGTATAAGCAAAAAAAAAAAAATTTGCTGCCACAATAAGCAATGCATAATAGCTCTAGAATTTTAGACTGCAATATCAGGGAGGGAGATTGTTACCGTGATGTGGAAGTGATGCCATCCAAACCAATTTCCTCAAGCATTAAGTGCAAGCTTGCATGGAGGCGCTTCACCACGAAGCCTACCTTCAATCCCAGCCGCCCTCATATTTCCAATTGCGAGACAACTAGGTCTTAACAAAAAAATGTCACACAAGCTAATTACAGAAAAATGAATCCATCCCCATAACAGCCCACATCATTACATTCACTCTATCATCAAACACTATAAGTTTGGATCATAATGAATCAAAAACAGCGGAAACCGGTATAGAACAAAATACAATTCCTTCACTACGAGACATCTTATTATTTCATTAGTATGGAATTAGAATACAGCACAAGGACATACCCATTTCTACAGCTTGGCTGAGAGGGATTCTGAGAAAGCTCGCTTGACCCATCTGGTAAAACGAATGTGGGTATTCTTAGATGCATTCGTATTAGGAATTTTTCTCCTGAGAAAATGATGACCTTCATGGCCATAGTTCATGGTATTCGATCCCACGTTGCGACGTGAAGAAAAATTTGGTTTTTAACTTGTTGGACACGTCATCCATATTCTCATCATGCTGGCTACACTCCCATCGCACTACCCACTCAATTTTCCAGTTACAGGATGACCAGAATGCTCCGACATGTAATCGAGATATATCCTTACTTAAACACATTAGATCCATTTCAATAGAGGTGCAACCAAAGGTCGATAATTAGGCCCCATCACGATCTTACACCAAAGGTCGATAATTAGGCGACAATTGCTATTTAAAACGATCTTACACCCTCGAATTATTTTTTCTCTATCCATACCCCAGAGATGCGATAAAGTTATCGAACAATTGAATAATCCTTATCTTATAAAACCTCAGTGGGTAAGGCGATCAAGCAAAGTGACACTGAAAAAAAACATGAGCCTTGTTGATCCAATCTTTAGCAGAAAGGACAATGATAGCTATGAGAATTGTCAAAGGATAAACATTATCGAACTGGTTGCTTTTAAACATTTCCATATCTGTGTATAACATAACCATGAAAAACGACTTTGTGGATCGAATGAACTCAAACCTCTCCGGATCAGTGGCTAAAGCAAAAGATCGGTACTGCGTTCTCAACGGGATTTTCTCCTTTTTGGAAGATGTTGTTTCTTTCTATTTTTTCAAAACTTTATTTGAGATCACTGCAAGGTGGAATCCCCGTCCATCCCACGCCTTCTTCTATTCCCTTCTCCACATCTGATCAAGTATTAGAGGAGGAGGTTGCACTGGTGTAAGGCACATTGCTATGAGATTCCAGCGACGTGGTCTTGCTGCACCCATGAATACATCGTGAGACACTCCGCCATCCAACAACAGTTGCTGCCATTGATCGAACGACAGGATGCAAAAATTTTGAAGCACAAAATTGCTAAGATGGGAAAGGTGAAGGCTTATAGGGAAGAAGCATAATTTTCTTCAGAGGTTTTAACGTTCTCTCATATATGATCTTCGTGGCCGGTAGTGGTTTAGTAGAGTTAGCGGTCACATAACTCATTGGCGTAGGACGACCCCCCTCTAATACCATTAGACCTTGCTTGCAACAACACATGATAGAAATCAATAAATTTGTTCCCTGTTAATTTTTAATTTTTCAAGGACATAGGCAACCAACTTTTAAATATATATATATATATATATATATATACACACACACATTTTTCGTGCATGCTAATTCTGGATCAAGAAGAACCCTTGACCATGAATGTTCAACGAAGTTTGTTGCCGAGTAAGCTTGTGCCTCTTTCATCATTCTTTTTCATGTACATTAACTAGGATTTGAGTAAAGGCACTCTTAAAATTTACTATTTAACCGAGGTGGATACCATTACACTAATGATCTTTCGTACTTTATTCCAAATAATTCATAAGTCTTTATCACACTATCACCTTAACTATTCCAACATCCATCATTTTACACTCTCTGATTCAAAGTAATATATATAGATATATAAAAGAAATATGCTAGGTCTTTGGAGAGGGGCACCTAAAAAGTAATATATATAGATATATAAAAGAAATATGCTAGGTCTTTGGAGAGGGGCACCTAAAATGGATATACTTTATTCCAAATAATTCATAAGTCTTTATCACACTATCACCTTAACTATTCCAACATCCATCATTTTACACTCTCTGATTCAAAGTAATATACATAGATATATATAAAAGAAATATGCTAGGTCTTTGGAGAGGGGCACCTAAAATGGATATCAAATTGAGGTAGGGTTGGTCGAAGTCCTTCGAAAACTTCTTTAGAATTGAACCAATACTAAATTTTTTATAGGGTACTAACCTCAAAGAAGACACATCTCGATATATGACCTAGATTGGATAGATTTTAAACCTTAAAAATTTCCCACAATGCCACAAAAATCAAACAATTAGAACCATTATATTACAAAGATCACACTTTTTCAAAATGAATTCAAATAGTGTGGAACATATCGAAACCACCCATTTCTCGACAATCAATTACTTTAAATAGATTTATTTGATATAATAATATTTTATATAACATGGATTAATATATATATATATATATATTATTACTTCCATATTCCCTCAAATAAATCATTTTAAGATTTGATTTCAATCTTTATAGATAATGAAATATTTGTCTTCTAGAAATTTATAAGTGAACTTATCATTAAAACTTCTTACTTTTATAGGACCTAATTTAGGACCTACATGCCTTCCTATATTACAGAGGTGGGTTGGCCCTTCGGTTGCAATTTTGGAACTTAGAGCTCCGATACCATTTGTCACGTACCCCGCTACGCACAATACTACAAATTCTTTCTATGCTCCACTGGATCCCCGATGTGGACTTTTAGGTTCCATTATGCACTTATTTACTATATTAAAAAAACAACCGTTCAACATTTCCTATACATAAATTACAAATCAAAGGAGAGAATCAATCATGGATATTAAACCTCATAAGATTATGTATTCGGATTTGATCTCTTTGATGACTCAACCCAAACAGTTATGGAAATGTTATCATAACCCATTGTACTTACAATTACGACATACCATGACTGTAGTCCTACTGTCGTAATCAAAAGTATTATTGACATACATCCTATGCAATACAGAGCATAGGAAATAATGTATGTTACAACTAAAATGAGCCTCAGTGAATGCAATTTACCTCATGATGTATAATGCATACCCTCAATTACTGGAACCACCGACTGTACAACTTAAACCATACTTATTCATCACACATAGTTGTCTCAATATCATTAAATTTTACATAGAAACACGGATATCGTTGGTCACCTACCTCCTTAATTCAATATTAATAATCACCTATTATGATCCCATCATTAACTTCACATTCAGAGTTAATTTACATTCACTAGTGCCCACATGCATAAGGATTCAATCATTCCCATAAACAAAGATAACACATGCAACTTTACACATATGCTTAGAGATTCAACAGATAAGGAGTAAAAACCAAACACACAGTACATCCCATGCACATAAAACATATCAAAATACTGAAAGGAGGTCACTTGGAAAACCGAGCACTGCCACCCAACCTATAAATGACTTCCTGCAATTAACCCGAGAGCCAAGAGTTCTTGCCATGGATCAAAGCCCTCCTATTGATCTCTTCAATGGATATTTAATACCCTCTTTCATGATATGGTTTCCATTAGTGGTGTCCCGCTTATATGGATCTTTTTATCCATTTGCCTAGGCTTTTCTCATAAAAGCTCGCTTTTCTTTCCTACAAGACTTTTCCTCATAAAAGTTTGTCTTACTCTCCCGCAAGGCTTTTATGTTTTTCTTAAACTTAGCATCTTTCTCCAACTAAGTAACTTAATGGATATTTATCTCCAAATCCATTAAGTTGATAAGAATTGGATCTAGAAGTCTTAACATGAAAGAATTAAACATTCCTCATTCACCAATAAAATTTTATTTGGCAAGATATTCATCTCTTGATGTCTCATTTTCAAAACATTTTATATTATCTTTATTTATTTAAAGATAAAATATTTACTTTCTTTCTTACACTTTCAACTTAGCTTTTCTTAACTTAAATTAGTAGAGTACCTCGTAACCTTAAATAATAAAGTTTTGTCAACGTTTTGCCATACTAAAATAATTATAACTTATTCTAATACTTTTTATGGTACCGGGCAATATTTAACTGTCAATATTAGGCAATGGAAGCTTTATTATCCAATCTGAATCTTATAACAAAACAAAACTTCTATTCCTTCCTTTTGACAATATAATTATATATTGCTTGCACCATTAGATACGACGGATATCTTATTACTTATAATTGATATAAATAATCCTGATTTTAACCCGGCCTTATAACTGGCACCGTTATGTGATGTTAACATTAACCTAAAATATTCTAATACTTTTGATGATGCCCGGCAATATTTATTTGTTATTACAAGGCAATGAAGACTTTATTATCCACTGCGAATATCATAGCAAAACATAATCGTCATTTCGAACTTTTACAATGAAATCATATATTGCTTCCGCAATCAGATACGATGGTTGCTTATCACTTGTATAATGATTGACCTTCCTCCACAGATTGGTTATCACACTATATTCTAGATGTGACAAAAGCTGTAGTGGACGAACATGGCATGCAATATTGAGTGGGATGATTCACTGGTCTCTGATTTTGTCACCTTACATTCGATGCTCCATATAATATTGGATTTCTATGTGGTTCTTCATTGCAAATAAAATAAAGTAATAAATTATTTTTATACTATATTTTAATACAAATTTAATTTGCAACATTACAAATTAGTATGATTTGATTAACATATTTTTAAGGAGACGAAAGAAAAATAAGGTTCTGATGTTATTTTTATTAATTATTATTCGTTGGATAATTTAACGTAGATTTGAATTTTTAAATGAATTTTATTATTATTAAATAATTTTTTATTTTTTATGTTTTAGTATTTTTTACAATTTTTTTTAATATTTTTTATTTCTTTAAATTAAATGATTTTAATAGAGTTGGATACATTGTTAATTTCTTTGATTGTAACATTTAATGTTTTTTAAGATGTTTCGAAAGGAAATATTATATGAAGAACTTATAAGTGGTTCTAAAATTGTTATACGTAGCTTAAAGTTTCCATTTGATGAGAGATTAGAGGAATTTATTGTTGGTTTAGATAAAAGGTTTATTACAATTCTTACTGTACTTGTTTGTTCATTGCACGTAGTTTTATTCATACTTGTTGTAACACATATATACAAATAAAATGTGAATGAAAAGAAAGACACAAGAGTAAATAGTACTCATTAGATTACTCTTTGATTATTTTTGTATGGACGCCAAGCAAGGGAAATCCCAAAATTTTCATTGATGGTAATATTTTTAATATCTGTCCTCAGATGTGAAAATACTAAATACATTTAGAAACACCAGATTCTTTTGAACTTACCTAACTCCATTATTTGTTTCATTAACCCAAAATTTTAGATGCCCAACACATAACATATACATTTTCTCATGGATCACCTGTCAATAGAATCTACATATTTCTAAATATTTGGATACCTTTGACAAATTTTGGATTTCTACCACATAATGGATATATTTACTCATGATCGTCCAAAGTAGAATCCAAATTTTCATATTTGTCACATTGAGCATATGAATTTGATTTTTTATTTTTTTATTTCTCTATACTCTTGCTTGTGATTTGAGAGAGTCCACAAATATGGAAATTCAAAACGGGGAAAAGTATCTAACTTGTCATTTTCCAAAAAACTATGTTTGGATGTGGAACTATGACCTTTTTTTACTATCCTACCTTGACTCCCTTACATGGATGCAATATTAGCGTATGTGTCCCCACTCTGGTGAAATATTGAACATGGTAATAAGTTAGTCCCACCCAAAACTTACAAAAAAAATGTATATGTCCTATTAAAATGTTATTTAACATTCATCCATTGTAAAAAGGGTTCTCTTTGTTAGTAAAACTTATTGGTATGTATGATCTTATTAGAAGTGGGCCCATAGGTATTTAATACTCTCCATAGATACTATATATTGAGTAGAGAATGATTAATGTTTTTTTCAAGAATTGTGATTGAATTAAGAATATTTCTCTTAGGTTTCCCCCCTAAAAGGCCAAGTGCACATAACTCTTTATTTTATATCATAGAATAGATATTTCTTGGGGTTTATATTTTTTTCCTTGGGGGATTATTAGGTTTAATTTCACAATATATTTCATGTGAGTTACACTAGAGTGGTGTTGGGTTAAATACATACATATTAATTCCAACAGTTCATTTTCAACTCACATCTTCAAGCACAATATGTGCACAATTAGAGCTTGCCTAAGAAAACTGGAAATAAAACTCAAAAATAGGGAAAACATGAAATAAAGTGACAGTCTCTTATGTTGTAAGTTCGATTCTTATAGCCTCTCCACTATTTGGTGGATCTCTGGGTTACATACTCATTTAGATCTCTGACAGGTACCACACTCGGCTAATCACACCTAAAGAAATGAAGTTGTAGGAATGAAATTATAGAAATGAAACACTACAATGTTTATCTTGGTAAATTGACTTATACTTCAATTATTAACCACATTAATTTTGTTGACATCAAGGGAATAAAGTGGTTTTGTATTCACTATGAATACTGGACCTTCACTACCTAACTATATAGAGAAACAACACTTGAAGTAATCAAAAGAGCATAAAGAAATAAGAAGTAAATGAAATGAAAAACTAATTGGTAACAACATGAAAAGGAAATTAATTGGGCAATATACAAGTGAGAGGATGCCCTCACTCTCTTCCCATACACTACTAAGAAAGAATACAACAACAATTTCTTTATTCTAGTTTCCAAAGATTACAATAAATTACAATAATAGACTTTCACTATCTTGTCCAATCTTGTACCTCTACTCTCCAACCTATGAGATGACTGATATCCTCCCATATTGATTCAAATTTCTTAATGAAATAGAAAATAAAATGAGACTAAAAGACAAGTGGATCTCCATTAACCAGCAAATCTCATGCTCCCTAAATAAATTGATCTGGAACCAATTCCAACTCTTCTTATCACAAAAACTCAACTAGATCTTTTTGAACACATAAGCAAAACAAAATAAATATTGTCAAAACCCATATCCTTGAATTTGGCTAGGAGAAGTTGTTGTTCAAATATGAAGATGAAATCTCAAATCTTGTAATTAAAGGTAAAATACATTAAAAACCATCTTGGACATCTCACACCATCCCCATCAAATCATATCCTTTTACGTATTTTCTCACTTGACACTTAAATGACCTTTTGAAAAAATGCATCTTTTGGATTTTCCAAATTCCCTCATCAAATATTGATCAAGGACCTTAACTGCAGTTAAGAATAAGGTTGCAAACAAGGTAAATGGTTGCAGTTCACATGACCGCCAGTCCTACGTGAATTAGCGTCAAAAGGTTAATATTGGCTTTTAATGTGAATTAGCGTTAAAAGGTTAATATTGGATTTTAATGTGAATTAGCGTTAAAGGTTAATATTTGCTTTAAGCGCTAAAACCTTTATTGAGTGTCCTTTCCTTAAAATATGAATTAAGAATGTGGGTGGTCTTGGAAAGATGGTAAACGGTTTCTCGCGCAGGCGGAAGGCTAGAAGTTGTATTCTACTGAAAGCATGCAATTAGCCTCAGCATGTGACATGTAGCAAGGAAAAAGTTCTTTTCTCTTGCACTCTCAATTTGATATCAGTTGTGTAGAAATCTGCGCGAGATTGCACAATGTTCATTGGATCGAGCGAGGTCACATCATCGGTGGAGATCGTCCAAGCTAGTTGGGCAGCGGACGACGCAACAACCATTGGATAGGTGGGATAGATCGACGGTTTAGAGTTAACCCGGTCGCAAGAACTATGGAGGATTATCCCTAACCATCGAGATTATACTGCACATATGTGTGCCCAACAGTTACGGTAATGCTAACGGATACCTCCGATGGTCAGCCTGGCGGAGTGTATAAAGTTTAGCGGATATGCTAAGTTTAGTTGGAGATAAGTGTAGTAGCCAAAATTGGTGAAGTATCCCTAGAGGATAAAGCATAAATGCATTACAGGAGCAGTTTTCAAATGAAGAAGGTGAAAAGCAGAGAGAGTTCAGAGAAGAGACAGAGAAGCTCAGAAGACCGACGAGAGTGAAATAAGAGGCTTGCTAGGCTAATTAGAGCCTTCTAAAGCCAATGGAATAATCCAGGGAAGTTGAAGAAGTCGTCTTAATGGAGAGTTTCATCTAGGAAGATTGATTTGGAGCTCAAAAGCCACCAGAGTTTGGAGGAAGTTGTAGGAGTTATCGGTACTCATTCTCAGTGATCCAATAGTAAATTCAAACTGTAAAGGAGCTTCTAAATCCATTGCAGGAATTTCCAGAAGCATTTGGGGACTTCTAAGGGCTAAGAACCTATAGGGAAGTTTCAGGTAGCAAATGATCCAATAATCAGTCTATTGTAGGTGTCTGATATGTGTTGGAGACAGAAGAAGAATTTCCAGAGACAGTTGAATAATTCTAAGGGAGTTAATGCCATCAAGAAGCCCAAGACAGCTCAGAGCACTGATTGAAGGAATCAAGTTCGAGGACGCTTAGATCTGTTTAAAGAGTGAGGACAGCTACGGATATAGATGGTATTCTAAGCCCATTGGTTCAGTTCAACAACGTTTGGAGTTAATTGTGGAACTTGTAAAAGAAGCTTTACCATAATCCCAAAGAGCCAAGTCAAGTTGACAAGAGCTCAAGGAGACGTAGCCCATGATATTACGGTAAACTCCTAGATTAAATTTGTTTTTAAGTGTGTGTTGCTTATTTGCTGCATTATATTACTATTTTATGTGCTTTATATCAGTATAAACACTTGAAGTACTGAAACAGCTAAAACCAAACAAATACAAACCCCTGTTTCAAGTACTTAATTCTGCAATTGTCAACATAAGCTAGATCATATATTTGTTAAGCTTTGGAGTGGGAGGTTCTTATAAGTATAACAAGATGTTAAACCCTCATTTTAGATCAGGTGGTATCAGAGCTCACTGCTTAATTGATAGAGCATGATTGCTTGATTGATAGACCATAGCTGCAATAGTTTAAAACATACTTTGCAAGAAGAAGGTGTTCACAAACATGCATTTGAACAAGAGAGTTGTGAAAGCTCTAAAACCATTGAAGAGATTGATAGTGTTCCAAACGGAGCCACCTCTTCATTTGATTCACCTCCTCATGAAGGTAACAAAGGTGAAAGAGAAAGGTATAAATCTTATTTCAATCATATTTCTTTTGATTATCCAAAGCATGATAAATTTCCACATAAGCATTGGAAAAAAATTGCATGTTCCTTTTGTGGTTTGGATAACCATAGTGTTTCTAGATGTTGGAAAAGAACGGCCACATACAGGAAACTTTTGAAGAAAAGGAGCCAAGAAACCAAAGGTCCATTGGACAAGGCAAATCATGATGTTAAGAAGATGCACATGTGTTGCACTTACTGCCATAAGTATGGACATATTTCTGCAAAGTGTTGGACTCTGAATCCAACAATGCTTCCACAAAATTTGAAGAAGGTGGAAAGAGAAAATGGCAAGAATGGAAATGAAGTTTCCATACTTGATGTGATGCACGATGATTCACATGTTGATGTCAATGTGTAGACAAAGGAAGCACCTTTGATATGGATTGGTAAGAAATGGTTAGATTTCTTATCCAATTATGGTTGCATATCTTTTGATTTGATGCATTGCTTTGCTAATGGAATGCAAGTTGCAGGGTTTTACGAAAAAGGTGAATGGAAAAAGTTGAGTATGAGACTCACTTTATTGCAGAAAAATTATATTCATTTCAGCTTTGTAACTACATGTACATATGATTGAGGATCTTGTACTTAAGATAGTGCTTAACAGAAAGTTAAAGAATGGAATACATACATGAGAAAGGTATGTATGAACACAAGGATGTTGATGATTTCCTTGTATTTGAACATGTATGTGTAATTGACTTGATGGTTGATCGCTTTGTTTAAAACATTCATGTAATGGCATATTGACTTGGAAAAAGTTGATTTTGTCTCCAAGATTGAAAAAGGAGATAGTGATGAAGTGTTTCACAAGCGGTGGAATTCTTTCTGCTTTGAAAAAGAATCATTAAGTTATTTTTGTACATGCTTGACTTGGAGAGTCAAATGTTTGAAAAGGCATATTTTTTGTTGGCTTGTTATTTAGTCAATCATTTGTATACAAGATGTAAAGACATGATGATGATTCACATGATGTGAAATCTGTTTCTTTTGATGAAGCAATAGTTTATGCTATCAAGTTGTTTCCTTGTATTATGTTGTTTTTGCCAAGATGTCAGAAGAACATTTGTTTGAGCCACCTTGGATCAATGATCAAGGAAGAGATGTTCAACTACCTTTTATAAACTTCTTAACAAAATTTCTGAAAGAAAACCATTCTTCACAGGAGGCCAAGTGCATTCAGAAACGAAAGTGTTGACTACCTTCGAGTTTTGGTTCAGAGGCACTAGCCATACAAGCCAAGTGTATGGAGGTTGAAAGAAGATGGTGCTCATACTCTCATCTACTGTATAGATCAGTATATCAGTATTTTGGGGTCCAAAAGATTCTCAATGGGGAGGAGTGATTAGATATTGATCAAATACCTTAACCACAGTTGAGAATAAGGTTGCAAACAAGGTAAATGGTTGCAGTTCACATGACTACCAATCCGACATGGATTAGCGTTAAAAGGTTAATATTGGATTTTAACGTGAATTAGTATTAAAAGGTTAATATTGGCTTTTAATGTGAATTAGCATCAAAGGTTAATATTCGCTTTAAGAGCTAAACCTTTATTAACTTCCCTTTTCTTAAAATATGAATTAAGCACGTGGGTGGTCTTGGAAAGATGGTAAACAGTTTCTCGGGCGGGCAAAAGGCTAGAAGCGGTATTCTACCGAAAGCATGTGATTAGCCTCAACAAGAAACATGTAGCACGACAAAACTGCTTTTCTCGTGTGCCATCGATTTGATATCGGTCGTGCAAAAATCTGTGGAAGATTGCACAATGTTCATTGGATCGAGCGGGGCGCATTAATGGTGGAGATCATCGAGGCTAATTGGCCAGTGGACGACACAACGGTCGTTGGATGGACGAGATAGATTGACGATAGAGAGTTAACCTGATTGCAAGCTCTATGGAGGATTATCCTTAACCGCCAGGATTATACCGCAACATATATGTGCCCAATAGTTATGGTAATGCTAACGGCTACCTCCGACAGGCAGCCTAACGGAGTGGCTAAAGTTTAGTGGATATGCTAAGTTTAGCAACAGATAAGTGTAGTCACCAAAATTGGTGGAGTATCCCTAGAGGATAAAGCTTAAATACACTACAGGAGCAATTTTCAAACGAAGAAGGCGGAAAACTAAGAGAGTTCAGAGAAGAGAAAGAATCTCGAAAGACTATCAAGAGTGAAACAAGAGGCTCGATAGGATAATTATAGCCTTCTGAAGACAATGCAATAATCTAGAGAAGCTGAAGAATTCATCTTCATGGAGAATTTCATCCAAGAAGATTGATTTAGAGCTCAGAAGCCACCAGAGGTTGGAGACAGTTGTAGGAGCTACCAGTACTCATTCTCAGTGATCCAATAGTCAATTATGATTGTAAAGGACCCTTTGAATCCATTGCAGGGATTTGCAGAAGCATTTGGGGACTTCTATGGGACATGAAGCTACAGGGAAGTTTCAGGAATAAAATAATCAAATGATCAGTCTGTTGTAGGTGTTTGATATGTGCTAGAGACAAAAGAAGAAGTTCCATAGATAGTTGAAGAACTATGATGGAGTTAGTTCCATCAAAAAGCTGAAGACATCTCAAAGCACTCATTGAAGGAATCAAGTCCAATGAATCTTAGATATGTTTGCAGAGAGAGGACAACCAGAGATATAGATGGTATTTTAAGCCCATTGGTTTAGTTCAGTAACCTTTGGAGTTAAGTGTGGAACTTGTAAAATAAGCTTTACCATAATCCCAAAGAGCCAAGTCAAGTTGACAAGAGCTCAAGGAGACGTAGCCCATGATATTAGGGTGAACTCCCAGATTAAATTTGTTGTGTGTGCGTTGCTTATTTGATGCATTATATTACTGTTTTATGTGTTTTATATCAGCAGAAGCATTTAAAGTACTAAAACAGTTAAAAACAAACAAATACATACACCTGTTTCAAGTACTTAATTCTGCAATTGTCAACATAAACTACATCATATATTTGTTAAGATTTGGAGTGGGAGGTTCTTGTAAGGATAACAAGATGTTAAACCCTCATTTCAGATCATTCCCCTTACTTAGCTTCGAAATCCCGTCGCAGGTTGACTGTTTGGTTTAATTACAAGTTTTGTGAAAACTTGTTTAGTTAACATTTTATTGTTTGGATTTCTTCTCCTTTGAATGACGCTTCGATGTCAAAATTAACTTTACCTAACTATCATTAGTAAGATCACTTTAAACCCTTTATAAATATGTAAAAACAAAGAAAAATATAAATAACTAACAATTATTTACCTTATGATGCTCTCTGGGTGAATTAGGATTACAGGTGACATAAATGTGGTGCTAGGAAAAACATTTAGGTATAGAAAAAAATAAAGTACATCAAAAAGATGGTTAAGTGATGATGAAAAAGATGTTAAAATAGCAGCCCAACATGTCCGATGCTTGAGGGTTTAACATGTCCTTAGGCAAAGAAGACCTTTTTACTATGTTTTTTTAGACACGTGCTAAGACACAGAGGTGTGAGTGTTCTTTGTTTTCTCTTCCATGACCATCTTCTTTTGATGGCTGAATGACAAGGTCTAATATTACATGCACTCTTTTCTCATCATTCTTAGAAGTATAATTTGTCTATGGCTCTGCCTTTAAGCTATCTCGGTACTTTTTTTTTATAACTATGATGCCACAAAGTCAATGCTTTAGCAAAATCTCCTTCATCTGATTTTCTTTGAGAAACTATTGTTATACTATGCCTTTTTCGACTGTCATAAGGAAGTGGAAACAAAAAATGACTTACCCCATTCGAATATGAAATTGAAGCTCACTGGTAGATTTCGTAATTGTTCATTCTTGCATTCAATGGACTCGAGTTGCACCTGATTTCTTTTGCGGTGAGTTCTTGTGTCACAAGCACACATTTTGCAAATGTTGGTTCTTATGTGGCAAAGTTTCTCCTTTGCATATGTTGGGTTTTGAGTCTTTTGTGGTTGGTTCTTCTATAACAACCACATATTTTGCGAATGCTAATTCTTATGTGAAAGTATTTGTCTTGCATCTCATATGTTTCTGCTGCAACAACGAACTTCCCTTCAAGATGACACGAAGACTATGAACCATATGCATTTCCATAGTTAAATTTGAAATTAAATGTCATTGGTGAAGAAAACATAATATACTACAATATTTAATCAAAGCCCCGAAATATATAATAAGATTGTAAACCTCCTTGTATTCTACTTCTTCCTTTTCATTATTTCAGTTATATCTGCTACACATGTAGTTCTATTATTTCTTGGTTACTAAAACTATGCAATTTGTTATCGACTATAGACGTAAGGGACCATTTCATATATATATATAACTATTAGTTTTCTAATCAAATCTCAACCGCACGACCATGAAACTCTAGATATTAAACGCTTCAATATGCAGAGGATAATTTGCTCGGAATTTGCAAGTTGGAATTATTTTGAGATTCCTTTCTCCACAATGATCCTGGATTGGTCCATCGCCACATTATTTGACAATTTCTCCTATGCAAATTCCAAATTTCTAAAATGCATTCCTGGATTACACCCTTTTCATTAGCTCCTCCAAATATGACAATAATGATTGCAAAATTGGAACACAACCAATATCAAATATTCCGTTAAAACACAACAAAATTGAAACATAGAAAAAATTGAAGCAATGCCTTAAGAACTCCAGAGAGTTCCATTTTCAAATCCTCTGCAACTGCATTAACAAATCCTTTTGTGTTTAGGCAGTGCTCGTGAGACCGGAAATGATTTGTGCCAAATCTTTTTCATTTTTCCAGCTTCAACAGTTCCACAAAAATTCTAACTTGTCTGCACATTTCCGTAGCCTTGTATTATGCCAAATTATAGTGCCATGAGTTGTTTCCGTCATTATAGATGTCATTAAGACAAGGGATCCAATCTTTGTGCCAAGATATGATTCTAAGCATCACCATCATAATTTTTGCATGCCCGGACGATTAGCTATTTACTTTCAGCACAAATTTTATTATAACAAGATGCCACTTCGTGTTTACAAAATTTCGAAAATAGGATGCTTAGAGATATGTTGCATGATTGTATGCAATGGTTGCTGTTAGCTCCTCTCTGTTTCCCCAAAGAATATAGTGTCAGACAAATTAAACGGCGTAGCCAGAACCCATAAATTTTATAACGGTTGCTGAGACCAAGAATGCCACCCAGGCAGTGCTTCCATGCACAGTTCCACATGCTTTGAATCCCTCTGACCGAAGATTTCTTTTTTTAATTATAAACAAGGAGGGGATACGATCGGTCACTTAGATAAGATCATAATTAAATTACGACATACCAACACCACTTATGAGATCAGTAAAAACTGTTGCTTTTACTGCGTTCTTTCTAGGATAAGACTCTTAGTTTTGATACTCAAAAATGGAGTTGTATTTTTTGGATTGTCGGGTGCTATAATCTGGTTTAAAAATTTAAGGTGAAATTTTGATTTCTGTTATTTAAACTAGTTTTTTGACTTTATATATGGATTCAGCCCCCTGGAAAACCCCTAGGGCACTTCGATTGCACAGGATTACCCATCAAGTTTGTGATTTCAATAAATTCGTGCCGGATTTTAGAGAAATTTGAAAGGAAAAACCCACGGTAAAAAGCTTCCAAAAAGTAGCACTAAAGACAACTCCCTCAAAAATAGGCATAAAATTTTACATGTTGATGTTTTTGTTCTAGAAACTAATTCCAACCACTTGTTAGGTGTCAAAACAGTCCCTCAAGTGTCCAGTTCAGTTTCAGTTAAGTCCAGTTAAGTCGAGTTTGACTCCAGGGATTTATGACTGATGTTTCCAATGTAATCTTCTTTAAGTGATTTGTAGAGAAGAGTAAGCAGAGGAGCTGAGCCTGTCTAAGACTCCTTGAGAGCAACAGAAAGTTGAGTTTGCATAAAACTCAGTGAGAGAGAAGCTAATGTGAATGAAGAAAAAGCGTAAGCATGAGAGAGACTTTTTGGCGAAAATCACATGGAATACCATTTGTCTATGCGTTTCGAACCAACTAGTGTGGTTCATCATCAGGACAAGTTGAAGAAACAGATCCAGGTTAGCAAGTTAAATAGTCTCACCAGAGCCTCCAACAGGTAACTTGACCAACGGCTAGTTTGATTCTAGGACCGGGGTCAAAATTATTTTATTAATTTAATTAGTAATATTTAGGACCAATTCCTTAAAAATATATATAAAAATATATAAAATATTTTTAAAGGGTATTTAGTTTAAAAAATATTATTAAAAATTATAAGTTAAATAGTATATAAAAGGAAATTTAGTTAAATAAAGGACCTTATAATATATGAATAAATTAAATTCCTAAATACAAATATATAAAGTAAAAAGGTATTATTAAAAATTATAAGTTAATTAATAATTAAGTGGAAAATTAGTTACATAAAGGAGTTTATAATATCTGAATAAAATAAAGTAAAATCAAAAGGATGTTAGGTTAGTTAGAAAATTAGTTTAAAAGTATAAGTTGATTAGAATTTAAAGGAAAATTAGTTATATAAAGGACAACACCCATTTCAATTATTTATATATATATATTTTATATTACTTCATATATTTATATAATATTACAAATATATGAAGTAATATAAAATATATATATATAAATAATTGAAATGGGTGTTGTCCTTTATATAACTAATTTTCTTTTAAATTCTAATCAACTTATATTTTTTAACTAATTTTCTGACTAACCTAACATCTTTTTGATTTTACTTTATTTTAATATTATAAGGTCCTATGTAACTAATTTTCCATTTAATTATTAATTAAGTTATAATTTTTAATAATACTTTTTTACTTTATATATTTGTATTTAGGCATTTAATTTATTCGTATATTATAAGGTTCTTTATTTAACTAAATTTCCTTTTATATACTATTTAACTTATAATTTTTAATATTATAGATTCTAACACTTCAATCTCTAAGCACGCTCTTCGAGTTAAAAACTTTTATGACCGCCCACACACATATATATATTTCAAACGATAGCTTTCCACTTTTCATATGAAGCCCAAAGAGCCATTAAAATAACAACCTAATCACTTCCAAGAATTCGGTGATTGATAAAAAAATGTCAATTTAAATGGAAGCCATATACCTTATAACCGTCCTGGTTACCGACGACTTCAATTTCATTACAGGATATTATAAATGTGTCCCTTGGCAATAAGAAGATTCAAGTTCAAAGTCAAGAAGCCCACGAAAAAAAATCATGCCTTATTTCTTGCATTGCGGTACTCCTCACTGCTGCTCCTTTTTCAATCCACACCCATCATTGTGTTCCAACAAGAACCGCAGAGCAAGCCTCTCTCACTCCCAAAGGCCTTGAGGTTCTTCGCATCCTGACCTCAATTCTTGCTAGCCTTAAAGGCATCCCACATGTGATTTTCAGACCTTCGACTTGTCTCTCAAAAATACCGATTTTGGCGCGATTGTCTCCTTGTTGACAGGCTTTTGGTGCAAAAACGAGTGTTTTTTTAACTGAGACTCGTACCTCTTCACGGTTATGCTCCAAATCGACTGTGTTACACCAAATTTACAACGATTCTATTCTCGACAACAAAGAAAGAGTATTTTTTCAACTGATACTCAGACCTCTTCATAGTTATGCTTCAAAGCGACCGTGTTACGCAAAAGTTACAATGATTCTATTATCGACGCCAAAAAACGAGTATTTTTTTAACTGAGACTCAGACCTCTTCACAGTTATTCTCCAAAGGGATCGTGTTACGCCAAAGTTGGAATGATTATATTCTCGATGCCAAAAACTTGTAATGACATTCCCTTTGATACCAGTTATTCTATTATTCAACCATCACTGACATCACTGTCAACGTTCTAGACTTTTTGCAGTGAAAGCCTCTCTAATTCTTGGCTCGAATAACCCGGAACTATTGAACAGAGGGGGTTAAAAGTTGGGAAAATGTAAGACTGGCTACAACAATTGAGGGTTGAGGACGATTTGACCGAGGCATAACTTGAGGGTTGAGGATGATTTGACCGAGGCATAACTTGAGGGTTGAGGATGATTTGACCGAGGCATAACCTCCATTTGGATGCCAAATTTCTTGACCTCTCGTCCGCCTAGTGGGCTCATTCTCAAGAAGTCATGGAACAAAGGTTGATCATCGTCACCTCATGTAATCACCCTATTCTAATTTCTTCATTAACCGCCCATCACACTCACTCGCCCCCTCCCCAGCATCACTAAACACAAGGAAAAAGCTATTAAAATAGTTACGGATTTGTTACATTTTTGCTTTGAATTTTATGATCCCACAAAATGTTTGACAAACTAAGCAACAGGTCCACACCTTGAATAAGAGTTAAGAAATTAACAATTATAAGAATGAATTCAACGCCATCCTTACTCCTGTAGTTGCAATCGCGCCATCAGCTCCATAGCCATAACCAGTTGCATTCAAAATGACTTTTCTACTTGCGATCACAACCGTTCTACATGCGCTTAAGTCCTCCATGGTGGTCTGCGTCGATCTTTCCATCGCCTTGATCCCAAGGTTATCTCCTGCTGCAATTTTTTTTACCCTTTCAAGCCAATATGTGGTCCCAACGTAAGGCTCTCATACCACTTCTTAGGATTCAGAATACTTAAGGTTCTAATACCACTTTTTAGGATTCAAAGCACTGGAGAGAAGTAAAATAATCGAGAAATAAACTTTCAAATCATGTACACTATGATTTATTTTAGAAAATCACAGATCAGGAGAAACCAGTTAATAATAGATTTGTTATTATTCTTAGTTAAAAAACCAGCCAAGCCAGCCAACATCTCTTTCATCACTTTCATTGTTCAACCATAACTCACTACAATAGAGAATTCTTTAGTCTCTTAATGACTTCACCTACATATAATACCACAGACATATTACCATGGGTCACCAACACAAGGTACCCAAAAAAACCACAATTATTAAACATAACTGTTGACACAACCTCTACTACATATAAATAAAAATACAATTATATTCCTTTAGATGTATTTACTTTATTCTATGACTTCACCATAGAAAGATTTTAAACAATAAGGCATATCTTTGCACTTGGAAAAGTATACATATTTGAATGGAATATATATTTATAAAACATAGGGTTAAAAAATGTTGCCTCATAAAGTCCCTATATAGAAATTTAAATAAAAATACAATTATATTCCTTTAGATGTATTTACTTTATTCTATGACTTCACCATAGAAAGATTTTAAACAATAAGGCATATCTTTGCACTTGGAAAAGTATACATATTTGAATGGAATATATATTTATAAAACATAGGGTTACAAAAATGTTACCTCATAAAGTCCCTATATAGAAATTTAAAGGCTTTTCTCCTCTCCATCTTGCAATCAGTTTTTTCAATAATAACGGATTCAACTTCGATATCATTTTTTAACGTATCTCCATGCGTGAATAGTTTGAGCATGTATTTATTAATTCAAAAGTTCCCATAAAGATATATTATTATTTTTGTTTTCCTTATATGAGAGTGAATGTTGTTGGTCAGCAAATATTTTGATAAATTTTTATAGAACTTCTTAGAATGAAATAACATTAGTTGTCTCTATATGTTACTTTACTTTGAATTGGAACGTGTATCTATAATCACATTCATTGAAAATTTGGTTGCATTTTGGACATTGTGAGTTTCCCTCTTTAGTGGCACACAATTTTTCTTGCATGGGCAATTATTAAAAATGAGAAGGAACGTTATGTAGCAATACTCATATCTATTTAGAGAATATCTTAACCATAAATCGAATTGTATATTGATGATATTGAGTTATTCATTCCTTTGCAGTGCCTACCACATTGCGGTGACTAATAAAAGCACCATGTCCACCATGATTAGACAAGGAGTGGGATTTAAGGACTGCACCTTCGTTTTCAAATAATTTTCATAATACATGAGACTATTGAGTTTATGATTAGTGGAATATCTGGATGTGAAGTTAATTCCAAGCGGTATTCTTTCAAAATCATCATCTATTATTATACCCATTATAGTAATGATTGGAAATACCCTTTATAGTAATGGTTAGAAATCCGTTTAATGTAATTTTTTTTTTTTAGGATTCCTTTATTAGAGGAAAATCCCCATAAACTAAGATCAACACTAGAACGTGATATATCCTTCAATTTAAGGGTTTTATTTTAGTTCTTAGTTCCATTTCTTATGAATATTGTGGCTCATTGGCTAATCATTATAGAAATATCAAGGGAATCAACAATGTAGTTATTAGGTCTTGGATAGATATGCAATTGAGAGTGGTAAATTTTATGATGTGGTTTACAATCAAATATTTGTATTTAAGGAATGATTATATTGTTATGGAATTATTTACAATTAGTTTCCAATCATTTTATAAGTGGTTGTAATTTTTATTTATAGGTTTGATTATCCTTTTATTTGACAATTTGTATGGAATGATGAAATTTTATTGTTTGCATATTGAGAGATGTAATATTTTAGTATTACTTCCATTAATCAAAATAAAACTAAAGGCCTATCATGATACCTTGAAATTTGGGAAGCTATGTATTTCATCGTTTTAGATGATTCTAACTTTGATTATCCATGAATGAATGCATGGATTCAAATCCTAAGATTTGTGAAGCTATGTAGTTCATCATTTTAGATGATTCTAACTTTGATTATCCATGAATGAATCCGTGGATTCAAATAATTGATAGGGATTACTTTTTGGAGATGCACCAATTGATTGTAATGACTTCATGACGGAATTTAATACAATATTGTGTTATTTTAGAATTCTAATCATGTATTCTATTATATTTGACACCTGGATACCAGTGATTAAAATAAGTTTGCAAAATAGAACAAATCATGACAATTCTTTTTTTTTAATAAAACAAATAAGAAGATTTAAATTAAAAAAGAGATCATGGATCCTACAAGCTGAGCATGATGAATGAACCCATACACTCAAATGAGATCTCTATACCAAAAAAAATTATTATTTTTCAACTAAATTCTTTCCAAAATACTCCTAAAATCTAGATACATTTATATTCCATTTTTCATTTTTCAATTTCATTTTGAATAACTTCACTTTTTCCTTCAAAATATATTCTTAACCATTTTCCCAAGTTGGATCTTGCGGAATAAAACAAATCAACTAGTTAATGAGAACGAGTTGTATGACTTTTAGCTATGTAAAGAATACTGAATTCTAAAGAGTGAGAATACATATCTATTTTATTGAGTAGTTATATACCAAAAACATTTTACCTTAACCAAAAATCCATTTTCAATTATTCCTTAATCTTTAAAATGGAATAAAATGTAACTTTTTTTTAAGATGAGAAAGAAATATCATTTTAATTAGTTTTTTTGGCTAAAATTTGTACGAGAGGAATGAAGTTATCTCCACCATTATGAATCTTTGTAACTAACCCTTTTGTTAATATCGTTTACATTATACCAAAATTATTATTTCTAGGAAAGACTACATAATAAAAAAAATGCTTATCTATTCCTACACACGGTATTTCCACGTCGATATATTAGGATAATTACATACATTATGCATATGAATGGTAGAAAACAAGGAATTTCACTATCCGTACTAATGATTTTATGAAATTTTTCTAAAATTTATATATAAACGAGAATATTGCAGGCACTCGTAAGTGATATAATAATTATATTAAAAATACAAACTCGTATGTGACATTCCAGTTTTTCTCTTCGAAAAAATTATAAATAAATTTGTTTAAAACTATGTATGGATGTTTCTGCTTATTGTTATATTTATCACCTTGACTCAGATAAATCATCATATTATAAATTTTTTGAATATTAAAAATTTTCACTCGATAAAAAGACGATCACCATCACGAGAAGACCATAATTTCTTGAAGCAGCTATGGTAACACAAATGGAGAAAGCTAAGGTAGTCTAATTTATTATATGTGTCTTACTTTATCATGATTACTTTATGAAAGCTATAAGTAATAAGAAAACCAATTCCTAGAGTTAAGTCATTATTCATACATTTTCATTAGATTTCTCTTTTACATTGATAAAATAAGAAAAAGTAGGAGAATTTTTTTTGTTGGAAAGGCCGCATGGGATATTGAATCAGAGGTAATAGCATGGGCAAAAAAAATTAAATGCAAATTTTTTTGAGAAGAAAATAATAGAAAACAATGTTCCAAGAGTATATATATTAGAGAAAACATGAAAATTGGTGTAGTTATGTATTGAAAAATCTACTAAGCCAAAATAATCTACAAGAGGGTTTTTTGTTATTAGCTAGACCTTCTTATGTATTCTATGAAATTTATAAGATAAAGAGACTTTAAAGGGACTAAGAATTACATATGGAAGTCATATTGTGTTGTGAGAGGAAAGTAATGTGTGTGCTTGTATATTCTCCATCATTTGCGAAACTTGGTAGTAGAACTCATTTTGCTTGAAATCATAGTAGATTGAACTAGTGATAGAGTTCCAGAATTAATTACCTATGGATGTGTGGAAATCTTTGAATATGATTGGTGTTGTTATTCATATTATTATCTCTACTATTTGTTTACATTATGATGGTTAGAATGTCTTATGTTTTGTGGGTAAACAACTAGAAATTTTTGGCATGTTGAGAACTATTAAATTTCTAAACATTAATATATTTTGTTAGAAGTAATACATAATAAATAAATTTTATTTCCTTTTCTTTATTCTCTTTAAAAATTTTCATTTCATTCATGAGCTATTCATTTAAAATTTTCATAGTTGTCAAAAATTTCTATTTGAGAATTTAAATTATTGTTGAAAAACAACATTTTTTCAGTTCGAGGCCCTAAAAGTTTATTTGTTAGGAATAAGAAATAGAGAGCATATTTTTGAAATTTACTAAATTGAATTCCTCTTCTAATTAAATAAATGGGATTTGACTATAGTATGTTAATCCTTAAATCCTATAAAGTTATATAGGTATGATTTTTATGATTGTAATTAACCCTAGAATTTGTAATAATTTGGAAAATATTGGGACTGAGTGTTAATACCTATCTACATGTTACATGGATTGAATTTGGGATTTTGATAGAAGTATACTAAGAAAATTGGATAAAGGAAGTGAAAAATGGAATGATAATTTGTGCTCATTATAAGGTTTTAGTAACAACACATATATTCCATTGGGAGCACTAGTGGAAGTAGAACGTGTTCATAGTATTTTGATATCTAGGTATCCTTAGATCTAAAAAAAATTATAAGATCCATTTTGCAAAATATTGAACATTATATTTGGGAATCCTTGCATAATAAATGTGAATTTCACAAAATATTTGATGGTATGTACTATAGAGCAAGCATCAAGATCTATCAAGTTATTACGATTAGGTACTATGATATATCAATTGGAAGAACTATGGGAATTTAGAAAATCTTGCTAAAGGGATTGGTGAAAATATCGAACCTCGATACTAGTAGGAAGAAATATGGAATGTGAAAAACAACTATTTTACCATTAGTTTCTGAAATTTTTCTCATCTTTTGAAAGAATCTAGATGGATCCAAAACACTTATAATATTTTAATTTTCTTCTTATTGGTTGATGCGATTATTTCCCATTCTTTGACAACATTTGGAAGTCCATAAACCCAATAATCATTATACATACACACTCTGAGAAAATATAGATGCAATTGTCATCAAGGTCAAACATGTCGTGGACACACACAAAGGTGCATACAATGTAACAACATAGAGTTTGATATTTGCACATGACATGGAAACAAATGTGGCTACCAATGTGTCACTACTGAAGTGTTCTTTTCGTAAGAGTTTGTTGTCCCTAAAATACTAGTGATTCCCCCATTACTATTGTTGTTGTATCCCTTATTGTTATTGTTGTGCCCCTATTGTTATTATTGTGCCTTTATGTTATTATTTTTAGGTTGGCTTTGGTTATATTGTGACCCCTTAGACTCCTATATATAGAAAGGAGGTTTTTTCATTTGAATCATCTAAGAATTGTTCATTTATGTAATGTAAATGAGGTTGCTCCCTTGAAGAGGCTTATTTCTAAGGCATTGATATATCTTTTCTATCTTTTTGTGAGCTTCTTTCATAAAATTTGGTATCAGAGGTTTGGATTCTAGGTTTTTACTGCTCCAAATAAGTCAACATGGAATATTCGCTATAACATTTTCTCTACAAAGTTTCAGAAGCTAAAAAAAACCCATTTGACGGAATCAATATGAACATCAGACCCAAATTTCAGATCTTGCCTGATGCAGGAGCATCTGGCTGACAGGGCAAAGACAGAAGCAAGGTTGATATGGTTTCTGAAGAGGATAGAGAAATCAATTCACTGGATGGATAGTATACTTGTTTTTTATTTTTCTTTTCTTTTTTACTTTTCTTTCATTAAAGTTGCCTAAGATTAATGTAATGACTTTTAATTAGGAGCAGTAGTAATTAGTTAGAGTCGTTGTTTCCAGACAGTTACATTAATGTTGTAAAAGCATGAAAAGAAAATGTACTAGCCAACTATGAAAAGTTCCACATAAGGAACAACTGATGTAACCAACCAAACAAACCAACAGTAGTTAAAACCGTTTGAAAATAGTGCTATTAAAGGAGGGAAAAGGCACATTACAGGGTTCGACTGTGTAAGAAAAGAAACAGAGAGAGAAATATAATTATTGTTCTGTGCACACACAATCCTACAACGTCCTCAATGCTGTGTAACATTTGTTAATATTTTATCATGTGAATACTGTCAATGTACTGCTACAGGTTCTGAACCAGGAGAAGAAGATAGTCAAGTCGGACGAAAAGTAACAGCGTCCAGTTACAAGCAGCACAACCAAAAATAATCAGGCATTACATAACCATAACAGGTATGTGAATTTACGAAAGCAATCCAAATTTATTCCAGCACAGAATTCATAGGGTTACAAAATACAGTCATCCAAAGTTCATTGTTCGTTCACATTTTGTTCAAAATAAAAGACCGAACCCAGTTCGCAGACGTGGGGACTAAAACCAACTGCAAACAGAAGCCAACCCCATAAGACCCTAACTCATTTCCATAATCAACGACAAAGCCTAATGACCAGAGAACCGAGAACAGATAGCGGCTCAAGGCCAACAAGAACAGACCAACCCTACAAGTCGTAAAAACCAAGACAAGCAAACCACAACGAACAGAGCGACGCTACCCGTATTTTGTTCGGGACAGCTGAAAGTCCAAGCGCCGAGACCATCGAGCGGCTCCACCTGTAAGAAGACAAACAGAACGAGATTAGGTTCCAAGAGATAAATACAGAGAACTGGAAATGGAATGACTGAATAAAAAACAGTGTATTGTTACCTGACAGGCAAGCCATAGTCGCATCTACACCTCGAAAGACCCTCCTGCTCACAAAGGAGCCAAGATATTAGACTCAGGAAGAAGAGGGGTGTAAAAGTCTAGCATGGAACAGTGACTTACCAGGCGAGTTGGCGGAGGAATCAACAGAGAACGCCACCATAACCCTGTCGAATTTGTGAGGGAACGAACCAGCGCTGAAGAGGATGTCACCAAGAACCATGCAGCCATCAATTAACTGTAAACCCTCGTGAAACACAGACAACAACCGATAAAAGACGCACAGAGGCAGAGACCCACTAGGGCAGATTCCAAAACGCACAGTGACAGAGAACATACACACAGAAAAATATAATAACGCAAACCTTACCAGGGTTTCAACGAATCGCCGGGCGAACAGAAGAATTCCAGGCCGAGTTCCAAACGACGGAGACCGAGAAGGCAACCAGGAGCACATAACTCAGTGAATCAGGCAGACAAGCCTCAGGAAAATACAAAGAAAACCACAGAAGCTGCAAGGGATCGCCGAGAGCTCGCAGAGCAAATGACCAGGAGAAACAACGAGAACCAAATGAGCGCGAAGGTGTAAAACCCCAAACCAAGGCGGGTTTGTAGAATCCCGAGGAGGGACAGATGTCCACCAGACAAACAACCAGGGTACAATCACCGTAACTCTAATCAATTCAGCGCAGATTAAAAATCAACTAACATATATCCGAAATCCTTTTGATTATTATATTCATTGTTGGTACACATCATCATAAGCGCATTGACGACGGGACCACGTGGGCTAGCCCCATCAAGTGGTATCAGAGCAGAATTTTAAGGAAACAGAGGAAGATGGAAGTTCAAAGACGAGGACGTGGAAGAGGTGCACGCAGAGTAGCAGACGAGGGCTTGAGAGAACAGTTGAGAATCCTTACTGCTCGCTTGGAAGCAGTAGAGGCAGGTAGGAGAAGAGACCCAGAACTTGGTGATGATAGTGAAGAAGAGGCAGCAAACCCAAACCTGAGATCCCTAACTATGATGGCAATCTGTCCGCAAATGTTTTGCTGGATTGGGTAAGTGAGTTAGATAAGTATTTTGAAAACGAAGAGATCAGCGAGGACAAAAGAGTTAGATTTGCTGCGACAAAATTAAAAGGACATGCCGCATTATGGTGGGATAGTGTCCAATTGGACAGGAGACGAATGAACAAGCTACCTATAAGAAAGTGGCCAAGGATGGTGGAAAAATTGAAGGGCAGATTTTTGCCTAAAGACTATGAGGTGGAACTTTATCGATGAGTGCAAAATTTAAGGCAGAAAGGTATGACTGTGAAGGAGTACACAGAGGAGTTTTATCGTGTAAATTTGCGGGCTGGTTATACGGATGATACTCCAAAAAAAACAGCGAGGTACGTGAATGGCTTGAGACTGGAAATACTAGATGAGATCAATATTCTCTCTCCACGAAATATAGAAGAGACCTTTCAGAGTGCTGTAAAGGCTGAAGAAAAAGTTAATAGGAAACATAATAATAGGAGAGGGCGAGGAAATGGCAGAGGACAAGGACAATCCTACAGCAGAGGGAGAACTGCCACTAACAGCAAAGAAGGTAGCAGTTCCAGAGCTTCAGGGACAGGAGAGAAGGGAGATAGCACCAGAGGAGGTCGGCCATATCAGCGGGGAAGAGGAAATGGTCGCGGAAGGGGGACTAATGTCTAGTGCTACAGGTGCCATAAGTGGGGGCACAGATCCTTCGAATGCCCGGAAGTTGAGCACGTTGGCCAGAGGGGAGCATTTGTTGCGCAGCCTGAGGAAGCTGAAGCACAGCCCCGAGAGATAGAAAACGTGGCAGAAATAGGAGAGGCTTTAGTTTTGAACAAATTATTGTTGAAGCCAACCAAGGAGATGGCTGAATAGACCCAGCGAAAGGCGTTGTTTCGAACAGTTTGCAAATCACACAGGAAGTGTTGTAAATTGATCATAGACAGCGGAAGTACAGACAATTTAGTTGCCACCGAGATGGTGGAAAAGCTGGGATTGAAACGGCTTAAGCATCCCACACCTTACAAGGTGTCGTGGCTACAGAAAGGCCACCAACTATTAGTTGATGAACAATGCGAGGTTGAATTTTACATTGGTAAATACCAAGACACGGTGGTCTACGATATTATGCCAATGGACATATGCCATATACTGCTAGGGAGACTCTGGCAATATGATCGGAAGGTGACGCACAATGGGAAGACGAATTGTTACAAATTTGTGAAATATGGGATCAAACATACGCTTGTACCCATCAAAGAGGAGGATGCAGCAGAACCAAGTGGAACAAAAGCATTGTTAATAGGAGGAAAATAGTTTGCGAAACAGATTGAGGAATATGAGGCCAATTATGCGATTGTAAGGAGGACAAAAACGATGTTGATGAACACAGAAAAGTCGGAATTGCCTGCAGAGATTCAGGAGCTGTTGAAAGAATTTAAAGACATTGTAGTTGACAATCTACCAGATAAATTGCCTCCCAAGAGGAGCATTAGCCATCATATCGATTTCATACCTGGAGCAAGCCTACCGAATAAGGCAGCATATAGAATGAGCTTGAAGGATAATGAAGAGATTCGTAAACAGGTGCAGGAGTTGTTGGATAAGGGACTGATTAGAGAAATTTTGAGCCCTTGTGAGGTACCAATAGTACTCGCACCTAAGAAGGGTGGGGAATGGCGAATGTGTATAGATTCACGAGCCATCAATAAAATCAGTATTCAGTACAGATTTTGCCTACCCATAATGGATGACATGATAGACTGTCTTAGCAGGTGTTGAAGCCCCAAAAATCGGGTCGACAACAAGGGGGATACCCACCCGGTCCGGACCTTCGTTGGCAGCTCCTTATCCGTTTGGTATAGCGGGTCCGACTGGGGATAATGGGACCAGTTTCCCAATCTAAGGGTGTGTGTGTGCAGAGTTGGATTATGTTGATCTAAGAGTTCTGATCTAAGCTACTTTAATCTAATTCTATGCTACTTTAATCTAATGAAAACAACACATCTAATCTATGCCAACCCGAGGTGCATTTCTTCTATTATGCGATCTAAAGAGATTTCAAACAATAACTGGTAATAAAGATCATTCAGCTATCATAAGAATGGAAATCAATTAAGATGAACCACTTTGCATAAAAAATTAGGCAAAACAGTTGTGAACAGCATATCGCATAATAAATTATTCATATATCAAACATAAATAAATGACTCCATCGTACAAAAGTGCCAAATGGTAACTCATGCATTCATGCAATAACATATAAACAACTAAAAACTTTATATCACTTCAAGAATATAAGCAGAAATGGCCAAGAGATAAAAGTACCATTTATGACTGGTCCTACTCATAAGCTTCAAGTAATAATGATTTATCTCTCCTTGTTCTGGTATCTACTAAGAGTACAAAAGTGCAACATTAGTAGCAGACATCAAATGCAAAAATTAATAAACCTTGATCCATTCATTCATCAAAACCTCCTCTGAGGGTGCAGAAGTGCATGTTCTGAGGACAAGCTTTTGACAAATTTCCGGACCCTTCTCCAAATGCATGAGAAGGGTTTAAATACTACTAACTAAACAACTTAATTACATAAATTTCGGATACGGTTCAAAATGACCGCCCTTTATCTAAGCAAACTTATTTCTAAAAATTGAATCTAATTTCTAACTATTTCTGCATTTGCTCCTTAGTGCTGTGAGTATGCAACATTTGCCTGGGAAGAGTCGGTTGGTCGTCTTCTACTTTTGTTTGAGCTACGAAAATAGAAATGACAAGCGTTGGCACCTCTGTTTAGTAAACTGGAAGATATTTTTGAGAATTATCTTCTGGTTGAGTGAATTTACTGCGTGTATGCTTGGTAACAGCCCAGATTCCTCTTAGCTGCCTCTGCTTTTGCTATTTAGGCTTCCGGACTCATGGATGACTAAGGAAGTTAGGGGTTTTTCTTTCTGAACAATTTTCTTACCTGCGCTAGGCGCTAATTGCGCATCAAAAACTGCCTTCGTTCTTTGTTCCAGGCCTTTATGGTGCGTTTTCTGCATTCAACGCTTTTTCATTTACCGGACAAGAGCTTCAGAATTTTGCAAACATGCTACTTTTGTGAATTCTTTGACCTTGAATGTCGAATCGCCTATTGATATCAGCATCTGTTCAGTAACACTCTGAAATCTACGTTTCTGTTGTATGCGTCATCCGTCTATGAGAGCATCTCCTCTTTGTTGTCCGAGCATTGGCGCTTTCCCCATTTTCCTTAGATGTTTCCTGTAGTTCACGCAAAGGAAAAAGTAATGATAATAAATTGTGACATGAAAGCTTCAAGTTCTACGAATGTGTAACATCATGACACCCACAGTGAACTGACTCTTTGAAAAACACAAAACTGTCCTTCATGAATACCTTGGCGTGCATTCATTAATTTTCTTTAAGCTGTGTGCTCAATTTTTGGTTTAGGGACAGCTTTTCCTGGGTGCTGAGCCGAGGAAATTTGCAATGGGTGATTTCTGCGACTTGCAGATCGCAGATCACAAATCTCATTGATCGCAGATCGCATTGATCGTAGATCACATTGATCGCAGATCACAGTATCACGGCATCGCAGATCACAAATCGCTGCAATTTGTCAAGTTATTTGTGTGCTGCTTATGCGACGTCGCGATATGCGATATCGCATATCGGCCATCAGAGATTTTCTTGAGATTAGTCATTTATGGGCGCTTCTCAATGTATGCGATGTGATGAATTTCGCGCCGCTTCTTCGCATTTGTTTTAATGTGCTCATAAAGGAATGCTTGACTCTTCTCCGTGCGATGTATCTTTGAGGAGTATAATACAAAAAAAATTTATAAAATCTTTTTGGATTTTTTATTACTAAGGGTCCCCACTTCTTTAGCATTATTGCTAATACTAAAGGAGGAGGGGGGTTGTTGGTGGTCACAACAATGGAGATTCACTTGGAAGAACCAGTTATCTCTGCTTTTCTATTGAATTCATTAAACTTCCAAAATAGAAAAATTTTCATAAATCTAAACTTTGTTATGGAAAGACAGAGTACATTATGCCTTATTCTATCAATGATATTTTGTTTCAACTTCTTTGTTTTCTAATTGTTTGCTTCCTCAGTCTTGTCCTTGTATCTACATCAGCCATTACTTGGTCATGTAAAGAAAAAAAATAAAGTTTTCTCTGTGTGCTAACCTTAAAATATGCTCGTTTGCCGTAGGTAGAGCCTCTGCTGCCAGCAGGCGTACATAGCCTCGACAAGGTTACCTGTTACCCAGCAATGATCCTTTATCCTATTTAAGGTTATCTACAACTCTCAAAGAAAAATCTATTTTGACACTTTTTCCTTTTTATTCTTAAAGAACAATGTCTTGGTTTGGTAGCCAAATTATGACACAGTCATTCACTTGATTTACACTTTTGCTGAACAAGATGGCTCGTGATGAGACCCCTTGTCTTTTGATTTCAATAATCTTGAGTCATTGCCCTGTTTTGATGGACAGTGTTTGGCAAAGTCAGCAAAGTTATAATATCTGTGATCATGATAAGCCGGCTCGTGATGAGACCTCTTATTCTTTGAGATATAGTGTTTCTTGGATTGTCCCTCTAAATGCTGCGATTTTCTTTAATAGGGAGGATATCATTGTTTTCCTTAAGAAAGTTCTGGACGACAACAATAGAGTTTGCAAATAGTAGTTTTACACAGAATCTTTATTTTGTTATTGATACCTTTCATTGTGCTGATATAAAACAATTCCTTCGCTAAAGGTTGCTTTCATCAAATTTTTTGAAGTTGAAACTAATATCATATCTAGGTTAAAGTTTTTAACTGTGTGTGTCAATAATAAAGATCAAATTTTCAAAAATTTTCTGTTTATACAAGCGAAAAGCTCAAAATCTGAAAGAGAATTGGTGCCTTTTTCGCGAATACCGATAGTAACCATTAACAGCCGGTTTTATTATGAAAGAAAGAAAAAGAAAAAGAAAACTATTCTACAAAATAAAAGAATAATCTTCTATGGAAAATGTATTTTAAGGATTTGACCATTCACAGGCAAAGAATCCCTTCTACCTGCTAGATCCTGTAAGACAAACGTTGATGGACCTATGACTTCAACAATCTAAAAAGGACCAAGCCACATCTTTTGAAATTTTGTATGTTTGCCCTTTTCTTCATGAGCTTTATCCCATTTTAAAACTAAATATCCCATCTGAAAATTTTTTCTGGTCATTTTGTTTGAATCAAAGGAAGACTTTATTAGCGCTTGATGATGAGCATGGGTTCTTTTAGCTTGTTCTCGCTATTCTTCTAATTTGATTATTTCCATTTGTCTTAGTTGTATGGAGGAAGTAGGTACTTCATCAATGTACTGTATTAAAGACAAAGAGGGAATGACTAAGTGAGTTGGAAGAACCGCTTCTTTCCCATAAACTAAATTAAAGGGGGAAGTGCCTATTGAAGCTTTTTTTGTTATTCTATCTACCCATAAAGCGTTTATCAAAGTTTTATGCCAATTCTTTTGGTTCTGGTCAACTGTTCTTTTAATAATCCTGATTAGGTTTTTATTTGTTGACTCAGCTAACCCATTACCTTGCGGATAGTAATTGGCTGAATATTTTAGTTTGAATCCCCTTTTAAGTGCAAACTCAATCATTGCATTTCTAGAAAGGTATGATGCATTATCAAATATTAAAGTCATTGGCAATCCAAACCTAGTGATTATAAATTGATCTATGAATTTGATAATATTTTCAGAATTAGCTGTCTTGAGGGGAACTGCCTCTACCCATTTAATAAAATAATCTGTTGCCGTGAGGATGTTTCTATGCTACTTAGAAGAGTGAGGAACGATCTCACCTATTATGTCCAAGCCCCACTGGCTGAATGGTTGCTCGATCTTTACCAGTTGTAGTGGCAGGGACAGCTTCTTTTGTTTTCCAGCAGTAGTTTGGCAGACTTGACATTTCCTCACGTAACTGTGTGAATCTTTGAACAGCGTAGGCCAGTAATATCCTGCACGTAAAATTTTATGTGCAGTAGCATCTCCAGCGTAGTGTCCGCCTGCTGGTCCATCATGGAGTTCCTGCAAAACTTTTTCGGCTTCAGTTTTTTCAAGACATCTAAGAAGAACAGAATTATAATTCTTTCTAAAGAGAATATCATTTATGAGTTGATATTGTTTAGCTTTCAATCTTAGAGCTTTTTTCTTAGTGTGATCCAGGTGTGATGGAGCATACCCGTTCTTAATATAATAAATGATATCAGCATACAATGATTCTACATCGTTCAAGCTTAACTCATACATTTGTACCTCTTCGGATGACATTTCGGGGATTTGTGATGCTCCAGCCAACATCTTGCAGAAGCCTTGACCTCTTACAATGTTTGTGAATATTTCTTACCACTGGAAACGGTACTATGATCTTAATATGGGTTTTGAGTAAGAAAGGTCTGAAATATTTAACCGCTTTGAAAACAACATAGTCTTGTTTCTCTACGTCTGAATAATTGAGTTCAGCACCTTGTAGATTCGAGCTAAAAAACACAATTGGAGCTTCTGTTTTTTCTTGATTCACTTGGGTTAGAATCGCAACATATGATTTTTCTGAGGCAAATGTGTATAAAACAAAAGATTCTGAAAAATTTGGGGTTGCTAAAGATGGAGCACTAATAATAGCTTGTTTGATCAGGTTGAATGCTTCATGTTCATCTTAACCCCATTTGAAAGTTGAATTCTTTTTAATCATGGTTTGCAATGGAGACACAATTCGTGAAAAATCTGGTACAAATCTCTTTACAAAATTGATTTGACCAAGGAAAGATTGCATGGCTTTTTTATTATGAGGAAGGGATATTTGTGAGATTTCTTTGATTCTGTCAGGATCAATGTGAATACTGGACTTTGACACTATGAATCCGAGAAGTTTTCCTTCACTTAATGCGAAAAAAGATTTCTTTCGGTTAAGTGAAATCCCATACCTTAAACATCGTTGAAAAATTTGCTTTAAATCTCTTAGATGGTCGCTTCGCTTCTTGGAATACACTGTTATATCATCCAAATAAATCACTACAGATTTGTTGACTAAACCCTTAAATGCGATGTCCATCGCTCTTTGAAATGTAGCACCGACATTAATCAAACCAAATGGCATATACCAATATGCGTATGTGCCCCATTTAGTTCTGAATGTGGTTTTCAACTGATCATTGGGATGCACCAGCACTTGATTATATCCTGAAAATCTGTCCAAGAAAGACATTAGTTCTGAGCCTGCTACTGCCTGTAATATCTGTTCCATAGGTGGAAGAGGAAAATTTTCTTTTTGACAGGCTTTGTTAAGATTCCGAAAATCGATACAGATTCTAATATCTCCGTTTTTCTTTCTAACAGGTACCATATTGGAGACCCATTTCGAATGTCTGATGGGGAAAATTATTCTGGCTTTTAATAACTTATTTAGCTCAGTCTTTATCTGATTTTCTAAATTGGGGTGGATCTTTCTCAGTTTCTGTTGGACAGGTTTTTCGTTGTCAACCATAAGAATAGTGTGTTGAATGATAGAAGTGTCGTATGTCTTCAGCTCATTGTAATTCCAGGAAAAAACATTTTTATATTGTCTTAAAAGATGAATATACGCTACTTTTTCTTCAGGGGCTAGGCATATGCCTAGATTAATGTTTTGTGGTTTATCATTGGTTCCTAGGTTTACTAATTCGTAGTTCAGAGTCGAACTGTAGAGCTTTGAATTGGTAGATCTTTTAAGCCGATTTTTCAAATCGTATAAGTCTTCTAACTTAACCACCGATTTAGGTATAGCATTACCAGTGCTATTTTTTTGTGTTTGTCGATCGTGATGGTCTTCGTCAATTATCTGATTGGAGTAGGATCCTTCAGAAGTGAGGAAATTTACAATATCAGGATCATCATTGAATACTCTCCAATTTGTAATGCTGTCAGGGATGGATGGTCTAAAGATTATTTCTATTGAGAATCTATCTGGACTAAAATCTTCGGAGGGAATAAGCCTAGAGGTTACGTTAGCCAAAAGGTCTGCACTCGCGTTTTGGAGTCTCGGGATTGAAGAGATATTAAATGCTATGAAATGCTCAGTCAGATCTTGTACTAAAGATTGATAGTGTTTTAAATGACCTGATAGGCAATGTATAGTGTTACGTACCTGTTTGACGATAATCTCAGAGTCTCCAAAGACCTGAATATACTAGACGTTTAACCCGATTGCTTTGTATAGGCCTTGCACCAAGGCCTCATATTCTGTTGTGTTGTTTGTGCAATTGAATTTGAGTCTGCATTTAAGCATGGTCTTGTTTCCTTCTGGACTAATCAGAACGCATCCTGCTCCTGCTCCTTCGATAGATTTAGAGCCATCGAAATATAATTTCCAAAACAAAGATGTATTTACAGGTTTATCTACAAAATTAACACACCTCAAACTATCAGTTTGGGAAATTTTTTTGACTTGGGACAAAATTGAATTTTCTAAGTAAGGTGATGGGTGAGCATTGAAATTACCGAGAAAAGAATCTACCGAGTAATTGCCTATGATACTGCTGTTATATGATACTGCTTCATTTTCTCCCTCTAATTCTGTTACTATGTACTTCTGGTGTAATTCTCGTTCAACCTTTATCTGATTCGGTTTACCGTTATGGGGTAACCACATGTGCGACCAGTCGGTTGCAAAGTATCCATGGAGTTTCTCGGACCAATCCCTGCTAAGAATTAATCCATAGAATTCTAGGATATCGGCCACTAGAATGTCAATAACCTGACATACCTTTGGGTTAGATGACAATCTTATGGTTACTTGATTAATTTCACCAATCACTTCGACTTGAGATCGATCAAGCTGAACTATACGCACTGCAGATTTTTATGGTTGAACATTTAGCTTAGCACATATTGATCTGGGTAAAATATTCGAAGAAGCACCGGAATCTACCAAACAATTGTGCACATTTTTTTTGAAAATCTCGTAAGTGAGAAGAAATGGGGGAGTGTGAGATCTTGATCTTCCTCCAATTAAGGCGATATCATTTGGATCAATCTTATTGATCGCGTTAGTTGGAGGTCTTCCCATGTTATGGGAAGCTTGAGAGAGTACAGCGGCAGGCAAAGGTACAATAGGCACAGCATGTAATTCTTTCATCATTATCTTCTGTTGATGCCTCAATTTGCTCAATTCATAAAGGGTAATATTAGCCCTAGTCTTTTTCATGTCGTCAACAATATTGTACTCCATTTCATCCGACACTATCAGTGTTTTTGATGGAGTTGTTGTTTTTTCTTGATTTGCTTGGACTGGGCTAGACTGAGTCGCTTTAGTTGTTGCTTTCTTTGTTGCGACTTTATCTTTTGTTGTAGGGCTTGCGCCCTTCTGCTTAGGGGTAGTTTGGGGAGGATCAAGCTGACTTTTGCTTCGTGTGCTAACCGGAAATATTTCTTGATCCTCTTCTTGTGGGAGGATGAAATCCCACATTCCTTGTAATTCCACAACTTCTTCGTCATCGGTTTGCCTTTCAGTGGCACTTTCTTCTTCTTCCTCTTCCTCAGTTTCAGCATTGGAGCTGGAATTGGGTGGTTTTGCATCCGTTGAAGGACCTCTTTTAAAAGTTCTGTAGGGCTTTTTAAAAGAAGTTTTTGCTACTTGTTTTTTTATGTCAATCATCTCATTAGACATGGTCTTTAATACTTTCTGCAATCCTTCCAAATCGAAAGGGTCTTTTGTTTGTTTCTTCTTGGGGTCTTCCTTGAAGTTGATTTTTTAGACTTTCATTCCTCTATCGCGGATCTCTTTTCCAGGGCTATTACGCATTTCTCTACTGCTATCGCCTCTGTCATGTTTTCAACTAAAGTTGTTTTATTTGCTCTATCCACGAAGATTGCTATGTTTGATGGTAAAGCAGTAATATACCATTCACATAGTACTTCTTCGCTAGGTTGGGAAGCAGTAGGAATTTTGTTGAGAATTTTATTGAACCGTAAATCGAAATCTTTGATAGGTTCTTTAGCTTGCGCCTTGAGATTGGATAGGTCATTGATTAATGTTGCTGTTGATCTGTCATCACCAAACTTGATAAGGAATTGATTGTGGAAGATATCCCAACCTGTGATAGACCCTGAAGGTAATGAAAAATACCATGACCTGGCTGTTCCTTACAGTGTGTAGGGGAAAAGCCGAACAACAACATCTTCATTAGTAACTCCGTTGAGATTGATAGAAAGCATGAAATTTTTTATGTGTTCTTCTGCTAGCATGTCTGCTTCTGGATTGAATTTAGGCAGCCATTTCTCAGGATGGGCCGGTATTGGGCTCAAGGGTGCAGGCATCAAGACTGCCCCAGGGTTGTTCCATGGAGATTGGGCCATCGTTGAGTTGCTAGTAGAGAAAAGCGCAGGAGATGATCTCTGCGGTTGGGAATATGAGGATACTATGATCGTGGATGATTGAAGAGGGATTGTGGTAGACGGATGAATGATGGTTTGGAATGGAGGTGTGGGTGTTTGACTTCGCAGTGAGGTAGTTGAAATGGGTGATGTAGATGAAAGAGTCTCACTGTCAAACTCTTGTGGTGATTTCCTCGCTCTTTTCCTGGTGGGAAGAGGGAACTTAGTCAACTGGATGCCAAATTTTTCACTTTTCAATCTTGTTAGGGGATGAGAAGGATTGTACTGCGAAGTCACACTGCTTTGAGATTTATCAGACCTCTGAGGAGAAATGGAAAATCCCTGAAGTTTGTGAATCAGAGATTCGACTTCAGGAGGTTTAATGGTAAATTGGTCTGAAATATCAAGGTGTGCAACAACGATTGATACTCGAGCGACTTCTGATTCTGGATCTAAATATACTGGAGAATTCGGGGGAGATGATAAGGGCAATTTACTCTCAGAATGGTATTTAGATTTTGATTTAAGTGTCATTCATAGTTCGGGCCCTCCTTCTAGCGCCAAATATGTTGAAGCCCCGAAAATCGGGTCGACAACAAGGGGGATACCCACCCGGTCCGGACCTTGGTTGGCAGCTCCTTATCCGTTTGGTATAGTGGGTCCGATTGGGGATAATGGGACCAGTTTCCCAATCTAAGGGTGTGTGTGTGCAGAGTTGGATTATGCTGATCTAAGAGTTTTGATCTAAGCTACTTTAATCTAATTCTATGCTATTGTAATCTAATGAAAACAGCACATCTAATCTATGCTAACCCGGGGTGTATTTCTTCTATTATGCGATCTAAAGAGATTTCAAACAATAACTGGTAATAAAGATCATTCAACTATCATAAGAATGGAAATCAATTAAGATGAACCACTTTGCATAAAAAGTTAGGCAAAACAGTTGTGAACAGCATATCACATAATAAGTTATTCATATATCAAACATAAATAAATGACTCCACCGTACAAAAGTGCCAAATGGTAACTCACACATTCATGCAATAACATATAAACAACTAAAAATTGTATATCACTTCAAGAATATAAGCAGAAATGGCCAAGAGATAAAAGTACCATTTATGACTGGTCCTACTCATAAGCTTCAAGTAATAATGATTTATCTCTCCTTGTTCTGGTATCTACTAAGAGTATAGAAGTGCAACATCAGTAGCAGACATCAAATGAAAAAATTAATAAACCTTGATCCATTCATTCATCAAAACGTCCTCTGAGGGGTGCAAAAGTGAATGTTCTGAGGACAAGTTTTTGACAAATTTCCGGACCCTTCTCCAAATGCATGAGAAGGGTTTAAATACTGCTAACTAAACAACTTAATTACATAAATTTCAGATACAGTTAAAAATGACCGCCCTTTATCTAAGCAAACTTATTTCTAAAAATTGAATCTAATTTCTAACTATTTCTGCATTTGCTCCTTAGTGCTGTGAGTATGCAACATTTGCCTGGGAAGAGTTGGCTGGTCGCCTTCTTCTTTTGTTTGAGCTACGAAAATAGAAATGACAAGCGCTGGCATCTCTGTTTAGTAAACTGGAAGATATTTTTGAGAATTATCTTCTGGTTGAGTGAATTTACTACGTGTATGCTTGGTAATAGCCCAGATTCCTCTTAGTTGCCTCTTCTTTTGCTATTTAGGCTTCCGGACTCGTGGATGACTAAGCAAGTTAGGGGTTTTTCTTTCTGAACAATTTTCTTAGCTGCGCTATTAGCGCTAGGCGCTAATCGCGCATAAAAAACTGCCTCCGTTCTTTGATCCGGGCCTTTATGGTGCATTCTCCGCCTTTAGCGCTTTTTCCATTACCAGACATGAGCTTTATAATTTTGCAAACATGCTGCTTTTGTGAATTCTTTGACCTTGAATGTCGAATTGCCTATTGATATCATCATCTGTTCAGTAACACTCTGCAATCTGCGTTTCTATTGTATGCGGCATCCGTGTATGAGAGCATCTCTTCTCTGTTCTCTGAGCATTTGCGCTTTCCCCTTTTTCCTTAGATGTTTCCTACAGTTCACGCAAAGGAAAAGTAATGATAATAAATTTTTACGTGAAAGCTTCAAGTTCTACGAATTTGTAACATCATGACACCCACAGTGAACTGACTCTTTGAAAAACACAAAATTGTCCTTCATGAATACCTTGGCGTACATTCATTAATTTTCTTTAAGCCGTGCGCTCAATTTTTGGTTTAGGGACAACTTTTCTTGGGTGCTGAGCCGAGGAAATTTGCGATGGGTGATTTCTGCGACTCGCAGATCACAGATCGCAAATCGCATTGATCGCAGATTGCATTGATCACAGATCGCAATTATCGCAGTATCGCGGCATCGCAGATCGCAGATCGCTGCAATTTGTCAAGTTATTCGTGTGCTGCTTATGCGACGTCGCGATATGCGATATCGCATATCGGCCATCGGAGATTTTCTTGAGATTAGTCATTTATGGGCGCTTCTCAATGTATGCGATGTGATGAATTTCGCGCCGCTTCTTCGCATTTGTTTTAATGTGCTCATAAAGGAATGCTTGACTCTTCTTCGTGCGATGTATCTTTGAGGAGTATAATACAAATTTTTTTTATAAAATCTTTTTGGATTTTTTATTACTAAGGGTCCCCACTTCTTTAGCATTATTGCTAATACTAAAGGAGGAGGGGGTTTGTTTGTGGTCACAACAGCGGGGCAGCTTATTTCACGAAGATTGATCTGAAGAGTGGATATCATCAGATCAGGATTAGAGAAGGAGATGAGTGGAAGACAACTTTCAAGACCAATGAAGGGTTGTACGAATGGCTGGTCATGCCATTTGGATTAAGCAATGCTCCTAGTACTTTTATGAGATTGATGAATGAGATTTTAAAAGAATTTATTGGCAAGTTTGTGATAGTTTACCTTGATGATATCTTGATTTTCAGCAGAACGAAAGGAGAACATCTTCAACATGTTTGAAGGGTGTTAGAGAAGTTATAGCAGAACAAACTGCTGATAAACTTAAAGAAATGCACTTTCCTGTAGAAGGAGCTGGTCTATATGGGGTTTGTAGTTGCAGAAAATGAATTGAAAATGGACCCAGAAAAGATTGCAGCAATCATAAATTAGCCGTCACCGAAGAGCTTATTTGAGGTACGTATTTTTCATGGACTGACAAGTTTTTATCGGAAATTTATTAGGAATTTCAGGGAAATCTGTGCACCGATGCTAGAGACCATAAAAAAGGCCAGTCAGCCTTTTTGTTGGACCAGGGCAGCAGAAGACAATTTTCAGCTTTTGTAGCGGAAGATTACGGAGAGGCCAATCTTGAGGCTGCCCGATTTTAATAAACTCTTTCAGGTTCGGTGTGACGCGAGTGGAACAGCTATTGGCGCTGTGCTCAGTCAGGAAGACAGACCAGTGGCATTCTTTAGTGAAAAATTAAATGAGAGCTGGCAGAAATACTCCTCGTATGACAAGGAATTTTATGCTGTGGTCCAAGCTTTAAAACATTGGAGGCACTACCTGTTGGGCAATGAGTTCGTATTATTTTCTGATAATTTGGTGTTACAATATGTAATGCAGCAGCACAAGTTAAACCATAAGCACGCCAAATGGGTAGAATACTTGCAGAGTTTCACTTTCGTGTTAAAACACATAAGTGGGCAAGCCAATAAAGTGGCAGATGCCTTGAGCAGAAGAGCTTTGCTCTTACAGGAAAGTAGCATACAGGTGATGGGATTCGAACATCTGAAGGATTTGTACCAAACCGACACATATTTCAAAGAAGCTTTTGAAGCCTGCCAAAATCCCATGTTGAGGAATGCATGTCCATGGTTAGACTACGATTTGTAGGAAGGATTATTGTGTTATGAAACCAGCTCAAGAAAAGATAGAAAAGATAGATCAACGCCTTAGAATTCAGCCTCTTCGAGGGGGAAACCTCCTTTACATTACATAAATGAACAATTCTTGGATGATACAAATGACAAAACCTCCTTTCTATATATAGGAGTCTAAGGAGTCACAATATAATCCAGCCGACCTAACAATAATAATATAAAGCCACAAAAATAACAATAGAGGGATTCTATGGGGCACAGAAATAACAATATGGGGGTAATAGGGGCACAACAATATAAATAAGGGGTATAACTACAATAGTAATGGGGTAATCACTAGTATTATAGGGACCCAACATGCCCCTCTCCTTCAAAAAAGTGTTGTCCTCAATGCTTGAGTAGTTCTGGATACTTCTGCATAAAATTCTCATCCTCCCATGTGGAATCTTCAGTGGATAAGTTCTTCCACTTGATAAGATACTCTGAAATTGATCGATTTCGTAGCTGTCGAGTTCTTGTTTCTGTGACTGCTTCCGGTTCCAATATAATTTTTCCTTCCTCGTCAAGTTTTGGCAATATTGTTTGAACTGGGAGCTTGTCGCCTATAACCTTCTTTAAACATGAAACATGGAAAACTGGGTGCAATCGAGAAGCTGCAGGAAGCTCCAATTTGTATGCCATAGTACCAATCTTTTGCAACACCTTGTACGGACCATAATACTTTGGTGATAATTTATTATCCTTCTTAGCTTGCTTTAGGGACATTTGCTTATATGGTTGTAGCCGTAGGAATACCCAATCACCTACATCAAAACTTCTTTCACTGCGATGTTGATCTGCCTGTTGTTTCATTCTATTTTGTGCCAACACGAGGTTATCCTTTAAGAGTTGGAGGACTTGTTGTTGATGTTCGATGTGATGTTCCACTGCCTGAACCTTAGAATTTTCTCTTAAATATGATGTGATGGATGGTGGTTGATACCCATAAAGTGCCATAAATGGGGTCATTTTTGTTGCTGTATGGAAGGAAGTGTTATACCACCATTCAGCCAGAGGCAACCATTTGACCCATTGTGTCTGTTTATCAGATACAAAGCAACGAAGATATCCTTCCAAACATTTGTTTACTATCTCAGTTTTCCCATCAGATTGAGGATGATAAGATGAGCTATGAGCTAACTGAGTACCAAGACAAGAAAATAATTCTGTCCAAAAATTTCCAGTGAAAATGGGATCTCTGTCACTTACAATAATCTTTGGGTTTCCATGTAGCTTTTGAATTGTTTCCATAAATGCAGTAGAAACTGTACTGGCTTTAAATGGATGTGATAATGCACAAAAGTGTGCATACTTGGTAAGTCTGTCAACTACCACCATGATGACACTCTTTCCCTCAGACTTGGGTAAACCTGTGATAAAATCCATTGAAACCTCCTCCCAACGTTGGCTTGGAATGGATAAAGGTTGTAATAGACCCGGTGTCTTAATTGTTTCAACTTTATTTTGTTGGCAAACCAAACATTCCGCCACAAACTTTTGAATATCTGATTTAAGGCCATCCAAAAAAAATTCCTTCTTAACCCTGTGGTAAGTTTTTAAAAATCCTGAGTGCCCTCCTAAGGGAGAAGTGTGCAATTCCATAAGAATCTTTTGTTTTAGCTGGGAATTCTTACAGAGGTATAAGCGATCTTTGTACCATAACGAATCATTTTGCCAGCTAAATGTATCAGACGTACTGGAATCTTGTTGTAGCTTTCGAATAAGTGCCCACACTTCTTCGTCATTCTTCCATTCCTCCCTTGCTTCGTTTATCCAATCTGGTTGGATAATAGAAATGGCGCACAACAATGCTTCCACATCCTCATCCTTTCTTGAGAGTGCATCTGCCACCACATTTTGCTTCCCTTTTTTGTAGATGATTTCAAAGTCATAACCCAACATCTTTGTGACCCACTTTTGTTGCTCTTCAGAGGATAATCTTTGTTCTAAAAAGTATTTAAGGCTATCATGATCCGTTTTTACCTTGAAGTGTCTTCCCATTAGGTAGGGTCGCCATTTCTTAAGTGCATGGAGTATTGCCAACATTTCCTTCTCATAAATAGCTTTGCTTAAAAACTTTCCCTTGATTGGACGACTTTCAAAAGCAATGGGTCTTTCATCTTGCATTAGAACAGCACCAATTCCATTTCCTGAAGCATCACATTCCACAATAAAGGTTTTTGTGAAGTTCGGTGTAGCTAAGACCGGTGCTTGGCACATTGCCTCTTTAAGATGTTCAAAGGCCTTTGTTGCTTCCGGAGTCCATGAAAATGCATCTTTCTTCAATAATGTTGTTAGAGGTGCTGCTATTCTCCCATAATTCTTAACAAACTTGCGATAATACCCTGTCAACCCAAGAAATCCTCGCAGATGCTTTATGGATGTGGGGATTTTCCATTCCTTAATGGCTTTAATTTTGCTAGGGTCTACCTTAACTCCTTCATGAGATACAATATGACCCAAATATTCCACCTCCTGGACTCCAAAGAAACATTTGGATCTTTTTGCATATAATTGTTTCTCCTCCAATAGTTGTAGCACCCTGTCAACATGTTCAACATGATCCTTCCAAGACTTGTTGTAGATTAGTATATCATCAAAAAATACTAACACAAATTTTCTAAGGAATGGTTTGAAAATTGAATTCATCAAACCTTGAAATGTTGAAGGTGCATTGGTAAGGCCAAAAGGCATGACCAAAAATTCATAATGACCCTCATGAGTTCTAAATGCCGTTTTCGGAATGTCTTCAATCTTCATTCTGATTTGATGATATCCCGAACGAAGATCCAACTTGGTGAAGTAAATTGATCCATGCAATTCATCCAGTAATTCATCAATGACAGGAATGGGGAACTTATCTTTAATAGTGAGCTTGTTGAGCTCCCTATAATCTGGACACATGCGCCATGATCCATCCTTCTTGTGCACCAATACTACTGGAGCAGAGAAAGAACTTTGACTTGGTTGAATTATACCAGCCTCTAGCATTTCTGCAACCATACGTTCAATTTCACTTTTTTGGACATAGGGATATCTGTACGGCCTGATGTTTGGAGGAACACTTCCTGGAATCAGATGAATAGCATGATCATGATCACGCATAGGTGGGAGACCTTTGGGAGTCTCAAATACCTTGGAATGATTGTCCAGGACTTTTTGGAGATCTGGAGAAATAGATGATTCCAATGTGGAAACATCTAGCGAACATAATTGTGCAATTACACCTCTTTGCTCCTTTTTTAGAAGCTTTGTCATACCATTAGAGCTGATTATCTTTCCTGGTTTCCCTGCAATACCCCTTAATTCAACTTCCTTTCCTTCCGTAGAAAATTTGATGAAAAGTTCTTGAAAATTAAAAGCTATTGTACCCAAGGATTGTAGCCATTGGACTCCTAGTACAACATCAGCACCTCCCATTGGAATGGAAAGCATTGGGCTAGTCAATACATATTCTCCCATGGATAGCTTGATATTATGGCACTTTCCAGAGCAATTTATTGTTCCTCCATTTGCAATCATCACTTGACACTCTGGTGCTGGATATAGGAAGCAATTCAATTCTTTTGCTACCCTACAATGAATAAAATTGTGGGTGCTTCCTGAATCAATCAACACTATTACCTTTTTCTTCTTGATTTGTCCTTCTATCTTGATGGTTTGAGGAGTGGTAATTCCCGCCAATGCATTACAAGATATGGTCGGATTTATTTGTTCTTCATCTAGGCTTTGTTCCTGGAGTATATCTTCTTCTTTTGACCTTTCTTGCTCCTTTTCTTCTTCCTCTTCACAATCTATGTAGAATAATTTCTTCTCAGCACACTTATGACCTTTAGTGTATTTGCTATCACAACTGTAACAAAGCCCTTTTGCTCTTTTTTCTTCCAATTGTTGTGGTGTCAACCTTATAGGTTGTGGAAGACTAGGGGCAACAACACTTCCATCTTTATAGTTGTGAGTGGTATGCTTCCTGGTTGCCATAATTTTTCTTTCCATTTTTCTTGCTAACCTGAATGCCTTCTCTAATGAATCAGGTTCCCAAAGGCGAACATCATGTTGGATATTATCCTTTAAAGACCCTATGAACACATCAATCCTATGCTCCTCTGGAATATCTTTTACCCTTATGTTCAATTTTTGGAACTCCTCAATGTGCTCCATTACTGAACCCTTTTGTTTGAGACTTATCAATTGGCTAAAAAAATGTTGCTTTTTGTATCTTCATAATGTGCTATCAATTCTTCCGTAAAAATTGCCCAAGTGATAAATTGTTTACGAGAGCAAAGCCATTGATACCATACAAACTGATTTGGTTCCAAATATACAGTTGCCATACGTACCTTTTGTGTGTTTTGCACATTATTGAGATCGAAGAACTGCTCCATCTGTAATATCCATGTGGCGGGATCCTTGCCATCAAACTTCCTCATATCGATTTTTGGAATATGGTGGGTCTTCGATCCAACATTAGAGTCTATGGAATCATGATTAACATTACTTTTGTTCACATCATGAGTTTCCTTTACAACCTTTTCACCATTAGTAAGTATTTCTTGTAGAAAATTTGTCAAATCTGTCTTTAAATCTGCCATGTCTGTCTTCAAATCTGCCATGTCTCTCTTCAAATTTGTCTTTGAATCATCCATCTTAGCTTCCATGCCCTTTATCTTAGATTCCACGCAATTTATCTTAGATTCCATGCCATTTATCTTAGCTTCTGTTAGCTTTTGTGAGCGTGACATTTGTTGCACTTGTTCTTGTAATTTTGATATATCATGTAGCATTTCTCCCTCTTCTTCATGAGTCATTCTAGAGATTTCAGGTTCCTTACTAGGTGTTTGAATTTTCTTTCCTCGGGGCATCAGTTACCGATAATAATGCTTTACTATTCCCTTTGAATTCCGTTAAACCAAGCTTACACCAAAATTTAAAAAAAACTACACACCTTTTTTCACTTTATAGAAGCCTGATATTGAATCTGATGTATCTTTGTAATTTTGGATAATCTAGTTCTGAAATTGTGACCTGCAGTAGCCTTCTGCGTCCTCTTTCCAATGCCACAAGTCTGATCCAAATTGGATTCTCCAAGGAAGAGTTATGTGAAATCTCCCACAGTGACTTGCTTTTAGACTAGTACAGTAGAGCGAACTTGTACGACGTGCCACGAGTCACTATTTCAACCTTTGGATCTGAAACACACGTACAAGAAACTACAATCCGTCCTTTTTCTGTACCTTCTTACGAAATTTCAATCCAATCCCCAGAGAGAAAGTTATGATGATTTTCTCCAGGTCACCTGTTTTCCGCAAATATCACGCGAAAAGCTCTGAAATTTGGACCCAAGGTTCAGTGCGATTTCTTCTCAAATGATTTTTTTTTTGCTACTTCTGAAACGTCACAGAAAAAACGTTATAGCGAAAATGCCACGATGACATGTTTGGAGCAGCAAAACCCTAGAATCCAAAGCTCTGATACCAAATGTTATGAAACCAACTCATGAAAAGATAGAAAAGATAGATCACCGCCTTAGAATTCAGCCTCTTCGAGGGGGCAACCTCCTTTACATTACATAAATGAACAATTCTTGGATGATACAAATGACAAAACCTCCTATCTATATATAGTAGTCAAAGGAGTCACAATATAATCTAGCCGACCTAACAATAATAATATAAAGCCACAAAAATAACAATATAGGGATTCTATGGGGCACAGAAATAACAACATGGGGGTAATAGGGGCACAACAATAGAAATAAGGGGTATAACTACAATAGTAATGGGGTAATCACTAGTATTATAGGGACCCAACATATTGTTCAGAGGTGGGCAGTTATGTATCCCGAACTGTTCGATGAGGGAAAATATTATACTGGAGAAGCATAGTGGTGGACTAGCAGGACATTTTGGCGTCAACAAAACTTTGGAGCAACTTGGACATTTTTATTATTGGCCCAAAATGAGCAGGGATGTACAAAGATATGTGAACAGGTGTAAAGTCTACCAACTGGCGAAAGGACATAGTCAGAATACTAGACTTTACACATCACTTCCTGTTCCAAGCACGCCATGGGACTCAGTCAGCATTGACTATGTCTTAAGACTGCCCAGAACGTAGCGGGGATATGATTTAGTAATGGTGGTGGTAGATAGATTTTAGAAAATGGCTCATTTTATTCCTTGCCGGAAAACTAGTGACGTCACATACCTGGCTCACCTGTTTTTCACGAAGGTTGTTAGACTACAAGGCCTAACCAGATTTATCATTTCAGACAGGGATGTAAAATTCACAGGACACTTTTGGTGCACCCTGTGGAAAAATTTGGGCACACAATTGAATTTCAGCTCTGCGTATCATCCGAAGACTGATGGACAAACAGAAGTGGTGAACAGGAGCTTGGGGAATTTAATATGGAGTCTAACTGGAGAAAATTCACGGTTATGGGATCGTGCTCTCACTCATGCATAATTCACTTATAATGATTCGCCCAATCGTAGCACCAGACATAGACCATTCCAGATTTTGTACGGCATGCATCCTTGGGGAATACATGAACTGCGATATTTGGGAAAGTTGGAGCAGAGAAGCGCGGATGGGGAAGATTTTTCCGAAGCAATGAGCGAACTTCATGAAAAGGTCAAATTAAAATCGCAGGTCAGTGTACAGAAGTATAAGCAACAAGCAGATTCAAAGTGAATAGAAGTGCAATTTAATGTTGGATATGAGGTTCTCGCGCACCTGCGCAAGGAACGATTTCCTAACGGCACGTATAATAAACTAAAATATAAGAAAATTGGTCCATGCAAGATCTTACGTAAATTTTCAGCCGACACTTATGAAATATAGCTACCACCTGATATAGGCATTTCACCTATTTTCAATGTGGCGGATCTGTTCCCATATAATGCCCAAGCAGAGGACGACAGTGTGGTACGGCCAGAACGGGACACCCAAATTAGAGACAGTTCTTGGAAGAAGCATATGCCTTCGGCTCAGTCCCATGAGATTGAAGGGATCCTCAGTACCCAGGTAGCCAAGAAGACACGTAGGAAAGAGTATCTACGATATCTCGTCAAGTGGAGAGACCGTCCAATGGAGGACAGCTCGTGGCTCGACGCGGCGCAGATACAGAAGGCTGGCTATTCGGTGGAGGAACTCATGGAACGGAGCCATGATTTTCTTTTACCCCGGGAGCCTGATGCAGGAGCATCTGGCTGACAGGGCAAAGACAGAAGCAAGGTTGATATGGTTTCTGAAGAGGACAGAGAAATCAATTCACTGGATGGATAGTATACTTGTTTTTTTTTTTTTTTACTTTTCTTTCATTAAAGTTGCCTAAGATTAATGTAATGACTTTTAATTAGGAGCAGTAGTAATTAGTTAGAGTCGTTGTTTCCAGACAGTTACATTACTCTTGTAAAAGCATGAAAAGAAAATGTACTAGCCAACTATGCAAAGTTCCACATAAGGAACAACTGATGTAACCAACCGAACAAACCAACAACAGTTAAAACCGTTTGAAAACAGTGCTATTAAAGGAGGGAAAAGGCACATTACAGGGTTCGACTGTGTAAGAAAAGAAACAGAGAGAGAAATATAATTATTATTCTGTGCACACACAATCCTACAGCATCCTCAATGTTGTGTAGCATTTGTTGATATTTTATCATGTAAATACTGTCAATGTACTGCTACAGGTTCTAAACCGGGAGAAGAAGATAGTCAAGTCGGACAAAAAGTAACAACGCCCAGTTACAAGCGGCACAACCAAAAATAATCAGGCATTAAATAACCATAACAGGTATGTGAATTTACGAAAGCAATCCAAATTTATTCCAACACAGAATTCATAGGGTTACAAAATACAGTCATCCAAAGTTCATTGTTTATTCACATTTTGTTCAAAATAAAAGACCTAACCCAGTTCGCAGACGTGGGGACTAAAACCAACTGCAAACAGAAGCCAACCCCTTAAGACCCTAAATCGTTTCCATAATCAACGACAAAGCCTAACGACCAGAGAACCGAGAATAGATAGTGGCTCAAGGCCAACAAGAACAGACCAACCCTACAATTCCTAAAAACCAAGACAAGAAAACCACAACAAACATAGCGACGCTACCCATATTTTGTTCGGGACAGCTGAAATTCCAAGCGCCGAGACCATCGAGCGGCTCTACCTGTAAGAAGATAAACAGAACGAGATTAGGTTCCAAGAGATAAATATAGAGAACTGGAAATGGAATGACCGAATAAAAAGACTGTGTATTGTTACCTGACAGGCACACCATAGCCGCACCTACACCTCGAAATACCCTCCTGCTGACAAAGGGGCCAAGACGTTAGACTCAGGAATAAGAGGGGTGTAAATGTCTAGTGTGGAATAGTGACTTACCAGGCGAGTTGGCGGAGGAATCAACAGAGAACGCCACCATAACCCTGTCGAATTTGTGGGGAAACGAACCAACGCTGAAGAAGATGTCACCAAGAACCATGCAGCCATCAATTAACTATAAACCCTCATGAAACACAGACAGCAACCGATAAAAGACACACAGAGGCAGAGACCCACTAAGGCAGACTCCAAACGCACAGTGACAGTGAACATACAAGCAGAAGAATATAATAATGCAAACCTTACCAGGGTTTCAACGAATCACCGGGTGAACAGAAGAATTCCAGGCCGAGTCCCAAACGACCGAGGCCGAGAAGGCAACCAGGAGCACATAACTCAGTAAACCAGGCGGACAAGCCTCAGGAAAATACAAAGAAAACCACAGAAGCTGCAAGGGATCGCCGAGAGCTCGCAGAGCAAATGACCGGGAGAAACAACGAAAACCAAATGAGCGCGAAGGTGTAAAACCCCAAACCAAGGCGGGTTCGTAGAATCCCGAGGAGGGACAGATGTCCACCAGACAAACAACCAGGGTACAATCACCGTAACTCTAATCAATTCAGCACAGATTAAAAATCAACTAACATATATCTGAAATCCTTTTGATTATTATATTCATTGTTGGTACACATCATCATAAGTGCATTGACGGCGGGACCACGTGGGCTGGCCCCATCATTGTCTCTCTATATTTTTAGAGATATAAGATGAGGAATGTGGGGTTTTGGCAAACCCTCAAATTACTTGACAAACAGGAGACCTTGGGAAAATCGTCATAACTTTCATTCTGAGCATAAAATTGAATTTTCGTAAGAAGTTATAGAAAGAGGACAGAATATAGTTTTTTGGGTATCATTTTCTGAACCTAATATTGCAACTGTGACCCGCGACACGTCCTACAAGTTCACTCTACTGAACTAGTCTATACTCAGGTCATCATGGGAGATTTGGCATAACTTTTCATTGGAGAATCCAATCTTGATCATAATTGCGGGGTTAGAAATATTATTCAAAGTGTTATAGTAGGAAGAAATTTCAGAATTTGGAGATGCCAAATTTCAAAAATACAACAGATTCAATATCGAGCTCCTACAAAGTGAAAAATTAAATTTTTGCATAAGCTTGGCTTGAAAAAATAGGTTGAAGGAATTCAAAGGGCATAGTGAAGAATTATTATCGGTAATTGATGTCCCAAAAAGAAAATGGAAACACTTATTAATCAATGTGAAAGCTCTAGCATGACTCATGAAGAAGAGGAAGAAGTGAAACATGATATATCAAAATTACAAGACCAAGTGCAACAAATTTCACTCACACAAAAAGTAACAGAAGCTAAGATAAAGAAAGGCATAGAAGCTAAGATGTATGGCATGGAAGCTAATATGGGTGGTTTATATAAAGGAATAGAAGCTAAGATGAATGACGTGGAAGCTAAGATGGACGGTGTGGAAGCTAAGATGGATGGCGTGGAAGTTAAGATGGATGATTTAAAGAAATGCATGGAAGATTTGAAGACATATTTGACAAAGTTTCTACAAGAAATGCTTACTAATGGTGAAAGGGTAGTAAAGGAAACTCATGACGAGAACAAAATAAATGTTAATCATGATTTCATAGACTCTAATGTTAGATCGAAGAACCACCATGTTCCAAATATTGATATGAGGAAGTTTAATGACAAGGATCTGATAACATGGAACCTACAGATGGAGCAATTTTTCGATCTCCATAATGTGAAAAACACACAAAAGGTATGCATTGCAACTTTAATGTGGGAAGAAAGACCCATTTCTTTTGAAAGTCATCCAATCAAAGGAAAGTATTTACACAAAGCTATTTATCAAAAGGAAATGTTGGCAATACTACATGCACTTAAGAAATGGTGGCCCTACCTAATGGGAAGACATTTCAAGGTAAAAACATATTATGATAGTCTTAAATACTTTTTAGAGCAACTATTATCTTCAAAAGAGAAGCAAAAATAGGTGACAAGAGATGTTGTGTTATGAATTTGAAATCATCTAGAAAAAATGGAAGCAAAATGTTGTGGGGGATGCACTCTCAAGAAAGGATGAGGATGTGGAAGCATTTATTTGTGCCATTTCTATTATCCAACAAGATTGGATAAACGAATCAAGGGATGAATGGAATAATGATGAGGAAGTGTGGGCACTCATTCAAAGGATACAACAAGATCCATGTACATCCGATACATTTAGCTCAAAAATTGATTCGTTATGGCACAAGGATCGGTTATACCTATGTACAGATTCCCAACTCAAACAAAATATTCTTAGGGAATTGCACACCTCTCCCTTAAGAGGGAACTCATGATTTCTAAAAGCCTGCCATAGGGTTAAGAAGGATTTTTTTGGGGATGGCCTTAAATCAGATATTCAAAAGTTTTTGGCAGAATGTTTGGTTTGCAGACAAAATAAAGTTGAAACACATAAGACCCCAGGACTATTAAAACCTTTATCTATTCCAAGCTAGTGTTGGGAAGAGGTTTCAATGGATTTTACCACAAGTTTACCCAAGTGCGAAGAAAAGGGTGTTATCATGGTGGTAGTTAACATACTTACCATGTATGCACACTTTTGTGCATTATCTGATCCATTTAAAGAGAGTATAGTTTCTACTGAATTTATGGAAACAATTTAAAATCTACATGGAAACCAAATGATTATTGTAAGTGACAGAGATCCCATTTTCACTGGAGATTTATGGACAAAATTATTTTCTTGTCTTCGTATGGAGTTAGCTCATAGCTCATCTTATAATCCTTAATCTGATGGGAAAACTGAGATATTAAAAAAATGTCTAGACAAATATCTTCATTGCTTTGTGTCTGATAAACAGACACATTGGGTCAAATGGTTTCCTCTGGTTGATGATTGAATGGTAGTATAACACTTCCTTCCATACTGCAACAAAAATGACCCCATTTATGGCACTTTATGGATATCATACACCATCCATCACATCATATTTAAGAGAAAATTCTAAGATTCAAGCAATGGAAGATCACATTGAGCATTAGTAACAAGTTCTCCAACTCTTAAAGGATAATCTCACCTTGGTGTACAATAGAATGAAACAACAAGTAGATCAACATCGCAGCGAAAGAATTTTTGATGTAGGTGATTGGGTATTCCTACAGCTACAACCATATAAACAAATTTCCCTCAAGAAAACTAAGAAGGATAATAAATTATACCAAAGTATTATGGTCCATAAAAGGTGTTGCAAAAGATAGGTTCTATGGCATACAAAATGGAGCTTCATGCAGCTTCTCGAGTGCACCTAGTTTTCCATGTTTCATGCTTAAATAAGGTTATAGGTGACAATATTCCAATTCAAACAATATTGCAAAAACTTTATGAGGAAGGAAAAATCATATTGGAACTTGAAGCAGTCAAAGAAACAAGAACTTAATAGCTACGAAATCGATCAATTTCAGGGTATTTCAAAACAAGAAAGAAAATTGTGGGAAAGTATACCTTCCATTCATCCAGGAGATTATGGATAATATTACAAAAAATTTAAGAAAGAAGAACATAAACACTCAGTTTACAACATGTGGAACAATTAGGAAAATGATGAGGTCAGTCAAGGATAACATAGATGATCAACAACTCAAGGGTGTGTACAGGGATTGATTGCTCCTGTGGAAAAAATTATATTGGGGAAACAGGACGATCTCTAAAAATAATACTTAAAGAGCACGGAGCTGATATAAAGAATGGGAGATCCCGTACATCAGCCCTTGTGGATCACTCATCCAAAACCAAACATCATGTGTGTTCAGAAGATGCCAAAATAATTGCAAGAGAAGATCATTATCAAAAGATAAAAATCAGAGAGGCCATTGAAATTATGAAATTTCATCAGAACCTCAACAGGGACAATGGGAGTGATATTAGTGGAAACTGGCTTCCCTTGAAAACAAGAAAGAAAATTGTGGGAACTTCCATTCATCCAGGGGATTACAGATAAAATTGCAAAAATTTTAAGAAAGAAGTACATAAACACTCAATTTACAACATGTGGAACAATTAGGAAAATGATGAGGTCAGTCAAGGATAACATAGATGATCAACAACTCAAGGATGTGTACAAGGATTGGTTGCTCCTATGGCAAGAGTTATATTGGGGAAACAGGATGATCTCTTAAAATAAGACTTAAAGAGCATGGAGCTGATATAAAGAATGGGAGATCCCGTACATCAGGCCTTGCGGATCACTCATCCAAAACCAAACATCATGTGTGTTTAGAATACACCAAAATAATTACAAGAGAAGATCATTATCAAAACGGAAAAATCAGAGAGGTCATCGAAATTATGAAATTTCCTCAGAACCTCATCAAGGACAATGGGAGTGAGATTAGTGGAAAATTGCTTCCCTTGATTAGACAGATAAATCCCTCCAAACCTTTAGAAGCATATTATCATTGGTTTCCCCAAAATTAATAAATTTAATACATTAATTAAAATTAATCAGTTAATTAAAATTGAAAATTAATTAATAATAACCAAAATTATTCTAGTTTATAGTAACAATGGTTTTAAAAATTAACATTTGATAAAATAAAATAAAATTAATTAATTAACTGATTAATTAATCAAATAAATTAAAATAATTTACTTATTATCAATTAGATACTTAGGGTTAAATAAAATTAACATTGGGAGAAAAATAGAAAAATAGAGATAATAAATTATAAAATAAATAAAATTAATTAACTAACTAATTAAATTTAAATTAATTAATTGAATCACTCAACAACATACCATATCGTTACGCTTAGGATCATTGTGGGGGAATGTCGTAATGAGGGAAAGCTAAGGACATTGAAGGTTACCGAGTGGAAATCTTAAAAATTTGAGGCCCTGTTCTCATTCCCCCACATCCACAAGCTTTTCAATCAAGCAGTCAAGCAAGGGTTCCCTAAGCTATGTATTGAGAGCCTCATTATCCCTATTTTTAAAAGTGGGGATACATATAACCCCTTTAATTATCGGACAGTTATGATTAGTCCTCTCTTAGCCAAGTTATATGGTAGTATTTTTGAAAAGAAGTTGAGCATATGGCTTGAAAGTGAAGGTAAGTGGGCTAAAGGCCAAGAAGGTTTTGCAAGGAATCACTCAACAATAGACCACCTCGTTATGCTTAGGATCATTGTGAGGAATGTCGTAATGATAAATCCAATCCCTTTTGGTTCTTTGTGGACTTTAGAAAGGCTTTCGATATGGTTCTTAGAAGCAACCTTTGGAAAATATTAGAAGAACTAAAGGTTCGTTTTGAGTGGAGAGCTACCATTATAAGGTTATACGAGAATGTATTTGCTAGGTTAAAGAGAAATGAGGGGTGGTTGAAATACATTAAGTGTAATATCAGAGTTAAACAAGGTTGCCCCCTCTCCCCTACCCTATTTGGCATTTACATTGACAAGCTCGAAGGTTATTTAGAGGAAGTAGGATGTGCTGGCACGACCTTAGCTGAGATAGTCATCATCCTTCTTCTCTATGGTGACAACCTTGTTCTCCTCGCAAGGTGTCCATCTTATCTTGATAAGCAACTTAGGCTTCTTAAGAATTTCTACTCTACCATGGGTATGACTGTTAACACTGACAAAACAAAAGTTATGATTATCAAATCCAAGAAGGACACCTACGCTAATCTTATGTATGACAATAATAACTTGGAGGAAGTGTATTCTTACAAGTACCTAGGAATTGATATTCATCACAAGCTCAACTGGAACTATAGCATTGAGAAACAGATTAATCGGGGGTGGAAAGCTTACTTTGGTCTTGAAAATAATTGTAAAACGACAAACCTCGTAATGTGGGATAAAAATACGTTCCTCTTTGAAACTTTAGTCACTCCTGCTATCTTATATGGATGTGAGGTTTGGGGTTGCAACATCTCTAGAGAATCCTGGAGAAATATTGAGCAAATCTAGAAGCACTTTATAATGTTTAACCTTAAAATTAAGAACAATACACCCTATCATATTCTCCTTATATAAGTAGTTCTTTCCCCTATTGAGAGCCTAGCTATGACTAGCCTTCTGTTATACAAGCACAAGCTCAATAACATAGGATATCACAGACTTCCTAAGCTAGCTTTAAATTCTAGCCAAAACCACCTTAGGCTGAAACGGGGGTGGTATAAAGACACGAGGGCCTGGTTAAAACCATCGGGAGATCAACGAGAATGATGAAATGCAAAAAATTGATAACATTAAAAATATTGTTACTTCTAAGTTCAAAGAAAAAATGTGGTGTGAGAAAGATTTAGCAGCTAAAAGAAAATTAAGTTATTATAAGAAGGTCATCAACCCTACCCTAGAAGATAAAAAGTATCTCTCTGCTTTAACTAGCTCAAAGAAGAAAATTAATATAGTGAAAATTAGAATGAAATCTCATGAGCTCCATAGTGAAGCAGGTCATTGGGCAGTTCCTAAAACACCATGAATGGAAAGGATCTGCAATCTCTGTGAGAATAGGAACATCGAGGATGAAAACCACTTCCTCTTAGAGTGCCACTCATACAACCACATTAGATCTCAATTTCATAATCTTTGTCACAATACTGACCTCCCTAGCCTTTTATGATGTCAAATTTATAGTGAGCTTGGGAGGCTTCTCTCCAAGTTTTTTAAGCATAGGAATAAAATCTTAAATCAAACTAAATACCTTGTTTCTTTAGGTCCAATAGACCAAAGTTTGGTCTCAGTGGACGTTAAGCATCGTCATCATCATCATCATCAATTAAATAATAATTCCTTATTAGATACTTAGGATAAATTAATTAATAAAAAAGAATTATAAATTAATTAATTAAACTAATTTATGAATTAATTATATTAAATTATTTTAGATACTTAGGTTAAATAAAAATAATAAAATTAATTAAACAAAACTAACCTATAATCAATGAATAAATAGGTTAAATTTTACATCTTGATTATTTAAATACTTAAGATTCATAGCCTAATTAAATGATTAATTAAGTAATTAAGTAATTTAGTAATAAATAAAAACTAATTTTAATTAAAATAAAATAAAATAATAAAACTAATTATAAAAATAATGAAAGGAATCAGATTACATTACATTATAAAAATAAACTTATAATTAGTATTTAGTCAATTATATTTGTTAGGGATTATTAATTAATTTATTTAACATATAATTAAAATTCAAATAATTAAAATAATTAAACTAAAATAATTATAATAATTAAAATAAAAATTAAAGAATATGTAAGGGTCGGCTTCTATATAAAGATTTATCAATTTCTAGGTCAATATATACTCTGGTTGTAAGATTCTTCTCTCAAGAAACTATCATTCATAATCTATCAATTTTGGTCCTGATGATGGACCCCCTTTGGGGTTCGAAACGTCGACAGAATGAACATAATACTGTGGATAATATGGATCATGCTACTCCAAAAAACTACCACAAAAGCTTAAAATCTAACATTTAGAGTATCTCATCAAGTAGAAGAACTTACTCATTGAAGATTCCACACGGGACGATGAGAATTTTATGCAGAAGCATTCAGAACTATTGAAGCGTTGAGGAAAACACTTTTTTGGAGGATAGGGGCATGTTAGGTCCCTATAATACTAGAGATTCCCCCATTTCTATTGTCATTGTATCCCTTATTGTTATTGTTGTGCCCCTATTATCCCTATATTGTTATTATTGTGCCCTATATAATCCCATTATTGTTATTTTTGTTCCTTTATATTATTATTGTTAGGTTGAATTTGGTTAAATTGTGACCCTTAGGCTTCTATATATAGAAAGGAGGTTTTTTCATTTGAATCATCTAAGAATTGTTCATTTGTGTAATGTAAAGGAGGTTGCCCCTTGAAGAGGCTTATTTCTAAGGCGTTGATCTATCATTTCTATCTTTTTGTGAGCTTGTTTCATAACATAGTTTTATAACATGACATACAATCATGGCAAATTAATGTGGCATATTGATATGGATTTTATAAGTATGGAAATTTGACTCATCAATTGTAGTATAATGAAAACCAATGGAGAAAACCATAGTGCGAAAAAAATAATACCTTATATCTATATGGATTTAGAAGCTTTCGAATCCTCACATATGGAAAAAATAGAAACCAAGAAGATCTAATAGATGGAAAATTTTCATAAACATATTTTATAAAAACTTGTAGATCTAAAAGGGTTATGTAGGCTTAGATGGAAAATTTTCATAAACATATTTTATAAAAACTTGTAGATCTAAAAGGGTTATGTAGGCTTACATATCCAACTTAAGACATGGAGGTTTTTCTCCAACTAAATGTATCAAAGTTTTTCTCCTTAGAAAATATTATAAGTTACTTTATTTAGAACTATGCATGGATGTTTCTACTTATTGCTAAATCAATCACCTTGATTTAGATAAACCATCATGTTATAATATTTGTAAATATTTAAAATTTTCAATTGGTAAAATGATGATCACCATCACTAGAAGATCGCGAATGCTTATAGGAGTTATGATACCACAAATAGAGAAAGCTAAGATATCTTAAGCGATATATTTATTGTTACTCGATGTGTCTTACCTCCTCATAATTAATTTATTAAATATATAAGTAGTAGAGAAAACCAATTCCTAGAGTTAATCCATCACTCCTACACTTTCACTAGATTTCTCCCTCACATTAATAAGAACAAGAAGTACTAGATGGGGAACTTCTTGTTGTGGGGGATGCATGGGATATCCGAATAGGAGGAAATAAGATAGAAAAAAATTAAAATAGATGCATTAGAGAAGAAAAGAATAGAAAACAAAGTTCTAAGTGTATATATATTATAAAAAACATGAGAATGGGTGTAGTTATGTATTGAAAGATCTAGTAATTCAAAATAATCTACTAGAGGTTTTCTGTCATTAGCTAGACCTTCTTATGTATTCTATAAAATGTACAAGATAAAGAGGTTTCTAAGGGATTAAAAATACAAATGGGAGTCATATTGCAATGTGAGGAAAGTAATTTGGGTGCTTGTAATTTCCCTATCATTTGCAAAACTTGGTAGTGGAAATCATTTTGGTTGAAATCAATGTAGATTGAACTAGTGGGTGGAATTCTAGAATTAACTACCTATGGTTTGATGGAAATAATTGAACATACTTGGTGTTTTTATTAATATTATTTTCACTAATATAGGATTATATTAGTATCTCTACTGATTATTTACATTATTCTTATTAGAGTGTTTAATGTTTTGTGGGTAAAAAATAGAAACTTCTTCCATATTCAAAATTATTGAATTTATGTCAGCTTGCGTTAGCTCAAGTGGTGATGCGTGTGGAATGAAGTCTCACCAAACTGGATATCTTGGGTTCAAATATTGTGCTACCCTCCCCCATAGCGGGCTGAATAATGGACATGCAAGACCCAAAAATCAGAGAGTCCTACCAAGCTTACAATTTTCTTTTTTAATTGAATTTCCAAAAGTTGACATATTTTGTTAGAAGGAATGCATATTCAATAAAAGATTATTTCCTTCACTTTATTCCCTTTTAGGTTGGAATTTCTTTCATGAGGTATTCATTTAAAATATTCATAGTTGTTAGGAATTTCTATTTGAGAATTTAAATTATTATTGAAAATCATGAATTTTTTTTATTTCTAGGCCCTAAAAGTTTATTTTTGCTGAATGAAAAATAGAGAGAATATTTTGGAAATTTACTAAAGTTAATTACTCTTATAACTACATGAATGGGATTTGCTTATATTCTGTTAATCCTTATATACTATAAAGTTATATAGGTATTATTTTTATGGGTGTAATTAACCATATAATTTGTGATCATTTTTTAAAATATTCGGATTGAAGTGCTAATACCTATCTCCATGTAAAATGGGTTGAATTTTGGATTTTGACAAAAGAATACTAAGAAAATAGGGTAAAGGGTGTGAAAAATGGAATAAGAAGATGTGCTCATTATAAGGTGTTAGTAGTAGCACATATATTTCATCATGTACACTAGTGGAAGTACAAAGTGGTCATAGTATTTGGATATGTAGGTATCCATACATCTAAAAATATTTATAAGATGCATTCTCCAAAATATTGAATGTTATATGTGGGAATACATGCATAGTAAATGTGGATTTCACAAAATATTTGATGTTATGTGCTATCAAGTTATTACAATTGGGTACTATGACATATCAAGGGGTAGAACAATCGGAATTTGGAAAATCCATCCAAAGGGATTGATGAAAACATTGAACATGGATACTAGAAGAAATAAATATCGAATCTGGAAAATGGAAGTCCATAAATCAAAAAATAATTATACCTAGACATTTTGAAAAAAAACTAGATTTAGATGTCATCAAGGTGGAACACGTGGTGGACACGTGGAGGCACATAGGATGTACCCACCTAGAGTTTCATATTTTTAAATGAAATGGAAAAATTTGTGGCTACTAATCTATCACTAGTGACAAGTTTTTTTGTAAGAGTTTGATGACATGAAATATTATCATGGTCTATCAATGTGGCATGTTGAAAGGGATTTTTGAAGTGTGGACATTTGACTCATTGATTCTAGTATAATAAATAAAAAAGGAGAATAACATAGTTGGAAACAATAAAACCTTATATATCGATGAATTTATAATCTTTTGAATCCCCAGATGTCGAAAAATAGAAACCTAGAACATCAGATATCTGGAAAATTTCATATAAGTATTTTACGAAAACTCCTGTATCTAAAAGGGTTATGCAGGCTGAAATATGCTACTAAAGATATGACATTATGTGGATGTGATGCATGGGTAGGGAAACTATGACATGTCAACTAATATAACACTACACAATGGACATTTATACAAACCTACTGAAGAAAAAAAGAATTGGTTCTACAAAATAAGATTTGAATTTATTTTGTAAGTGGTTAAATATTATTATCATGTATAACTCTTCTTTTGAGGGTTGAAATTAAAATTATAGTTTCTAATAATTTTACAAAATTAGGAGACTTATGTGCCAAGCCCCAATCAATGGTCACATGGACTAGATAATGGGATGTCATCATGGGATAGCACAAAAAGGGTCGAAAGGAGGAAAATGTAAGAAGAAGCATATGTCACATTATATTTCATTAGTAAAAATCTAAAGGCTTCCTTTTTAACACTGGAAGAAGTGAAATATGATCTCAATATATGGACATCCAATTTTCAAGAAAAAAAAAAAAAAAAATTCTAAAATCATTTTTCAAAAAGATGGATGTTGAATGTTGGAAATTGCATGTGATGGAATTTAAACTAATATAATGTTTGACATCATAGACTATAACTATGCACTGGGATATATTAAGTGATAAAGAGAAGGAATTCATATCTATCAAGGGGCATGCTAAGTTCTTAATTTTGACATATTTTGTCACTCTTAGTTACAATTCTTAACCTTTAAACCCTTATTTTGTCTCCCCTTACTATCCCTTTTTTCATGATATAATTATTTCATATACGACAGGAATATGAAAATGACTTCCATTGTAGATTGTCTATTTTGTTAATTTTTAACATTTTGATTTACAAATAAGTTTGGAAATCAATTTACTGACTAGTTGCTATATGGATTACAATCCCTATAGAAACATTTTGATTCGTGTAGAAATTATGATTTGTATAGTTCCATGAATCGAATATAGACATTCTTAAGATGCTTAGGTGTTTTCTAAACTATTTCTAGAGTAAATTATATAGGTATGGAGGAATAGATAAACATGCAATTGATGCGTGCACTTTAAGAGAATGTCCTTAGCTATGTTTGTAATTAGTCAACCGAAGGGTTAGTTGATTAAATGAAATAAGAAAATTTCATGAATCTTATCAAAGAATTTAATTTCATGAATCCTATCAAAGAATTCTTTGGTGGTTACCTATTCGATGGTGCAATAGTCATGGGAACTAGATCTCATTCTTCAATTTTACACATTCCCACTGATTAAGGACGAGGAGGTAAGAGTATCACTGTAATGAAAAGAATTTTGAGAAGTCATTATAATGGCCATATATATAATATTCAAGGACTCCCATGAGGATGATAGGTAGAGAGTGTTGTAACTTGATTTTCAATTATTATAAAAGGATTTTGATCTTATAAGTTCATGTCTGGATTTATATACGTCGCATTGGTTTCATTTAGTTTCATTTAGTTTTGCCATTTATTTCTAGAATTTCACCTAAGCTAGGAAGGTCTCCCTATGCATTTGTACTCATTGTGTTATTTGATGTTAGAGTTGTTCTTTTTCTTTTATTATTTTACTTGAAACTAGTTTTACACATTTCTTGTTTCTAAAAATTTGGTTTTATGAGCTCAATTAATGAAAGAAATTAGAAGGATATAACTTGAAAATAAAGATAATACTTCATATATATATATATATATATAATCCATTGATTCACTGAAAACTATGATCCTAGCTATATTCTTGTGAAAAATAGATGAAAATTATAATTATAAAAGTGATTCTTGTAGCATTTCCTACTCATCGAATAATATATTGTTGAACAATAAATGCACTTTAAATAGCTAACATTATTTTTTGAATATAGGATATTAATAAGACTAACTCTTCCACATGTGGGAAATTACTTCACAAGGATACATCCTTGTTTTAATAATTTAATGTAGCAACATTTAATCATAAAAATTCCTAAAATTTTTGGCACTATTTCTAGGGAAGTGCTAAGAGGAGTTAGTTTCCTTGAAGCATTTAGATGCATACAATTATTATTATTATTATTAAATTGTGTTAAATAGACTTCATGAATGCTAACGGTAGATACCTTAGACATAAAGATCCCATGAATATATTTCTTGATAGGACTATCTCACCCTCAACATCAAATCATGGTGTAGTAAGTGCCATACCTTACACTTAGCCATCTATAGTTTGAACTACAAGAAGAGTATGAATATGTAGATCCCTAGCTTCTCATGAAGTAGGAAAAATCTAGGAAGAGGAAAGGGTTCTAGAAGAATCTAATCCACAACAAGCTATCACATCGACATCCTATCTAGATGTGCATGAATTACTCAGTCGCCAACTAATAAGGTCACTACTTATAGAAAATCCTATATAATAGCCAAAGTATTCTATTAAATTAAAGGAACCTATAGAATGTAACATATAGAGAAATAAAAAAAAACAACAAGATTGAAAACCAATCATAGGAAAATCAAACATTCAAGATTAGTTTGGATTCCAAATTCCAGATTCACAAGAAATTCTTCAATTTAAAAATATTCCACCACCAACACTATGTAATTGCCACTGTATGACAAAAAAGGACCCTAAACCCTTTCATTTTGAATTTGACTTTATATGCAATATTTATGGGTACTCTAATCATTCTCATAAACTTATCTCTATCTACTCTTAAGGATGAAACTTCGTGCTAGTGTATGGGATTGGGAACAAATGGTGACAAAACTTGGGATTCAATCAGCCAATAATTTCTTACAAAATATAAAAATATTGTATAGATAAATATTGGAAAAATATTTTGTATTTCAAGATTTATGAGAATAAATATTCAAAATTTCACTAAAATTGAAAAAATAAATAAATAAAGTCTCTAACATGTGTTGGCTACAATGTTGATATTAATGACCTCTGATGTAATTGATGTCAAAGGATGTAAGGAAGCCTAAGGATCCCTTTAGGTTATTGAGTATGTATGAATGTTATGTCAATCAAGTGAAAGCATTAAACCTTTCTCATTTCCTTCCTCTTCATAATTACACTGCATTACTCGGGCTCAAAAAATTCAAGAAATGGGTAAACCAATTTCTTATTCATGTTGGTTGGAGATACTAAGCTTCCAAAGAGGAATCAATTGGATGTGGTAGTTTTGGATAGCTAGTGTGAGGAGAAACTTGTTGAAGCAATTATATTCATGTTGTTGAGACTCTCACCATGGATTCTCTCAAGAAGGGGCTTCCAAAAAAGTGGAAATTGATCAAATCACATGGTCTTTTAGTTGGACTCCATATTGAATTTGATATGGGTAAGTTGAATTACCTTAGAATTATCTTAAAGGTGGGAGAATATATCCTCAAGGAGCAAAATTAGTGCAACAAGCTCTTCCCTCTAGCAAAATCTACGAGGGATAAGAGTTTAGATACATTAAGGAATGCTTTGAAAATGGTACACTTCATATCATTGGCCTTTTTGGTGATGATGGTGTTCAATGATGATTATACCAATTGTATTTTATTTTTAAAGGTGCACCACAACATGGTGCAGAAAGGATCCAAGCGCAAATCCACATTATGGTCATGATTGTCTTGATGGGTAAAGTAGTGCTATTGTGGAGACACTATACAATGATCTTCATTAGTTATTAAAATAAGGTGTTGATGCAGTAGTTGTCTCAGGTTAAGGTCACATGTAGATGACAATGGATCGCTATGAGAATAATTCTGGTGTGGTCAAATAAGGAACTGGAGGAATATGTGGAAATTAAAAGTGGTTCAAGAATCACTTTCAATGTATAGTCTTTGGAATTGTTAAATGAACAAGAGATTCCATATTGAGTGGTTGTTATTTTAATGCTCACATAAATCTACCTAATGGTGGTCTGGTAGGGCATACTAGAAATATAGAGCCAATGAGTGTTGGGTGGAAGGTGGTTGATGATTCTACAAAGAATATTTTTGATGCAATAGAACAAGTTGGTGACATCTACCTTGTTATTGTATATAATGGAAATGCAGAGGGTATGGTGAAATGAAACATCCCAAGTCATCCAACGAACAATAAATATGGATGTAATAGCCCTTGTGAAAATTCCATGTAAAGATATATAGAGACCAAAAATGATGGGACACGTATTCCAAGCTGAATGTTTGGAAAGACATCCTAGGAGGTGTTCATTTGGGTTTTATGGCTAATGAAATTAGCAGAGGAAATGGCTAAGATTTTGGAAAGGCTTGATTAGTTTAGTTTTGGAGCCCTCTCATTATTCTCTCTCTCTCTCTCTCTCTCTCTCTCTCTCTCTCTCTCTCTCTCTCTCTCTCTCTCTCTCTCTCTCTCTCTCTCATACACTTGGATACTTAGAGTTTTCTTGGAGCACTCTTGGAGGGTGTGGCATACTTGGATTCTTGGAGCAAGAAGGAAAAGGAAGAGTAGGAAAGTGCAAGAAGCATCGACATCAACAACCACATCATATTTTCTTGTAGGTACCAAGTTGTATATATGAGTTCTTCACTAGTTTTGGCATGCATGGCACATACATGTGGTTTCTTGGTTATGATCTATCATTGGCATGGAGGACGACCAGGATTGATAGTGGATTGCCTAGCCTAGCCATTTCCTGGATAGCCTTGGTGATTGTGGGTTTACTTTCATTTCTTTCTTTTGGTTGGTTCTCATGTTTCCAAAGCTTGGGTTGAGTTACTAGTCCTGGAAGCCCTGATTGAACAAATGCTCTAGAAGCCCTATAGAGCTTGGGTTGAGTTACTAGTCCTAGAAGCCCTCGTTGCACAAATGCTCTGGAAGCCCTTGGTGGGTTGAGTTACTAGTCCTAGAAGCCTTGGTTGGACAAATTTTCTGGAATCCCTGTATAAGTTGTGGGTTGAGCTACTAGTTCTGGAAGCCTTGGTTAGACAAATGCTCTTGAAGCCCTAGAAGGCTTGGATGGAGACCAATCTGATGATGGTTTTGGTGATGTCCGATCGTGAGGTGGAATTCATATTTGATGGGTTTAGGTGGATGGCCTTTGGAAGCTCTGATGAGTTTTGGTTGGTGTATTCTATGAGATCCCACATTCATGCTTGGAATATGGCATGAGGGTAAATGGCTAAAGAGAGATTTGGCTCAACCATTCTAAGGTTAGGTGGAAGGTGTTCGTTGCATCTCTGGTTGGTTCAATGCATTCGTTAATGAGAAATCCATTTCCTTTATTTTCAAGTGTGAAGGCACTGATGTATTTATGGATTTGATGGCTAATACGTTTATTGAATTTTTGTTCCTATTATACTGGTTATATACACATTTCATGATAGTATATATATATATGCCTCCCAGCATGCTTTTACTTATATATGAATGGATAATGAGTTTATGAGCTAATGGAGAATAATGCAGCAAATGGCATGGGGGAACAATGATTCATACAGATTCTCAGATAAGTATTAGATCCCTACACTTAATTTTGTTATTTACACTCGTAGGTTAAAGGTTGATGATATGTTTGATGAAATTCCTATCATGGCTATTAGGAGTATGGTGATGATCTTGTTCATATTATTTCTTTTCCATAATTGTTTCCTTGCATCCTTACTAATTCTAAGTGAACAATCCATTTTGGTTGGTGTCTCAAGCTCTGGGCCGAAAAAGGTGGTTGAAATCCTAGAATGCTAGCATTAGTGCCGAGACTAAGTCACCTAGGCAGTGTTTGGGAAGCGTTATAAAGCACCTAGGTAGCGTTCGTGGAGCGTTAGTTGTGAAACTAACTCACATGGACAATGTCTAGGGAGTGTTACCCTGCCCTTATGTCTCTCAAACAACAGTGGGACCCAGGGATAGGCAGTCAGAGTGGCTGATTCCTCTCCTGAAGGTTATTTGGATGATGTTGGGTGACTATATGTGATGTGATGTCAAGTCCATTTCCTTAAAGTCACCAAGGAGGTTGAATCTTATCATAGTGGCCTCTCGTCCCATGTTTACCTCGACTAGCTAGTTGCTTGGGTAGATGTGGGAGGAGGGTGTTACAAAGTGGTATCAAAGCATGGTTCAACTCTTGTGCTAGATGGTTGAATGTTTTAGTCATGAATGCATGTCAGTTGCATGTGTGTCTTTTATACTTGCATTTCATGTGCTTGTTGCATTTGCTTGAGGATTGATTATGGTTGTAATATGGTGATCATGGAGAATTTGATATTGATTTTGTAGAATGCATCTATCATGAGTATGTGACTGGTTGTATATGGTTAGACATTTCTTACATGTTTATTTCATGATACCTACTTACATCCATGTATGTTGGGTTACATTTTTTTTTAATATTTTGATTACATGTCTCAGTCTTGTAGGTTGATTACAAGAGAAGATTGGTTATGTCCGACTGCATGCATTTATGTGTAGGTGTAGTTGACTTGGCATTGCTTATGCATACTGTTGGTTGTAGGTTGCAATGTGTACAATGGAGTAATGTTTTTTGTCATGCACGAGGTCATGGTTTGTGTAGTTGATATGGTCATGCATTGATGATTGGATTAAGCATCCTGAGAATCTGAACAAAGACAATGGTTTGGAAATTAGCAGAAGCTGGCTCCCCGTGATAAAAGAAATCAGAAGTCGCCAACCCATCCCCAGGTAATGCAGGTAATGCAGGTATGTTGTCCCCCTCCTTCTCCTATTCTAATTTCATCATTAAGTCTTCTTTAATAATTTAATGAATATATTTTATTATATTAATTAACCATAGATATTAACCATTTATAATTACTAATATTATTCAAATATATAAAATAAAATTAAAATTAAAATTAAAAAATTTAATTAATTTACTTAATAAATTTATAATTATTATATTATTTAACATATTTATTATTATACTAATTAATTAATTATTAAAATATTTATGTATTATCATTTATTCTAATTATTAATAAATTATTATTTAACATTTGATTAGTCTTATATTATTTTATTAGCTATTATATTAAATAATTTTTTGAATATTAGTTAGCCATAAATATTAATTATTAATTTGTATTAATTTATTAAGTAATTAATATGACTAAATATTATTTAGTTAATCATCATTATTTTTGTCATCTTTAGATTCTAATCTCCTATAATTTAATCTATTTAATAATTATAATTTTATTAATTCCTAATCAATATATTAATTAATCAATTAATAATTATTATTATATTTTAATCATCATTTTATGGGACAATTAATCAATAACAATTGGTCATTATTATGAATTATTATAACTATAAAATTAATTATTAATCATTAATAATAATTATTAATTTGTTTGTTATATTAATTAGTTAATATGACTTAAACATATTAATTAATTAATTATTATATTAGTCAACCCTAAGCCTAATCACCTAAAAAATTTTCTAATATAAATTAAAATTTTTATAATAATTATATTAATATATTAATTAGTTTATTAATTAATTAATTAATTAATTATTATTATATTTAATTATTAATAATATTTAATAATAATTAATTATTTATTATACAATATTAATTAATTATTTATAATAATTGATTTCTATGAATGTAGTTTCATTCTAATTTAATTTGATTAATTAATATTTTAATTATTAATATCATCTTTGTTTAAGGAATTAGTAACTAATATGAATAACAGAAATTATGATTATGATCATTAGGTTTAATAATTAATTTATTGTAAACATATTAATTATTTTTAATGATTTACATGTATAACAACAATATTATTAATATTAATTAAATATTTATTATAAAAATTAATTATTTATAATAATTAATAAGAATAAAATATAAATAAAATATATAAATATATAAATATATAAAATAAAATAAAAATATATAAAATAAAATTAAAAATTCCCAAGCCGACTCTATGTTCTCTATTATTATTCCTCCTCATTAGTATTTATTAAAAGTTTTCTGCTCTTCTTGTATCATCATTCTTCAACCCTGATGATGGATCCCACTTGGGATTTGAAACGTTGGTATAAAGATGTTGAAACTGTGGATTCTCCGATCAATAAAAATGATGAGTATATGGTTTGGCACACATCTTTTATGTGTCTATATGCATTTTTTATGCATGTATGGTCATGGTTATGATTATGCATGTATGGTAGGTCCAACATGCCTTGTGAATTCATTGAAAAAAATTTAGGTCATCATGGTTATATTGGTATGTTATGATGCTAATATGTTGAATGAGATAGAGCAATAGATAAAGATCATCATAATGAGGTTGCAACATTCGACTTTTGGGTGAGAGCATATTGTCATATAGGTTTTCATGTTTGGCATGCAAGTATGTAGATTACGGATTGTTATATGCATTAGGGTTATATACATTAGGTTTACATACATGTTTTTTGATGTTATGGTTACATTCATGATAGATGTTTTCTTATTAGTGTAGTTATATGCACGTGTTGGATACTCAAGAATGATAGTAACTGGTAGTTGTATGCATTGCTATTGTTGTTTTATATTAGATAACCTAGTGATCATGTTGTATGTTGTTGATGAGCATGATATATAGCTTATTGTTGTAATATGCTTTTAACTTCATGATTAGAGTTATTTCATTGAGATCTTGATGTTGTAATTTTGATTGGCCATATGTGTGATGGTTATGTTCATTGCATTGAAGATATTGATGTTATATGTATTGTGTTAAGCTGGTTTGACCTATGAAGATGGTTATGGTTTCAATATTCAGGTATGAGCAGACATATTTTGATATGGTGTCATACTAATCTAGACTGATTATACATATGTGATTGTTATGCATGAACGACAAATGCTTATTAGCTTATGATGTGAACATATTAGTTAGTTAGATGATTTACATTTGAATTGATATGTTGTGAAGTTATATTGTGATAAATAGATTCATTATGCAGACAAGACAACCTCCCCTGAGGTACACTAAGGTATGTGTGGTACATAGTTGATTTGCTTACATAAATAATAGATGGGTGATGTGACAACACATAGTAAGCCTTGATTCCAGCAAGGTAAAAAGCTGAAAGAAAGGAATTGGGCAAGAATTCATTTGGCTATGTTTGGAAGCCCTAATTTCGAATGAATGAGTACTTTGCACACAGGAAGACTTCTTAAACATGATTTAGTTTGACATTATGTGGATATGTGTTATATTCATGAACATGTACTTAACATGTATATTAACTATTCTTTAGCTACAGGTGGATGTGTTAAAGGATTGGAGTCCCTTGAGAGATGGCGTGGATGTGTTCAGTGGAAAGCAATGTTCTTGGCACAAAAGATGAGGTAATTGGTGTATTGTTATTTTTATTTATGCACTAAAAGTTATGTGGTAATGATAGTATAATGCAGGGAGTTGCATGGCAAGAGAGATTGCCATGAAATCTTGAAGAAGGCTCGAGTTGAGCTTTCCCTAGGAATTATGGGGATTCAGTCATGGTGTTCATTGTTAGTCTTGTGCTTTTGGTATTTTTTGATTGTTGCACTTGATTTGCAATTTTGCTTGTGTTTGGTGCATAGCTATGCCACTTTGTTTGTGAAGTCATGTTGTTATTGGCTTTTATGGTCTTCTTCTTGTCTATTTCTTGCCTTGACTTTTGTGTTTGAGTCTTGGGAATTAATTGGGAAAGAGGAAAGTTGATGGAGATCAGGGAGAGATGTGTGGTACCCGAAAGGTAATGTAAGATTCAGATGAATCTTTGTGCTTGAGTAAGCACAGTGGAAGGTAAGGCTATGACAATGAGTTGGATTGGTTGGGTCCATTATGGTAAAAGGACGGTGACAATATAGTCATGAGAATGGTAATTGGAAAATGTAAAGTAAATGGATTTGAGGTGTCATATGCCTTTGCTACATTGGGAACTACTTTTCTCAATGATGTGTATGAATAAAGGAAGTTCTGTTAACCTTGACCTTGGTATTTAGTAATTATGCTATGATCATGATTATGTTGATGTTTATACATGTGGGTATGTATGTATGTCGTTGTTTGACAAGGTGATGATTGTTTTATGCTAACGATTATATATGTATGTATGTATGTACCTATGTCACTGTCCAACTGGGATTGTTAGGGATCATTCTTATGGAGGAATATTTTCTTACACAAGTGAATGACATGAAGAGGTTCCCGGTTCATGAGGAATCAAGTGAGAAGAGTAGACATGAATATATATGAGGTCAGTATCATGTGGTTATGATTTTATATTATTTGTATGTTATGGACAAGTTATATTGACAGATACATAAGCAAAGAAAAAGTAGTGTGGCTTGTGACATGTTGGGACAAACATGGGTAAGACACTCGAAGCAAGGTTTCATGGTATGGACAATGTGGTTTTGTATGTGTGGTACTATTGTTATGCATGTGTTGTATATGTTGTACATGTTTCATTTGTGATGTTGTGCACATGTGGGGTTGTGCATATATAGCGTATGTACATGTTGTTTATGCGATGTTATGTACCAAGTGTTAGCATAGATAGTGTTGTATGAATTTTGCATATTTAGTTTTGAGTATAAATGGTGCTATGTACATGTCGGATATACGGTGTTGTGTAGATATTGTATTGTGTGCATGATGGATATGCGACGTTGTATGTTTATGTGCTTTACGCATGTTGGATATATAGTGCTATGTACAGATGATGCTATGTACATGTTGGAGATGCAGTGTTATGTACATGTGGTGTTGTGTGCATGTTGTACATGTTGTGCTAGGTACATATGGTGTGATGTGCATGATGGTACAAGTGGTTTTGTGTGCATGTGGTGTTGTGTACATGTTGTACAAGTGGCACTATGTGCAGGGGGTACTGTGTACATGTCGTGAATGTGGCGCTATGTGCATGTGGTGCTATGTACACATGGTATTGTGTGCACGTTGTACAGATGGTGCGTGGTACATGTGATGCTGTGTACACGTTGTGCAGGTGGTGATGTGTACATTTCATGTTGTGCACACGTTGTGCAGGTGGTGCAATGTACACATGGTATTGTGTACATGTTGCATATATGGTACTGGTGTACATGTGGTATTGTGTGCATGTGTTTTAGGCATGTGGTACTATATAGGTGTATTGTGTAGTTGTGGTGTTTTGACATGTGTACTTGTAGTGTTGTACATCAGGTATATATGTACGAGTTGTGTTGTATATCCTGTGTGGGTGTATGTGTTGTGTGGCAGGTTTAGGTGCATGTGTTGCATGGTGTTGTATGGCATTTGTACTTGGTCAAGGTGAAGGCACTAGGGGTTTGTTGGGTGTGTCAACTGATCTATTGTGTGTACTAAAAGAACAAGGGAAAAAGTAAGGATTCATGAAATGATAAGTATCGTCATTTTATTTCAGTTTTATTATGCATGTGATTTATGACTATGGTATATGACGATTACATGTGATCTATGATTTTGGTTGTGATGGTGACATGTGATTTATAATTTTGATGGTTATGTTTTGAGCTAACCTGATGTGATATTTATACATGTTGATTTGGTCAAATATGCTAGTTTGATTTGTTGTGACAGGAAGTGAAAAAGATTGCAAATGCACCTTATTGATGAGCTACCAATGACGTATGATATGAATTTATTTCAATTTATTTCAAATCTAATGGAATTTATTTGCTTGGTACAAGAATGCATGAAATGCCCGATTGTGTGATTGAAATTGATAGCAAGAATTGAAAACAATAGAAAAATAAATTGGAACATGCAGTAGTACATTGATAAAGCACTTCAGGAATAGGGCCATTATATGACACTGGTACCCAATAGTGTCCATCGATTTCCATGAGCATGCTATGATTAGTATGTTGTGTTGATGCAGATATATGCCTTAGTTTTTGTATCTTTCGATGCAAGGAAGCCTTGCCAAGGGATGGACTGCCTAGGATGGCGGTGCTAGCAGAACTATGAAGGTCAGTGACTGCACAAAAGGGGTGACTCAATTCCCAAGGCACTGTGTAGCAGAGAAGGGAAGGTCATAGATGGATTTGTTTTGGTCATTAGCATTATCAGATGGAGTCATATTCACATTGGGTGTGATCCCCGAAACAATGAGTCGGTAATTATTCGCTGAGAGGATATGTGGTGTAGGATTATACCACTAGACAATGGATGCAGATTTGGCTTTGCAATGGATTCTGGACTTCTTGGGAAGGAGGTGAATCCTAGTATTACTTTCTGGGTGGAGGTTTGAACCTCTAGATTCTTTTGTTGTGGATGGAGGCATCATATTATTTTATTTCGTAGTTGAGAAAATGTAAATATGTGTATGTGTATATGTGGTTATTATAAATACCGTAATTAGCTATGTTATAATGCTCCAGTATGTGATATGTTGTCATGTTTTCATGACGTTTTGATTTTGAGTTGGTCTTTCATTATAAATACTGCAACAAGGTGTGTTATAAAGCTCCATGGGCAGTAATTTTTTTTTAGCAGTTATGTTAGTTATAGGTGTCATTGAACATCGTGGATGGTGTTCCCCCAAGGGGGAGGGTTCTATAACATCCCTTGTGAAAATACCATGTAAAAATATATAAATACCATAAACGATGGGACAGGTTTTCCAAGCTGAATGTTGGGAAAGACATCCTATGGGGTGTTCATTTGGTTGTTTATGGCTAAGGAAATTCGGAAAGGCAATGAATAATGTTTTGTAAAGTATTGATCAGTTTAGTTTTGGAGCTCTCTCATTATTCTCTCTCTCTCTCTCATACTCTTGGACAATCAGAGTATCCTTGAAGCACTCTTGGAGGGTGTGGCATACTTGGATTCCTCGAGCAAGAAGGAAAACGAAGAGCAAGAAAGTGCAAGAATGCATCGGCATTAGAAATAACATCATAATTTCTTGCAGGTACCGAGTTGCATGTATGATTTGTTCACTAGTTTTGGCATGCATGACACCTGCATGTGGTTTCTTGGTTATGATCTATCACTACTGTGGAGGATGTCTTGGATTGGTAGTTGATTGCCTAGCCTTGCTACTTCTTGGATATCCATTGTGATTGTTGGTTTACTTTCATTACTTTGTTGTGGTTGGTTCTCATGTTTCCATAGCTTGGGTTGAGTTACTAGTCCTGTAAGCCATGTTTGAACAAATGCTCTAGAAGCCCTATAACAACTTGGGTTTTGTTACTATTCCTAGAAGCCCTAGTTGGAAAAATGCTCTGGAAGCCCTTGGTGGGTTGAGTTACTAGTTCTAGATGGATTGGTTGGACAAATACTCTAGAAGCAATATATAATCTATGGGTTGAGTTACTAATTTTGCAAGCCTTAGTTGGAAAAACACTCTGGAAGCCCTAGAAGGCTTTGGATGGAGACCAATCTGATCATGGTTTTGGTGATGTTCGACCATGAGGTGGAATCTCTATTTGATGGGTTGAGGTGGATGGTATCTGGAAGCCTAGATCAGTTTTGACACATGTGTTCTATGAGATCACACATTCATGCGTGGAATATAGCATGGGGGTGAATGGCTAAAGAGGGATTTTGCTCAGCCATTCTATGGCCAGGTGGAATGTTGTAGACCCATCTATAGTTGGTTCATTACATTCATTAATGAAAAATCCTTTCCCTTGATTTTCATGTGTAGAGGTACTGATGTATTTATGGATTTGATGGCTAATACGTTTAATATATTTATATTCCTATTATATTGGTTATATGGACATTTCATGACAACAACTATGTATGGCTCTCGGCATGTTTATACTTGTATATGAATGGATAATGTGTTTATGAGTTAATGGAGGATAACGAATTGAATGGCATGAGGGAACAATGTTTCATAACGATTCTTAGATAAGTATGAGATCCCTACACTTAATTCCATTATTTACACCTATAGGTTACATGTTGATGATATGTTTGACAAAATGCCTGTCATGGCTAGTAGGGGTCTGGTGATGATCTTGTTCATATTATTGCTTTCTCATCATTGTTTCCTTGCATCCTTACTAATTCTAAGTGAACAGTTCATTCTGCGTAGTATCTTGGGCTCTGCGACATACAGGGTGGCTCAAATATCGGAATGATAGCATTAATGCTAAGACTAACTCACCCGGGTAGTGGCTGGGAAGCGTTATAAAGCACCTTGGAAGTGTCTAGGGAGCATTAGTCCTGAAACTAACTCATCTAGGCAGTGTCTAGAGACCGTTACCCTACCCTTAATTTTGTCAAACAGCAGTGGGACTCAGGGATATGCAGTCTGAGTGGCTGATTTGTCTCGTGAATGTTATTTGGATGATGTTGGGTGACTGTATGTGATGTTTCGTCAATTCCATTTCCTTAAAGTCACCAAGGAGGTTGAATCTTATCATAGTGGCCTCTCGTCACATGCTTACCCCAACATGCCAATTGCTTGGGTTGATGTGGGAGGATGGTGTTACAATGGAAATATTTAGATTATCACTTCTCATACTTGTTCCCTACTACCAATTTCTATAGTAGGTCTTGAACTTATGAAAGGAGTGAGGTTTCATATTAATTTGAAACTACTGAAGTTAGTGAATATTACCTCCATGGTAATTAATCTCTTGGGATTTGAGGATCCATTACATTTTATGAACCAAAGTCTAGAATGAGGTTGCACTAAATTTATATTATTTTTAATTCACATGTATGGCACTTGAAAAATGGTTTGCAATCTCATTGCACCAAGAGGTACATTCTACAACCTAGTATGACCCCAATGTGTATGTTTTTCACGTCCTCAGAAATAATAAAAATATTTTTTACTAATGTCTACCAAAATATTAACTTTAGTCTTAAATTATATACAACTTGAATCTTTAGATTATATATATCTCTTTGATATTATATTGACTCAGATTAATTATTAAAATATAACTATGTATTATTATATTTAATTTGAATGTAGAATAAATTATCTCATGCATTTAATAGTTCCTTTATCATATACATGAATTTGAATTGGTCATAAATTTACCTTTAACAAAAAACTTTATCACATTAAAACTCCAAATTAAGTAAAATTTAAAACATTTTTACTCTCTACTAAAGTCAATACCATCTCTTAAATAAAAGGAAAAAGGTTAATTCAACACAAAGAATTGAAAATCATGCTCCAAAATATTTTAATATTTTTTTAACTAAATGTTGTAAAATGAATATTTAAAGGGAAAATCATATCCTATGGATAAATTAAAATCTTGAAAGACATAAATTTTTCCACATCAAAGTTCTAATATTTTGAAATATTAATTTGATGTAGTTTTAATATAAATTTTGTTATCATGCCATTTAAAAAATATTATTACATCTAATATTAACATTATTAAATAAAACAACATTGGATTAATTCAATATTAAATTTAAGATGATATTAAATTTGTTATATTATAATATATATTAATATATCATGATATATATTAACTCTAGATATATGTGGAGGGAAGAACAAAGACATAAAGTGATAGAGGTAGAGAGACAGAGGGAGTTACAAGGAAGAGATGGAGATGAAATGAAGCATAAGGGAGAGGATGAATGGAGAGAGAGATGCATGGGGTGGAGGGGGGAGGAGGGACAAATTTGGAGGGTAGAGAGAGAGTGAGAGAGATATGGGTGGAGAGAGAGGGAGGTAGGAGAGAAAATGGTAGAGGGGAAGGATATGAGAAGAGAGCTTGAGAGAGGGGGAAAGATGCAAGGATAGAGGATGGACAAAGATATAAAGTTGGAGGGGGCAAGAGGGATTGAAGAGGAAAGACATATATAGATCAAAGTGGAGAGAGAGATAGAGAGGGAGTGACAAGGGATAGATCGAGGGAGAGTGTGTATGTTCTAGGGTGAAATAGATAGATGGAAGGAAAGGGGAACCGAAGAATGATGAACATGAGAGGGAGGAAGATAGTGACAAAGTTGGAGAGTGAAGAGAGAGAGTATGGGGAGAGGCAGAGGGAGATGAGAGAGAAAGTGAGAAAGAGGAAGGAGGCGAGAGAGAACATGAAAGAGAGTAGATAGGGAGGGAGAGAGAGATGGATTTGGAGGGAAAGAGATAGGAAGGTCAGAGGAAATACATAGAGAGAGAAAGGTGGAGAGAGATATGGAGTGATAAGGGAGATATAGGGAGAGGGAAAGAGGAGAGCAGCAGGGAAGAGGGATAGAATGGGAAGAGATAGAGTGAAGGGGAAGATAGACGGAGAGGAAGAGGGAGGGAGGAGGGAGGGAGAGATATATAGTTATAGAGAAAAAGTGTACATTTTTTGGGGTTGATATAGAGAGATAAAAGATAGGTAGAGGGATACAAAGATATAGATGGGAGGTGAAGAGAAGGATAGAGAGAGGGAGGAAGAGATAGATAGATATAGAGAGAGAGTGGGTGTGTCTGTTTTAAGGGGGTGGGGTGAGATAGAGAGACATATTAGAGATGGAGTGAGATATAGGTATAGATTGGGGGGAGAGAGGGAAGAATATTTCTTGCACTATATGCATTGATTTCAGTGTAGATGTTGGTTTCTAATCTTATTTTATTTCTTTCATTATAAGAATTTATTTGAGTGTAGATGTTGTTTTGTAATACTATTTGATTCCTTGAATTAGATGGATTAGATGTTCTTCATATTGAGACTATAAGTTATTAGTTCAATATTTTTGAAGATTAGATGGAGGGGGAGAGAGAGAAGAAGATTCCTTGCACTATATGCATTGATTTCAGTGTAGATGGTGATTTCTAATCGTATTTGATTTTTCACATTAGATGGATTGATTTTAGTGTAGATTTTGATTTCTAATTGTATTTGATTGCTTGTAGTAGATGAATTGATTGTAGTGTAGATGTGAATTTCTAATCCTATTTGATGGCTTGCACTACATACATTGATTTAAATGTAGATGTTTATTTCTAATCTCACTTGATTCTTTGAATTAGATGCATTGATTTCAATTTAGATGTTTCTAATCCTATTTGATTGTTTGTGTTAAATGCATTAGGTGTTGTTAATATTGAGGTTGTATATTTAAAAAAAAATTCAAGATATATTTAGTAATAGGTAGAGGGAAAATATTAAGAAATAATTAGTTTTCAGAAGTTGTGATGCCTAGAATTAAAATGAAAATGATGTGCAACAAAGTGAAAATTAATCCTTGAAAATATCACCTCCCTTTTCATCACCAACTAATTACTAATAGAAAATTACATATATTCAAAATTACTAATAAATAATTGGATACAAAATGTATTTAAAATATTTATAAGAGGAAATTATATATTTATAGACATGAAAACAAATCAAAATATTCTCTAAGGAGATGTGATAATTGTTTGGAGAGATAAATAATGAAAGATTTTATAAATTTGGCCACTCATTAAAAAAAATTCAAAAATATGTTATTTCTTGACTTTGCGAAATAGATTGTAGAGAATACTAAAAAAGTCGTAAAAATATTCTTGAAGGAAATAAATTATTTCAAATATTAGAAAAGAAAAAAATTATCTCAAGAGTAATCTTCAGCTAGTAAATTATTAAAACTACTCTTCAACATATATTCTGTGATTCTTAGAGGAACTCTATTTAGAATTGATTAGTTTTCAAAAGGCGTGATACCTAAAATTAAATGAAATAGATGTGTAATATTAGTCCTTGTGAAAAATATTGACAAGATTGTATGCTTTACTCATCGCCAACTAATTACTAATAAAAAGTTATATACACATATAAAACTATAACACAATAATTATAGTATTAACAAGCATACCATCCAAATTCAAACAAATAAACACACAAACCACTCAATGCATCTAAGAGAACATGTACAAACCATTCAAGGAAAAAAAACACAAATTAAATTAAAGAATATAATTTTATGGTCATGCCAATCAAAGGAAACCTAATGTGAATTTTCAATTTTATCTCAAACATACACATAATAATGATAATATTAAAATGTGAGGTCCATCTAAAATTGGATATATCATGCGTCGAGTGATCAAATTCCTCGAGGTGAATACATTTCCTCAAGTTCTACACATGAAAAAGAAGGTCTATACCTAGAGCAGTATGATCCCTCTCGGTGTATGATAGATCATGTGTTAGATTTATCTAAGCTGGTATGTAATGTAAATTAATGGAACAAAGCCAAAAATATTGAGAGATAATGCCCTCAGCGGTGTTAGTGTTGACATCGGTCAAATGAAGGTTGATGAGTTTTTCTTTACCATGGTAAACACCCATTGTAAATATCCATAGTTTTTAGCTCAGACATGATTTCAATTGTGCATCAAAAACAATATATATGTAGGTGTCATGATTTGTGTACATAAAGTAAACCATAAGCACATATCCGAGAATTAGTATGGTTGGTGTGGCACAGTACATAAATGTAAACCAAGCAATAAATCATAGAGTTGAGAGAAGATATTATTTTAAACATTTTTTTCTTCTTCTTGGTTCAAAAAGTCATATCTTTTCTTAGGACAAAATTTATTTGAATTGTTGAGGTCCTCTTATTTTGGGTTGGCTATGAGCTGAGTTTTTAAGGGAAAATATTTTTCTATATGAGCCTGATATTATTTTTTCTGAAGGTTCAAGCATATTAAGCACTAATTTTACCTAGATGTGTGAATGACAAAACTTCTTTGGAGTGAGCTAGATTTCTGAGTCACAGTTATGTGTAGGAACAAGCCTATTAACAGTAAGTTTTGTTTTATATTTTTTTCCTTGTCTTTGGGATTAAAATTTTTTTTAGAAGGCTAAATCAGTTTATAGGCTAAGCTTTACTTTATTTTCCAAGGACCATATCTTAGGGAAGCATAAAGGGAAAAATGTCTATTTCAAGGGCATGACTTTAAGCAGAGCCAATTCTATGTTTGAAAGGCCAAGTATTCCTCTCATTGATGTGAAGTCAAACCAAGTCTATCAAGTCTATTTGATCCTCATCATATTGAGTCATGTTTGATCAATCCAAGTTTATTTGAAACACCGACCCCCTTAAATGTTGATTCAACATTTTGTTTTAAAGATGAGCTTTTCTAATCCACACTTGTCTTCTGAGCCACAATTTATTTTTGTGCATTATTTGTACAAGGCTAAGTTCTTATATATTGGATATGGTCTAAGGTTGATTTGCATCCCTATTGTGCTCAACTCATATTTTTTTTGGGGGTTGGTTCCGAGCCACATTTGAATGGTCGAGGTTATTATTGGAAAGAGGTTGTGTTATAAAACTGAATTTGTTGGGGAAAATTTATTGTCCATTTTATTATTTTTCCCATAGGATAGAATTCCATCTTTCAAGGCGAAATTTATTCATTTTTTTAAGCCAAGTTTATGACATGGTTGTAGCCTTAATTTTTTGATCGGGTATGTTAAAACGAAAAGTTAAGAAGATGAATTGTTAAGTCTGCTTGCTAAGAATTTTGGCTATATTTTTTATAATGTTCTTATTTTTAATGATTAATTTTTATGAAGTGTTGAATAAGCTGAAGAACTATGAGTTATTGTTCAAAAATAAAAATTATAGTATTTTTTGTTGTGGGGATGTGTTAAGCTACAAAGATCAAATTAGAGGGGTATTTTCTTGCTTTTTAAAGTTTGAATTGAAGGCTTGTGGGTCAAGTGTTAAAATGTCATAAAAATGAGGTCAAATTGTTCCTCTAGAAGGTTGGTTCCTACAAATTGATTTAGGACCAGGGTGCCTCCATCAAGTTTCTTCCTAAAATGAGTGGGTGCTTCCGAAGTTCATAGGTTGGTCCCTCAATCAGGTTAGAACCTACAACAACTTAGTTCTTGCATATTTCTGAAGTTGGTGACTCAATTAGGTTGCAACCTTAAGGAATTTGGTGCAATGCATATTTTGGGAGATCAATGTCTTTTTCTATTTAGTGCTTATCAATTATTGTTAAGAGGTATTCATGAAGAAGATAAGAAGAATTTTGGTTTTGTCTCGAAATGGTTTCCACTTATGTCTCGTGTTCTCATGTGTTTATCTGATGATTTTTGTTGATGAATTATGATGTTTTTACTTATGACGAATTACTAAATCTATTAATTGGCCATTAAAACATTATCATAATTCAAAAAAATGATTCCTAAGGCATATCCAATGAATTGTGGAAATAAAAGAAAGAGTAGGAAGAATCCATCATAGAATAAGAAAAAATCTATCAAGGGATATGATTATAAAAGAAATATATCAAATGTGGTAGAAATACGAGATGACTAAAATAATATTTTCATCCTCTTCATGGTTGGATAGGAAAATTAGATAAAGCAATGATCTAGTCCACACTATTTTAGTTGTGGAAACAGGGGTCACTATACTTCTATATGTGCATATCTAGTCAATGATTATGAACATGATGTTCCTAATTTAATTGACTTTCATCGGTTAGAAAAATAAGTCAAAGGAGAAGACAAGATTATTTCCTTTCTAAAATAAATAAATAAACTTTATAAAGAAATGAAAATGAAAAAGGAACTATTTAATAATATGGAAATTAGGACCAAGAAAAAATAATTACGAAGGCCCGACTAGAAAAAGAAAGACAAATAGAAGAAGTGAGGCAAAGAAAGCTAAGGAAGAGAAAGGTTCAATGTAATAATTTGGAAGATAAAATTATTTCATCGAAAAGTAAGTTAGGGAAGGCCAATAATTAGTTGATAAAGTATGAAAAAAAGAGCATGAGTTTGTTAAGTGTACATATAAGAATATGATTCTAATACTTTGAAGAAACAACTAGAATAATTTAAAAGAATTAACTATGCTTTTGTGAACTAGCTTAAAGAAAAGATGCATGAATGTGGAAAATTAGAAGGGGAGGTAGTTTGTACAAGGAAGAAATCAAGGGAAGTGAATCAGAATTTGAATTGGTCAGAGGAGCTTAAACTCTAGACACAATTCTAAGTAAGCATATATCTCCTCTCATTAAAATAGGCCTTAGTTATATGTGTAACATACCTTAATCCTGAAATTTTTCTTTTTTGATTGGGATGAAAACCATTCAATTCCTTTTATATTAGTAGTTGGGTGGGTGTAACAACTTTTGTATTCCTTTTTTTAAACCATGACTTCATTGTTTCATGTTTTTTTAATTTGTCTTCATAGCATTGTATAATGGTTATCTTGTTCCCCCAATATGAAAGATAGGTTCATTCTCAAGTTCCTTTCATTGAATATCTCAAATAAGCTAGTTATTCCATGTTAGGTCCTAAGACATAATGGAGGAGACCTCGCCATGCTATACCATTTCCAAATATCTTTACTCCTTGTGATTGTGTGTCGTGGGTAATTCCTAACATGTTGTGAGGTTATTAAGCGTCATGGCTCACAATTAGAGTAATATTTTATCTACATAATCATAAATTGAGATACATATAAACATACGACTTAGAGTAATGGTTTATGTGCCTAATCATAAACCTAGATACATACAAGCATACTACACTGTTACAGTATACTTTAAACTTATATTGAAAGCCTAGAATTCATATCGATGTAGAATTCATGGTATGTGTCTTGGTATACATGGCTCCTCATATGGTAGCTAGCCCTAACCACTAATGTTATGTGCAAGAAAAGGAACAAATCACATATGGTGGAATGATCTGATGGCGGTGAGTTTACTGGAACCATTTTGGTAAGGTTACCTCCTGTATTGTTGACTCATTTGATTTGTTTGTTGGTCACCCTAGTCTCTATGAATCGGTGATGGTTCAGCCTCCAAATCTTAATCCATGTTAATAGTGCTATTACATTATTGTTCGTTACACTCCCCTCCTCTCTACCTATTTTACCAAATAGTATTTTATCTTTTCAAGGGTTGTTTTTACTGGGTATTCTACCAAGACTTGATAGGGACATATCTAGTAAATCATCCTCACTTGACTATTTCTTTCCTTCAATTCAAATGTGTCATATAGGTTTCTTCTTATCTAAAAATGAGTCTAGAAGTCATTCCAGGTGTCGTAGGAACCATGAAGCAGTTGGATGGTTCATGACTTAAGGTATTAGCTGGATCTTCATATGAATTTTCTCTAGTTTCTACATTCCATTAAGTCATTGGTTCTCTTTCCTTCACCTTGTAGATATTTTATTGTAGGTTACATAGCCTACAAATATCATCTTTACGATTAAGGGATTTCTCCAAACCCTATACTTAACTTTGTTCATTGTAGAGGGGGAAATAATATTGCAATGTCCTATGAATTTTAATTAGGAAATTCCATGTTTTACTTCAAGTCATGCACCCTAATGAGCTTGAGGATCTTTGCTACCCAAAACAGTTTCATTCTCATCATATTCTGGTCTAATTGACTTTTTGTGGAATGAATTCTTTTTACTATATTTTTTAGGTTAAATTATTCTTAGAGTCTTTATTTATCTATAAACAATGGTTTTTAACGAAAACCTCCTCGTTTATGACTCAAGCTTCCTTCTAAGAAAACTGAAAGTGACTTCCTCTTAGCTCTAAAGGTGTCTACAGAAGGCTATCCAAGCAATGTCGTATTTTTTTTCTCCATTACATTTTAGGCCCTTTCTTATTAGCTAAATTCTCCCTTTTTTTAGTGTATTTTCAAATTTGTTTCATATCCTACTCTTCTAGGGTTACAAGAACCCACAATTATCACAACCACATTTTTTTAGTGGATTTTTGGATTGGTTTCTTATCCTACTCTTCTCTGGTTACAAGGACCCATAATTATCGCAACCACCTGGATATCAAGCATGAATGAGTGCACAAGGTTCTTACATAAGAAATCATCTCTAAAACACAACCCTAAACATGTCTTATCATTAAGAGGTAACGTTATTACCCTTCAGTTTGCTTCTATTTTCTAATTGTCTTCATAATAGTTTCAACCCTCAACTTTTTCCTTTTGTTTTTGTTCCATCCTTAAACTATTGAATATAATAATTGTTTTCCTTCTAAGAATTCCCAATGGATTAACAAGCTAAGGGAACCCTCCCTCGGGTAACATCATGAAATGTTCTTTCTGAAAAAACATTGTTCTAGAGTTCTTTTAGTAACAAAAATAAATAATAACTCATGGTTTTCTTGTCTTAGTACTCTAGATTCAACCTTCAATCCTATCGTCCAATAAATCCAATACTTTCTCTACTTAATTTCTATATACCCATATCACTTAGGTTACTAGATTCCCATTTGTGATCCTCTCCTTTTGTCATTGTAGGGTTGTCTTCCACCATAATGGGATTAATATTGACATAATTACTCTATTCATGGACCATAATTAAGTACACTTATTCTACGATGAGTTTTGTGTGTGAACTGAGTTGCAACATTAAATCAATACTTATGCTTGAATTAAAGAAAATGGTAACTAGCTATGTGTGGCATGTTCTTTTTTAATTCGTGCAATTAATACTTATAAATTTATTTAGTTGAGTATTGAATTCCCATTTTGGTCACTATCCATGTGATATTCACAATAATTTATAATATATAAAATTTACCTCTTTTAATTAATCTTATAATATTCAGCCTTATTTGGGTCTCTTATTTATGATATATGCATTTATAATTTTAATAAAATTTTCAGTTTTTTTTTGTTACATAAGTTCTTTAGAATTTTTCCGTTGGTATTATTGGATTCCTCTACTAGGACCAATGAATCTTATGTTTTTCAATCATCTTAATATTCTTTAATATTAGAACTCTATCTTTTTTCGTACTTGTAATGTTTTGTATTTTCCAAATTACTTCTACCTCCATTTCCCCCCTAGTTGTACTGTGTATTAGCCTTCTAATTACGAATAAAATGTTATTAACACATGGAAAAACCCATAAGCTCTTGCATATGAATAAATTAGTAAATAAATAAATTCCATATTATATCTCCATAGATACCTCAAATTGTATCAGAGTTATTTTATACCATTTACACTACATTTTCTATTAGTTTCTCATAATTACAAACAAAGACAAGACAAATTTTAAATTCCTTGTTGGTTACTATTCATTTTTATTCTACTAATATTTCCTTCATAATAATTTATATACCATTTATATTTACACTATTCGAGTTTTTATTTATGCAATTCTACACGCATTTAATAATTTGTATGTTATTATCTTATATGCCCTTCTTCAACAACCTATATTAGATTGTACTACATGTTATAGTTGTATTGAGAGCCACAACAAAGGCTCTCTAAGTCTCCCAAATGAGGCACTCAACATAGAAATTATTAATAGAATATAAAGCTGATAGATCTGTATGGTAGGGTGTGGTATCCCTTCCAATGGAAAACTTTTAAAATTGTCCCATACATAGATCTACAAAACTTTGGTAACACATAGGGGCATTGCACCTAGGAGTTTTCCATATTGTTAGAGGATAAATTAATATGGGATTTTATACTCCATGTTTACTTTCCCTCTACTATTACTTTCAATTCATGCGTAGATAACAAACAGTTATACTAATACTTATTAAATAACAACCATAATTTGAGTCCTTCACATTACTATATGTACTCTGATCTACATGCATCAGTAAATATCCCTTGTTTAATATGTATGAATTATTTCTTACCATGTTGAATGTAACTTCAACCATAATCAATACTAGCAAGTAAATCTCACTAATTTAACATTGAGTGGTTCCATTAGCATAGAGTCATTCATTGAAATCAAACCAATACTATACTACAATAATGTAGTCAACATTTTTGTTAAATACAAACATCGACTTATCGAAAAAATAGAAATTCCTTTTGGAATGCAATTGGGGATTTCCCGTTCCTCCAAACCAATGAGTTGTATTCCACAAACTTCGACGAAGCTTAGGTTCCTTGTTTCCTCCTAGTCTCAACATCTCCCAGTTGTGTTTATGTAGTAGTATATATTGTTTTCTTCCCAACATATTTTCCTTGCAATATCCTACTTTTAAGGTCTAGCCACCATTTTTACTTTTCCCAAGCCTTATTTAAAATATGAAAAAATATTTTATTTCTCCTACATAAGCACACCTTTCTCTCCCACTATGCTTATTATTTTCCTTTTACCCAAACTAGCATGTGTTTGAATCTAATCTTATATTTCCACTCAACATAGTATCTCTCTTTGTTTATGATATTTCATAGTGGCAATGCTTACCCCAAAACAACTAGGATAATTTTGGAGGTTCCACCATTTGGACTTTAGCACTTAGCATGCATTTTTAGATAGAAAGAAGCCCAAATTACTCACTTTCAGTTTCTCATTTGAAGAAAAGGAAACTTTTATTCATTATAATATTTAATTACATTCACCATTCAAATTAAGTGATGGCCCCATGGCAAACAATCTCAAAAAATATTTACAAGTAAATCTAAAATAATCATGTCTTCAAAAGAAATTTTTCAAGGGGTATCACATCATCCCCCCTTGAATTAAACATCATCCACAATGTTTCCTCAATTTTCATCACCTATGGAAAAGCAAATGGAATGCTTCATGCATTTTCACCACCATCTCTTAGGTAGCCACCTTAGGCTTGGAATACTTCCATTTCACTTTAACCTGGGTGATGACTTCATTTCGAAGTGAAGTTTCCCCCTTGTCTAAAATTTGTAGAGGTTTGACCTAGAACTCACCTTCTTATTTAACCTGCACCACTTTCAATTCAATAACATGAGTAGGATTTTGAAAATTTTTCTTCAGAAATGATACATATTTATTTAGGGATCATGAAGTTAGTAGGCCACTAGTCTTTCTCTAGGTAGTATCTTGAATGCTCCATAGAATGTGGGTGCTAAGTTAGAACAAGTTCCTAATTTCGAGGTAATCCTTCTCAATATAAATCTAATTTAGATATATTCCCCCAAATTATATTCTTTACATAGTATTTTTTGATCTGCATGAGTTTTCTTCATTTTTTCGGATACCTTTAGGTTCTACCTCACATTTGGACCATGTGTTCCATATCTTTGAAGAGCTTCGGTCCTAGAACAAGTGTATATTTAGTTAGAGTCAAATATAAAGGAGTATGTCATTTTCATTTCTAGAGGAATTCAAAGGGGCTCATTCTAAAGTATTACTGATAATTACTGTTGTAGGAAAATTTAACAAAGTGAAACTAATCTTCGCACTTCGTGTTTTGATCCATCACATACACGTAAACCATATCCTCCAGGATATGGTTAGTCCTTTCAATCTTCACATTTTATGGAGCATTGAATATTGGTTGTGTATCCATTCTTTTGAAATCCTCCTTCGAAAAATTGGAGGTAAACATTGCATCTCTATGTGATATGACCATTTTTTATACCCCATGTATGCCACAAATCTCTTTCATAAAAAAATTAGCTATCTACAAAACTTTATATGTAGATTGAATTGGCATAAAGTAGGCTACCTTGCTCAATTTTTCAACCATCACCATGATTGAATCATGCTAATTTCTTTTTCTAGGTAATCGCATAATGAAAGTTAAGGATATGATTTCCCAGTTTCATTCTACAATGGGTAGAGGATTTAAAAATCCAGTAGCATGTTGGTGCTCGACTTTAACTTTTTGGCATTCCTAACACTTAGCTAAGTACTCAATAAATTCTCCTTTGATTATTCACAATTAAAATTCCTTAATGAGTACAGTAAGAACTTTATAATATCTTGGATGAGCTGAAAATTAATGTTTATGGCGTTTGTCTAGAACAAGCTGCCTGAGTTTAGGCACATTTGCAATGTAAAATTTGTTTATAAATGTTAGAAGATATTATTTATTAATTGAGAATTTAGTTTTTCATATTTGGTAAACTTCATTTCTTAGTTTTTCCTATATTTTCCTATACACATGGCCCACCAAAGTTGCTACTTTAAATTGTTCCACAAAATTTGTCTTAATACTACTAATGAAAACCTCACCAATTTGACTTCCACTTCTCATTAATGCATCCGTATCTACCACTTTATTCTCACTTCCTTTAATATGTTTGATATCAAAATCAATTTCACTTAGAAAGGTCATCCATATTGGGTGAATCGCATTTAAATATGGGGGCTTGAAGAATACTTCAAGCTGATACGATGAATAACGAGCATAAATTTCTTACCTAATAAATAATGGTGCCACGTTTTTAACGGATGTATTACGGAAGCCAACTAAAGGTCATACGAAACATAAATCTTCTTATGATGCTTGAATTTCATAGACGCATAGGCTATTACATGATTGTATTGCATCGATACACCACCTATCCCTTCTAAACAAGTATCTATACAAATAGCATAGTCCTTATTATGGTAAAAAACATTATTTATAAGGGTTATTGTTAATAAATATTTTAGTAGCCATGGCTTTCTTGGGACTTATTAGTCAAGAAAAATGTATTTCCTTTTCTTGTAGGGAGGTTATAGAGTGGGATAACTTATAAAACCCTTCAATAAATTTGTGGTAATACTTTGTGATTCCCATAAAAGTATTGATATCTGCTACATCCTTAGGGACAAGTCAATTAAGAATTTATTTGTCCCTTTCAGGATCTACTACAATTCCTTCCTTGGAAATCACATTCCTAGGTATTGGTTCTAACACTTATAGAATTCACATTTATTGAACTTAGGATCTATTTGTTGTTCTCTATGTGTTTTCAACATTATTCTCAAGTGATGTTAATGTTTTTCTAGGACCTTGGAGTAGATTAAGACGTCATTAATTTAAATCAACACAAATTTATCTAATTACTGTCTAAAGCAATGTTCATTAAGCGCTTGAATATGGTTGGAATATTTATGAATCCAGACAGTAGTGCAACAAACTCATAGTGGTCATATGTAGCTGTAAAACCAAAATTATGTATATCCTCTTCTTTAATTCTCAGGTGATGATAACTAGACCTTATATGTTTCTTAGAAAATATAGTGGGTCCTCTTAGTTCTTCAAATGCATGATCTATTATAGGTAGATGTTATTTATTCATGATTTTTAGCTTATTTAACTACCTATAACTAATACATATTCAGAAGTCTCCATCTTTCTTTCTCACAAAAAACACTTGTCCTCCATAAATTCAAATAATTAGCCTAATTTATCCTTACCCATAACCTCTTCAAGTTGCTTTTTTAGTTTCAAAAATGATTGTACACTCAATCCTTAGGGTGTTATGGACACCAGTCTAGCCCCAGGTATGAGCTCAATAGTGAAATGAGTATCAATTTTGGGTGGTATCTCGAGAATCTCATCTGAGAGAACATCTTTGAACTCTCGAATCACATCTAAATCATATAATGTTTCGGTCATATTTTTTAATGTATGGTATTGTATTTTGACAACAAATAATTTACGGCCCTTTTGGGCACAGCTCTGAAGTTGTAGGGATAGAATTTTCTTGGTGGAAATTAGTCATGGTATCCCTTTTATAATGTCTACCTCTCCCTCATCTATGGTTTAGTAAATATTATTCTTCAAACGATTAAGATTGATATTTGTTTTTCTAGCCATTCCATTCCTACCAGTACATTATAACACCGTACGGGTAAAACATCCAGGTTTAATATTTATTTACATCCATTCAATTTAATATAATAGTCATTAAAACATTTGATAGGTTTCTCTATTAAATTTACATTTATCCACTACTTGTGGGCTGGTATAACTTAAAATGGATCTTGGATCTATTAAAATGTCCACACAGGTTGGTTTAGAAGATTACCTTCAATTCTAGTCATGGTAGAATGGTGTTTTGCTTGATAATATACTAATATTGCATTGATTCCAGGAATGTTTTTGGGAATTTGATTTTCATTGGATGCCTCTTCTACATTCTCTAAGGATTGAATTGATATATATTATATGGGCAATTATAAAACATGTTATGTTCTCTATAGCCCCAACACTTCAATGGTTCCTATTCTTTCACATTAATTTATTTGTTGTTCAGATCATATGTTTTTGATCTTGTTTGAGATTGACACCTGTCCTATTCATTATTTTTTTTGTTAACATTTATGTTATGGTGATTTTAGATAGAATTTTTAAATGGATCATTTTTTCACCTTTTTATTCCTAGCAAAAATCTATTATTTTTCTTATTCTACTAGATTTTTGAATTTTTCACTCCTTTTCTTGGACTGTTGATAACAAATTTTGGCTTTCTAATAGCTTCATCCTTAATTTTTGTGTTATCATACTCAAATTTTTTTTGTTTGAAAAGGAAATGCAGTTCATAAATTGTTGAACTTTATCCTTCTCCTCACAAATATAGGGAGCATACCATGATAGATGGGTCAACTTAGTAATATGTTCATCCATGGTCATCTTACCTAACTTTAGCTCATGAAATTCTTTTGCAGTATCATCATAGTATCCCTCTTCTAGGTACTTTTCCTTGAAATATTTATCGAAATTTTCCTAGTTTACAACTTCCTCCTCTATGATAAGAATTTTCCTTATATATTCCCACCATAATGAGCCCTGTCCTTAGAATTAATAAGTGGCTAGTCTAGCTTTTAGATTGCTAGAATACTCATACACTGGAAAGTGCTTACTCATAGTTAATAGTCATTCCTATGTTTCTTCTTTCGATTCACCATCAAAGATAAGTTGTATAATCTTATTTAACTCCCCTTGTAGTTCTAACTTCAATTTTTTCCCTTGATTCAGTATTTTTGCGAGTTTTTTTTATTGAAGTTTGTTCATTTTATTTTTCCTCCTCTAGTTTTCCAATCTCATTCTCATCAATGATGTCTTGATCTTTTCATTTGGAGCAATCTTCGATATCCTCCTTTGCATCTAGTCCTACTCTTTTTAAATTTTGTTTTTCAGTTAAATTCTTAACAAGCCTTTCCTTATTATCAATTTCTTTCAACAACTATTCATTTTGTGTCCTAATACTAGCAAGTTCTAGTATTAAGCCTTTTACAATTGCCAATAGTTCCATTTGGTGATGCTTCCTCTCTCATCTACACTAAAACAAAAACTACTCCATCAGGAGGTCTTTCAGATGCTTCTACCATCAATGTCCTCTTTTCTACATCTCGCTTTTCTATACAAACAAACATTTATTTTATTAAATTCTAGTTGTTGGTTGGGCCATAATCTTGCGTGTTGTGACCTACAACTCTAATATCACATGTAAAAAAACTTAGTTCACAAATTATTTATTTATGGATCAAAACCATTTAATTCTGCTTGTATTAGTAATTTGGTGGGTGTAAGTATGAACTTATTGTTTTTGTGAATACAGAACTTAACTATTTCATGCTTCTTTCATTTATCTTCATTGTATTGTATCATGGCTATCTTTTTCCCTCAAAATGTGAGGTGGGTTCATTCTTAATGTCCCTTTATTAACATTTTCAAGCAATATACTTATAACATGTTGGGTCCTAAGACATAAGGGTCAACACCCATGATGTGAACTTAGAGTAAAGGTTTATGTCCCTACTTATGAAGCTAGATACAGATAAACATACCATATGGTTAAATTATACTTTTGACCTTAATTTTTTAGGAATAAAATGCTTTTCCACGCAATATTGGTGAAACGTCACCTCGTGCATTTGGCTAATCATACAATGGTTATACCTGACCAACCACATGATGTGCTATAAAATGAATGGATCATATTTCATGTAATGGCCCAATGGTGGTGAGTTTCTTGGAACCAATTTGGTAGGGTTACTCCCCACCTTGTCGACTCAGTTTTTATGTTTGTTGGACACTCTAGTATCTAGATCTCATGGTGAGGGTTTGACCTCCAACTTTCAAACCCTATTTATAATTCTCTTACTTCACTATTCATTACCTTCCCCTCTTCACTAGATAAATTTACCAAATAGTCTTGTGTGTTTTCGAGGGTTATTTTTATTGGGTGTTCTACCAGCACATGATAGATAAATCTCTAGTAAGCCATCATGATTTGTTTGCTTATTTACTTCAATTAAAATATGTGATATGGTTTCATATTATCTAAGAATGAGTATGAAAATCATGAAAGACTTGTAGGAACATCGAAGTGCTTAGACGGTTCATGACTTAAGGTATTACCTAGATATTTGTTTGACCTCTCTTTAGTTGATAGATTCATTTAAGACTTTGTTCCTCTTTCTTTGATCCCAATTTTTTCTTCTTGTAGGTCACTTAGGCTATGAATCTTCTATTTGCAATTAATTACTTTCTATAATATCTAGGCTTAACATTGTTTTTTGAAGAGGTGGAAAGTACTATTTAAATACCCACTGATTTTTAATTGTGAAGTTCCATGTCTTACTTTTAGTCACAAACTCTAACTAGTTTTACATTACATCCTACCCATCATGGGTTTTCTCTCATCCAAATTTGTTCTAATCAAATTTTCGTGGCTAAAACTCTTTTTATTGTCTTATTTAGCTTCAACTATACTCAAATCTATATTTTGGTATAGACAAGGGATTTTAACTAAAACCCTCCTAGTTGGTATTTAAGAAATCCTTTTAGGAAAAGAGAAAGTGGGTTCCTCTTGCCTCTAAAGGGCTCAATGGAAGTTTATCCAAGCACTCTTGTATTTTTTTTCTCCATTTCATTGCAAACCCTTCATTATTAGCTAAATAGTCTCAATTTTTGGAGGATTTATGAATTGTGTTCTTATCCTATCGTTCTGGAGTTCCAAGGACCCATAGTCAGAACCTATAGGAGATTGGGCACTCATGACCATCCATGGTTCTTGAAAAAGTAACCATTTCCAAATGAAGACCTCGAACATAACTCCTCACTGACAAGTAATTTTATTACCCTTGGGTATGCTTCAATTTCCTACATGTATTCATAATAGTTTCAACCCTTGATTTATTCCTTTTCTTTTTTGTCCATCATTAAACTATTTATTATAAAAAAATTCCTTTTAAGTAGGTTGATGGATTAACCAGCTAACTGAACCCTCCCTAACGTAATTTCATAATTATTCATTCATGTTTTTATTTGTTATGGGGTTCTTTCAGTAACCTAAAAAGAAAAACACTAACTGATTAGTTTCTTTTAGTGTTCTCCAGACTTAACCTTTATTCCTATCCTCTAGTTAGTCCAAAATTTTTTCTACTTAATCACACTCTACCCATTTCACTTCAGGTACTAAATTCCCATTTTTGATCCTCTCCTTTTCTTGTTATATGGTTGTATTCCACCGCAATGGGCCTAATATGGCCATGAATACTCATCCAAAATTTGTGGACCCAAATTGGGAACAATAAAGTTTTGATAATTTTTGTGTTTGAACTGAGTTGTATTTTAAATTAATAAATAGTCTTTTGATTAAGTCACTTGTTAATTGGTTATTTGTGGCCCTTGTTTTTGTAATTCTTGTAATTAATACTTATAATTACATTTAGTTGAGTAATCAATTCTCAGTTTGGTCACTACCCATGAGAGATTCACAAGCATTTATAATATATCAGATATATTTATCTTAATTAAGCTTATAATATTCAACACTATTTGGGTCTATTATTTATGATATATGCAATTATACTATTAATAAAATTTTATTGTTTTATTATACTAGTTATTTGGCATATCTTCCTTTCTATTCTTAGCTTCTTATGTGACGACGGACAAATCTTATGTTCTCTTGTCATCTTAATATTATATAATATTCCAAGTCCCTTTCTTTTTTCCTATTTGTAATGTTTCACAATTCCCATATTACCTCTATCTCCCTTTTTATGCCTATCTTTACTTCATATCAGTCTTATAATGAGTAAATAAATATTAATAATACATGTGAAAAAACAATATGCTATTGCATATGAATAAATTAATAACTAATTCAATGCTTCATTAGATATCCAGATATGCCTCAAATTGTATTAGGGCTAGTTTATACCATTTACGCCACATTTCCTCATACATCTCCATAATTGTGAAAAGAGGTAGAACACCCATTAAATTCTTTGTTGGTTACTATCCATTTTTCTTATGTGGATGGTGCATCCATAATAATTGATCTACCATTTACGTTCACATTATTGAAGTTCATGTTTTTGCAATTTTACGTGGGTCTAATAATTTGTTTGCTACTAGCATATATTGCTTTCTACAACAACTTTTATTAGACTATACTATGTGTTATACTCACATTGAGAGCCACAAGAAAGACTATCTAGTTATCTCTATTCAATCATTCAACTTAGAAATTATTAACAAAATATAGAAGTGATGAACTTGTATAGTAGGGTGTGATATCCCTTCCAATGAAAATATTTTTAAATTGTTTCATACATATATCTACAAAAATTTCATAACATGTAGGGATATTCCACCTAGGAATTTTCCATCCAATTGTTAGAAGATAAATTAACATACATTTTTTTATTACATTTCCTACTTACATGATAGTCATGAATACTGATACTTATTAAGTAACAAACGTATTTTGAATCCTTATCAATATTATATGTACTCCAATCTACCTGCATCTATAAAAATTGTCCCCTATTTAATATTTCTTGACAATTTCTCAACATGTAGAATGAAACTACCATAATTGTTACTTGCAATTAGTTCTCACTAATTTATCATTTTGTATTAACACCAACATACTATCATTACCTAATATCATACCAATAGTATACTACAATAATGGAGTCAAAACTTATCCTTTATAAAAATAACTACTTATCTAACTAGCATAAATTCCTTTGGGAATACTATGGGATATGAAACATTCCTCCAAACGAATGAGTTGTATTCCTCGCAACTCCCCCTAAGTTTGGACTCCTTGCTTCCTCATCGAAGTCTCAATAGTTTCCAACTATTTTCACCTAGTGTCATATATAATTTTCTTCCAACATGTTTTTCCTAGAAACATCCTTCTTTTAAGGTCTTCCCACCTTTTTCTTCTTTAACTAAGTTTCCTTCAAATAGAAAAATATATTTTCTTCTTTCTATCATAACCATGACTTTTTTCTAGTGGTGCTTATTCTTATTATTTTATGAAACCTAGAATTTCTCTCCACATAAACTTTTGTTTCCACTTTGCATAGTATCTCTCTCCAATTATGTTGTTTCCTAGCGGCAATCTATCTCCAATGAATTTTGGGAGAATTTTTTATGGTGCACCATTTGGACTTGACCACTTAAGAATTTTTTTCTATATATAGAAAGAAACCCAAGTTATTCACATGTTATTTCCCATATCATCCCCATAAGGAGTATATATTCATTATAAAAATTATTTACATTCATCATTCAACCTACGTGATGGCCCCACATGCAACATGTTCAAAAAATATTTATAGTTAAAAATAAAATAATCATATGTGTAAAATAAATTGCACTAGGAGTATCACAGTAACTAATATCATGACATATCCAAAGGCGAGTCATGCTCAACAACGCCAAATGGATAACAAATAAAGGTTCATGCCAATACAATCATAGGATACACTAGTAATATAATTGAAGATACCAATCAACAAAAGGACTAGCATGGTTACATGCACATCAGTAACACAAGCAGTATAAAAAGAGGATTAAGAATCAAGAAGATGATCATAAAGTCATCCGGAGTAAGGAAAGAAACCAAAATACGTTCGAAAGCACTAATGCATGAGGTAGTCCTTTTAATCCTCTTAAAGGATCAACAAGTAGTAGAGGAATAAGATACATGGATTAGCCATCAAACCAGGAGGTAACTCATGAAATGTAATTGTATTATTCATTTAGGTTGTTGATTATTATATACAAGAGGGAGTGACTCTTCAGTTCATCTCCCAATGACTCTCCATTTCCTCTATTATTTATTTACACTAATTACAGTTGTTCACCCAATCCCTATGATTAGGTGTCAACATTCCCCCACTTAATTTGAAGGGATATTGCTGAGTCCAAACATCATTCTGAATCTTTCAAGCTTTTCTCCTCCAAGCACTTTGGTGAAGATGTCTGCAATCTATTCATTAGTGGAAAAATGGTGAAGATGGATTGTTTTGTCCTCAACATGATGTCGAATCAGATGATATTTTGTACTGATGTGCTTCGTTATATCATAGAACTTTGGGTTCTTGGCCAAATTTATTACCGAGGTATTTTCAATCATGAGTGGAGTTTATTGTACATGTTTTACCTGCAAAACTTCAAGAATTTTCCTAAGCCAACCAATTTCTTTTGTTTCCTCAACTGCTACCACATATTCTACCTCTGTTGTGGAATCTACTGGAACTGATTCTTTGTGTGATCTCTAGGAGACTACCCTTGACCCAAGACCCATAGAATAACCTTAAGTAGATACCCCAGTTTCTTTATCTCCTTCGAAGTCTAAATCAGAGTATCCAATCAGGCTGAAGTCACCCACCTGTGTATACTTGATTACAAAGTCTTGAGTTCCTTTCAAGTACTTTAGAACTCTTTTTGCAGTAGACTAATGTCCCTCACAAGGCTTTTGCATAAACATAGAGATGATTCCAACAACAAACGAAATGTTTGGTTTGGTAATAGTTAGGTAGTTGAGACTTCCTACAAGCTATCTATACTTTGTTGCATCCTCAAATTCTTTTCCTTGAATGGATGTGAACTTTAAGTTTTGTTCCATTGGAGTAGTCAGAGGATTGCATTCAGTCATGCCAAACCTATTCAAAAAATCTCCAATGTACTTATTTTGAGAAAGGAATATATACTTCGGATATTGAGTTACTTCAATACTAATATAATAATGAACATAGATTGAATCAGTCATTTCAAAACCTTTCCTCTATTCCTTCTTTATCGATGCAATATGGATGCAATGTAGCTCCCATTGTTCCCTGTCATCAAAAGATCATCCGCATATACCACGAGATATACAATTGTTTTGCCAACCTTCTTGAGAAACAAAGTTGCATCATCAAGATCATAATGTTTGAAATTGAGTTTTAGAAGATGCTCAGTTAGTTTTTCATACTAGGCTCGCGATGCTTGTTTGAAGCCATACAAGGATTTCACAAGTTTTCATGCTTTATGGTCAAGTCATTTCACAACAAATCCTTTTGGCTGGGACATAAAAACATTCTCTTTTAGATCTCCATTCAAGAAGGCAGTTTTTACATCCATTCGATGGACTTTCCAATTGTTCTGTGTTGTTAGGGCAAAGAGTGTCTGGATGGTAGGCCATTTTACTATGGGGGAAAAGTATCCTCATAATCAACCCCTTCCTTCAATGGAAAACCTTTTGCCACAAGTCTAGCTTTGTGCTTGTCAAGTGAGCCATCTGTTTTATACTTGTTCTTGTAGACCCACTTGCAGCCAATTGGTTTGGTTCCCAATGGAGGATCAACCAGCTTCCAAGTACCATTCTTTATCAGGGCATCATACTCATTTTTCATTGCTCCTTTCCATTTATCATGAGAAGTAGCTTCATTGAAGGAATTTGGTTCAAAATCTATAGACAAATTAAATTCACAATCATAAGAAACATCCATATCAATAAGTGAATTAGAGTCATCTACATCACCTCCATTTTGCCGAGTTAAATTTCTAGTTCTTGCCTTTCCAACCTCATCAGGATGAACACTTTTAAGTGTCTTTGTCAGCCCCTTTGGGGGACCTTTCTGAGATCGTCCAGGCTGCTCCGTTGATTAAGTTGGGATTGAATCAATATTGAGTCTCCCAATTCTGTTAATCACATCACTCAAAGTATCATCCATTGTTGGAGTTTCATGTGGGGGAGAGAGTGCTTCAGAAGAAGATTCCACAGGTTTATCTAATATAGGAATTCCCCCTTCAAGATGTGGAATCTGATTATCAAATTCTTGAAATGATTTTGCAGTTGTGAATCTATCCAAGCGATCAAGTTTCTGCTCAACAACATTGTCAGTTTTGGATGATTCAAGAAAGATTAGATCTCTAGACACATCAAACATTTTATTGACTTCATCATGGAAATAGTATGCTTTGGAGATGTTTGAATACCCCAGGAAGATACACTTACCACTTCTTGCACCAAGTTTGTTTCTATGTACCTTTGGTATCAAGGCATAACATGTGGAGCCAAAGACCCTTAGATTCTTTACCGAAGGAATGTGCCCATACCAGATTTCATAAGGAGTCTTGTTTCTAATAGCATTAGATGGACATCTGTTATTTACATATACAGCACATAGAACTGCATCAGCCCAAAACATCAATTGTACATTTTTGAAAAACATCATGGAGCGGACCATATTTAAGATTGTCCTATTCATTCTTTTAGCTAGTCCGTTCTGTTGGGGATTATAAGGCACAGTTGTTTGATGTTTGATCCCATGTTGGTGAAGAAAGTTTTCAAATTCATTTGAAGTGTATTTTTTTCCATTATCAGTGCGAATAGAGCCAAAATGAGGTTGTGCATCATTTTCAATCCATGTATGAAAGTTCTTGAATGGTTGAAAAGCATCAGATTTATTCTTCAATAAATAAACCAAACACATTTTAGTGTAGTCATCAATAAATGTCATCATATATTTATCTCCATCTGTAGAAGGAATAAGCAAAGGACCACATAAATCTGAATAGATGAGTTCAATTTTTCTATGTGCTCTTAAATGTGAATCATGAAAGGATTGTTTGCTATGCTTTCCTAGAATGCAAGCATCACATTGCTTAAGTTTCCTAGGAATTGTAGGCAAACCAGTAACATCATTTTTCTTCAACAAGCGGAAGTTGTCATAGTTCAAGTGTCCAAATCTAGCATGCTATAATAAACTTGATGGAAATGTACTTTCTTCATAATGAGAATTGTATGAGAAATTTTTTGCACGAGTATAGGTACCCTGCAACTTGAGAAGCCTTTCTTCTTCTATCCCCATCATGACAAGTCAGTGGATTGTCCTTACTGGTGGATGTGGACCAAGGACAACAAGTTTCCCCTTAGTTGTGGGAGATATTGAACATGATGAAGAAGAATGTCTGGAAGACCAGGCAATTTAAGCCTGATTATGCCAAGCCGTAATGGCTTGAGTTTTGATTTGTCTGCAAAGTATACTACTCCATCAACATTATCAGTAAATTCTTCAAAAAAATCTCCTCTAAAACTCATGCGGCAAGTTGCTCCTGAATCAAGAAACTAATCATTTTTCCAAGAAGCAAGTGAAGCATTAAATAAGTCTTCATTTTCTCCAATATTACAGTGTGCCATAACATAGTGAAGGGATTCAGATGCTTTACCTTTCTATTTGTCATTATTTTTACCTTGGGGTTGGTTTCTTTCCTACACAATTTTGTCCCAAGAAAACATGCATGTGGATGCATCATGTGATCCATCTCTTTTGCAGCGTACGCAATGCAAATTTAACTTTTCTCCTTGAGGGTGTCTGACCCCCTACCTCTGAAATTTCTTGCTCTTCCTCCTCGACCAACTCTTCCTCTAGAAGAATCTTGAGCAAAATTCTTTTTTCTATGTGCAAGGCACACAGTCCCTTAAGACGGCTGAGGAGTTGTCTTCTTCCCAAAAGCTTTCTCTCTTTCAGCAAATTTTTTCAACATTAGCAAAGAGATGAAACTTTTCAAATGTGGAACAAGTCTAGAATAAATGATTCATTAAGAAGATCCCACTAAGCCAGGTATCAAAATACATTTTAGAGTCAATCTTTTTCATGTACAAGATTCAGACATAAAGTAGGGGATTGCAAGACCTATGTTAAGAATTATTATGTTAGAGATAAAGGCCATTATCACACTTCCAGGAACAAATAAATAGGTATTGAAATCATATTTTACAACAACGAACAATTTGAACCATTTTTTCCATTACGCAAGTTCAACATAGAACTCTATAATTATGAGGATGTTGGTCATATAACTCATGATTGTATAATTAACATGAGATAATATTTAAGCAATTTACGGAAGAATGTTTCTTTGTTAGTATAAGGAAGATCACCAAGGTATGGCTAAGAAAACATGGAGCCAAAGATACATCTGACTACTCAACCTAATATGTTGGTAAAGTCTTCTTCAAGTATATGTAAGATTGAGATGACATGAAACTTGAAGAACCATAAGTATGCAAGATTGACTACTCTAAAACAGGAAATAGGAATAGTATGGAAAACATAAATTAAGAAGTTAAGATTGAGATAAAATTTGAAGCAAGGTAAATGCAAGAAGATTAGTGAAGATAAATACAAGGTTAAAGGGAGCCCATTTATAGGAGAAGCAATCCTCATCAACCATGTAGACGAATTGATGCACTACTTCATGGATTACATATAATTTTGTTAGCCATGAAGCTAATATTAATTGAATATTCTCTTACTCCAATCGAGACAAGTGTTGAAGTATTCACATGGCATGTTAATGAAGTTGCTAAAAATGTTATGTTTTCATATTTGTAGTATTGACAAGCAATTTCAAATTTCAGAACTTTGCGGAAAAAGAGTTATTTGACGCAGTTATTGGAGGCTTATCTATGGAATTCAAATGCAATCATTCATGCAGATCTTGTGATCCATTTTCATACCACCTTTCATGATGATTACTATGTGTATATATTTTCGTATGGACTGGATAGGCATTTATATTAGAGGGAACATATGTCTAAAGCTAGAGGTTTTTTTTCTGAGTAGCTAATCAAAGGAAAAGAAAATTAAAATATGATATCGCAGCGGATAACTCAAATAATGGATAATTATTTAGGAGCTTCAATATTGTGAGAGCCTAAGAAAAAATGAGTTTTTTCTGCATTACAGGACCACAAAATAGGGATAAGGAGCACTGAAAGGAGAAGATGCTACCAATGAAGGGGATCATGGAAAGAATATAGGTGGAGCTATTTTTAAGAAGAAAGAGACAGGGTGGACTAGAGTAGAATGATGGAAGAGATATTTTGGACAGTCATTATCACACATGGGACAAATCGAGAGGATGAAGGAAACATCTTAATAATCTCTCAGGACAACTCAATGGATTAGGTGAGAAGCTAAGAGGATTCCAGAGGGTTCAAAGCAGCTATAAGATGGCTTAATGAAGATGAAGCATGGTTGGGAGAAAGAATTAGTAGAAGTTAGTGATGGAGGAATGTTGAAGGGTTTTGGGATGGCCAACGAATGAAGAAGCTGAGTCATAGAGCTTGTATAAATTTTCTATGTACTTTAATGTAATCAGTGGGTATTACGGTTAATTCTATCACTGCTTTACAACCTTGTTGTAATGGTTTTCATCTCTCATTATATGAGCTTCATATTAATGTTTGTAGTTTGATTCATGTGTTGTATATTTATATTAGGGAAGGCTAATGAGCTTGTGGTATAAACATATGTAATTTTGGATACCATGCCTCTTCTATTAATATGAAATAAGTTAGTTTTTCAATAAGTTGATTTAGTCTCTTGCTATATACTTATGTCAATGTTTTGTACATTGATTGATGGTATCCTTACGATGTGATGATGGTTTATAAATTTGAGTAATAATACAAATTTATGTGATATTGATATGCTATCATGGATTTTTTTTTATGGCGATGGTTTGGTCTGGTATGGGCCCATAATGGTGTAAATAATTTTAACTGGGCATGAAGAGATGAATGACTAATAGTGGGTTGAAGTGTCAGCTAATGTCATGTGTCAATAGCAGTCATTAGATTATGGCATCAACTCAACATTTAATAAACTAGGTTTATATATAGGGTCATATGTCACACACAGTTGTTGTGGACTTACGTCGGTGAATCGATAGACACGGTTAGCACCTTGCACAATTCACTATAATAGTTAGGAATTGTAGCATGTGTAGTGTCTTGCACACCATAAGGTAGTCTTATCAAACTATGTGAACCTAGTTCCGATAGTCACCCATTAGCATCTCAAGTGAGACTTCACTCACTTTGTAGGTGTTGCTAAAAGGGTTGATGTTAAGGGAGTCCTTGTTGGCCACTGTGTCATAAATCTGAGGTTTTTTAGAATTGCACAAGCCAACAAATGGTTATGTTTTTGCGACTGGGATGGCTATTTGATGGGATTGTCTTCTAGGAATATGTAAACTGTGGAACCCAATGAGGGAGGAGATTACACACTAGTTTAAACCGAGGATGCATGAGTTCGTCATGAAAGAGATTGGAGACAAGAAACAAAACTTAGAGAAATGGCTACAAAAGTATCTGTTTATTGAATTCCATGAAGTTTTCTTTGGAAATTTTCCAAATATTTTTACAGATTGAGTTCAATTTCTAAAGGAAAGTAACCAAACGTATCGACAAAAAAGTACATGAAAGTGGACATTAGAGGAAGCATATCAACTATAAGTGGTAAGCAACACGAATTCTAATTCTATCGAGTTTGGTTTGAAATTGTTCTGAAAGGATACATTATGTAGTTTGCAATAGGAATGACGATGTCCTATACAACTGCATAGTGGAAATTTCTTAAGGGATAGAGAGGAATATTTATAACATCAATTTTGTTTTTGATAAAGATGATATTGTATGACCACAACATTTTTCCTCTGGTGTCTCATACCATGAGTAGCTAATCCACCTGAGTAGATGGGGAATTGGGGGAATATGGGAGATGGTTTGAGGAGTGGTAAAGGGAAAGAGGAAGAAGGATTACAGTGGAGGCACACAGCGAGCCTAAAACTGCACATAAAAATGAAAACTTAAATGATGGAGCAAGAGAGTTATGAGGATGCTACTTTGAGGAGTGGAAGGAGATATCGATGGGGTGAGTGTTGGTGGAATTATATGTATTCTAATTCCAACATTTAATTATCGAATCTGGGATCATAAGACTTAGATATGCAAGCATAGGAATTGCAGGATTAGAGCCTATTCTATCCTATGGTAACACTTAAAACTAGAAAGATGTAATCCCTAAAGATTATAACTTATCACTGGATTATGGGACTCTAATTATTATAATGTTTGAACCACAACAATGTTCATGTGGTTTTATATATGAACCTTATTGGGTCTGATACTTTAGTTGTTTTAATCCTTGGTGATGAAAACACATTAAACATGTCTCAAAAAATTAAACTAAAACAAGGAAATAAACTAAAATAAATGCATTAACAAACTATCAAAAATAAAGGCTAAGCAAGTGTTGTAATGGCTATAATGACCCTCCAAAATTTTTCCTTAGCTTCATTTTGGAGCCTCCCTACCAACCTTTCACAACACCTTGTCTTGCTTCATCAAGTACACAAGCTTCAATGTTTTTCTTGCAAAAGGACAACATGTCAATCAAAGTTTGATGCATTCCCCTCACAGGTTGTTCCTTCGAACTTAGGCCAGTTGTAAGTTCAACAGATCCCTTACGAAATTGTGCAATTCTGGAGTGCAACCAACCTTCCCTCCTGAAATTGCACAATTCTATCTGGCATCCTACTAGGCTCCAAAATTGCGCAATTCTGCCAATCAAGCGTCATCCAAAAAATTATGCAATTATCCCCAGCAGGGCTGCTCGGCACAATAATTGTGCAATCCTAGGCAGAAATCACATGCACTGCCCAGAAATTGAACAAATCTCCTAGGAGGCTAGCCCAACTCCCATCCAGAAATGCATATTTTCTCTGAGCAGTTGAGCAACCTTTTGCATGTGTAGTAAGGTTAACCAGTTCCACCCGGGACCAATAAAATTTGACTTTCATGCATGGCTTGCTCTTTCCCGGAATAAAAAATGGAAACATGTAAAAATAATCCCTTTATCCAGGGAGCCATTTTTAGCAGTTGGAGGTTACATGGAAAGTTCATTTTAGAATCTTCCCTCCAAGTGTTGCTTTTTCCTATATTTGTGGCATGCACGTCATGATCCCCAAATTATCTATTCGATCCATCAGAGCTCATTCTTTCACATCAATCTTGAAGCTCTAACATCCTACATCACATCTAGGACTCTTCGATACATCCGTCTCAGTTATTCATGGGTAAGTGGTCTCAACTTTTCTCTTTCAATATTTCTATTGCTTTTTGTGTTTTCTATTGTTTGAGTCTTGTTTGCCTAATTTATTTCAATGCTTACTGTCATTTCCATGCATACTAGATTTTACTAGAACCATTTCAATTTTTGTTGCTATCTCACTGCTATCACATGCATTAAAATGGTTTCCACGAATGATCATTGATTCGACGACTCGGTTCACCCACATGCACATTGTCATGTTTTATGAATCTTTCATTCAATGTTTGCATGAGCGATTAATCACTTATGCTTTCACTATGTATCAGCATGCATTCACTTTCAGTTGCTCGTCAGCGAGTTTGGGTAGCCTCAGTTTGGAGTCTGCCTCACCAAGACAGCACTGTGCAATCTAGGAAAGGAAGGCTCGGTCTTCCTCTCCAGAAATGCACATTTCTACCCAGGAACTACCCTACAAGATTGCTTTATGTATTTCTTAGGGATAGTGACTGATGGTCTAGAAAACTGCGCAAAGCAATCACTGAGCCTACAGTCATTGCCAGCTGGAATTATGCATTGCGCAATTCCAGAAGTCTGTGGTTAGCCTATATTGTGCATTGTGAAAATCCAGCAGGCAGTGAGCCTCCCCAAAAGTCCAAGACTATTTTTTGCACAATTCTTGCATACAGTCTCCCATCCTCCCATAAGAAATTACACAATCCATGCCTATCATTCCCGCAGTGTTTGTTATGTCATTTCCCACATTTCCTTTGGTTTTCGCTAACAGATTTCTTGCCATTCAGGTTGCTTTGTCTCCAGATCTTTCAGGTGTTCATCCACCTCTTAATAGTATGGGATCAATGGCTTCCAAGAGAGCGGGATCAAACAACACTGAAGAAAGTGCAACTGGGGCAATAGTTGAATGGGTGTCCTTAAGTCTACTGATCTATGAAGATACAAAGTTGCTTCTAGACAAGGACATCAAGTTCAAATGGCAAGAGGTCAATGAAGCATTTTTAGGTTCTTTTGGGAAGACCTCAAAGATCACTTAGTGTATGTGAACATTCACATGTCCGACTTGTACCGGATTGCATGTAGATACCCCGTGTTCCCATGTGTGGATATGATAAATTGGATCATCTTGCGCACTGATCCTGAGAAAATGACTTTGAGAAGTGTCAATGAGATAGAGATTGCAACCTTATGGTCACAAGATTATGATCATATGTATTGGATGTTGGATCCTGTGACTATCATGGAGACTCCCTCCATCTTACCCAGCAACAGCGCCAACTCCAGATTACATTTTGAAGAAATGGGTAAAGGAGTCAGATAGGTTCAGGATGACACCCAACGAGATATACAAGATGAAGATACTGCAGAAGGCGTATCAATACTTTATCATATTTCCATGTCAACTATATGGCCAAGAAAGAATAGAGACCTTCCCACAGAGTTGGGTGATCGTGCTAGACCAGCTTGCCAGAGAGGGAAAACCATGTAACTGGTCCAGCATGTTGGCTCATCAGCTAAAGGAATAGGTAACAAAGGCTCAACAGTCACTTGAAGGTATGAAAGTAGAGATCTACATTTCTGCCTATATTTTAGATGTGATATGAGCCCGACCGGATTTCCCGGGCTTGAAGTCAGCTTGGTCATTGGCGAAGACTACTGTGAACATGTATTATAAGTTGTTGTCTGAGTGCAGCTTCAGAGGAGTTATCACATGACTGTCTAATAATTTTTTCACCATGGTTTACAAGATGATATTCAAACAGGATACACCGTGCATGTTGAAGACAACAATGGAGGCACTAATAGACATTGCTAATTGGCATGCCTCAACGTCCTGCACCATCATACAGATGTACAGTGCGGAGAAGCCTCCACATGTTCTACCAAAGTTTTCCTTGGACAAACTCATCATGCAGGAAGTATCATATCACATTTCGGTAGGATTGATAGCTAGGTTGCAATGGAAGAAGAACAAATCTTGGCCCACTCTTCCATTATGGATCAAATTGTACAAGATAAAGAGTTTCAAGCCTATGGATGTCGACGCTGAGAATATGAAGAAGTATCCATTCGACCTCTGAAGTTACAATCCGTATGACCCACATTGTCTTGTCAAAGATCACTGCATGAGAGTACAACTCAACTGGATCCACGGGGCATGTCATTGGGTGGAGGATGACCCATGGAGATATTATTACAAATCCTATAGACTCACTGAACCGATTGGCCTTTTTTTGGAATGGATAGAGAAGCAGTCTGAAGAAACATCCTGGGTTGCACCAGAAGCAACGGTAGTAGCAAAGGTGAACATAATAGTATGCAACGAGGGCAAGAGGAAGATTGTTGATCTCATGGAGGAAGAGCAAAGCTGCAAGTTCCAAGTAGATCCACTTGTGGAGAAAGTAGTTTTGTCTATAGAGGCAAAGAGGCAATAGCGCGACAAGTAAATCGCACAAAGAAATAAGGAGAAGAGAATAATTGAGGAAACAAAGAAGGATTTGCATTAGTTGAAGGAGAAACTCTAAAAGGAACAAGAGTTTCACAAACTGGAGAGGGAAGCATAGCAGTAATAGGTAAAACAGGGAGTGCAACATGTGTAAACATATGAAACAATGCATGTATAGCTAGTGGACTTGTAAGAACAACTGGCATCAGGGAGACAGGGTGACCCATCACAGGAGCATGAATTCTCTCTTGAGATAGAGCAAGAAATTCGAAAGTTGGATATGGATATGGAGCAATAGGAATTGGATTAAGAAACTAACCTCATGCCTCACCACCAAGGGGATGACTTACCCACTTCACCGCATCGAGAACATGAGCAAGTCTTAAGTGACCAATGAGGCCCTAAGATCCTTGGAGATCAACGAGAAGTAGAGATGCAAAACATCTTATTCGACGAGTCTGAACATAGAGTTTTGCAATCTCGTAGATTTTCAACTCCGGATGGTTTATCTCCTGTGCAAGTTGAGGAATGAGTGATCATGTCTGACATGTGCAAACATCCAACAGCCTTAGTTGATGCTACTAGAGTGTATGTCGAAGCCACTAGCTCAAGTGTTTTCTTTCTAGCAGCTGAGAATCGGCGAATGGCTATGGAATTATATATGGTGAAGCAAGGAGGAGGTATGGTGACAACGTTCACCCGAGCTGAACTGAAGAAGGTAATAGTAGATGAAGTATTGTCCCTTGACACAGTTATGCAAGCATTGTACTCGAGGTTTGGTACCGTGGATAAGGCATTCGTCCATCTCAATGGATGGCAGTAACGATGTGCTAGAAGAGCACGTATCTTAGCGAACTTACATGTTGTTGTTGACTACATCCAAACATGGATGATGAGATACAAGGGAGCCCCGCTTCACTTGCCTAAGATGATGAAGGTAACTGTGGTCGAACCGAAGGCACATACCTGGAGTCAGATTCAGAACTATGAAGAGCTCTCGTAGCTCATCACTAGTATACAGGATTCTCATGCACGTCTATTCAAGAGTATGGATGTTGTGTCCCATGAACATGTGATCCCATCTATTGGGACTCTCACCCAGGTGAAGACAAAGGCACGAATCTAACTAAATCTTGACTTGTACTTTGATAAGTTGATGCGCATTGCCACTAGCCCAAAATTGTCGATTAGTGCAGACATCATGCACAAGTATGTTGCTGGTCTGGCCACATTCAAGACAATGATTCACATGATTTCAAATGAATTGTATAGAGGATCCGAGGCAATGTACCTAGATGCTATGGAGGAAAGAGTTAGGTTCCAGAAAGATGTCACCTTGGAGCACACAAACATGACTACTGACTACTGATCTTGGCATTGGTATGTTACTGTTGATCATCGCGAGGATGTTGAGGAGTTGGAATTCCATGATTGTCTAATTCATAGTGATGTCTATCATGACTTTCTTAAGCCATTCTGTCTCACATGGGTACATGCGCATTGTAACGTAATGTTTTGTCAAGCGTAAGTCAAGTTTTGGTAGTTTGATGTAACAGCCATAGAGTAGATAAAGAGTCACGAGGGTAGATGAACTGTCACAAAGGGGAATTTCAAAGGTCACCCCACCCTTTGATTTAAATAGTCCCTCATAACTCATTGTAAAGGCTTTCAGTCAACCAAGCTTCCGATAAGACTATCTTGGAGAGAGCTTGGACAATATTTTAAACAACCTTGGCTTCTCTGTTGTGGAGAGTTGGTACATCTCTTTGGAGGGTCAAGCAGCTATGGCTATAAAATTTTGCTGTCGGAACTAGTGGTTGGACATGGATGTATTGTATTGCTGGAACTTACACTTCTTAATATAACAAGAGCTAGCACATTTCAGGCATATGTTGTATTGTATTCTATGTTATCTGGTTTACTCTAAATGATATATATATGTGTTTACTTACGAATGCATGTATAGCTATCTGTGTATGTATGTATGAATATTTCTAAAATGTGTCAATGGTTTAACCATCACTTTGGATTACTAGCTAGCTTGCCTTCCATTTTTTGATGCATCTATGCTCATGTGTTCCCTTCTTAACTGTGTGCTATCACATGTTTCCAAGGGGCACACTCATCTCAACCCCGTGTGTTAGAACCTTTCATGCACCTTCCTTGGATCATTGTAGCTATCACACCCTTGCTACCAATAGAGTAGGTGGTAAAACTATTACCTATCATTTAATGGTCAACCCGGGGGTTTTGTGAAACTTGTGAAGAATTTACATCAATCTAACTATGAAACCAAATAATGACAAACCAAATTCACCTACTCTAATTCAGCAATCAACTAAAAAGAAATTATAGTGCAATTAAAGTATAGCACGCAAAATTGAAATTGTATGAAATGAAATCTACTCTAAGAGATAATGTGTGTATTATCAAATCAAGATCCTATGAAATGAATAATAAAACCCACATGACATGAAATGAAGGAAAAAACAATCATTCTTAGCCTCTTACACATGAAAAGAGATGAAATAAAATAAAAACAATTGTTGTTACTTTCTAGATAGGAAAGAAAATAAAAACGACCGCTCTTAACCTCTAGGTAGGAAAGCAAATAAAAACAATCACTCTTAAACTCTCACACAAGAAAAGATGTGAAAGAAATAAACCTTAATCTGTGAAAGAAATAAATCTCACACATTTTTTGTGTCCAATCCAAAAGTATGAGAGATGGCAAGTTGAGAGGCTCCTATTGCAAGAATTACCAATCAAAGTGAATATCACTCATGAGCATGGTGCTAAATCTAAATTCCATTCATAAGTAATATTAACTTTCCATCTGAGTATCTCCAACTTTACACATGCCTTTGAAAGGAGAAGGCTCTCCTATTTATACAAAAACATAATAAGCTACCTCATGAATGGAGGTCCATTATTCTCTCCCTAGATCTCTAGAAAATCTCATAGAGTTACAACTCAAATACGTAATGATGAGACACATTTCCTCTTTGACCTTTATCCAAATCTTCTTCCATATCTTGAAGGGAATTCGAATTTGAGCATTGGAGACCACATAAGGATGCCTTGGAAACTTCCACATGACCTACACATCTCATGAAACTCAAGTGACTTTTAAGTATCAGCAAGTATATGTCATTTCTCTAAGTTTTAACCATAAATTCAACTAAAATACTAGAAATCATTGGATTTTTTAAAACACAAAGGTAACCCATATAATTATACAAATGGAAGCTAATGAAAGGTTATATGGTCATGGAGTTGCAACATGTGAGTGAAATGGTGATGATAAAGGTGAAAGTGGACGATATTTTGAATACATTTAGGAGGCTCTACATACCCCCCAACTGATTCTATTGCATGTCCTCATGCAATCTACTGCATTTCTTTATCATGATCTGCTTTTGAATGAGCTTGGCTTATATCAATTGTCCTTTGCATTTGAAAATTTCATTTATTTTTGCAAAGTATTCCTTCTCATACATTGAATTGCAACATGTTTGGTTTTCCCTTGTGTGAAAACCAAATTTTAATTGGTATTGGTTCTTGTGTTTCAATACCTCAGTTCTTTTTGTTGCAGCAAGATTCATTGAACATATTTAAGAATGCATCTTTGAATCAACCATATAATATGCTCATCATTTATTCTTTATTTGAAAATCACATAACTTTTGAACCATAATGCAATCATAGTGATCAGGACAAGTATGTTAGGATGAAATGAAGTGAAATGGAATGAAGTGATTATGAAGAGTGATCATAAATGGATGTGCCCCCCCGCCCCCGCTGCCCCAACTAAAGGTTTTTATGTTTTTTTTTTCAAATGAGAAAGGAAATATGGTGAAGTATTTTCCAAAAGTTATAACTTTAGTATCAATGAATTCTATGATTAAAATCTAGAAAAGAACATACCTTTACTTACACAGGAAGTGGAAAAATTGTGCATATGTAGAGAAGTTGTAGCTGCTGCTGGATCATGGAATAGAATGTAGAATTTCATATTATTCTTGATTGCATAAATGGTGGATGATGTGGTGAAGGTGGATTCTTTATTTCTACTAACGCTGAAATTATACAGTCTTTACCTGCTACAAAAACTGATGGTGCAATTCTAGTCATGTGAATGGATGTGTTACTGTCGAGCATGAAGAGAAGTCATTGGATTACCGACCATTAATGAATGTTTTTAACCAATGTGACACAAACTCGCCATTAATGTCAACGAGTGCCAAGGTACCTAAGTATATCTTGCAAAGTGTGAATAGATGAGCTGATGTCGAGCCATTTGCAAGATCCAACAATCAATGGACATTAAAAAATTCCCATGATTGTCACTGAGAGAACTTGTCATTGATGCATACAAGCCTCAAGTTACTAATAAAGACTCTATCCCTAAAACTCATAATGTGCTGATGTCGATAGGCCAAGACTTGTTAGAAGGGAGGCATTAATGAATTCTCCATCTTCTAAAGCGAGTATGAAATGATGGTTTTGGAAGGACTATTAATGAAAACTTTTGCAGTGGATCGAGGTTTATTTAATTGAAAAGTAAATGACAAGAGGGTAAATAAGCAAATGGAAACAAAAAGGACAAATCAACATGTAAGCGATCTGAATGTCTCTATGAATGGAAATTATGAAAAATGTGAATGGAAAATGTAAACGGAAAATGTGAAGGAAACATGTGACTCTTTGCAAGGAAAATGGTGATGATGATGCTTAACGGAATGCTTGGATAGCTTGTGAGTTTGGAAAGGAAAAATGATGGAATTTATCGATGATAGAAATGGATTAAATTGGTTCATGTTTCTTAAAATTAGTCATAGAAAACCAGTCATGCATAAATTGGCTTCCTTCAATTCTTTGATTGCACTAGAACCTGAAAATAAACATGGCTCTAACATTGCAACACACATAAGTTTTTTCAAAGAGAAGTGATCAATTTCTCTAGGTACATACAAAAAATTTGCATAATTGACAAGTTCATGACATGTTTTCATTTAAAATGGTTATTCCAATTTCACAATTACTATAATAAATCCAATTTCTAAAAGAAAACAATTTCCTAAATTTATGTTTGAATCATAGCATTTCATAAAGATAAAAAAATATTATTTGTGAATGCCTGATGTTGCCTGGAAAAAAATCTTCGATAAATAAATCATCAATCGATCCTACAGATAAATCACCTTCATAGTTCTTCTTATTTCTAGCACCATGCTTGAAAACATAATCATTAGAAAAATCCAATAAATTTTGATCATGATTTTCATATTAGAATGCATTGTTGACAAATAGATCATTGAGTAAAATACAAAGTTGCATAATTATTTTTTAGCTGCAAAATTGCATATTTTCTGTAACTAAAATCTTGAATAGGCAGTTAGTTGCATATAGCTATGCATCTTTGTTATGAACAAATAGCTAGTCCAATCTTCAAATTTATCAACACCTCTTCAAGAAAAATTAGCAAACAGAACAATTTTTTTTATTTTTTTTCTTAATTTTTTTTATTTTTTTTCTTAATTTTTTTTTCCTTCCTTTGACAGGTGTGTTTGAGTGGACCATCACAACAATATTTTTCTCAATTTTCCCCAGATTTCACATCAAAATTTTTTGACAACATGTTTTCATGGCAATTTTCTTGAAAAACAATAAATTAATGAAATATTTACAAAACTAAAAGAATAAAACATGTATAGACATTATACATATAAGACATATTTCTAAACTAAAAAACATATACAAATAGATTTAACAAAAATCATAAAAAAAACTATAACATAAATATATAGTGTTATAAAAACACTATAAAAAAAAAGCGTAACAAAAGAATAAAACATTACATATGTATAAACCAAAATATGTACAAACTAAAACATAACATATAACATTCACATGTATTTACACTACTAATGAGGAGAATATAAAGAAGCATCACCATCAAAATGGATAGATAAAACTCAACTTAGTCATAGAAATATCAAAATGAAAACCTCGAAAAAATCTTGTCAAATTGTCACCCTCCAGTATGATAAAATCTACATAGTATGCATAGAGTTCACAGTACAGAACAATAGAGATAAAAAAAATAACCATTTCTCCCTAGAGAAACTTCTCCAATATTTGGATAAGTATAGATGCCTTCCTCACTCTCAAAATAGTAACGTACGAGAATACCCGTGTAGCAACAAATGAAGGAAAACAACAACAACAATGCTAGACTTATCCAACCTACTTCTAAAATAGTATATGGGGTAGAAATAATTCCAACACCGACCAATACATTCACTCCATTAAATACTGCTTGCACAAAGTTGTAGCCTTGTCCTCGATATTCTATAGCATGTCTAGGATGACAATGGTGAAATGGTAAAAAACATTTTTATGCCCATGAGAATGTCAAACAGATATGTGTTGCTCTTCATTTAGGGTTAACTGGTTGACTAGAAAATGTTGAATCAGGCATTTTTCCATGTGGCTTGACCATTATGAATGGCTAGGCTACATCGTTACCACACTTATAGAAACGGTTTGGTGCGTAGTAATCTGCTTCCAGAAACCAGTGGAAACCAAATCCCTATCTCCAGTTGTATTAATAACCTTTTCTCCTTCAATCGTTGGAACTCGAGAAATCTCTATGGCGGACCTTCCTTCAATAGATCAGGAGAATCAAATCCATTACATGGTTGCAATTGAACCATGTACATTTAATTGAACACTGTTTTTCTCACGCAATCTACCAATTAAGGCTCCAGAGAAGCTTGAAAATCTCTCAAACGGTAAAGAATTTGAGAAAAATACTCATACATAATATAACTAACCTCGTTCTGAGAAAAACCAATGTTTTTAGCTTTTTTTTTTTAATTCATTTTCATTTGGCTAGAAATAGTGTTTTAAAATGACGTGTCAAAAACTAGTACGCATTTTTGCCAAATGATCAAATAACAAAATCAATTGCTGGATCTTTCATGTCCACCACCAAGCATGAATAAGGATGAGTGTATTAAATGAGGAAGCATCAGAGGTCTTTGTTTGTATCTTATCCATAGTGTGCTGAATCCATTGACATGAATTACTGGTCATGCATGAACGTGACAAGTCTAAGTTTCCATTGCCAGTTATCGATCTTGATAAACATCTGAGCATCTTAGAGTGCTTGATTTTTTCTTGTTCAGAAACAGTTGCCTTCATGGTCTCCAATGTGTTTTCATTCATCGATATGCCATCTATCATCTCCTTGTTACTTTCTTCAACAATATCACCAGGATTTTCTTTTTTAATTTTAACCGAGTCTTCATCATCTGGCAAATTCTCTTATGCTAACACATCAGTAATGACCTGCTGAGAAGGTTGAGATGCCCATTTTTCAACACCTTGTTTTTCATCACTAACCCTAACACTGACCTCAATTGTCCCAGAACTACTTGAAGGATTTTCGTCAACCAGACCAAAGGCAAAAAGTTGAATCGTAGGGAAAATTGAAAAAATAAGAAATACTACATCGATCCTCAAATCAAACAGTGGAATGCCACTAAATAAACTACTGGTTATGCCTCTGATTACCATATCCAACCATGACAGTGATTGCAAATCACCAACAAATATTGCCCTCTCCTATTTTGCAACCTCTTCGAGCAATTTTTTTTTTTTATTATTATTATTATGGATTTTTTAATTTTGGATTCCAAGACAACCATATTTTTTTCTTTGCAAGTCACATGAGAGCCTAAATTTTCAATTTCTCAATTCTCTTAAAAAAAAATTGATAATTTTTATTAAAAATTTATATTTCCCTTATTCAAAAACATGAATTATTTTTATGTTTTTTTTATTATTATTGAAAATATAATATGATTTCTTTTATTGAAAATATTTTGTGAGGTTAGTGAAAAAAATGCAAGAAAATAAATAAAAATCTAAACATTTTAATGTCTAAGAACTTAAAAAAATGCAATCAAGCTTGATTTTATTTCCTAGTTTATCTACTTGAAAGATTTATTATTTTATTTTGAAGTATGTGAATGTTTCCAATGGAGCCATTTACATATTAGACTTCTAAAATTCTCATATCCAAATTTGCAAAATGTACCTGATTGTGTATGAGGACATGAGAAGTATTTTTAACCTTTAGATTTGTCGAAAAGATCTCTTGAAGGATGGATGAATATGATGGCTCAATCGCTTTTTGATACCATTCCTCAATGTAGTCCTTGTGCTCCAAAGAATGTTTAATTTGCATTCTAGATCTTTCATCCGTGAATTTTTTTTATTTTTTTTTATTATTATTGAAAATATAACATGATTTTTTTTATTGAAAATATTTATTTGTGGTTAGTGAAAAAAATGCAAGAAAACAAGTAAAAGTCTAAAGATTTTAAAGTCTAAAAACTTTAAAAAAGTGCAATCAAGCTTGATTTTATTTCGTAGTTTATCTACTTGAAAGCTTTTTTTTTTTTTTTTTTTTTTTTTTTTTTTTTTTTTTTTTTTTTTTTTTAAGTATATGAATGTTTCCAATGGAGCCATTTACGGATTAGACTTTCTAAAATTCTCATATCCAAATTTGCAAAATGTACCTGATTGTGTATGAGGACATGAGAAGTCTTCTTGACCTTTAGATTTGTCGCAAAGATCTATTGAAGGATGGATGAATGTCATGGAGCAATCAATTTTCGATACCATTCATCAATGAAGTCCTTGTGCTCGAAAGAATGTTTAATTTGCAATCTAGATCTTTTATCCATGAATTTTTTATGTATTCTTTATTATTTTTGAAAATATAACATGATTTTTTTTATTGAAAATATTTTTTTGAGGTTAGTGAAAAAAATGTAAGAAAATAAATAAAAATCCAAAGATTTTAAAGTCTAAATACATAAAAAGATGTAATCAAGCTTGATTTTATTTCCTAGTTTATCTACTATAAAGATTTTTTTTTTTTGTTTTTTTTTATTTTTTTTTTTAAGTATATGAATGTTTCCAATGGAGACATTTACGCATTAGACTTTCTAAAATGCTCATATTCAAATTTGCAAAATGTACCTGATTGTGTATGAGAACAAGAGAAGTCTTTTTGAGCTTTGGATTTGTTGCAAAGATCTCTTGAAGGATGGATGAATGTCATGGTACAATCACTTTTCGATACCATTCCTCAATGTAGTCCTTGTGCTCAAAAGAATGTTTAATTTGCATTCTATATCTTTCATCCATGAATTTTATTTATGTTTTTTTAATTATTATTGAAAATATAACATGATTTTTTTATTCAAAATATTTTTTTGAGGTTAGTGAAAAAAATGCAAGAAAATAAATAAAAATCTAAATATTTAAAGTCTAAAAACTTAAAAAAATGCAATCAAGCTTGATTTTATTTCCTAGTTTATCTACTTGAAAGATTTTTTTTTTAATTTTTAAGTATATGAAAGTTTACACTGGAGCTATTTACGGATCAGACTTTCTAAAATGCTCATATCCAAATTCGCAAAATGTACCTAATTGTGAATGAGGACATGAGAAATCTTTTTGACCTTTAGATTTGTGGCAAAGATCTCTTGAAGGATGGATTAATTTCATGGCGCAATCACTTTTCGATACCATTCCTCAATGTAGTCCTTGTGCTCGAAAGAATGTTTAATTTGCATTCTAGATCTTTCATCCATAAATGGTTAGTATCAATATTTTTTTTTTAGTTTTTAATAAAATGATATGCAACTAAATGATTCATGCATCTAGAAAAAAACTAAAAATGAAATCTAAACTAAAAGCTAGTTCCTATGCACACTTCCTCGACAATGACGCCAAAATGTTGAGGCAAATTAATTACCTATCATTTAGTTGTCAGCCCAAGGGTTTCGTAAAACTTGCGAAGCATACGTGCATTGTATTGCTAGAAATTAACTTTCAATTTAGATCAATCTAACTACGAAACCAAATAATGAAAAACAAAATTCACCTATTCTAATTCAACAATCAACTCAAAAGAAATTATAGTACAATTGTAGTACATCAAGCAGAATTGAAATTGTATGAAATGAACTCGACTCTAAGAGATCATGTGTGCATTATCAAATTAGGATCATATGAAATGAAGAATCAAAACCACATGACATGAAATGAAAGAAAAAACAATCATTCTCAACCTGTCACACAGGTAAATATATGAAAGATAATAGAAACAATTGCTCTTAACTTCTAAATAGGAAACCAAATAAAAACAATCGTTCTTAACCTCTAGGTAGCAAAGAAAATAAAAACAATCACTCATAACCTCTCACACAGTAAAAGATATGAAGGAAATAAATCTTAATCTATGAAAGCAACAAATCTAAAAAACAATAAATCTCACACATTATAGGTGGCTAATCCAAAACTATGAGAGATGGAAAGTTGAGAGGCTCCCAATTGAGAGGCTCCCAGTGCAAGTAGTACCAATCAAGGTGAACATCACTCATGAGCATGGTAATGAATCCATATTCCACTCATAACTGTACACATGACTGTGCTTTAAGCAACCAGCATATATGTAAAGAACTTTTGATTTAGACAATTTATCATGTATTGAGCTTTAACCAGTATATCAAAGATTTATTATATAGTGCAGTAACATCAGAATAAAGCATCACACATAAGAAACACACATGAACACATATAAGGAGGAAACCCAATGTGGGTAAAAAACACCTGTTGTTGTCATCTCTATCTTTTCTTAATAATGAGAAAAATCTATTTACAATCTTGTACTGGTGCAGACTCATACCAGTATGCAGGATTCTACCTACAGAAGGTTACAACCTTCTCCAACTTCTACTGGAAGGGAGCTATAACCCCCTAGTTCTTGTACTAGTCGATTTGTTTACTAGTATGTAAGCGCTGACCGACAGAAGGCTACGACCTTCTTTCTTCCTCCAGGGACCACATTTCATAAATTTTCAGACTAGATGCTCCCGCTACACAATGTTACACATGAAGGCCTCATTTCATCCAATTTTCATACTTGACCCATCAAAAACATTGAAAATCATAAAATCATAACTACAATACAGCCATCAAATACATCTACATCAACCAATCACTGAAACTCAATCATTACTTTCTGAATCAATCAATCACTGACAACCCATCGTCACTGAATCAAATCAAAATAAATCAATATGATCATTCAGAACACTATTACCAGGAATACAGTCATCAGAACAAAACCAAAAACTCTGCAACAACAAACAGAGAGTACTGAAACTTTAAACATCATGCTTCATAAGGTATGCACTACCTCCATGTGTCGAACCAGATTGTATATGCACTTTTACCGAAGGGAACCAATGTACAGATCTCCAAATTCCAATTTATGATGTATACACTACTCTGATATGCTGAATCAGCGTGCATATGCTCTTTTACTAAAGCGAACTTGCGTACAGATCTGTAATTGATGACTTAAAAACATCACAACTATTCCAGACTTCAGTCATACCCAGATCATCACATTTATAGAATAAACATGCATCAGTATTGAGATCTCGACTATTCAATATCAAACCACATAATGAGAATACTTTTAAGCCTTTATGATCCCAGTCCATCAACCTTCATCAGCCATATAGGTGCCTCCTTAGATCAAATCAAGCAAACCATCAGAAGCTCGTTAACCTGCATATATCATCTAACACCTCATAAGATATTCAAAGTACTTGCACACTTGGACTAGTGATCTTCTCCTCCTTATATAGTTTTAGGCCTTTCTGAATACGATGGACAAAAACTACTCAGGACAAATACCTCAAAGCAATTACCTTGGGTTAAAGACCTTGGACCAAAACATTGTTTTTGCAAGATATACGCGTTTTTCCTTCTGTGAAAGTGCCTGTGTATGTATACGCTCCTTTTGTTCAGTAAACCTACATGTATACACAGCTTGGACAAGGTGAACCTGCATATACCTCTCTTTCTTCATTCTTTGTAGTTTGATCTGTAATTCTTTGACCTGTTGCACTGTGAGCTTTCATTTGAGTGAGTTTCCATCAAGGACAACCCCTGTATTATAATTCCAAAACCTATGAAACAAGAAGGATCTCCTATTTATACAAAAACATAAGAAGCTACTACATTAATGGATGTCCATTATTCTCTCCATAGATCTCTAGAAAATCTCATAGAGTTACAACTCAAATAGTTAATGATGAGACACATATCCTCTTTGACCTTTATCCAAATATTCTTCCATATCTTGAAGGGAATTCTAATTTGAGCATTGGAGGCCACATAAGGGTTCCTTGGAAGCTTTTAAATGACCTACACATGTCATGAAACACAAGGCGCTTTTAAGTATTAGCAAGTATATGTCATTTTTCTAAGTTTAACCATAAATTCACTTAAAATACTAGAAATCCTTGTCTTTTGGAAAACACAAAGGTAACCCATATAATTATACAAATGGAAGATAATGAAAGGTTATATGGTCATGGAGCTGCGACATGTGAGTGAAATGGTGGTGATAAAGGTGAAAGTAGATGATATTTTGAATACATCTAGGAGCCCATACACTTGCCTTCCATTTTGTGATGGATCTTTGCTCGTTCGTTCCCTTCGTAACTACGTGCTATCACAAGCTTCCAAGGGGCACACTCATCTCAACTCCGTGTGATAGAACCTCTTATGCACCTTCCTTGGCTCACTACAACTATCACACCCTTGCTACAAACAAAGTTATCTTACTTGTCTTTGTGTGAAATTAGGGTCAAGGCATTATCATACAACCCACTGTTGGGACTGCTACACCAAACGGTTTGAGGTCTAATTGGGACTTCTTACCAGGGATATCCCTGGCATGGTGGTGGATCTAGCTCTGAAAACATTTCTAGCACTAGAAAGAGGGCAAATGACAAGTTGTGTCCTGTCATCTTGTTTTGAACCTTTGCATATCTATCATGGATTCTTTCACTCTTCTCCCTCCACGATGTGTTTCTAACCATGAAGATGTCAAATTCATGAGGAAGTTTGTTGATCACTTGTCCACTGACACATATGATGGTGAAGGCCAAGTGGCGTGACCTAAGTTCTTACATGACTTTCCTTCAATGCTTCATGAGGAAGATGGATGTTCTAATGAACAGGATAGCTTGCTACCTGCATACACACTTCACGAATCTCCACATCGATGGTTGTGCAGCCTACTGGCTAATAGCGTACACTCACTTTTTTTTTCGAAGGAAAAAAACGGTAACTTTTTATTAAAGAAATAATGAAAAGTTACACTAGCAGATGCATTGAAGCATTCCGTAAGATACCACATGGGCTTGAGTGCTTTCACACCCCACGCAATGTTAGAAGACTAACGTGCACAAAGAATATGAAAAGAGAAGAGAGGAGAGAGGAAGAAAGAGGAAAAAAAACTGAATTCCTACAGTGAGTAAGACTCACGCTTCAAGTTTTTCTCCCCTTTTTCTTTTCGACCTTGCGCCACTCTCCTTGAGTGGGCTCGATCGAAGCAATGACTAAGTGTGTTTCTGCATTCTGCGGGCCTATTTCTTTGTCTGAGTCTGAAGTATCTGAGTGATGATGCCGTTTGATGCCTCCCATGCTTGGATCCATGCTTGTCATCTCTGTCTTGTTTTCTGATGTGGTTCCCTTCTGATTCTCCATTTCTTGAGATACCTCGGTCTTCTCTGCGGGGATCTCTTCCTCCTCTACTTCTGATTCTTCGTCCTCTAAATCTGGGGGTGAAAATCGCCATCCTTTCCTCTGCTTCCCTTTCTACTTCTTTTTACTATTTACTTTCTTGGCTTCTGGACATGAGCTTTGCAAGTGTCCTGTCTGCCTACAGAGCCTGCATCTGAAAGCGGTGTTTTCATAATCTAGTACTTGCAACCATTTTTGTTGTTTGTAGATTAGCCTTATATTGTCCGGCAGCCCTTTACTTAAATCTACTTCCACACAAATACGTGCGAAAGTATAGATCCTTTCATCAATCCTTTCCAGGTATGTTTTGATATATTTCCCTATGCTGTTCCCAATGCCCTCCAAAACTCGTTCATTCCAAAAGTGCAGAGGAAGATTGTATAGTCTGACCCAGACCGGCACTTTGGATACAGTCATTTTGTTTGGGTCAAAATCTGGAAACCATGGGGTCATAAGCAACCCCGATGCTCCCCAAAACCATGGCCCAGCACTGATGACTGTATCTCTGACTTCCTTGGATGTAAATCTTACTATAAAAAACCCCTTTGAACATAGATGAATATCACATTCCATGGTCCAGCTGGTGAAGATCCAATGGAATAGATCCAAAGGTTTAGGCCAAAAGCTGTTGAAACGACAAATTAGAGCTTGTGTTTCATAGGACTTAACGAAATCATCCAGCCCTGTAGAATCTAAGTTTAGGGCTGGGGTTTGCCCTGACTGATCTACTATGTATGGCCTGGGTATGTGTCCGCCTTGATCTGGAGAGGACCCTGAATCTCTGCTGCCCTGTAAAATGTTTTTGTAGGATAAGCCTCCCTTGGGTTGCTGGGATGCTATTTTTTTCCCCTTGTCTCCCCCTGAGGAGCTTGGCTGTCCCTGAGGCATAGCCCCTCCTCTCAATCTAAAGTTTAAAGTAATGATTGATCTTGGCCCAATCTCATAGCTTTTCATCGATCTACAGTCCTGGAGCGACCGCCTACCACTGACCAAATGTTGGATCTGAACTGGGTATCCCATTTCTGCCCATATTTGCTGTTTCAGCTTCAAGGAGTTGCTTCCTGCATGAACCCACACTAAACGAGTTTTCCCCTGAGGGGGTTTAATCAGAATCTGAAAACAAGTAGTTGTTACCTTCTCTGGCTGTAATCAAACTTCCAGATCTGGCCCCGTTTTTGTTATTTTTTCCTTGTGCATGTCTATATCTGCTAAAGCTCTGCTCGATCTATGATTGGTGCCTTCGATCTGCTGCGTGGAATCAAGCTGTGCTCGGATATAGGCTAGATCTTGTAGATCCAAGCCGAATCTACAAATTTTGGGCCCGTGCGTTGTAGGAGGGAGCAGATCTGCATCATGCAGTCCCCCCCTACCGTTTCTCCGTGCATTCTGGGTTTGACGAGGCCTGGCCTCTAAACGCCCTAAGGTACGAGAGCTGCTTTGTTCAAAAACGCATTTTAGAACCTCGATCTTCCGCGAGAGGAAAACCTCCTCGAATATCGACACAATAAGATGAGCTTTCGTTGATGCCCTCGCCTCACGGTCTTGTTGAAAACTTTTATTTCGTTCCCAATCCAGGATCGCATGTTTTCTTGTGACTGAAAACCCCACTGATGCGTAGCCGTGATGATCTGGGTGTATCTGAGGTGTTTGTCTGCGAGAGACAGGCCATTTCTCTGTAGGCGCTTGCAAAAAGGAAAACCTTACAGCAGCGTTCACCACCACCCCAAACCCTGGATCGCCTTCGGCCCCTGTGGCTGGCTTGGGAACCGATGCGGCAGCGACCAGAGCTCTGCTCGAGCAAACCCTAACCATCACCATTCTTCTCCTCGTCCAGCTGATAAACAGTCCGCAAACAACCTAGCGTACACTCACTTGAGCACTTTTGTGATCTCATTGAAGACTCTTTCTATCATTTTGATCCAGACCATATTGTCGAGAAACTGCTACAACAATGGAAGGATTTGCATGAATCGACTAGGAATTTTTGCTAGTGCTTCTGTGATTTGCAGTTTCAATCTCCAAAGAGACAGATAAATTTTTTCTATTTTTGGGACTGATTCAAGTATTCCATTAAGAAATATTTTCGTCCCAAGAAGAAGTTTGAAATCAAGCCTCGTTCAACATTCTTTAGTGATGGAGCTGTGCAATTTCAGAAGGATGTGGTCACTATCACAAGTGACTCTATGTTGTCCCCTCATCAAACAGCTCCACCACTGTAGATTGATGTTCAAGATCATGCTCACACAGCTATTCAACTATCAGATCCTCCCAACATCAATTCACTTAATTTTCACACAGATTTGGTTGTGATTCCATCGCATTGTCATATACATTTTGTTCCACAACCTCCGTTTTCGCACCTGGTTATTCCTCCAGACGATACTGTCCTATGTTCTTCCATTCCGAACTATACACATGTTGTGAAAAAGGAACAAGCCACTGATGGAGTTGGTGTTGCACAACCAACATGTGTTATCATTCATGAAGAGTATGAGTTGGAGCTTCAACATCAACACTTGGCGAAGGATGACTCCCTTCCATCCGAGCCCCCTCCATTCTTCCCTGACATATTTGGCGAACTTACCATCCATGATGTCGCATGTGTATCTTGATCTGCAGATCCACCCATTCTTGATTACTCACATGACACCGAACATTAGTCCATCATTCGACAATGAAGATGATAAGTTATTCATTGAAAATCCACCATATCTTTCATCTACCTTTTTCAGAAACACAGAGGATGAATTTGTCCTCTTTTCATATACCCCTCTATTTGATTCATCAGATCATGAGGATGTCTATGAAATGATTGAATTTTTTTATCATGGCTGTCGTTATCCATTTACTCCGATATTTGATCACGATCATGTTTCTATCACAATTGGTTTTTAGAAGCCACCAGTTTATTATGATCTATCTTATGATGAAGTTGAAACACTCAAGACTGTCGAGGCACTTCAGCCTAAGTTGATGGTTATCTTAGGCCCTTGCTTTCTTGGGGTTAGTTTCACTTCCGATAAGGAAACTGTCAATCACCCAAGGCTCCTCATCACTCATTTGTAAGCATTAAAGATCAATCTCACACACAGTTCATGCTTCCTCAACTCAAATTGCACGATCCCATTGCTCATGCATTGGCGGAATCTTACATTGCAAATGCACATACATGACACAAGTTGTCTTTGTTTCATTCATTTGCTTGCATGTCATAGTCAAGAATTTGTGTACGCTTCAAAGCTACACGCAGTATCATATAGCACCCTGATAAACTCACAGACTTCTCATCAGGTACTTACACTCACTTATGTCCTGTGGGCACGTTGAAACACAAAGTATGGTTCTCTTCATTTTTATATCTTTCTTGTTTGTTGATTCACACAAATGGCTTTCTCATAGGGCAAGCCTTGACCAACATGGGTCTACCAACGTGCCGATGGCTGCACTCGAAATATCACTTCACGTGATCAGGCCCATGCACCGTTAGTTTAGTAGAAGCATTAGTGTTTTCTTTCATTTAGTTTTCTTGCATGCTTGTTTGCTCACTTTCTTTGTTTGCTTATTTGTTCACGTGCTTGTTTTCTTACTAGCTTTGCCTTCGCATTTTCTTACTATCTAGGTAATTTAAAAGAGGCCTTGTGTAGCTATCACTACTTGGTTATTTGTCATCCTACCTCTATATGAAGAACCTGTTTCTTTTATTCCACGATACATTCAAGGAAAATATGTATTGTTCGAAGTGAACCTTGGTGAAAACACAATGCTTGTGCACTAAGCAACGTAACCTACTCTAGTCAGTTGTTTTTTCATTAACCCTTGTCTTCGCAGTCATGTAGAGTAAGGTGAGGGGGAAAACTTTAACAGGCACGTCAGAGATATAATAAACTACTTCTCTGCAAGAACAACCTCTTCTACTCTCAATAAGTCAGGATCCCTCTTCCGCCTATGAAATGAATAAGTGCTATGCAGAGTTATGAAAAAATGAAAAATGAAAAATGAAAGTGAAAATTTTTAAAAAATGAAAAATGAATAAGGTGAAAGAAGAGAAAGGCTTCCTGCACAGAAAGGTAATGCAGGTAACTCCACCAAGGTACTAACTAGGCTCTTTGGTAGTCGAGCCATGCTTTTTTGCCTATGTGAATATGTCAAGGTACTGTCCAGGCCTGTTCACAATGGAGCAACAGTAGAGGTGAAACTAAGAATCTAACGAAGATACTGCTTGTGCATCAATATACCCCTCAACCCAATCGAAACAACTCTGCTTCCTTGTCTTGGAATGTGTGTCAATCAACTAAGATCTTGGAAGATGCTACATATTACAATCAAGCTAGTGCAAAACCAAGACGAATGGAGAATTGAACAATACTTCTAGAGGTGTTAGACTTTCTTTTCATGGACAAGGTCCATTGGCAGAGCTAGAGTTATGCTAGTGTATCACCAAGTGTTGTAGCAACAACAACCACCCTCCAAAATTTCACCTTAACTTCATTTTGGAGCCTCCCTACCAACCTTTCATAGCACCTTGTCTTTCTTCGTCAAGTACACAAGCTTTAGTGTTTTTCTTGCAGAAGGAAAGTCAGTCAATCAAAGTTTGATGTATTCCCCTTATACATTGTTCCTCCGGACATGGTCCAGCTGCAAGTTGAGCAACTCCCTCAATGTATTGTGCAATTCCTGAGGGAAACAAGCCTTCCCTCCATAAATTGCACAATTATGTTTGGTAGCCTATTTAGCTCCAAAATTTCATAATCATGCCAATCAAGCTTGATCCAGAAAATTACACAATTCTCCCCAGCAAGGTTACTCACCCCAGGAATTATGAAATCATGGGTAGTAGTCACTTTCTCTACCCAAAAATTGTGCAAACCTCCTAGGCAGCCAACCAAAATCTAATCAAGAAATGTGTATTTTCTCTCAGTAGCTGAGAAGCCTCTTACATGTGCAGTTGGGTTGACTAGTTCCATGCGGGACCAAGGAAACTTGACTTGCATGCATGGCTTGCTTTTTCTTAGAATAGAAAAAGGAAACATGCAAAAATAATCCCTTGATTCAAGGATCTATTTATAGCAATAGGAGTTTACATGCAAAGTTCGTTTTACAATCTTCCCTCCAAGTGTATCTTTTTCCTAGATTTTTGGCATGTGTGTCATGAACCAAAAGTTATTTATTCGACGCATTAGAGCTCATTCTTTCACATCGATCTTGGAGCTTTAACATCCCACAACACATCCAGGACTCTTCGACACATCTGACTCAAATATTCACGAGTAAGTGGTCTCAACTTGTCTTTTTCAGCATTTCTATCACTTTTTGTGTTTTCACTTATGTGAGTATTGTTTGCATGATTTCTTTGAATTCTTGTTGTCATTTGCATGTGTACTAGTTTCTACTAGCACCGTTTCAATTTTTGTTTCCATCTCACTGCTATCACATGCATGAAACTGTTTTGCACAAACGATCCCTAACTCAATAGCTCGCTTCACCCACATACATGTTATCCTATTTTCTAAATCCTTCATTCAATGTTTGCATGCATGATCAATCACTTCTTCTTTCACTCAGTATCACCATGCATTCACTTTCACATTTTCTTTTAGTTGTCCATCGGCAAGTTCGGGAAGCCTCGACCAAGACTCTGCCTCACCAAAACATCATTGCGTAATCCAGGACTAATTTGTGCATTTGTAAGGGACAATGACTGATGGCCTGGAAAATTACGCAATGCAGTCCCTGAGCCTGCAATCATTGCCAGCTGGAATTGCGCATTGTGGAATTAAAGCAGTTGACTAGATTCATGATGACACCCAACTAGATCTACAAGATGAAGATATTGCAGAAGGTGTATCAATACTTGGTCATATTTTCATGTGGATTGTATGTTCAAGAAAGAATGGAGACCTTCCCATAGAGTTGGGTGATCTTGGTAGACCAACTAGCTAGATAGGAAAAACCATATAACTAGTTCATCATGTTGGCTCATCAACTAAAGGAACAGGTAACAAAGGCTCGAAAGTCACCTAGAGGTATGAAAGAAGAGATCTATATGTCCGTCTACATCTTAAATGTGATCTGTGCCCAGCAAGAGTTCCCATGCTCAAAGTGGGCATGGTCACCGGTGGAGACTGTTGTGAACATGTATTATAAGTTGTTGTTTGAATGTAGGTTCGGAGTACTTATCACACGGTTATCCAATCATTTTTTCATCACACTTTACAAGATGATATTCAAATAGGATCCACCCTACATGACGAAGGGAGAAATGGAAGCACTGATAGACATTGCTGATTGGTATGCCTCACTGTCCACAACCTTCATACAAATGTTCAACGCGGAGAAGCCTCTGCATGTTCTACCAATGTTTTCCTTGGACATACTCATCATGCAGGAAGTAGCATATCACATCTCGGCAGGATTTACATCTAGACTTCATCAGAAGAAGGAGGCACCTTAGCCCGCTCTTCCGTTGTGGATTGGGATATACGAGATTCGAGTTTCAAGAATGCTGATGTCGAAGCAGAGAAAATGAAGAAGTATCCATTCAACCCCCGAAGTTAAAATCTATATGACCAACATTTTCTTGTGAAAGATCACTGCACAAGAGTAGAGTTCAACTAGATCCACAGGGCACTTCATTGGGTAGAGGAGGACCCATGGAGATATTGCTACAGTTTCTGTGGACCCAATGAACAAGTCAAATTCTTTGTAGATTGGTTAGTGAAGCAACATGAAGTAGCATCCCGGAGAGAACCAACACCAGGAGCAGCAACAATAGCATAATTAAGCATATCAATGCATGACAAGGGCAAGAGGAAGATTGTCGGTGACATGGAGGAAGATAAAAGCTACAAGTTGTGAGCAGATCCATGTGTGAAGAAAGTAGATTTGTATATAGAGGCAAAGATGCAACAACACGATAGGGGAATCATAAAAAGGCAGAAGGAGAAGAGAAGAATGGAGGAAATAGAGAAGGAATTGCATGCGCTGAAGGAGAAACTCTGGAAGGAACAAGATCTGTGCAAATAGGAGAGGGAAGCGCAGGAACAACAAGTACAACACAGGGTGCCACATGTGAAATTATATTAAACAACTCTCGTAGAGGTAGTAGACTCATCAGAATAGCTCGCATCACATAGACAGGGTGAACCATCACAGGAGAAGGACTTTGCTCGTGAGATAGAGCAAGCACATTGATAGTCGGATACAAATATGGAGCAACAAGAATTGGAACAAGACACCGACCTCATGACTCACCACCAAGTGGTCAACTTACCCACTTCACCACATCCAGAAGATGAGCAAGTCTCAAGTGACCAAGGAGGCACTAAGATCCTTGGAGACCAACCTGAAGGAGAGACATACAACATCTCATTTGACGAGTCTCAACTTAGAGTTGTGCAGTGCAGTAGAGTGTGAACTCTAGATGATCATACATCTCTTGTGAAATTTGAGGAATGAGTGATCATGTTTGACATGAAAAAACATCCAACAGCCTTGGCTGATGCTACTAGAGTGTATGCTGAATCCACTAACTCAAGTGTTCACTTTCTTATAGCTAAGAATGAGTGAATGATTAAGGAACTACAGATGGCCAAGAAAGGAGGAGAGTTGGTGACAATGTCCACCCAAGCTAAACTGATGAATGCAATACTAGATGAACAATTTTCCCTTGACACATTTATGCAAGCATTGTACTCCAATTTTGGTACTGTGCATAAGGTAGTTGTCAATCTCAACAGATGGCAGCAATGATGTGGTAGAAGAGTACGTATCTCAGCAAACTTGCATGGTACTGTTAACTACATGAAAACATGTACAATAAGATACAAGGGAGCCCCGATTCACTTTCCTAAGATGATGAAGGCTAGCTCGGTTGAGCTAAAGGCACGTATCTAAAGTTAGATCCAAAACTATGAAGAGCTCCCACAGCTCATCACTAGTATACAAGCTTCCCATGAATGTGTACTCAAGAGTATGTGCACACATGTGATCCCATCTATTTGGACTCTCACCCAAGCAAAGACAAAGGCACAGATCTGACTAGAGCTTGACTTGTATTTTGACGAGTCAATGTGCATTGCCACCAACCTAGACTTGTCCATCAGTTTAGACATCATGCATAAGTATGTTGTTATTCCAACTGCATTGAACACAATGATGTGCATGCTTTTAGATGAGTTGGGCAGAGGAGCCCAAGCAATGTGCCTGGATGTTATGGAGGCAAGAGTTAGGTTCCAGAAATGTGTCACCTTGGAGCACACAGACACCATCGTAGACTACCAATCTCGCCATTAGTACATCATTGTTGATCATCGCAATGATTTTGAGGAGTTGTAATTCCATGGTTGTCTAAGTCATAGTTATGTCTGGCATGGCTTTCTCGAGCCATTTTGTCTCACATGGGTACATGTGCATTGTAATCTAATGTCTTTTCAAGTGTAAGTCAAGTGTCGATAGTTGGATGTCAGAACCATAGAGTAGATGAAGAGTCATGAGGGTAGATGAATTGTCAGAAAGGGGAATGTCAAGGTTCACCCGACCCTTTCCTATAAATAGTCCCTCATAACTCATTGTAAAGTATTTTTGTCAACAAAGCTTCCAAACACTATCTTGGAGAGAGCTTGGACAGTATTGTAATGAGCCTTAGTTTCTCCACTGGATAGAGCTAGTACATCTCTTTGGAGGAGGAGGAGGTTGTGGCTATAATTTTCTACTATCGAAATTGGTGGTTTGAAATGGATGTATTGAATGAATAGAACTTGCACTTATTAATATGACAAGATCTAACACATTTCATACATATGTTGTATTGGTATCTGGTTTAATCTAAATGATATATGTATATGTTTACTTACACATGCATCTATAGCTATCTATGTATGTATGTCTGAATCTTTCTGAAATGTGATGTTGGTTTAACCATCACTTTGGATTGCTAGCTAACGTGCCATCCACATTGTGATGCATATTTGGTCATTTTTTCCCTTCTTAGCTATGTTCTATCACAGGTTTCCAAGGGGAACACTCATCTCAACCCCCATGTGTTATAACCTCTCATGAACCTTCCTTGGCTCACTACAGCCTTCACACTCTTGCTACCAACCGAGTTATCTTACTTTTTTCTGTGCAAAATCATGGTCAAGGCATTATCGTACGACCCAATGCTGGGACTCCTACACCAAAGGGTCTGAGCTCTAATTGGGACTTCTTACCAAGGAGATCCCTTGACATGTTGGTGGGTCCAACACCATCAATAACAAGATTAGATATATATTTTAGGTTCTTATTTGTTGTAGGAATCTTATACCAAGTAGATGAAAAGCTCCAATCAATTAAATAATCATAAACTGCAGATTACATATTTTTTAATGCCCTATTCTACTACAAAATCTATAACTGAATTAAATATAGAAAAGGATAGAATTTGAAATTCTAAATAAGTACCGAATTAAGTATGGAATTATGTAAATTAAAATTCTGGGTATGAAAACTTGTTAAGAAACCAATTCAATTTTGTTTAATTCTTAAGAATGAGAAAAATAAATTTGAATTTTAACATAACATGTTGAAATCACTATAATAACATATCTAAAATGTAATTCTAATCTAAATCAAGATTAATGAATGAAATATTGAACAAAAACTTAAAAAAATCAATACATTTATGTGGAAAGAAAATGAATCTAACTAATATTCTACTCTACGAATGAAATATTGGACGCCACCTGAGTCGAGGGGCCCATCCTAACCTAGAAGCATTCCTAAAGACTAAACCAGATCATAAATATGCTCGGAATCTCAATCATTCAATCTTCATTACAACAAAAAGAACTTTAGCTCTATATACGAATCAAACTTCAACTTGGTTACAAACACAAACTTAAAAATATGATCCAGGAGTTCCTCCTTCTGTCCTCTCTCATCTCTAATCTCATGCTATGGAGATATGTTCTTATATCATCATAAGGTAGAGGAAGAGATGGTCAACAAACAACATCTACTCCCAAAAACCTCTCTCTCCATACTATTATTAAAATAACAAATATTATTTAAAACAATTTTGTTATGATTCAAGATCATATTAAATCATTTGTTGGAGGTGAAAACAATTCAAATTTGCATTATTTTAACGTATTTCCAAGCTTAGACGTAACTTAAATACTAGACATCACTTCTCGTAATTTTTAATGCGGTGGTATGGAAGCTTGTACCGAAGTAAGTACCGAATAGAGTTGAATTTCTAGAAAATGCCAAACTGGTACTGAATTAAGTACCAGATTAATGTAGGTGGAATTTTGGTTTAAATGGCATCTTGAGCTTCACATGTGAGCTAGGTTTCAACATTAATCCATCCATAAACATATAATTGCAACCCATGTCATCTCTAGAAGTGTCAATGTGTGAACCTTTACTTAGTACCAAAACTCGTATAAAAACTAAATTGTCAAATTCCAGTACTAGAACTTGTTGTTTGGGAACATAAACATATTAGTAAAGTCTCATTGCAAAACCATGATAAAAACTCATTTAATCATTAAAAATACAATAAATATTTAACAATTAACCACAAGGTAATATTAATGCATTTATGGAAAAATGGTAATATGGTAGTTACGAAATATGTTTTAAAAGTATGAATATGGCTTGTAAATGAATGTTTTGAAAAGTGAATATAGTAACATATCTAGGGCCCAACATTGCACAATTCCTAATACTTTGTATGCCCTCATGCAAGAAAAATATGGACCAGGAATGGATGATGGATGATATAAGGTGATGATGGAGATAATGGCGTTATGAATGTGGACTTGGAAACTAGAATATGAATTAATGGATTTCAAAATGGGGGGTTTAGTGATGATTTAAGAGAGGTAAATATTTATGGAATAGGAAGTGGTTAATTATTAAGATTCCTTAAATTTTAATTAGCTAAAGAGAATTTCAACATGTTTTGCCACAAGTATACCTTTTAGACTTTGGATTTGTACCACAGGCACAATGGAAGTTGCATGAAGCTGGATATAAAACAAACTAAGCTTGAGAGTCTAGAATGATTTGGAAGATACAAAATTGATGAGTGCTAATATGATACGTTGAAGGAATCTGAAGAGAATGAAATGAAGATGTTGAAAAGACCCCAATAGCCACTCACCCATGCCTAATGTTTTGCATGTCCTCATGCAAACAAGGTGAGCCACTGAAGAAGTTAGGAAGGCTGTGGAGATGGCTTTACTACAAAAAGGGACCTAAAAAGAAAAATAATGAAACTAATGAGATGAATACTGAACAAAACTTATTCATCTCAGATTTATTACAATGATGTTGAACTAACATCAAACATAAAAGAAATTTCAAATCACTCATTACATATGATTTCATCAACCTTTAATATTTTTATGCTCAAGAAAAAAAACTTCTTTTAAATTTAAGGGGCTCTCCTTCTATGTAGGTACAAGGATTTTTATGACCACAAAAAATTAAAACCAATAAAAAATTAGTTATTACTAACCAAATCCCAAAGTCTTATAGTCATATAAGTATTACAGATAAGTGTTGCAATTCAATTTTATTAATTCTCTATGATCATAGGTCCCACTTCTAAGGTAATTAAATATTAGATATAATATAAAAAACCAATTATAGATGACTCAAATTTATGGAGTTGGTTTTTACCCTCAACTTCATCCACACATGCTTCCTTTTTATTGTAACAATATAGGGTAACCATCATATTTGTAGGAAAAATCCTTGGTATGGTTGACGCTTATTTAGGCAGAATGCCCCATTGCCTGCGATCGTCCATAGCCCCGATGGGTTTGCTTAGTGGTATCACAGGTCAATAACCACTGTTAATAAGCATTCATAGCCTTGAATGGTTTTCCTCTTAAACCTATTTTACACCGAAGGCTCCAGTTACATGTTTCCTACAATTTTAGTTTTATATTATGGATATTTCTTTTGCAATTGGTAGATGGGGTAGAAAATTCAAAAAGCCCCTTAAAGGTATAGGATGACACCTTTCAGAGTGACTTAGATTACTTGCATAATGTCTTCGTTGCATAAGGTACTTATAGGTACTTCAAAGGACATAGCATGCATGAGTCATTTTCATGTGAGATGGATGAGGCTAACCAAAGAATAACCGAAAGACACTTAAAGTCCTAATAATCATAGTTTTCATATATGATTTCACTTTTCAAGTAGTGTTCCACTATGAAAAAAGACTTCATCAACTCTCCTTCAAGTGTTAATATAGATTCTTGATGATCACACTTTGGTGTTATGGTTATAGTATTCAAATTTATTTTTCATCGGTATCATTGTATGGACCTTTTAGCTTTGTTTTAATCCCCTTAGTATGCATTGGTAAATATATTTTGAGCAATTATTTTGTATTGATAACTAGAAATCTATATGAATAAGAGAAGTGAAATTCGAAACAAAGAAAATCTATATTATCTATGAATAGTTTGGAATTATCATTCAATTCAAATTTTATGAAAATGATTGCTTATATCATCGTTGTAAAATAGCGGTCTTAAAATAGATAAAGCATGAACGCATCCTTTTAATAAGTTAAGGAAAAAGGAAATATGTCATCAAATACTCCCCTAAGTGTTCCATTCAATTGATGAAGATGTATCTTCCACTTTTGAACATGTTATTTCAGTATTTAAGCATCTCAAATGAACAATATCCTTGAATCATCATTTATGTTGCAAAATAGAAAATTAGTACTAGAATTCTCGATAGTAGTTAGATGAAATATGGTACTAAACAATTGGTATGCAATACTAGACGATGTTGCTATGCAATCATTTCTAACTCTACCTACAATTGTAAACATAATGGTCATAAAAACTAGAAACGGGTCTAACTAAAAAGAATTAATAAGTGGGAAAGAAAAGTAATAGTTGAACCATGTTGCTGTTGCAAATAAGACTGTATGGAAATATTCATAAAAATAATATTTCGCTGAAAGAGACCCCGACATAACTATGAAATAGGAACATAGATCTACCATTCTAATTAATTTTTAGTTGTTAGCATCCCTACTTATTAAAAAAAAATGAGAAATATGATGCACTATATGTTAGAACTAAAATAAATACTATATGCAACATTTATTGATTTATTTATTATCCTACTCTACTTTATGAAAATAAATCCCTCTCCTCAGGTATAGGAGTATTTTCAATGTAACAATGTGAATAACAAGTATAAAAATTCATTATCCTCAAGTTTATAATATAATCTTCAATGCATACCTGAGTATGAAGAACTAGTTGTTTTAATAATGATGTCAAGAACTAAGGAAGAATGAAGGAGTGGTATGGCGTTACAATTACTTGAAACCAACTTTCAATAAAATCAAAATGCTCTTGTTTTGCCTCGTTATTTGGCTCATTTAGCATATCCTCCTTTGCCCTGCCATGCAGGTCTTCTAGCATTAGATTATTATCCTCTTGTGTGCTTAGAGGATGTGTACATAGGCTTGCTGAAAATTATTCTATCTCAAGTTCTAGTGGTTTCCCTCTATTGGATGTGGTCCATGACTCTTTAGTTTCTTTGACAATATTGTAAGGGTGGAAATATTCCTGTGATTCATGGATTCATTGTTCTTTTATCACTTCTAGAGAAGAATATATGTTCTTGACTGTTTTCAATATTTTTCTTCTTGACAAGTAGATATCCCAGTTTCTGCTATAATTTGAGAGAGTTCTTCCAAACTCTTGATCATCCTTGAATATTTCTTTGTCTTTTGTTAATCCATATTATGAACATGGATTAGTGGATGGGATTCTTACTAAAAATATTAAATAAATAAGAAGGAAAGGAAAGAAAACCAATCATCTACTTGAAGTTCCACCGTGCTACTAAGACCCTGATGTCACCAAGTTATCTATTCAAACAAGTTAGGCTTCTCTTCTTTCCATGAATTAATCTAAAGGAAAACAAACTCGTAAAGAAAAATGAGGCTTTAGATCCTACCTTTAATTATACACATATGAAAAAGAAACTAGAAAATCAATTAGAGACAACCAAACTTTGGATTGACCCCAAACTGAAGTGGATGCATGGCTCTTCACTCACATATTACCATCTTCTCTTCCCTCTAGTTTCCTTGCAACCAAGATCACGTAGAAAAATTGTGAAAAAAACTATGCTCTAATGGCACAAAAATGTTGGTGGAATTATATATACTTTAGTCCCAACATTTAATTATCGAATACGGGATTGTAAGACCTAGAGATGAAAGCACAAGAAATGTAGGATAAGAGCCTATTCTAACATATGCTAACAATTAACACTAAGAAGAACTAATCACTAAGGATTATAACTTGTCATTGCACCGTGGGATGCTAATTCTTATAAGCTTTTGAACCACAACAACGTTCATGTGTTTTTATATATGTAGCTTATTGGGTCTTAAGACTTTAGTGGTTTTAATCCTTAGTGATGAAAACCCATTAAACATTTTGCATAAAAGTAAATACCGACAACTATAAGAAAATGTGTGCGAGGTTACTAAATAAAACAAGGCAATAGACTACAAGAAATGCATTAACAAATTATGAAGAATAAATTATAAGCATGCTCAGAGATATATTGTAGGTTCTTTTTTGTTGTAGGAATATTTTACTAAGTGGTTGCAAAGCTCCAGTCAATTAAAGAATCCTAAACTGCAAATTACATATTTTTAATACCCTGTTCTAGTACATAATCTAGTATCGAATTAAGTACAGAAAAGGATGGAATTTGAAATTATGAATAAATAGTGAATTAAGCATGAAATTTTGTAAACGGAAATTCTGAATAAGTGTCGAATTAGGTATGGAATTTTGTAAATTGAAATTTTGAATAAGTATTGAATTAAGTATCGAATTCTGTAAATTAAAATTCTGGGTACGAAAACATGTTAACGAATCAATTCAAGTTTGTTTCATTCTTAAGCCTAAGAAAATATATTTGAATTTTATCGAAAAAAATTGAAATCGCTATACTAACAGATATGAAATGTAATTCTAATCAAAATCAAGATTCATGAATGAAATATTTAACAAAATTTAGAAAAAAATCAATACATTTGCGTAGAAAGAAATTGAATCTACCTAATACTCTACTCTACGAATGAAATGTGGGGTTCTACCTAAGTCGAGGGTCCCTTCCCAGCCTGCAAACATTCCTAGAGACTAATTCAGATCGGAAATATGCTCAGAATCTCAATGGTTGAGTCTTCATTACAACAAAAGGAACCTCAGCTCTGTTTACAAATAAAACTTCAACTTGGTTACAAACACCAACTTAAAAATGTTATCTGAGAATTCCTCACTATGTCCTCTCTGATATCTAATCTCACTCTGCACATATCTGTTCTTATATCATCATAAAGCAGAGGAAGCAATGGTCAAAAGGAAACATAGACTCCCAAAAAAACTCTTGCTCCATAATATGATTAAAATAACAAATATTATTTAAAGAAATTTTGTTATGATTCAACATCATGTTAAATCATTCATTGGACGTGCAAACAATGCCCCTTGGCATTAGTTTAAATTATTTCCAAGTTTGGATGTAACCGTAATTATAGACGTGGATACCCGTAATTGTTGATGCAGAGGTACAGAATCATGTATTGAATTGTGTACCGAATTATTGGAAAATCCCAAAGCAATACTGAATTAAGTACGGAATTTATGTACGTGGAATTTTAGTTTGAAATACATCTTGATATTCACATGTGAGCTAGGTGTGAACATGAATCCATCCGTAAACATATAGTTGCAACCCATGTCATCTTGAGAAGTGCCAATATTTGAATCATTACTTAGTATAAAACCAATATAAGTAATGAATTGTCAAATTCCAATACTAGAACTTGTTATTTGGGATAAAAAATATATTAGTGATCCATTGTTGGAAAACCATGCTAAAAGCTCATTTCATCATTAAAAATACAACAAACCATTAAAAATGAGCCACAAGGTAAAATGAATGCATTTAGGGAAAATTGGTAATATGATAGTTACAGAATATGTTATAAAAGTATGAATATGGATTGTAAATGAAAGGTTTGGATAGCTAATACGATAACATATCTAGGGCCCAACAGTGATGCATGAGGAGGTTTTTAGGAAAAATAATGAGAGAGGGGAGTATCAGTATTTTTATTTCACTTTAAATTCTAATGTCACATTTATAATTATGCTATTCATACAACTCAGATGTGTATAGGGCTTTAGCAAATGCAAACGAGATACATCCAGATAAGTAATTTCTGATATGTCCCATTAGGTTTTTATCTTTAACCAATGCATCTTTATTTCATTATCCATTTATTAAGAAGTAACAATTTGAGCAATAAAGAGAAAATAAATTTTCAACACATAAGAAACATATCAACACATATGGACACCGGGACAATAGAAACTCAATTTGTGAGAAAACCTTTGTTGTTGTCGTCTATGTCTTCTTGATTTATTATAAATAAAATATTTATTACATCTTGTACTACCACAGACTCTTATCAGCGTGTAGAAACCCACCTGCAGGAGGCTAAAAATTACACTCGTTCTCCAGCACCCACTATAGGGGAGCTACAACCCCATGATCTTGTTTACCAGCTCCTACCAAAAGGGAGCACTTACCCACTGAACACCTTTACCAGCTACCACTAGAAGAAAGCTATGACTTCTTTACTGAAGGCTCCAACCCACAACACCCCTCTTCAACCATGTTTCATAATATTTCATACTAGATCCAATTGTCTAAAATACACACCAAAACACATAGGCCACCTTTCATCAAATTTTGAAACTAGACCCACACCAACAATAAGCTAAAACCAATATGCCAAACTGAAATACTAAATCTCGAAATCTAAATCACTAAAGCATTGTAAACTAATTGTATCACTGAAACATGAAGCCATTGAATACTAAATGAACCATTGCAACCATATGAAATGAATGCATAACCAATCCATAACAAATAAAAACCATCTTGTTCAAGAAATAATTGACAAACATAGAAAAATACAACATAACCCATCAACTATAATCCTTAAGGAACAATTCAAACCATGACAAAATTTAACTCAAAATACATATACGTGGCTATAATTAAACAAAACTACATATATATCTACTTATCATGTGTTAAACTTGTGTATATATTTCAATAAAATAAATATATTATCATAGAGTTTATACATGATAATCATGAATCAGATTGGCACATGTACATGACAATACTAAAGTAAACTTTTAGACAAATCTTAAACTATTGAATTAAATCTTTGCTACAAATCACAACAATTTTCAAACCAAAATATTGGCATACATATTGTTAAAGTCATGTATCACTCCAAACACATTTAGATCATACTATTATAATAACTACAAATCTAAAATTGTTAGCTACAAAAATAAATATATCAAGCAAGTATATTCATTAGTTCACTACACTTTTAGACCTATCAGACCGAAGAAATCTCCTTACTCCCTAGTGCACACTTGTTCCAGATCATATCATGCATGAATAAAACATTAATTTTCACACTTAAATCCTTGATCACCATCTCCTTATATATATTTTACCGTTGGCAATATCACAGGAAAATCCTTTGCTAATGTTATTAGTTTTCATTGATGGCTTCAAATAGAGCTTCCCACCATAATTACTATGGGAAATTACCATGGTAATGGCCCCTAGTATGCAATTTTCAATGGTATATATTATGTATATGACTTTTGCTTATAAAACATGTGTATGTACATGATTTTTCTTCACGAGGGTCATGTATACTTTTTAAACATCACATTTGTCATCCATTTGTAATGAAACTGCCATTTCTTTTCCTTATCTTTTGTAATTCTTGTACCAAAATACAACTACCATCATTCATGTCATCTGAAAAAATTACATAATCATCAAGTTGACATAAAGAACATATTTTTCAAGAATGTTTCCATCAACGACAACACATTAGCCATAATTTCAACAATCACCCCCTTTTGACTTTATAGTAACCATTTTACTATTTGGAAACCACCTACACCCACCTAAAAACACTAAGTCTTCTCCCCCCTTTTGACATGAAGGGAAAAATGTTGAACTAGGTTGAATGAACTACTACCATTATGGAGCTCAATAATGTAAGTCTATTCTTTTGATATGAATTATTAAATCTGCATATTAGCCATTCTCCCCTTGGTCATATATTGTACCATCTAAAGATATGTAATAAAAGTAAAATAATTTAAAAATAAAATACATGGATATACATGACATCTTCTATAACCAATGACTCTATGCTCCTATGATTACATCAATCGCCCAATAGTGGGGTTATCAATTTGACAAAAAGTTTACATCAGTCACCCAAGATAATGGGGTTACATGAATAACATAACCTGATCCCAATAGCCCATATGTGAGTAAAATAATTACAACATCTGTTTTTTCATGACCTTTACATCAAGACATGTACATGACATCCATAACCGTAAAAAATGATTTCCACATTGAAATATCTATTGTATCAGGACCGTGATACTAATTAGCAACCACAAAGTTCCAAATAGGAATATGCAACATAATATTCTGACAGCAACAACGTAATTTCCATAATGACAACACCATGAAAATCCTCATCATCAATAATTAATGTATCATCAAGAAGCTAAAAGAGTGTAGCATCAATCTCTCATGAAAAATAAATTCATCTCCTTAACCTCATGCCATATAGAAGGAGCCACACTCCTCAAGCAGCAAAAACATACTAAGATCCTAGACCACAATACCATAGGAATCATATACAATAACATACTCTCTCCATGCATCCACACCATATGTGAAACAAGGAGATCCTCCAACATCAGAATCCATCAACCATCGTAAAAAATTACCATATAATATATATCCTCCTCATCAAGTGCATAAATATTTAATCGTTAGTAGCAATAACTTCACCTTATGCAATCCAAGAAAGATTTATAACCGATGACATAGCAACAAAAACACATATATTTTCCACTAGAGTAACACTAATGATTGCAGTAATAACCATGAAATCATTATAGACAATATTATGTAGTAAGGAGTACTCAAAAAGACCTTAATTCCAATAATGAACCATCACAAGCATACAAGATTCTCCCCCTAGACCAGTGTCAACTCTTCATCATCAATTTTGAACACATCTTATCCTTTTGAAAAATCGAAAAAGAGAAAGATCAACAACATTAATAAGGATTTTCAACAATGCATCATTCATCATGAACCGATACTCTTTCATACATTCCTAAGTAGCATATGAACATCTGGAACACACTGTAACAAACCAGTGTCAAAACCATAATGCTAATAACAAAATGATGGAAACATATGAGGATCTCCCCCTAATGTTTTCCACTTTTTAATCGCCATAGAGAAACATACGGGTGTATATAAGTTAGAAATCAGTGAAATACATGACTATTATTCATAATAACCATGTACATAATGTAAAATAGGGATTCTCATAGCCATATATCCCCTTGAGAATGTCATGTTTGTTGTCGATCACTGTTAATTCATAAAATGTAATGCTAATCATATATCAACAAAACAATATAAAAAACAACATAGGGAATCATCATCAAGATACACATGCATAGCTCCTCCTAAGATAATACACAATTGATCTTGTGGACCTGATAGTCATCATATAATTTTGATGAGGCTGTGTAACTCACATTTACTTCTGTAATCACTATTAGAATTATGATTTAAGAAAAATGGATTATAGTAGGGAAAATATTCTCTACATCTCTGACTAATGATCCTTCTTCCTCCAAACTTGTTTTTAATTTCTAATTATGTGTTCAATATTGTGTTGTTTAAATCATCTCTTGTAGCTAGAGGCTTCTGAGCTTCCATTCCAACCACTTGATCTGCAATTAGTGTCCTTATGCCCAAAGGAGTTATAAGTGAAACGATATCCATAAAACCGTCTTTTATACCGGGGGATTGATCTTAAAAGACGTGATACAATTTTCTCTAATCTTGAAGTTTTCATGTTTGATGAATGACTTTATTCTTTATTTTTTGAATCCTTATCATCTTGCGGACCTAAAACCTTGTGAATGTATCCAATGCATGTCATGATTAGAGGAGAGCATTGTTCATTAATAATATTGTCTAGTGTTTCATATGACTTTACCTATTTGTTTGTTTTCTCATAATGTTCCATTAGAGTCGCAATTTTTCATTCTATACTTTAACAATGCCTTTCATTTTCTTGAAGCTTTTTTGCTAAGTCTTCTATTCTTCTATTTGCTGCTACTAATCAAGACTTTAGTAAGTTCATTTCCTTGAATATACTACTTTTTTTTTTTCGAAATCTTTGTTTTCATTCATGAGTATATCGATTTCCTTCAATGTTTTCATTAAATCATCTTCTTTAAAAGTATCTGATTCTCTAGTTTATTTATGTTCAAGATCCACAAGTATTTTGCAACTAGTGTTAGAATCTAAATTTGAATCTTATTGATTATCATATGCACTTTGATATTCTTCATTAGAATAAAAACAATTCTTAGCATAACGCTTCATTTTGGTATTTTTCCTGTCAACGTCCTCTCCTTTTCATTCCTTATCATAATTTTCTTTATATAGAAATCTGGAATCATAGTGACCTACTCTTCCACAAGAAAAACATTTAAAGGGAATCTTACCTTTGAATTTACTAGTCACCACTTGCAAGTTTCTCACAAAATTTTATTCTTACTCATTTGAAATGTGGCGTGTATCTTTAGGATTTTCCTTTTCTTTCCCTTTGTACATGGCTTTGAAGGTTTCTTCTCTAATACCTGATGTATCCCCTTTTCTCATGTCATATGCTTTCAATATCCCATGGAGTTGTTCAAGGGTTCATTTTTCAAATCCTGCATTTTTGCAATGGCAGAGACATTGGAATGAAACTTTGGGTTTATTGATCCCAAAATATTTTCAATAATAGCAGAATCCTTTAATTTGTCACTATGACATTTCATTTTTTTAACAACCTCCATCTACTCTAAGGAAAAATCTTGCAATACTTTCATCATAATGCACTATAAGAGATTCATACTGAATTTTTTTATTATTGAAGTTTAGCACTTTTTACCTTAGTCACCTTCATAAGTTTGGACAATTTTATCCCATATTTCCTTTGCAATGCTCAACTACATGAAATTAACAAATTGAGATTCTGTTAAGCCTCCTAAGATAGCATTTGTTTCGGCCGTGGGGGTTTGGTCTAGTGGCAAGCGAACGATTTGTTAAGTCGTTCGTGCAGCTATGCAGGTCACGAGTTCAAACCCCAAGAAAACCCGAGGGACGTTCAAGGCGGCCTGGGCGGACCCTCCTAGAGGTTATAGAGGTAGCCGATGGGATTCGACCCCGTGTAACGCGAGTACGATACCATCGATGTTGCCGATTCCTCTAGTAAAAAAAAAAAAAAAGATAGCATTTGTTTCCTTTGCATTATTATCATATTGTAGCTTTCCTGCATTATCTGTGGGAATGGAGGTTGGATAATGATATCCACCTTCAACAACTACACATACATCAACTCCAAGTGCCTTCAAATACGATCTAATTTTGACCTTCTAAAACATAAAGTTAGTTCCATTAAATAAAGGTGGCTTCACAAAAAATGATCCTTCCATCTTGCTTTTCCCTTTATATCTCCCTTTAAGTGATCATGCTTCTTTTGAGGCACCTGCTCTGATACCAATTGTTAGGAAAAATATTGAGAGGTGGCGAGGGGGAATCAATAATTTTAATTCACTTTAACTTCCAATTTCACATTCATAATTTTGTACTCTATTGTTAATCAGACAACTGGGATGTGTAGAGGAATTTAGTGAATGAAAACTCTACGTATCTAGATAATAAATTTTTTGTATGTTCGATCATACGTTTATCTTTAAACCATCCATCATTATTTCATTATCCATTTATTAAGTAGTAATCATCAGAAACAAAGAGAAGATAAATCATCAACACATAAGAAACACAACAAAAAATATGGACATCAGAATTTTAGGTGGAAAATGAATGTGGGAGAAAACCACCATTGTTGTCATCGTTGTCTTATTCTTTTATTATAAATAAAATATTGATTACATATTTTACTGCCATGGAATCTTATGAGAATTTAGGGACTCACCTACAAGAGCTTAGTATGTCCACTCACTCTTTAATGCCTACTGGAATGGAGATACAAACCCCTAATATTGTTTATTGGCTCCTACTAGAAGGGGAACCTACCCCCTAAACACATTTACGTGCTACGACCGGAAGGAAGTACTAAATCCCTTACTAATGACTCCAACCCTCAGCAACCCTCGTGGACCACATTTCACAATATATCATACTAGATGAGCCTATCTCAAATGCACACCAAAACATGTAGGCGACCTTTCATCATATTTTGAAACTGGACCCACACCAATAATAAGCCCAAACCAATATGTCAAACTAAAATACTAAGTCTTAAAATCCTAATCACTGAAGCATTGTAAACAAACTAAATCACTGAAACATCAAGCCACTGAATATTGATCCAACCACTACAACCAGATCGAATCAATTCACCACCAATCCACATCAAATAAAAACCACCACGAAAAAGATATCATTCACATAAAAAATAAATACAACAAAACTCATCAATTGTCATCCTTAAGAAGCAATTCAAACCCTGACAAAATTTAGCTCAAAATATATACACATTTGTTATTAACCATACCTGTATATATACATGCTTATCATGTATTAAACCCGTGTATATATTTCAACATACTGAATATATTATCACATAGTTTATACATGACATTATTGAATCAGATCTATGGATGTTCACAACAATACTGAAGAATACTTGCATATAGATCTCAAACTACTGAATCAAATGTTTGCTACAAATCACAACATCTGTAAAACCCAAATATCAACATACATACTATTAAATTCACATATCATTGCAAGCACATTCATATCATACAATTACCATAGCTATAGATGTAACATTTTAGCTACAAACATAAACAAATGCAAGCATATTCATTAGCCTTCATTGCACTTTCAGATCTATCATATCTAAGCCATCCCCTTTCTCCCTCGTGCAAATTGTTCCAAATAAAATCGTTGATGAATAGACCATTACTTTGTGCACATAAATCCTTCATATCCATCTCATTATATCATTTTTACCTTTTCCAATACGGTAGGAAAATCCTTTGGTAATTTCATTAGTATTTGTTGATGGTATCAAATAGATGTTACCGCAGCAAGTAATATGGGAAATTATGATGGCAATGGCTCTAAGTATCTATTTTTACATGGTTTAGACTATGTACACGACTTTGGTTTACAGAACCTAAGTATATACATGACTATTAGTCATGTCATCTGCAATAGTTATATAATCAACAAGTTGACATCAAGAACATATTTTTCAAGCATGTTTCCATCAAGGAAATTTTTTTTGTTTCCATAATTCCAACATAAGTATGTCAACATCAGTACCTGTTGAAAGAAGGAAACCATAGGGATGTGCTAGGAGAGGCCATCATAGGATAAGGAGTACTGCTAGTGAAAAACATTATCAAGGGAATAATTTCGACATGCTAAGAATTTAGGTAGGATATAGGGAAGAGTCGAGACCATGCAGTATGAAAGATTTAGAACTGGAATAGTAGAATTAGATCATGTCGGGGGTCAAATGCACCACCTATTGTAGTGATGGAAACACCCTCCAAAGTTCTGGCCTCCATCCAATTTCAAAGCCTTACTTGGGTTTTTCCTTGATGTTTACAAGCACCCAGGCTCATCCTATGAGCACGTGTTGAGTCTTTGCACCCTTCTCACTTGACCGTTCAATGGACATCTTTTTTCATGTTGGTCACAACGTCATGCTTGCATTCGTGTTCTAGCCATGCAGAAGGTCCTGCTTCATGTGTAGAAGTTGTGTTTGCTATAAAATAATCCATCGCACTCACACATGAAGTTGTATGCACTGTTGTGCAAGCGTCGTCGCAATCATTCGATGATCTATCACAAGTGTCAAGCTTATCTCTCACACCGTCAATCAGTCACAGTGAGTATATGTTGTCTTGATTGTTTGAGGCATATTGTTGTCAAGTCATGTTGAGTGTGTGTTAGGAAGGTCATGTATGTAGGAAGTCACTCATTCACACACTTGGTCATTTTGTTTAAGCTTTGTCAATCGGATTATCCTCCAACAGGCAAACATCCATTGAGCTGCATTGCGCAGTTTTAGCTCTCAGTGATTATGTACTATTGCCTAGAATTGCACAGAGCTTGAGGCTGCCACCTAGGCTGTCCACACTACAAAACCCTAGAATCGACTCAACCGACTCTCACCTAGAACAACATAAAATTTCCGAGCAAGACATTTCAATCTGCACTACCTGCAAGCACATCAACCAAGCCTCTAATTTGTCAACTGGAGAGTTCGACTGGGCAGTGACCCTAGGACTCACTCCCCTCAAAAATTATGCAAAAGCTGCAAAGCATGCCCGATCGATTCACTGAAGAAACTACGCAGACATGGCGAACAGAAACCGTGTGTCCATCATTGTCTCCCTCAAAACAATGTGCAGTTTTTCCAGCCAATCACCCAACTACCCGACATGCTGCTCACCCAGAAAATTGCACAGTTTTCATCAGCAATATCCGAGCTGCCTAGCATCTCACTCAGCTTAGAAACTATGATGGGATGTTCAGCAAGCCATCGTCCCAACAATTGCACTTTTTTTTCCAGCAACACTTCCATAGTCCACTTCCATCTCCCTGAAAAAAATGGGCAGTTTTTCCAGGAAAGCCTCCCGCAGCCCACTTCCATCTCCCCAGGGTAATTGTTTTGTTTTCATTGCTAAGTCCCTCTTCTTCCTGCACTGCTTCACTCAAAAAATTATACAGATATTCCCTCTAGTCAAGCTAGGTCCCGTGGACAGTCACTGCTGATCTAGAATGTCCATCTCAACCTCTCGGTGACTTCTCTGTAATTTTCACCGATAGTGCACGAATCCTGCATGACATCTTGAAATTTTCCTCGTTGCTTTTTCATACCCTTTTCCTCTCTCTCTGTCACCTGGATCTGATTTTGAAAGATAATGCATCGTGGTAGACTAGGAGATTTATGGATTTGATGTAGCCTCGTCATGGGTGATTGCAAATACAGGTACATGGATGAGGCATGACGTGACGATGAATGGGATGAACATGGTGAGCACATGTCAAGAGATTTGTTCATGAACAGACGAACGAACAATGCATGCAAGGATATTTTTTTGTAAACATACAATGCATGCAAGGAGATTTTTCACGAACGGACAATACATGCAAGAAGATTTTATTGCGAACAGGTAATGCATGGAAGGAGATTTTTTTGAGAATGGAAAAACATGTGAAGCATGCCAAAGTACAAGAAAAGGAAAAATGTGCACATGCAACATCAAGAAAACACTAAGAACATTGAAGACTCCACACTCCTTTTCATGCAGAGGTGAAGTTATGATACACCAAGACCACATCCATCACTCAGTAGCACTACATCTAGACATGGACACCACCAGCAATATGAACATACCAGCATTGTCGTGTCGAGTAATTTCATGAGTCATGTCGACCACATCACTACTGTGGACCATACTATTGTAAATCAATGTAATGTAACAGGGAAGTCCAAGAGACCCATATGTAATGTGAAGAGTCATGTAAAGTTGAAAAGTCATGAAATTCAAACAATCATGAGGGAAGTCCAACAATCAAAAGGGCTAGTTTTACACTTGGCTCTAAACACCCTTCATTTGTACATGTAAAGGACTTTTCACCTATGTTCCTCCCACATACTTTGTTGGGTGTTGTACGTGTTGTCTCTTCACTGTGTGTTTTTGAATGTCGTATTTGTGTGGACTACTCCATCGGAAGTTGCGCATGGCCTACTCTATTGTGTGTTTCTGACAGAGTTGGGACTCTTCCATTTTGACTAGAGACTCACTTCCACCCTCTCCCTCTGTGGTGAAAGAACCTTGATATAACTAACACTATCACTCACCAGGCACATGAACCTTGTTGTTCAAAGACAAAGCATACCACTCTGACATGCTGACAAGCAAGAGATGAGACATATCTTTAAGATAATGGCAACCGGGCCATCATACCAGATGGGACTCCTACACCAAATAGTGTGTGGTCTAGTTGGGAATTCATACTGGGGAGATCCCCTGCATGTTGGTGGGTTCAACACCATCAACGCCACCCTACACACATATATGGACCAAGAGGTAAGCACTTAGCGCACTTATTTGACTAGTGAAGAGGTAATTGCAGTCGGGGAGGAGGAAATATTAAAATTAGTGGAATTGATACAATTATAGGGGAGGTGATGAAAGTTGTTTAGGTTTAGAGTGGTGTACAGTCAACCATGCATTTTTCTAGTAATATGACATGCATAAGAGGAAGTACTTTGTTAAGAAGTACCACACAAACTATCATGGTGGGCGTATATTTGAGGATACACTTGTTTCATGGTGCTGGGAATGAGGGGCTAGAAAAAAATATGTTTGTATGTGAGGCCATTTGGATAAATAAGAAGGTCTAAGATGTTGAAAATGTAGCAATAAAACGTCAATTTGACTTTTCCTTGTTCAAACTAAAGAAAATTTATATTTCTATTTCAACTGAGATCTTGGACGTAGTTAACTGAGGTGACATGGAACTTGTCACTCAGTTGACTCAGTTAATTCGGGTTGGGGAAGCTTCAATTAAGTTCAGTATCATTTATTTCTAATTTGTAGCAATCTATTTTAGTTAATTTGAGTTATTGTTAGTGAAACTAGTTCTAACTGTGAGAAGAACTAGTGGAGGTCACATTGTGGAAGTGGAACTTCAACCACGCTCCGTCATTAACCAGTTTACTGATCAATCAAACGAAAATAATTTTTTCATGCAGAGAATTTGAGTTACAAGTTGAGATGGAGATTCCAAGGTAGTGGACTATCAGTTGTAGCATATTCCCATGTGTATAAGTGGTTCATGCAGTCAAAGGAAGGACCTAGAGGAATTTTGAAATTTAAGAGTGGGAAATTCCTAAATAAGAGGGGATAATTTCCTTTAGGAACGATGCAACGAAATAGGAACTTAGAGGGCTTGAAAAATGGCTAAGTGTTTGCTACAGTTAGTTACTCATACAGAGGGATAGAATATACACTTGTAGGGTATGCTGAGGCTTGAGGAAGCATATGTATTTATTTTCATTTCTCTAATTAATGCAATATATATAGGAAGGGGCTTTTAGTAGTTTCTTTCCCCTAGATAAATATTTTAGCATGTGTAATGTTTCCTTTTGCATGTATAAAATTTGTGTTCTATATTGTGAGTTAACTTCCACATATAAATAGAGTAGCTTCAAATCTTATGACTTTGTAAATTTCAAGAGCAGTTTTGAATGTACACATTAATTTCTACATGGTATTAGAGTTGGATTCACTATAGAGAAGAGATTTCAAAGTTGTTATTGTAGGAGGATCAAATTTGTAGGATCAATTCTTTAGAGCTGGAAGGATCGATTTCTATGGAATAAGACTTAAGTATTCACTTGAGAAAAGATTGAATTATGTTTCTTGGATGGAATTCATGGAGGCAATGCTAGAATATAATGGACTAAAATAATTCATTAATAATGATTTCTTGAAACTGCCACCATCTGATGCCCAAGATCTAGCAGAATGGAAGAAGTGTGTAGACAAGGCAAGGAGAATCTTATTGGATCGAGTAAAAGACCATATTGTCTCTAATATCTATGGCAAAGAGACTTTGTATGCAATGTGGCAAGAATTAACATATCTATTGTTGGCATTATGTTTCAAGTGTTGTCCTTGATGGCAACTCACTCAGAGGTTGGTACAGGTGCTCAGAGGTTGGTACAGGTGATGGCAACTTGATCAGAGGACAGATCTCAGTACAGTAGGACAAGAAAGAGATATACGCAGGTTCAGCAAGGAGAATCCGCGTGTACACGCAGGTTGGCTTCAGTAAAAGCACGTACATGTGAAAAGTACCTTTGGTCCGTAGTAGTTAGACCTTGGAAGTTGTGCCTATGGTTTTGGACCATAATGTCTCGACGGACGTGTTGATCCCTAGTTTCGAGGTTGATGGTATTGTGTTTCTATGGTTTTGGCTCTTGGTATTGAACAAGGCCTAAGGCTATATAAGGAGAAGATCACTAGGCAAAGGAGTATGGATTATGAGTGTCTGACGCAGTGAGAGGATCTGATATTGCTGGTTATCTGTTCGGGACGCTTGGTAAGGGTCGGATCTGACAGCGAAGGCAGAAGTAATCATTTCTAGATCTGCACGCGGGTTGCCTTTGGAGAAAGCGCGTATACACGCGGTTTTGGTACAGTGAAGTAGCGTATGCATGATAAGGGTTAATATTTCAGGTTGCTGCTGATTCTGGTGGTTGTTGCAGAGTTCTGGATTCTGGTTTGGGTTCTGTGTTCTTGATGACAGGGTTTCAGTGATACGGTATAGGGTTGTTTAATGAATTATGATGCAAGTATAAGTTGATGATTGTATTGCGGTAATGTTTGCTTTGTACTCTTGGATCCAGTCTGAAAATTGATGAAACGTGGTCCCTGAAGGTTGTAGGGTCAGCACCTACGTACTAGTAAATGGATCAGCTAGTACAAGAGCTGAGGGGGTTGTAACTCCCTTCCAGAAGTAGTTGGAAAACGAGAGAGGGTTGTAGCCCTCTGCAGGTTGTAGCCTGCGTACTGGTAAAGGACTGCACCAGTACATTGTAAAAGAAGTTTCTCATTAAAGAAGAAAGAGACGAATTGCAGCAGGTGGTTTTCACCCACATTGGGTTTCCACCTTATATCATGGTGTTCATGTGTATGGCTCTTGTGTGATGTTCTGTTCTGTTATACTGCGCCTGTTTACTGTTAAATTGCTTAATAATGTTCTGATGCATTTACTGAAGATTAAGCTAACTGAATTATAAGATCTCTGGGTATACGCTAGTTGCATTAGACACAGTCGCGTGTACACGCGGGTTCACTTATCTGAAGCCGCGTATATGTTTCTGAGTATGAAATTGAAAAGTTTTATCTGATCTGATAATACTGATTCACCCCCCCCCCTCTCAGTATTATTTCCAACAATTGGTATCAGAGCAGGACCTTCAGAAGAAGCTTGATCGCTTGAAGGAAAAGATCCATCAAAATGGCTAATCCAGAAAGAGAGGCACGCATCAGGCCACCAGTCTTTGACGGGAACAATTTTACTCACTGGAAGATAAGAACCACTGCATATCTACAGTCTCTTGGAGCAGAAGCTTGGGGAATCGTAGAAGGAGGATACAAATTCCCATCAGCAACTCCTACAGATCCAGCAGAGAAAAAGCAATATGAGCTCAATGCCAAAGTAGTTACTGTCCTATTGAGTACTTTGACTCAATCAGAATTTATGAAGATCATGCATTTCAAATCAGCTAAGGAAATATGGGACAAAATCGTTACAAGCTACGAAGGAGATGATCAGGTAAAAATAGCAAAGCTTCAAACTCTCAGAATCCGGTATGAAACTCTTAAGATGCGAAGTAATGAAAGCATAGCTAATTATTTCCTGCGTATGGATGAGATTGTGAATTGTATGAGGGATCTGGGTGAAGAATTTGAGGAAGTTGTCTTAGTTCAAAAGGTTTTGAGATCTCTGTCTACTAAATTTGATTCTAAAGTATCTGCCATAGAAGAAAAGGAGAATGTGCAGAAAATTACCATGTCACAGCTTCACGGGATCTTAACTGCTTTTGAAATGCGACAAGAGGTACCACCAGAGGCCGCATTCGAAGTGTCAGAGGAAGAAGATGAGGTAAATTTTGTCAAGAATCTTGAACGGGGAACTGGACGGTTCAAAGATAAGCTACCTTTCAAATGTTTTCTATGTGGTAGAGTTGGTCACTATGCTGCTAGATGTCCTCATAACAAAGGAAAGATATATGAAGAAGATGGTAGAAGCTATTATACCCATATTAAAAGTACATTAAATGATAGTGAAGATATTAGAAGTCTCATGGAACATAAGAAGAAGAATGCTTCATCCAATAATAGCGAGGATATTAAAAGTCTCATGGCACATGAAGAGAAGAATGCAGAAACTGAAGAAGTTGCCAAATTAAAGGAACAATTGGAGACAGAAACCAGGGTAAGGGAGAAATTGCAGGATATAGCAAAAGATCAGAGCACAACTATTCAGAGACTTGAATCAAAGATCCTCTCTCTAAAAGAAGATCTTGAAGATCAAAAACATGAAGTGATCAAACTAAAGCGACAAGTGGAAGAAGGGAGAAAAGTTGAAGAAGACCTAAGGAAGCAGTATCTGAAAAAGGAAGAAAAACATCAAGTTGAGGTAAATATCTTGAAAGGTAAACTAGAAGAAAAGGATAAGCTCTTACGATTTCAAGATAGTTCTAAAGTCTTGGATGATATTCTTAATAGTCAAAGATCTCCTGCTATCAAGACTGGTCTTGGTTTTCATGAATATGTTGAAGGTGAATCTAGTTCACAAGGTGAGGAAAGAAACTCTAATGAGAAATCTGAAATGCTCAAGGAACAACCAAGGAAAGAAATTCCTCAAGGAAGATCCTTTACTCCTAACTATGGACGTGACAGACGATTATTTCCTCCGCTGAATAATGTTGAATGTTATGTATGTCATAATCTTGGACATGTTGCAGCCAGATGCAGAAGTAGAATGGTTCAAGAAAGATCATCGCATCCCAGGTATTTCAGAGGGTATTGCTTTGCCTGTAATGCATATGGACACAAAGCAATTGATTGTGATAGAAGGAACATGAAAAATATAAGGTGTTATACATGCAACAACTATGGGCATAAAGCAAGGGAATGCAGGAGCAGATTTCAAAATTCAAGACAAGGGGACCATACATCATCACAGTTGCAGGAATTGAAGAAGACAGAGACAGAAAGGTGTGGGATAACTCAGTCAGCTGACATAACAGACACAGGGGAATCTGAAAGTGATGAAATTCAGTATTCCATCCTGCATACGCTGATATAATGAAGACAAGTCGCATATATACGCGAGTTACAGGCTGCAAAGTCGCGTATATGGAGAAAGGGCAGCAGAACAGACCCAGGTTCAGTCATGGTTGGCTCAGGCTCAGGGGGAGCAGAACAGACTCAGGAAATGGTTCAGACATGGTTGGCTCACACTCAGGGGGAGAATATTCTTCAAATAATTCATTGTTGGCATTATGGTTAGAAGTTGATGATACATCTTGTTGTTTGATCAAAGGAATGGTATTGCAGGCTGATGCTTATGATACAGATCTGAATGGCTGGTCTTAGAACTTGCATCTGCTCAAGGGGAGCGTGGATAGATTGGTACACTTTGGCATATACAAAGGGGGAGTCAAATTAGAAACTTCAGCATGTACTCAGGGGGAGTATGGACAGCAGTATGGACAGTAGAAGGTATACCAAAGAAGAGCATATCTTGGTACGCCCTTTGCCCTTGATGTCAAAGGGGGAGAGTGACTTGGTGTGGTGGTTGCCATCAAGTCCAAAGGGGGAGATTGTTGGCATTATGTTTCAAGTGTTGTCCTTGATGGAAACTCACTCAGAGGTTGGTACAGGTGCTCAGAGGTTGGTACAGGTGATGGCAACTTGATCAGAGGACAGATCTCAGTACAGCAGGACAAGAAAGAGATATACGCAGGTTCAGCAAGGAGAATCCACGTGTACACGCAGGTTGGCTTCAGTAAAAGCGCGTACATGTGAAAAGTACCTTTGGTCCGTAGTAGTTAGACCTTGGAAGTTGTGCCTATGGTTTTGGACCATAATGTCTCGACGGATGTGTTGATCCCTAGTTTCGAGGTTGATGGTATTGTGTTTCTATGGTTTTGGCTCTTGGTATTGAACAAGGCCTAAGGCTATATAAGGAGAAGATCACTAGGCAAAGGAGTATGGATTATGAGTGTCTGACGCAGTGAGAGGATCTGGTATTGTTGGTTATCTGTTCGGGATGCTTGGTAAGGGTCGGATCTGACAGCGAAGGCAGAAGTAATCATTTCTAGATCTGCACGCGGGTTGCCTTTGGAGAAAGCGTGTATACACGCGGTTTTGGTACAGTGAAGTAGCGTATGCATGATAAGGGTTAATATTTCAGGTTGCTGCTGATTTTGGTGGTTGTTGCAGAGTTCTGGATTCTGGTTTGGGTTCTGTGTTCTTGATGACAGGGTTTCAGTGATACGGTATAGGGTTGTTTAATGAATTATGATGCAAGTATAAGTTGATGATTGTATTGCGGTAATGTTTGCTTTGTACTCTTGGATCCAGTCTGAAAATTGATGAAACGTGGTCCCTGAAGGTTGTAGGGTCAGCACCTACGTACTAGTAAATGGATCAGCTAGTACAAGAGCTGAGGGGGTTGTAACTCCCTTCCAGAAGTAGTTGGAAAACGAGAGAGGGTTGTAGCCCTCTGCAGGTTGTAGCCTGCGTACTGGTAAAGGACTGCACCAGTACATTGTAAAAGAAGTTTCTCATTAAAGAAGAAAGAGACGAATTGCAGCAGGTGGTTTTCACCCACATTGGGTTTCCACCTTATATCATGGTGTTCATGTGTATGGCTCTTGTGTGATGTTCTGTTCTGTTATACTGCGCCTGTTTACTGTTAAATTGCTTAATAATGTTCTGATGCATTTACTGAAGATTAAGCTAACTGAATTATAAGATCTCTGGGTATACGCTAGTTGCATTAGACACAGTCGCGTGTACACGCGGGTTCACTTATCTAAAGTCGCGTATATGTTTCTGAGTATGAAATTGAAAAGTTTTATCTGATCTGATAATACTGATTCACCCCCCCCTCTCAGTATTATTTCCAACATCTATTCTAGAATAGTACTGACCAAAAGAAGATTTCACATAAGGACAAACTTCAAAATATCTAGATGTAGAAGAACGAGACCATTCCTTAATACTTGAGAAGGTTAACATAATGTTGTGGTGAACTTGGTAAATCTAGTGTCACTGTAGAAGAGGATGATTTGGTAATCGTATCCCTTCTAGGCCTTCTCAAGAGTTGGAACAACTATCAATATTCAATGAATGGGAGGAAGAAACTACCAAATTGGGAACACCTATGGTCTGATTTGGTATAGGAGGATATAAGGTAGAATACCCGAGATGAGACATCATCCAAGGGTGGGGATGAAGAAAAATGTGCATTGGATGGAAAGAAAAATAAAGGGAAAGGGAAGAAATCCCAATCCAAAGCAGAGTCTAATCAAGGGGAAAATAAGAAGGACTTGTTTAGAATCAAGTGCTTTCACTTTCACGAATTCAGGCACTGTGCCACAAAGTGTCCACACAATAATACAAGAAATAATACTTGAGGAGGAGAAAGAATTGACGCTTTGGCTTCACAATTTGACATTGATTTCACTCTCACTGAATGCATGGCCAACTCAGTGATGGGAAGCATATGGTAACTAGACAGTGATGCCTCGTTCTGTATGATAGGTAATACATATTTTCTTAGTGATTTGGAGGAGAAGAATATCTAGGTGCACATTGATATGGGAGATGATGGAAGCTACAACATGACTGATATTGGTACAGTCACCTTTCAGAGGGATTCAGGCTCCCCTCTCAGACTCAAGGATGTGATGCTTGTTCTGAGTCTAAAGAAGGATATTGTCTCCATTGCAGTTTCAGAAGACCATGGTTATGATGTGATCCTTAGCAAAGGAAATAAATTCATGAGAGACATAACCATGCGAGATGTGAAGCAGATCAATGTCCATGTGAAGAACCTATACAAGCTAGTTGTGGAGGATTGTGTTGAATTGAGCACAAAGGTGGAGAAGGTGCAGAGTCGCGATGTTGGTGGAATTTGGCATAGAAGACTTGGCCATTTTCATCATGGATCTTTGAATATCAAGAAACATATAACCACAGGCACCTCCAAAGGATCACTAGAGAAATATGATACATGCAAAGGGTGTACCTTGGGGAAGTACACAAAAGCCACATTCCATGATCGGGACAATAGGTCACATGCAGTCATTGAAAGGATACATTATGATGTTTGTGGACCCTTCTCAACAACCTCTATTGATGACCTCTAGTGGAAGTTTTAGATATTCCTCATGTGGAAGAAGGACAAGACTTTCTTGAAGTTTGTGGACTTCAAGGCACTCATTGAGAAATAAATGTGCAAGAAGGTCAAGGCTCTCAGGAGAAATAATTGAGGTGAGTACGTGTCGAAAGAGTTTAAAAAACATTATGCAAAAGAATGCATTCGACGAGAGTTGACAGCGCCCGATAACCTAGATTTGAATGGGGTGGCTGAGAGAAAGAACCATAGAATTGTGGGAGCACCAAGGGAAATGTTGCATGATAAAATCCTACATTTGCACTTGTGGGTTGAAGCATGCAACACAGCAGTGTATTTGCAAATCAGGTGTCCTGAGTGGATTTTTCGCATGATTACACTAGAGGATGATTTCTCAGGGAGGAATCTAGATGTGTTACACTTTAGGATTTTTGGATCCTCTATCTACTTCCATGTCTCAAAAGTATCGGGGAAGAATCTAGAGCCGATAGTAAAATTGGCGGTATTTGTGGGTTACACACAAACTCCCAACAACTACCATGTGTAGTTTCCATCCCTCAGAATGATATTTGTGTGAAGGGATGTAAAAGTTTATGAAGGCAAAGCCATGTAGTGATCTCTTCAGAGGGAGCTTCATATCCCACCAGAGGAGTAGCTCTTAGCTCCAACGGATGACCTTAGGATATTGTGTAGCAACCACAAGTTGAGGAGAAGAGTGTGGGGACAACTACTCAAACAGAACCATACAAAGAATGGAGGAAGAGAGCAAGGTAAGATGAGAGACTTGTGTAGGATTCGAGGGAGAATGTGAGTGATCCTTAAAATCAACATAGCCAGAGAAGGTCACTAGATCAGTACACTTTCTACTTTGCTCGAATGACTGAGCTAGTAGATACTCAGCCATCCTATTTCGAGGAAATAGTAGAAAAACTTGTATGGGTTGATGTGATGATGGAGGAGTATGAATCCATTGTAAACATTAGTGTTTGGGAAGTGGTACCAAGACCATGAGACAAATTAGCTATGGGTTCAAGGTCAATCTTTAAGGTGAAGCATGTAACAGATAGAAGCATAGAAAAGTACAAGGCCATATTTCTAGCCAAGGGGTACTCTCAAGTTAAGGGGATTTAATATGTTGAGACCTTTTCTCCTGTATCAAGGTACTCATCCATCAAATAAATCATTTCTTTGGCTACACAGACGTTGCGGAACATCCAGGAGATGGATGTGAAAACAACATTCCTTGTTGGAGTTATTGAGGAGGTGTATATCAAGAAAACATAAGGATCTGAGAGTTATGATCTAAAGTCTCATGTGTGCAGAATAAATCAATAATTTTATGATGTCAAATAAGCACATCATGCTTGGTACACTAGCATTGATAGTTATCTCACCGTTTGGGCTTCACCAAAAGTGAAGTGGATACAAACCTTTGTCACATTTTCATAGAAGACAAATTATTAATTATTGTTGTATATGTTGATTACTTGATTTTCATTGGTGATGAGTGTTGGCTTGATGGGGCCTGACCAACGTTCAACGTTAGCCGTGCCAACCAAAAAAACCCTAATTTATAACCCTTTCAGAAACAACCGCTGTAGCGCAAGACGTAGTCTCACCTGAAGCAGTATTGGTGAATGACAGAACTAGGTTTATGCATCCAGAGGTCTGTGTGGAGGGTTCTTATGATCCTTAGGGCTTTTTTATGTCTTTGCAAATGCTAATATTCCCAGAAGGGTTTATAATAATAAAAAATGTACACAGTATTTATACCTTCATGAAGGTCCTTACACAGTTATAACATGCATAAATTCTACAATTATTCTACTTTCACACATAAATTAATCATTCTCTCATATATTTTCAATAACATAGCGAACACATAAAATTGTATAAATAAACACAGAGATGGAAATACATAGAATACATCTTCAAAGCTATATTTTATTATATATTCTTCAAAGTACAGACTTGTTTTCCCTACACACTTAGCTGTTGGGACCCACGCACTTAGCTTGTGAACCTACCAAGTTCTCTCTGTACTCAGCTTCAAGAGCCTTCTTGTTTCACCTAAGTACAACAAAAAGATGTTTCCTATCTTAGCTTCTTGCCCAAAATAATAACCTTCACTCTTATTTACTTCTCGAAACTCACTATGAATCATCTATATATAGCACTTTCACTCATAATACCATGGTTTGCAGACCATGGGCACATCTTAAAACCTCCCTATCACTCACCCACCTAAGTGACTAGAGCCCCTGTGACTCATACTATCTTCGCACTCCACTTCCACATTTCGTGGAGACTTTACATTTTATACAAAATTTTACCCAAAATTTTACCAAAAATTAACCGTAGGGACCCCATCCAACTAGGCCCCCAACACAATTAGGTGACTCATCCTCGAGTCACTCGACTAGTGCTGCAATATTTTCCTCAAGTTTGCAAAACTCCACCTTGAGAACCTGCAAATCAGTTGTGTCCTACATATCTACCTGTTGTAATTCCTCGATGAGTTTCTCTAGAGTAAGGGATTCCACCGTGAGGCCCATTGTTCTCTTTGTCTGTTGGATTCCCTTTAACTTGGTCTAAACTAACAAAGTGAGTTATGTCTCTTTCTCTATCCAAGGCTGTGTTTTGGACCACGATATGGCCTCTTTTTGCGTAGCTCTTCAATTTATGCTAGCAACTACTTACCTTCCTGTAAGCATGCAGAGTGATAGAATAGATCCAAAGTGCGTGTAGTCGACCTTACTTCATCAAACTCCTGTTTCTTCTTTGTAATGTCAGTACCGATCTTCTACAGAGTGGGATCATCCTACAAAGTTGTTTGGAGCTCCATGGCATGATTGAAGCAGTCATTGCAGTTGTTGACTGCGGCATCTAACGTGGCCATCCCTTCTTTGATTTATGCTCCACGCTACTCCGAGACCTCTAGCAGAGTGGTTGGCTCCAACTTCAACTACAGCTCTAAAATCTGCAGTGGGATTCCAAAGGGGACTCCACTGATTTCATCTTTGGATTCCCTAACTACTGCAGCCAGCTTTTGTCCCTTCTCTACCTATTTTGCTTCTGTAGAAATATTAAGCTCAGGTAGTGCATTACAGGCTTGTGTAATTATTTCTTCTAACTATTCATTGCGCGTAGAAACTTCCTCATTTTCATTCAGCTCCTATGCTTTCTCTACAAATATCTGCTAGTTGTTGGTTATGACTTCACTAATCACCAGCTGCACATGTTTATACCTTACCCTCATTTCGTCGAATACACCTCCGTGTAACTCATGTAGGGTTTGGATAGGGAGTGCCGTGAGATTTACCATAGATCCTTGATCTATGATAGTTGGGTGTTTGCTTCTTATGATTGGGTGTGTATGGTCCCATGTAGCAATTGAATGACTCTGAGATCCAGACTCCAATCTAAATCTAACACGGTTACGCTCGCTTGTTGTAGCCTCACTTAAATCCCTATATCCTAGCCAACACCTGCTTGCAGTCACCCCATCTGGATTTGCAAATCGTGCAGATCCTTCTACACATTGCGCAATGTCTATTGGTACTGCTACTCGAACTGTGTCCATAGTTCTGTTGTTGTGTCATAGACCTTATCCCCAATCTCATCTAAGTCCCCCTTCGTGAGGACTAGTGTATCCACCTAGGATAATCCAGTGGAATTTTTCTTCTTTCATAGTCCCGATGTCATTTGATTCAACCTCTTTCTGCACTCAAAGTGGATTTCTGGCTCCTCACCCATGCCTCCTTCAACTTTTGACTCCTCCCAATCCTCGGTGCACAGAGAGGTAGACTCCTCAACCGCTATCATTTTTTCCTTGCTTGTCCACTCTTTGTTAGCGACTTCCTTAACAACAGCTTCTTTGTCAGCAACCTACTTCGTAGAAGTTTCATTCTACTGTGTTGCTTTCTCCAGAGCTATAGCCCACTCTCCCTCCTTTTTCTTTTGTGTTACTAGGATGTACATGGAGGTAACTTCTCTTGCCTTTCTTGTACTTGTGCCTAGATCTGATGGGTGCAGCCACTCTCCTAGTCATTTCCCAACAATCTCTTGCACAACTACCTCAGCCACAAGGCAAGGTAATTTGTACCACACCTTCTTTAGATCCTGTCTCACGTGGATAGAAGCATTGTGAAAGTCCCTCTTGAACTCTGCATACGACTCCAACTGTTCATATAGAGTCAGTGATAGCCTCGGCTGTTGGTTAATCACCACATGAAGATCCATCTCTACAAGAACCAAAAAAAATTTGGTCTCTATAACCCATGCAGGGTCCTTTGTCACCCATAGTGAAGCGAACTTCGCAACTTCTAGTAAATGAGATTCCTGTGAAGGGAATTGACTGTCATCTGGTAGCCTCCACATGACTAGCACAATCATTAGCAACAACCAATCATATTGAAATGGCTTGCACTCATCTTGGGCTTCCCAAGTGTTTGCCAAAAACTCCTTATAGAGGTACTGCCCCCAGTTGTAATGGACACCTTTAGCACATTGTGCAAGTAATGAAATCACCGGCGTGGGAACCTTTCCCGCGCGAAACTTTTGCATGATCTCTCAAGCCAAGATTTGTTTGTAAAACCACACTACTTTGTCTTTAATAGAGTGGATGGAATATCCATGTGAATTCTTCATCAAGTCGAATTGTATCTTCATCTTGCCTGCAAGCTGCTTTTCTTTTGATTTTCCTCCAAATGCGTACATTGGATCCACACCTTGATAGGGTAATATGGTAATCTGGTGGATCACCATGTCAGTAATAGGGATGGGTTCTCCTAGCCAGAGACACCCATCATGAACCAGGGTGAGCAATCTTCTAATACATAGAGTGTTTATATTTGTCCAGTTGAAATGTGGCATTGAGATCATATTTAGTAGCCCTGCTTTCTCAACTCTCGTGACCCACTTCATTGGCTCCAGTCACATTACTTTGATTTCTACATAGTAAATTTTCACGAAGTATTTATTTGGTGCAAGATGCAGGAACTTGTCATGGTCTTCCAAGTTCCTATCCTCCAGCTTGAGTGATGGAATGTGTCCCAATAGTGCGCCCTCAAACACCATGTTGTCTGGCAATAGTGGTGTAGAAACCATGAATTGGTGGTAGCCAGGGCTTTATGGCCGTTAGCTTTTCCTATTCATGGTGGGGTGTACCTTGGGACCTGAGTGTTAGGCTCACCCTCTTCGGCATCCATCTCCCCAATGCCTCCATGAAGCTCTTCTTCATCGACGTCAAGTGGCTCATGCAGTTGTTGTGATTTATCCATTTTCCCATTCTGGCGAACCTTTGTGGGGTTTTTCCATAGTGATTTCCTCACTAGAATGGGCTATGGTTTCTTTTGCTTCTTAACGGCTGCAACTGGCTTAAGCCCAGGTGACCTCAGTGCCATAGGGACATAGAGTGTTTCTTCCGTTGTAAGTGTGACTTCAGGGGGCACGACTTTAGAGGTTGTTGCTTCATAACTTACTACTTTTGTAGGGCGATTTTTAGTCATTTTGTCTAGGAAGGCCTTACGGAAAGTTTCAAACATGCTGCCTAACACTGGTTGGGAGAAAAGCTCTTATGAATCGGTCACAGATATATAATTCAGCTCTTGGAATAACACAAGGTAAGAAAGTTCACAATCAATTTTTAGAGAGAAATTTTTTCTAATGCAAGGCAGCATGTCAAATTTATAGGTTATTTGAAATTTGAATCTTACCAGTACCTCCAAAACCCCATCATCAATGCTCCTTTAGTGGCAGATTGCTAAATATTTTCCCAATAAATGTGGCATCCCCGCTCCTCCTAATGCAAAATTTACCATCCAATCATCTACAGTATCTTCAATGACTACGTTTTGAGCGGTCTGTGTGACAACCATCCCCGTAGCACAGTTACCTTCGATCAGCTCCCCTTGGTGCCCTGCTTTCCTCCATCGCACAACCCTTTTTCTTTGTTTGTTCGTGATTTGGGCAAAGTAGTTTAAAGTCTCGTACCTCCTTGTAGCTATCTAGAGTACTAAGGCTATCCTTCCATCATATAGTCATTTCGTAGGGGTGGGATAATCTGTGTACAACTTCAACCGGCTGCCATTAACTTTTCTTGGGAACATCTCTCCATTTAGCTTCACGAGTTGAACTGCACCATAATTTGTAATTTCTTTGATGACATAAGGCCCCAACCAATGCATTTAAAATTTTCCAAGAAACGTCATGAATTTTCTATCACAAAGTAAAGCTAAATTATTCACGTGCCTGGACTTTTCAGGCTCCTTTTGCACCTGTTGGTGAAATCTTATCAAAAACATATCTTCCTCCAATTCCATTAGTTGCGCGAGATGCTCCTCCATAGTGTCGCAATCAACCATATCAGTTAGTGCTGCAATTTTTAGACTCAACATAATATACTCCATGGGCATCACAACCTCTATCGCATAGACCACCCTGAAAGGAATTTTCTCTATCAACTTTTTACATGTTGTCCTATATGCCCAGAGGACTTCTGGAATGTGTACATCCTAATCATTCCTTTTCGCATTGTAGACCTTTGTCAATGCGCTCTGAAGGATATTATTGAATGATTCAACCATACCATTAGCTTGAGGATTATAGGGCGTGCTCTTCTAGTGCTAAACTCAGAATTCATCCAGCATCACGTAAACAATTACGTTTAAGAAATGCATACCCTTGTATCATCAATATCTCTAGGAAACCAAACCGATTTTAGGCAAACTCTGAAAAGAACTTTGCAGTTGTAACAGCATTATAGCCTTTGACTGGCTATGCTTCTACCCATCATGTCAAATACTCAGTTGCAGTAATAATGTATCGTGCTCATGTCTTTTTCCCTAGTGGCTAGATCAGACCCTCAAAGTCAATCTCCCATTCGTCAAACACATGAAAAGGAATATACATGTTTAATTCAAGTTCTTCCCTCCAGTATGGCTTCCCTGTCCTCTGACAAGCATCACATACCATGCAATATCCCTTAGAATCCTTATGCATTGTTTTCCACTAGAATTAGGTGCGTAGGATATTTTTCGGGGTTTCTCTTCCATCAAGTGTCCTCCTGCCGCTACTCGATGTGCTTCGGTGAGGATACTAGATCATAAAAACTTCAGAACATATGAGCACAGTATTCCATCAGATCCCATCTTATACAAGTGTCCAGCGATCAGAGAGAAATCAGGCACACGAACCACCAATTCCTTTTTCTGTTGTGTAGAATATCCATTAGGGGCTGTGCTAGTGGTCAAAAATTGGATTATGTTAGCAAGGTGATCTTCTATGATGCACATAGAAAAAGGTGTATATTCGAAAATTCTTCTTCCAAACTAGTGGGCTCTTCACCTGTCTCAATTCTGGATAAGTTATCTATTCCTGCATTCAATCATCTGGGCTTCACAATCACCTCAAAGTCATATTCTTTAAAAATAAATAGACAAATACAGATCTTCCCCCCTAACACAGGCTTGTTGACCAGGTACTTGAGAGTAGAGTGATTTTTATATATTTTGAAGTGCGTGCCTAATAGGAAGTGTATAAATTTTTGTAGCACGTACACCATCGCCAACCCTGCGTGCTCTGTAGTTGAGAAATTCTACTTGGTCTTTGATAATTTACTTCTCACAAAGGCTATACAATGATTAATTTTTCGTTCACATGGTTGGGTAATACCATAGCTAATGCAATACAGGAGTTATCCACATGAACATGAAATTATTTCCTCCAGTTTGGGAACACCAAAATGGGTGCAGTCACCATCTTTTCCTTTAAAACATCAATATTGTTCTGACACTCCTCATCCCAGTAGAAATTCACATCCTTTTTCATTCAATTCTCCATTCATGTAGTGATCTGCGTATAAGCTTTAATAAACATCCTATAGGATATGGTGTGGCACAGCTTTTTGTGCAGTTTCTTTACATTTTTTGGAGCCTCTAAATTGGCAATAACAACTACTTTCATGGGGTTTACAATTAATCCCTACTTTCATGCCATGTGGCCTAGCAATATCCCACAGGGCACACAAAATCTACATTTATTTAAATTCAGGGAAATCTCATATCTGTGACAAGTATCCAACATAAGGCGCAAACTTGCAATGTGGTGTTTTACCAACCCAAACACAATCCAGTCATCAAAATAAATTGCTAAGAATTTATGGATGGACTCCTTAAAAGATGCAATTACAACCCTCAGGAAGATCATGGGCACATTCCTCAGCGTGAATGGCATCACCGTGTACTGGAAGCATCCCCACTTTGTCACAAAACTTGTCTTGCTATGTTCTTCCAGAGCGATTTTAATATGGTGGTACCCTGAGAACCCATCACTGAATAAATAGGCTTCCTGCACTCCAACATTCTCTAGGACATCATCTATAAACGGTGTTAGAAATGGGTCATGGATGAATGCATCATTGAGCTTCCTCAAATCTACTCATATCCTGATTTCATGTTGTTGCTTCTTCTCCTGAACAAGCATAGGGCTCACCCAATCAAACTTTTCCATTGGCTCAATGATTCTAGCCTCCAGTCTTTTGTCTAGCTCTTTGTGCACCTTCTCCTCTTACTTGTGATTTAGACAGTAGGGTCTCTATTTTATGCCCTTCACATTGGGCCTTAAGGTGATCTTAATTACATCCAGATCCCCTACTATTCCCTTCAGATCCTAGAACTTGGTAGAAAACAAGTCTTAGTATTCGCACCGTACTTCTGCAACCTTATCAACTATTTATTTATCCCAATAATCACATATCTTTGAAAACTTAGGTTTCACGTGCGATCCAATTTCCACTTTTCTGGTCTTCAAAGGTTCTGTTATATCATGGTTTGTTGGTTTGGGTCCTTCAACCTCACGTTGTCCCTCGGACTCTAGAATGTTGATATTTCGTGGATCCTCTCCTTATTCTTTTGGTGTCACATTGTAGCATTCCATCACATGGCACAGTTGTGTATTCCAGTCTGGTTGAACCCATTCTATTGTCTCGTTAGGCATCCTAAAGACTGCAATCTTAATTTCCTAGAGCGCTTCATCAATACATGCAAATCCATCCTCAAAGATGAAAGTTAATAAGAAACTTTCCCTCAATATATTCCACTCATTTGTCCCATGGCATAGCTCCATATCCATGTACCAATTGATTGGAATAGTATCTAGTGTGTGACAAAAGATATGTACCCATTTAGGTTGAGGCTCTTCCCCCCAAGCTTTACTCCATCGCGCTAAATGCTCATGCAGATCATCCTTGCCTCATTATTTCTCTATCAAGTGAGTATTCATGTGCCCGAATCTTACCGTCATCATTTTCTTTTACCCTTTCCAGTAAGCGAAGCTATCCTTATGTGTCTCCCACCATCATGTAGGCTTAGCGCGTAACACCAGATCTAGCATGTGAAGCTGAAATTCCTCTAACACCTCATTTTAAAACTAATCCAAAAACAAGTTAACATTGATATTTAGACCATCATAATGAGGTATATTTCATACCTCTATAGATACGCAGTGAGGAAATTTTGTCATCATGTTGCAGTCTAGCATTAAGACTTCGTGGAACATATTTTGCTAGTGCTCGAGTTCTTCATCTGAGTTCAAGGTACATGAGCTATCTCTATCCCATGCAATTCGACCATGTGCAGTGCGATTGATCCAATCTTTGTCGCGTGTAGTGATCTTGAATATTTGATCCAAATCATTTTCCTATTTATAGTCACGGACTGGTTTAGTGTAGCACACTCCTTCTGTAGGATCCAATGGAACAATTACCTAGAGTGCCTTCTTCCCAAGTGTCATCCTTCACTTATTCAGATTAATTAGAACATCCATGTTGAAGGCCCAATCGGTTCCTAATAGTGCAAGGTAACGATTGTTATCATCCCCTATTTGAGTTACTTCAAAGTGAGCTAGAGCACTTTCTCCCTTAATGTCTACTCTTACCCTGTATAGGCACCCCATAGGAATGATCTTGTGTTGATTAGCCATGCGCACCTGTATAGGAGACAATGGTAGCACAACTCTCCCCATCCTTTCCCACATCTTCTTTGGCAACACGTTCGCATCAGATCCTAGATCTAAGATGACTTGATACATTCCGTACTCTCCAATCTCTATGGTCAGCCTCATTTCCCACCCTCTTTTCTTCTTATGTTTACCCAATTTTCTCACAGTGCATTGTTCAAGTGGAGTCTTGAGTTTACCCGTAAAGTTATCAATTAGCTCCTAGACCTCTTCCACTACCTTCCTATCCTGTATCAACTTCATCCGGGTTTTCAAAAAAGTAGATAATAGTGAGGGATCCACGTCTTCTGCTTCCTTGTTTTCAGCTGATTTCTCCGCTCTTCCTAATGTAGAAGCCTCAATGAAGTTCTTCTTGGCTACTGTTTAGTCAATTTATTGTGTCCTAAATTGCTACATGAGATATCAATCCGGGACTCATAAACTGATGAAGTGTAGCGTACTGTATGTGCTAGACAACCCTTTTCTTACGTCACTTTTTTAAGTTTTATCTTGTCTTGGGGTTTTTTTTTGTTGGTCTCCTAAAGTGGTCTAATGCAATGGAAATCCTAATATGATATTAAAGCAAAAGTTTAAGAATACTTTTAAAGATCAAGTGTGGATGTAGAGTTGAAGATAAGGTTTGTCCTCTTGCTTCTTGTGATGATTTCCAAACTTTGAACTTAAGAGATCTTAAAACATGTTGTCTACAAAATCAAAACTTAAATAAGAGTGTAAACATGTAGCTACATAAACCAAACTGAAAATGAAGTACTGAAAATGAGATTACTATCCCTGTTGTCCATCTAATTGCAAAATTGAAATATAATAAACTGTTGCAACTCAAACAAAAAAGTAAAGAAAATGGAAACTAGTCAATGATTTCACCCATAGTCACAACATTTCACCAATTAACTTCTAAAACAAGGTTAAGCTAAAGGCTCCCGAAATATCATCATATGGCATGAAAGAATGACATCTAAATTATCTAATTTGCACACTAATGAAAGCAAAGCCAATTACTTCATCTATAATCACATATTTCGTCAATTAACTTCTAAAATGGGGTTAACCTAAAGACTCTGGAAATATCATCATATAGCATGAAAGAACTGGCATCTAAACTATCTACTTGTATACTAATAAAAACAAAACGAATTACTTCACCTATAATCACAATGTCTCGCCAATTAACTTCTAAAATGGGGTTAAGCTAAACGCTATGGAAATATCATCATATAGCATGAAGAACTGATATCTAAACTATCTTAAACAGTAAAAAAATATCACTAAGTAAAAGCATAAACAACTGAAATTCAAAACTAAAGTTCAACAGAGGAAGCAAGTCTCAATATCACCACTTGATGGAAAAATTACACTAAGAAGCTCGAGCATAACCAGTCTTAATGACCTATTCTAAAGTGCACTTATCAGTGTTAGTAAGAAATGTGATAGGCCGCAAAAACATGTATAGGATTTGAATGATTAAGATCATAAGCAAAACATGACAAATATACAATTCGAATGAGAGAAAATATACATGAACATATACATGAAAAACTATACGAAAACAAAAGAAGGGACCTCAGCTATGCAACGGCCCTCTGCACGGCTTTGGTCTAACACGCTGTTACTTCAAACCACGCTTAAATAACCATGCGAAAAACAGAGTTTTGCATTATGAAACAGAGTAATATGTCTCTCGGTTACAGAACAACAAAATGATGCTAAAACAGCAATATGAAGAACTAACTATCTGCATTGCAAACGCTTATATTTATAGAGAAAATGGATATTTGTATCTCAGAGGAATTTCTTCAGCAATAGACACGTGAACAGGTCAAAATCCGAGGATTCAGCCTCTCGGTTGCCATGCGAAGTAAATCTATGTGAGGTGGATGTTGGATTTCATTATGGAGATGGCATGAAGGTGGCAAAAACAGATCTACGAGTTCAGGAATGGCTTCAGGCTTCTTTTACATGTAGGAATAGAGTTCTAGTTGGCATAGAACTCTCTGTCGACCTCCCTTTGACCAGGCCCCTTCCTTCTAAATTTGCCTAAGTAAATAGGATTTCTTCCATGTGTGGATAATTCCTGAGCTGCCTATGTGTGTCATTCCTCCTACTAACACCTATAACTTATATGACAATGAAAACGGCTATGAAATGGCCAGTTAGCTGCGCAAAGTGGCTACATTCCATAGCTGATAAACAAAATCTAGATCAAATAGCACACACAATGATATAATTTGAAAATCACTCAAAGACAATCCTAAAATCAACATGTAAAAACTTTTGATAGCTTAGGATGCACTGACATGGGAAAATAGAAGAGAAAGGGTTTAAGGAAATGCATGGAAGAGAGGTAGTTTTGGGGCTCAACATACCCCCACTGTGAAGATGTTGGATGTCCTCATGCAACCAAAATTGTAACTATTCTACCTTCAATTCATCTGCTCTAAAACTTCTGCTAAGACATCAAACCTCTTCTTCTTCTTTCTTGCTATCACTGTCATTCTAGTGTGTCCTAAATTGCTACATAGGTTATCAATCTGGGAGTCATAAACTGATGAAGTGTAGTGCACTATATGTGCTAGACAACCCTTTTCTTACCTCACTATTTTCAGTTTTATCTTGTTTTGGGGTTTTGTTTTGTTGCTCTCCTAAAGTGGTCTAATGCTATGGAAATCCTAATCTGTTGTTAAAGCAAAAGTTTGAGAATACTTTTAAAGATAAAGTGTTGATATAGAGTTGATGAAAAGGTTTATCCTCTTGCTTTTATGATGATTTCCAAACTTTGAACTTAAGATATCTTAAAGCATGTTGTCTACAAAATCAGAACTTGAATAAGAGTGTAAACATATAGCTACATAAACCAAACTGAAAATAAAGTACTGAAAATGAGATTACTATCTCTGCTATCCATCTAATTGAAAAATTGAAATCTAATAAACTGCTGCAACTCAAACCAAAAGGTAAAGAAACTGGAAATTAGTCAATGATTTCACCCATAACCACAACCTTTCGCCAATTAACTTCTAAAACGGGGTTAACCTAAAGGCTCTAGAAATATCATCATATGGCATGAAAAGAATGACATCTAAATTATCTAATTTGAACACTAATGAAAGTAAATCCAATTACTTCATCTATAATCACAATATTTCGTTAATTAACTTATAAAATGAGGTTAAGCTAAAGACTCCAGAAATATCATCATATAGCATGAAAGAACTGACATCTAAACTATCTACTTGCATACTAATAAAAACAAAAGCAATTACTTCACCTATAATCACAATATCTTGCCGATTAACTTCTAAAACGGGGTTAAGCTAAAGGATCCGAAAATATCATCATATAGCATGAAGAAATGATATCTAAACCATCTCAAATAGTAAACAAATCTCACTAAGTAAAAGCATAAACAACTGAAATTCAAAACTAAAGTTCAACAGAGGAAGCAAGTCTCAATATCACCACTTGATGCAAAAATTACAGTAAGAAGCTCGAGCTTAACCAGACTTAAATACCTATTCTGAAGTGCACTTATCAGTGTTAATAAGAGATCTGATAGGCTACAAAAACATGTACAGGATTAGAATGATTAAGATCATAAGCAAAACATGAGAAATATACATGAACATATACATGAAAAACTATACAAAAACGAAAGAAGGGACCTCAGCTACGCAGTGGCCTTCTGCACAGTTTTGGATTAACATGATGTTACTTCAAACCATGCTTAAACAACCATGTGAAAAATAGAGTTTTGTATTACGAAATAGAGTAATATGTCTTTCGGTTACAGAACAAAAAAATAATGCTAAAACAACAATATCAAAAAATAACTATCTCCATTTCAAAAGCTTATATTTATAGAGAAAATGGATAACTAAATCTTAGAGGAATTTCTTAAGCAATAGACACGTGAACAAGTAAAAATCCAAGGATTTAGTTTCTTGGTTTCCATGAGTTGTAAATCTATGTGAGGTGGATGTTGGATTGCATTATGGAGATGGCATGCAGGTGGCAAAAATGGATCCACGAGTTTAGGAACGACTTTGAGCTTCTTTTATGTGCAAGAAGAGAGTTCTAGTTGGCATAAAACTCTCCGTTGACCTCCCTTTGACCAAGACCTTTCCTTCCAAATTTGGCTAAGTAAATAGGACCTCATCCATGTGTCGATAATTCCTGAGCTACCCATGTGTCTCATTCCTCCTACTGACACCTGTAACCTGTAGAATAATGAAAACGGTTATGGAATTGCCAGTTAGCTGCGGAAAGTGGTTACATTTCATAGCTGATAAACAAAACCTAGATCAAATAGCACACACAATGATATAATTTGAAAATCACTCAAATACACTCCTGAAATCAACATGTAACAACTTTTGATAGCTTGGGATGCACTGACATGGGAAAATAGAAGAGAAATGGTGTAAGGAAATGCTTGGAAGAGAGGTAGTTTTGGGGCTCAACCTACCCCCACTGTGAAGATGGTGCATGTCCTCATGCAATAAAAATTGTAACCGTTCTCCCTTCAATTCATCTGCTCTGAAACTTCTGCTAAGACATTTAACCTCTTCTTCTTCTTTCTCGCTGTAAATGTCGTTCTAGGATTTATCATAAGACATCTGTACTTGAGATTGATGAGGGCTCTACTCAGCCTCCTATTCTGCTTCTTCAGTTTTATATTTTTCTTATGCCATAATCCTAAATGTAGCATGGTATTGTCATGGATAATTTTATCAAATTTGTTTTTCTCTTTTAATGTTTCATTCTCCTTTTGGATATGTCAATTTAGGACATCGAGTTCATAAATTTCTTGCTTCAATTACTGAATCAAAGTTTCCTAAGTTGTATCTGGTTGATTAGATGAAGTTCCTTGCTTTGTTGTAGTTTATTGTTGTTCCAATGATTCAATGAAATCATACATTTGCTGCTGAGTTTGATCAATTTCTGGAGTTATCTTCCTTGGACTAGTTTCAAAATCTAACTGAGGAGAAGGAGAATACTGTGGACTTTGTTCACGTGGAGTGTTTTCTGGTGACTGATCTGGAATTTCACCTTCCAGGTCTATGAATTGAGCTCCTCTGATTTGTGTTTTCTTCAACTTTCCCTTTAATCTAGAGCTTCTTCTTAGACCTTGTGAGCTTATGTCTCCCTTTTCTATGATTTGTTCCCCTTTCCTTTTTGTTTTGCTTTAGTTTATTGTTCTTTAAGATAAACTAATCTTTCAGAAAGCACTTGCTCTTCCTCTGAAGAAGGCCCAGGATTCTGGTAAATGTCTTCAATTTTCCTCTTTCCTTTCTGTTTTTCTTGCTTCCTAATTTCAGTCAATGTTTCAGAAGGAAATTCTTCTTCACTGTTTTCCTTGGTTACACTAGTACTAGTATCTTGGATTGTTAAAGTTGTTCTCTTCCTCCTACTTTTCTTTGTTGAACTCCCCTCAAGCACTTCAGGAGGGTCTTGGAAGAAGTTCCTAACTAGGAATTTTTCCCATCTATCTTCCGTTTCTTTGAAATGATATTCAACGAAGATCTTAATAAGGCCATGATGGTCGAGATGAGGTTCCACATCATCTATATTCTTTTGCATAGTAGTAGAAATTTTTCTCTAACTATTCAACAAGAAATAAAGAAGGTTGATAGTTTCATTCTCCAAGAAATTCATTAATAATATGATATGATACATGTACATGCAGCCATTCCTACCCTCGCATGTAATGAATTTCTGAATGATCAACATCGGACTAGTCCACTTATCTTTTAAGGCCGAAACATGAATTCATCATTTAAATATTGATATGTCCATACCTAGATTATGAAGAATGACCCTCCAGAAATTTTCATCGAAATCCTTGTTCTTAAACCATCTCTCCCCTTCTTGTGGAAGCTCTGTGGGTGCTGCAATTGATGATTCTGTCACTGGAAATTGGGTGCTGCAATTGATGATTCTGTCACTGGAAATTTGTTGTCCCCAATTTCAACTTCTGCACCATTGAAAGATCTTGCAAACGTTTTTGTAGCCTCCTTATGATGACCCTTGAACTTCTTAATGAACTGCAACCTTCTTGCCTTCTTCAATGTGCTCTTAAGCTATGCGTATCCTTCCATGAATTTAACTCCTTCGGGCTCTGTTCTCACTATAAGACCCATTCTTCCTTCTCACTGTGAAGACACCTCTGTAAATGTTAGTTTTATGGGAGCAGAATAGTTATGTGAGTCGAAAATAGAAGAGGGTCGTGGAGAAAATCGGTGGTTACAAAATGGGAAGGGCACTGAGCATGAAATGAAAGAGGGTTTACAGAGTAGAAGTCTGTGTAAAAAACAAAATGAACCGAGGATTGTAAAACCTAGTGTGAAAGCGTGGAGGCAGAGTGTCACTCATGAAAATTTGCGAGACTAAATAGAGTTTGAGTTCATAAAAGGCTGCGAAAAGTGGAATGTGAGTGGGTTCATAAAAAGGCTATGGAGTGGAACATCAGTGGAAGAGAGCCGTATTCAATCAGCTCACGTCTACATGATTAGCTGTTTTAACACATGTAATGAGGATGTATGATTAAGTACGAGTTAAATTCAGAAAAAGATTATGAGACTTTTAGGATTGATGCGGAGTATATGGTGGAGTTAAGGCAGCTATCAAGTCAAATAATTACATGTTATGGAGCTGTGATTTACAAACTATACAAATTATGTGTTTGAAATGCTATTTGAAAATGGTTTTGTCCATACCTTGGAATCATACCTCTTTCATTTTGCTAACTTCTAATTGGCTTCCTCTGTAGGTGCTTTTCAGGTGTTGATGTCTTCAAAGGTCTTCTCCTTCCATACCTGCATCTTTCTTTTATTATTATTTGGCTAATCACTTGACTGTCACTACAGAGTGATAGGATTAGCTGCGGAATTAGCAATAAGTTGCGGAATCAGAATGCAACTGTGGAAAATGACATTGTGAATAACATGTGACTTGGTGAATGAATGGAGATGAAAAATGACTGTATGGATGATACATGGAAAGGTGAATATGAAGAGAAATTGAAAGAAATTTTATTGATGGAATGTGGTGGCGAGATGGAATGAAATGAAATGAAATGGAATGAGAGAAACTATGAGTGAAATGAAAGATTTTTTTTTTTGGAAAATATAGGGCATCAAAATCTTCTAATTTTTTCCCGGTATTTTCTATATAGGACAACCAATCAATGATTGGTTTTCATGCTTATATATATATTTTTTTTAGATGATGATGAAAAAAATGAAGACTAGGCAGGTGGAGAAGAATGATTCTTCTTCACCAGCCTCATTGCAGAATTATCTTGAAAGATTTTGATAAAATCCTCCTTTGAGAGTCGCTTATGATAGATCTTCAATCTATCATCATTCACAATGAGAGGAGTTTGATGCTTATCAATTGTTTTGATTCTTACCTCTCCATTACTAAAAACATTTTCAATCTTATATGGCCCAAGCCAATGAGTCTGAAATTTACCTTGAAAATATTTGAACTTTGAATCAAATAGCAATGCCAAATCTCCTTCTTGAAAGTTTTTGTCCTTGATGTATTTGTCATGCCACTTAGCTCTCTGTTGTTGAACTAGATCAGTTCTTTGAACTACTTCTTGTCTGATCTCATCTAGTTCATTCAACTGCTCTAGTCTATGCTTTTGAGCTTATGATAGATCCATTCCCAACTGAACTACCATCTTGAAGGTTTAAACTTGGAACTCAATGGGGACCAGAACTTCCTTCCCATGAACAAGTTCATAGGGAGTGTGTCCCGTTGTGTTCCTGCATGTAATTCTGTAGGTCCATAAGGCTTCAGGAAGCCTTTCTGTCCAATCTCTTCTGTTTATATTCATAGTCTTGGTAATGATTCCTTCAATTACTTTATTTGTGGACTCCACTTGACCATTTACTTGTGGGTGATAAGGAGTGGATTTCCTATGCTTGACCTTTTACTCTTCCATAAGCTTCTCCATCATTTTGGATGTGAATTGACTTCCCTAATCTATCACAATTTCCCTTGGAACACCAAAGCAAGTAAAAATATCCTCATAAAGAAAATTAACTACTGTATTTTCAGTAGCAGAAAATAATGCTTTGGCTTCTACCCATTTAGTGTCATAATCAGTACATATCAATATATACTTTTTTTGCTTGGATGGAGGATTAATAGGTCCAATAAAGTCTAAACCCCATTTCTCAAAGGGTTCGATGAGTACCTGAGGTTGTAATGGCATGTCATTTGAGGGGGTAGGTTTCCCTACCCTTTGGCAGTTGTCACACCTTTTGACGTATTGTTTTGCATCTTTGAAGAGGGATGGCCAATAATATCCTAAAGAAATGATTTTATAGGTTGTCCTCTTGTCAGCAAAGTGTCCATCGCAGGGTTCATCATGACATGCTTTGAGAATATCAGGCATTTCATCTTCCCTGACACATCTTCTGATCACAAAGTCTGATCACAATATCAAGAAATAATTATCTACATTGTAAACACTTATATTTATAGAGAAAATGGATAACTGTATCTCAAAGGAATTTCTTCAGCAATAGACATGTGAACAAGTCAAAATCTGAGGATTCAGCCTCTCGGTTGCCATGAGCAGTAAATCTATGCAAGGTGGATGTTGGATTGCATGATGGAGATGGCATGCAGGTGGAAAAAATGGATCCACGAGTTCAAGAACATCTTTGGGCTTCTTTTACATGCAAGAACAGAGTTCTAGTTGGCATAGAACTCTCCGTTGACCTCCCTTTTACCGGGACCTTTCCTTCCAAATTTGGCTAAGTAAATGGGACCTCATCCATGTGTGGATAATTATTGAGCTGCCCATGTGTGTCATTCATCCTACTGACACCTGTAACCTATAGAACAATGAAAAGGCTGCAGAATTGCCAGTTAGCTGCGGAAAGTGGCTTATTCCATAGCTGATAAACAAAACCTAGATCAAATAGCACACACAATGATATAATTTGAAAATCACTCAAATACACTCCTGAAATCAACATGTAACAACTTTTGATAGTTAGGATGCACTGAAATGGGAAAATAGAAGAGAAAGGGTTTAAGAAAATGCTTGGAAGAGAGGTAGTTTTGGGGTTCAACAACTACCATAAAAGGTCCTTTAGCCCTACTGAGATCAAATTTGATCTCTTTTTTGGAAGCCTTTCACAACCATCCTTCAATTTTAGGCTTCTCTCTTTTATCTTCTCCCATGGCAATACCACTTCCCATCACTATATTGATGTGATGATCCTTTTCGCGAAGCTCCACACCATCATTTACATATTTTTCGTGGGTGATTGAGTATTTTTCTAATCTATTTTGGATATCAGCGTGGGACAATCCTCTATCACATGATCAAACTATCTGCAATACTAAAAATATGGATGCATTGAGTTCTGACACTCACATGTAAAATATCCTGCTTCTCCATAGTTGTAGCAAATAACTTGTTTGCAACCTCTTCCATCCCCTCCTCCTCTTCCTCTTCCACAACCCTGAAATCCTCCATGCACTGCACCTGTGCCCTAATATTGAGGTTGAGTCTCTGCTTGCATTCGATATGTAGGCATCTGATCCGTCATTAATTCATAGCTTCATCATTTTTTCTTATCGTGCCCAACCAATTTACAAAAGGTACAAAACAATTGTTGCGGAGTCTGTACAAAATTTTGCAAGAGGAGACAATGGCCAGTCGCATGATTCCTAGTTATATGGAAGATATCACACCAGAAGGGTACTCCTACGATTTTGTCCTGCAGTGTTATTAGGCTTTAAAGGAACATGACGTCCTCCAATCAAGTAATTCTGATAAATAAGAGAGTGATCCTTATCATGTCCATTGTCTTTATATTTTATGCACCAAACATCTACGAGCACCTCAAGTTGAGCTTCCTTTCTTGTCTCCAAGCTCTACATCTCCATGTGCAAGCTTACCAGTTGCGACTCAATCTAATTTACTCAAATGTTTGTATCCTACACTAGTGAGGCTTCCAACCTCATCGCGATCTCCAAAGCCTCTGGTTGCATTCCTACTTTCAACTGTAATAATGGTAATCTTAGATGGGGAAGGAGAGAAGTGATGTACCAATCCTTATGCTGAGAATCCATGATAGGCATATTAGCCTCCCAGATTAGGCACTTTAGCCTTTGATCGAAGTCCCATGTGGACTCTTGCACAAAATATTGTCACCATGACATTCTGCAATCAGTCTGAGTCTATCACCACTCATACTTTCCTCCTTTGCAAGTCTTAAACCTCAGTTCTTCATGTCAGGCCTTGAAAAATAAGAGAAAGCCCTTAAAAGTCTCTAAAACTTTGGTTCCACACTTTCTCTTAGCATTACCTGCGGTCCCGCACCTATTGGTCATGTCCCCTATGTACCTGACTGCTCTGTTTCTGTGTAATGGGTGCGGACCCCTGTAAAAGTAAAAAAGGCGCAAGTACATTCTTAAAAACTCACTTTGGGTTATTTCTAGAATCTTGTATAGGGAATCTTGAGGTGGCAAGTTCGCTCCTTTAAGGTTCATGCATCCCATATCTTAAGGAGCTAACCCCTTGATGTGAGGAGCTTATCCCTTTGAAGGAGGACTCTATCCCTTCATAGGTGGACCTATAACTTCCTTCCTCTGCACTATAAAATGAGGCATTGGGCTGGTTACTGGGGAGGTTGAAAGCTGAATATTTTTGAGGTGAAATGTTGTTGGAATTTAGTCTTCCTAATTGAGCTTAAGAGTAGAGATTACATACCTTTTTTGATCTCATTGTGAAGAGTGTGCAGCTTGTCAAAGTAGAGGAGATTCCTTCTTGGACCCTGGGAGGAGCTTGTACAACATCAAGGCACCAAAGGTTGTAAAGTTCTTTTAGTTTTCAAAGTTAATACAACCAAGTTTATTTTTCTCAATAAGCTGTGTTTTATGGTTTATTTCATGGATTCCTTGATCACCATGATGAATATGATTTATTATATTAGCTATGCAAGTGTTGTTTGATGTATGCTTGTTTGTGATTGCAGATTCTTAAAAGGAAACTTGTTCGGATGGTCAAAGCGTGGCTACCACAAACTAGCGTCGGACTTAAGGTAGGGTCTAAAACACCACTTAGTTTTTATTAATAAATCATAATATATTTAGAGAAAGGTAGATTTGATTTTCCTGTTTGTTGCTAGATATTTGTTGATACTATGGAGATCGTTCTTGTCTGCAAGAACGATTTATCTGGCCGACAAATTGGTGACTCCAATGGGGACTTGAATTTCGGTTTTTTGCCTCTACTTTTACTTTGACATGAGAATGTTTTTCTTGTTTTTGGTTTTTGCTTGATGTGTGTGGAATTGGGTAGTTTTAAGGATCTGGAGTATATTTTGTCTTTTCAGAAATTTTGAAGAGGACCACACATTTTGTTTGTAACACAATGCAGACATCCCCGCACTGTTACTTTACTACACAGAGCGGTACCACATCTGGTTATACCAGAAGCCTGCAGACCTTGTCAAACTTTTTGAAAAACCTAAATTGTTTTGGTCCAATTAAGCTTAGGATTTATTTACGCTTTTTAGTCTCTGCCCAGATCTGCATGTGTCCTATAAAACATTTCTTGTCAGTGAGTTCCATTGGCATTTTGATTTTAGGTGATTTTCTATAAGTTTTGCGTGTCTGGCTTGATTTTAGTTTGGTCTTTGTAGTAACTCAGAGATTAGAAGCCTAAGAAACCTCAGATTACCCTGGTCTTTCTGGTCTTCTTGATGAGTTTGACTGATTTGTGAAATCTGCCTTTGGTGAGAAATAGATCTTGTTTTCTCTTTGCAAAGCTTTGAAAGGACTTGTTTGAAAGTTTTGAACTTCATTTTTAAAAAAGAAAACATAGCTGGGTGTTTTCTAATTAATTTGTTATTCTGAACGAACTAGTCCTTAGTTTGCTAAATAACTAAGTAAAACGTCCTCAAAAAGGAATTTTTTAAGCTTTTACTTCAATTAGGTTTTTATAAATTTTTAGATCTCAAACATATTTTTTTATAGTATTGAGTGTTTTCTAGAAATTTTAAAATATCTTTTGAAAGAAGTTGTTTTCTGTAGTTTTTGAGAGTTCAAAAAGAAAAGGGATTCTCCGTGAGCATAATTAGTAGTCTCGTTTATGAGTTTATTAAAAAAGACAAAAAGCTTTCTTTTCATTTACTTGTTGAAAGAAAGATTTTTTTTTCAAAGAATTGCATTCTCAACTCTTTCTTTAGCTAGAAATTCATTGAAGAAAAACAATTGTTTATCATCTTAGGTGCATTTTTAGTGTTTTGGAGTCGAGTCTTCACACCATAAAGTTTCATCTCCATTCCTATTGACTTAAGAAACAACCTATAAAAAAAATGCTTAAAGTAAAATTGATCTAGAAATCTTTTTATTTCTAGGGCTTTTATCACCAACATAGCTTAGGCTAGTATCTTCGAGTAGGGAGTGATTAACTCTCCAAGATAGTTAAAACAAACAAGTAGCTATATCTTGCGGTAGGAAATAAATTCCAATTGTTACATCTATGCTCTGGGAAGCTCCTCTTAAAGGAGTCAAGCATGAGATCATATCTAAACCAGTGAGGTAATCAATCCTTCCTCATTAGGAATGATAGTAGATATACATGTATTAAAAATGGTAAACCTCAGATTGACCATTGTCGAGGAGCCTGGGGTCACTTGTTGATAAACCTTGGATTATGTCAAGGAGCCTTCAAGGGGATTGAGCTTTGTTACTATGCCCTTGTGTGTGTATCAGATCGTAGACTGTTCCCCAAGGTATATTTGTTTCTGTTGGTAACCATAGTGACCATAATCTATAGGATTCTTTCCTAAGGTGATGGTGGAGGGAAGATCCCACTGTACCTAGAGCAGACGTTGACTAGAATCACTTGGAATTTCTGGGTGGTTCTCTTCACTCTAGACGGTTTTGTGAAGAAACTTCTACGAGAGTGTTTCATTAAGAAGGTTGTCGGGGTAACTGTTCCAACCACCCTTTCTATATTGAATTTTGGACATTGGATTTCATCACCAACTAGTGTTCTTGGTACGGAAAGTTACTATTTGTGTGTGGTTTGAACTCTTAGATTTTTTAGGCCTATGATTCTATTGTTTGTTTCTTTAGAGACTTTAGGTGGTTTTATTGAGATTTTCTTTTTTTGCGTGTGAAGTAATTAAAATATTTAATTATGGTTGAATTACCAAGACAATCCCGTAGACTTCAGGGGCAACCTACCGAATATTCACCAAGCCAGCTTGAAGGGCTACGAGCTCTTGTAACTCCTAGTGATAGTAGAGTTGGGTCACCGGAAGATAGCGAATATTCTTTAATTGTTCATCCGTATTATCAAGTTCAAGCAATAGAGTATATTTCTAAACCAATTCCATTTTCTCAAGTTACTAGTAGTATTTCTTCTACTAGTGAATTAGCTGAAGAACCTAAAATTTCTGAGCCTGAAACTGAACCTGTTGCTACTCCGTCCTCAGGATTTGCTTATCCAACTTCTAGTGGTCCTGGCTCACCCAGGGTAGGAAGGATCATTACCCAAAATCTTCCTTCGGGACTCGTTTCTATTGAAGAACTTGTTAGTTCAGAAGAAGATATAACTCTCCCTGAAAATCATCCAACTTTAGAACTTAGGGAGCGTGAATCAATTTTCTACAGTCCACCTAGGAGGGATGCTTGGTACTTCTCATTGACCAACTTTTTAGAAAATTCGGGTCTTAGTTTTTCACCACCTAAAATTCATTTTCATCCAACACCTAGAGGTTATTATCCTCCTTTGAATACGTTGAGACAGTCATCCATGTTTTCCCAATCACCGGAAACATTTTAATATGGCGGTCCTTCTATTCCTTTTGGGTATCAGTCACTCACTGGTACTTTTTCAGGAGCATCTCCTCAACCCATTGAACATGGGATATCAACTGGTAATAATGGAACTCAACCATTGAGCGTAGAAGAAATTCTTATGATTCCTGGTACTATTCCAAATCTGAAACCTCAAGGTAGTCAGTTACCACCTGGGGGGAAACCTCAAGGTTCTCAATTATCGCTTGGGGGGCAACCTCAAGGTAGTCGGTTACCACCTAGGGGGCAACCTCAAGGACAGTACATACATTCGGGACAGTAAATTCCTCAAGGTCAACCCCAGACTTAGTACATACCTCAAGGTCAACCCCAGTATCAATATATACCTCAAGTTCAACCCCAGTTTCAATACGTGCCTCAAAGTTATCAACCTCAAGGTCAGTACCCAACCAAGGTTTCCAACCACCTTCTGGTCAATCATTTGTACAAGGAGATGGAAATGTACCTTTGAATTATCAACCCTATGCTCAACTTGGTTACGGTCCTCAATATGCTCAACCTTCTATGGGTCCATGCCCCGGAATGAACATGGTGTGGGATCCATCTCAATCTCAACAGATCTTGCAACCTAATGTGCAGTTGTCATCTCAATCTAGACAACCTTTGGTTTCTGGTTCAACCTAGCAACCTATCCAGCCTACTATTCAAACTTCTGCACCTGGTGTAGCCCATCAGTCTAGGCCTAGTTTGCCTCGAAATCTGCCTCAAACGACTGTTGCAACTATTGCAGCTTCTGTTCAATCTACCCCACCTACTTCTGGAGTATCGACAACTCCAGTTTCTACATTTCCTGCATCAACTCCTCAACCATCTTTACCTCAGTCGGGACCTACAATTCAGACTTCGGTTCATATGCCTATAGGACAACCTGGTCCAAGTAAGGTTGTCACAAGTCAACCATAGTTCACTTATCAACCATACTAGGGACAGTACGAATTTGGTCCTGCTGTTCAAAGCCCAGTATACCAGCATCAACTATACCCTAGATATACTTATCAGCAACCTCAACAACCCCAGTTTGGTCTAGTTAATCCTGGTTTTCTGGGAGGATACAATATTCCAAATGTGGTTCCAATTCCAAGTTATCTTGGATATACTCCTCCTAGGGCTGGTCTTATGACCTAAGGTTTTCATGACCCTAACCGTTAGTAACCGTTTATTGCAACTTTGGACTTGCCTGATTTGTCGCACCTTACGAATGATCTGATTAATTATATTCCGTTTTGGCTGCCAATGCCGAATAAGTTTCCCAGTGATATCCCAAAGCTTGAAGGTAAATCAGGAGAGGATTCATCAAACCATGTGATGACTTATCACCTCTGGTGTGCATCTAACTCCATTATATATGATTCAATTCACTTATGTCTTTTTCAACGCACTCTGATTGGTCTTGCGGCCAAGTGGTACATTGAGTTACCGCGAGCCTCTTTTTATAATTTTAGTCAGTTAGCCACTTCATTCTTAACTCATTTTCGGTTGCATGTCAGATATGACAATGGCATAGAATTATTAACTTCATTAAAATAGTCAACGTCCACATATATTTCATATCATATTCATAATGGTGACATCGACGACATTTAGTGAAAGTTTTTATTCCGGATCGAATTTTAGCAGAATGGTTTGTTAAATCATCATTACCTAAAATCACTGAGGATGTAGCTAAGGTAGGAGTTGTTACTGAAGAGTAAGTAATTGCTCAAGCTCAATACCTTGACCTCATTTATACGTAGTTGGGTACTTTACACGAAAAAATCCCTGACCTTCCGAAACAAAATCAAATAATTGCATCTCCTTCAGGGTCTCATGCCACTGATGGTATGATTAGTTCAGTTAACACCAAAAGTAAGAAGAAATCTTCAAAGAATTCTTCTCCTATTATAACTTTACCAGATTCCCCGAGAAGGAGACTCTTTTGCTGAAATTCCTGCCGATATTCATGTCATAGAATCATCTACGACCAAATCAAAATCCGGCAGTAAAAAGAAGGGAAGAAGAAAAATAAAAAAAACTCAAAAGAGAAATAAGATAAAACTGAATCTACCAATGAGAAACGTAGACCTTTCTATCCTTGTCTCATTTGTGATGAAGAGCATTTTACAAGGGACTTCCCACATCGCGCTGAGGTTGCGAAAATCGTCAAAGGTTCTCGAACACCTGCTGTCTTGAAGTATCCTTTTCCTAGTCAAGATAGTAAGACGATTGGTTCTTCCTCAAATGCCTCAGAAGAACCCATAATGATGATGTCTCATGTCAGGATTGCGACATGATCGTAAGATTGTGGTACTAAAAGTCTTGTTGGTGGTAAGGAAGCAGAATCTTCTAATTCAAACCCATCAACTTCAACTCCTTCCAGTTCTGATCTGCTACAGATCGAGAAACCTAACCCAAACTTAGTAATCAAAATGCTTGCTAAGGGTATACTTCGGAAGTCAGCTTTCAATCCGCATGTGAGAGCTACTCAGAATCATGCATATATCATCCTTGCCATAGATTATTTTACTAAGTGGGCCAAAGCGATGCCTACATTTTTGGCAGATGGAAAAACTACTGCAATTTTTGTTTTCAATCATATAATTACTAGATTCAGTGTTCCTCAAGCGATTATTACCGATCATGGGAGTCAGTTTTGAAACATCATGATGGCTGAACTAACATATCAACTTGGTCTGCGTCACGATAGTTCTACTCCATATTACCCACAGGCTAATGGTCTGGTTGAAGCTATCAATAAAGTTCTAGTCATTATGATACGATGAATCATTGGTATTCATAGGTTGAATTAGCATAACATGTTATTTTCAGTGCTTTGAGCGTATTGAACCTCAGTAAAAACATCAACTGGTTTCACTCCTTTTCAACTAGTTTATGGTTTGGAAGCTGTGTTACCCATTGAATGCGAAATTCTGTCATTGTAAATAACCATAGAGTTACTCCCATCCACTTCCGAAGAGGAAAAACATTTGTTGTACTTAGCTCATCTAGATGACAATCGACGTGATGCTGCATTAGCAATAAAAACTCATGCCAAACGAATTAAAGCTCAGTACAATTGAAATGTTACACCTCGTAATTTTTCAGAAGGAGACCTAGTCTTACTATACGATCAAGCAAACGATAAGCTAGGGGCTAGATTTGTACCTATGTGGCATGGTCCTTATGTTGTTAACCAAAAGCTGGCGAAAGGGGCCTATGAATTGGTAGATTTTGACAGTGTCTCTTTGGGTAAACCCAAAAATGGTCTTTATCTTAAGAGATATTATGCTTAAATATAGGTGTGGAGATTTTGGTTAGATTAGTTTCTTTCTAGTTGGTGTGTTTTAGAAAAGTGTGCTTAGTTTAGAGAGTGCTTTTATCACTTTTCCTTCTTACCTTGATTTTACTCTTGATATTGCAAATGTCGACGTCTCTTCAAACATACATTGGTTTCATTAATGGTGCTTGTTGTAATACATGGAACATTTCTTCCGCAGCTTGGGTTATCTATTCACCCTTTGATGTGTTGGTATCTATGCATGCGGTAAGCCTTGGTCAAACAACGAACAACATTGCAGAGTATAGTGCAGTGATTGAGTTATTATCTGAATCCATCTCATTCAGGATTCAGAGTTTGATTGTTAGGTTAGACTCTGAACTCATTGTATTGGAGCTTAATAGATTTTATGCCATTAGAAATCCGGTGTTATTAAGATTATTTTTGAGAGTTCGTCTCTTGGAACGTGAATTTGACTACATTGAATATCAACATATTCCAAGATATTTAAATACATTAGCAGATGCAATTGCTTCTCGAATCTTAAATAGACATTTGCAATAATCAAACAGTAAATTTGAAAACATTCCATAACACGTTTTACAAGATAGCCAGTAATAGTGACATATCATAGCATATAAGTGTGTTAAATATACATCTTCTTCGATCATAGGTTGAAAAACACCTTATGATCGGCAAAAATGATAGTACAAAAAGAAAAATGCCGTATGAGTCTACAAAGACGATCATCCTATCACTGGTGATGATCATGATAAGAAACCATTGCTCAGGCCACCCTACAAAGGAACCTCCTGAAAGGTGCTGGGACCCCAGTCACATAGCACTGTAACCTAAGTGGGATATCATCTATGCTAGTCTCTGGATTATCTATTGTCAAACGCTCTAGATGATTTTCCAATTCTGTCAAGGTCTCTGTAGATTCATCCTGTGAGGTCAGTACTACTGCAGCTAGGTGTCTCCTCTCATAGGGTCGGAGAGTGGTTGGTCGCCGTGGACCCACATCTTCATTTGAAACTTTTACTATCAATTTTGGACTATTTAAAAAACAAAAAAAAAATAGTCAAGAACTTAGAAAATGTTGAAAATGATTTTACCTGAATCATCCCACTACTCTTCTAGTGGAAGAGTCATGTCTGGATCACCATGATAATCCATCCCAGCATAAGGAAAATCCTGAATCACGAAAATTTGGTTCTCCAACCAACAAAAATACTCAGGCGAAAATCGAACAACCCCTGAACACTCCTCAAGATGACGGGCCATAACTGCAACCAAACTCATCAGCTTAGGCTCTCAGGGAATTCCAACTCTAATGGAAAGATGTTGTGGGACCAACACCGGGACCCTCTCTAGACCAAAGCTCACAACTAAGAAACCATATCCAAAGTTTTTTAGTTGTCCATTCTTTGCTCTAGTTAGTTGGTCTTTTACATTTGCCAACACATCTTCGCACCAGTTGAAGATGGTGCCTCGATAACAGTCTATTGCAATTCGCATTTGGGATCCAGTAGTTACATGCAGTGTTGCACTTCCATAGAGTCTAGTGACAGTAAATGCAATCACCTTAAGTTCAGGGTGGGAGATAGTTTTGATATCGATCCCTTTTTCCTTTGTTTGGTCATTACAAAACTCTAGTCGGAGACTATCAACAGACTGGCCACGTGGCCTAGTCCCGAATGGAGATAATGGCAAACCAGTTAGGAAATAAATTTCCTCTAGTTCGATTTCGAGCTGGCGGCCACCAATAATGAAACACTGGTTCTGTATATTCCATCTATCCACCAGCCACTGCAAAAAGTCTACTTGGGCCCTCATGCCAGGTATGGCCCAAAATTTATATAGCCTGCATGCTTTTAATGCATGTATTGAAGTTGGATGAATTAATGCAGCTAGGTACACATCTTCATGCTCCTATTCCCGCCAAATGAGAATTGTGTATATCCTACATTGTAAAAGCGACGGATTAGAACTTTTTAGTTCAAAAAATTTTTGGGTGGAATTGGAAAAAATTGATGTTTTAAAACCTATTTCGCGGGGTCCGCACCCGCTTATTAGGGACAGTGTGTAGGTCCGTACTCTTCCCAAGCAGTAGGTGCAGGCCCCTCGCTCTTTCCTTTGCAGGAAAAAGGCGGGGTCCGCAGGTTTTGCATGTTGTGCCTGCAGACCCCCATGAGCGGTTTTTTAAACTAATTTTTCCTTAAAAAATCAAAATGAAAGCCTAAAAACAAAATTCAAATAGTTGAAATGCAAGATTAAAGTGATGTGGATTACCTGGAGCTGACAGTTTTCAATTCCAACGGACGGATTTTCGACAATCTTCGCATGAAGTTTCTTACCCAAAAGCTCTTTTTTCTCACTCTGAAGTCAAACGGTAAAAATGAATTTACAAAAGCCATTTTTATAAGCTTTTTTGAATGAATGAATTTTTAATTTGTTTATTTTTCACTTTAAAAAGGAAACTTTTTGATGCATTTTTATTTATTTTAAACAGGTATGAGTAATGTTTGAGTTTTTGTGCAGAATATTGGAGTTTTCAAGGAAAATTAATCATTTTCAACCAAAAACATTGGAGTCCTCTTTAAGCTCTTTTCTGACTCGTAAAATATGAAAAGATTGCCGAGTTTTTATTTTTAAACTCGTTAAAATGGAATTAAAAGGACAATCCACTTACATCTCTTTTTTGACCGTATAAACATGAAAACATTGTCGGGCTTTTGTCGTCTCAAGTTTGGTATTGGTTATAAAATGACATGTCCTTGATCGCTTTTTTACTTTTTTCGGATCAGAGACACTAATTATGAAAAGTACTCCTTGATCGTAATGGTCAAGTGGTTCTCTCAAGTTTTATTTTATACTTTTTCAGGCTTGGGAGTCACAAATTTACGAAAAAGGACAACCATTGAATTTTCTTAAGTTTTTCTTCTGACTCCCTAAAATTGAAAAACGCCGAGTTTCTCCTATACTGGACTCGTTAAAATGTAACAGTAAAGGACCTATTCAATTTTAAATAGGAACGAACCACTCCTTCTTAGGGTTCGAATTTTAAATTAAGTTGGACTCATCCGAAGGATGAGTTTATAACTAAGCAAATGTTATCCTCCTTAAGCTCGTCAAAAATAAAGAGGTACTTCCCAGAAATGGTGGGGGAAAAGAGAGGAAAATGAACCTGTCTGTCATACTTTGTGTCTTAGAAAAGCATTCAACCACTCTTGAACATGACACTTTTTGTTCACCTGGGTTGGGAAATCCTTTGCTTAACATTTAATCAAACCATATTGAAAGTCTTCAACCGGTTTCTGGGTATTAGCTTTGGGTCAATTGTCACCAAACCATCTACAGTTTCGTTATGTGTTCAAGAGGCCATTTCGAATAAACAATTCATTTGCAAAATATCTGTCATCCATCTTGACCATCCCTGAGTTAGTCCTTGCAAAATATATTTCTTCAAAATTGATCTATGATTTCATGTTGTGGGCTTGCCTACGACGGATCGCTTTCTATCGACTTCAGCTCATTATCTAGAAAGATGATCAAGAAATCATCGGTACCTTGGAATCTGTATGCCTCAATGGCAGGTTTCTCACCTTCGACAACAGGTTGCATCATCGACCTTTGATCAAAGGATTCTATGAAATGTTCAACATGAGCACATTTATTCACATTTCATGGATTGTACTGAGTACTTTGAGAGCCATTGACATTACTGGTGGTTTCTCTCATACTTGTTAACAGTTCACATCATTGACTGGAAATCATGTGGTTTCTACCATGTTCAACTTCGACACATTCATTGACATGGATAGAATCCTACTATTTCGGGAAGTAGAAATCAAGACCCTGGATCTACTTTCCACCATCCAGGCTGCAAGGAATTTTGTTATTCATTATACAGTGCACTATTCATAAATAGATGTATGCATCCATACTGTGTCTACATATGTCTGTACTTGTGATGTATTACAAAACCATTCCTGTATCAGAGCAGTTTAGTTAGTTTTCTAGTCAATTTTGATCTGAGTATGGGAATGCCTACCTCAATGATGATATGTTCACACACATATATATATATATATATATATATATATATATATATTTTGTATTGAGTGTTTTTACAGGTTCCAACCAGGCTGTCCACAAGATGATCCTTGAAATGATAAAGTACTTCACTCTTCTTAGATGACAAATACTATCCTAATCTATTACAAACTTCACACTTTAGGGGGCAATCTGTTGCAAAAAATATTGTCACCATGACATTCTGCAATCAGTGTGAGTCTATCACCACTCATACTTTCCTCCTTTGCAAGTCTTAAACCTCAGTTCTTCATGTCAAGCCTTTAAAAATAATAGAAATCCCTTAAAAGTCTCCAAAACTCTTGATCTGCACTTTCTCTTATCACTACCTGCGATTCCACACCTATTGGTCATGTCCCCTGCGTACCTGACCGCTATGTGTCTGTGTAATGGGTACGGACCCCTATAAAAGTAAAAAGGGCGCAAGTACATTCTTAAAAAATCACTTTGGGTTATTTCTAGAAGCTTCTAGAGGGAATCTTAAGGTGGCAAGTTCGCTCCTTTAAGGTTCATGCATCCCATACCTTAAGGAGCTAACCCCTTGATGTGAGGAGCTTATCCCTTTGAAGGAGGACTCTATCCCTTCATAGGTAGACCTGTAACTTCCTTCCTCTAGACTATAAAATGAGGCATTGGGCTGGTTACTAGGGAGGTTGAAAGCTGAATATTTTTGAGGTGAAATGTTGTTGGAATTTAGTCTTCCTAATTGAGCTTGAGAGGAGAGATTACATACCTTTTCCGATCTCATTGGGAAGAGTGTGAGGCTTGTCAAAGTAGAGGAGATTCCTGCTTGGACCCTGGGAGGAGCTTGTACAACATCAAGGAACCAAAGGTTGTAAAGTTCTTCTATTTTTCAAAGTTAAACAACCAAGTTTATTTTTCTCAATAAGTTGTGTTTTATGGTTTATTTCGTAGATTCCTTGCTCACCATGATGAATATGATTTATTATATTAGCTATGCAGGTGTTGTTTGATGTATGCTTGTTTGTGATTGTAGGTTCTTAAAAGGAAACTTGTTTGGATGGTCAAAGCATGGCTACCATAAACTAGCGTTGGACTTAAGGTAAAGTATAAAAAACCTCTTATTTTTTATTAATAAATAGTAATATATTTAGAGAAAGGTAGATTTGCTTGTCCTGTTTGTTGCTAGATATATGTTGATACTAGGGAGATCGTTCTTGTCCATAAGAACGATTTATCCAGCCGACAGGACTCATTTACCCTTTGTTGTATTTCCTCAAACTTTGTTACAATCTGTGTCTGAGACTTAGGTTTTTTTAAACTCACTCTTTAGTGTCTGTTGAGTCTTTACCATCATTGTGCCAGGTTGATCCGTACAGAACTTGATGTACCAAGTCAATGCCTTGTCCTGTAGTGTTGTGATGAAATATGCTTTCTTCATATTTTCATCAGTAATCTACCATGCGTTCCACACTGTATCTGCAAAAAAAAAACTTTTTAAGGTCCTCACTTCCCAACCCTTTAAATATAGGCATCTTCATCATGTTAGCCATGTTGAATGGTTGTTATAGAGATGGAGGTGGAGGTGGAGGTGTAGGTGTATGTGGCGGAGGTGGAGGTGGTGGTAGAGTGGAAGGATGGGGTATTCTTGGGATACCCTAGCATACCACCTGCAATGCGCCTCGCAGTATTCTCAGAATAGTTCCTTCGTTATCACTATCAGGAGATCCTAACAATGGATTGTATTCAGAGCCTGATTCTTTGATTCTTTTGAAGGGTTTTCCAACCCATTTAGTCCAAAAGATCAATGTAATGGCATAACTCATCTTTCAGATGATAGCATCTTAATCCAAGACTTTAATGATTTTAAGTACTTACCTCTTGGTCCCTTAATGAAACTACACTATGCTTCACTATAGTTGATGGTCATATCGATCTCAAACTTAGTGATGAAGCCTCCTAAGATATGATTGATCCAATGATGGACAGCCCACGTGATGTTATTTTCTGAAGACTCCAAGTGCTTCACCAATTCTAGGGTCCACACAATAGGGTTGTCAAGCTTCCACATACCCTGACTATCTGCTAACCTAGAAATCCACTCTTGCAAATTCGCAAGGAAAAGAGAAGAAGAAGATTTCAAGCTCGTCTGTGTATAGGTATCTGTTCAACCACTCTTCCTTGGATAATCGCAGCTTTTTGTACTCTTGTGCTGTAAACATGTGTAGTTTTCAATCAACTAACTTGTCAATTTCTTTCTTTGTGGAGAACCACTTAGCATACATTCCTAAGCAAAATCTCGGTCATGGCAATGGAACCATTTGTTAGCTTGATGGAGACTGACCCAGATTCAATGTTATCTATGCCAATAAATAAAACCCTCACTTCTCGCCCTTTCGACAACAATATACGTAGCACAGGCTGCAGTCTCACTTCAAGCGGTATCGGGGGATAACAAAACCAGGTTTCTACATCTAGAGGTCTACGTGAATGGTTCTTGTGATCCTAAGGGCTTATTTCTATCTTCGAAAACCCTAATATTCCTAAAACAGTTAATAATGATAAAACGTATACATAGTATTTATACCTTCACAAAGGTCCTTAAACAGTTATAACATCCATAAATTCCACAGATCTACTACTTTTGTGCATAAATTAAACATTCTTTCATATAGTCTCAATAACAAAGCGAACACATAAAATTGCAGAAATAAACACTTAGATGCAAATATGGAGAATAGTTCTTCAAAGTTGTCTTTTATTATATATTATTCAAAGTACAAACTTATTTTTCCTGCGTAGTTAGCTGCAGGTGCCTGCACACTCAGCTAGCAGACTTACCAAGGTCTCCACGCACTCAGCTGCAGGAGCCTTTCCCTTTCACCTAAGTACAAGAAACAAACCTTTCATGCCTTAGCTTCTTGCCTAGAACAATAATCTTCTATCTTAGTTACTTCTCTAAACTTGCTATGACTCATGTATATATAGCTTCTTTATTTACAATACCATGGTTTGCGGACCATGGGTGGGTCTCAAAACCTGCCCATCACTTACCCACCTAAGCGACTAATGCCCCTTTTACTTATACTATCTACACGCTCCACTTCCAAATTTCGTGGAGACTTTACATTTTATACAAAATTTAACCCAAAATTTGACCATAACTTAACCCCAGGGACCCCATCCCAAAAATGAGTAGCTAATCAGATCTTGTGAGGAGGACCTTGCAAGAGAGCATGAGATGAAGGAAACGGGTCTCATGCACTACTTCCTTTGATTGGTGGTATGAAAAGGTGATGGGGAACTATTTTTTTCTCAGGGAAAGTCTACCAATGAGATACTTAAGAAGTTTTTCATGGACAGGTGCAAACCCATGGAGACTCCTATAGTGACTAACTAGAGGAAGGAGGATGCCACTTCAGGTGAGGAAGTGGATGTGATTGTCTATCGATAGTTGTTGGTTTCACTCATGTATCTTTTGAACACAAGACTAGATATGTGCTTTGCAGTCAACCAACTATGCCAGGCTATGGTTCGACCAACCAAACACTCTTGGAGGGAAGCTATGCATGTTATACGGTACCTTAGAGGAACTACCCAATTTGGACTATCGTAAATATAGACAAAGGGAGTGAAGTTGTGTGGCTTCACAGATGCAGATTGGATGGGAAATCTATTAGATTGGAAGAGTGCATAAGGTGGAGTTTTTAGTGTTTGGTCGACGGAGATTTCTTAGCACATCTGGGTGAGAAAATATGTGCCAATCAGCTTGGCAGAAGTAGAATACATGGCTGCAATTCAAGTAGCATATGAGGTGATCTGGATGAGAAATATACTTGTTGGGTTATTTGGTTAGATGATGGATCCAACTATGACTTACTGTGATAATTAGAGTTGCATCAAACTCTCTGAAAATATTGTTTTTCATGATCGATCCAAGGATATTGATATCCGATATCACTATTTACAAGATTGTGTGTAGACGTTGATTACATTGTTGCAATACATTCTGAACGAGTAACAAAATCTTGATATTTTGGAAAAGGCCTTATCAACAGGGAAATTTGAGGTCCACAGGCACAAGATAGGGGTGGTTGATAATCCATGACTTGCTCAGAGGGAGTGTTGAAAATGCAGCATGAAAATATCAGTTTCACTTTTCCTTGGTCAAACTAGAGAAAATTTGAATTTCTATTTCATCATAAATAATTAAGGTAGTCAACTAAGGTGACATGGAAATTGTCACTTAGTTAACTTAGTTAATTCGAGTTGGGGAATCTTGAGTTTAGTTCATGATGATTTATTTATAATTTGTAGAAATCTATTTCAATTAGTTTAAGTTATTCTTAGTTAAACTAGTTATAACTATCAGAAGAACTAGCGGAGGTCAAGTTATGGAAGTGGAATTTCAGCCACACTCAGTGATCAGTCGATTAACTGATTAGTCAACCCAAAATAATTGTTTCATGAAGAGAATTGGAGTTACCCAGTTTAGATGGAGATTCGAAGGTAGTGTACTATGAGTTGTAGTATATTCCGATGTGTATAGCTTGTGCATACAGTTAGAAGAAGGACCTAGAGGAATTATGCAATTCAATAGTGGGAAATTCCTAAATAATAGGGGATAATTTCTTTGAGGAATGAAGCAAGGAAAAAGGAGCTTGGAGTTCTTGAAAATTGGCTAAGTGTTGGCTAGAGATAGTTAGTCGGGTAGAGGGATAGACTATACACTTGAAGGGTGTGCTCAAGATTGAGAAAGCATATGTTTTTCTTCTATATTCTCTAACTAATGGAATATAGATAGGAATGGGTTTGGAGGAGTTTCTTTCCCCTAGATAAATCTATGTGCATGTCTGATGTTTCATTTTTCATGTCTATGATTTTTGTTCTAGATGGCAAATTAACTTCTGCAGTTAAATAGAGTAGCTTAAAGTCTTGTGATTTAGGAAATTTCGTGAGCATTTTTCTAAGGCTACACATTAATTTCTACACAAGACAATACCATGATGATTGAATAATTAGAAGCCAATTTTAGGGATCGTGCACTAACCTGCTACATGAAGTTTAAAAGCATGAATCCTATTGGAGAGAATAGGACCGTGGTGGAGATTAATAAGACAATAATAAGGGAATTTTGGAGGGCCAATTTAGAGTCTCAATGTATTATGGAACTCAAGTAGATCAAGTAAAGTCCATGAGAATTGGTATGGGAATTTTATCAATGGTTTAAAGTATTCAAGGATAGGTGAACATTTGAAATTTCAGACGCACAATGCTAGGAATGGTTTATTGCAAGAATGCTACCACACATCACAATACCCTTCACGCAACGAAAATTGAACACATAGTCCAAACGTTTGGAGTTGGTATAAAATTTAAAAGATTTACTAGAAGGCTAAGGGGAGAAAAATGGTATGGAAAGTGCACAGTCCGAGCTCACTACACTAGTTTCCCAACTCCAAGATTTGACTAAAGGGAAAGAGAATCGGGAGGATGTATGATGCACCATCTATCGAAGAGAGGGCCACCATAGGAATGAATGTAAATTATTGACTGACTATATGGAGACTAGCGCAATGAATTCTCTTACACAAGGTAAAGGAATGTGGTGTGAAATATTTAGGGCATGGGGTGATATACAGTTGAACTTCCCAATGATGCAAATATATGAGCCCACAACCTCTACTTTATTGTGCAACGTATTCTAGTTAGTGGGGAAAGATATTCACCACTATCATGCATTGGAGTTGATGCTTGAGTGCACGTTTGAATCATTCAAATTCAAGGGGCCCGAAGGCATAGAAGTTGCGTCAAAACGATTTAACTAGTTCAGGTGTAATCAAAATAGATAGTACAAATCACAAGGGTGGGGGAGAGGTATGGTAGGTAGAGGAAGATGAGGTTTCAATTGAGGATAGAGAACAATAATCTATTATAACTGCAGGCGGTAGGGACACTTGGTTTGTTATTGCACCAATTCATATTACACTTGTATTTATTGCAAATCGTTAGATTATCCTACAAAGGATTTCCCACAGTTCATCTCCGAGCAGTAGGAAAATAGGGGGTGTAATGTACATATGGAAGTCATTGAGCCATGTAAGACTCAGCAGAGGGTAGGTTCAATAACAACGGGAGGTTCCATAACAGGAGTCGATGCGATGAGACCTTGTATGTTGTAACCCTAGTGGGTTGGGAGAGCTCCCAAATCCCCTATGAAGTTTGAAACTCTTAGAGAAAAGGCCACATATAAGGAGGCCCAATGAGAAATATATGGGGAATAATGGCATAAGTAAGAGGCTAGTCATGAAATAACCATGTCAGAGATGTTTTACACTACTATAGGAAGAGAGAAAAGAACCACAATAGCTCCATTTCATAGTTTTCTACAAAGTCATTTGGAAATAGTAAGAGATCCTAAGGCCTTGGATAAGTTAAGACAAATGCTATATCAATGCAGCAATGGAACTAAGGAGACTACTATGTGAAATTAACCAAGAGTTGTGAATCCAATTGCTCATAGGAAGAGGACAAGTAAAAAATTCTAGTTCGATGCACAAATTGGAAAGTATGAGATGGAAAAAATTATTACGGACTTCGGATTAGAAGTAAAGATTCTACCAAAAAGCACCTCGGAAATTATGTGGAAACCCAAGGTAACTTATTTTTGAATTCAACTCATATTAGCCAATCAACATCATATTTTTCTTATCGAGTGGTTGTCGAGAGTACCTATGGAGATTTATGGGGTGTCAAGCACTATTGATTTTGAGGTGAACATAATGATGGATGATATTGTTCCCTATCCAAATATTTTTGGGATCGATTGGACCTTCAATAACAATGTAATTATCAATATGAAGAAAGGGTAGATGATCTTTGAGGGCGGAGGCATCCTAGTAATTGCACCACTTGACCCACATGGATGGAATCAATATGCCGAGCATGTGATAGGTGATCTTAGTCCACTATAGGACTTGGATAATATTTATAATATCACATCTTGACTGGATAATTATGTAAATATGACAACCAAGAGTGTGCTAAGCTGGCATAGCATTAGGTCTTGCACCTCTATTTTGGAGGAATCCTTAGAGAATTGGCAGATTCGGCTGCATGAAGTTAGCCCCATATGATGCCCACATGTTACAAGTATGGTGCATTAGATGGGGATAATGATGCATAATACACCTCGGTTCGATGGGATGTTTAAACTAGATATTTTTGTTCATGAGTATGAAGAGCATATACTAGAGTGTTAGAGGATTTCCATGTTGGATGTTGTGTTATGCGCTCCACGAGCTACATGGTGGGTTACACACAAGATCAAGTCATAGTATGGTGAGATTGTAAATAAATATTAAAAGTCAGGTTTGTAACCAGATCTGGGGTCCCTGGAATGGCCCAAGGCCCACCTGAAGTGGTGTGTCGAAACGTGGATAAGAGGATGGGTACGACAAAAATAATGGCTACATCAAGTTATACACACCATAGATGTCATTCTAACCAACTGGTATATTGAATTGGAAGTGCACAAAGGAACATGGGATTGCGATGAAATGACACAAGATTTTAAATTGACATTTAGCTTTGAAGAAAATTAGCTAGTGTTTTAGGAGGCTATAAAGGTGTTGCGATGAAAAATATTTGATGTTGATGATACAACTATGATCATGGACAAACCATTGTGTCTCACACATCAACATCTGCATTTGGTATGGGAGTTCCTGGAATGATACAATGTCACAAAAAAGGCAGAGGACAATGAGGATCATCACAATATTCAAATTCTGGAAATTGAAGGTGACCGTGAAGTAGAGGGACCACCATTGCAATTCATGAAGTACACTCAATTGATTAAAGTAAAGAAAGTTAATATCAGGACCAAAGAAAGTCCCAAGATGGTGGCTATTGGAGATTAGTGGGATGATGAAATGGTGGAGATGGTTGAAAACTTATTGTATTGGTACTAGCCCCCTAGCGAGGTTAGGGAAATGGGAATCACTGATGAAGATAAGTTCAAAGACGTGGAGGACAGAGGAACACTTACCTTCTATGAAAAAATGGATTTGATTCATGGCTTCACCACCTTTCAAAAAGTATGTTAAATGAGTAAGTGACAATAGGAAGGGGGTACGAGTGCGCCATCACCTATCTACATATGTAAGATTTATGTAAATAAATTCAGGATGTGTAGGAATAATATTTATGGTGATGTGTGGAGTTGTTAGGGAGAAGTGGTGTGAAATCATCCAATCATGGAAAATTTTAGGGGCTAATATTCATAATTTGGCTAATTTTCCATGTTTTTCCCAAAAAAAATCACCAATTTCCATTTTTTACTAAAAATAAATCACGAAAATTTTACAGTGTAAATTTATTTTATCCTAAGAACACGAAAATTATGTGGATTATGCATATAAAATTATTAGAAATTTATTTTTTTATAAAGATATCAAAAAATATTTTATAGTTTGCATGTCAGACACTAGTGAGAGTTGCTAAGGTTTATAAACATTATAATAAATTTCCATCGATAAAATTTTCCCTACATCCAATGTGCTAGAAGGGAAGAGGTTAAGCCAGAAATTACATGGGTATGGTCAAAGATAGGCAACACCTTCTATTGGGGCCAACTTCATAAATAGAGAATCATGTGCAAAGATAAATATGGAAGACTGGTTTGTGAACCATGCATTAATGATGACGTAACTCAGCACGTGAAAGTCGAGAGATATCAATGAAGGACAGGGCGCCATGATAAAAACTGCATTAAAATGACTAATCCACTTAGGGTAATCTTCAGGGAAAGGAAAGAAGGTGGTTGAATATATCAACAAATATTTTTTGGCAGAAATAGAAGGTCGATGAGCTACCATTTCACCCATGGATTATCGGGGCAAGATGATCAGGAAGACTTAATACTAAGGTGAACAGATTTGAAGCAACTAGGATTGACTAGAGCAAGCTAGGTCACTCATGTGAACAATCATATCGGTTTCATCTAAGAGATGATTATGGAAAAATTTGATGATGTTCGGTGATTTGAATTAGAAAAAAATGATGACTAGGTTAAGATCAATCAAAGTCATAATGAAGGAGAGGGGGAAGATATGTTATAAGTCACCACCCAAGCACCCTGTAAAAAATAGAAAATTGGTCTGGGAGGAGTTTAAGGCTAATAGAAGAATAGAGGGAGTGAGGATCACTTGGATAAAGAGAGGAGAAGATCACACCAGAGTAGTATGACAAAGAAAGGATAGTAGTAGGGACATATAGAGGGTGTGAAATGAGGAAAGAGAAAAGTTAAGGGAATTTTGGAACTAACCACCGAGGACATGAATGGCGATAAGAAGATGTGACTATGGAAAAGGAGATTATGGGAATGATGCACGAGTAAGAGAAATAGAAATGGGAGGTATAAGTGTGAAAGGGTGATGGGTTTCATTGGGAGGTCGAAACTAAGAATGTTTCCCCCTGCTCACATGGATGTTCCTCACATAAGGATACAAATGCACCAGTTAGTTCATTTCAACACTATTTGAAAAGATTCCTTGCAACCTCATATCGTAGGATGGTGTCACTGCAGTCCACACGTGAAGGACTTTAACAAGACGAGGTTTTTTCCTAGGGCATGATGGTGAAATATGAGGATGCACGAGACAATGCCCATGTCTAAGCACATGGACAAAACTTAGACAAGGAAGGGGTATGACTGCAGGAAGAAGATAAATGTGAGGGACAAACATAAAAATTCTACCCAAATCAACAATGGTGACTAAGTTTTACTTTCTTAGAGCACCACTACGAGGAAGGGGGGCATGGATGACCCCCCTTCAATTCTTTTAAGAGCTCCTAGGAAACCAAGTTCTATGTTTCTTCCTTTGAAACAGAAGGAGATAATAGAACCTCGGTGATATTGGAGGTCTCAAACCCAAGGAGATAGAAGTACTAAGTAGCTCGAGGACGAGCCACATTTTTACTTTCGGGGCCTTGTTGGAGCTCAAAAAAAAAATTGAAATTTTTTAGCATTGCAAGAGCATGTAGCAAGGATGAGCAGCGCGGAAAGGAGAATATGGGGGTGCAACAAAGGGCTGGCATAGTAATTAAGCACAACATATGGCTGGTGTAGTAGAAGGGCATGCATGAAGATGGATGTCGTGCAGAAGGGTCATAGTAGCTTGTAAGGAAGGAATACATGTGCAAATGAATATTGATTGTCACGATTTTGCAAAATATGGAGTCGACGAGGGAGATAATGGAAAGCATATCGTTAGAGATATTTTGAGAAAGGAAGAGATGGATTGGAATGGAGTTGAACATTGGAAGAGATATTTTTGACAACCATTAACATGCATGGGACAACTCAAGAGGATGAAAGAAACACCTTATTAGTTTCTTAGGATACCTAGATTGATTAGACGAGAAACTGAGAGTTTTCGAGAGGGTTCCAAGAAGCTATAAGATGGCTCTTTAAATACGAAGGAGGGTTTGGGTGAAAGCATTAAGAATAGTTAGTGACAGATGAATGTTGAGCAGTTTTTGAATGGTTGAGCATAGAGGAAACTGAGTAATAAAGTATGTATAATTTGTCTATTTCTTATAATGTAAATCATGGGTTGGATTTTATTTTTATTATGTCTCAATTCACATGTATGGTACTTGAAAAATTCATTGCAATTGTAAGTATAATGTAGACCAAAAGGCACAAAACCAAATATTGTGCCAAAGAAGGCCCTCAAGGTCATGAGAGTGAACATCAGTTAAATGAAAGTTGATAAGCTATCTTTTACCATACTAAGTACCCATTGTAGATATCCATGATTGTGCATCGAAAAATAAATATATAGGTGTCAGATGGCACTTGAACATTTCGATATCTTGGTCTGTGTGCATAAGGTAAACCATAAACATAGAGCCAAGAACACGTATCGTTGGTATGGCATGGTGTAGAAATGTAAACCAACTGACAAATCACATAGTTGAGAGCAAAGATTATTTTCTGATAATTTGTTTCTTATTCTGAAATGGAGAGCTTACCTATGCTTATGGGTTTGAATTTATTTGAAGTGTTGTGCTCATTTTCCTTTGTGTTAGTTCTCAAACAATTTTTGAAGGGTTGAGCTTTCGCTATAGGAAGTTGAGCTTATTTATTTTAAAGGGTCACGCCTATTAAGCCCTGAGTTTACTTTGATTCTTTAAGGATAGAGCTTGCGTAGACTAGGCTATCTTTCCAAATCACAATTATGTGCAAGAAAAATCATATTAAATGTTGAGGTTTGTTTTAAATAATTTCCTTATTATAGGGACCAAAACATTATTTCCATGGTTGAATCTACATGCGGGGAGAGCCAATATTTATTTTTCAAGGGCCAAATTTGAGCTATGTTTAATTGAGCCAAGCCTAAAGGGCCAAATATCTATGTTAATGGGATGATTTCAAGAAAATCCAAGTCTATGTTTTAAAGTTGAGTGCTCCTTTGATTCATGTTAAGTCGTACTAAGTTATTGATCTTGTATGAGTGTGAAATGAGCTAACCTTGATATTTAAGAAAATGGATGGGCCATTTTGGATCCAATTGAGTTTATTTGAATGACTAAGACTCTTAGGCATTGAGCTCACTCATTTTTTTGAATGTTGAGCTTGTCTAATCCACACTATTTCTAAGTCACTATTCATTTTTGTGCATCTTTTGTACGAGACTGAGTCCTTATATATTGCACAGGGTGAAAGGTTGATTTTATTTTCTATTGTCTTGAGCTCATATTAATTTTTTTTAGGGGTCAAATTCAAGCCAAATTGGGAGGGTCAAGGTTATTGTTGCATAGAGAATAAATTACAAAGTTGAATTTATTGGGAAAAATCTATTGTCCATGTTATTTTGTTCTACACATGACTGAAATATATATTTGAGGGTCAAATTTGTTTATTATTTTTTAGCCAATTTTTTTACTGAAGTTTATAATAGGGTTGTAGCACTAAATTTGTCACCAGACATGTTAAAAGGAAAAGTAAAGAACATGAGTCATTGAGTTTACTTGTTATGACGTCAAGATTTAATTTTATAATGTTGTTGTTCATAATGATTATTTTTTATGAAGTGTTGCGTATGATGAAGATGTAAGAGTTGCAATTGGAAAAATAGAATTAGAGTATTTGTTGATGTATGGATTTCTTAAGTTGCAAAGATTAATTCATAGGGTGAATGTTTTGTATTTCAAGTTTGAATTGGAGACTTCTGGATCAAGTGTAAAATTGTTATGAAAATAAGGTCTACTATGATTCTGGTCCTTGGTGCATATTGCAGGTTGGTGCCTGTAAATTGGTTGACGATATGGGTGCCTCCATTAGGTTGTTTCCCATAGAAAGTTGGTGCCTGAAGATTTCATAGGTTGGGTCCTCAATTAGGTTGAAGCCTAGAACGATTTTGTGTCTGCATATTTTTTGGGTTGGAGCATCAATCAAGTTGTCACCTAAAGCAAGTTGGTCCATACATATTCAAGGAGTTGATGTCTCTTTTTGTTTGGTGCCAATAAATTGTTGTAATCCAAGACTAAAGAACAAGAAAAGAATATGTGTGGTATTCTCCTGAAACATTTTCCAGATATTTTTGGTTTTCTCATGTGTCAATGTGATGATTGTTTTATTGATGCATAGTTATGTTTTTAGTTATGATGAGTTATGAAATTGGTTAAATTAGTCATTATACATATTCACCACGCACTCTCAGTATAACCATAATTCCAACATTATTGAAAAGTAATTCATTATAATGCGGAAATGGTAAAAGAAATTCATTTGAATCTAGATACTTTAAAAGTGTGTTTCTCAAAGGACTTAGAGATGAATGTCAATTGTGTTGGTAAGGGATTTATGTCTTAATTAGTATATCTACAAATTTTTGATCCATGCAAATAATTATTTTAAGGAAAATGTAAATATGTTAATGGATTGTTGTAATCTGGTGAAACATTTACATTGTTACCTACATGTCAACACACCAAGAATATATTATGAAATTAAGACATGAAACACAAAATATAGAGAAAAGAGGGAGAAAAGAGTTGTGGTAGACCAACGTAAATATTCCTTTTATTACTTAACAATTAAAGTTACATTCATTTTGAACATATCTCATATTTATACTAGAATCTTGGTAGTTACAACTAACTAACTTCCATAACTACTCAACTAACCAACCTAGTAGAAAACTAACTTGATAGGTTGGTTGACCCGACTTACATATTCCACAAAAATTATAGCTTGTTATGCTAACTTGCGGGTCTAATAAACTAAGTCGAATAGCCCTTATAACATCATCCCCAACCTTAGTTCCTTCTTCCTCTCGAAGAAGGGGAGATGTGGATTTTTTACAATATAGAAAATTTAAGAGGTATCTCCTTTATGTTGATTCATTTTCTGTCCTTTTCTGTTAAAAGTCAATTTGAGCCTTCTACTACTACCTTCGATGGAACCAATTGATTGGAGCGACTTTGAGGTGTGTATTTAGAGAAACTAGGGAAAAAGGACTATCATTTTGGTTAAGTGGGTTAAGGCCCCTCTAGTGGTAGCAATGTTTGAGTTTCCCCAAATGTTATCTTATGAAGTGTTGCACTAAGCCTATGTAAGTGTATACGAAATATATTCCACTTTGTAACTAAATAATACACTTAGGCCTCTAAATGTTTCATCAAAGATATGTAATTAAGTTAGTTAAAGAGGGAGTTGTGTTAGCATCCATCTATCGTGTTTTCTATAATATTCTTTCATGATGGTCATATGTGTTATTGGATTCATCCTAAACCTTCTTGCACTCTTGGATCCACTTCCTCTCTTCCTACATAAGGTCAGTCTATGGTAACTTTCTGGCTCGATATACATATCAAGAGCCACTGTAGCTCTCCGTTGTGATGTTGTCCCCTATTTTTGGTTACATATTTGATGATAATTTGCTAAATGTGGAGTCTATCACAATTGTGTTGTAGATTGGTTATCTAATTGTTAAGAAATGTGGTCATTGTGCACACCGTGTCCATTGGCTTATCCAAGTGCTTGTTAGCACTATCAAATGAAGTAAATTCTTTCTAAAGAATTTAGGAGGCTTCATTGAATCTAACTCACTTTTTTCCATGCTGTAGTTGTTGAATATCTTCCTTCATTTATGCATTGAAGTTGGCTAGATGACACACACAAGGGTTTTCCCAACATCTTGTGACTCCTCCTCCACTGTAGAAATCTACATTTGTAACTCACATTGAGTAAGGATATCACTTTTGAGATACCTCTTGTCCATTTCCATTCCCTACTTGATATCTCTTTACAAGATCCAAAAACAAGAATCTCAATAGCAATTAAAGCCTTTCTAGCATGTTGCCTAGTTTTTTAAGGGAAGAAGATCTAAGTTTAAAAGAATCACATGTAGGTTACATGAGAAAACACAATATATTATGTTGCAGGAAATTTTCCACAAAAATATGTCCATACTCTCACATATTTTAAAGTATCTTGTTTATTCCTTTCCCTTGATTTCAATTTTTCTTCTTTCTCATGACCCTATTTTTCTCATTTGTATGTTTATATGTGGCATTAGCCTCTTTATTTTTAAATGTATTTATTTCAATATATTAAATAAATTTGTTACTAAATATTATAAGAAGAGAATGCTTCCACTTATATTTAACAATTGGATTAGTTTGTTGATGATTACAATAAAATTTAGAGATTGCAATAATGCAAATAGTTGTCATTTAGCTAAAAATTCAAATTTCCTCTTCAACCAAAATTCAAATTTCCTCTTCAACCATTAAATATTTAACTAGGATTTCATAGGCTTATTCAAATACCTTGGATATGAAAAGAATCTTAGATCTCTTTATAATACTTTTTATTATATCTCGGAGATATTCACTCTAAGATATTAAGAGACATATGTTTTATAATTATTATAAAATGATTATAACCACATTAGATATTTGTTGGTGTGAATTCACTATTAGTTTTCAGCTTCAGAACAAGTTTATCATAAATAAGAGTGTATTTTCTATTCTAAAAGAGGACACTTACAGCTTATGTTCAACATGTGATGAAATATAATACAACTTATTGACATTTTCTTTCACATAGATTGCCATTCTCGCATTTTAAATGTAATATATTTCTATATAATTTATGATGCTATAATTAATTAGTTGCATTGTTTTTGGACGATTTGTTGTATTGTTTTTGGTAGATTGAGCTCACTCAAAATAGAGCATGGTGATATTTCATTTCATTTTATGTCTTCATTTAATTCTACAGATTCATTTCATGAATAATATTTTTATTTGCAGGTTAGATTAGGTATTTTCATGTAACGATCCATAGATGTAAGAAAGGCTGGAATCATGATAATCATGATACCAGATAAATTGGTGATAAAAGTTTTTCTTTGAATGATGAAATGGAGTGTGTTTCATTTTCATATTTAGTATTTAATATCTATTTATTGAATTATATTTTCGAATATATCAAATGGAGTACTGTTAGGGAAAAAATAAATCTCTAAGATTACTACAACTTAATTTACAAAACTTATAAATAACTTAAAATATAATTCAATAATTTTTTATTTTTTTCATTTCACAATTTTACACATCATCGAAATTTTAAACATCATTAAAATAGGTATTAAGCATTTTAGGTAGATCATACTACAAATAAACCAATTCTCCACGTACATTATTTCCATTTCACAACTTACGAATTTAAATACTTTATATTAATAGTAAACGTACTAGAATTTATATATAAAATTCATGTTGCATAATGCAATATTAAAATTCAATCAACGACAACTTAATATCATAATATACAAGCTCAAGACGAGTTTTTGTGATCCTCATAGCATATAATTTATTTGATCCAAATTCAAAGCCATAGAATCATGCATGCATTTTTATGTAATAAGAAATGCAATTGATTTGGAGTTTGCTATAAAACAAGGTAATCACGGGAGACTTTTAAATCCTCTGAAAGTTTTAAGAATTTAAAAAAAAATCAATTTTTTTTTACATAAAGCATAACCTAATCTCAAGCTAAACAACCCCATGACTATGCAATACAAACTTGATTTGTGAAGTCTTAAAAGTTTTCAAAGAAATTTAATTTTTCCTTGACGTAACTCAATTTCAAGCTAAACTATTCCATAACTATGCACTACAAACTTGATTTACGAAGTCTTAAGGATGTTCAACCACATTCAAATTTTCCTTAACATAACAGATAACCCATTCTCATTCTAATCAAATTCATGACTATGTAATAAAAACTTTATTTGAATATAATGTTGTTTTAACTAATTTTTTTCTTTGGAAAAATTAAAATTTTATTCAAAAAAGAAAAATTACATGTTGTATATGCTAATTAGCATATGCAGTAATATCATATTTCTCTCTGAATCGATAAAAGACTAATCTATTCTTTCCTACCTTTCTTCTTTTCCACTTTTCGCCAACCACGAGTGTTGGGAGTGGAAGTTACAATAGACATATGATTCTCATGGTTATTAGTTAGACATTCCTTGTCCAAAGCTGATCACTCTATGATTTCGTTTGTTACGACTTAATTCTTTTCCTTTGTGTGCTACTCATACTGTTGTGAAGGATTGTTCGACCTTTGAGTTAATGCAAAGCTATGCTCTATCTTGTCCTTCTACGGGCTGATCTATTCAATATGTACATTATTGTCTGCATTGTTTTCTATTGTCTCATCTTCTTCTGTTGTTTTTTCTTGGGGTTCAGTGCGTTGCCAACCTTTTGGTTTTTGAGATTGTTTCTTATTTCTTTTGGGGCCTTTTTAGCTTGTGGTCATGCATCATGAAGATGACCTATTTTTTGACAACCATGGTAGCAGAATGTCGTATTTTCATAATCTTGTGCTTGTGTCCAATGTATATTTTTATGGACCAAAATAATGTTGTCATGTAAACCTTGAATAAGATCTACTTCAACCCATTTTTTGGCAAAGGTAAATATGCATCTTGAAACTCTATCTTGATCAATATTGAGAAATTTGCCCAGTGAACTCCAAATTTCTTCTAATACTCTGTGATGACAGAAATGTAGTGGAAGATTGTGTATCCTGACCCATACAAGAATTTTAGAAACCACCATAGTAGTCGCATCAAAACCTCGGAACCAAGGGATCGTGAAAAGTCTTGCATTTCCCCAGAACCATGGTCACTCATTGAGGGCATATTCCTTTGCATTGCCTCAAAATAATGGTCACTCATTGAGGGAATATTCTTTATCATTGACTGTATTGAATTCGAAAATAAAAACCCTTAGAACATAGATGAATATCAAAATTTGTTGTCCAAGTGGAAAAATTCCTTTGGTGTAACTCATCTGGTTTAGGCCAAAAGCCATTAAGTCTACATATGACAGCTTTAGTATAGAATTTTGCATAAATCTCATTTACCTCAGGTAGAGAGACTTTCAAGCTCGTATTTAAGATTTTCGCTCCATGATGTAGGGTCGCAGTAGTTTTGGAGGTGGTGTTGGTTTAGTTTGGACTTCATCCTACCCTATGACCGCATATTTAAAAGATCCTGTGCCCTTTGAGCTGGTTCCAAAGCATCCATTCCATAGTCCTCTAATGTGTGATTACTCTAGATAATCCATTCCATAGTCCTCAAATGTGCGATTATTCTAGATAATTTATCCTGCATATATCAAGATTTGCATACTTACTAATATGCCTAAATGCACTTGGATTTCATGTTCTAATTCTTGTATCTGCCTCCCCTTCCAGATCCGCTTACAAACAATCCTTACCTACAGAGTTTTGATAAAAATTTGTATTATATCCAGAGTTGTGGTGGGTGTATTTGAGCTATGGTGGGTATACCTATCCTTGGGAGAGGTTGATATGCTATAAGGTTTGTTGGATCAAATAGATCTGGCTTATGTAGATCCCAATACTTTGCTTGAAGCAACGGATCTGGGCTAGCGTTGCCTGCTTTCTGGGATCGCGAAAATACTTTGTTGCCTTTTTGTATTTTTCCTGTAGGGTAGGCAGTGGGGATTTCTCATCGCCCAAATTAGAAAGGCCATCATCTAAACCAGTCACTACATTTTTTGCACTATGTCCAGAGTGGTGCTCATAACAAACAATCCCACAGTCTTATGTGATTTAGTTCAGATTCACGATGCTAGTGGGTAACCCATTGAAAACTAAGAGAGTCAGGGCAAGTTGTGCTTCAACAGATCTCTTTCCTTCTACATCCGATCTATGTGAGATGGTAAATCCAATGACGGTGGCGCTTATAGGGTTCATTCTCGAGTAGGAGCCAGAAAGTAAGCGTAGGGCATATCTGCTTTCTCTAAGGGCGAAACCAGTGTTGCCCGGGAGTGCGCCCCCCCCGATCCCGCTCCCAATCTACGCTCTGGGTGGGAGCAGATCGGGAGCACGCTCCCGAAATCGCTCTCAAAAAGGGAGCAATTTCGAGAGCGCGCTCCCTAAAAATTGTTTCGCTCCCTGCCTTTTTGGGAGCGTTTTCGGGATCGTTTTGCCTTTTTTGTAATTTTTCTTTTGTAGTAATGTTCAAAATGCAATTTTGTTTTAAGGAAACAAATAACTTTTTAGTGGGGCAGCTTAATGATCAATTCTAGGCCCTAGTATTGATTTGTTATTCATGGTAATCTTCATTTTCATCATTTTACTTAAATTTTTAACATTACCATGAAATGACTCAGGATGTTTGAGAGCGGTTCCGGCCTCATTGGATTTCATATGGAGAACGTAGAATTTTAGATTTCATTCAAAATCCAGCAGAGTTATCAGTTTTTCAGGATTTCAGAATTGGGGGATTGCAATGTTTCCATTGAATTTTGTCATGCATTAGGGTATGGAAATTGTATTTAATGAAGAGCACCAATCCCTCTATGTACCTTGATGTTAGTGACATTGGTTGTCGAACTCCTCTATCATGACCCTCCTACAAATGTACGCATCACTCCAACAAAATCTTGACTTGACATGCTATGTTTTTTCTATCTTATGTTAATGCTTAGAGGGTGATATTAATGACAAATATCCCTATACAGATACAAAGGTAATGACAAAGACACCTCTGCATATTAATTTTTAGAGGGTGATATTAATGACAAAGATCCTAATTTTCCAACAAGACTAAAAAATTAGACATTTCTCGTGGTGGCAAGAGGCCCAAGCATAAGAAATAGATCATGGGTTTGCTTCTCTTTTCTAGTTTCTAGTAGCTTTTATAACTATTGACTCTTTCATACTTATTATGATATTTTTTTAAACAATATATGACAATTTAAGTTTGAAGTTGGCAATTATAACTCATTAGTAATGAATTATGAATATGATGCTTCATGATAGTTGAAAGTTGTTTCATTTCACTTCATTTTATAACATTTCATTTCATGTTAGATATTATTTGTTGTTATGGTTACACTTAGCTTACAAGTACAACTTTGGTGATCAATGATGATAAATGTTATATATTGAATTTTGAAAGCTTGAAACTTTAAGATTGATGAACCATGAGATTCAATATTTTGTATGTTACTATGTTACTAACTTGTGGACGTAGTTGATGAAGATTATAACTTCTAGATGATTGTTGTTATATGGTTCAATCTATGTTTTGTTATGTTTTTTTATATCTAGTTCATTATTCTACATGTTTTTGCTAACATATATGTATCAAAATATAAAAAATATATATATTATCTAAAAAATGCTCAGGGATTCATTCCCAAACCGGGAGCTTCTGAAAATTTCGCTCTCGCTCCCGTTTTTTCTCCCACTCCCCGCTTTCGCTCTCGCTCCCGAGCAACACTGGGCGAAACCGTTAAAACTTTGTCTGATTTGGAAGGGAGTGTGTGTTTTAGAGGGGAGAGGATTCCCCATATCCAAAATGATTATATACAAGAGCAAGGATCTTATACACCGGTTCATGAGAAGAAATCTCTAGTAATTTGTGTATCAATGTTGTTTAGTAGGCCGCACTAGACAAACCCATAGAAGGCTCCTACAAAAACCGTCTTTTCCACCATCAACATGGTGCAGCTTAGGTCTGTCTCTCTATTGTTACAAGGAATTGTTTAATATAAATTATAATTATTTTTGTTAAGACAAAAATAATATATCCCAATATAAAATTAATCGTAAGAATTACTTTATTTATGATTTATTTCATAAAATTGCTCAAATTGAATATAGCATAATATTTACTCTAAACCAAATATATAATTGAAACACTGTAACTCTAATTTCTAATAATTAAAATTAGTTAATTAAACTACTTTAATATGTATAATTAAAGATATACATATTTCTATTAAAATTATTAATTTTATCAAATGTATTTATAAGTTAACTTATTTTCTATATAAAAATATATTATTTAATACAAAATGATCATATTCGAGAGTAATAATTCACATTTTATTTTTACCCATCACAATTTTATCGTATTCATATTGTTGGAAGATAAGCATGATTCAACCAAACCTCTGTACTTTAACATGCAGTCATTTAATGATCAGAAATGTCAATATTTAGAAAAAGAATAGCTTTTAATTGTGAAGCAAATTTAAATGCAAATGGAGTTAATTTGAACAGGGGTTGATATGAAAAAAATATATCATTATATATCATTCGATTTTTAGTTTAATTTACTAAACACCATTCACGCTTCTGACAGATATGCGGCATGTTGACTTCAGTGGAATGCAAGATGGCAATCTTGTCCTTTCCTGCTCGCTCCCTTTCATTCTGAAGTAAAATGGTCTTGGAGGCGCCTGAAGATATTGAACTCGGAATGGAATTGAAGGAGGTGCCCTTTCTTAGCTGTGTCGGGGCGCGAAGAAGATTATTGGTGGTGGAACACAAGTGTAAAGCTATCGCGTCATATTCAGAGTTCGGTATAGGGTGCTAAAATTGGACAGCGACTTTGATAGAGGACCAGGTTTATGCAGGTTGTCTTCTTTGGACTGCATGGATCTTATTTCGTCGATCATGATTTGGCTCTCCCTAAAATGATTTGATTATAACGACTTTTTTGGTTGCGCCTTCCATTCACTGAGTTTGCGTTTGCCCCGTCTAGCCGCATGAAGATTTGAATAATGTTAAATACACGAACATGATACGCACTCACATTACAAGATTTAATCAATCACCACACTTCATTACATCCAATAAAACATTCAAAACCATGCACTCCTCGATGATTTGATGGCACCGGCCAAGATCGGATTTGCATTATTTCAGTTTTTTTTTCTCTGGGCAGTTCGACTAGCGTTATCAACCAGCGTGCAGGAGAGTTCTATTTAAACAGGCATTGTTTCTTGACGACTGCAGCTCATTGCAAAGAAATAGGGATTGAAAAAGTACTGCCATAGTCAAAAATTGAAGCAGATGTTATTCGCTGAGAAGCTCATATATTTTGAATACAAATCTGGATATGGTGAACCGGCTTATATATGTTATTGCATATATGTTATTGCATATATCAGCATTGTGTCGCTTGTCAAAGTGCCACTCCTTCAGCAGGCAATGTCCACTGTCCGTTTTAGGAACTTGATGACCATTACTGGAAAAGGTAATCCGTTTTGTAATGCGTTTTCCACGGCCTTTTTGGACGAGCAAATTTCAAGCTAATCCAAGTTATGTGAATGTGAGGTATTTAAACTACGGTAGGTTTATGTTAATTTTGAATTTATGGATTACTTAAAAGGATATTTAAAATGGATTTGGGGTGGTTGTAATCTGAAGTAAATATCAATCTAATTTGTTCATCATGTTAATTTGTTTCGAATATGTTGGTTAATTTCTTCCCCAATTATTGGATACAAATATGTGTATAATTTGATTACTAGATCTAATTGTCAGTGTAGTTTGAATATATGAATACTCACTTGGGCATATCATAAGGTTTTAAAAAATCCTAAAAAGAATGAATACATGAACTCCTGAAATGAATACCTCATGATCTTGTAAAAAAAACTTGAATCTCGTGCCGTCGTTGACTTTTGCTAACACGTCGGGAAGAAAGGTGAGATAGCGTGCTAACTCTTTTCTCAATAATTAAAACTAGCGTTAGTGCTATAATGCACTGTTCATCACTACCATGGAGCATTAATCAGAAATCGGTGTAGAGAAAGCTGACTAATGCACTGTTCGTCTGAGTGCACATGGTTAGTACGCTCTGGTTTGACTCCTAAACAGTGTTAGTTTGCCTTTCGTAGCAACCTTTTAACGACGACTTCACTTCGCTGCTATCTCTGCTCTTTTTTTTTGTGAATACACATGTATGAAATGCTGCTCTCAACCAGTCTTATGCAACCTTACTCTAATTCTGTTTCTCTCACAAAGATCATGACAAAAAATTAAACCGAAAAGTAGAGAAGAGATTGCTCTTTTCAATATTCTGAATGATTAAATAGATTACATTGTAAACATCAATAGTAAATAACTGAAGTAAAACTTGACACCTATGGAGTAAGACTCAAGTAAAACTAAACTAGTTATGAGACCTAGCAGACAAAAAATCAAATGTGATGATACCTAACCAACAACTAACTCACAGTGAGATTAATATCTCAACAAGTGAGGGTTTGATGGCGACCACCCTCCCATCTTAGTGATGTGAGAACAAGTGAGGGTTTGATGGCAACCACCCTCCCATCTTAGTGATGTGAGGGTGACATGGAGTTTATCTGGATGGTTATAATGATGAGATGGATAATGTGATAATGATATTTATTGATTTTAATGACGTTAATTTAAAGTTTCAAGAATCAGGAGAGTAAAACTCTAGATCCATTTTATATATTTTTTTTTTATGGTGATTCTTTTGTTATCAGAGTTTATTAGAAGGTTAGCAATATGCTTGATCTTATTCTTGTCAAATAGATGGTGCATATTGTTGATCTTTAGATTATTTTCACATTAAATGTGGATATTCTTGTAGGAAGCACATTCCATGACAAAATTTCACTCCATCTCCACCGCACCCTTATTTCATAATATGCAACTTCCCTCATCCCAAACTTCTTTGGGTACCCTTCACCCACTGGTCTCACATGGTGATGTATGAATTGTGCAATTAACAACCTTGCTTTTTCTTTAATACCTACCCCTAAATATGTTTTCTCACCACGGTCCCTAGTCGGGTTAAACTCTTTGGTGTAATATGCTTTTCTAAGCCCACTGTGACTGGTCCACATGGTGGTATTAAATTTTTCAAACTAATTGTTTATTTCTTCTTTAATTTTAAACATTTATGAAGTTTGGTACGCCACTTACTCAACCACTTTTTATTTTTCTTCATCCATGTTTTCTCCCTACACTCTAGCTCCTCCATTGCAATATTGAGTCAGCTAGCTCCTCCATTGCAATATTGGGTCAACCTTTGTTATCCATATTTTTAAGTGTTCTTAAACCTCCTGCATTGGAATATTTGGTCAGCATTGGTTATCCATATTTTTAAGTGTTCTCAAACCTCTTCCATAACAATCTTTGGTAATATTGGTTATTCATGTTTTCAACCTTCTATTAACCTTGTTATCATAGTTGCCTCCAACTGAAAAATTTTCATAAAAAATTGTGGCTTTAACATTGAGATTTCTAATAATTAGTTACTTCTATATTATTGTAATGATGTACATGTCAAATCAGCATGACTTGCTTGACCGTTAGCATGCGGGCAGCGGCGGTTTTCTTTCTCCTTCACTGGCCATGCGTCGACCGCTAAGTGGGATCACTCTGTTTTTTCCAATTCCGCTTACCATTTGAGGGAGCCCCGATCAATACCACCAGTTTTTTGGAGTGCAGGTCCCGCCTTTTAGCTTTTAGCCTTTTCGCCTTTTGTCCCATGATTTTCCCAGCACTCCATGTGACCGAGTGCTCGGGGCTTCTCCATTTTGAGGGTTTTCACTAATCATGCATCAAAAACTCCCTCTGTTTCCCAATATGGGCCTCCCAGGGGCTAATTTCACCTCCTGCATTAGACCTTACAGATATTCCTGTTCCCAAAATAGTGAAATTGAACATATGGTTGCAGAAATGTTAGAGGTCAGTATAATTCAATGCAGTCAAATTTCTTTTTTCGATCTAGTAGTATTGGTGGACAAGAAGAACATATCATGGAATATGTGTCCTCATTATAGGGAGCTACACAAGCTCACTATTAAATATAAATTTCCTATTCCTATAATTGATGAATTTCTGGATGAATTACATGGATTAATTTACGTCCCTAAATTGGATATTCATTTAAGGTACCATGAAATTAAAATGAAGACTAAGGACATTTTGAAAAAAACACTCAGAACTTGTATGGGTCATTATGAATTTTTGGTCATGCTTTTGGCCTTACTAATGCACCTTCCACATTTCAAGTTTTGATGAATTACATTTTCAAACCCTTCCTTATAAAATTTGTGTTAGTATTTATTTATGATATAATAATCTACAGGAAGTCTTGGAAGGATCATTATCAACATGTTCACAGGATGCTCAAACTTTTGGATAAGAAATAATTATATGAAAAAAATATGAAATGTTTCTTCAGAGTACAAGAGGAGGAATATTTGGGTCATATTGTATCTCATGAGGGTGTTAAGGTATACACTAACACAATTTATTCCATTAAGGAGTGGAAAATCCCCACAACCATAAAGCATCTTCGAGGATTTTTCCTGCTCATGGGCTATGATCACAAGTTTGTTAAAAATTATGTCATAATAGCAGCACCTCTAACAACATTACTGAAGAAAGATGCATTTTCTTGGACTCCAAAAGAAACTAAGACATTTGAACATCTTAAGTATTCAATATGCCAAGTAGTAGTATTATCTACACCAGACTTCACAAAAACCTTTCATGTAGAATGTGATTGAAACATGTATTATTTGGGATGGCCTTAATTGCAATATTCAGAATTTTGTGGCAGAATCTTTCGTTTCGCAATAAAATAACATTGAGACAATTAAGATGTCAGGTCTATTACAACCTTTACTCATTCCAAGTAAGTGTTGGGAGGAGGTCTCAGTGGATTTTATTACAGGTGTACCCAAGTCTCAAGGAATGAGTGTCATCATGGTGGTACTTGATAGACTTACCAAGTATGCACAATTTTGTGCATTATCTCATCCTTTTAAATCCCTATCTTTCTACTACATTTATGGAAACAATTCCAAAGCTACATGGAAACCCAAAGATTATTGTAAGTGACTGTTGGGTGTGGAGTCTGATTATCTTCTTTATTTAGAAGTATCATTGCATTCGACACCATTTCATAATGTGGTGGAAATGCCGCTCATTTATGTGCGCCGCTAGGGACGTCCAGGGTGAGCATCAGTGAGGGATCAAGGGCAGCACCCTCAAAGTGAAAAATAGATGTAAAATTACCTTGTAAAATGTTGTTATTTTGTAGTCAACCTGGGTTGTTCATTATGTGGAAATATGATGGTATAAGTTATGTTTAGTTTAGGGTTTCTTTCCCTAGAAGGAAACCCCTTGCTATATATGAGGGAATTGTATTGTGGCTATGTAAATGTGTATTCTGAGTGAGAAAGAGAGAAGATATTGTGTGAGAGTGAAGAGGGAATTATAGTGCATATGTTGTATGTTGTATTTCTTAATTTTGCTGGATAATATAAAAGGAAGGACTGGCTTTTTATCTCGGAACGTAGCCCAAATTCGGTGAACCACGTATATATGTATCTCTCTTGTTTTATGTGATTTATGTGTTTATATTTTTTCAATATTTGATGTGTTCCATTGCTCTGTAATATATAATTTTCTAACAGTGACAAAGATCACATTTTCACTTAGAATTTTTGGATGAAATTATTTTCTTGTCTTGGTACTCAATTAGATCATAGCTCATCTTGTCATCCTCAATTTGATGGGAAAACTGAGGTAGTGAACAAATGTTTGGAAGGATATCTTCGTTTCTTTGTATTTGATAGAAAAACACAATGGTTCAAGTGGTTACCTCTAGCTGAATGGTGGTATAACACTTCATTCCATATTGTAGCAAAAATGACCCCATTTATGACACTTTACAGAAATCATCCACCATCGATCACATCCTCTTTAAGATAAAATTATATGTTTCAAGTACTGGAAGATCACATCGAGGACCAACAGAAAGTTCTAACCTCGTAAAGGATAACCTCACTCTAGCGCATAATCAAATGAAATAATAAGAAGATTAGTATCGTAATGAAATAAGTTCTGATGTAGGCAATAGGTATTTTTATGGCTCCAACCATATTAAAAATTTTCCACAAGAAAGCTAAGAAGGAAAATAAATTATCACCCAGGTACTATGGTTCTTACAAGGTGTTGCAAAATATTGGTAATATGGCATGCAAATTGGAGTTACCTTCATCTTCCAAAGTACACACAGTTTTCCATGTTTCATTGTTCAAGAAGGTTATCGGTGACAAGATCCCGGTTCAAACATTGTTTCCAGAACTTGACGAAGAAGAAAATATTATATTTAAGCCTAAAGTAGTCATGAAAATAAGAACCCTTCAGCTATGGAATTGATTAATTTCAGAGTATCCCACTAAGTGGAAGAACTTGCCCATTTAATATTCCATGTGGGAGGATTATAATTTTATAAAAAAATCATCCAAAACTACTTTAGCGTCGAGGAAAACACTTTTTTGAAGGAAAGGGGCATGTCAGGTCACTGTAATAGTACTTCATCCCCCTTATTTTTATTGTTATTGTAGCCCCCTATTGTTATTTTTTTTCCCATGTATCCCAAAGGTAGTTATTGTTGTGCCCCATAGAAGCCCACTATTGTTACTATTATGCCCTTATATTATTATTGTTATGTAGGCTATGAATATATTTTCAACCCTTAAACTCTTATGTATACCAAGGAGGTCTTATCCTTTCAATAATCCAATAATTATTCATTTATGTAATGTAAATGAGTTTCACCCCTCAAAAAGGATAATTTTAAAGTCATTGATCTATATTTTATTCTTTTTTTTGAGTTGGTTGTGTAACATCAACTGTGTACCCAAACCCTTAAATACCTCCTTCCAAAAAATGGATGTGAACTTAGCATCTCTTTTTGATAAAATATTCTTAGGAATACCATGAAATCCCACTATCTCCCTAGTGAATACATGTACCACCTCACTTGCCAAAGAAGTAAACTTTGCTACAACGACGAGAGCTACCTTAGTTAACCTATAAAATGCAACCATGGTGGAATCATGATATCTAGATTTCCTCAAAAAAAAATGTGTAATCAAATCCATGGAAATGACTTCCCATTTCCATTCCAGAATCAAAATCAACTATAGTAAACTACTTGGATGTTTACACTCTTCTTTTATCAACTAATATACCAAACACCTTATGACGAACTCACCTATCTCTTTCTTTAGATTTGATGGGTAGTTTTCTGATATCTTAGGGTCCCTAAATATGACTTGATATGAAATTCCCTCAAGATAAGCTTCTTTAATTGACTATTGCCTGAACATAGATCATGTACCTAAATCTAACCAAACCATCTGTCGTGAGTTGACAATCCACATATTGTTCACCTATACACTATTGTTGTAACCTATGCCTAACATCCTCTTTTCCTACCTATTCTTGTAATTATATTTGATATGTACTCATAGTTGATATATGATTTACCTGTACTCTTCGGATAAGACAATATACAATCATTTTCTCCTCATCCTTGATGTACTTGATCTCAAATTCAAACTCACCAAGCATGGCCAACCATATAGCGTGTGTGACATTAATATTAGGTTGGTCAAACAAATACCTCAACCCACTTTGATCACTCATTAACACAAACCTCCTACCAAGAACATAGTACCTCCATATATTCAATGCATGAACGATCGTTGCCAAGTCTAAATCATGCATCACATATTTTTTCTTCTAGTCATTTAGCTTCCTTGACTCATAACATACAACCTGTCCCTCTTATATAAGGATTCAACCAAGTCCTCTCTTACAAGCATCTGTAAACACCAAAAACTCGTTGTCTTGGTCTATAATCTTGAGAACTTGAGAATTTGTAAGGAACTACCTCAACTATTCAAAGCTAGCTATACATTCCTCTATCCACTCAAATTTCTTTCCCTTTCACTTCAAATATGTGATAGGATAGGAAATCTGTGAGAAGATCCTCTTGAACTTGTGTAGTAACCCACTAAACCTAGGAATGATCTAATTGTTGGAAATAATACTGAGAGGGGGGGGGGGGGGGGGGGTGAATCAGTATTATCAGATCAGTAAAACCTTTCCAATTTCATACTCAGAAGCATATACGCTACTTCAATTAAGTGAACCCGCGTGTACACGCTACTGTGTCTAATGCAACTAGCATATATCCAGAGATCTTATAATTCAGTTAGCTTAATATTCAGTAAATGCATCAGAACATTATTAAGCATATTAACAGTAAACAGGTGCAGTATAACAGAACAGAACATCACACAAGAGCCACACACATGAACACCATGATATAAGGTGGAAACCCAATGTGGGTGAAAACCACCTGCTGCAATTCGTCTCTTTCTTCTTTAATAAGAAACTTCTTTTACAATGTACTAGTGCAGTCCTTTACCAGTATGCAGGCTACAACCTACAGAGGGCTACAACCCTCTCTCGTTTTCCAACTACTTCTGGAAGGGAGCTACAACCCCCTCAGCTCTTGTACTAGCCGATCCATTTACTAGTACGTAGGTGCTGACCCTACAACCTTCTTTCCTTCAGGGACCACATTTCATCAATTTTCAGACTGGATCCAAGAGTACAAAACAAACATTACGGAAATACAATCATCAATTTATACTTGCATCATAATTCATTAAACAACCCAATACTGAATCACTAAAACCCTGTCATCAAGAACACAGAACCCAAACCAGAGCCCAGAACTCTGCAACAACCACCAGAATCAGCAGCAACCTGAAATATCAAATCTTATTATGCATACGCTACTTCACTGTACCAAAACCGCGTGTATACGCGCTTTCTCCAAAGGCAACCCGCGTGCAGATCTAGAAATAATTACTTATGCCTTCGCTGTCAGATCCGACCCTTGCCAAGCGTCCCGAACAGATAAACAACAATACCAGATCTTCTCACTTCGTCAGACACACATTGCATGTATCTTTGCCTAATGATCTTCTCCTTATATAGCCTTAGGCCCTTCACAATACCACGGGCCAAAACCATAGCAACACAATACCATCAACTTCAAAACTAGGGATCAACACGTCCGTCGAGACACCATGGTCCAAAACCATAGGCACAACTTCCAAGGAATAACCGCCACGGACCAAAGATAAGTTTTCCACATACACGCTCTTTTACTGAAGCCAACCTGCGTGTACACGCGACTTGGTATATAGTGAACCTGCGTATACGCGACTTGGTATATAGTGAACCTGCTTGTATACGCGACTTGGGCTTAATGAACCTGCGTGTATGAACTTTCTTGGCCTGTTGTACTGAGATCTGTCCTCTGATTAAGTTGCCATCACTTGTACCTGCTTCTGAGTGAGTTGCCATCAAGGACAACACTTGTATCATAATGCCAACACTAATGTCATCCACATTCCTAGGAGTTTCCCATTCCATGATAGTTATTATCTTTGTTAGATCCACTATTACGCCTTCCTTGGAAGCCACATGCCTTATGTAATGTACCTTTACTTAAAAAAAATAGAATTACTTAGCTAGGCATACAACTGATTCCCCTTAAGAAATTTGAATACTTTTTCTAAGTGTTTGGCATCCTATTCATCATTCTTATAATATATCAATATAACATCAATGAATGCAATCATAAACTTATCTAGATGAGAATGCAACACACTATCCGTCAAACAAATGAAAGTAGTTGGAGCATTCGTCAAAACAAAAGGAACCACAACAGAGTCATAATGCCGATATCTGGTCTAGAAAGCAGTCTTGTAGATATCCTCTTATTTGATACATACCTAATGATACCTTGATGTCAAATTAATCTTCGAGAACATTGTTTCTCCCTTCAACGAATCAAACAAGTCATGGATCCTCGACAACGGGTATCAGTTCTTGATTGTCACCTTGTTTTGCTTCGTATAATCAATGCATGACCTAAGAATACCATCCTTCTTCTTCACAAAAAACACTGGGGCACCCCAAGGAAACATACTTGGACTAATGTATCCCTTCTTTCACATTTCCTTTAGTTACAACTTCAATCACACTAACTTTGGCATGCTCATCATGTATGGTTCCTTTGATGTTGGTGCTACAGCTGGTATCAACTCAATAGAAAAGTCCTCTTCCTTGTGGGGTGGTTGTTGGCATTATCATACATGTGTTGTCCTTGATGGAAAATCACTCATAAAATAATTCATAGGTTATATTAGAAGTGATAGAATGAATACAAAAGAATACGAGAATGAACGACAAAATGCATGACAATTTAGAGGAATCAGTTCAGAAGAACGATAAAGTTGGAAGTTAAAGAACTATACATGGGTTTCGTTAAGACAAGTCTCATAAGCACTCGAGTTTATTGAAGAAACGTAGTGTATGGTTTTTGTACCATGGTATTCTAAATACCAGGGGTCCTTACCATGGTATTGGCCCATAGTAATGAGTGTGACAATGAATATTAATCAAGTAAATGTTTACCAACAACACTAACGTTGTTTTGAAGTGTGGAATTGGATGAAGGCTAAACTATATAAATAAGTGAACATGAAAGGGCTAAGTGTGAAAGAGAAATATTTTTTGATGAATACTACAATATTAAGTTTATTTGCATTGTAAGGGCCATAGTTATCATGTTGGTTGGAAATAATTATGCACCAATGGATATAATGGTGGATCAGGATCATGAAACCCTAAATGATTATTCATTGTATGATATGTTCAAGGATTGACTAGATCCAAGTACTGACACATGTTTTTATCTTTGATTATTATGATCTGGGTCTTTTTGAAGTTCTTAAGAGCTATGAAATTTTAGGTCATAATTTGTAGATCGATACTAGGGTTGGTTTTAGGAAAAGTCCGTATACACACGGGTTCACTTTTGCAAAGTCACGTATATAAATTAAGGAGTTTTCTATTCATAAATAACTGATCAACCTGATCAGCGTTGTTGTTTCTCTTTTTTCTGTTAATGATGTTCTCATTTTGATTTGGGTTGAGTGATAATTTTTGAAGTAGATCTAATTGAATGATGAAGTTAAAATTGGGTATTAATTGATTGATGAATACTAGTTGATTGTGATTGAAGATCAGGGACAGTCATGTTTAGATTGTTGCAGTAGATCTGAGTGTCATTCAGTTTTCCTTTCAGAAATTGAAGTGGTCAAATTGCTAGTTTTTAGTATATTAATACCTATGGGTGGGTTGCTCTCCAGAAAAGAGTGTACACATGTGGGTTGCCTTAAGTTAAGTAGCGTATATATTTTGGAAAAAGAATGATCAGGGTTGCAGTTGATACTGTGTGTTAATGCAACATTGTGAGTTCGGTTCTCTATACTAGTTACAATTTTCTAATTGTTCCATTTGATTGGTTAAATTTTGATTATGTATCAGTTCTTTGGGTTTTAGTGATGGGTTGTTTTAGAGATTGATGAGTTTTTTTAGCATAAATGTTGATATTGGATCCAATCTAAAAATATGATGAAACTTGGTCCATGGATGTTGCTGAGGGTTGGAGGCTTTAGTGAGGAAGTCAAAGCTTCCTAACAGTAGTCATTGGTGATCATATGAGGGGGTTGGAGCTCCCTTCCAATATGAGCTGGAAAACGAGTGAAGGTTGTAGCCTTGAGTAGGTGGGTGCATGCGTACTGGTATGAGTCTGCACCAATACAAGAATGTAAGCAATTTTTGATATTAATAGTTTTGAAGGATGAGACAACAACAGTAGTAGTTTTATACCACATTGTGTTTCCACCTTAAATCCCAGTGTTCATGTGTGTTTTATGTGTGATAGTTTATTCTATTCTTACTGCACCTCTTTATTTCTTACCAAATCCATGATATCTCTTACATTCTGGTTCAAACTTTAATAGATAAAGAATTAGTTTTCTACAAAGTTTACTTGGAATACACTAGTTTTTGTTATAATAGTTGTGTATATAAGCTAGTTCTCTTTAGTCAAGACGCGTATACATTTCATAAAGGAAAAATTATTATTAGCTTTTAAAATAATGATTCACCCCCCTTAGTATTTTTCCCAACAATTGGTATCAGAGATGGTCCTTCAAAAGAAGCTTGATCACTTGAGGGAAGATCTTGCAAGATAAGAAATAGAGAAGGATCAGCATCTATTAGACAACCACCTTTTAATAGAAATAATCTTATATATTGGAAAAAAGGAACATGACTCTATCTTCAATCGCTTGGAGCAAATATTTGGGAAATTGTGGAAGGAGGCTACCAAGATCTAGTGGTAGTTTCCAGAGATGCAACAGGAAAGAATATGTATGAAACAAATTCCAAAGTCATCAATGATTTATTGGGAAGTTTGATAGAATAATAATTTGTCAAAGTTATGTAGCTAAACACAAAAAAAGGAATATGGGACAGAATCATTCAAAGCTATGAAGTTGATACCAAGGTAAAAATTGCTAAGCTCCAAACTCTGAGAATTCATTATGAAACTCTGAGAATGCATAATGGTGAAATTATTGCTAGATTCTTTCTTCGAATAGATGAGATTGTAAATCACATGAAAAACTTGGGTGAAGAAATAAAGGACACCAGTTCAGTAGAGAAAATCTTTATATCTCTAACTCCTAAATTTCAGTCAATAGCTTCTTCCATTGAAGAGCAGCACGATCTACAGACTCTTGCTCTTGTTCAACTTCATGGGATGCTGACTTCTTTTGAAATGAGGAAAAAAGGTCCCTTAGAAGTGAGAGAAACCACATTTAAACCATATGAAAAGGGAAAATCAAAGGAGAAACAGAATAAATTAGGATACATATCAAAATAATATGAGGTGAAATTTGTAATGAAACTTCAAATGGGCACCAGAAGGTTCAGAGGTAAGCTTCCCTTCAAATATTTTTCTTGTGGTAGAGTTGGTCATTATGCTGCTAAATTTCCTCATAAATACAACCATGACAGAGCAAAGGATTCTGTAAAAATTAATAGGAGATCATTTGACAGTAGAAAAATTTATTATACTCATGGAGATTGTGATGGCTTGTCAAATAGTGAAGAAGGTGAGTCTGATCAAGATCTTAAAGTACTCATCGCTTTTTAGTCTAATGATAATTTTCTGGATGCATTAGAAGAAAAGGATTTCTTTGAAGAAATTACTCAACTCAAAATTTTCATAGATGAAACCAAAGTATCCATAGATACTTTGAAGCATCGACTCATATAAAAATAAAAGCATAATGACAAGTTAGAATGTGAAGTAGTAAGTCTAATAAAGGAATATGAGAAAATAAAAACTATGAATCTTAGATTTTCTAAAGGATGCAATACATTTGAGAAACATCCCACCACAAAATTCTTTAGCCACCACTGAAATCTATCTAAATAAAGCATAAAACAGTGAGCAAAGCTTCGGTAATGCAAAAAAAATTAGTTAGGAAAACTTCAGTAATGCAACAAAAATACAATCCCCAGCAAAAGAATAAAGGCATTACACGCATAAATCATGTTCACTCCAATCCAAGGATGAACAACAAGATAAGCTCCACTGAAAATGTAAACAACACCAGAAGATTCTATGGTCACAGAAATGTCTTCTTTTATGGACAATGTTTCTCATGTCATAAATTTGGTCATAATGCCTCTCAATGTGTTGCATACAAAAGTATCATAACTATAGAAAAAAGAAAAAAATGGGAAGGAATATGACTCAAGAATAACTCCTATAATATCTTATTGCCTCTTATAGATGAAATCAAATACTTTGCTTCCAATAAATTTGGTCATGAAGAATCTGAATGTAGGAGAAAATTACAGTCGAAATCTCAAAAGGAGCAACTATCAACAAATTCCAAGGTATGGAAAGGGATGGAGGTACAATCTGATAGTTGTGGCATAACATTATTTATTGAAGGACTAGAAAATCAATGGTACATTGATAGAGAATTATCAAAACACATGACAGGTAATATAGATAAACGTATTTCATAAAATGCTTTGGAGAAAGAAAAGAATGTAAGTTTTGGAAATGACTCACCTATTGTCATTAAGGATAAAGGTTCTAGTTTTCTAAAAGAGAAATTTAAAGCTCGTAATGTTATGTATGTGGATGCATTAAAGGATAACTTGTTGAGCATTAGCCAACAGTGTGATCAAGGAAGTGAGGTGCTATTCTGATCACAACAATCTATTATTCCTGAACTTGATAGAGGAAATACCATAATATATTGAAACCCAAACAATCTGTATATATTGAAAGGTAGCCAAGAACAATGTTACCTAGGAAAGATAGAAGAAAACTAGTTATGGCATAAATGGTTGGGACATCTAAGCTTTTCTCAAATAAGCAAATCAAGAAGACTCAAAGTTTTTCGTGATCTACCCTAAATCATCATACCAGAAAGTACAATATGGAAGTCATGCCAATTCAATAAGAAAACCAGAGTTAAATTCAATGCCAAAGAAGGATCAACAAGTAAGCCTCTTGAACTTATACATACTGATTTATGTGGACTAGTAAATAAAATTTCACGTTGTGGAGAACAATACTATATATGATTCATTGATGACTTTTCTAGAATGTGATGTATCAGTCTTTTGAAAAGCAAAGATGAAACATTTGATAAATTTAAAGTCTTGAAGGCATTCGTTGAAAATGAAGAAGATCTAAAAATCAAATCTCTCAAATTTGATTGAGGAGGTTAGTACATATCAGATGAATTCTTTGACTTCCGTGAACAAAACGACATAAAAAGACAATTTTCTGTAGTTAAAACTCCTCAACAAAATGGTGTGGTAGGAAGAATGAATATAATTGTTCAATAAATGGATTGTTCTACTCGATGAGTCTAGAACTTGTGACACCTTCTAGGGTGAAGCTACACATACTGCAATAAATATTCTCCACAAGGCTCATGCTCATGTGAATAGTGATAAAACTCAATATGAAATATGGTATGGTAAGCCTCCCACTGTAAAGAATTTTAGATTCTTTGGAAGCAAATGTTTCATTAAAAATAGTGATGAAAGATAGATAATGGAATACTTCTTCGTTACTAATCTAGAAGTAAATGATACAAATGTTACAAGAAGGGAGTTCATAAAATTATTGAATGCATGGATGTTGTGATTGATGAACATGCATAGGGGCCAAACAGGTAACATCAACAAAACATGATTATGATGATGAATGATTTCCCACATCAAGTCGCAATGATATAGAAGAAGACACTAATGAGGAAACAAAAGAAGATACATCAGACAAAGAAAAGGCTCCATCCAAATATCTTCAAAAGAATCATCCAAAAACTCAAATTGTAGGATGAAAGGAATCTTGGGTACAAACAAGAAGAAATCTTGTAGGATCTTTTAGTTATCTAGATTTATTCTCCACCATTGAACCACAAAATATGAATCAAGCTAGTAAAGATGAATGTTGGGTTAAGTTCATGAATGAAGAACTTGATAAAATTGAAAGGAATGATACTTGGGAATTGGTTCCAAGGCCTTATGATAAAAATGTTATAGGGACAAAATGAATATTCAAAAATAAGTTGAATGAAAATGGAGAAGTCATTAAGAAAAAATCTAGACTTGTTTGTAAATGTTATGCTAAAAAAGAAGGTATAGACTTTGAAGAAACATTTGCGCCATTAGGCAAACTTGAAGACATAATAGATTTTCTTTCATTTTCAAGTTTTCAAAATTTCAAATTTTATCAAATGGATGTAAAATCCACCTTCCTTAATGGAGATCTAGAAGAAAAAGTAGTATATGTTGAACAACCACAAGGATTCATTTTGGGGAATGATGAAAACCTTGTATGCAAACACAAAAAGGATTTATGTGGGCTAAAACATTCTCCACAGGCATGAAATTATCATCTTAAAGAATATCTTCAACAACAAAGTTTCACAAAAGGATCCACATGCAACAACTTGTAAACTAAAATTGAGGGTGATAAACTGCTAATTATTAATGTGGTTTATATTGCTAATATAATTTTTGGCAGTAATGAAGAATCTATGGGTCAAAATTTTTCTTATGTTATGCAACAAGAATTTGAAATGTCTTTACTTGGGTAACTAACCTATTTTCTCGGTTGAAAGGTACTACAAGCAAAAGATGGAATCTTTCTGTCACAAATGAAATATCTTAAGGAAATTATGAAGAAGTATGGATGGAAGAATGCAAACTTGGATGTACTCCGATGATGACCGGATGTGGCCTCAGTTCTAATGATGATTCTCCTGCAGTAAACCAACCAGAGTACAGATCTATGATTGGAAGTCTACTTTAGCTAATAGGAACCAAACTAGAGATCATGCATGCAGTTGGGATTCTTTGATGTTTCCAAGCAAATCCGAAGGAACGAAATATTCAAGAAGTAAAGAGTATTAAAATATCTCCAAGGAACCCAATATTTTGGTCTAGGGTATCCTAAAGATGCATATATTACCCTTAATGCATACACAGATGCAGATTGGGTTAGAAATGTTGATGACCACAAAATCGCTAGTGGAGGTACATTTTACATAGGGCCCCAATTGGTATATTCGTTCAATAAGAAATAAAGTTCCATTTCCTTATCTACAGTAGAAGCAGAATATGTAGCCACTACATCTTGTTGCACACAAATTCTGTAGATGATGCAAACAATAGAGGATAAACAAATCAAATGGTCTCCACCCATCTCCATCCTATGTGATAATACAAGTGCCATTAGTATTTCTAAAAATCCTATTGTGCACTCCAAGACCATGCATATTCCTATTAAGTATCACTTTCTATGAGAAAAATTGCTTGAGAAAAAGGTTAAATTCGAGTATGTTCCTTGAAAAGAACAATTTGTTGATATATTTACTAAACCCCTTCCTAAAGAATCATTTGAATATCTAAGAAAAAAATTAGCAGTTGTCTCTGCCTCACATTTTTGTTAAATTAGTGTTGGCTTTGTGGGTCTTAACCGAGTTTTAGAGTTAGTTGTGGGAAAAAGATCCCTACACTACTGGCCCTTTTGACATAAATCCGTGGAATGCAGACTGAAGTCTCACCTAAAGCAGTATGGGTGGATGTTTGAGCTAAATTTCCACACCCATAGATTAACGTGATGTCATTTTATGCCCTAAATCCACCTTCACGCAAATCAATAAGCCCATATGGATTATCAATGGAACTCCCTTTAATCAGCCTCTAGACCTCCATGAAGGTCTACAACTACCTTTTGCGGACCTTGAATAGGTGACTCAACTACTTACGTGTGTCAAAGATTACTCTTAACCCGGTAATTACTCATAACGTCTTAAGTGTTTGATAACTTCAACATACAACACGATAATCTTCGCGTAAATAGTAAACATTAATTTCATTCATATAACAATATAAATCAAGCAAATTCGTGCATCAATAAAATATTATTTCATAAACCCATCATCTATCACAACATAAAGTGCATTCATATAAAACATAAGTAAAGAGATAAACACGGGTATTTCAGTAGCAATCTTCTTTATTAATATTCATTTCAACTTACAGACTCAAGAATTCATCGGGCACTCAGCTGCAGGGGCCCATGTACTCAGTTGTGGACTCTACTCTAGGCCTCTGCATGCACAGCTATAGAGCTTTCCTTCTACTCTAAGACTTCTATGATCTTCCTTCTATTGATACCTTACATTCTTCTTCATCTTCTATTACCACCTTAGACTCTTTAAGACACACTTATTTATACAATCCAATGGTCTGTAGACCATTGGTAGATCCTCAAAAAGGTGACTCAACTTACATAAAAAAGGGTAAAACCCTTTATGACTCTTTAACTATCTACGCACTCTGTGACCACAATTTACAAAGACTTTATATTTTATGCATCCAAACTTAGGGTTTTTTACCCAAAACCAACCTAGGGGACTCCATCCCAACAAGCTCCGAACACAAAGATCATGACTCGCCCTCGAGTCACTCCACTGGCACAAAGATATTACTGTGAAGATCCCCCAACTCCACTTGCTAAACTTCTAGCTCAGTCACGCTTTGCCTGGCGGCCTGCTTGATTTGTTCCACTAGTTTCTCTGTGGCTATTCCTGCACTGTCCTACTGGATTTTCTGCTGCGTACTCTACAGGTTCACGAATTTCTCCTGATTATTGGTATAGATTATGTAGGCCTCATCCAACCAGGGCCACAATCTAGCATTAAGAATGACATTTTTCTTCTACGGTGCTTTGCCTCCTGCAGCCTGGCAAGGCATTGTGTTGTAGCAATGGTACGCGTCATCACCCTCACTTCATCATATTACTACGAGATATCACAGACTTCTGTATTTAAGACCTGCAGGGTGGGATCCTCTTGCAGGGCCATGACTACCTCCATAACCTACTCAAACAACGTGGTGTAGTCAACCACTGCAGCATCCACTGTTGCGATTTCATATTTCACAACGGCTTTGCATTGTTCCCTTATCTCTAGCAGGGTTGAAAGTTGTAACTTCAACTCCAATTCAGTTATATTCATGTTCAACTTCAACTAAACTCTAGCCACTTCAACCTTGGCATTGCGCACATGCGTAGCAAGATTTCTAATCTTTGCTTCTAATGACGCTTCCTCTGGGATATGCAATTTTAGCACTATTCTCGAGGCTTCTGCCACAGCATGAATTTTCTCCTTTCCCTGCAACACCTCCAACCACTTAGCGAACATATGTTTGGTGTTCACTCTATATTCACTTACTAGACTTAGTGCGCACTACTCCTGAGCTATGAAGTCTGTTGTCACACCTTCCTACGGCATGTGAAGGTACTCATTGGGGAGCATATCCAGGTTGAGGTCGATGTTATTTAGAGAACTCATGATTACCTTGTCATCAGCTGCCTCCATGCTCAAGGATCCATCTGGAAGCAGGACAACTTGGAGATCCAATGATAAAACCATCTCTGCTGCCTGAGTGGTCCCTACTGCCAAACTAGTTGACGCAATGTTGATCTGCGCTACTCCTATTTGGATCATACTCGTCTAAATCCCCATCTCGCGTAGATCCTTCTAAATGGTACTCAGTGCCTGTTATTGTTTCTATTTGCACTACTGGAGTAGTTCCACTGTGGTATCACACACCTTGTCTCCAATCTCATTAAGGTCGCCTTCTATCAGCATGATTGGGTTAAGAAATTTCTTTTTCACTTTTGATTTCTTCTGTGGCCCTTCCTTCACTTTCTCCCTGTACCTTTCAATCCAGAAGGGAGTGATTTTCTCCTTCTAACCACTACCGCCCTGCTCTGATTGTTCCTCCTCGTCTGTTTGGGGTGAAGGGGGCTCACGCGCACTACGCACTGTGCATCTAACAAAATAATTGGCGCTGGAACCTCTTCCGCACGAAATTTTCTCATGACTTTACCCATAAGGATCTGTGTGGCAATCTTCACCACGGGGTTGGTGATAGAGGTGATCAAGTACTTATGTGGCTTATTTACTAGTTTTAACTTCTCCTTCATCTTTTTAGCGAGGTTGCGTTCACTCATCTTTCCGCCGAAATCCTTGGCTATATTCAACCTTGAGTATGGCAACAGCATGATCCGATGGATCAACATATCAGTAATAGTGATCTACGCTCTTAGCCACAAACAACCGTCATGCACCATGGTCAGCAACTGCATGATAAAAATCAACTTGATGTTGGAGTAGTGGTAGTGGGGCACCCACAACAGGTTCAACAACCCTAACTGATTCATTCCTCAAATCCACTCCATAAGCTCCAATGTGGTGACACTTGATTCCTTGTAAAAGACCATCTTCATGTAGTTTTTTGTTGCTAATTGGGCGAATATCTCGTGGTCTGCCAAATCCCAGTCCTCCAGCTTTAAATGTGGAATCTGCACTAAGCGTAGACCTTCAAATGTAATTCTCTCTGCCAATAGGGGTGTGTGGATCAAGAACTTCTCTACGTATGGATCTTTGGTGATTTTTACTTTTCCCTTGTGTGGAGGGATATAATCCTACAACTTGGACATAGGATCCACACCCTCAGTGTTTATGTCCTATGTGCCCTCTTCGGCCTCCAAATCCACCACTTTCCCCTTATGCTTTTTGCTTGGTTTTTCATTCTTCTGGGCCTGGATAGCAACATGCTTCTTCAGTGACTCACGCACCGGCATGGGCTTATTTTTCATGTCATTCTTTGGTTTGGGGACTTCTCTTACTGGTGTAGGCTTCATCCTAGGCAACCTTGGCACTGTAGGCACAACAACTGGAGCCTCCATGCTTATTCCTCTGCATAAACTCCCTTAGATGTGACATCTCCTCCAGTACTAGCAGTATCTCCTAGTCCAGACATCGTGATGATAATAAACTATTGGGTATCCTCGGGTAACTTATCAAATACAAAACTAGCAACCAAATCAGTGAAAACCTGAGGATTCATAAACAATCGACAGCTAAACACAGAAATTCTAAGGATTCAAAGTGTTCTCTACTGGACGACAATGCATAATCTATAGGTTAATTTGAGTTCAAATTTGACCATTGCCCCAAAAATCTATCCATAAATGTTGATGTGGCAGAATATTTATAAAGATTTATTAAATTCAGCCTTAAAATCCACCCCTCACTCTTCTCAACTATGTCCTCACTCTGAAATCATGAACTATGACTATAACGGTCACTTTCTCGCCGTGCTATGTAGTCTCTCCCCCTATAGCACAACCTCTTTGGCGCTTCTTCTAGTATTGTGACATAATCCTATTTCACGGAGCCCCCATGTCGCATAGCTCTACAACCCGAGCAACATAGTTTATAGTCCCGTGCATCCTTGCAGCTGCCTAGAGCACTAAGACTATGCTCCCATCTCCATTCATCTTTGCAAGCTGAATTGCTCCACCATCTGTAATCTCTTTGACAACATATGGCCCCAACCAATGCATCTAAAATTTTCGTAGAAACTTATCAAACTTGTTGTCATATAATAAAACCAAATCATTTACCTTGAAGGTGTGCAGTTTAATGTTCCGATCATGCCAAGCTTTTTCACGCTCCTTCTGAACCTGCTAATGGAATCCAACAAAAAACCTATCTTCATCGAGCTCTGTTAGTTACGATCCTTTCTTCTAAGTCTCTGCAGTTTGCCATTCCTATTAAAGTCACGATGCTTAGACTAGGCACGATATACTCCAAAGGCATTACAACTTCCATGCCATAGACCAACTAAAAAGGGGTCTGACCAGTAAGAGTTTTACAAGTAGTTCTTTATGCCCATAACACTGTTGGTACGCACATGTCCCAATTATTCTATTGTGCATTGTAAAACTTCATCAGTGCATTCTCCAATATCTTATTAAAAGCCCTGATCATTCCGTTGTCATGAGGATGATATGTTGTACTGTTTTGGTGATAAACATGGAACTCTTATGTCAGCACGTTGATCATTTCATTGAGAAAATGCATACCTTGATCACTCATCAATACCTTCGGGCAACCCAACCTAGTCAACACATATTCAAATAAAAATTTTATTGTTATTTCCCCTGTACAGTCCCTCACAGGTTGTGCCTATGCCCATCTGGTGAAATATTCGGTCACAGTGATAATATACCGCACAACCATCATCTTGCTTGGAGGCTGAATCGGTCCTACAAAATCAATTTCCCATTTCTCAAAAGGCTGCAATGATAAATATGGATTCAGAGGCAGATAATCCCTCTGTGATGGCCTACCCATTATCTAACACGTGTTAGATGCCCTACAATATGTTTTAGTGTCTTTATGCAGTGTCAACCAGCACAATCCAACGCATAAACTCTTCTGCAATGTTGCTTTTCCCACAGAATGCCCTAGAAAAACACCTCCATGAGCTTCAACGAGGATATTGGTTCATTCAAAATCATGCATATAAATTTGAGGAATCTCATCCAATCCCATCTTATACAAATGGCGTGCGATCACAGAGAAATCTACAGTGTGCACCACCAATTCTTTTTTTTGTTGACTAGTGTATTCCTCTGGAGCCATTCATGTGGTTAAGAAATGGATAATATCCAAAAATTGATTATCTACTATGCACACCACGAAGAGTTTCACGTCAAGCAAACCTTCCTCCAAATTAGTAGGCTCCTCTCCTATTTCAATGTGCAACAGATGGTCTGGCCTTACATTCAACTTTCCTGGCTTCACAACTACCTTGAAATCATATTCTTGAAACAACAACAGCCATCTGCACATATTCCCCCCCAACATAGGCTTATTGACTAGATATTTTAATGCAAAATGGTTTGCGTACATCTTCAAATGTACGCCTAGTAGGTAATGCTTGAATTTTTGGAGTGTGTACACCGTAGCCAACCATTCATGCTCTGTCGTCAAATAGTTCTTTTCTGCTTTTCACAAATTTCTGCTTTCAAACGTTATAGGCTGATCCATCTCTCCTTTGCTAGCCTACGTCAGCACTACTCCTAGTGCAATACATGAAGCATCCACATTAACATGAAATTCCTTCTTCAAATCTGGGAAGAGTAGGATAGGCATGGTTACAATTTTCTCCTTCAATACATCGAGGCTGCACTGACATTCTTCATCCCAACAAAATGTAGCATCCTTCTTCAGTAGCTTTTCCATAGGTGTGGTGATTTGAGCATAATTTTGAATGAACTTATGATAGTACCCAATATTGTTGCGTGTTGTGGGTAGTTGTTTAATACTTCTTGGTGCCTCCAAATTAATTATGAAAGCCATCTTAGTAGGGTCCACCATTAATTATTATTTTCACACCACATGACCTAGAAAGATTATGAAAGGGACACAAAATAAGCATTTCTTAAATTTTAGTGCAATATGATACCTTCGACATGTATCCAACATCAAGAACAAACTGGCTACATGGCACTTTACCAACCCAAACATTGTCCATTCATGAAAATATACCTCCAAATGTTTTTGAATGAACTCTTTGAACATCATGATGACTACATGTGAGAAGACCATTGGCGCATTCTTAAGTCCAAAATGCATTACTGTATACTAGAAACGTCCCCACTCTATCGTGAAGGTCATCTTACTCCTGTCTTCAAGTGCTATCTTAATCTGATGGTATCTAGAGAACTCATCAGCGAATGAATAGGCCTCCTACACTCCCACACTATCCAGTACTTCATCTGTGAACCAAGTAGGAAAAGCATAATGAACGCAAGCATTGTTAAGCTTCCTAAGATCTACGCAAATCCTTATTTCATCCTTCTGCCTCTTTTCTTCAACTACCATTACACCCATGTAATCATATTCCTCCATCGATTCAATAATACCTGCTGCAAGGATCTTGTCCAACTCCAAGCAGACCTTCTCCTTGGATTTGGGATTAAGCTGGTATGGTATCTAAAAATTTGGTAGGAAATAAGTCCTGATATTAGTAAAGGAACTCAGTGACTTTATCTATTGTAGCATCATCCCATTAATCTCCAAACTTTACAAACTTTGACGCCGCCTTTTTTTTTTATGTTCACTTGTCTAGTCTTCAAGGGTGTGGTGATTTCTAGATTCTCTATTTGTGATCCCTCAACTTCATGGTGGCCCACGGCCTTTGGGATGTTAATATTCCTTGGATCATCATCATCTTCTTCAGTGGTCACATTATAGAATTCTAGTGCATGAAACTGTTGGGTGCTCCAAGTTGGTTGAATCAATTCTAAAGGATACTGTGGTATTCTGAAGATTGTTGCCTTAACCTCTTGCGTCGCTTCATCAATGCTTTCAAACCCATCCTCAAAGTAGGAGGTCATAAAAAATCCTTCTCTTAGGATGTCCCACTCCATGGTACCATGGTAGAGCTCTATTTCGAGGTACCAATTCATAGGAATGATGTCTAAAGTGTGACAGAAAATATGCACCCACTATGGTTGTGGCTCCATTCCATAGAACTTAGTCCACTTTTCTAAATGATTGCGCAGATCATTTCTTCCATCTTATTTTTTAGTTATCCAAACTTTTGGGCAACCAAACCACAATCTCATCATTCTTCTATACTCACACCATTCTTCAAATTTTTCTTTATGCACACCCCACCAGTGTGTAGGTGTAGCGCACAACACCAAATCTAGCACTAAGAAGCAATGGTTCGTAGGTACTTCCCTTTTAAATGCATTCAAAATTTTATCTACATCAGTAAAAGCATCATAATAAGGTAAATTTATTACCTTTTATGACACACAGTGCATCAATTTAGTCATAATATTATAGCACATTGTAGATATTTCATGCAATCTATTCTGCCAATGCTCCAACTCTATCTGATGTATAGGAACTTTCACGGTCGCATGCAATTCATCCATCGGCTATCAGATTAACCCAGTGTTGATATCGCGTTGTTATCTTATAGATCTAATCCAAATCATCATCTCTTTCCTCATAATCGCGGATTGGTTTAGTATAGCGCAGTCCTTCGGTAGGGTTTAATGGTACTACTATGCAAAGAGATTTCCTTTCAAACGACATTGTCTGCCATGGGCTATGGATTAATGTCATCAATAGTCTTTATTACCTCAAAATTTTCCAACACACTCGCACCTTCTATATCTATGGTCACTCCATGAAATCTCCCCATAGGGATAATCTTTTGTTGATTTTCCATTCTCAATTGAATTGGTGACCACTGCAGCACAAGTCTCCCCATTCTTTCCCATGTCTGTTTAGGAAAAAAATTCGCATTTGACCCTAGATCCAAAATAACTTGATCCATCTCAGAATCTCTTATTTGCATAGTAAGCGTCATCTTGCACCCTACTCTTGTCTTGTGTTTTCCTATCCTTCTGACCACGTAGTGTCCTTCAGGAGCACCTTCCTTACTAGCACACTTATTTATCAGTTCTCATAGCCCTTTCATGACCTTGTTATTGCACAATAGCTTCATACAAGTCTCCAAGAAAGTGGTAAGCATGGAGCGATCAACCTCTCCAGATTGCTTGTCCAGACTTCCTGAGGTAGAGGCCTCAACAAAGATTTTATTTCTTTGATGAACATTTCCTTCACACACTAAAGGTCAAACCCAGCTTATTTTTCTAAATCCTTGTCAACCCATTCACTTTCTTCAAGTTATTTTCCTTTATAGTTACCAGTCATCATTCCACTTCGCAGCATAATATTCACATTGGGATCCTCTTTGTGGGGCTCAACCCTCATCATTTGTAAATTATGGGTAGGTTGTTGAGGAAACGCCTTCTTCTCTTGCATCTTAGTTATCGGTATAGGTCATTCTTCTATCGTGTGGTCAAACTGAGTGCAGTACTGGCATGATGGTTGTGTCTAGATCGCACACTCCAATGTGTAGTGTCATGACACTCTAAAATTATAGGAAATAACTTGTCCTTTTCCTCTATCAGGTCCTCCTCTCCCTCAACCTCGTCCGCGCTCCTAATATTCTCCACGTGATCCACTAGTGCCTTAATCCAGAGGCTAAGCTTTTATCTGCATTCGATAAGTGGGGTTTCTTTCCATCATCAACTCATAGGTATGGTAGCTACATTCATCTTGGCCCATCGCTTTATAGAAGTTGTAGAATAATTGTTGCAACATCTATACAAATTTTTGCAATAAGTGACAATCGTTTGTTACATATTTTCAAGCTACCTGATAGATAGGGCAGCACAGAGTGGGCCCTGTATTTGGTCCTCTGGTAGCCTCCTGTATCATGGGAATTGGCCCTCCCCCTATAATATAACTCACAAAAATAGAAATGATCCTTATCATTCCCCTAAATTTTACATTTTAGGCAACAAACTTCTTCGCACACCTCTGACTGAGAAGATTTTTCCTTCTTCAAGTTTTGTAACTCCAAGAAGAGGTTATGCAACTCCGCATGGATCTGCCAAACACCCAAAGAAATATCCTGAATAGGAATTTCATACAATATCATTGCAATTTTTAAGGCTTCCACCTGGGTCCATATCTTTTCTTGCGATAAAGAAACCCTTAGGTGGGGCTAGAGTGATGGTAGAAACCATTCACAATGCTCACTATCCATGTGATTCATGTTAGCTTCATGGACCTGGCACTTCAGTCTTTGATCTAGCTCCGAGGGTGTTTCTCTGGGCCTCATCATGATTTCCTTAAATCCAATGACTGATTGTGATTCATACTTGGGCCTACCAAATTCCTTATTCAAAGCAGTTTGAGTGTCCGCTAAGGATGCCAATGGGTTATTGGTGCAGTACTTAATGTACCATGTTAATGTGCAATCTTATCGAGCAGTAACCAACTACACCTTCTTTATATGATCATGTATAATATTCTATGTTGACCATACAACCTTCTAAACGAACCAAAATTGATTTGGGTCCTCACTTCCCAAGCCCTTGAAAATGGGAAACTTCATGGTATTCGACATATTAAATGGTGGAGAAGGTGGTGGTGGTCAGGGTGAAGGTGTATGTTATGCAGGTGAAGGTGGAGGTGGTGTGGGTGGATGAGGTATTTGTGGAAAAATATCCTTTGTCAATTGTACAACACTTCGCGGTGAAGCGTGTAACACTCCCTCTTCGTCACTCGAAGGAGGTTCTATCAATCGGATGTATTCAGGACTTTCTCCCCCCTGATTTCTAAAGAACTGTCCACTTTGCATGGATCCAAATGTCAAGGTAGTGGCATAACCTACTTTTCACACAAGAGCATTTTAATCCATGTATTCAAAGATTTCAAATACTTACCTCGCAGTCCTTTGAAAAAGAGTCACTGGGATTCACTATAGCTGACTAAGGTATCGATCGTGAATTCAACCACAAATCCTCCTATGACTCGATCAAGCCAGTGATTGATAGTGTGCGTGATCTTATCCTCAGAAGCTTCCAATTTTCAAACTAGCTCCAGGGTCCACACTATGAACCATCAAGCCTCCACCTTCCTTGGTCGTCTACCAATTTAGCAATCCACTCGTACAGTTCGATCGGGAAGGTGCAGAAGGAAATTTCATGTATTTCTGTGTATAGATACCTGACCAACCAGTATTCTTTTGTCAGGCATGGATTTCTGTTCTCCTTTTCCATGAATTCATGGATCTTTCAATCCAACCACTTCTCAATTTATTTCTTTGTCGGATTCTAGTGATGTGACATCACACATCTCTTGATGGAGATCCGATCCCAGAAACAAAACCAGTGCTAACTTAGTGGATCCTAACCTAGGTTCAGAGTTAGTTGTGGTAAACATATCCCTACACTATTGGCCCTTTCGGCATCGATCTACGGAGCGCAGACTAAAGTCTCACCTGAGGCAGTATGGGGCGATGCTGGAACCATGTTTTTGCACATAGAGATCAGTGTGATGTCATTTTATGCCCTAAATCTGCCGTTGCACAGATCAATAAACCCTTATGGCTTATCAATGGAACTCCCTTTAATCAACCTGTAAACCTTCGCAAAGGTCTACAACTATCTTTCGCGGACCCTGAATAGATGAGTCAACTACTTATGTGCATCAAATATTACTCTTAACCTGGTAGTTACTCAGCACGACTTACATGTTCGATAACATGAACATACAACAAGATAATCTTTGCATAAATTGTTAAAATTAATTGTGTTCATATAGAAATACAAATCAAGCAAAGTCACGCATCAATACAATATTATTTCATAAACCCATCATCGATCACAACATAAAGCACATTCATATAAAATAGAAGTAAAGAGATAAACACAGGTATTTTTGCAACAATCATCTTTATTAATATTCAGTTCAACTTACAGACTAATGACTTCCCTATGCACTCAGCTCCAGGGGTCAACGCACTCATTTGTGGACTTTACTCTAGGCCTCTGCACACATAGTTGCAGTGCATTCCCTCTACTCTAAGACTTCTACGATCTTCTTTCTACTGACCCCTTACATTCTTCTTCATCTTCTATTACCACCTTCTCTAAAATACACTTATTTATATAATCCCATGGTCCGTGGACCATGGGTAGATCCTAAAAAAGCTAACTCAACTTACATAAAGAAGGGTAAAGCCCTCTATGACTATTTAACTATATACACACTCAATGACTACAATTTGTAGAGACTTCATATTTTATACATCAAATGTGGGACTTTTGTTAAAGGGAAAAGTGTATACTCAAAACTGCTTATCCCACTAAGGTGTGTTAGCTGCCTAAGAAACAAAAAAAGTAAAGCTACTTTCATTTTTCCTTTATGAAGTATAGATAGAGAAGAACAAAGAAGGCCAACCTTTGTCTTGCGCTAATCTCCTGGTTCGATTCCTCTCATTCTTGATAGTCTTTCAATACTTGTTCCCTTGCACGCCTGGCTTCACAAAGTACCTGTAAGATCACAGTAGCATAGCACTATACAAGAACATGGATCTATAATCATAAACAATCTAGGATCAGATGTAAATTGACCATAAAAATGCAGCAAACATAAATTACACAAGAGTATGGAGGAAAACTTGAATAGCTTTTATTGATAAACAAGAAAGAGCCAAGGGGAGTTACAACCAGTTGTTCTGACCCAGCATCAACCTCTCAGCAAGGAAGTCCCTCTTCACCTCATACAAAGCTTAGATCACCCAACAATTTGATGTTTTGTCTCAAGAAACCAACAACAGTTCCTTACAATATGCAAAATTCGAGCCTCTGGATCTTTGGGATGAGGGATCCATATATAGATATCTGTAAGGGAGATGAGTCAGATTGTGATTTGATTAGTGACTTCCCTCTGATAGTTCTTGCTTCCACTTGGAGATTGATGATCTCTTACTCATCCTTGGTCGAATTCAGAGAGGCAAGTGTCATAGGAGAAGTTTCTAGAAGCTTCCATTGCCTCTCCACCTCGCGGAATGACACTGCCATTTGTCACTTCTCACCCATCGCACCCCATAGAAGGGATTTTTGAAATGCAACGCACCCACATAGTGTGTTTAGGTGAAATGCAACGCCCTTTGCCTATGGAGCAGCTGAAATGATCCTGTTTTGACCAATTCTAAGCAGTTTTTCATGGAGAACTTCTGGGAGAAGCTATAATCAGTTGACCTTGTTCCTTTAGGGGTTAGAACAACACTTTTAGGGACTTAGGAGCCCTTAGTTTATGGAAATCTCATGCTTGGGGTTGTAGTGCCCAAAAATGTCTATAACACTTTTTCCCCAAAACTAACCGAGGGTGCCCCATTCCAACAATCAGTTTGCTCAGTCTACACCTAAAAATTTAGAAGGTTTCTAGCTATACACGAGTTTCATGAACTATAGTCATTTATATACGCCTGTTTTGTTATAGAAAGTCACGTATGTTTTCTCTGATAGAAAAATAGTGGGGCAAACTCAAGATCAGCCTCTCGCATGCTTCTGATATCTATGATTTGATTTCTCTTTTTTTGATGATGATGGGTACTATGCGCTAATATGGTATTGAGTTATTTTTTTCTCATTAATATTTATCTGAATGATGAATATGCTTTGATCAATGAGTTGTTGAATATGATCACCTAGCACAGGTTCAGGGGGAGCAGTAGTCTTGCAGAATATAATGCATTGTTGGCATTTTGGTTACTGAATTATGTGGGCATTAATGTATTTTGGTTATTTAAATGTAATCTATATATTTCGATTTAAAGGTCATGTAATAACCTATGGTGTAATAATTGTCATATTCAGTCATGTATGGAATTTGAGATCATGTCAAATATGTATCCCCACTTGGTTGGGTGATTGATGTAAGCATGGGTCCTTGGTAATATTAAGGTCATAGTCAGAGAGTTTTATACTTCATTTTTCATTGGCTAGAGAGTTCAACATGTGCTCAGGGGGAGCGTGATTAGAAAATTCAACACGTGCTTAGGGGAAGTAGATCAGTAGTTCAAGATATTCAGCATCTCAGATATGGAAGTCTTCATTCAACATTGGGAGAGTTTCTTGTTGTTTCTAAGGAGTGTTTGGAGAATATACTGATGTTTGACTTGTTGTTATTTACAGGCTATGGTGACCAATCACCAAATGGTTACCATCATGTCCAAAGGAGGAGATTGTTGGGAGTGTGTTTGGAGAATAGCTTGATGTTTTACTTGATGTTATTTACAGGTTGTGGTGACCAAACACCAAATGGTTTCCATCAAGTCCAAAGGGGGAGATTGTTGGCATTATGATACATGTGCTGTACTTAATGGAAGCTCACTTATAACAAAATTCACAGGATAGTTCAGAAGTGACATAATGAATACAACAGAGTACCAGAAATAATGACAAAATTCATGACAATTCAGAGGACTCAGTTCGGAAGAATAATAAAGTTGGAAGTTCAAGAACTATACATAGGTTCTGTTAAGCTAAGTTGCATATCCACACGAGTTCGGTGAAGAAAAGTAGTGTATGGTTTTTGTACCATGGTGTTCTAAATACTTGATGTCCTTACCATGCTATTTGCCCATAGTAATGAGAACGACAAGGAATATTGATCCTGTCAAAGATTACCACTGGCACTAATGTTGTTTTGACTAATGGCATTGAATAAGGATAAACTATATAAAGAATTTAAGATCAAAGGGATAAGTGTGCAAGAGAAAGAGTTTTTGATGAATAGATCAATCTCAAGTATATTTTCATTATAAGGGCCATAATTATCACGTTGTTTTGAAATAATTATGCACTGATGGATAGAATGATGGATCAGGATCATGAGACCTGAAATGACTATTCATTTTATTATATGTTCAATGATTCACTAGATCTAGGTACTAACGCATGTTTTTAACTTTGGTTATTATGATATAGGTCTTTCTGAAGTTATGAAGAGTTGCACAATTCAAGGTCAAAATTTGCAGATCTATACGCAGGTTGGTTTCAGGAAACGCGGTTATACATGCAGGATCACTTCTACAAAGTCTTGTATATAAAGTAAGGACTTTGATGTTCATAAATGACTGATCAACCTGATCAGTGTTGTTTTTTCTCTATTATCTACCAAAGATGTCGCCATGTTGATCCAGGTTGAGTGATAATGTTTTAAGTAGATTTGAATGAATGATGAAGTTGAATTTGGGTATTATTTCATTGATGAATACTAGTTGATTAGGATTGAATATTGGAGAGGTTCCTGTTCAGAGTCGTGTAGTAGATCTGAGTGTCATTCAGTGTTCCTTTCAGAAACTGAAGTAATAAAGTTGTCATTCTTCAATATATTAAGATCTATACGTGAGTCCCTCTCTAGAAAAGATTGTATGCACATGGGTTTCCTTAAGTGAAGTAGCATATATATTGTGGCAAAATAATGATCAGGGTTGTAGTTGATTCTGTGTGTTAATGCAACATTCTGAGTTCAGTTTTGTATACTGGTTACAATGATCTGATTGTTCCAGTTGATTGATTAAGTTTTTATTATGTATCAGTTCTTTGTGTTTCAGTGATTAGTTGCATCAGAGATTGATGATTGTTTTTTAGCACAAGTGTTGATATTGGATCGAGTCTAAAAATTCAATGAAACATGGTCCGTGGACGTTTCTGATGGTTGGAGCCTTCAGTGAGGAAGTAAAATCTTCCTATCAGTAGTAGCTAGTGATCATATTAGGGGGTTGGAGATCCCTTCTAGAAGGAGCTAGAAAACGGGTGAAGGTTGTATCCTTTAGTAGATGGGTGCTTGTGTACTGGTATGAGTCTACACTAGTACAATAATGTAAACAATTTTTGAGATTAATAAGTTTTGAAGACTATGACGATAACGGTGGTGGTTTTCTCCCACATTGGGTTTACACCTTAAATCTTGGTGTTCATTTGTCTTTTATGTGTGATACTTTATTTTGGTCTTACTGCACCTTTTTACTACTTATGGAATTCCTGATAAATCTCTTACATTCTGGTTCAAAGTTTAACAGATAAAGAATTAGTTGTTTTACGAAGTTTAGTTGTAATACACTAGTTTCTTTTACAACAATCATGTATATACACTAGTTTGGTTAAGTCAATATGCATATACATTTCGGAAAGGAAAAACTATTCTTAATTTTTAAAATACAAATTCAACCCCCCTCCTAGTATTTTTCCCAACAATGGAAAATATGAAATATTTGTTGGAAACACATCCTAAACCTACTATAAAATGAGATACCTCTTCAGTGCTTTTGCATCCTCAACATCCTCACCTTTTTTTCTAGAAACATGTAGTGAAAAAAACACACATCCTTTCCTCCAACTACATTTTTCCTACATAGTTTTAACAATTCTAACTTATCTAGGCTCCTTCTTACCCTGCAACATTCTCTATTTTATATTGTCATCCAAGTAATCAATAGAATTTTCATAACAATACACATTAGTTGTGTGAAGATACAACCAATCCATACTTAGTATCATATTGTATGATCATAATGGAAGCACATTCAGATGTGTTGATGTAGGCATACCATTCAGCTCAAATACAAAATCTCTTACCCAATGATCGACTCTTTTCTTAGTGCATATAGCCAACTATAACAACCAAGAATCTCCATGCACTTCTCTTATCAAACCACACTTATCAACCAGGTTAGGACTAACATAACTATAATGATATCTAGGGTAAATAAAAATAGAATATTAGCTTGATCATAAAGCTTATCTTCCATGTTAATAATAATTTTCTGGTGATCCAACTTCTTTCTATTTAATGTTGCATAGATCTAAGGAGCACTCTACCCAACATCCCCATCTATCTATTCCACATGAGCACTATAGATATGAGGCTACCACCTTGATACAATGGACAATCATTATGGAGATGGTACTTGCCATATATTTAACACTACAACTTTTTCCTACCACCACATCTATTTTATTGCTCTCCAAGTTGTGACCCGTCTCCCTTATTAGCTCCATTAAACATCTCATAAGGAGAAAAATTATATTTCTCACCTACAACTTCAGGTATTTTTGACTTCAGTGGCCATTTACCTTTATTCTTGTCATTTCCTTTCCAGCCATCCTTAGACTCTGTCTTATGCTTTGATTACTCACAAAAATGCTTAAACTTCCCAATCACTTCTTCTAGTGATCGAAGCTCATTATGCTCAATCTAATCCTTAAGTGCTTATGGTAATCCACTAATAAATATCTAAACTTTTTTTTCTCGTCCTTAATATATGGCACATGCCTCAACAAATCCAAGAACTTAGTCATGTACTCTTGATTTGTCATCGATCCCATTTTCAATTCATTAATAACCTTGGCCTTACTATTGTAGCACCTCTCTAGTAAACACTTCTTCCTGAAGAGTCTCTTGAATTAATGCCAACTCAACTCCTCTATCATGATGTCTATGACATGGTTAACATATTCACACCAGATGTTTTTTTCCATTTGAGGTTGAAAATAAATTTCATGGACTTTGTGTTCTCATTATAGTCATGCAAATCAAACAACTTGTACATTCCAAGCTACCATGCCTATGTGTGTTATGCACTATTAAAATCTCCATAAAATGTAGGTGGCTTTCCTTTCTTGAACTCATCTAGAAAATATATCTTGTAAATCCTTCTATAAGGATGATAGCAATGATGACCATAATACCTTTCTCAACCAGAACAAGAGTAGAATGCATATCCACTTCCTCTCCCTTTAGTGTATCTAATAATCTAACATCTTTGACAATGTCATCATTGTTTTACCTATGCCCACTATAATATATACTACCATATCCCCCATTAGTCCTCTCCTCCTTTCCATAATCGATACGTGGTTTTCCATGTCTCTACATGTCTGAAAAACTCGAATGAATAATTACATTGACTTCTATTTGTTTTTCCTATTCCCTAACAATTATATCTTTTGACTGAATAATTTTGTTATTATATTCTATGCAATTTTTTATTTATGTCTTAAAACTTCTCAAGGTGTCTACTATCTCAGGAAAGTACCCCTCTCATTGTTTCTCATCTAATTTCTAGAGAGAGTCTCATGAACTATAATCCATAATTTTGCTATTCATATTTGATCCTCTTCTTCCTGCAAACATATGATGTTAGGTAAAAAAAGACAAACATAAACAACATACCTCAGTGGAGTTCAAGGGAGGCTATCTCATCTCAAAAATAGTCCAGATTAGCACGATATATGTATAGATATATGTATATATATATATATATATATATATATATAGATATATATATATATATATATATATATATATATATATATATATATATATATATATATATATATATATATATATATATATATATAATCATAACAATATACCAACATCATGCATGATAACACCAACTGCATACCATGACATCATGCACGAAAACCATAACCATGAAAATTCAAGCATAAAAAATGAATAGACATTGACATGAATGTATGAAAAACACATGCTACCAATTTAGTCCATCTATTAAACCGTGCTTTAATACTAATATCTAAAAATACCCTCCCACATTTTCCCACTTCCACCAGACTTCTAGGGTAAACATGAGAGGAATAGAAATTACAAAATTACTCAACCTCCTAAGTACAATTAAGGAAGTGGAATCAATGAACTAGGACCTTATTGACCTTCCTCGGGAGCTATAAGACACATAGGAACCAAAAAACCACTCCCATTACCCAAATCCTGAGTCAGAGTGCCTTTTTGCTAATCTGGACTCTGAACCACATCCATGACAATGCCTCAATGTGGTTGAGGGCATCCAACCACATGTATAAGCCTACTAGGTAGCGATTGTGACCTAAATTCCTCAATTCAAAGGGTGTGGTCATATATTATGAGCATAAATTCCATGTCAGCCTATAGATCACAGCCTAAAATTCAATGTGATATTCTAAAATAATAATTAACATTAGTACAAGTCCATTCATACAAAATCTAATCAAATACTTGACCCAACCAAGCCTAACCATGATAATCATTTTGTAAAACACATTGAGAATATGTAATCTATACATGATGAATACATATCTTAACATAAGGGTCTAATGCTTATCTGAAAAAAGTCAATAAGCTCTAATTCCCTCCCATAATAGCTTCAATAATATTTTTTAGCTCATGGATTCATTAACCACTCATCAACAAATCAAACATATTAAGAGCCATAGCTAGAACCTGTTATAAAATCATGCTTAAAGCCAACATATAACCAGAATAATAACCATGATAGAATAATCATCAAAGCCATGTAATAACAAGTATAAATACTATTGAAATAAAATAGGAAAATACCTCTTCTTCACATATGAAAAATCTAACCAAGTCAATTACTTCCATATACCACTCTACCATAGATTGGGCTCAACCAAATATTTATTTTAGCTAATCACCCCTGTGTCATATTTCAAGCATGAATGTGGGACTCAAGAAAAAAAAAAATAGGGCTTCCTGAAGATTACACCACCTCCACCCTCAAGCTTTACCTCAGTCTTTCCAAATTGGTCAAGAGAATACTAGGCCTAAAACAAGAACATAAACTACCAAGCTTAACCAAAACCTCACCAAAATTTGTCAAGGGATTCCTAGGCCCACAACAAGTTTGGATGCCACGGAGTTTCTTCACCAATACCTTTAGGAGTTTTCCTATCTATACCAGTAGGCTTTACCATAATCTCTCCAAAACAGGTCAACGGATTCCTAGCCGCTTGGGAATTTTCCTAAGACAACTTCACCCAATTCTAAAATCATCAGGGAATACAAAGCTCAATCCAAATAAAAGAACCCCATCACACCATCAGTATTCGGAAATGGAAAGGGAAGGTTGGAACCATTGTCACACCTAGAAACACTTGTGCATGATAACAAGATAATCAATACATGCATGGATGTACTATGCATTCACAAACAAGATAGGAACTTACACTTACAACCTGTTACCTACATGTCTTTTTCCTGAAGCTACTTGATCTAACTTTTCCTTTCTTGTCCTTTACTTTCCTTTCCTTTCTCTTCGTTGTTTTTCCTTACTCTCTCCAATGCTAGAGTGCTCCAAGAATTTTCAAATTGTGCAATAGTATGAAAGAATAGAGAGAGCTCCAAAACTGAACTAACAAAATGTTGTGAACTGATCCTTAGAAGTCTTTTTTTCACTGAGGCCTCTATCTTCTTTGATTTCCTCTATTTTTCCTTCAATTTCCCTCTCATGCAAACTTGTGACTTTTCATCTCCCTTTTCTCCTAATTTCCTTTATTTTCATAAGTAAAATGGAAATTAATGCCTCTTTTCCTTTGTGAATTCCTATGCCAATGCCTTGATAATCATAAACCGAAATGAGCACCCCCTAAGCTATTTTTCACAACATTTAGCTTGGAATATGTGTCCCATGACCTTGGTCTTAGTTTTTATGTTTATCAACTTTATTTTGTGAAAATTTAACCTGAGGTTGTGATGATGAGGATTAGTGATTCCTATTGATTTCATATTTCTTCATGGATAAAATGTCGGAGTGCGAAGTAGAAAGGGTTGGACAAAGAGAGAATGCAAGCTATAGGAATAATGAAAAGTGTGCAGATCAGAGATCAGATTTGGAGCATATCTTAGAGGATGATAAAGCTATAGTATATCAATATGTCTAACATGCTTTTGTTGCATATTTTGTTGCTGCGAGTTGGTTTTGATATGGAGATCATATTATTATTGTAGCTCCCGCATCAACAATTAGATTGTTAATGTGTTTGTGTTGTTAGGTTCCATTAGAGAGATGAGTATTGTAGAATTAGTGTATGTGCTTTCTATGGTTGCTAGAGTTTCTTTTTGTGGTGGTTGATTTTCCTTTTGTACGATCATATTGGGTTATTGGTTTTGATAAAAAACTTGATTTAGAGAGGTTGATTATATTGAAAAGTTTGTATTTAGTTATGTTGTAGATTGTATTATTGTATAAGCATAGAGGATATTTTGAGTCCAGTATGAAAATAAGAAAATATTGACTCATAAGTGTTTGATTGTAGAGAGCAGTGGATGTAGCATGAAACTTTATGAAATGTGGTCCATAGGAGATATTGAAGGTTGGGACCTTCATTGAGCCAGTAGTGGCCTACATATTCAGGGTGTAATGACATCCTTCACATAGTGACCCAAGAACATGGGAGTGGTGACATCCATCTAGTGGTGGATGGATAGTCTAGGGGTTTAAGGGAAATACTTATTAAGAGTGGTGGCTTCTTGTAGGTAGTGGCATGCAAAGTAGAGGGAGTATTGGATTACCAGAGGTGATGGTTTGCAAAGTTGATATAAGTAGTGGCCCAGAGCGAGTAGCATATCACATGAATGGAAAAGTGTGGATTTCACACTAGTGGTGGCTAGTGATTATATGTAAAATAAATATTTGAATAATAAAAATAAGATGAACACTATCAACTGAATGTGGCATATACCCTTTGGGTTTCTACCTTATGTCTTATTTCTCTATGTGTGATGATTATCCATTGATGTCTTGTGCCATGCTACTCTTATGGTTGTGTGATGATTAGTTTTTTTATGCTAATACAATAGAAATGTTATTATTTTCTAATGGTTGATGTATTTCTTATATTGAATGTGTTGTTAAACATTGATGATTCAGTAATTGTATAAAGAAGAGGAAAATAATTGTACATTTCAATCATATAAAACAATACTAATTCACCCAAACTCTTTATCTTATTCAAGGTTTCCAAAGAGTGTTATCAGAGTGGGGATCTTAGTTTCATTCTAATCACTTGAAAGTAGATCGCGGGAGAATTGGTGAATTTTTTTATTTTTTTTAAGACTTAATCCTCTAGGAGTATCTGTCCTCACTGCTACAAATTTCATGGTATGCAATGATAATGTTAAATCACTATTATTATATTTTGGATCTAACATTTGGAGATTTTTATGTGAAGGATATGGTGAGTGTTCACTTTCATAGGAAGTAATGTAGAAGAATGCTCAACAAAGATGCTTCATTTATGAGAATCTCCATAATATAGATTTGGAAAAAATAGAAGATCTAAATCCATGAAGGAAATTTTGAGACATACTACAAGTGTGGTTTTGAGGTGATAACAGAGGTATTGGAAAGGCCAAGAAGAAGTTTAACAAGAAGAAAAATAAGAAGGCTTCTCAATATCAAGAACCTCAAAATGAGAAGATCATTCTCCTTAGTATGAATGCTGGAACTGAAATCTCAAAAAATGAAAGATTTAGAAAAGCCGATTGTACTCCCACACAATAGATTGGAAGGTATAACTACAAATGGATTTATTTTAAGTTATTTTTCAGATATATATGATGTTAGTCTTGCCAATTGAGACATTCATGTTAATGAATGCAATAAACTAATGCTTATTCAAGTGGAATATGAGTAAAATTTAGTGGTTATTGAAAAATCATCTATTGAAATTAGTAGACTATCAAATACATGCAAAGATCAAGAACAATATTTGAAAACCTATGATGAAAGAGGAAGGATCTTAAGGAGGAAATTATCCGCTTTAGGACCGAGCTGGGAGAATCGAAAAGATTTGAATAGGTTATAAACATCCAACAAAATCAACAAGAGGGATTAGTTAAACAACTTGAAGGTGAAGTTATTAGATTGATGAAGAAACTTGGAGAGAAATATAAGTAGTTAAAGCAATAGAAGAGTACAAAGGCCTTCGAAAATTTACTTGAGAGCTAAATATCTCAATTGAATAGATCTAGTCTTGGTTTTCAAAAGGGAGGGTCAAGCTTGCATGCATAAAAGAAAAACAATGCTTAAGCAAAAATGTCTATAGAAAACAATGGGAACAACAAGAGTGGGAAGTAAGGAAGAGAGCATCAGATCTATTAACAGGAGAGAAAAATACCTTAGAGATCACCTAAATTTAGAGTATCATTCACTTTAAGAGAATATTTTCATAGATCTATCAAATTTCAAATGAATCAAAGCCCCTTTATTCCTTTGATCAACAAGGTACATTGTTACAACTTCCACACGTTTGGACATGTTGCAGTTAATTGTAGCAATAGAGAATATAGATGTTATTAGAAGAGGTTGCAAGAATATGATTAGCCAAGGATATCCACCATTATGTATAATTATGAATTTAATGGATTTTGTTTCTCATGTAGCTTGTTTGGCCATAAGAAAAATGATTGCAAATCTAGCCCTTTGAGGAGAGGAATTTTTTATATGAGGCATACATCTAGAATGAAAAATAGGAGATTTGATTATCTTGCATAATCTTAGTCATTTGGAGTGTTATACATGTCACAACTTATGAAACATCAAAAAAATATTAGATGTTGTTTAGTTCTTCAAGGCATATCTAGCAAGATTAGCACCAGGTCTAGAGTACCTAATAGAATATTAGAGAAGAATGGAAAGAAACATCTTTCAACCATGTTGAGGAAGAAAGGGAAAATCCCATGAAGTAGATAGATCATCCACCTCTATCTTCCATGGATACCTTGGGTATATTCAAAAAGTCCTACAAAATTAAATGAAAGGTGCATCACCTCAGGGGGATCTGATGGAAGTATGATGAGTTAGTGGAAATGATTAGCAACAACATGGTATGTTCATGAGCCTCATGCACATTTAGGTCCACAAGATTAACCTACAAATCGGAGGTATAATACGCTTTGGGTGAGCTATGAATGGTATGAGACTTGCTTAGTTTACTTATCATTTCTTCTATTGTTTAACTCATTCATTTTTAGTAGCCTCATATATGTATCCATTAGTGAAAGAGTACATTCATGAATGTATATATCTGTTGGCATTATGATATAGGTGTTGTCCTTGATGGCAACTGACTCAGATGATAGTTCATTGTGCAACAGGTCAACAGAAAAGGATTACAGATCAGACTCCAAAGAATGAAGAAAGAGAGGTATACATAGGTTCACGTTGTCCAAGAGCGTATACATGCGAGTTAATAAAATAAAATGAGTGTATAACGTATACACTCACTTTCACAAGAGGAAAAGCGCATACATGTTGGAAAACTAAGTTTTTGGTCCAAGGTATTTTGATCCAAGGTATTTGTCCGAGGTACTTGGTCCAAGGTATTGACCCTAGGTATTTCGTCCAAGGTATTGGTCGTAAGTGGATTTGGTCCAACGTATTGAGGAAGGCCTAAGAGTATATAAGGAGGAGAAGTTCATTAGGCAAAGTGTGAAAGCAATAATATTCTAAGGAATACTTCTATCTGAAGTATATTTTATGTTGCAGGGTTGTCTTTGGGACTAGATCTAAAATATTTATGTGCACCTTTATTTCAATGTTGGATCAAGATCATGAGACATGAAATAACTTATCCTTGAATGACCTGATATTGGTTGATACTAGGTCTAATGTTTTGCACCTATTTTACTCGTTATCTATCAAGATCTGGGTTTGTCTGAAGTCTGGAATTGCTGCACAGTTCTAAGTCAATATTTGCAGATTTGTATGCAGGTTCATCTCGGCCAAAGAGTGTATACACACAGGTTCGGTTCTTTCAAGTGGCATATAAAAAAGAAAAGCTTATTTTTCAGATCTGACTGAACTACCTGATCAAATTCTTCTGTTTTACTGCTATCTGTCAATGAAGTCTTCTTAGATCTGAATGTAAAAATGAAAGTTGACAGTAGATATTCAGTATATTGATAGTAGGTACAAAATTGATTCAAAAGTTTATGTTTGTAGTAGTTTTGAAGTATATGCAGGTTAAATTAATGAAATTAGTGTATACACGCAGTTTGGGTGCAACCAAGTAGCGTATACATTCTAAATCAAGATTTTTGAGGTTACAACTGGTTCTAAATGATGATGTAGGGTTCTGGGTTCAATACAGTGTTCTAGTGTCAGTGATCTGATTGTTCAAATTAACTGAATATTGGTTGATGTAGTTTAAGTTTAAAAGCTTTGATGGGTCCAGTGTGAAAATTTGATGAAACATGGCCTTCAAATTGTGGTGTTCCTTGGTGAAAGAGTGGAGTCTTCTGTAGACTGGCACCTATGTACCAGTAAACATATTGGCTAGTACAATATCTAGGGGGTTGTAGCTCCCTTCCAGTAGAAGCTGGAGAATGAGAGAAGGATGTAACCTTCTTCAAGTAGAAGCCTGCATACTTGTATGAGTCTGCACCAGTACAAGACAGTAAACAGATTTTCTTATTATTAAAAGAAGATAAAGATGACAGGAACAGATGGTTATTACCCACATTGGGTTTCCACCTTAAATATTGGTATTCATGTGTGTTGCTTATGTGTGATGCTTTATTTATTTTTTACTGCACTGTCTAATAAATCTTTGATATACTGGTTTAAGCTCAACACATGGTAATTGTCTAAATCACAAGGTCTCTACATATATGTTGGTTTCTTTAAGCACAATCACGTGTACATGCTATTTCACTTCACTGAAGTAGTGTATATAAATCTGTTTGGGAAATAAAATTATTGATCTGATAATATTGATTCACCCCCCTCTCTGTATTATATCCAACAATTGGTATCCGAGGAGGTCCTTAAAAAGAATCTTAATCGCTTGAAGGGAGATCCATCAACATGAAAAATTAAGAAAGCATGGGATCCATCAGACCACCAATCTTCAATGGGAGCAACTTTCTTTATTGGAAAGTAAGAACCACAACCTACCTACAATTGCTTGGAACAGATGTCTGGGAAATTGTGGAAGGAGGATATACATTTCCAACAATAATTGCTACAGATGCAGCAGGTAAAAAGTAATATGAAATCAACGCCAAAGCTATCAATATTTTATTTGGAAGTCTATCACAATTAGAGTTTGTCAAAGTCATGCAGCTTAAATTAGCCAAAGAAATATGGGACAAAATCGTTCTGAGCTACGAAGGAGAATCTCAAGTAAAATGTGTTAAGCTTCAAAGTCTCAGAATTCAGTATGAAACTTTTAAGATGCATAATGATGAAAGTATAGCCAGTTACTTCTTACATATATATGATTTTGTCAATTATATGAAGAATCTAGGTGATGAAATAAAGTTACCTTATTTGAGAAAGTTTTGAGATCTTTGTCTGCTAAATATGAATCCAAAGTGTCTGCCATAGAAGAAAAATAGGATTTGCAGAATATCACTATGACACAGCTTCATGGAATCTTAACTACCTTCGAGATGAGAAAAGTAGAACCGTTAGATATGAGAGAAGACGCATTTAAAGCTTTAGCAAAAGGAAAGGAAGAACACAATGAATTGGGACATATTTCAGAAGAATAAGATGAGGTAAACTTTGTCAAGAAGCTTCAATGGGGTTCTGGAAGGTTTAGAGGTAAGCTACCCTTCGAATGCTTTGATTGTGGTAGTGTTGATCATTATGCTGCTAGATGTCCTCATAAAAATAAATATGAAAAAGGAAAGGAATATGCAAAAGGGAATAGAAAACAAGTTGTGAATAAAAGGAGTTACTATACTCATGAAGATAGTGGTGGTTTATCTAATAGTCATGAAGATGAAACTAGACAAGATTACAGACTTCTCATGGCTTATGATGATAATAATTTTGGGGTTGCTTTAGAAGAGGAAGACCTTCATGAAGAAATATATAAAATAAAAATATATTTAGAAGAAAAGAATATGATTATAGATAGCTTGACATACCAACTTGATGAAAAGGAAAAACACAATGAAAAACTAGAATGTGAAATTGTGGGTCTAAGAAAGGATCTTGAGAAAACAAAATCCCTCAATCTTAGATTTGATAAAGGATCAGAAAAGTTAAATGAAACTATCAAAGTTCAACATTCTCCTCTGATAAAGAGAGGTCTTGGATATATTGAAGAAGCATCTCAATCACTGAAGCCGTCAACCTCCACCAAAAGCTATCTTGATGCAACAAAGACCAGTGAACAGTATGACAATTGTCAGCAAAGGCCTAAAGCAGGTCACCAGGTAAATCATACTCAATTTACTCCAAGGATGAATAGAAGCCACAGCCAACCTCAGGCAAATACTACTCAATTTTCTCCAAATATGAATATCAATAGAAGCTACAATCACCAGATTAGTAGATTCGATAGTTGTAGGAACTTCTTTAATGGGAAATGTTTTTCATGTCATAATTTTGGGCACAAACTTGCTCAATGTGTTTCTTACAAATCCATCATGACTAGAGAAGCAAAAAATCAAAGGAATGTAACAAGAATCAAGAAAAGTTCCTATAATAACTTTCTCCTCTTGAAAATGAAATAGAATGCTCAATCTGTAACAAATTTGGTCATGAAGAATCTGAATTCAAGAGAAAATTTAGGAAAACATCTCAAAAGGAGCAAATGCCATTAAATCCCAAGATATGGTGAAGGAAAGAATCTCAAATAGAAAGATGTGGTATAACATTGTATGTAGAAGGATAAGAAAATCAGTGGTACATCGATAGTGGATGCTCAAAACACATGACAGGTGACAAATAAAAACTTCACTCATATAATGCCTTAGAAAAGGAAAAGAATATCTCATTTGGAAATGACACTCCTACTATCATAAAAGGTAAAGGCTCTATTTTCTTGAAAGAAAAGGTTAAAGCTGGAAATGTTATGTATGTAGATGGTTTAAAGCATAACCTGTTGAGTTTCAGTCAAATGTGTGATCAAGGAAATGAAGTACTATTTCGATCAAACATATGTGTTTTTTTGTGAGCTTGATATACGAGAGACTGTGAACAAAGGTACAAGAACTCCAAGAAACTTATACATACTCAAGGGAAGACAAAAACAATGCTATCTAAGAAAAATGATGAAAAATCATTGTGGCATAGAAGATTGGGACATCTAAGCTTTCTCAAATAAGAAAAGCATGTAGACTCAAGGCTGTTCGTGATCTTCCATATATCAACATCATAGAAAATACAATGTGCAAACCATGCCAAATTGGTAAGCAAACTAGAGTTCACTTCATGGAAAAGGAAGGGTCAACTAGTAAGCCTCTTTTACTTGTCAATACTGATCTATGTGGACCATTAATGAAAAAGTAACCTCATGGAGAAGAATATTTTATTTTGTTCATTGATGATTTTTCCAGAATGTGTTGGATAGGTCTTCTATAAAATAAAGATGAAGCATTTGAAAAGTTCCAAGCCTTCAAATATTTGGTTGAAAATGAATCAGATCAAAAAATCAAATGTCTAAAATCTAATCGAGGAGGGGAATTTACATTAGACGAATTTTTTTTACTTTTGTGAACAACATGGAATGAAAAGAAAATTCTCCACCGCAAGGACACCTCAACAAAATGGTGTGGTAGAAATAATGAATAGAATAGTTCAACAAATGGCTCGAGCTATGCTAGATTAATATGGAACTCCTACAACCTTTTGGAGTGAAGAAGCATTCACTGCCATAACTATTCTCAACAAAGCAAATGTTTGGGTAAATAGCACTCAAACTCCACATGAACTTTGGTATGGCAAGACTCCTACTGTAAAATAATTTAAAGTTTTTGGAAGCAAATGTTTTATCAAAAGGAATAATGAAAAATTTGGTAAGTTTGAACCCAGAGAAGATGAAGGTATTCTTCTTGGTTATTCCTGTAGAAGTAAAGGATATAAATGTTATAATAAAATAATTGGGAAAATTGTTGAAAGCATTGATTTTGTAGTTGCTGAAGCATGCAAAATTCAAAAACAGATAAAATCAACATAAGATTATGATAGTGAAGAGGAAACCAATGAAGCACCGGAAGGAGAGATAATGGTAGAAGAAAAGACCTCGTCCATGTATGTTCAGAAAAATCATCTAGAAACCCAAATTTTAGTGGAAAAAGAGGCAAGTGTACAGACAATAAGAACTATTACAGGGGCGTCAACCTATATAGCATTACTATCTTCCACCGAACCTCAAAATGTAAATGAAGCATGCAAAGATGAATGTTGGTTAAAGGCCATAGATGAAGAACTTCAGAAAATTGAAAAGATTGATACTTGGGAATTAGTTGCTAGACCTCAGGATAAAAATATTATAGGAACTGAATGGATATTCAAAAACAAGCTGAAGTAAAATGGAGAAGTCATTAGAAACATGGCCAAACTTGTTTGTAAAGGATATGCTCAACAAGAAGGTATAGATTTTGAAGAAACCTTTGCACTTGTTGCCAAACTTGAAGCCATAAGGATTTTTCTTACTCTTTCTAGCTTTTAGGAATTTAAAGAATACTAAATGGATGTAAAATCTACCTTCCTTAATGGAGACTTAGAAGAAGAAGTTTATATTGAACAGCCAAAATGACTCATTCTTGCAAATGATGCAAAACTTGTATGCAGACTCAAAAAGGCTCTATAAGGTCTAAAACAGGCTCCAAGGGCATGGTATTACCACCTTAACAAATATATACACGAACAAAGTTCTACAAAACGTTAAGTAGATAGCAATCTATATACAAAGATTGAAACTGATAAATTGCTAATTATTATTGTTTATGTTGATGATATCATTTTTGGTAGCAATGAAGAATCCATGAGTCAGAATTTTTCTTCAGTAATGTAGTGAGAATTTGAAATGCCCTTTCTTGGTTAACTTACCTATTTTCTTGGTCTACAAGTTCAACAAAATAAATATGGTATTTTTCTATCACATACCAAATATCTCAAACAGATATTGAAAAGGTACGGAATGGAAGATTCTAAGCCTGTATGTAACCCAATGATAACAGAATGTAGTCTCAGCTCAAATGATGAATCAGCAGTAGTACATCAACCAACTAAGAGATCCATGATTGGTAGTCTGCTTTATCTAACAGGTACTCGACCTGACATCATGCATGCAGTAGGAATAGTTGGAAGATTCCAAGAAAATCCAAATGAATCACATCTTCAGGAAGTCGAAAGAATTTTCAAATATCTTCAGGGAACTTAGGAATTTGGTTTATGGTATCCTAGAGATGCAAATCTTACTCGTCATGCATATACAGATGTAGATTAGGTAGGAAGTGTTGATGATAGAAAATGCACTATTGGTGGTGCATTCTATATGGGTTCCAGGTTAGTGTCTTGGTTCAGCAAGAAACAAAGTTTGATTGCTTTATCTACAACTGAAGAAGAATACGTGGCTATTGCATCTTGCTATACACAACTACTTTCGATGATGCAAACTTTGCAAGACATTCAGATCATATGTACTCCACCTATCTCCATTCTATGTGATAATACAAGCTCCATTAGTATTTCAAAGAATCCATTCATGCACTCCAAGACCAAGCACATACCCATCAAGTAGCATTTTCTACGTGAACATGTTCTTGAAAAAAAGGTCAAATTGGAGTATGTTCCCTCCAAAGAACAGATTGCCAATAAATTCACTAAACCACTACCTAGAGAAACATTTTAATATCTCAAACACAAGTTGGGAGTACTTGATACATCATCCTGCTATTAAATCCAAATTTTTTAGATAAAGGTTATTATACACGTGTTTCATGAAGTATATTCATGTACGCACGTGGGTTTGTAAAGGTCAAGGAGTGTATATATTTTTCAGACAGGAAAAACAGTGGTGCAGGCTGTGATATGGGTGGTCTGTCTGGTATTGATGATTATTGTCTATCGATATTCTTTGATCATTAATTTTTATCTAACTAAAAAACATGCCTTGATAATTAACTTGTTAACAATGCACATGTATCATAGGTTCAATGGGAGCATTAGCCTTCACGTACATTCAACATTGTGGCATTATGGTTGCTGAGTCCAGCTATGGCTTTAGATATTTATACCATTCGTTGCTTAAGTCATGTAAAAATTCTAGGGTGTGGTATGTCTTCTCATACATTTGAATGAGTCCTCTTGGAAAAATGATGTAATTGGTATCCCCACTTTCCATGGTATGGTTGATGTAATATTTATTATTTCTGTTATGTATAGACAGGTATATCCCCACTTAGCTGGGAGATGGATGTATGTATGAGTCCTTGGTGATAGGAAGGTCATACTCACTTAGTTGAGTTATAGAGTCATGTTATTTTGGAGAATATTTTTGCAGACTCTTCATGTGCTCAGGGGGAGCATGGACAGTTTCAGTGCATCTCAGCATGTACAAAGGGGAGCTCAATCATAGAATTTAGCATGTGCTCAGGGGAGCATGGATGACATAAGGTATGTCAATGGGAGAGAATATCTTGGTCCACCCTTTCCCCTTGATGTCAAAGGGGTAGAGTATCTTGGTGTTGTTGTTGCCATCAAGTCCAAAGGGGGAGATTGTTGGCATGATACAGGTGTTGTCCTTGATGGCAACTCACTCAGATGACAGTTCACTATGCAATAGGTCAACAACAAAGGATTATAGATCAGACTCCAATGAATGAAGAAAGAGAGGTATACGTAGGTTCAACTTTTCCAAGAAGCCTATACATGTGAGTTAACAAAACAAAAAGGAGTGTATAACGTATATATGCACTTTCACAAGAGGAAAAGCGCATACATATTGGAAAATAATTTTTTTGGTTCAAGGTATTGATCCAAGGTATTTGGTCTGAGGTATTTGGTCCAAGGTATTGACCCTAGGTATTGGTCCAAAGTGGCTTTGGTCCAAGGCATTGCGAAAGGGCTAAGATTATATAAGGAGGAGAAGATCATTAGGCAAAGTGTGCAAGCAATAAGATTCTAAGGAATACTTCTATCTGAAGTATGTTTTATCTTACAGGGTTGTGTTTGGGACTGGATCTAAAATATTTATATGCACCTTGATTTCAATGTTGGATCAGGATCATGAGACATGAAATAACTTATTTTTGAATGATTTGATATTGGTTGAGACCAGATCTGATGTTTTTCACTTGTTTTACTCGTTATCTATCAAGATCTTGGTTTCTCTAAAGTTTGGAATTGCCGCAAAGTTCTAAGTCAATATTTTCAGATTTGTACGAAAGTTCGTCTCGGGTAAAGAGTGTATGCACGTAGGTTCGGTTCTTTCAAGTAGCGTATACAAAAGAAAAGATTATTTTTTAGATCTGACTGAACTATCTGATCAAATTCTGTTGTTTTACTGTTGTTTTTCAATGAAGTCTTCTTAGATCTGAATGTAAAATTGAATACATAAGGAGGAAGGCATTTGATTGATTGATTGTATAAGTGAGAAGAAGTGATCTCTATCCTTACTTGTGTAAAGCTCTAAAAGCTAATATTAGACATTCAGTATATTAATAGTTGGTACAGACATGATTCAAAAGTTTATGTTTGCAGTAGTTTTGAAGGTATACGCAGGTTCAATTAACGAAAGTAATGTATACATGCATTTTGGGTGCAGCCAAGTAGCGTATACATTCTAATGCATGATTTTTGAGGTTACAGCTGGTTCTAAATGATGATGCAAGGTTCTGGGTTCAGTACAGTGCTTTGGTGTCAGTGATCTGATTGTTCAGATTAACTAAAAATTGGTTGATGCAATTTAAGTTTAAAGGCTTTGAAGGGTCCAGTGTGAAAATTTTATGAAAGGTGGCCTTCAGATTGTGGTGTTCCCTGGTGAAAGAGTTGAACTTTCTGTAGGTTGGCACCTACGTACTAGTAAACATATTTGCTAGTAAAAGAGATAGGGGGGTTGTAGCTCCCTTCCAGTAGAAGCTGGAGAAAGAGAGAAGGTTGTAACCTTTTGCAGGTAGAAGCCTGCATATAGGTATGAGTCTACACCAGTATAATATTGTAAAAAGAAAAATCTTATTATTAAAAGAAGAGAGACATGACAACAAGAAGTGGTTTTTACGCACCTTGGATTTCCACCATAAATCTTGGTGTTCATGTGTGTTGCTTATGTGTGATGCTTTATTTTGTTTCTACTGCACTGTCTAATAAATCCATGATATACTGGTTTAAGCTCAACACATGATAATTGTGTAAATCACAAGTTCTCTGCATATACACTGGTTTCTTTAAGCATAGTCGCGTGTACATGCTAGTTCACTTCACTTAAGTAGCGTATATAAATCTATTTTGGAAATAAAATTATGGATCTAATAATACTGATTGACCCCACTCTCAATATTATTTCCAACAATATCATCTTGGTTCTCATTGACAATCAGCTGAGAAAATTTGTGTACCAACCATGCATGGAAGGATATAATTGATTCAGCCATGTATAGAGAAAGGTAATGCATTAATCCATATATTTCTACATGTTTTTTTTTTATAATATGGATGAAGTGGCTAATGTACAAGAGTTTTATTTTTCACATTATCTCAAAAATATTTTAAGATGGCATGCATCAAGAGGACACATTATTTTTGCCATGAAAAGCATGTCTATGTGTAATTTTGCAATCCTACAACATTAGTTGAGGAGAACTTCAGTTGGAATGAATAGTAGTGAGTTATTTGTTTCATTCATGTACAACACCTTTGAGTTCATTGATGTATTAGCTATGCATGGAGAGAGAGTATGTGCTAGCATGCATTGTTATGAGTCTATTACGTCAACCATGTACATACTCATATGCACAAGATCAACCCTGTAATCGCTCATGTAAAGTTGCATTGGTTGAGTTGTCCATGTCTTAGACAGACTTATGAGTCTTGTATAGACATTGGTGTGAGTTTTGAGCATGGTGTGATAGTCATATGTTTTTCACTGTATATGAACATTTCTATCCATGCACTCGCTAATGTAGCCCTCTAATGTGTCGTTTCATCATTTGGTTATTGGAAGATTGATCCTACATTTAAGAGAGAGAGTCATGGGCCATGCCAAGCATGTGTTGGAGGGATTCATGTTGAACCATGAGAATTGTTAAAACCATGCTTTGGCTAATAAATATCATGTGTTTCATCCATGTGTGAGTTTGGAGTTATTATGTATCCATTTATTGTCATGTCTTTCTTATGGGTCATTGGTTGAGTCATGTGAGTGATGTTCATGAATGAGAGAGGAGTCATGTTCCATCCATATATCATTCATTTAAAGGCATTATATAGGCATGATAGATTATTCATATAGCCATGGGTTAGGCCGATAAAACCTTGTAGCTTCATTGTATATTAATGGGTCATGTAGAGATTGAGTGCTTGGTCCATGTGGAGAAGCGTCTTATGTGTTCTAAGGCACCATTCGCAGTAGTAGATCGCATGTACATCAATGTGGCTAGATGTTTTGTTGATCCATTACAAGTTTAGGAGGAGCATGTTAATGAAGGACATTGTATTAGCTTAGAGGCATAGTGTTTACCAATGTTACCATGGAGGTATATTGGTTTTTTGCATGGTGTTAGCATGGGGAGCTGATTTCTTTTCATCTACATATCAGTTGATATTATACCTGCCCGCCCTTTTCCATTGATGTCAAATGGGGAGAGTGATATCTAATTGAGAAATATTGAGAAAAATTAGTTGGATACACATGTCAATTAGCTTGGTTTTGTGGTTGTAAGTTGACATGAGTGCCAAAGTGGGACCCTATTGGACATGTTCGCCTCATGTTGTTTGAATTAATATCTACATATGGAGTCAACCATGGAGTCAATTTTGATGCCATTGTTGTCTACAAGGTTGGAGGAGTTTTCATGATTTTCATAAGTTTTATGAAATGTTACTGAGGTGTTTCTAAAGGTTGTAGAGGCTTTACAAGTGTTGGAGAAGCATTGAAGACCAATGGAATTTTGTTTTAGCAAAGAGGATATGAGTGTGCATGAGTTAGGGCATCTTTTATGGGAATAAATTATTCACAGAGTGAAGATGTGGATATATTCATTGGGATGCCCATACTATACTAGAAAATATCTTCTCTAGGATTCCCATATTGTCCCAATGAAGATAGCTTCATAGGCTAAATTTTGATTTACAGACACACATTATTTCCCATGAAAAGTTCCCAGTGTATTTGATGGTTCATAGTCAATTTTAGTTTTTGCACATTATAAAAGGTGATCACTTAAATTATAATGAGGATGAGTTCTTCCTATCGAAACAATGTTTCTGTTATGAAACCATCTCAAGAAAAGATAGAAAAGATAGATCAATGCCTTAGAATTCAGCCTCTTCGAGGGGGAAACCTCCTTTACATTACATAAATGAAAAATTCTTGGATGATACAAATGACAAAACCTCCTTTCTATATATAGGAGTCTAAGGAGTCACAATATAATCCAGCCGACCTAACAATAATAATATAAAGCCACAAAAATAACAATAAAGGGATTCTATGGGGCACAGTAATAACAATATGGGGGCAATAGGGGCACAAAAATATTAATAAGGGGTATAACTACAATAGTAATGGGTAATCACTAGTATTATAGGCACCCAACATGCCCCTCTCCTTCAAAAAAGTGTTGTCCTCAACGCTTGAGTAGTTCTAGATACTTCTGCATAAAATTCTCATCCTCCCATGTGGAATCTTCAGCGGATAAGTTCTTCCACTTGATAAGATACTCTGAAATTGATCGATTTCGTAGCTGTCGAGTTCTTGTTTCTGTGACTGCTTCCGGTTCCAATATAATTTTTCCTTCCTCGTCAAGTTCTGGCAATATTGTTTGAACTGGGAGCTTGTCGCCTATAACCTTCTTTAAACATGAAACATGGAAAACTGGGTGCAATGGAGAAGCTGCAGGAAGCTCCAATTTGTATGCCATAGTACCAATCTTTTGCAACACCTTGTACGGGCCATAATACTTTGGTGATAATTTATTATCCTTCTTAGCTTGCTTTAGGGACATTTGCTTATATGGTTGTAGCCGTAGGAATACCCAATCACCTACATCAAAACTTCTTTCACTGTGATGTTGATCTGCCTGTTGTTTCATTCTATTCTGTGCCAACACGAGGTTATCCTTTAAGAGTTGGAGGACTTGTTGTTGATGTTCGATGTGATGTTCCACTGCCTGAACCTTAGAATTTTCTCTTAAATATGATGTGATGGATGGTGGTTGATACCCATAAAGTGCCATAAATGGGGTCATTTTTGTTGTTGTATGGAAGGAAGTGTTATACCACCATTCAGCCAGAGGCAACCATTTGACCCATTGTGTCTGTTTATCAGATACAAAGCAACGAAGATATCCTTCCAAACATTTGTTTACTATCTCAGTTTGCCCATCAGATTGAGGATGATAAGATGAGCTATGAGCTAACTGAGTACCAAGACAAGAAAATAATTCTGTCAAAAAATTTCCAGTGAAAATGGGATCTCTGTCACTTACAATAATCTTTGGGTTTCCATGTAGCTTTTGAATTGTTTCCATAAATGCAGTAGAAACTGTACTGGCTTTAAATGGATGTGATAATGCACAAAAGTGTGCATACTTGGTAAGTCTGTCAACTACCACCATGATGACACTCTTTCCCTCAGACTTGGGTAAACCTGTGATAAAATCCATTGAAACCTCCTCCCAACGTTGGCTTGGAATGGATAAAGGTTGTAATAGACCTGGTGTCTTAATTTTTTCAACTTTATTTTGTTGGCAAACCAAACATTCTGCCACAAACTTTTGAATATCTGATTTAAGGCCATTCCAAAAAAATTCCTTCTTAACCCTGTGGTAAGTTTTTAAAAATCCCGAGTGCCCTCCTAAGGGAGAAGTGTGCAATTCCATAAGAATCTTTTGTTTTAGCTGGGAATTCTTACAGAGGTATAAGCGATCTTTGTACCATAACGAATCATTTTGCCAGCTAAATGTATCAGAAATACTGGAATATTTTTGTAAATTCGAATAAGTGCCCACACTTCTTCATCATTCTTCCATTCCTCCCTTGCTTCATTTATCCAATCTGGTTGGATAATAGAAATGGTGCACAACAATGCTTCCACATCCTCATCCTTTCTTGAGAGTGCATCTGCCACCACATTTTGCTTCCCTTTTTTGTAGATGATTTCAAAGTCATAACCCAACATCTTTGTGACCCACTTTTGTTGCTCTTCAGAGGATAATCTTTGTTCTAAAAAGTATTTAAGGCTATCATGATCCGTTTTTACCTTGAAGTGTCTTCCCATTAGGTAGGGTCGCCATTTCTTAAGTGCATGGAGTATTGCCAACATTTCCTTCTCATAAATAGCTTTGTGTAAAAACTTTCCCTTGATTGGACGACTTTCAAAAGCAATGGGTCTTTCATCTTGCATTAAAACAGCACCAATTCCATTTCCTGAAGCATCACATTCCACAATAAAGGTTTTTGTGAAGTCCGGTGTAGCTAAGACCGGTGCTTGGCACATTGCCTCTTTAAGATGTTCGAAGGCCTTTGTTGCTTCTGGAGTCCATGAAAATGCATCTTTCTTCAATAATGTTGTTAGAGGTGCTGCTATTCTCCCATAATTCTTAACAAACTTGCGATAATACCCTGTCAACCCGAGAAATCCTCGCAGATGCTTTATGGATGTGGGAATTTTCCATTCCTTAATGGCTTTAATTTTGCTAGGGTCTACCTTAACTCCTTCATGAGATACAATATGACCCAATATTCCACCTCTTGGACTCCAAAGAAACATTTGGATCTTTTTGCATATAATTGTTTCTCCTCCAATAGTTGTAGCACCCTGTCAACATGTTCAACATGATCCTTCCAAGACTTGCTGTAGATTAGTATATCATCAAAAAATACTAACACAAATTTTCTAAGGAATGGTTTGAAAATTGAATTCATCAAACCTTGAAATGTTGAAGGTGCATTGGTAAGGCCAAAAGGCATGACCAAAAATTCATAATGACCCTCATGAGTTCTAAATGCTATTTTCGGAATGTCTTCAATCTTCATTCTGATTTGATGATATCCCGAACGAAGATCCAACTTGGTGAAGTAAATTGATCCATGCAATTCATCCAGTAATTCATCAATGACAGGAATGGGAAACTTATCTTTAATAGTGAGCTTGTTGAGCTCCCTATAATCCGGACACATGCGCCATGATCCATCCTTCTTGTGCACCAATACGACTGGAGCAGAGAAAGAACTTTGACTTGGTTGAATTATACCAGCCTCTAGCATTTCTGCAACCATACGTTCAATTTCACTCTTTTGGGCATAGGGATATCTGTACGGCCTGATGTTTGGAGGAACACTTCCTGGAATCAGATGAATAGCATGATCATGATCACGCATAGGTGGGAGACCTTTGGGAGTCTCAAATACCTTGGAATGATTGTCCAAGACTTTTTGGAGATCTGGAGAAATAGATGATTCCAATGTGGAAACATCTAGCGAACATAATTGTGCAATTACACCTCTTTGTTCCTTTTTTAGAAGCTTTGTCATACCATTAGAGCTGATTATCTTTCCCGGTTTCCCTGCAATACCCCTTAATTCAACTTCCTTTCCTTCCACAGAAAATTTCATGAAAAGTTCTTGAAAATTAAAAGCTATTGTACCCAAGGATTGTAGCCATTGGACTCCTAGTACAACATCAGCACCTCCCATTGGAATGGAAAGCATTGGGCTAGTCAATACATATTCTCCCATGGATAGCTTGATATTATGGCACTTTCCAGAGCAATTTATTGTTCCTCCATTTGCAACCATCACTTGACACTCTGGTGCTGGATATAAGAAGCAATTCAATTCTTTTGCTACCCTACAATGAATAAAATTGTGGGTGCTTCCTGAATCAATCAACACTATTACCTTTTTCTTCTTGATTTGTCCTTCTATCTTGATGGTTTGAGGAGTGGTAATTCCTGCCAATGCATTACAAGATATGGTCGGATTCATTTCTTCTCTATCTAGGCTTTGTTCCTGGAGTATATCCTCTTCTTTTGACCTTTCTTGCTCCTTTTCTTCTTCCTCTTCACAATCTATGTAGAATAATTTCTTCTCAGCACACTTATGACCTTTAGTGTATTTGCTATCACAACTGTAACAAAGCCCTTTTGCTCTTTTTTCTTCCAATTGTTGTGGTGTCAACCTTATAGGTTGTGGAAGACTAGCGGCAACAACACTTCCATCTTTATAGTTGTGAGTGGTATGCTTCCTAGTTGCCATAATTTTGCTTTCCATTTTTCTTGCTAACCTGAATGCCTTCTCTAATGAATCAGGTTCCCAAAGGCGAACATCATGTTGGATATTATCCTTTAAAGACCCTATGAACACATCAATCCTATGCTCCTCTGGAATATCTTTTACCCTTATGTTCAATTTTTGGAACTCCTCAATGTGCTCCATTATTGAACCCTTTTTTTGAGACTTATCAATTGGCTAAAAAAAGTGTTGCTTTTTGTATCCTCATAATGTGCTATCAATTCTTCCATAAAAATTTCCCAAGTGATAAATTGTTTACGAGAGCAAAGCCATTGATACCATACAAACTGATTTGGTTCCAAATATAAAGTTTCCATACGTACCTTTTGTGTGTTTTGCACATTATTGAGATCGAAGAATTGCTCCATTTGTAATATCCATGTGGCGGGATCCCTGCCATCAAACTTCCTCATATCGATTTTTGGAATATGGTGAGTCTTCGATCCAACATTAGAGTCTATGGAATCATGATTAACATTTCTTTTGTTCTCATCATGAGTTTCCTTATTTACCCTTTCACCCTTAGTGACAATTTCTTGTAGCAACTTATTCATATTTACCTTCAATTCTTCCATCTTATCGTCCATGCCATCAATTTTAGCGTCCATGCCATTCACCTTAGCTTCCATGCAATCCATCTTAGCTTCTACACCCTTGTTTAAACCATCCATCTTAGCTTCTACATCTTTCCTTAAACCATCCATCTTAGATTCTGTTGCTTTTTGTGCAAGTGACACTTGTTGCACTTGTTCTTGTAATTTTGATATATCATATAGCATTTCTTCTTCTTCTTCATGAGTCATGCTAGAGCTTTCAGGTTCCTTACTAGGTGTTTGCATTTTCTTTCCTCGGGGCATCAGTTACCGATAATAATTCTCTAATATGCCCTTTGAATTCCTTCAAAATAAATTTTCAAACCAAGCTTAAGCAAAAATTAAAGAAGATCTACACACCTTTTTTCACTTTGTAGGAGCTCGATATTGCCTTTGATGTATCTCTGTACTTTCTGATTATCTAGTTCTGAATTTGTGACCTATAGTAGCCCTCTGTGTCCTCTTTCCAATGCCACAAGTCTGACCCAAATTGGATTCTCCAAGGAAGAGTTATGCGAAATCTCCCACAGTGACTTGATTATAGACTAGTTCATTAGAGAAAACGTGTTCGACGTGCCACGAGTCCCTTTTTCGAACTCTGGATCTAAACAACACCCACAAGAAACTACAGTCCGTCCTCTTTCTGTACCTTCTTACGAAACTTCAATCCGATCCCTAGAGAGAAAGTTATGACGATTTTCCCTAGGTCACCTGTTTTGAATGTAATTCATGAGTCTGCAAAAGGACCAACTTCCTCAGATCATATCTCCGCAAATATGGCGCGAAAAGCTATGAAATTTGGACCCAAGGTTCAACGCGATTTATTCTCAAATGGGTTTTTTTTTGCAACTTTTGAAACGTCACAGAAAAAAAGTTATAGCGAAAATGCCACGATGACCTATTTGGAGCAGCGAAACCCTAGAATCCAAAGCTCTAATACCAAATGTTACGAAACCAGCTCAAGAAAATATAGAAAAGATAGATCAACGCCTTAGAATTTAGCCTCTTCGAGGGGGCAACCTCCTTCACATTACATAAATGAGAAATTCTTAGATGATACAAATGACAAAACCTCCTTTCTATATATAGGAGTCTAAGGAGTCACAATATAATCCAGCCGACCTAACAATAATAATATAAAGCCACAAAAATAACAATAAAGGGATTCTATGGGGCATAGTAATAACAATATGGGGGCAATAGGGGCACAACAATATTAATAAGGGGTATAACTACAATAGTAATGGGTAATCACTAGTATTATAGGGACCCAACAGTTTCTTTGTTGAGAAAATGTTTGAGTGTGAATCAAAAGGGGTTGGATAGAGAGAGAATATGAGCTAAAAGAATGCAGAGATAGTGTGCCAATCAAAGATCAAATTTGGAGCTTGTCTTAGAGGATGATAAAGTGGTAGTAAATCTATATATCTTATAAGATCGTGCTCTCAATTGTTTTGATCCCAATGTTGGTGATATCTATATTTAATTATAGTTATAGCTATTCCAGTAGAGATGGTAGATAAGACATTATATTACTCTTGTGTTTGTGTTGCATGGGTTCTATTAGAGAGATTATTATTGTAGCATCAGTGTATTTCTTTTATGTGGTTGTTAGAGATTTTATTAGTGATGATTTAAGTTTGATTTTGTATAACAATGCTGAATTATTAGTATTCATTAGGAGATTGATTGAAAGAGGTTGATTATATTGTAGAGTTTGTATTCATTTGTGATCAAGATTGTATTGTTATATGACAAAAGAGGATGTTCTTAGTGTAATGAGAAAATGGAAAAAAATGTTTCTCACAAATGTTTGATTGCAAAGAGCAATGGACCCAGTATGAAAAATTATGAAACATGGTCCATAGGAGAGCTTGAAGATCGACACCTTCAGTGAGAAAATGATGGCTTTCATATTCAGGGTGTAGCAACATCCTTTAGGTAGTGACCTAGGAAAATTTGAGTGGTGGTTGGATGGTCTAGAGGTAGTTGGGTGGGACTTATTCGGAGTGGTGCCTTATTGTAGGTGGTGGCATGCAAAATTGAGGAAGTGGTGGCTTCACGAAATTGGTGGCCTATAAAGTTTATACAAGTAGTTTCTTGAAGCGAATTGCAACTTGCATGATTGTAAATTTGTCACTTGTCACTAGTGGTGGTCAATGAATATATGTAAAAGAATAATTTCAAGATAATAAGAAAAATATGATGAATACTATCAGCCAGTGATGTTTTTTACCCTCTAGGTTTCCACCTTATATCTTATGTGTTTATGCCCAATAATTGTCCATAGATGTGTTGTGCCTTTCTAATCTTATGGTTCTTCATTATTAGTTTTTTTTTCTCATATGATACACATGTTATGATCTACTAATGGTTAATGTGTAACTTATATATTGTGATGTGTTGATAAACAATGATGATTCAGTAATCATGTAGGAAAAGTCAAAATTTAGTATAAGTTGATGATAGAACACAATACTTGTTCAACCCCCCTCTTAGTATTATTTAACGATTCTGACAAGTGGTATCATAGTAGGGCTCTAGGTTGCATCTTAATCACTAGAGAGTAGACATGAGGAGTGTTGGTGAAAATTTTGAATTCCTTTTCTCAGAATGAATGCTAGAGGAGTATATGTCCTCACTCCTACAAATTTGAAGCTATGACATGATAATGTTAAATATTAGTTATTATCATGTCGGTCTAACATTTGTAGATTGGTATGTGAAGGACGCGGCAAGGATTCACTTTCACCTAAAGTAGTGCAACATAATTCTCAAGTAAGGTGCATCATTTATGATAATTTACATAACACAAAGTTAATGAAAATAGGAGATCTAAAATCTACTATGAAGATTTGGGACAAATTGCAAGTGTGGTTTCGAGGTTATAGCAGTAGTATCGGGAAGCCCTAAAAGATGTTTAAGGAGAGGAAAAAGAAGAAGGATTATCAAAATAAAGAACCTTAGTTGGAGAACATTTTCCTCCCTCGTATGAATGATGCAATTGGTAACTCAAAAATGAAGCTTTAGCAAGACTAAGTCTGCAACATATTTGAACGTATAACTATAGATGAATTAATTTTTATTTTCCAAGCATATATGATGTTAGTCTCACCGATTTTGATGGTCATGTTAATGAATGTGATAAACTAATGTTTCTTGAAGTGGAATATGAGTCAACTTTAGTGGTTATTGAAAAATTGTTTGTTGAAATTAATAAAATAACAAGAACATGCAATGATCAAGAAAATACTTTACAAATATTTTATGAAAAGGAGAAGGACCTCAGGTAGGAGATTATCAATTTTTGGTCCTAGTTGGAAGAATAAAAATGAGTTGAATAAGTTATAAGCAACCATAAAAAGGGGAAAGAGGGTTGATTTGAATAGCTTGAAGGTGAAGTTATCACATTGAGGAAGAAACTGAGAGAAAAAGTTAAGTATGTTGGAAATAATACTGAGAGGGGGGTGAATCAATATTATCATATCAATTATTTTATTTCTCAAACAAATTTATATACGCTACTTCAGTGAAGTGAACTAACATGTACACACAACTGTGATTAGAGAAACCAGTGTATATCTGGAGAACTTGTGAATTAGACAATTTACCATGTGTTGATCTTAAACCAGTACATCAGTAACTTATTAGACAATGCAGTAAAAGTAAAATAAAGCATCACACATAAGCAAAACACATGAACACCAACATTTAAGGTGGAAAACCAATGTGGGTGAAAACAACTTGCTGCTGTCATCTCTGTCTTCTTTTAATAATAAGAAAATATGTTTACAATCTAGTACTGGTATTAACTCATACTAGTACGTAGGCTTCTATCTACAGAAGGTTACAACCTTCTCTAGTTCTCGAGCTTCTACTAGAAGGGAGCTACAACCCCCTAGCTCTTGTACTAGCCAATATGTTTACTACAACGTAGATTCCAACCTACAGAAAACTCAACTCTTCCAATAGCAACCATGCTTCATGAACTTTCAGACTGGATGGTCCTAGCACATATCAAGACGTAAGACCTTGACTCATAAATAACCCATCAGAAATTTAGAAACTCAAACTTCGAACATGTAGTTAATATGAAACAATCAGATCACTATCACCAGAAAACTGTGCTAAACCCAAAAACCTACATCATCATTCAGAACCGATTGTAATGTCAGAAACCATGCATTAGAATATATACGCTACTTTTCTAAACCCAAACTACATGTATACGCTACTTCCGTTAATCAAACCTGCGTATACCTCCAAAGCTACTACAAACATAAACTTTTGAATCAAGTTTGTACCAACCAACAATATACTGAACATCCACTAACAACTTGTGAGCTTTACAAAGGCAACAATAGAGATCACTTCTTCTCACTTATACAATCAATCTATCAAATATCAAACTCCTTATTCGTTCAGTTTTACATTCAAATCTAAGAAGACTTCATTGAAAGGTGGTAGTAAAACAACATCACTGATCTGATAGATCATTCATTATTGAACATCAAGCTTTTCTTTTGCATACGCTACTTGGAAGAGCCGAACTAGCATATAGATCTGCAAATATTTACTTCATAACTTCACTGCACCTTTGAACTTGAGACATACCCAGATCAGAACATTTACAGTGTAAATCATGCATTAGCATTCAGATCTAGACTATCCATGATCAAACCATATAATAATAACTCATTTTAGGTCTCATTATCTTGATCCATCATTAGATCTCATCCTGATCAAACATGTAGGTGCATACTTAGTTCAAATCAAGAAAAGCATCATAAACCCATAACACGCATATTTACTTTTGACCTAACACTTCATAAGATATTCATTACTTATACACTTTGCCTAATGATCTTCTCCTCCTTATATAGTTTTAGTCCTTTCTCAATACTTTCAACTAAAACCACTTAGGACCAATACCTTAGACCAAATAACTCAGACCAATACCTTAGACCAAATACCTTCGGTCATATACCTTGGACCAATACCTTGGACCAAAACCTTGATTTTCCATCCCATATGCGGTTTTCCTTCTGCGAAAGTGCGTGTATACGCATATGTGCTTTTTGTTCTGTGGACCAGCTTGTATACACTATTTTGACTAAGTGGACATGCATATACTTCTTAAACTGCTTTACATCAACCTTTTCCTTTACCTTCTTTATTCTTATCAATAGACCTTAGTTCCATCTTCCTATTCCTCTATACCAGTGCCATGTTACCTCTGAATAGACCTGTTACGCTGTAATTTTCCATATTACTTCTGAAATAATTCCTTTGAGCTACCCTGCATTTTGTCACATCTGTAAACACAACCGCCATGCATTCTATTACATCTGATATCTCTCCGTTAGATTCATCTAGTTACCATATACAAGTGAGTTGTTCTGCTACAAGTGGGTTTCCATCAAGTACAACACATACATCATAATGCCAACAATCTCCCCCTTTGGACTTGATGGCAACCATGTTGTTGTTGATTATTGACAGCTGTAGAAATTGTTAGAGATAACAACGAACAACAAAATAATATCCCATTTTGACATCAAGGACAGAGGGAAGAAAAAGATATTCTCCCCCTTCGATATCAAGGGAAAAGGGGTGACCAAAGTGAAGGTTTTCATATTTGAACAACTGAATATAAACATTGATCATGCTTCGCCTGGGCACATGCTAAATTCACTCATGTTGTTATGCACTAAATCGTCCATGCTCCCCTTGAGCACATGCTGTAACAGCCCAAAATAAGCATGTAATTAATTATATTAATCAAGTAATTATAATCAACATGCCCCTACCAAATAATTAACATAAAAGTTCAAAACTATGAGTAGAGACACTTACCTGTGATTCCAGTTGAAGTCTACTAACTGCAACAAGGTTTTGGGGACAACTCTCCACCCAAACGTAGGCTCAGTTGCACAAAAACTTGCTACAACTGGCCACCCCCGAGCCATCAATCAACGTACTACTGCCAGGGTATCCTTTGTCTCACAACACTATTCTCCCAAGAGAATGGATGGTGGAATCGTGGAATGATGGAATGCCTCTCGTCTTCCTCACCATCTATTAAAGAGAGCAAACATTGGAAGGGGAACCACATGCACACACTCCATGTGTCTACATGCAACTTTATTTCTTTCTTGTTTTATTTCTTTTGTTTTTACTTTTTTGATAGCTTTACTGAATTTTACTACTTTCTTGTTTTATTTCTTTTATATTTATTTAGAGCTTTAGTATTGTTATTTATTATTTTATTATTATTTATTATTTATTTAGTATTACTATTTTTTTTATTATTATTTATTATTTATTTTCTTGTATTTTAATATTATATTATATTATTTATTATTAAGCGACATTACATACTTCCCACTTTAAGGAACTTCGTCTTGAAGTTAAGTTTAATTATTTAATATCTTATTTATTAGTTATTTATTACTTCATGTTTTCCCTACACCCTCTGCTAAACTAGTATAACCAGTAGGCATCGAAATTTTCACAACACCCGGGAAATCTCAAGGAATCTCTATCCTTTTTCCCACTTTCAGAACCAGGCCTAAGCCTCCCCTGTCTGTATCCTAGTCCAGGACTGGCCCCAAGGATCGTGCTTGACTTAGACCTCATCTACCCCAAGGCAGGCATTTGGTACAGTAATCAATGACATCAGGCATCTCGCAAGGCTAGCCCACTACCTCCACAACTACTAAGGCGCACAGCCCCAAGCATTGAAGTCCTTACACCCCCAACAGACTTTGACATCCCAATCCAATAATAGGCACCTAGCCTAGAACATTAGGCACTTGGCCTCCTCAAGATAGTCCCATAGCCCTTCAAGAGCTATCCATCAAGAGCTACACAAGACAAAGGAACCACTGGCATATGTAGTGTTGATCGAGTTTGTCGCCAGCCCATATGGTCTTTCTTATTCTCCCTCGTGCATATGGGCTCACACGAGATCATCAAATAAACCAGCCCTCTCGTCCCATTTTTGGAGTTCTGTCAATCATCACACCTCAACATGCAACTAATGCATTAGCTGTACCATCATAGTATCATAGAAAATAATCCACATGAAGTCTTGCATGTCGTCATGAGAGCATTCATCATTGTTAATTGGCAAATAATGAACTGCATGCTCACACATGCCATAAATTTGTATGCAACTATCACATGCTTCACCTCATGAAATACCATCATAAGTTATAACATCAACATATTTGCATCAAAGGTATAGCATGACTTCACATAATAAATGAACCACATGTCAATAAACCTCATATTGTAGCATCATAATTCCTATGCCACATTATGCATATCATATCCATCATGAGTATTCAACATTAAATAACTATCGTCATGTAGTAAATGTATATGTCAATATACCTAGACATAACATCATAATGCCTATGCATATCATCATCACCATAAGTATACATCATCACTATAAGAACCACATGTGCATCGTTATCCTTTCATGACAAATATATCCATTTATCACATACCACCACATCATGAAACATCATTGATATGATAACCATCTCAATACTTATCATATACAGAACAATAATACACTATAAGCATTCTTATCATGGTTCATAAAAAAATAATTTCATTTGTTTGTATAAACAATGAATACCAACTATGAAATGAGATTATTCAACATTCCTCTAGGATATAAGTTATCTCACCAATACTATTAGTGTCATGTTTTCGTCAAGATACCCATTACTTTCAATAATCAGTTCCACTTCTTTCAACTAGGAAGTTGTCTATTTGAACAATAGATACATTGACGTAAGTACATATTTAAATTTCAAATGGGCCTTATTATCTTGACACTTAATGTATCATCATGTCATTTTAGTGAAATTCATTGTTAAGATATTATTGTCCTTAAATCATCGATCTCAAAATTAAAATCCTTTGGTACCCTTTGGCTTATTGATTCCAAAACCGCGATATGCAATTTCATATAAACATTTAGTCATCATGATTCAATTTCATATCATGCTAATCCACTTTTCTGAAGGCTTGTTGATCCATGGTGATTTATACATCACTTAATAATTATCGTTTTCATCCTAAAAAGATTGACTTATCTCATCAAGTTCCCATCTCAATACCACTAAATCTCTTTATCATAGTTTCACCCTTCTTCAAGTTTGACAAGAGATTCTTCCACTTATTTTTTTTTCTCATTAAATACTACCTTTAGTTTAGAATTTAAAACTATTGGAACACTACTACCATTATTGTCCATGAAAAGTTTAAATGTGTGGTGCATTGTGGACACTTCTTTTACTATCGGGGAACAAAACTTGATAAGTTTCTCTATGTGAAGTCTTATTCATGAAACAATGGGTGTAGATTAGTAAAGTAAAACCTCTATTAGTTGACTGTCACTTTGTCAGTATGTCACTTGAAATGTTGCTAGTATTCTTCCAATAAAATAACTTATCTTTCTTCAATTGCTCATTTTTATTATGGATTCTCTTCTTTAATCTAATGTTATCATACCCTTTAGGGTCATTGAAATGATCTTCTTTATTATTGAACTTCATTAGTTGATTTCCAATGTTTCCTTCATTTATTAAGGTTGTTTTCTATTTATATATCCTTTTCCATAATATTATTGTAATAATAGGTTTGTTGTTCTCCCAAGGCTAGTTTCCTGCTATCTTAGATTTATACTCGTTACTTCCATGAAATTGCACCTCTATTTCCTCACACCTTCACGAAATAACCATTTTCTCTTTAATTCCTATCAAGCTTTTAGTTTTACAATATCAAGCACATAAGATGCATATTGATTTCTTTACGGACTCATCAGCACGTGTTTACTAACATAATTTCATTATCATTTTTCTGACAATGATCATCATCATATAGTGAACCAAGGACCTTAACTACTGTGAAAGATCAAGGTAGAGAAGCATCTACTCTGGGCATAATATCACATGCTCTCTTGACATACAACCCTTAGAACTTCTTTAATGTCTTCATGCAAAATTCCATGCAACATTAATATAACATTATCTTACATATATTTCCGCTATCATGGGCATGAATCATACTTCAAGCTTAATAAAAGTTATTATTGTCTTGACTATTATGCACAGACAAGAATAGCTACACTGTCTATTGCATCCAACATATCTAAGAAGGAGATTATTGATATAACTCATGCATGGCATGTATAATACTACATCATTATATAATTAATAAAAGCTATTAACCTTGTTACTTAATCATTATATAACTAATAGCATTACTCCATAATTGTTCATATCCACCAAAGTCTTATGTATAAATAATATTAGATAAGTTAGAGTCATACTATTTTCCTTAGTCAAATTTAATAAGGATAAAGTATAGGTTCAACAACTATTTCATCACATGACTAATTCATAACTCAGCTAATGCCAACAATTCTACTATTGCACAACGATCGTGAGAAAAGTAGACTATGATTTTTGAAATGTGCATACATAATAGAAATATAGTAATTCTCTCATAACTGTAGCACAAAGAATAGATAAATAAATAAATAAATGTTCTAGAAGCATGTGACGTGAACTAGCAGATGCCAAACTAACATGCAAGGAGTCCTAAGTAGGCTAGCATTCATGACAGTTTCGAAAAACATTCTTTGAATAAGGCTTTTGGGGTTTAGGCACTCTAACTAGATATGGTCTCTTCAGATTATCTATTATTTAAATCCACCTTCCCATGAGAAAATTAACCCTCCGTGTTCACTCAAGCATAACTCACTAGTAAACGACAATGGAAAGTACCTTGCAATAATTGCGCGTTCTTGAACCTCATTTCTTGACTGTGCTACCTATGCTAATCTGACTCCTTGTGTGTCCAGTTATTAAAGCTTCATCACTCAAGGAGACCTCCGTTACTAATAATAAAGGTTAACAAAATCCTTTATTTTATTTTTACTAATAAATCTTAGTTAGCGAGAAATGCACTTGTATTAATCCTTTTCAATTATCCACTTTCCAACATACCCACCATGGTAAATAACCCAAAAAATTGAGGATATTCGAGGTCGGAAGTAGCAAATTTCTTCAATAAACATTTCTCTTGCAACTTAACAATACATCTAAAACTTATCTTTATTTTCAACCCCTGCATGCACTTTAATGCATCCACTACTTTGTATCAAGGAATTATCCTCTTTTGAGGCTGCATTTAAATAGTATTGGAGCCTTATCAAAATCATCCAAATGAATTTCAAAAAAAAAATTGTCCAGAAAATCTATATTACGCTAAAAAATTTCCTCTGTACAACTGATAATCCATGGTGATAGTTGAAAATTTTGTTTCTCTAAGAACCCAAAACTTCTCAACGCTCATGTCTTATATCTATAGTTTCATACTCCTACTCAGAACTGGTTTCATACTCCTGTCCATTCTTTCCACGACCACCATATCTTTTCTAGGGAGAGAAAGACTAGTGCGACTCCTCTATAAATTGTTTGCAAAGTTAAATGGTGCCAGGACTCAAATGGTCATAAGGGTGAACTATTTGACTCAGTTAATTAAGAAACTGTGTTTGGATTTCTACATCAGTAATGAGAGATAAGTTACATAGACACCACAAAACTCTATTTAAAGAACCGATTTCAGTTGAAGAAAATATATGTAGAGAATGAAATAACATCAATAAATTAATTCTAATGCAAATCAGACATTTAATTAGACAAACTATTTCAAATTTGTACAATTTTGCCACTAACACTAAAATATACCATCATGTGGTTTATATATATATACTGTAATTTGTTTACTTAATGCATAAAATCACGATCTAATGCTAAAGCAAAGACTACAGTACTAACTTTTGTTGACACAAACTTTTGAATTTTGTTTCATGAGTTCCTTTCAGAACTAACTTTAGCTTGTAATTTTGTCTATTTTCAATTTTTATTTTCTTATTTATATTAGCATATTAAAATGCATAGTTTCCTTGTCCAACTATGCCTTCACAACTAATTAGGTATTCTGAATCTCCGTCAAACCCATCGACCACTTTTGCTTACCACGAGCACTAAATAAATCTATCTATTTATCTGTCCCTAAATGCCGAGCAAGATTTGAGCCTAGTATTCCCAGTTTTCCTTTCTAATTCTATAAGGTATACACCAGTTGTGTGTTTCTAATGCAATTTTATTTTTTTTACTCTTTACTTCTATGACATAATTTCATTCTTTCTTATGTCAGCATTGTTTCTTGCATTTTTTTATTGCTATATCTACCATGTATGTCACACCTAATGACTTTCCTTGCTTTTCTGCACCAATGTAATGAACATATGCTTATGGTATTTTGATAAAAAAACATACATAGTTAGAGATTCACCATATAGCCATCTCTGTGCTCCATAATATAGAGTAAGTTGGAGCTTTTATAAAACACCAATCTGTGAAGAATATGACAGATGGGCCTCTTTGCTTTTCCTCTATAATAGTCAATTTTTATTTTTATTTTTTTTGTCACCAAAAAAAATATTCATAGAGTAAGGTCGTCTCTATGTTCTCATTAAAATTTCTCTCTTGCTGGAGGCCATCTCAGCGATCATAAATACCTTCTATATTCTTGTCATTTTGGAGGACAAAACAGAGTTAGCAGTGCCAATTTTTTAACAGATATATATCCTCCAGCAAAGAAATAGATTGTAACGATTTCCGAGGAAAAAAAATAGATTGTAATGATTTGTTTATGAGCCTGAATGGGCAGCCAAAGGACCCCAGGGCAAGTTTGATCCCATTGAGGCTATGCTGGCGGTAAGTCTATAAAATGCTATCTCATGCACTTTAGATCGTGTGACAGAGTTTATCCACACATGGTGCTAGTTTGTTGTGCGTCAAATAAATATACTGGACCCAATTTGAGATGCGCATAAAAATGTCAAGAAATAATGGTTAAAATTTTGGAAAAAACCAAACAAAAATCTACTTTTCCCGACGCAGTCATGCCTGTAATACCAAGCACTTCGGGCTTTTAGGATGATTATGAGGATAATCTTTAACACCTTGCATTGGTGGCTAACTTGATCAATGGTTAAAAAAAACTAGAAAAACAAGAACAACAATCACCAACGTTATTTTCTCTACTTCCTAAGTTTGTAAGGGGCTATTGCTTTTACCCATCATTTATATTCCATTTTCTTTGAGATCATAGAGCTTCGATTTAACTCATAAGGTTTTAAAGAAATTCTAATCCTTACACAGAAGGCAAAGTTTCAAAACACACTTTTCCTTTTCATGATTTATATTAATCTTCCAGTTGGTATTTTCCATGAGAAGGGGCTAATTGTAGCAAGATCTGGAATATTCGGCCTGGAAATTTCTATTCCGTGTTTTTTTCTACCACTGATAATAATTATACAGTATACTATAAACAATCCACTGAAAGGTCATAAAAAATCAATGGGAATGGCATCAGCATGGCCCAATGAACAAAGTAAACAAACTAGTGGAAGGGATAAAATGTGAGGACCATAAAATATGATAAATTTAACTGTAAAAAAAAAATAAAAGATAAAAATTATAAAACTTTTTTTTTTAATATAGAACATGATTGTCAAATTCTCTTTTCTAAATATGATGTGATTTTATAATATTAAAATTTGGAATGCTACGTACACAACGTACTACAAGTAAATAAATGCATTGAAAGTTTCCAGGCTCAGTTCATTAACACAGTGATTTACACGACCTCAGGTTTGTAAGATTGCACCATGTGCCAAAAGGGAGCATTCATGTTCCGTGAAAATTTAAAAATAAAAGAAAGCATAAATTTCCTTTAGCAAAGCGAAATGGTTATTATGTGATGTTCACATTGGTTTCAATAAGGCATGGTTATACGGTTTCTCGTTGGTCGTTAAATGAAAATTCTAACTTGATATTTGAAAACCAAGAAAGGTCGAAAACATCTTTTAAGCAGTTAAATCCAATCATTACTGGAGAGTCGTCCATGCAACTATATATATATATATAATTATTGTAAGAAGAAAGGTTAGATTTGTATTTATTTTTCTCAAATTTAGTTTGATTAAATTTTTCTTCATCATCACAAACAAAATAATTGAAAAAAAGATTTAGTATTTTTCTCAAAAATTTTACTTAGAGGTCACACAGAGTTGAAACCCCCTCTGATACAGCCCAAAATAAACATGTAATTAATTATATTAATCAAGTAATTATAATCAACATGCAATTACCAACTAATTAACATCAAAGTTCAAAACTATGAGTAGAGACACTTACCTGTGATTTTAGTTCATGTCTGCTAACTGCAACAAGGTTTTGGGGTTGACTCTCCGCCCAACCATAGGCTCAGTTGCACAAAAACTTGCTACAACTGGCCACCCCCAAGCCGTCAATCAATGTACTACTGCCAGGGTATCCTTTGTCTCACAACACTATTCTCCCAAGAGAATGGATGGTGGAATCATGAAATGATGGAATGCCTCTCATCTTCCTCACCATCTATTAAATAGAGCAAACATTGGAAGGGGAACCACATGCACACACTCCATGTGTCTACATGCAACTTTATTGCTTTCTTGTTTTATTTCTTTTTATATTTATTTAGAGCTTTAGTATTGTTATTTATTATTTTATTATTATTTATTATTTATTTTCTTGTATTTTAATATTACATTATATTATATATTATATATTATTTTTATTGTTATTATTATTTATTATTAAGGGACATTACAGACGCAAAGTTTGCAAAAATATTTTCCAAAAGAATAACATGAATCTGTAGCTCACCTATGTGAGTTTGACCTTCCTATCACCAATGACTCATACATACATCAATCTCCCAACCAAGTGGGGATATACCAAATTTGACTCATCAACCCAACCAAGTGGGGATATACCAAATTTAACTCATCAACCCAACCAAGTGGGGATATACCAATTGTTTATACACAACATAAGTACAATAAATATTACGTCATCCATCCCATGCAATGTGGGGATACAAATTACATCATTTGTCCAATATGACTCATTCAAATGTATGAGAATTCATATCACACCTAGACTTTTACATGACTTAAGAAACAATTGGTATAAATATCTGAAGCCATAGTTGGACTCAACAACCATAATGCCAACAATTCAAAATGTGTGTAAAGGCTAATACTCCCCTTGAACCTGTGCTACTTGTGCATTATTAACAAGTCATTAATCAAGGCATCTTTGTCAATTTGATAAAAATTAATGAACAAAACATATCGTTAGACTATAATCATCAACATCAGACAGAGCACCCATATCAGTGTCTAACCCACTGTTTTTCTTGTCAAAAAAACATATACACTTCTTCAGCCACAGAAACCTGCATGTATACGCGACTATATGTCATGAAACCCACATATAATAACCTTCCTCTGAAAAACCAGATTTAATAGTAGGATGATGCAATAACTACTCCCAGCTTTTTTTTTGAGATATTTAAATGTTTCTCTGAGCAGTGGTTTAGTGAATATATCAGCAGCCTGTTCTTTGGAGGGGACATACTCCAATTTGACATTTTGTTCAAGCACTTGTTCTCGTAGAAAATGGTACTTGATGGGTATGTGCTTGGTCTTGGAGTGCATGACTGGATTCTTTGAAACATTGATGGCACTTGTATTATTACATAGAATGGAGATGGGTGGAATACATGCGATCTAAATATCTTGCAAAGTTTGTATCATACAAAATAGTTGTGTGCAGAAAGATGCAGCATCCATATATTCTGCTTCAGCTATAGATAAAGAAGCTAAACTTTATTTCTTGTTGAACCAAGACACTAACCTCGAACCTATATAGAATGCACCACCACTAGTGCTTTTTCTATCATGAACACTTTCTGCCCAATTTGCATCTGTGTATGCATGAAAAGTAAGATTTGCATATCTAGGATACCATAGTCCAAAGTCCTGAGTTCCTTGAAGATATTTGAAAATTCTTTTGGCTGCCTGAACATGTGATTCCTTTGGATTTGTTTGGAATCTTCCAACTATTCCTACTGCATGCATGATGTTAGGTCAGGTACCTGTTAAATAAAGCAGACTGCGAATCATGGATCTGTAAGTTGGTTGATGTACTGTTGTTGATTAATCATTTGAGCTGAGACTTCATCCTATTACCATTGGAGTACATATAGGTTTAGAATCTTCCGTTCCATACTTTTTCAAGATCTGCTTGAGAAATTTGGTTTGTGCAAGAAAAATAACATCTTTAGTTTGTTGAACTTGTAGACCAAGAAAATAGGTAAGTTCACCAAGCAAGGACATTTCAAATTCTTGCTGCATTACTGAAGAAAGATCCTGACTCATGGATTCTTAATTGCTACCAAAAATGATATCATCAACAGAAACAATAATAATTTGCAACTTATCACTTTCAATCTTTGTATATAAATTGCTATCTGCAGAGCCTTTTGTAAAACCTTGTTGGTGTAGATATTTGTCAAGGTGATAATACCAAGACCTTGGAGCCTGTTTCAGACCATAGAGAGACTTTTTGAGTCTGCATACAAGTTTTGCATCATTTCCAGGATTGAATCCTTCTGGCTATTCAATATAATCTTGATCTTCTAAATCTCCATTAAGGAAGGTTGATTTTACATGCATTTGGTATACTTTGAATTTCCAGAAACTGGAAAGAGCAAGAAACACTCTTATGGCTTCAAGTCTGGCAACAGGTGCACAAGTTTCTTCAGAATCTATGCCTTCTTTTTTAGCATACCCTTTACAAACAAGTTTGGCCTTGTTTCTAATGACTTCTCCATTTTCATTCAGCTTGTTCTTGAATATCCATTTGGTTCCTATAATATTTTTATCATGAGGTCTAGTAACTAATTCCCAAGTGTAATTTTTTTCCCTTTTCTCAAGTTCTTCATCCATGGCCTTGACCCAACATTCATATTTGCATGCTTCATTTACATTTTGAGGTTTGGTTGAGGATAATAATTCTAGATAGCTTGAGTTTCCTGTAATAGTTCTTCTTGTCTGCACACCGACCTCCTTTTCTCCTTTGATTTTCTGGATGATGTTTCTAAACATACCTAGATAGAGTCTTTTCTTCTACCATTATATCTTCTTCTGGTGCTTCATTGGTTTATTCTTCAATATAATTTTGATTTGATGTGGGAAAGTAATCCCCATCTTCCGCACTGTCATAATCTTCTGTTGATTTTATCTGTTTTGGATTTTTGCATGCTTCATCAACTACAACATCAATTATTTCAACAATTTTCCCAAGTCTTTTATTATAATATTTATATCCTTTACTTCTGGAAGAATAACCAAGAAGAATCCCTTCATCTGCTCTGGGTTCAAACTTACCAAGTTTTTCATCAGTCCTTTTTATAAAACATCTGCTTCCAAAAACTTTAAAATATTTTATAGTAGGAGTCTTATCATACCATAGTTCATGTGGATTTTGAGTGTTATTTACCCAAACATTTTCTTTGTTGAGAATAGTCACAATAGCAAATGCAGCTTCACCCCAAAAGGTTGCAGGAGTTCCAAATTCATCTAGCATAGCTCGTGCCATTTGTTGAACTATTATGTTCATCCTTTTCTACCACACCATTTTGCTGTGGAGTTCTTACGATGGAGAATTTCCATTTTATTCCATTTTTCTCACAAAAGTCAAAGAATTCATCCGATATAAATTCCCCTCCTTGATCAGATCTGAGGTATTTTATTTTTCGTTCTGATTCATATTCAACCAAAGATTTCAAGGCTTAACACTTTTCAAATGCTTCATCTTTATGATTTAGAATACCTATCCAACACATTTTGGAAAAATCATCAATGAATTAAATAAAGTATTAGTCTCCACAGTGGATGGCTCAAAACGTCGATTTAAATAATCACGGATGTAATAATCCAAAAAGAAGAAAAGACTACAAAAAAGACTAATTGCAGAAGCCTCAGAACAATGAATTTTTCCTTGTTGGTCCACATAAATCAGTATGGACAAGTTCAAGAGGCTTACGAGCTGACGCTCCTTTTTCTATGAAGTGAACTCTCGTTTACCTACTAATTTGACATGGTTTGCATATTGTATTTTCTGGGATGCTGATATCTGGAAGATCATGAACAACCTTGAGTCTGCATGCTTTTCTTATTTGAGAAAATCTTAGATGTCCCAATATTCTATGCCACAACTAGTTTTCAGCATTTTTGCTTACATAGCATTGTTTTTGTCCACTTTTGAGTATGTATAAGTTGTTTGGAGTTCTTGTACCTTTGATCGCAGTTGCTCCTTTATCAAGCTCATGAATAACACATCCGTTTGATCGAAACATCACTTCATTTCCTTGATCACACATTTGACTAACACTCAACAGGTTATGATTTAAACCATCTATATACATAACATTTCTAGCTTTAACCTTTTCTTTCAAGAAAACAAAACCTTTACCTTTTATGACAACTAGAGTGTCATTTCCATATGAGACACTCTTTTCCTTTTCGAAGGCATTATACGAGTGAAGTTTCTCTTTGTCACCTGTCATATGTTTGGAGCATCCACTGTCTATGTACCACTGATTTTCTTGTCCTTCTGCATACAAGGCTATACCACATCTTTCTGTTTGAGATTCCTTCCTCCTCCATATCTTGGGATTTAGTGGCATTTTCTTCTTTTGAGGTGTTTGCCTAAATTCGTTCCTGCATTCTTATTCTTCATGACCAAAGTTGTTACAAATTAAGAATTGTATTTCATTTACAAGAGGATAAAAGTTATTATGGGAACTTCTCTTGATCCCTATTACATTCCTTTGATTTCATGCTTCTCTAGTCATGATTATTTTGTAAGCAACGTATGGAGCAGCTTTGTGCCCAAAATTATGAGAGGAAAAACATTTCCCATTAAAGAAGTTTCTATGACTATTGAATCTATTTACCTATTGATTGTAGTTTCTATTGATATTCATCTTTGGAGAAAATTGAATATGATTTGCATGAGGTTGGTTGTGGCTTATATTGATATTCATCCTTGGAGCAAATTGAGTATGATTTTCTTGGTGATCAGCTTTATTCCTTTGCCGGCGATTGTCATACTGTTCACTGTTCTTTGCTGTATCAAGATAGTTTTTGGTGTAGGTTGATGATTTCTATGATTTAGATGCTTCTTCAGTATATCCAAGACCTGTTTTTATCAGAGGAGAATGTTGAACTTTGATAATTTCATTTAAAGTTTTTGATCCTTTAGCAAATCTAAGATTGAGAGATTTTTTTTCTCAAGATCTTTTCTTAGACGCACAATTTCACATACTAGTTTTTCATTGTGTTTTTCTTTTTCAACAAGTTGGTATGTCAAGGTATCTATGATCATATTCTTTTCTTCTAAACAGATTTTGAGTTTAGACATTTCTTCATGAAAGTTTTCCTCTTCTAAAGCAACCCAAAAATCATCATTGTCATAAGCCATGAGAAGTCTATAATCATCACTACTAGATAAACCATCACTATCCTCTTCTAAGCTATCCCAAAAATCATCGCTATCGTAAGCCATGAGAAGTCTGTAATCTTGGCAAGTTTCATCTTCATCACTATTAGATAAACCATCACTATCTTCATGAGTATAGTAACTCCTTCTATTCATAACTTGTTTCCTATTCCCTTCTGCATATTCCTTTCCTTTTTCATATTTATCTTTATAAGGACATTTGGTAGCACAATGATCGACTCTACCACAAGCAATGCATTTGAAAGGTAGCTTACCTCTAAACCTTCTAGAACCTCATTAAAGCTTCTTGACAAAATTTACCTCATCTTCTTCATCGGAAATGTGTCCTGATTCATTGTGTTCTTCGTTTTATTTCCTTTTACTGAAGCTTTAAATGAGGCTTCTCTCATATCCGATGGATCTCATTTTCTCATCTCAACAGCAGTTAGGATTCCATGAAGCTGTGTCATAGTGATATTATGCAAAACCTATTTTTCTTCTATGGTAGACACTTTTGATTCAAATTTAGCAGACAAGGATCTGAAAATTTTCTCAACTAAGGTAACTTCCTTTATTTCTTCACCCATATTCTTCATACAACTAACAACCTCATCTATACGTAAGAGGTAACTAGCTATATTCTCATCACTATGCGTCTTAAGAGTTTCATACTGAATTCTGAGAGTTTGAAGCTTAGCGCGTTTTTCCTGAGTGTCTCCTTCGTAGCTCTGAATGATTTTTTTCCCATATCTCTTTGGCTAATTTGAGATGCATGACTTTGACAAACTCTGATTGTGACAAACTTCCCAATAAAGTATTGACAACTTTGGCTTTGGTTTTATATTTCCTTTTACCTGCCATGTCTGTAGGAGTAGTTGTTGGAAATGGATATCCTCCTTCCACAATTTTGTAGACATATGTTCCAAGATATTGTAGATAGGTTGTGGTTCTTATTTTCCAATAAACAAAGTTACTCCCATCGAAGATTGGCGGTCTGATGGATCCTATGCTTTTGTGATTATTCATCTTGATGGATATTCCTTCAAGCAAAGAAGCTTCTTTTGAAAGACCTACTCTGATACCAATTGCTGGAAATAATACTGAGAGGGGGGTGAATCAGTATTATCAGATCAATAATTTTATTTCTAAACCAGATTTATATATGCTACTTTAGTGAAGTGAACTATCATGTACATGCAAATGTGATTAGAGAAAGCAACATCTATCTAGAGAACTTGTGATTTAGACAATTTACAATGTGTTGATGTTAAACCAGTACATGAGTAACTTATTAGACAGTGCAGTAAAAAAATAATAAAGCATCACACATAAGAAAGACACATGAACACCAAGATTTAAGGTGGAAACCCAATGTGGGTGAAAACCACCTATTGTTGTCATCTCTATCTTCTTTTAATAACAAGAAAGTATGTTTACAATATTGTACTGGTGCAGACTCATACAAGTACACAGGCTTCCACCTGTAGAAAGTTACAACCTGCTCTTGTTCTCTAAGTTCTACTCGAAGGGAGCTACAATCCCCTAGCTCTTGTACTAGCCAATATGTTTACTAGTATGTAGGTGCGAGCCTATAGAAATCTCCACTCTTCCACCAGGTCCCACGTTTCATGAATTTTCAGACTAGATGCTCCTGGAACATATCAAGACATATGAAGATCTTGACTCATCAATAACCCATTAGAAATTTAGAAACTCAAACTTCCAACATGCAGTTAATCTAAAACAATCATATCATTGTCACTAGAACACTGTGCTGAACCCAAAAACCTGCGTCATCATTCAAAACCAGCTATAACCTCAGAAAGCATGAATTAGAATGTATACACTACTTGGCTAAACCCAAACTACATGTATATGCTACTTCCGTTAATCAAACCTGCGTATGCATTCAAAGGTACTACAAACATAAACTTTTGAATCATGTCTGTACCAACTAGCAATACACTGAACATCTACTGTCAACTGACAGAGCTTTACATAGGAAACGACAGAGATCACTTCTTCTCACTTATATAATCAACCTATCAAACATCAAACTCCTTATCCATTCATTTTTACATTTAGATGTAATAAGACTTCATTGACAGATAGTAGTAAAACAGTAGCACTGATCTGATAGATCAGTCATTCTTGAACAACAAGCTTTTCTTTTGCATATGCTACTTGGAAGAGCCAAACAAACATGTATATGCACCTTCACCAAAGCAAACCAACACACAGATCTGAAACTACTTACTTCATAACTTCGTTGCACCTTTGAACTTTAGACATACCCAGATCAGAACATTTACAGTGTAAATCATGTGTTATAATTTAGTTCTAGACTATCCATGATCAAACCATATAATAATAATTCATTTTAGGTCTCATGATTCTGATCTATCATTAGATCTCATCCCAATCAAACACTTAGGTGCATACATAGCTCAAATCAAGCAAGGCATCAGAAACCCATAACATGCATATTTTCTTTTGATCTAACACTTCATAAGATATTCATTACTTGTACACTTAGCCTAATGATGTTCTCCTCCTTATATAGTTTTAGGCCTTTCTCAATACCTTGGACCAAAACCACTTAGGACCAATACGTTGGACCAAATACCTTAGACCAATACCTCAGACCAAATACCTTGGGTCATATACCTCAGACCAATACCTTGGACCAAATCCTTGATTTTCCATCCCATACGTGCTTTTCTTTCTGTGAAAGTGCATGTATATGTATATGCACTTTTTGTTATGTGGACCAGCTTGTATACGTTGTTTTGACTAAGTGGACCTGTGTATACTTCTTAAACTACTTTACATCAACCATTCCCTTCACCTTGTTTATTTTGATCAGTAGACCTTAGTTCCATCTTCCTTTTCTTCTATACCAGTGCCCTGTTGCCTTTGAGTAGACCTGTTACACTATAATTTTCCATATTACTTCTGAAATAATTCCTTTCAACTACCTTGCATTTTGTCACATCTATAAATACAACTACCATGCATTCTATTACATCTGATATCTCTCCTATAGATTCATCTAGTTACCATATACAAGTGAGTTGATCTGCTACAAGTGGGTTGCCATCAAGTACAAAACATACATCATAATGGCAACAAAGTAATTGAAGCATCAGAAGAGTATGAAGGCCTTGTACATTTTACTTGAGAAACAAATATCTTTATTTAATAGATCTAGTCATTGTTTTCAAAAGGGAGAGTGCATTTCACATGCAGTAAGGAAGAGTAATGCAGAATCAAAATCTTTGTAGAAAACAATAGAAATATAAAGAGTGGTAATGAAGGAAACATACAACAGATGCAAAAACATAAGAGAATAAGACCTCATGGAACAACTACATTTAGAATGTCATTCACTCTAAGAGAGGATTATTGCGGATCTATAAAATTTGAAAGGAATTAAAGCCTCAATCTTCCTTTGATGTACAAGGTAGTGTTTCAATTTCCATAAGTTTGGACATGTTGCAACTAAGTACAGGAGAAGAGACTACAAATATAACCAGCAGAGGTTGCAACAATATGAGAATTCAAGGAGATCACCCATGAGGTACAAGTATGCATTTAATGGATTTTGTTTCTCATGTAACCTATTTAGCCATAAGGTAATTGATTGCATATCTAACCCTTGGAGGAGAGGAAAATTGTATATGAGGCAGAAATCTAGAATGAGAAGTATGATATTTGTTCCCATTTCATCATATTTTGGTCATGTGTAGCGTTATATGTATCACAATTTCAACCACATGGTGAAATATTGCATGTTGTTCATTTCATCATGGAAGATCTAGCCAAAGCAACAATAGATCCCAGCCTATGAGAAAATTAGAGATGAATGAAAATAAGTAGCGAAAGATAGTGTGGAGGAAGAAATATAAACACCATGTGAAGCATGAAGATCAAACCCATCTTTAGTCCATGGGTACCCCATTCATATTCAGGAAAGATTGAAGAAGTAGATGAGAGGTGCATAACTTTAGGGTGAGCGCATGGAAGCATGATGAGTTGGTGAGGATGAGTACTAGTAGAATGGCATGTTCATGACCCTCATGCACATTTATATCACCTATATAAACTTTCTTATTGCCGGTATAATGAGATCAAGATAAGCTATGCATGGTATATGGTCTACTTGGTATACTTGTCATTTCTTCTATTTCTTTCACCCAGTCATTTGTAGCGGCTTCATATATGTTTCCATGAGTGAGAGTACATTCTTCAACCATATATATGTTAGTTATCATTAAGAATTGGTTGAAAAATGTTATGCTCCAGCTATGCATAGAAGTTGACCATTTATTTAACCATGTGTAGAGGAAGGTGATGCATTCATCCATATGTTTCTACATGTTCTCTTGATATTATGGTTAAAATGGCCGAGATACATGCATTTTATTTTTCACATTATATCAATTTTTTTAATGTTGGGATGCGTTATGAGGAGACATTATTTTATCCATGTAAATCACATGTGTGTGAAATTTTGTAGCCCTGTAACATTAGTTGGTGACCACTTGAGTTTGCATGCATATTAGTGAGTTACTTGCTTGAGTTATGTAAAGCACCTTTGAGTGCATAGATGAATGAGATATGCATGGAGAGAGAGTATGTGTTGGGATGAATTTTAGTGAGTCTATTGCTTTAGCCATGTATTACATGATCAACTCTCTAATCACTTATATATTGGTGCATTGGTTGGGTGGTCCATGTCTTGTAGAGTGTTATGAGAATGCATTGGGAGGTTTTTTAGCAATTTGTAACAACCATATGTTTCATATTGTATATCATCATTTTCATCAATGTACTCTCATATGAAACCCTATAATATGTTGTTTCATCATTTGGTTATTATCGAACTGATCTTAGAGTCAAGAGAGGGAGTAATGGGTCATGTCAACCATGTTTTGGAGTGAGTCGTGTTGAGCATGAGAGTTGTTACATACATGTTTTGGGTGATAAATTTCATGGTTTTTAGGGATGTGTGAGCGTGGGATCCTTATGTAGCCATGTATTTTTGTGTCTTTCTTATGGGTCATTGGTTGAGTCATCTGAGTGATGTTCATGCAAAAGAGAGGAGTCATTTTTCATCCATATATCAGTTGTTCGGAGGCATCTACAACCATGATAAATGATTCATATAGCCATGTATTAGGCCTATGAAGCCCTATAATTTCTTTTTATATGATTGAGTCATGTATGGGTTGAGTCCTTCGTCCATGTGGAGTATCCTCTTCTATATCACAGGGATGAATTTACAGTACAAAATAACATGTGCAAATAAATGAAGATGTTTAATATCTCCATTAAATGTTTAAGGGGATAATGTTTAGCCTAGCATCAAAAGGAAGTGCATAGTGTTGTCTTAGAGGCATAGTGTTGACTAGTGTTGGAATGGAGGCATGTCGGTTTTCTGCCATGGTGTTGGCATGAGGAGTTGATATTTTTTCAATTGCATATTAGTTGGTATCAGTAGTGTTCAACATATCATTTAACCATACCTATCCTCCATTTTCAATTGATGTAAAAGGGGAGAGTGACAACCACTTAAGAAAGATTGAGACCAGTCAATTGGAGATGCCTATATATTAAATTGGTGTCGTGACTATAAGTTCAAATCAATGAAAAAGGGGGAACATGTTGGACATGTCACCATCATGGTGTTGGCATTAATGTCAACCTAGGATTTCTACATATGTTGTCAGTCATGGAGTCGATTGTGGCGATATTGATGTCAACAAGGTTAGAGGATTTATCATGATTTTCAGACATTTCATGACATGTTATTGAGGTGTTTGTGAAGTTTGCAGAGTCTCTATGGGTGTTGGAGAAGGATTGAAGACCAATGGAAAGGCTATGAGTAGAGAGAAGATTAGTTTGCACGAGCTGGGAAATCTTGTTTGGTAAGCATATTTCCATAGAGAGAAGATGTTAATATCTTCACTAGTATTCTAATATTTTCCTAGAAAATATCTTCTATGGGATTTCCATACTATCGCAGCAAAGATATATTTAGAGGGGAAATTTCAGTTTATGAGTGCATATAATTTCCCGTGATAATTTCCTGCGGCATTTTCCCAAGTTTTTTTATGGTTTAGATTTGACATGAGTTTATCCACATTCTAGAACGTGATCAAGTCAAAGATAATGAGGATTAATGCTTCATATTGATTGCATGTTTCTTAATTGATAAAATGATGGAGTGAGAAAAAGGAAGGGTTGGACATTGAGAGAATGTGGCTATGACATGCATAGATAATGTGCAGATCAGAGATTAGATTTGGAGCATATGTTAGAGGATGATGGAGCCATAATAGATATATATGTCTACCATGGTTGTATTGCAGATTATGTTACTTTTAGTTGGTGCTCATATGTAGATTAGGTTATTTTTTAGCTCTCGTAGTAGATATTATAGATCATAAATAAAATTCTTGATGTGCTTGTGTTATAGGGGTTCTATTAGATGGATTATTATTATCGAATCAGTAGATGTTCCTTTTATGACTACTAAAGATTTTTATAGTTATGGTCGAGTATACTTTTATATGTTGTTATTTGGGTTATTTGTTTTGATGAGAAGAATAATTGAGATATGTTTATTATATTACAAATTTTTTATTCAATTGTGATGAAGATTACATTGTTATATGACCCCAGACAATTTTGTGACTCTAGCATGAAAATGAATGATATGTGATTCACAAATGTTTGATTGTAGAGAGTAGTGGATATATTATGAAACATTATGAAACATTGTCCACAAGAGAGTTTGAAGGTTGGGGCCTTTAGTGAGAAAGTAGTGTCTTCCATATTGAGGGCATAGTGACATGCTTTAGGTAGTGGTGTGAAAACTTGGGAGTGGTGACTAGGTAGTTGAATGGTGGTTGAGTGACACTTATTGGGATTGGTTGCTTCCAACAGGTGGTGATTTGAAAATTTGAGGGACTGATGGCTTCCTGTAGGGGTGGCCTGCAAAGTTCATATAGGTAGTCGTCTGGAGCAACTAGAAACTCACATGATTGGAAAGTTGTGGATTTCACACTTGTGGTGGCCAGTGATTTGTATGTAAAATAAATATTTGAAGAACATAAAAAGAATGCAATGAAGCCTATCAACGAGTGGTAATTTTTAAACTTTGTGTTTCCACCTTGTATCCCATGTCTTTATGTGTGATGATTGCACATTGATGTGTTGTTCCTTGATTCTCTTATGGTTGCTTGATGATTAGTTTGTTTCTTAATGAGCCCCAATACTACAGCAAGGATGTTGCAAATCCTAGGTTAATCAAATTTATTTTATCAACTCGGGGTTCTTACAAACTTGGAGGTGATAGTGATATATGCACAACAGATACAAGAGTATACTCTTGTCACTTCTTAACTAGGGTGACAGACCACTAGGGTTTTTCAAACCAGTCTTATATTGACTACAAGGAGGCTTACTACTCACAGTAATTGAAAATCTACCTTTAATGAAAAAAGTAAATGTTTTTTTCCTATATTAAAAAAATGAAATCTCTAAAGAGAAAGTGTTATGAAAATGACATGAAATCACATAGCTAGGAATTAACACACATTACTTGAAAAAAAGACCTAATTTAAACTTGAATTATATCATGTAGTTAACTGGACTACGTAGGAATAGAAATGATCATAATATTGATAACACTGATGTATGCATGCATTAGCTAAATATTACAGAAAATAGTCTTTTGGATTTTCAATTTGGAAATGTAAATTTTAAACTAATTAAGTTTATCTTTTGTAGGGGAGAAAGGTATGGATAATAGGTCAAAAATGGAATTGATGGGTATGGTGGTCAAGTTGAAGAACATCCATAGGCTCTAATCACTATTTATGCCCAAAACAATCTAAGACAGACTGATATAGGGTTTCTTCTAGTTGCTACATGATTTCCTGTAGTTACTACAGGATGCCCTCTTTTACTACAGGACGCTTAGGTCAAAGTTATAGGAAGGTAGGGAAGGCGAAAGGAACTATTGGGAAGGTGGATGACGGTGGAATGAGGTATCGGAAGGTGCACACTACTCAAGGATCAACCAAACTCTTCAGGATGGTTGGATTGCTCAAGGTGGTTTTCTATGATGGCTATGAAACAAAAATCTGAATTGATGGTTGGTAGGGTTTGGTGAGAGGTGGAGAAGACTTAAATGAGGCTGGAGGAATGATTTCTCCCTGTAGATAAACAACTCCTACAACAAAACATATTTATTTCTTCATTAGTGCACAAATTTATGTAAATGTGGAAAAGGTGAGTTGACTTTAAGAGATTTATTTATTGATGGCTAGTGGATCAAATATATGCAATGGAATGATTTCTAATCTACAACAAACTTAAGCAACCAAAATGATAATTTCAATTGATTATAATAAATCATGAGAAATGACCTACTCAACAAGAAGTTGCAAGCTATGTAAACTAGAAGATAACTTTATTTTTGGGGCTATGAGAGTGGGGCCCTCAAACGATGATCCCATGAGGGAGATGAGGATGAGGCCATTGTCACAAGCTTTTCTGAAGTATTTTCTTTCTCTACTGTAAGATCTTCTTCTCAAACTAATGGAATAAAAACTATCCAATCATTCAAAGACTTGCAAATTAAACAAAATAGAAATAATTTCAGCAGCTAATCTATGATTCTAATCTAAGGATGCCTGTATAAAAATAAGAGGAACCTTTGTTGCTAGGGTTGGGCCCTAACCCAAGAGACTTATCCCTCTAATTCAACTCAATGCTGGAGCAAAGAAAGCTTTTTCATTATCACCAAGATGTCAAAAATAACATGAGAATAACAGTCACAATATCTTATGCTCGAAATTGCCTCTTGGCTATAATAAAAAGTCCAATCCTAATGAGGCCCTAGGACTTCTCATTTATACAAATAAAGATAACAATAACTTCCTTAAAATTAGGGAAGCTTGTCTCCCAGATCTAGATTAACGTGTCTTCAACTATCACTAGCTTGGCAGCCAATTAACTTGGTGGGATTTGCTACTTGTAACTCGGAGCTAATGAGATCTGGTGGAGGAATATTCAAGAAATTGAGGAGTTAAGGAGGAATACCTAATCTCGTAAAATATCTCTTTGTTGTCTACTTCGAATTCTTTCACTTAAATTAGCCAAAACCAACTCCAAATCCTATAATTCATGCACATTAGGCCACATGACATAACATCTCACTTTTACCCTTATCACTAGGAAAAATATAATAAAATATGTAAAGAAATGTGAGAAACGTTGATTTTAATAAGTTGTAGAGTGGCATTAGGGCCCATATAATTTACCAATTGATGATCCTCATGATCACCCCCTACTAAAAGTGTTGCTCGTCCTATGAGCAACTTTGTCTATGTCCATGTCTTTCATAGCTCTTGTGACCTCTCTGACATCCCAAGCCTCTGTTGATGGAGTTTCCTCTTGTGGATAAAACCTTGAATGCTTCTCTATTTCGTCCCACTTCTTTAGTTCCTCTTCCTCCTTTCTACCTTCTAGCATACCCAATAGCAAAGGTGGACCGAGTTTCAAACCAATCCAATTGATTTTGACTCTCTACAGTGCATTCATATACAGTGGGGTCATTTCTAGTGCATCTCTCATCCTTTCAGGGGAATGACACTCCCTGATCCTTAGGCTCTATGGTAGGGTGATTTTGGGACAGGGTCCCCTAGAGTCAATTTTGGGGCTAAAAGCCCAAGTTTTGGGGTATTAAGTCCAATTTTTGTATGAAAGTGTAGAGTCTCCACAATTTGTGGTCATGTAGAATGTAGATGTAAAGTGTGATGGAGGGTTTTAGCCCTTATGTTATGTAAGTACTGGTGGATTTAGAAGATACATCGATGGTCAACAGACCATGGGATTGTTCAAAAAGGAGAGTCCTAGAAGAGTCTAAGGTTGTTTTTTATAGAATAATGATGAATGTAATGGTTCCTTAGCGAAAAGAGAGAAGAGTCTTAGAATAGAGGAATGACTCTGCAGCTGTGTGCGCAGAGGCCTAGGGTAGAATTCCGCAGCTGAGTGCACGTACCCCTGTAGCTGAGTGTGCAGGGTAGTCAGATTCTATAAGAAGATCTGAAGTACTAATAAAGAAGATTACTTTAGAAATATTTGTGTTTGATCCATTTACTATTGTTATGAATAAATGCGGTTATGTTATGTTGAATAATGATTTCGTGATTTAATGTTGTATTGATCCGTGAATCTATATGTTTTACATTTTTATCTATACGAAAGTGATAATATCTATTTACCCGAAGAACATATTAATGCATATTGAATTTATCAGATACTTAAGCCAATCTGGATAAATACTGAAGTAAGACTAATTACAAAAATGCGTAAGTGGTTGATTCACCTAGTTAACGTCTGCAAATGATAGTCGTAAACCTTCGCGAAGGTCTGGAGGTCGATTAAGAGAAGTATAACCATAAGCCCAAACAGGCTCTAATGGCTTTGAGAGTTATGAAAACTACGTTGAAACTGGATGCAAAGCTGATCAAGAAAAGGCATTACTGCCTCAATCCAAAGTATAAAGAAAAGGTCTGCTTAGAGTTGGATAAAATTCTTGCATCAGGTATTATTAAACTGGTGGAAGAATCTGATTGTGTGAGCCCAATAGTAGTTCAGGAAAAGAAGCAGAAGGATGAAATAAGGATATGCATAGATTTCAAGAAGCTAAATAACACTTGCGTGCATGATCCTTTTCCAACTCCATTAACAGATGAAGTGTTAGATAGTGTAGGGTGACAGGAAGCATATTCATTCACTAATGGGTTCTCAGGGTACCATCAGATTAAGATCACGCCGAAGGATAGAAGTAAGATGACCTTGGAAACTGAGTGGGGATGATTTCAGTATACTGTAATGCCTTTTTGATTGAAGAATGCAATGGTGATATTTTCGCACATAGTCATCATGGTGTTCATGGACTTCATTCACAAGTTTCTGGAGGTATACTTTGACAATTGGACAGTGTTTGGGCTAGTCAAGCACCATGTAGCTAGCCTATGCTTGATGTTGGATACATGCTGGAGGTATCAGATCACGCTCAGTTTGAGGAAATGCTTGTTTAGTGTTCCTTTTGGAACCTTGCTGGAACATGTGGTGTAAAAACAAGGATTAATGGTGGACCCAACTAAGATAGGAGTTATAATTAATTTGGAGGCACCAAGAAGTGTGAAACAGCTACGTGCAATGTTGGGGCATACGAGGTACTATAGAAAGTTCATCAAGAGTTATGCGTAGATTACCGTGTCGATGGAGAAGCTGTTAAAGAAGGATGCTACATTGTGTTGGAATGAGGATTGTTAGCAGAACCTAGATGTGTTAAAGGAAAATATGGTCACCACACTGATCCTAATCTTCCTAGATTGGAAGAAGGAATTCCATGTGGATGTGGATGCATCATGCATTGTGCTCAGAGCAGTACTGACACAGGTCGATGAGGGAGAGTTGGATCATCCTATAGCATTTCCAACTAGGAAGTTGTCTAAAGTTGAGAATAACTATTCAATGACACGGTGTGAAGGTTTGGCTATGTTCTACATGCTCCAGAAGTTTAGACACTACTTGCTAGGTGGACGACTTAAGATGTATATAGGCCATTCTACATTAAAATACCTCGTTAACAAGCCTGTGTTGGGGGCCAAAATATGCAGATGGCTGCTACTGTTTCAGGAATATGATTTTGAAGTCATTATGAAGCCAGGATGATTGAATGAAGGACCAGATAATCTGTCGCGCATTGAAATAGGAGAGGAGCCAACTAATTTTGAGGAAGGAGTTCCTGACGTGTAGCTCTTTGCGGTGCGCACAACTAAAAATCAGTTTGTAGATATCATACACTTCTTGATGATGGGAATAGCTCCAAAAGGGTATAATAGTCAACAAAATATGGAGCTGGTGGTGCCCATGGTAGACTTTTGTGTCATTGCAGGACATTTGTACAAAATGGGCTTGAATGAAATATTGCAACGTTGTGTACCTGACTTTGAATGGAACAACATCATAGTTGAAGCTTGTGGAGGAGCTACGGGAGGACATTATGCAGGAAAAGAAAAAACACAGAATATTTTACGTGATGGGTTGTGGTGGCTGACACTACATAAGGATTGCAAGGCTTATTATAAGGCATGTAATGCATGTTAGAGGATGTTCAAGCCATCACGAAGGGATGAGCTGCCTCTAAATCTGCAAGTGTCGTTACATCCATTTGAGAAATGGGCAGCTCATTTTGTAGGCCCAATTCAACCTCCAGGAAAGAAGATGGGTGTGTGGTATATCATCACCGCAACGACGTATTTGACCAGATGGCAGGAGGTGAAACCTATAAAGGATTATACTAGGGCAAATGTAATGAAGTTCCTCTTTGCATATGTATTGACTAGCTTTGGGTTCCTAAGGACTTTGATGAGTGATCACAGTACACATTTCCATAATGATACGATCAACGTGCTGATGGAGAAATTTCAAGTTTATCATCAAAAGAGCATGCCATATCACCCAATAGCTAATGGGATGGTCGAAGAATTTGATAAGATATTGGAGGACGCGCTGACAAAGGTTTGTATTGCACAAAGGAATGATTGGGACATGCACGTACCCATGGTGCTATGGTCTTAGAGAAATATTTGTAAGAAGTTGGTTGGACATACACCCTTCAAGCTGGTTTATGGTGTAGATCTTGTGATGCCAATGGAGTATATTGTACTTCGTCTATGCATAACAACGTTGACAGGAATGGTGGATCGTGGAGCCCTGGAAGAGAGGCTTGTGCACCTGATAAAGATTAAAGATGATAGATTTTTGTTTGGATTCCATCAGCATGTTCAGATGGAGTGCAAAAAGGCATGGCATGATTGGCACATCAAACTGTGCACCTTCAAGGTAAACGATTTGGTTCTATTATATGACAACAATTTTGATAAATTTCTAGGAAAATTTCAGATGGATTGGCTGGGGTAATATGTCATCAAAGAGATTATCGATGGTGGATTAGTTCAACTTGTAAAATTTAATGGAGATCCATTTCCCAGAAAGGTAAATGGCAGGCGATTTAAGACATATACGAGGATTGGGCTAGATGACTATATTATGGAAGAAAAATCTTAGCGCTTTAGTCAGCCGAAAGGAGGTGCGAGACTATAAACTACACTACCTGGGTTCTAGAGCTACGCTACTGAGGGCATGTGCGAGATGGAAGAATGTCACAGGATCAGCAGAGGCACAATGGGAGTTGCGCTATAGAAGGGGAGACCATGTAGAGTACTTAGAAAGTGACTCTTATGGTCATTGTTCATGATTTGAAAGTGGGAAAATGGCTAAGAAGAGTGGGGGGGGGCGACATTTAAGGCTGAAATTAAGAGTGAGACCTTTGAAAATATGCTGCCAATAGAGGATGTATCTGTAGATTTTGCGGGCAACAGTCAGATTTGAATTCGATTTGCCTATAAATTACAGATGGCACCCAATGAAAAACACTTTGCATGTTGAGAGCTTCTCTATAGTGTTATCGATTGTGCATGAATCCTGTGGTTTCTGAGGATTTGGTAGCCAGTTCAGTGTTTGAAAAGTTGGCTATGGAAACCTAGGAGCTCTTGAATAGCCTCATGTCGACACCCGTAGAAACTGCCAGTTTTGGAGGATAGGGAGCTGCCCCTAAGGTCATAAGTGTGGAGGTGCCCGTCGCGATCCGAAAATCACCAAGGTCACCTAGGCTAAAGACTATGCTAGAAGGAGTGGCTTCCAAGACAAAGAACGAAAAACAGATAGAGACACAACCGGTGTACGAGTCACAAAGGAAGCACCAGAAGAAAGAGAAGCCCACCGTGTAGGAGAACGGAAAGGTGGTAAACCTAGAATTTGACTGGGGTGTAGATGAAGGCACAAAGGATATTGATACCAAAAGAGTAGACCCTATCTCAAAGCTACCCGAATACATCCCTTCGCGCAGGGGTAAGGTGAAGGTACCAAATGACCCAGATGAGGGAATTTTCTGCTTAATACACCTCTCCTACCCGATCAGATCACATTTGAAGGTTTGCGACTGGCACACATCCCACATATGAAGTTAGAGGATTGGTACTTGGCGGATACTCAGCGATTGCCCCACCTAGTGACTATTATATTTATGACGCACATATTCTATAAACATTCTAGTGTCACCATGCTAGAGATAGGTAAGTGGATTAGAGGGGTGGAGAAGACAGGATTGTTGAATTTTCTCTGGGTGCTGCATTACAAACGTGCTCCCATAAATTTGATCATGATCAAAAAATTGTTGTTTCATCATGGATATGCTGATCCATAGGATCACATTGCTACCACATTCAAGGTTGAATGTAGCCAAGTTATTTGGTAGAAAGGTGGGCGAGCACAACCACACCGAGAGAATGGTGGACAAGTTTAAGCTTGTCAGGAAACCGCGCGGATATTCAATTTCAGGCATAACCAACCCCGTGGTGAAGGTAGCCACCAAGATCTTAGCTGGGAAGGTAATAAGGAAGTGTCACGCAGACAAGGTGTTGGCACCAATTGTTTTGTTAGTGGCCAAGTGTACAGAGGGCATACAATTTAACTCGATGCGCTACCTTTGTAGCAAGTTCCTCACAAATTGCAGATAAGCACATGACCACAGCAAGACATTCCATTACTCTTGCCTATTGTTATCAATTGTGTTGGTCGCCTAGGAATTTTGGAGGACAACCAGCTTCCTATGATTGTGTTATATTTACCAGAAGTAGAAAAGTTTTCTTCTCTATGGGTCAGAAAGGATGTTGAGCGTGTCAAGGAGAGTGAAATATATTGGGTACTCATGGAGGCAAGCATCTACACGGCCATCAACCACAAGGAAAGTCTATCACCAATTGTTTATGAGCAATTGTCGGGATACACAAATTTCAAGGAGAACTTCCATTTTATTTCCATCCGGGTGTGGAAGGGCTGAGAATAGAAGTGGTATGATCTCCCATACCTTGTGACGGATGTTGCCATAGTAGTAGTCCTTGATCATTGGCCAACCAAGTGGCACATGACCTCAAATTTTTCAGTCGAGTCTAGTATGTCTACAGGAAAGCATAAGAAGGAAGAGGCCTAGTCGAAAATGCAACAGTTGCCTGAAAAATGGAAAAGGGAGGCAGAGGAAAAAGCAAGAGCAGAAGTGGAGCACGCCGTGAAGGAAAAAGGGGAACAACACGACTATGATAGACGTTAGAAGTTTCCTTTGCCACAGACGGAGGAAGAGGAGAAATTTGAACATGGTGGTGGAGACCAGGAAAGCACCGTCTTCTAGGTTAAGTGAAATCGGGAGCAGGAAAAAGAATGACCGCGGAAAAATTCCAAGGACACCAAGTCATCACTAGACCTGATCACCTTGACAGAGGGAAACTTGGATGACATCAAGGATAAAGTAAGGGACACGATGGTGGAACTTCTGCAATAGTTCGAGTAGCAGTAAAAGCAAGCCTTCGTTTCCATTCAAACGGGTCTACACGAGCTCTACATCCAAACTACTCAACTGTAGGTAGGTGTCGAGCAGAGTAGTGCAGTGTCAGAGACCACTGGAGCTATGAAGATGGTTCGCTCTTTGGATACTGAGGCCATTGCATTGCCAGATGGAGCCCTGAGCGCGAAGACAAATGCTGAGAAGGTTGCGTTAAGGAACATTGGTCTCAAATTGGCCACGCACCCAAGCGAATTCCTTCACATGCTGAAAGCAGGTGTGATCGCATAACTGAGGGCTTGAGAGCAGCACGGACAAAGTGTGATCAACGAGCATAAGGCTAAGAATGAACAATTGTTCATTGAGAAAAAAAGAATGATAGAAACCTGGAAGAAGGTCCAAGAGAAGAATGAGCACACTGTAATGGTGGTAGCAGAAGCATGCAGAACCATTCCAAAACTGAACATCCCAGAAGAAGTGCTGGTGGAAGCCAAGATTCGGAATTTAGATGTTGGTGTCTACGATGCAAAGATAGAGCTAGCCAAGCATCAGTTTGAGGTGAATCTTAAGGTTAAGAGCTCAAGTTGCGGGCACAAACTTCAACTTAACTACAGGTCAGAGAACAACATGAGGAAGTTGTCAAGAATGCAGTCGCTACAGTAGATGCTCCGGTGGCAGATTGCACTATGCTTTTCAAGAAATTGTCGGAGGTACTTACCAGCATGTAGGAAGATCCCAACTTACAAAGGTAAGAAACTGAGTCGAGGGAATTGTAGCAATAGTATGACGAAGTAAGAGCGATGGCACGTACTGTTGCTATCACGCAGAAATTAGCAAAGCTACAGGAGGAAAAGGAATTGAAAGAACAAGTGAATGCAGTGCGATGAAGAGAGGCAGTACTCAAGACCAGATTGGGGCCTTGGCTAGATGAAGCTTATGTGGTCACCACCGCCATTGAGCGAAATTTGGCTAACCTGTAGACAACACAATAGAAGATCTAGGAAGATAGCGTAGGACCAACAACAAAGTAGTTGGTAGAGCAGGTTAAGTATGCATCAACAAACTATTCCATGAAGTGGCAATAGTGCTAGTGGAGTTGGGAGTTCTTCACAGCAAGATCTCCATGCCAATAGAGTGACTCGGGAGCGAGTCAACATATTTGTGTTGGGGGCCTATTCAGATAGGGTCCCCTAGAGTCAATTTTGGGGTTAAAAGACCATGTTTTGGGGCAGAATGCCCAAGTTTTTGTATGAAAAGTGTAAATTCTCCACAATTTGTGGTCGTGGAGTGTGTAGATGCAAAGTGTCATGAAGGGTTTCTACCCTTCTTTTATGTAAGTAGTGTTGGCTTTAGAAGATCCACCCATGGTCCGTGGACCATGGGATTGTATAAAAAGGAGAGTCTTAAAAGAGTCTAAGGTTGTTTTTTAGAGAACAATGACGAATGTAATGGGTCATTAGAGAAAAGAGCGAAGACTCCTAGAATAAAGGAACATCTCTGCAGCTATGTGCACAAATGCCTAGGGTAGAAGTCTGTAGCTGAGTGCACAAACCCCTGCAACTAAGTGGTAGTGTAGGTAGAGTCTGTAAGAAGACCTAAAGTACTAATAAAGAAGATTACTTTAGAAATATCCGTGTTTGATATATTTACTTCCGTTATGAATAAATGTGGTTATGTTATGATGAGTAATGATTTCATGATTTAATGTTGTATTGATGTGTGAATCTATATGTTTTACATTGTTATCTATATGCAAGTGATAATATCTATTTATGCGAAGAGCATATTAATGCATATTGAAGTTATCAAATACTTAAGCTGATGTTGGTAAATATGGAAGTAAGAGTAATTACGGAAGCATGTAAGTGGTTGATTCGCCTAGTTAGGCCCTGTGAACGATAGTCGTAGACCTTCGCGAAGGTCTATAGGCTGATTAAGAGAAGTATATAGATAAGCCCTAATAGGCTTATCGATCTGCATGAAGGCAGAGTTGGGGCATAAAAAAACCTCATAAACATCTCCGGGTGTGAAAACTTTGTTCTAGCATCCCCCCATACTGCTTCAAGTGAGATTTCAGTCTGCGCTCCACGGATTGATGTCAAAAGGGCCAATAGTGTAGGGATTTATTTACCTAAATTAACATTTTACCTGAGTCAGCACCCACTAAGCCAACAGGTGGCCCATCCCATTTTCCATGCTTGCTGGCTTTCATCCCCTATTAATCTCAAGGTGTTCTCAAATGTGTGATTTGTTTCTTTTGTGTATCTAGGTATCTTGGCGCAAGTTGGATATCATTGGCAATGATGTTGTGGGTGTTAATGATAGCCATAAAATTTATCTATTCTTCTCTAATGTAAAGGGGCTCTTTTTATTCTCTTTCCAACACCCTCTTCACCTCCTTAGCCCTAGCCTCCTCATGAGTCATCCAAGATGCAAGGGGCATTAATTGTAAGTGCTCCAACTTTTCATTGGGGTACCACACATTCAAGTCTATTAAGGCCAAGTTGTGCAAGCAGAATTAAGATATCTTGGCCTTATCCTCTAGGGTTCTTTTGTCACATAGCTCAATGAACTGCCTAGAGTCTTAGAAAGGAATAGTCCCCATTGTGCTAGTGTATTTATATGAAATTGCATCCATTGATCTTTGAGGTACGAGGCATATGATTTTGGTGGCATCCTACACTAGAGTGGTTGGCTCATGATGAGACCCCCCATCCTCTTTAAGACAGTGTTCATTGCATTTTCATATTTCTTTATTTTCATTTTTTGTCTTTTGATGCTTTTATAAAAAAGGGAGGCTCATTTGATCCTTAAGAGTCAGGGATGGTGTAAGAAGTAAAAATCTTCCAAGGAAAGTTTATACTTTTAGCCCCATCTCATCATATCAAAGGGATTTGTCCATTTGAAAGTGTGGTAAATAAGCCAACATGGTTTGAAAATAATGAATCATTTTATGATGTGTCCAGAGAAAATATGTTTAGCGAGTCATTATAGAGATGCACCATAACATATTTTGAATAAAGATATCTATCAAGAGGCTCATAGATCATAATAGTATTGAAATTACTATTTTTCTTTGTGTTAGGTAAAAATCGACTCAGATGGTGTTTATTCAAAATATAAAAGAAAAGAATAATATAGCATAATGATCAACAATGAATCAATAGAATAAATCGAAGTTCTTCATATAATAAGCACAAAAGTGTTGCTCAATTGACTAAACGTCAATCATTCAAACATTTGAACAAAAAAATTGAAAAGTGTTGCCTCGAGGGGGGCTGACCTAGGTTCAGCATTAGTTAGCCAAATAAATCCCTACATTATTGGCCCTTTTGGCATCAACCCATTGAGCATGGACTGAAGTCTCACCCGAAGCAGTATGGGGGGACGCTGGAACCAAGTTTCCACACCCATAGATGGCTGTGATGTTATTTTGTTCCTGCTATACCTGCCTTCACACAGGTTTCTTAGCCCTCTGCTCCACCTTTCAGCACCTTCACGAAAGGGTACAATTGGCTTTCACATAACCCTAACCTGCGACTCAAGGACTTTCGCGCTGCTAGGGCAATGAACAACGATATCTCCCAAACTAGGCTAAGTGTCGTACTTATCTTACTAACTGATCTTATTTAGCTTTGCGTAAACAGATGTTCTTGTGTTCACTTAACCAACACATTTATATACATTCGCGCATCATATAAGCATTATAAGTTAAATTCATACCCAACATAACAAGATGCATCAACAGGAAATAAAGACGCAGAAATTGAAGAATACTTCTCTTTACTGATAATTTTGGACGATTACAGACTCGACCCGCCCTGTGCACTCAACTGCATGGGTCCACACACTCAGTTGTGGACATCTACCCTAGGCCTCTGTGCACTCAACTGCAAAGCCTCTACTACGCTATGATCCAAACTTAGAATTCTACCTCAAAGCTATCTCTCATACATCATATCTTCATGTGTTTATCTTCTATTCTTGCTATCAAACTACTTAGAGCTTAGCTCTATTTATATAATCCCATGGTCCACGGAATATGGGTAGATCTTTTACAGTGAACATTACATTTCCAGACTACGGGCAGACAACCCTATGGCTCTTTAAAACCTACGTGCTTTGCAACCACAAAATGCAGAGTCTTTACACTTGGATTACAAAATTTGACCAAAATATGGGCTTTTAGGCCTAAAACTACAATTGGGAGATCTCGTGCCCAACAGGCCCCCAACACAAACATCATGACTCACCCTTGAGTCACTCTGCAGGTGCGGAGATCTTAGTGTGAAGACCTCCTAGATCCGTTTGGATAACCACAACCTCGGCAGCACACTGAGCGACCGCTTGCTAGACTTCTTCCACTCTCTACTCGGTGACTGCTATTGAACTACCACCCTGAATCTTCTGTTGAGTTTCTTGCAGTGTCGTGAGCTATCCTTCAATTGAAGCTATGATCGTATATGCCTCGTCTATCCATGGCTGTAGACATGCATTTAGGACCGCTTCTTTATGCCGAGCAACATCCACCTGTTCCTTAAGCACCTTTGCCTCGTGCATCCGTGCGAGCCTCATTGTAAGAGCGACCATCTACGCAGTCCCTTTGACCTCGTCATATCTTTTTTGTAGCATGCGAACCTCTGTCTCTAGGTTCTCTACATTCGGGTCCTCCTATAGTGTGGTCAGGATCTCAAATGATTGTTCAAAAAGTCACACGCAGTCTGCTACTGCACTGTCGACTGCTGCTATTGTTTTTGTAACAACGGTGTCACATTGTTCTGTGACTTCCAGCAAATTTGAAGGCTAATCCATCAACTACAATTACGTGATCTGCAAGTTCAACTCCAGCTAAATCCTGGCCATCTCTATCCAAGCGTCGCACACCCCTATGGCTAACTTGCAGACGTGCACCTCAACCACTTCTTCTGCCTGAATTTCCAACTTTGGGACCATTCGGCAGGCTTCCTCCACTACTTTCATGATTTTATTATTCTATTCCACTACCTCATTGCGCTATAGGGCCAACTACTCAATATTGATGCATTGCTCGCAAATCATCTGCAGAGCGCGACTCTCCTGGGCCCTACATTCCGCAGTGACTCCATCCTGCACTTCAGCACTCTCTAGGATAGCTTCTACTACCTCAATTTCCTACGTGGCTTCTGCGGCTCCCATTGCTTCTATGTCCATGGCTTCCATGGGCGTTGAAATCATTATATCCAATAGGTCCTACATCTCTTTCGACACTCTCTGATATGCTGAACTTGCTCTCAAAGCCTCAAAATTCGCACGGTCCATACACACCTGATAGCGTGACAACTAAATTTTCAAAATGACAAGTGTTTTTTGCTGGATAGCCACTTCTAATTTATAGGGCTTTTTTAATTCAAATACATCCATTCCCTGCACATTCAGCCCATTAATGCTAGATTGGCGGTAGATTTTCAAGATTCTAATCCATAAATTTCACCTTAAGTGTCTGTCTCTTGCTCCATTTGGCCACAATTCGACCATCAAATCATGAACAGTGACTTTAACAGTCCCTTTCCAGTGGACTTATACGCTATTTCCATGAGAAGCATAGCTACCTTTGCATTGTAGCGGACCTTGTGACACTTCCTTGCTTCGCGTAGTCCAAACATCGCGTGTCTCCCCAACCCGGGCAGTTTAGTTTATAGTCCCGCACCTCCTTTTAATTGTCTAGAGTGCTAAGACTGTGCTACTTTCATTTAGTCACATGGCTAGACCACCAGTGTATGGCTTCAAGTGATTTCCATTCACCTTTCCTGGGAAGGGTTCTCCATTTAACTTGACCAGTTGTACCGTTCCTCCATTGGTAATATTCTTAATAACATAAGGCTCTAACCAGTGCATCCTCAATTTTCTAGGGAATTTATCAAACTTGCTATCATACAACAAAACCAGATCGTTTATCTTAAATGTGCATAGCTTGATGTGTCGATCATGCCATGCATTTTCATGTTGCTTTTGGATGTGTTGATGAAAACTAGCCAAAAATATTTCTTCTTCGAGCTCATCTAGCTATGCGAGCCTCTCTTCTAGGGCTTCGCGATCCATCATACCTATGAGCACTACTATGTGCAAACTAGGCATGATGTATTCTATAAGGATTATGGCTTCCAAACCATAGATAAGCCTAAAAGGGTTTTGTCCCATTAGCTTTTTTCATGTTGTTCGATAAGCCCACAATACTGCAGGTATGTGAAGGTCCCAATCACTTCACTGAGAATTGAAAACCTTGGTAAATGCATTTTCAATCACTTTGTTGAATGCCTTCACTATCTCACTAGCCTGTGGGTGATAAGGTGTGCTCTTCTGGTGATATACCTGAAATTCCTCTGTTATTGCACTAATCATCTCATTCAGGAAGTGTGTACCACGATCACTCATCAAGATTCTTGGACATCCAAATCATGTCCGTACATGCTCAAATAGGAACTTCGTGACCATCGTGCCTATGAAATCCTTCACCGGTTGTGCTTCTTCCCAACGAGTCAAATACTCCATCACAGTGATAATGTACCTCGGCCATGTCTTCCCTTGTGGCTAAATGGGTCCTATAAAATCTATTGCCCACTTCTCGAAAGGTTGCAACATCATTTGTGGATTCAAAGGAATTTTCTCCCTCCATGATGGCTTGCCTGTTCTTTGACATACATTACATGCCTTGCAATATGCTTTTCAATCTTGATGAAGGGTTGGCCACCACAACCCTACACGTAGAATCTTTTGTGCAGTTGGTCTCCCTTCATAATGTCCTCCCATGGTGCCTCAATGAGCGTCTGCGAGGATGCTGCTTTATTCAAACTCAGGTACATCCTATCGCAATATATCATCAGTCCCCATCTTGTGTATATTCCCAGTAATGACAGAGAAATCTACCGCGTACACCACTAATTCCTTCTTTTGTTGGATAGAGTATCCTTCAGGTGCATTTCCTGTCGTTAGGAAGTGTATTATATCCTCAAAATGATCATTCATGACACATACTACAAATAACTACATGTCAATCAATCCTTCTTCCAAGTTAGTAGGTTCCTCCCCTGTTTCGATGCGTGACAGATGATCTAGTCCCACGTTCAATCATCCAGGCTTCATAACAACTTCAAAATCGTACTCTTGGAACAATAAGAGCCATCTGCAGATTCGCCTCCCCAACACAGGCTTATTGACTAGTTAATTCAGCGTAGAGTGATCTGTATACATTTTAAAATGGCCTCCTAGCAAGTAGTACTAGTATCGGTACTTTTGGAAAGCATACACCATGGCTAGCCCCTCACATTCAGTGGTAGAATAGTTATTTTCTTCTTTTGATAATTTGTGGCTTCTGAACGTGATAGGATGGTCCAAGCCTTCACCTCCATCCTTTGTTAGTGCTACCCCCAACGCTATACATGATGCGTCAACATGTACATGAAACTCTTTCTTCCAGTCTGGGAAGATTAGAATCAGCGCAGTAACCATATTTTCTTTTAACATATCCAAGCTTTTCTTATAGTCATAATTCTAGGAGAACGTGACATCCTTCTTCAACAATTTTTCCATCAGTGCGGTGATCTGGGCATTGCCTTTAATAAGCTTTTTGTAATATCCCGTATGTCCCAGAGTAGTGCACAACTATTTCACACTCCTTAGTGCTTCCAAGTTTAGTATCATTGCGATCTTCAGGGGTCTACCATCGGTCCTTGTCTGCAAACCACATGCCCCAATAGGTTCCCAAAAGCAACGAAAAATAGATACTTCTTGAGATGGAGCATGATTTGGTATCCTGCATGTGTTTCCAGCATTAGGCACAAGCGTTCTATGTAGTTCTTAACCAGACCAAACACAGTCTAGTCATCAAAATATACCTCTAGGAACTTATGAATAAATTCCTTAAATGCCGCAACAACCACGTGTGAAAATATTGCAGGCACATCATTCAATCCAAATGGCATTACATTGTATAGAAAATAGCCCCACTCAGTCACAAAGGTTGTCCTTCTCCTATCCTCCAGCGTGATTTTGATTTGGTGCTACCCATAGAACTCATCAGTGAAGGAATATTCTTCCTGGACACCTACATTGTCCAACACTTCATCCATGAACGGATTCAAGAAAGCATCACGCACAGAAGCATCATTCGATTTTATGAGATCCACACATATCTTTATCTCATCCTTCACCTTTTTCTCCTGAACCACCATAAGGCTTACCCAATCAGATTCTTCCACAGGCTCAGTGCTGCCTGCAGGTAGCATCTTATCTAGCTCTGAGCGGACCCTCTCCTTGTATTTTGGATTGAGGCAGTAAGGCCTCTGCTTAACTGGCTTCACGTCAGGTTTTAATGTGATATTCATCACTCCTCGGTTTTTTATTATTCCTTTCATATCTGTAAACATGGTAGGGAATAAGTCCTAGTATTCACGGAGCAATTCAATGACCTTATCCACTATCCCATCTGTTAGTCCTTACAATCTCCTAAGCCGAAAAGGAAATCGAAAAGGGTAACCTCAAACCACTTCAGCTCAGTAGCTTGCACTAGTGAGCATGAGATGGATCTCTCTAAGTCTCTTATGAGTGATATGAATTTAAAGCAGATGAATTTTGGGCTAGATATGTGTATTTTTTTGTGAAATTTTGGTTTTTTAAGCATTTGTTGAACTTAGGGTTTGGAGCCACAAGTAGGTCTAGGTTGTGGGAATACATGAGAAAACATAAGAAGGAGCTAGATGTCAAAATCCATGGTGTAATTTGAGTATTTTTCAGTGTAGTATAGAGGATATAGTGTGGAAGAAACTAATGAGCGTAAATAAACATGATTTCATTAGCTTAGGAAGACAAAACACATAACTATGGAAACTAGATAACATGGCTTGAAAAACAAGAATTCTGAGAATTTTAACACAAGGAATACATAAAAAGAAGAGATACAATGTAGATAAAGATGTTTATACCATGAGAAAGCAAAAAGAATGAAGTACAAGCACCATGAACTCACTGGGCTGAGTTCCTTGAAAATAGCTACAACCTGTATCTGTGTCAGCTGAAAGATGATTACAATGCAAGCCTCCTTCACAAAAAGTTCAACCCTCTTCTCCTAAAGAGAAATGATACATATAGACTCTCCTAGACCATTTTCCCACCTTCAGAAGTCAAATTCCTTGGTGGAGGAACTGACTCCAAGATTCTCTCAACTAGCAAGTGAGAGTGAGAAGGTGAAACTCAAACACTTCATGAAGAGATTTTTTAGGAGTTTTCTTCTTTTGTGAGGCCTAATAAACATAAAAATAACCTATGATGTACATTTATTCATGCCTACATCACCTATCCTTGTATCTAGTGCCATTACATAGATAATCTTGACTTTGACCAAGTTAGACTAGAAACTAGAAATTTTAAACAATGAAATTTTCCAAATAAAAAAACAGAAAGTGTAGAAGCACAGTGCCAACTTTGAGCTAATTTTTAGGTGCCTTCCAGCAGTCAAAATGAAAATCTGAGAGAATGGCCAACTAGCCCTTCAAGTCAAGTTTTTAGAACAGTTTTAATTTCTAAATTTGGAGCACAGGATACCTTCAAAACTCCATTCTCCCAAGGTCACTCCAGAAGCGCAGTGCCTCTCAAAAAATGGTCTAGAATGCTAGTTTTCTACCACTTTTTTACATTTTTCTCCAAAACTAAGCCACCTCTGCGAAATATGGGAAAATTGGTTTTCAGAGGATGGCAAGACCTTTCCAAAAATGTATACCTTTCCTCAAATGGAGGCCTAGAGAAAAATCGCAATGCCTTGGCGTTGCACTTCTGGAGCAGCTGAATTTCTGAAGTTGGACTAAAATTTGTCAAAATACTCAAAATGCTCAAAATTTGCCCAAAATTGGAGGGAATGTGTAAACATAGGTTTGTTATAGCTTCATGGATGCTTCAACAAGCATCTCCAATTTTCCCTCATCATTTTGGTCTTTTTTGGCCTCCTTGAGCTTGTTTTCGAGTTGTTTTAACCTGACATTAGCGATCATGTTTTGAGCTTGATAGTGATGTGCCATGTGTTTGAGAAATTGATTGTCTCTGTTTGCCTTCTCAAGGAGCTTTGCCAAGTGTTCAGTCACCCTATTAAGCCAATATTCCTTGTCTTGATGAACCTCTAGGGCGATCCTATCTTCTAGGTCAAGATCCTCATTAAGCAGAATTTGTTCTTGTTCCTCTTGCAAAGCTTTCTTGAGGCCTCTTGTTCTTGGTATTTTCCTTTTCTAGGATCCACTCCTTTCCTTTGAGTTGACTGTCTTATTTTTCAAGGAATTATATGACATACTTTTATCTTTCCAAATTGATTGCTAGCTCCTTGATTTGATAGTCCTTATCCCTATTTATCTGCCACACGTTTGAAGTCTGATCCTCAGCCTCTGAATCAACCAGTTCAAACTCATGCTCAACTGTATCTTTCTCTTTTGCTGTCGGTTCCTGCTTTGTTGATGAAGAAGGCTTGGCCCCTTTCTCTCTGTGATAAGAAAACACAAGCCTTTGGCCCTTCTTATACACTTTATTCACCTCAGGTTTGGATAGTTGAGTCTTCTCCACTGTTTTTCTAGATGACCCCACCTCCATTTGAATGAAAAATAAACTCTGAGGTATGAATGGAAATGAAGTGATGTGAAGGTGGATTTTGACAAAATGATGGGAGGGGTCTTGGGAAATGTGAGAGGAATTTGAAATATGACAAAAATAATTGAAGGAACAGTGGAAAAATTATTTTCTTTTAGGTGGGGACAACAAGGTTTATGATTTTCCCAAAAACATGTAGGAATGATCTAGGGATTTGCTTTCTGAGTCTTTAAACTTTGTTTGGAGGTGGGTAAAATGGTCAAAATGTATCACTAAACATGTATGCAGGTGTAGGATATCATTTTACATGTTTTGGAAATTAAAAATAATGATGGCCATTTTCACCCTAACATTTCCCATGCAGATTTTGCTACAAACCCTAACTTGAAGAATCATTGACATGAGATGAAATTGGGAAAGAAAAATATGGAGGATGATGGTGTACTTGTTTGTTCGTTAGCTTAGAAGTCAGTAAAATCAAGCTTGAAAGTGAAAAAATGAATTTTGGGAGAATTTTGATGGATTTCAGGGCACTCTATCCTGCGCGCAATGTAATGTTCCTATGCGTAGTGCCAAAGTGTAGCACAGTTCACAGAAGCGCAACACCATATTTCAAACCACCTTTGGAGGCCTTACACTACTTCAAATTGAGATCTTCCTATCTCTTTGGAAATATCTTGAAGTATACTATTAGATAGACACCTAAAGCATGTAATTTGGACACTCCATGAGGGAGAAATATTGATTTTCCCAAGTTCACTCCAAAAACTAAGGGTTTCTCTGACAAACGAGAATCTCCAACTTCTAGAGCACTTTTGGATGCATTACGCTAATCCAAATCATTGTCTGAAGGTACCATTGGAAATATTATGACGTTGGCTACACAATAGAGCCCTTAAGAACTGCCAACACCTGCTCCAAACCCCTGAAAAATTGTCTTGAAGTCAAGATGTCCAAAAGTGCAGCAACACTCCTATAGCAAGTGTATTTGGGGAATTTATTTCAAATCATAACACCTGTGCATAAAATGAAGGAGGTTTTTTTTCCTTGGACTATAATGGACAAAAATCTCTTTCACTTGTGTAAAATTATTCTCCATTTTGTTAGAAACATATTTTGAAGCAAACACATCCCTATGAGAAATGATGAGGCGAGGTAGTATACTGCAACATTGTCTTATTTGAAATCAAATATTACCTTTACCTTTATTTTTCTTTCCCTAAGCTACTAACTCCCTTTACCCACTTAATAACATGATGGACATGCTTTTGGCAACATATGGTATTGTGATGACACATGAAGTCAAACCCTAGACCATGACCTAAAATGAGGAATTTAACCATTTCATGACCCAAGACATTTAAATGAAGATATGATACCTCGAAGAAGACAATGAACATGATGAGTGATGAAGACCATGAGTAAGTGAAGGGAGTATCAGTGACCTAGACACGATAACCAGTGACCAAATTTTTATTTGAAGACTCACTAAAATGACAAAATATTGACTTGACACACTAACAACACCTTGTAAGAGCATATTTGACCACTAGTGATAGGCTGAACTGACTGACACTGACATTGGCTCCAACTGGGGATGGTAGCTCCTTGGAGGTGTTAAGAACACCATAGACCAAGTAGCCTTATCCATTGGGCATGGAGTCATAATGCAAAGACTAAACGCAAACTAAAAATTGACTGACTAATCGGCAGACGTGACTATAAAAAAACATATTAACTGAATGTACTTATGGCAGCAGACCATCAGGATCTTAGGGACTTCACCTCGGGCTTCAAATCTTGATGATAACTGCCCACCTACTGAAGATATATATACAATCTTTTGTAATGATCCCTTCAGTGTAACCAATCCAACAAGTGGCTACTTACTTGAATTATGCTTGTACTTTCCTTGAGCAGGTAGAAAAAACAAAAGTTACGGAACTTCGAGTGTCCACTCAATATGTGCTCATGATCCATTAATACAAGAAAATTCATCTTTCTAGATGGCTACAAAAAATTGGCAATAGGGTCTATAATAATCTAGAACATTAGCATATCCTGAAAGTCAAAAGAAATACAAGCACACTCTTCATTTTCTGAATAATGTGAAAGTGGCTCTAAAACAACCTCTTCTTTATCATTGCTCTCCTCTTCATAATCTACTTGCAATGTTCGATGATTATTCTCTGCCATAATTACATTGTCTGAAACCTTCACACATGCCAATTTAAAATTATGATTTGCATGAATCTTCTATTGAAATAGTGCTTTAGAAAATGGATGAGCTGGAGAGACATGTGAGTGGTGAGCGTTTCAAGATCCTTGTTAATAAATTTCATCAGAAACCTCATCTTGTTTTTCACAATCCTGATATTGAAATAAAACCTTAGAGAAAGAACAATTTGAAAGAACACGTGAATGACTATCTTCATACCTCTCATCCAAAAGACAAGGTTTTGGATGCTCATGGAAAACTTTAAATGCAGCAACCACTTCAAGTATGTTTGATTCCTCATGTGCTTCAACAGGAAGAATATCAATTTGACTGCCACAAGAATCAAGGGAAACAACTTCTTGTTCACTATTTCCTTGCAAAAGTAGATGATCATTGTCATTAGATGGTTCACTGCTTAAGCTTTTTGTACATGCAATTTCAAAATTTTCACTTGGACCAATTTCTTCTTGATTGTTAGGATGCAGATCTGTTTCATCTTCAAGCAAAGAAGGAGTTGATATGTGTTGTGAATGATCCTTTGTATTAAAGCAACTAATCTCTGTTATTTTTTGTTGGGAAGAATATTCATAAAGGGGCTCTATGATCTCATAATATAGACATTCTTCATCACCAAAAGCTTCTTCAAGGTATTGAATGAAGTTTTCACAAGATTCAAAACAATCTTCGAACAACAAGAATGAATGATGATATTTTCCATAAAACTCAAAGAATGTTGTGTGGAATTCTTTAAGAGAGAATAAGCTACATGGCTTCAATTCTTCATACCATGATCGCGCTTTTCCTTCTAGGGTAGCCATAAACATTTTCATCAAACAATCCTAATGAAACTTAATCTCGAGCTTATCTATATGCCAATGAAATTTGATTAGATGCAGAATAGCCTCATCCTCATTTCCATATATGAATTTGGGCAAATTAGTTTTCCAATCTATGCAAGGAATTCGATTCGGAAAGTGAGGAATATGAGCTCGATTCATAAGAGCATACCTTCGAGCAATTGAATTCATCTTGAAAACAATTAAGACACCAACAAGTTCTTCAAACTACAGGTTTTTGAACAGTGGAGTCGCCATGAAAATTTTGAACCTTTGGATTCTTCAACACTGGAGTCACCAGCTGAAAGATGCACAACATTTCTTGTGTCTGATCATTGTTTACCATCAGCAATCAGATCTGACCTTTGTCATTCTTTCCTAGGGAAGATATGATCTTTTGTTCCCCTACAATGTCACCAAAAATGTTAGTCCTTACAATCTCCTAGGCTAAAAAGGAAATCGACAAGGGTAACCTCAAACCACTTCAGCTCAGTAGCTAGCCCTACTGAGCATGAGAAGGATCTCTCTAAGTCTCTTATCAGTGATATGACATTAAAGCAAATGAATTTTAGGCTAGATATGTGTACTTGTCTGTTAAAATTTTGTTTTTTAAGGATTCGTTGAACTTAGGGTTTGGAGCCACAAGTAGGTCTAAGCTGTGGGAATACAGGAGCAAACATGAGAAGGAGCCTGATGTCATAAGACATGGTCTAATTTGAGTATTTTCCAATGTAGTATAGATGACATAGTGTGGAAGAAACTAATGAGCATAAATAAACATGATTTCATTAGCTTAGGAAGACAAAACACATAACTATGAAAACCAGATAACAGAGCTTGAAAAACAAGAATTCTGAGTATTTTATCACAAGGCATTCATAGAAAGTAGATATATAATGTAGATAAATATTTTTATAACATGAGAAAACAAAAATAATGAAGTACAATCACCAGGAATTCACTGGGCTACAATTCCTTGAAAATAGCTGCAAACTGTATCTGTATTAGCTGAAAGATGATTACAATGCAAGCCTCCTTCACAAAAATTTCAACCATCTTCTCCTAAGGAGAAATTATACATATAGACTCTCCTAGACCACTTTCCCACCTTTAGGAGTTGAATTCCTCGGTGGAGGAACTGAATCCAAGATTCTCTCAACCAAGAGGTGAGAGTGAGAAGGTGAAACTCAAACACTTCATGAAGAGTCTGCTTAGGAGTTTGCTTCTTTTATGAGGCCTAATAAACATCAAAAACAACCTATGATCTACATTTATTCATGCCTACATCAACTAGCCTTGTAAATGATGCCATTACATAGTGAATCTTGACTTTGACCAAGTCAGACTAGAAACTAGAAATTTTACACAATGAAATTTTCCAAATAAAAACATAGAAATTGTAGAAGCACATCGCCAACTTTGAGCTGATTTCTAGGTGCCTTCCATGGAGTGGCTTTCTGTGGTGTCCAATTCACTCTATCTTTCTTGTAACATCCTCCTTAGCTATGTGTTTTCTGCCACTTGTTGAGATCTCATAATTCATTCCCTATCTCTCATTTACTGAACTCTCTACCAACCTCTAGTAGCTTTTCTTCCATATGACCCACATCCTCTACATTCCTGTATTTGGAAATTATCGAGAAAGGTGTCCTTCATCTCTCCTTATCAAGCTCAAAGAAGAGAGGGATGGAAATTTTTTGTGGTATTACTCTGCTTCCATCAATGAATCTATAATAAGAGCTCAGATTGGGTTGTGGGATAGGTTCTTGCAGCTCTTTGGACTCTCCTTTAGATTTGTTTGGAGACACTACCCCCTTCCCTACTTGTGTTATTGATTCCTTGCCTTCCCTTTATCCTTACTATCCATCTGGCTACATTTTTTATGTTTCTTGTAGTGCTGACAAAGTTTCCAGTAGGATTGTTTGAGTTTGGTATAGAAGCCTTTTTCCTTTCTGAAATGGGCTCAAATATGACTTGTGATAGGCCTCCTAAAATAAGTGATGGGAGACTGTGGGGAATATTGTTTTTATGTTCCCTCTTCACCTTTTATTTCGATGGAAACTATTTTTTCTTGCTATTTTGGTGAATCCTCAATAAGGATTGGAGTCTTGGTGGATGTTTGTAGTTTCCCTTATTTGATCCTAGTGCACCTCCTTGTTTTGAAATAGAGGGGATCCTCCCCTGTCTCTTCCCTTTTGACATGATAGGTCTGCTCAGGGTAGTCAAGGCAACAACTTCCTCCCTCTCATTTCATTCAGGAGACAACCTTGGAGATTCCTCCCTTTCATTGGTGTGTTCTTCAGGGCTTGTTTCTTCCTTCTATTATTTCTCTTCACCTTTCTCCTCTTCTTCCTCTTCGGGTTCTTCATATTCCTCTTCAGGTTCTTCTTTTTCCTCCACTTGACCACTAGAGGTGTTTTCCCTATAATTTTTCAAGGACTTGTATTTCAATCACATCCTCTCTATCCATGTCTCTAAATGTGGACCATTGAACGGGGATTCTGAGTTGGCTCAAGGAATCCTCTAGTATTAGCATAATAAGTCCATGGTGTGCCAATTGCTGATGTCTTCCTTGTTTGACTTTGAATATCATGTCTATTATTGATTTCAGAAAGAAGTAGGGTATATTGAGTCTCCTGTCAATGGGTATCACCTCCCCAAATCTTAACTCATGGTGGAGTCTAAATTGATAGCCATATACTATACTGAGCATCCCTTCACAAGAGATATATTTGAGAATATGACAACTCACCTCATTCCAAGGGTAGGGAAGGTTTTCCCTTACTATCCCATTTTTTGCCTTTATTGGCTCTTCATCCCTCAAGAAGAATTTTTTCTTTGCAAAAGTTCTTGCATCCTTATCCTCCTTTATCCATGGAATCCCTTGAGGAAGTGTAGTGATTCTGCTAATTACTTCAGGAGTAATTGCAATTAACAGTCCTCTTACTATAGTGGTTACACTGATCTTAGCTTGAGGGTTAAGGGTGATGGAAAATTATTGATCTACATCATCATCGTAGACTTCAATGAGCAGTTGAAAGAATCCCAACTAGTTATGTCTTCTAAATATTTCTACCACAGGGGGGTGGAGGTTTATCTTCGACGTCTTTGTGTGTTCCCTTTCGTTAAACCCTCCTCTCATGTTTCTTCATTGGTTGGCTGTCTGTAGGGAGTTTGGTAGGCTAGCGTTAGTTTTTAGGGGGACTGAGGGTGGTGGATGGCTGCAATTTTTCCCTATCTCCATATAAATTTCAAACTATTCAAAATTCTTTTAAAACACCCAGGCCCACTGTAATCACTTAAAAACTTAAATTTTTATATTCCTAGCTATCAATTGAAAGGATAGGATATATGGGCCACCTACCTGTCACTATGATGCTTTGGATGTTGAGAATTTCTTAGTATATAGACCCTATGAACCTCCTTTTAGCATTCTCTGTGAATTTTCACTATTTCTTATAGCTCCCCGCATTTCCTATAGTTCTTTTTCCCTATAGCGTGGCTAAAATAGGTTTTCCTCCTCGATGGCTCTCTAAGGTGGTCTCAGTCCTCTCTGATATTGAAATGAACAAAGGGTTCATGACAGTTTGGAATATTTTTTTTAAATGGTTGATTTCTTGGAGAGTTTTATTGGTTGGCATTGTACGAGATTTCCTTTTTTGGACCATTGGCCCACTATTATTTATCATGCAAATTCTCCTCATAATCATCACCCACTCTCACATAAGTTATCTTGCCCACATTTTCCACTCATTCTTCTTGATGTGATTTTTCCATGTGTCAGATTGACGAGGAGTTTACTTTTTTGTTTTCGAGCTGAGGGTGCCCAAGTTAACTAACTACCTCCAACTCATAAAACTAACTCTTTCACACTCCTATACTTTTACTATATTTTACTTAGGGAAGAATTAGGATGAGATGTCATACCTATGCCTTCCTTCACTTGGTTGTTGCATGTTAGAGGGTGGTTCTGTTGTACTTCTTTTTGTTCAAGTAAGTGCTTTTCCTTGGTCATTTTTTTGTATATTTCTTCCTGTTGATGTGGTTGCGCTCCTTGTTGTTGTGTGTAGGTGCCTAGTCTTTTTGTTGCAACCAGGCTATAGAGGGGGGTCATTGTGTTTGCAGGGTGTTGTAGCTCTTTTCTTGCCTTGGTACTGAAGGATAATGCATGGACAATTCTTATTGTGAGAGCGGAGGCTGCTACAGGGTTTCCTGTAGTTACTACATGAAAGCTTACGACCTGTAGCTACCTTTTTTATCCTTTTTTAATTTTCTTTCTTCACATGGAGGAGGAATGGGTTGTAATGTAGGAGTGGAAGCATGGCAGTGGAGGAGATGGAGTGGTAAGTGGTGAGGCCAATGATGGCATGGCCCTTGGACTCTCCTTTGTCATATCTCATGTTCGCTTGTTGTGGCATATCTTGGAGTGCCAAAACATTGACTACCATGCAACATATCGATCATGATATATAGTCCAAAACCTCCCTAAAGAATCAAAGGAATTCTACCTTGAAATCGTTTTGAAGAAAATTGCCTAAAACCCTAATTTTTGGCATCAGTGTGTTTTGCTCCACTGCCTACTCATTCTTATAGAAAGTTTCTGAGTTAGACACTCGTGATACCATCATGGGTTTTCATAGAAAAACTCATGCTAAACTCTTTCTGGCAGGGTTTCCCAAATTGGAGGAGAAGCTTCGCTCACTAGAACCTTCGAGAACAACGAACTAGATATTGGTTGTTGTTGATATGGTTGAGCTCTCTTATTTGGGCCTTTTGATCTTATCATCATGGGCTTTTCCCTTGAGAAGTGGACCTTCCTCCCTCTTTATGAATCTCTAACTCCGTATCCCTTCCTCTATATTCACCCCCTTCCATTCCCAAAAGATCATTGATTGTTGCATCCCTTTGTTGAGATTATGCTTACATGGTACCCATTATATCTTGGAGAAGGAGTTCTTGAAGAGTCTTTTCTTGGACTTGGACATCCACCCAAAGGAAGACCTCAACATGAAGACATAGGTTGTATGATTCCCTTTTTAATGTCTTAATATATACATCTAATGTTCACTTTCCATAATTTTGTAAATATTTACGTGATAAGCTTAATGTTCCTTGATCTGTTAAGTAGTTTATGCTTGATATATGTTATATATGCTCTTGTGTCTTTCATAGTATTTTGACCTCTCTTGTAGGTTTCAGGATGTGAAGAATGACTTAAGAGTGAAACATTCAAAGCCATCTATGTGGATCAAGCGATTAGCATCAAAACAAGGTATGTTCCTCTTTCTTATTGAATTTGTCAAGCATAAGATAAGAAAGTGAGTATTAGATTGTTTGGTTTGTTGCTAGGCCCACTCATTGGGCTAGAGGGATCACCTACATCTGTAGAGGGGATTTTCCTTCACAACAGTCCCTTATTATTTTTCCTTGTTTTTCCTTTTTCATTTTTTTCAAACATAAAATAGTCTTCAACAATTTGGTGAGATGGAAGCTAAGACACTTCCAAGAAAATTCACTTCCTTGGTTATGCTACTAATGAAATCTTCCCTTGACAAAGGCATTTTATAGTCTTTCAATATGTATCCATTAACCAACAAGGGGATACCTTCATCATCAATGGTCCTTATTTGCACAACCCCATTATCATGGAACTTCTCTATTAAATATGGGCCCAGCCAGCTCGTCATCAATTTTCCTTTGAAGTCCTTAAACATGGAGTGATATTGCAAATCCCAATCACGTTCTTGAAAAACTTTCTCTTTGATGTTTTTTCATGGCAAACCTTTGTTTGTACTTGAGTCACCTCCATCTCTAGGAGGTCATGCATCCTAAATTAATCTAAACCATTGTGTTGGAGCAACCTCTCTTGTTGTGACTTTGTAACATCCAAATCCAATTGTGCTTCCATTCTCAAAGTGTCATACTCAAACTAAATCGAGAGTAGAGTCTTCTTTCATAGACCAAATCATAAGGGGTGAAGCCAGTGGTTATCTTCCAGCATGTATTATATGCCAAAGTTGGCTCCACTAGTCTGTCATCCCAATAATTTATGCTCATGTTCACAACCTCCATGACAATGCTTTCTAATGATATATTGGTAACATCTACTTATCCATTGGCCCGAGGATGATAAGGAGTTGACCTCATGTGGTTGATCATATGCTGACTCAACACCTTTTTAATCAGTTGTGAGGTGAATTGAGTGCCTTGATAAGTGGTTAGCTCTCTAGCATACCCAAACTTGTAAATTCATTCTCCCTTAACAACTCATCCACTTTATCCTTTGTTGATACCTTGATAGACTTGGTTTCAGCCCACTTTGTTAAATAATTAGTGCACAAAATTATGTACTTTTTATTCACTGATTGTGGATCAATGGGCCCAATGAAATACATGCCCCACATGTCAAATTGATAAAGAGTCACTTGAGCTTGAAAACGCATTTCATCCATGGGAGTAGGTTTCGCCATTCATTTGCACTAGTCACATCGACTAGCGTATCTTCTTTCGTCTTGGTAGAGAGTGGGCCAGTAGTAGCCAGCTTGGAGTACCTTGAAGGTTGTCCCCTTGGTTGCAATGTGACCTCCACAAGGCCCATCATGACAAACTAGAAGGATGTCAAAGTCTTACTCCTCTCTTACAAATCTCCTCAGAATTTTACCTCGGCCTAGATTGGAAAGATTGTCCCCAATCCAAGTGAATGGAGCACTCTTCCTTATATTCTCTTTTTTTTCCTTACAGGAAATATTTGGAGGGAATTTTGCAACCACTAAGTAGTTGGCTATGTTAAAAAACCATGGAGAGAGAACTAAAATAGAAAATAAATTCTCATCTGGCAGCTAATCGTTAACCATTCCTTCCTCACCTACAGTCAAAGCAAGTTTAGACAAGCAAATTGCAACTACATTTTCTCTACCATGCTTATCAATGACAATTAGATCAAGATGTTGTAATAAAAAGAAACCATTTAATAATATTGGCATTCACATCAAGATGTTTCATCAAATATTTAATGGCAGCATGGTTAGTATGTACGAAATTATCATAACCAGTGATGTAATGTCTAAAATTATTTAAGGAATGGACAAAAACTAGGAGCTCTTTTTCAGTCACGTTATAGTTCAATTCAGCCTTGGACAATTTTTTGTTGATGAAATAAACGGAATAAGGAAACATGTCATCTATTTGGCCTAGAGCTTCTCCTATAGCTTTTGCAAAGGAATTAGCATGGATGCACCAAGCAAGAGTCCAGTGGTGCAGTACTAAACTTGTCCTTTAGGCTTTCTAGGGCCTCTTGGGAGCTTTCTGACTAGAAAAATTTAGTGTCCTTGGCCCATAGTCCAAACAAAGGTGAGGATACTTGGGTAAAGTCCTTTGTGAACCTCCTATTGTATCCATATAAGCCCAAGAAACTTTTGACTTTTCACTGATCTGATGAGTAGCGACCCCCTTTATCAAATAAATTTTATTTGGGTCTACTTGCAATTCTTCCTGGGATATTAAGTGACCTAGAAAATTTCCTGCATTCATCAAGAACTCACACTTATTAGGACTATCAGAGAAGTTCATTTCAATGCATTTATTTAATTCCTTCCCTGAGTTAGAGAGAGCCTCCAAGAAATCACACCCATAGGGAGTGAAATTGTCAATATAAGTTTTGACAGAGTCATGGAATAAATATGTAAAGATGCTCAAGACTATTGTCTAAAAAATGGTAGTGGAATTACATAATACAAGAAACAGAATATCTTCTTTCCTGCAAAACCATCTAAGACTTGATCAATGAAAAGTAGAGGGAAATTGTACTTTTTTGAGGGTTTTTTTAGCTCTCTATAGTCCTCACAAATCCTCCATTTTCCATTCTTCTTTGGGATTAGAACCAGAGGAGACACCCACTAGCTATCTAAGATGGTGTAAATGAACCATGCATCCAACAACTTTTGTAGTTCTTCTTTAACTATGTCTTTGAGGGTTGGCTTCATTCTCCTTTGAGGTTGGTGCACTCGCTTTCAACCTTCCTTGATGTAAATGTGGTAAGTACACACTGAAGGGTGCACTCCCTTCATTTCCTTATAACTCCAAGCAAAGGAATCCAAATGATCTCTTAGCATGTTACATAACTCATTTTTTTGATGTGCATACAAAGAGGGGTTGATTTGCAATGTTCTATCTAGACCAAATTATATAATCTTGACATGAGTAGGACTTGAGTCATCTAGGCACAAATCATTCCAAGGGTTATCGTCAGCCTCCTTTACTAACTCATTAAGAGACATGGTGTTTGAGGGATGATTCTAGAGAATTTGATCAATCAAGTTGTCTTCATTAGGTTCCCCCCCTCCTATAGCATCATCTAGGGTACAAATTGGGTAAGATGTGGTAGATTACACTTCCTCTTCCCCCTACCCTTCCAACCATAAATGTAAGTCATGCTCTAGAGATGGTTGAGTCGGAGGATACAAGACCAATTGTTTTGGAAAATGCCCATTTTTAATGGTCATATTCTAAGCCCTACAACTTATGTAAGCATCAGTAGTGGCTAACCATGGCCTTCCATGGATGAGAGGCTAACCATTGAACTTTATATTAGGTTGGAGAATTAAGAAATCTAAAAGGTATTCGTAGGAATCAATGGAGACCATAACAACCTCAACAACTCCCTTAATAGCTATTATGGATTTGTCTACAAGCTCCAAGACTATTGCGGCCTTCCTTAATTATCCTTGGAGATTCAGTTTCAGCATAGTGTCTTTAGTCGTCATATTGATGGTAGCCCAAATATCGATCAAGGTATGGGGGATAATGATACCGTTGATGTGCACATCTACCGTAAGACTTCCAAGGTCTAGATAGTTCGGTTAAATCACTCACCCCAACATTAAGTCAAATAGTTTTCAGATGACATTAATGGTAGGGATGTATTTCTTTCTCTTCCTAAGATTCTTATCCTTTATTAACTTGTTATAAGATGGATTAATATTTCAGGAAAAGGAGGTGGATTGGCTGGAAGAACACACTCTTCCTTTTCCACTTCAAGCTCCTCACATGGAGATGGAGGTTGATGATATTGAAGAAGTATTCCAGACCTTAGATTTATTTATTTAATTTCCACATCATAGGGAATGTAATATGTCTCTCCACTATAGACCTTTTATGCTTGTTTGTTATTCAGGTTCAAATTTGGTTGAGCAAACATATTAGGTTGCTTAAGTGGAGCAAGGTGAAGGAGTTGTGGTTGAGGTGGAGGTGGAGGAATTAAGGCTGGAGATTGGTTGTATCGAGGTCTCCAACCCTGTGATGGTGTATTCCACTGAGTTTATGGGGGAGAATATGGCTGAAATGATTGATTGGCAAGTTGGGAATGGTATTGAGGTGGAAAAGACCCAGGAGAAGTTGTGGACCATGAAGGATAAGAGGAGGACACCAAGGGGGAATGGATGAATTTTGGTTAGGGTTGTAATATGAACAGGATGCCCCTTGCATGCCTTTCTAGTATGGTGGAGGTCCTTGAGGCCTCCTTTGGTTGATATTGTAGAGTTGTCCAGTCACACCTTCAGTTCCTTTGATACCCAACTTTCAATCCATGTAGAGAGGGGCACCTTCCTCTAGAGTGGTTCTCCTCACAAACCGAGAAGATCTCTATAAGGTTCAATCAACATTCATTTCTAGGGTGACTCCTAGTGCATCTAAGGAAAAATATAGGTAAGGCTCTTTCTGCTTCCTTGTGCTTCCTCTTGATCTACATGGTGTCGATTTGCAGGGCAAGGGTATGCATCATTTCACTCTTAAATTCTTCCAACATGTTCCCAATTTCACTTTTGATGGATGTGTTTTAGGAGGATGAATTGTCTAAATCTTGAGTAATCCTATCCTTCTTTTTGGCTTCTCTAGAATGATTTTTGAAAACTATATTGATACCATCATAATATAATTGGTAGTTGTCTCCTCCTGACAACATGTTTAGGGTTTCTAGGAAACCTTCCCTGATTCCTGTAAGAAGGACTAGCTTCAGTGGTTCAGGATCAAGGGTGTATCTTGTCCTTTTGTAGCTGAGTTGGAACCTTTCCTCATAATCTTCCAAAGATTCATCATGTTCCAAGGTCATTCTAAATATTTCCTCTTGCACGTATTTGGACCTATAGTAATCCTTGTACTTGTTGTTGAAGGCTTGTTGCATTTCAGCCCAGGTAGTGATGTTATCCCTAGGTAAACCCATGAATCAACACAAGGCTACATCCTTTAGGGTCTATGGGAAAAACTTCAACATCTGGTTGTCAGAGGTATAATCATAAGTTCTGCAGATGACAAAAAACTCAAACAAGGAGGTATCGCAGTCCTCTGAGGTTAATCCATGGGAGTGTGCAAGGGTAGAGGCGCTTATTTTTTCCATCCTATCATCTCCATTAATTTCTCTAATGGGAAAAGCAACCTTAGTTATGTTTTCAACTCCATTTTTGTTTTCAATTCCATTTCTATTTTTAGCGATGGTGTAAGTTGGAGGAATGGCTTCTTCTTCTTCTTCCCCAATAGGATCTTCAAAGACCTCGTTGTTGGCCTAATGGGTCCTCTAGCTCACAACCACCGAAAAAGAGGGGAGGTTGGCTACTTGACTGTATAGGGGTATTTGGCCAACAAATTCTTAAGTTGTCTCTACTCTTATGAGGCATGAAATAACTTTTATTTATTATAGGGTTTCTTTCAAAACTACTTGTATAATGGAAAGAAATTAGAAATTTCAACTATTTGTTGAATGTAACCACTTGCAGAATGGAAATAAAACATAAATTGCAACTATTTTCTGAATGGAACTACTTGGGGAATAGAAAGAAAGCATAAATTGCAACTATCTATTGAATGCAAAACAAAAGGAAATCATGAATTGCATCTATTTTATGGATGTCAAATCAGAAAGAAAGCAGAAATCACATCTACCTAGACACCACCCTAGCAACAGTGCCAAAAAAAGTGATGAGCCCCAGTATTGCAGAAAGGATAATAAAACTCCTCGGGCGATCAAATTTACCTTATCAACCCATGTTTTGTACAAACTTGGAGGTGATAGTGCTATATGCACAGGAGATGCATCAATCTACTCTTGTCACTTCTTAATTGGGGCGATAGACCACTAGGGTTTTTAAAACAAGTTTCCTATTAAGTAGAAGGAGGTTGACTATTGAGAGTGAATGTAAACCTCTCTTTAATGCAGAAAGTAAATTATTGCCTATGTTAAAGAAATGAAAGTGTTGAATAGAAAGTGATATCGAAATGACATGAAATCACCAAGCTAGGAATTAACACACATTACTTGTAAAGGAGGCTTAATTTAAACTTTCACTCTATCGTATAGTTATCTAGACTAAGTAGGCATGGAAATAATCCTAATATTTTTAGGACTGATGTATGCATACAATAGCTAAATATTGCAGAAAAGAGTATTTTGGTTTTTCAATTTGGAAATGTAAATGTTAAACTAATCAAGATGATTTTTTCCATGGGAGGAAGGTATGAGAAATCTGGTCAAAAATGGTATTAAGGGGTGTGGAGGTCAAGTTGAACACCTATCCTAGGCTCTTATCATTATTTCTTTACAAACGATTCTAAAAATAGGCTGCTACATGGTTTCCTGTAGTTTCTACATGATTTCTTGTAGTTACTACAGAATGTCCTTGATTACTACACGAAACTTAACTGAAATCTATAAGAAGGTAGGGAAGGTGATTAAGAAAGTTATTTAGTGATGGCTAGTGGATCAAATCTATTGATTGGGATTCTTTCTAATCTACATAAAACTTAAGGAACCAAAATGAAAAATGCAAGTTCTTCTAAGAAATCATGAAAAATGACCTACTCAATGAGAAATTGTAAGCTATGTAATAACAAAATGATAACTTTGTTTTTGGGACTATGAGAGTGGGCCCCTAAAACCATGATCCCATGATGGATATGAGGACAAGGCCATTGGCACAATATTTTCTAAAGTCTTTTCTTTCACTACTGTAATAATGATCTACTTATCCGACTAATGGAAGAAAAACTAACCAGACATTCAAATACTTGCAAATTAAATCAAAAATAAATAATTGCAGTAGCTAATCTATGATTCTAATCTCGGATACATGTGCAAAAAGAAGAGGAACCTCTCTTTCTAAAGTTTGGCCCTAACCAAAAAGCTTCAACCCTCTAATTTAACTTAGTGTTGGATAAGAGAAACCCTCTTCATTATCACCAAAATGTCAAAAATAACATGAAAATAACAATCACAATATCTTAAGCTCACAATTTCTTCTTGGCTACAATAAAAAGTCCAATCCTAATGAGGCCCTAAGCCTTCTTTTCTATACACCTGAAGCTACCAAAAACCTCCTTAGAATTAGGGAGGCTTGGATCCCAAACTTGAGATTAATTTGTCTTCAACTATCACTAGCATGGCTGCCAATGAACTCGGTGGGCTTTGCTGCTTGTAACTCTTAGATGATGAGATCTGGTGGAGGAATATTCGAGTAATTAAGGAGTTAAGGAGGGAGACCCAATCTCCTAAAATATCTATTTCTGTTCTACTTCGCATTCCTGCACTTGAATTAGCCAAAAATTGCTCCAAATCCTACAATTAATGTACATTAGGACGCATGACATAACATCTCACCTTTACCCTTCTCACTAAGTGAAATATAATAAAATATGTAAAGAAATGTGTGAACAGTTGATTTTAATAAGCTGCAGAGTGGCATTAAGGCCCATATAGTTTACCTACTGATGAGCCGCATCATTTCTACTCATACAATACACATTTTCTGACTTGCTAAAGGTTAATGTGTTACTTATATATTGTGATGTGCTACTAAACACTAATGATTCAATAATTGTGTAAAGAAAATGGAAAATTTGGTATAACTTGATCATAGGAAACAATATTGTTTAAGCCCCCCAGTATTGTTAAAGGTTTTCAATAATTACATATTAAGAAAACAAAAAAAGTTTGGGCTATATATTTTGTGTACGAAAAGAAGATGGAAGAAAATATTTAATCAAATTCAAATTCAACATCCATACAAGCCAACAATGGATTCTCTATATTCCCTCCCTCCTTAATCATGGATCCTTCTCAATCATAGATAAACAAAGTCTCACTATCTTGGCTAGTCAATATCCACATTAAATTTTGTTCTTCCATTAGTATCATCTAAAGGGCATTGATTAGTGTGTGGTGATAACAAATGAATTATCTTTTGTCCCTCTTCCATGGCCCATTCATGATAAATTTACTTTGGAGGAGTTATAGTAATACAAGTGTCACCTCAACAACTTACATTGTTTCAGATCAATATGGATATGAAAGTTGCAGGGAGGGGAAAACAAAATTGTGCATTGACACAATTTTGCATCAGATCTTTCATTTCTTGGTACTTTCACAATATATGTTCCTGATTTAAATGGTCAATAAAGCAATCAACATCAAATTTCTCTTTAAAATAATGGGAAAGTCTAAGAATGGGGGTCTCAATATCATTTTCGATATCTACACTATAACCTATCATGGTGACTCCTACTGAGAATATTCTTATGAAGGTTGTTTTCTTGTAAAATATATAAAACCAAGATGGAGTGAGATAAACATGTCAAACACTTTACATCTACAGTACTTTTCCTACACACCATCTGGATCTAACCTAATAAGTTTTGTGCAGGAGGTGTGGAAGATACATATGTGTGAATGTATCGTCTACATGCTCCTTTTCCTATACACATCCCCACTTCCAAACTTTCACAAACATGGCCCCCTCCATGCACTTCTCCCTCCATCGCACATGAAACTTCTTTTTCACTCATATGAATTCTTTTTAATACAATATATGAAAAAAGACACTCAATAAAATAATTAGAGAAAAAAAAGTCTACTTATAAGTTCTTCTCTTACATTATGTACTTCAATTTATTATCTTCTATTTTTATATCTGAATTATAGCATTTCCTAATTATATTATTCTATCATAATTCCTTATATATTAATAAATTAATTAGCAATTTTGGCTTATTAAAATTCACGATATGAAATTTTTGGCTTAAGTATAAAATAAGTGGACTAGGATAATAATGTGATTCTGGATTGACATGAACAACTAATGCGATCAATATTAATTGAAACTTTTGACATATTAAATATTTGGGCATGAAAAACTCGACTTATGTGTGCACTAAATGGACTAGGTAATATGTTAATAATATGACTTTAGATTAACATAAATAACTAATCCTATAACTACGAAAAGAGAATGTAACTATACTACCTTACAATTGTCCCACTTATTATTTATCTATCTGTTATATTTTGCGTTGATATGAAAAGAAATGCAACGAGCAAAGTAGACATATAAAAAAAATATTCTCACTTTAGTTTCCATACCTGAAGACAAGGTAATAACATACACAAATATGAATCAAAAGGCAATATCATACAAATGAATCGAAAACATTGGAAATAAAGAAGAAATAAAGAAGAGAAAAAATGATATATAAAAATAGATTAATTGAAAACATGGGAAGTAAAGAAAAGGAAAAATGATATATAAAGATAGATTGAGAAAGATTTAACGTGAAATGAAATAAAACTATGTAACTCTAAATGTGAGAATGGATTGAATCTTCGACAATAGAAAACATTTCGGCTAAAAATGGAAAGGGTTTTGAATCAAAGAAAACACTTTGAATATATTAAATTAGTTTGAATAGTTCAAAATTTCTCATAAACAACAAAATTTAAGAGCCCTTTAATGAATATCGTGACATAAGTTAGGGTTCATTAAAGGGAATTGTTGTTTTCAAGTGCATTAATACCATGTTTAATAAATTATGTTCTTAAAGTTCGAAATCTTTGACTCAATCCCTCATATAAGAGGTTAACGATTATGACACTTGTGTATTACATGGTTAAAATATGCGAAATGGAAAATAATTTATGATTCAAGTGATGATGACCACAATGGAAAATATGTTTTGCATATGAACTTTTAAATAGAATATTTAGAGACTCAAGATTATAATTTTTCTTTAGTTAAATTATCTTTCTTTAACACTTAGTATGCATTATTACTTATTTAATAATATATTCCTGATATGTTCTAAATATGATATGATCCCATAATTCATATTTTCTTTTACACTAACAACTATATGTTAGTATATTGACTTAGCGTTTAATGAAGCCGAAAAATTATTTTTAAATGATTTATTGTAAGAAAATTTTAAGTGTACTATTTTCTGCGTTACACTAATATAGTTATTTTCTTTGTACGTCCAATGAATACTTCGCTCTTTTAAATTTCAACAACGTAATAAATCAATACTGATCGTTGTCGCATTTATATAGTTGTGTTTGACCTAAGAAAAATGGGCTTCTTTTAACAATTATTTATAGCAATTGATAAAAAGAAAATAACCCTCATGATCTTCAAATAAATGTCATGGCCTATTAAGTGTGAAACCATACAATAATAAATATCAAGGCGGTATAGCTAGAGTTTTTCTGTCATTTACTCAATTATTGAATTTTGAAATGTATGAAATAGCTATTTTGTAGATATTCTTGCTTATTTTAAGTACCCACATCCACACCAAATTACTAGCCGGTGTTATAGACTTCAGATATCTTTGTGTATATTTATGTTGTAAGTATGATAAAAAAAGTTCAATAGTCTTGATAAGCCCAATTTCAGGATGCATGCAGCTACTGCAACAATGCTCTTCCTATCATGGATGATGGAGAGCCTAAAAATCAATTGGAAGTTATTGCATATGTTGAAGATATATATAACTTCTACTAGAATATTGAGGTGTGTCTCTCTGTCAATTATTGCATTTTTTTGGGAATGTTAAGGTAATTTTTTATTTCCTTTTAAGTAAAAAAATTGCAGCACCATATGTCCATTCGCTGCATACCTCCAGATTATATGACAAGGCAGGTTGAAATCAATGAGAAAATGAGGGCAATCTCGATTGATTGGTTGATAGAGGTAAAAATCTTTTCATGTGCTAGTTTCATTTTCTCAAACTTGTATCTACAAGACATCTATATTAGCTATTTCTTAGGCTTGATATTGAAATCTTAAATTGGCATAGAACTTTTCACTTTGGGATTCTTAGTGCATTGTACATTGTTTGGATAGGATTTTAGAAATGAGTCAGAAAGTTGAAGACACCAATCTATATTATTTGGAAAATTGGCTTTGGAGTATAATTTAAAGAGTAATTAAAATTATTTAAATAATTCACCAAAGTTATTTTTAATTATTTTTTGATGTTCTAAATTTTCATCTATTATTATTTTTTTAAGCTTCATCCACCATATTAAATTTGTATGATTATAATTTTTTTTTAATGTTTTAAATTTCCAACTATTATTATTTTTTTAAGATTTATATACGATATTAAATTTGTATCATTAGTAGTGAGTACTATTGCTTAGTTTAAATAAGAATAAATATAATTAGAATATTAATATTTGTGTTATTAAAATTGTTTAGAAAATCATAATGACACAAATTTAATATCATGCATAAAGCTTAAAAAATAATAATAGATTGAAATTTAAAACATAAGAAAAATCAAAATAACTTTGGTGAGTTATTTAAATACTTTTAATTGCTTTCACTTGAAAAGATCAAAAGAATAATAATGTGGATTGCAAAATATAATACACTTAATACTTTAATTTAATTTATTTTATTATTTTAAATTAGGTTAGGGGACATTATATATAAATTATTTTAATAATATTTATACCCTTAAAAATTCAAAGACCCTTCAATTTACATATTAATTACAAATTCACTTTGCAAATTAATTAGAATTGTCATATTTAAATTTAAGCTATTTCATGCTATAAAGATATGAAATATCTATTTTTATGAAACCAAGATACCAAACTAAGAAAAGAACCATATGATATTGAAATGTTAGGTAACATAAAGTTATTTACATAAATAAATTCTCAAATAAATATTTTATATACATTATCATAATTACAAAACTAAATGTATTAACAAATATTTCTAAATTTTAGCACATATTATTTTCAAATGTCATTTTATTTTAATAAATTGTTCAATGCAAGTCATTCAAACAAGTGTGTAAATACCTTTTTAGTATTTTGAAAACAAATTCACAAATTTGCCGCTGCCATGAATAGGGTTGTCTACTAAAATAGAATTCATGGTGCCCCTTTTTTGTTTGTTAAATAAATTTCAAAGCTTTTAAAATTAATGCTATCCTACATGGTTGTGATCATCATCCATTCAGATGCCTCTCTTTGCACTTGCATAGTCGGTATTCTTTGTGGTAGCGATCACTTTCAAAGTTTGGGCTTGGAAAAAAATTGCAACGCTAAAAAATTATCTTGGACTTCATCCGAAATGATGGAGAAGAATAGTTTCTTTACAAATACATTCAATTTTTTTTTTTACTTTCGCTAAATATACAACAAGTGCTCCAATTAATATCAATAAACACATCATGCACTTCCTGATATTCTCCGTATGAGTTTAATTTTCATTATTTATTGAGTTTGTGTTGATTAACTAGTATATAGAATGACGTGACATTTTTATTAAATTAATTGTAGGGTTACTATATAGAATTAAGTGACACGAGTAATTTTATGGTGGGTTGTGCTATAATTATTGTTTTTTATTATTTACATTGGTATAACAAAAGATTATATGGTACAACAAATTACAGATTTTGTGATATAATGTAATCATTGTACATTCATAAGTGAACCAGTCAAAATTGAAATAAATATTAAAAAATAAAAAATTAATTTTTTTTTTTTTTCAAAAGTAAACATTAGATAAGATCATTTAATTTTTGGTAATTTTAAAATTAATGTCAATATCAATATTTTTTTAATACTTTATTACCTTACTCGCATGGATTAGTAATAATTATAATTATTTTTAAAATATATCTATTTAATAATACATTTATTTAAAATTAATATAATAATTACTCATCCCTATTTAAATAATCAAATTACAACTAAAATTCCATTAAAAAAGAGAAGTGATATCTTTATTCCACGAAGTGTAATGAGATGCCCTATTCTTTCTATCACATGTTTTAATTTATTATGTCATCATTCATTACTCTCGCCTTAATGAGCACCTATAAATATCATTTTATAATGTTCTTATCACACGCGATTATTAATATATTTATCTTCTTTATTCTCATTGTTGTTAATTGCAAACATATAAAATAATTGTAGAGTTGGTATATAGAATGAACTGACACGAGTGCCTTATTACGAGCTTTACTGTAATTATTGTTTTTTAATAATTGTATTGGTACAACAAAAGAGTTTATGGTACAACAAATTATAGATTTTGTGGTACAATTTAATGACTGTAAAACAAGAGGTAAACCAATCAAAATTGAAATAAGTATATTTAAAAAAATAAAAAATATAAATAATTAATTTTTTTCAAAAGTAAACATTAGATAAAATCATTTAATTTTTAGTATATTTAAAATTAATGTCAACATCAATAATTTTTTAATATGCTTTGGTGAGGAATAATAAAGCTTTTAGTAGGTCTAATGTTTTATGAATATGTTGAATAATTTTATTTATTCAAAACTTCCAAAAATATCTTAATGGTTTTTCTTGAATATTATTGGCAGTTTGGATTTTGAAACATCACTTTAAAATAGACCAACATAGATCCATCTTAAATACGGATGTAACATCTAAACTTATTTAAATGTTATATTTGGTGTACTTATTTAATTATTTAATTTTTGAAATTTTTGGGTTTTTTTTTTTAATTTTATTTTGGCTAATATGAACAAAATTTTAACTTTGATGAAGGAAGGACAGTGTTACAAATTACACTGGATTAATTGTCATGAACGTCGAACACCCTTACACATTATACTGGATCGTAGAATAAACCTCTCAATGTAATAAAACTTCGAGCTATATAATATTTTCTAAATTGTTTTTATCTGTCTTATATAAATAAAGTATTTTATAAATTGTTTTTATCTGACTTATATAAATAACTTTTTTATTCATTTTAATTTTTTATAAACAAGTTTATCACACTTATTAGTAATGTTCCATATGTCATTTAATCTTTTGTAAAATAGTGTATAATAATTTAAAGAAAAAAATCCCCTTAAAGAGAGATATTCCACATTGATAATAACTTATCACATTGATCACAATCCATTGCATTTACCTTCCTAAATCTTTACGGAATAAATTTTGTAATAGAAATAAGTATATTTTAATAAATTAATTATTATGGGCTTTTACTCTTTGAAATATATAAATAAATTTAATATATTAATTTTTTTAATATAAATTACACCAAAATTTAAAAATTTATATAAATTTATTATTCTAAGACAAATCTATATTCAAATTTGAAAAAAACACAAACATCTACTAACTAAATTATGCTATTAAAATATGCCACATTCGCAACATTGATATGACACTCTAATAATAACAAAAGCACATTGTTATAAACCACGAGAGGCACTTAATGTTACTAACTAAATTATGCTATTAAAATATGCCACATTCGCAACATTGATATGACACTCTCATAATAACAAAAGCACATTGTTAACAACCACGACAAGCACTTAATGTTATAAATGAGCGGGGGAGGATTATAAATCACATTAAGCTATACATTGTGTGGTATTGAAGTATAGGCTAAAGTTATATAATGCCTTCAACAATAATAAAATGAAAAGAAGGGCTCGACGTTCTAATAAATTTTTGTTGACATTGCAATGGTGAATTAATGCCTTCCCACGTGAATGTCTCATCCAATTTTCCCTTGAAATATGGTCCGCTAAGTCATTGTTTCTATTTTACAAATGTTGAAGCTGCAGTACTGCAAAATTATTGCTTTTTATTGATTATATTGGTACAATAAATTGTAGATTTTGTGGTACAATGTAATCATTGTAAAATAAAAGATGAACCAATCAAATTTGAAATAATTATATTTAGAAGAAAAAAAATCAAAAGTAAACATTAGATAAAATCGTTTAATTTTTACTAAATTTAAAATTAATATCAACATCAATATTTTTTAAATACTTTATTACCCAAGAGTAACACAGAATAATAATATTGAATAAAAATCAAAACATTGAATAATTTTATATATAAAATATCGTGAGGGTAGAATTATATTCTTATAAGAATCAGTGGAACACCAAAAGCTATAATGATATTTTACAAAACGAAACATTATAAAGGTTGACTTTAACTAAATCCTAAGTTAATGGATTGCAAGAATTTTAAGTTTACGTGGATGTTAGTAAATTAAACCATTTATTTCTCTTACTATTAATAATATAGATAATTAAGATATGGATGTTGGTAAAACAAATAACTATTATTTTTACCATTAATAATATAGATATTAATTTTGTAATGACGTAATTAGATATAAAATGTTAATTTTTTACTATTAATAATTACATAATTAATTTTCTATTAATGTGATTATAAGAAAGATTAAATCTTTAAGATTAAATGGATTTAAAAATCGACATTCTAGTCCATAGAAGTACAAAAGGTCATATATTTTTAAGTGGTAAAGTTTAACGATTGTAATTACAGTATTTAAGTGTTGGAAAGGTTTTTGACACCTCCGCAACAACATTTTGACAATAAATTTAAGTATAAATGAATACAAATTTTACAATTTGTCAATTAAATTAATTTGAAGGGTTATGAAATGCAGTGTCACATACCTTCTATTGTCATAAATGATACATTAAAATCACATAGTGAGTATATTTTTGTTACAACTATAAACCATGCTATGATGTTGGCCCATATTATCTTGAAAAGTGAAAAACAAAAAACAAAAATCCTAAGCTTCACATTGAAAAGCTAATCTTCACATTGATGAAACTGTGATGTCCGGTCACTATGATTGATTATCTAAGTGCGTTGCAAGGATTTTGACACCTACAAAATGATATTGAGAACTTAAGCATTGATTTAAATTGATCAACAAGCATTCTTGACCCGCCCTTCATATCAAAGTGAACAAGTATATTATTTCAGCAAGTGATTTAAAGTACAAATAACATTTGAATTTGTAAATTTGACGAAAATTAAAGAATTCAAATATTTTTATTTAAAGATTGGCTTGTAGGTACTTTATTGTAAACTGATCAAATGCTTGGAGGATAATTAAATTATATTTTTATTTGTAGAAAAATTTGAAGTTTGCACATTAACCTACGCATTTTGGTTTAATTATTATAAATTTAATATTAGCACAAATATATTAATTCGTGTGATTGATATATGTTAACAAGTGTACATTTATGACGTGTATGATTATATTAATAAATGTGTTTAATATATCTTGATAAAGAGAAATGGTGTGTATTTAGTAGGAGTAATGATATTGATATTAATAAATCTATATTTATGATAATAATTACTATATTATAAATTATCTTTATTAAAATAATATGTTATAATAATTATTATTGTATTATAGTAATACGATAATATTATTGATATTACCATAGGAGGCATGAGCATGAGGGGTAGTTTTTTTTCCGAACAAATAGAGATTAAATACACTGGGGAATTGTGAATTTGTAATAATAATTTGGTAGAACTTATGTCTCTATGGCTTGGTCTAAAACTGGCCATAGACTAAGGTATACATCAATTTCGTTGTTCTTGGGGATTCGATAGTAAACATTCAAAAAAATCCATAAAGATAAGGAGCATTGTGAGCATGTTTGCCTTAACATAGATTTAAGGATCAGAGAGAAAATAACAAAGTTTGACACAATTAATTTTTATCATATAAGAAGAGAAAATAATGGATTTGTTGAGCAGCAAACATTGGGGCTTTCCTATAAAAAGCTAATTTATGACTTAATCAAGGTGCAAAAACACACCATCATATCCCATGATATTTATTAATCTTAATAATGACACAATAGGAATCATAAAACATTCGAGGACAAGTCGAATTGACAGGAATCAAAAGCAAGTCCAAGTAGTCATTAATTATCTAGTAAAAAATTCAATGAAAGACTTGAAGTGACAACCTTTAGGAGCAGATCTCACTGTAAGTAGTATGTAAAAATGTATAAAGGTAAAGGCACTTTTCATAGCACATGATGCATGCAGACATACCCCATGCATAAATCATAACATTCCTCATGATAGTCCTGTATTCATTCACAGTCAGCATAAATGTGGAAAGATGGATCTTTGGAATGTGGAAAAGATGTGGGATAGAAACCTAATCACCAAGTGACTAAACTAGAAAGGAATTCAATGCTCGTGAGGGAAATCCAAGATTGGTAAGAGGAGAGAGATTTTTATAAATGGCAAACAGTTGGAGAGGAACTTCTTCGAGTCTTTGTAACTAATTTTTAACATCAAGATCGACATCAACATATCCAACAAGTTCAGTAGGGTTGGGAGTAATCTTGGACATGGCGACAATGGCAGAGAATCCTAACAATCATGGTGGTGTTGGTGCTCAAGTCTTGGAGGAAGCAATATCTAATTTCTCTCTACTAATGATACAAGTCCAAATTATGAGGGGTGACATTAAGAAGCTTCAGCTTTTCATAGTCGACTTGCCTATGAAGGTTGACATTGTTTCTATAAAGGTAGAATGAATCAAGGTTACCATGGAAGTGACAATATTTGGGGTTCTAAAGGAATTCTTTGGCTTATAAGACCTAACTTTGGAAATCCTCAAGAGTGAGTATCCGAGTGCATGTTGAGGAAGAAAATGATAGAGTGATGGCAGGTGGAGATCTTTTAGGAAACTAGTCTATAGTGGTCTAAATTTTGTTTTTTCTTAATGTTATGTAAAATAGTACTTTCTAACAACTTGTTCAAGAGATTGTATAAGCTTAATTCAGTTAAAATTATAACTTACATGCATGGTACTTAATGAATCTATTTAGATCAGTTTTCGTTTCTAGCTATAGATGAAAAATATGTGACTGTAAGGGTTCTTTCTCATTCTAGACTTTGATAATATAAAGCTACCTATTAGCGTTAAATTATATATATATATATATATATATATATAATCAATATTGTAAACATGATGGATTATAAATGCAGGGGACTAATAAGCTCGAAAGATTATTAATATCATAAACCTAAAGGATTTCTAATATATAAATAAAAAAGATTAATAAGCCCAGGGGATGATTAATATTATAAACCCAAAAGGTTAATTTTGTAAGCAGAAGTAATCATTAATATTATAAAATAAAATATTAATATTATAAAGTCAACTGATCAATATTATAACCCCTAGAGACCAATAAAAACTAGGCATTAATATTAAAATTAAAAACTCAAGTGGTTAATATTATAAACCCTTGAGATTAATATTATAAACCCAAGTGGTTAATATTAAAGCCTAATATTAATATTATAAAACCTAGGATTAATATTAAACGCTAGGAATATTGTGATGTCTGGAGAAAATTGTAATTATTTTATTTACTGTAGTAAAACAAAAATGGATATTATTATTATTATTTGAATTTATGCATTTAAGATTTTATAAGTTATGAATGAAAAAAATATGGAGTGTTAACAAATCTTGTAACTCTATCACATCAAGAAGTTGGGATAGTTAGTTACCTAACCCTAACTACTTCCCTGAATATGAATTTTCCAAGAAGGGGATCGAGAGGGTAGTTTTTGAATACCTAAGAGAAAAAAGGGAATGTCTGCCATGCTGGAAGGTAAGACAGTTCGAGAGCTAAGTCTGGTGCTGACCAAATAGTTCTGGATGTTCTCACTTTGAAGTCTTGCAAGAAGGCATCTATCTTGTGAGTAAATGCTAGGGGGAGGCTTGGACCTGTAGGCAAGTCTCATGGCTGGAAGGTTAAATATGATAAATCACAGTTGTGACTTCAATAGCTGTCAAGACCGAAACTAGGTAATTATTTAAATTACCATGCTTATTTTGGTTGTGAAACAGTATAGGTAGAAATTAAAGGTTGAGAAATATTAACATTTGAACCAGAGAAATAAGCAGCTAGTGGGAACTAGTAAGGACTTTGTTTTATACACATATATATTATAAGGAAACAAAGATAAAACTGTGTGGACAGTAAAGAAAGAAAGATGTACAACTTTTAGCATTGGAAAACAATAAGCGAGATATTAACAGAGGAAGACATTTTCTTTAAATAATTTTATTTATTTACGAAAAAATGAATCAAACAGCTAAATTATTTCTTTCTACAATCAAAAAAGGATAGTTAAATATAATTGTTCAACTAAAATAAACTTGCTCAATGTGGAGAACATTATATCAAACAAGATAATCATTTAGTGGGTTGATCACACTGGCCCCAAACTCTCTAATTAACAAACTAAAATAAATAATAAAAGAACCATATTGATCACTTTATAGGTACACAACGGGTTGCCACAAATAGAGTAAGAAAAGTGGCATAACACTCTCGTTTTATTGCAACCTAAGATGTTGAAACCCTCAAGGCTTAAAACCCTCTCGTTTTATTGCAACCTAAGATGTTGAAACCCTCAAGGCTTAAAATCCATTTCAATAAGGACAACAACATTGGGTACAAGTGGAAAACGCTCTGGTCACGGAAAATATTTAACTACACGATGGAGCTAGAACCCAACACAGAACGCTGGGCCCACATTTCAAAGAAAACTAGATTCATAATTTCCAAAGAAATTCGACAAGAGCAAGCGTAAGAATCAAAAAGACAGTTTACTAACTGTGATTTTTTTAAAATTTGGAACAGAGTAAGCTAGTGGTCCATCAAGACTCAAATGCATCAAATGAGTTCATTTAAGGCCTAAACTAAAACTTAATCCCTCCACGGGAAAATCTATAGAAAAATTAGAAATGGAAAATTCATCAACTGCACAAGAGAAATTGAAATGAAAACTCTCAAACTAAAATCATTAAACGTATATGCAAATTTAGAGTGCAAACTTAGAACTGATATGCCACATCTTGTAATAGATAAATAATGAATTCAGCTACGGTTTGCAACCCCATTAAAGCAACCTCAAGGGGTTCAATAAACAACAACTTCACTATGAAACTGAAGCAAAACCCTCGTTTTTATTACAATAAATATAACTTAAAAATCGATGGAGGCTTGCCCAGAAGGGCAAAGCTACTCCGCATAATCAGATAATATAATAGAACAAACTTCCTTAAGAATCTGAACACTGTAATGACTAGGCATGAACGCTGTGGACAGTGATCAGAAAAGAGTCCAAAACTAAACAGAAAATCCACAACCATCTCCATTCACATTTTGCTGCCTATAGGCTACGAGAGGAAAAGAAGATTTCTTTCAGATACTCGAACAACAACCTTTGGCCGGAACATAAAGCCATGACAGAGCTCTAGAAGAAGCGCCTTATAAAACTAGCTTGAGTGCGAAGGTGTCTTGAGGGATCTGAATCAAACAGACCAAAAAACAAAATGTTACAATAATAACCTAATCATGAAATAACTATTCATGGGGGTAAAGCATGACTGAAAGAAGGAAATACCTGTCAGGGTCATGCAATGGGAGAAAGCTGCAGAAGAAACGGTCTCATCAAACCATTCCTTAGCTGCAGAAGGATAGCACACGACAACCTGCAACGACTCCATGGAGTTAGTAGGTCACTCAAAGGCCAAACCAAGCACTAAAATGTTAACTGAACAATAAACCTTCACAAAAGAGCAATCAGAACTATTAGGGCAAGAATCTGTCATTCGATGAGTTCGAGTGTGTGACCATCGATGGATCAGAGTAGCCGAGGAGGGGAGGAAAGTTGGTGCGCAGATGGAGAGGATCCCAAGATCTGCTCCCGCCAACGCTCGAGAGGAGACAGGAATTGTATCAGTTAAATGAATTTCCATAGATTAACAATAAAAAAGTCGAAAACTGTGTATAGAACCATCCATTGCCAGAGTTGATGAGTTTGTAGTGGAGTAGTGTTTCATATGTGATAAATGTAATACTTATAAATGTGATATTTGGAAGGACATGTATGTAAACAATGTTATATAGTTTAACATTGTGGGTCTGATATATATATATATATATATATATATATATATATATATATATATATATATATATATATATATATATATATATATATATGGAGGCATCACAAATATACATTGTAAGTTTAGTATTTTAAATCAAAGAGATTACAAATCTAAGAGATTAATATTATAGATCTAATGAGCTATAAATATTAGGATTAATATATGAAATTTAATATTAATATTGTAAACCCTAAGAATATAGACCCTAATATATTATTATACATAATAGGAACGAATATTATAAATCGAATGAATCAATAAACCGAGGCGATTAATAAATCAAAGAGATTTATTATAAATCCAAGGAATGAATACAAAATCCCATGGAATTAATAATATAAATACTTTGGAGTATTAATATTATGAAACGAAAGGTTAAATATTATAAACCCAAGGTATTATTAACATTATAAATTTAAAGGATTAATATTAAACACTATGATTAATACTAGAAACAATAGCATTATTATTAAACCATATTAATAAAAACCCTAAAATTAAGATTAAGAAGAAAATGGATTAATACATTCAAGGAACTATTAATATTATAAAATAAAAGTATTAAGATTATTATCAAAAGAGATTAATAAACCCAAAGAATTGATAATATAAACCATAGGGATTAATGAAGGAGGAGGATTACTATTAAAAACCTAAGGGAATAATATTATTACCTTGGGATTATTACTATTACTATTATAAACCTTAGGATTAATATCAATCCCTAGGATTAATATGATAAATATTAATATATTATTATACATAATAAGGACTAATTTTATAGACCCAGGAAATTTTTAATATTAGAAACACAAGGTAATAATATTAAACCCAGAGGAATAATGCTATGAAGTATTTGGGTTACTAAAATAAACCAAATATATCAATATTATAAATCAAATATATAAAAGTCCCAATATTATAAACCCAATATTCAACCGCATTATTCTAATGTAACATTGTGGCATTCAATAAATTGCAATATAATGTTACATCACGCCAATGATCCTCAAATTGATTGAGTTACTAAGATAATAAAAATGTCTACATATTTCGAACCATCTAGTGTGGTTCATCACCAAACACTAGATTAAATAGAGGGACTAATGTAGAGACCCTAAAAAGACTAATGGTTAATTAATGTCTAGCTTTGAAAAAATAATTTTGAAAATGTTTTAAGACAAAAAAATAGATTAAGTCAGATATTATTTTAATACCTATTATTATTTTAAATTTAGATAAAAATGAGGTCTAAATTAATAAAAGCTTTTATAAATTAAAATAATAATTAAGTAAATAATAAAAAAATAATAAATGATGAAATAACTAAATTTAAGATTAATTAATTGACTCAAATACAAAAGTTAGGTCAAATAAAATGATAATATGAGAATATATATTCAATCAAATGTTTAAATAAAATAGAATTAATTGGAACAAAAAAATAATATTCTAAAATTTTAAAAATCAAAATCAAAATATTTAAGATTGAGGAAAGGGGATTCATAAAGAAAACAAAATGATAAAGAAAACAAGTTTATTGGTGAATTTAGAGAGATTAATGTAAAGGTCCTCAAAAAATTTTAACAGATAATATTAACATTATAAATCCATGAGATTAATATTGAACCCTAGGATTAATATTATAAACAATAAGATTCATATTAATATTGCTATTTAACCTTGATATTATAAACTCAATATTAAATCTAATTTTGTAATGTGACAATTCGACATTAAACAATGTAATGTAACATTGTGACAATGGTTATCAGATTGATTGTCATATTAAGAAAATGTTTGTCAAATGCGACATTGGATAGATTTTTATAGTGTTCCAAGATCATAGTATTAAACCCTAATATAAAACCTTGACATTACAAAACCCTATATAATAGGCCCTAAGCTTAATACTATTAATGCTAATATTACACTCACTATTATAAATTATAAACCCTAGGATCAATAGGTAAAGCATACTATTATAAGCAATTATGTTATAAAACCTAATATTAATATTACAAACACATGTGATTAATATTATAAACCCTAGGATTAATACCAAAGTATAGGAATATACATTATATGTTATTATTATGAGCCCTAAGAGCAATATTAATATTAAATTAAACCTTAATAGTATAACCCCAGTATTAAAAATCCCTAATATTATAAACCTAATATAAAATCTTAGTCTTGTAATGCCAATTGCAACATTAAATAATGTAATGCAACATTGTGACAATGACTTTCAAATTGATTAAGGCAATGTTTGTCACTATGCGACATTGAGTAGATCCTTGTACTATTCCAATGTCATAGTATTAAAGCATAATATAAAACCATAACATTGTATAATATATTATAATAAACTATAAATTAATATTATAAACCCCAAAATTAAACCCCACTATTATAAATTATCAACCCAAAGGATTATAAACCATAAGAATATAAACACTAATATTAATATTATAAATCCAACGAAATAATATTCAACCCTATGATTAATATTATTAACCGAGGGACTAATACTAAACCCTAGGAATATAAACCCTCATAATGATTCTCACATCAAGACAAATGTTTATCACAATGCAACATTGGTTAGAGTTGTCTACCATTCCAATATCAGAGTATAAAACCATGACATTATAAAGCCCAAAATATTGCACACAAAGATTAATATTAAACCCCACTATTATGGATTATAGGCCCAATATCAAAGCCTAACATTATAAACCCAATATGAAGAATTCTAATATTATAAACCCTAATATTAAAACCCAATTTTGTAATGTCGCAATGTGGCATTGAATAATTTCATTGTAATGTAACATTGCGACAATGATTATTATATTGAATGTCCCATTCTCACAATGTTTTTTGCAATGTGACATTGCATAGACTTTTGTACCATTCCGATGTCATAATATTAAACCCTAGTATAAAACCATAACATCATAAGACCCATTATATTGAACCCTAACATTATTATTATAAACCCTCAGATTATAAACCATAAGTTTAATATATTAAAACTTAGGATTATAAACCCGATGATTAATATGATGAACCCAAGGATTAAAAATGTTAATCATAGTCATCCATTATTAACTTTCATCGTCAACTACAGCCATCCACTATGGTTCACTATAGGTCAACTATACATAGACCCTGATTTTGATGTGGTTATGCTTCACCATGATAATCGGGTTGACTACTATATTGATTGATAATATAAACCCAAAAATTAATATTAAACCCTAGAATTAATATTATACTCAATTTAATATATTAAACCTTAAATTTAATATATTAAATCCTAACATTAATATTATAAAACTTAATATTAAGATTATAAACTCTAATATTCATATATCAATATTATAAAACCATAATATTTAATATTTTAAAATAATAACATTTTAAAACCTAACATTTTCCTTATCAAAATGGGGTCCACTAGTTTTTCTCCTCAAATCATGTCTTTTCCTCTAATCATGTATTTCCTCTAATCATGTTTTTGGTTTAGAATAGAAATACAAGCCATGGGTGTATTTTTTTATCAATACACATGCATCTAAATGCATTGGCATTCCTCAAAAGGCCCAACAAGTCTTTTGAACGCTTCCTAGTATAATTTATAACTTCTGAGGTGCTTGAAAAATGTTTAAAACTTTATGAGAAAGATCAACACTTACATATGCCTGAAAAATGTTTAAAACTTTATGAGAAAGATCAACACTTACATATTTTTTTGTGAGCACATTGTAGAGAAAATCATGGCCATGTTTTTTCCTTAACATCATGTCCACGATCAATAATTATGTTTTTCTAATAAATTAGAAACCATCTGTATATTATAAATTTAGGTAATAATTATAAACCCCATATATATGAATGATTATTATTAATGTGTTAATATTAATACATTGGTATTAATATATTAATATACTTAATATTTAATTATGAATAACTATTATATTGATAAACCAATTATTAAGAATTTCATGTTTGAATTAAAATATTTATTTTTTAATTAATATATATAACGCTTAATTAATTATATCAAATATTAATTATATCAAATTATAATATTTATTAAATTATATTATTTTTTTTTTTTTGTAAGTTAGATAGTTCGTTTCTATCCCATTTCAAAAATAGGCCGGTATTACATAAACATTATCCATTATCAAATGATCACAACCCACGCATCAGAAGACCTTATCTTTTCGCATCTCAGAGCATTATAGGCCATCCAAAATTTTAAAAGTATGAGAATGTTTGGCAAGGCTATATAGACCTAATTGTATTTGAGTCTCTTGTCTACTATATGGCTATTACAAAAAAATCAATGCTATATACCATTCATTTATACATAGACAAATTAAACATCTAAACTATGTTAGTAAATTTGTTACTAATCAGAAGATTCTATTACCGTGACACCTTTGGCACTAGAACCCGAAATTTTTTTTTTATATGATTCTCAATATCACTTAGACGAGAATTTTTCTGTTTAATCTCGCGTTTAATGAGGTACAATTCCATAGGGATTTCCTATATTTTGTAGCTGACATCGAAGTTCCCGTAGAGGACGAAGTCAAAGCTTTCTCCCAGAGATTTTTTGTTATCCTATAGAGATAGAGAATATTCTAAAACTGGGTGTGTCAACCTCTAGAATTTCTGGGTGTATCAACCTCTAGAATTTCTCGGGTTTAGGATGAGGTCCTCTCCTTCATATAACTCGAGATCATTAAACTCTACCCGTGACTTCAATTTATTCTACCACCCCGAGATATTTGACAAAACTTAGGGTGTGTGTTAGTCTGATAGGACCAAGATGCTTCCACTGTTAACTCTTTTCTATTTCTATGACTCTGTTTTCTGGTTGGTCGAGGTTTAGACTAACGTCTTCCATGAGCACGACCCTTGCTATAGCCACGACAACCCATTACATGTGTCCCCCTATTTGAGGAAGGTAGAGCCATATAATATTTATGCAAGTCATAAGAATGAGTTTGACACAAATTATCAAACCCAAAAACTGCCACCACCTAAGGCCTTGACCAAGCTGGAGGCCAGCTAACAGGGAAATCATCCAATGAAGGGTTCCGATGAACTTGGTGTAGAAACGACCCCGCAACTACATCGTCTCAGAGGAGAGATTATGTCAATTGCAGCTAGGTTACTAGTCTAGAATTCCTCTTTCACTACCACTCGGATGGTAAGGCCCTAGCTAAATGATCCTATGGAGCATATGTTAATTTGACCATGCATATCTGGGCCAGCAACATGAAGCCCAAAGATCATGCATTCGTATTGTCAATGCTGGCTAGCATTAAATAACCTGGTAACCTTGCACGTGGGGAGGTATGTATGAGGTTAGTCTTCCCACCACCCGCCATTCCATATCATTACTACCATGACAATGGCATGAATCCCACTGGTGCCCTTCATGCGCCTCTCACCCAAATCAGGGATCCCTGAATTGAATCTTGGTGGTTTACTAGATATCACTACCATCTTTTTCTATGATTATTTCCAGGTTATCCATATATTCTCTATTTCCTTAGTAATCCATTAGGATTCCAACACCCTTGCAATATTTTGGAAGCCCTAGTTTGCAAGAAAAGTTTTCCGATTGCCATCTCTTCTGATGTGGGATGGGATTAAGTAATAGAACATAGTAAGAATATTTCCGGTACACTACATCAAACAGGTCATTCTCCAGCTACGATTGATATTGTCACTATTGTAACGTTGATTCAATTTTTTAACTTCCTCTATCACCAAGCCAGAATCCCCTTCTATTATCATTGTCTTGTACCCTTCCCTTTTTTCTAGATGTTATTGTGCTTTCTTTTCAAATGTGTACAAAAAGAAACCACTATTGGCTATGGATGAAAAACAACCCTAACAATGAAAATGGTTGTTAAACATTATAGATTTGTAGCAAATGATAGAAACAAAACAGCCAAAGTCATGATCTATGCCACAATCCTAGTTAAAAAATAAAATGAAATAGTGAAATAATTGTAAGTAACTCGAATAATCCAATAGAAACCAGATATGTAAAGAATATATTTTATTAAACAACACCTATGAAGGGAACAAATAATGTTACGAGTGCCCCTCTATGCGATGGGTTCTTCCCTATCCTCAAATGTCTTCAGATTTTGTAGTGTCTCTCTCCTCTATAATGTATAAAACCCATCAAATGAAATGTTTAAGCTCAATGATAATTTTCTTGATAATTTTTAATTTAACATATTTAAAAAACTAATTATAATTTGATTATGTTTAAAAAAATAGTACATAGACTAAATAAGTAAAATTGACATCCTATATTTTTACAGACTTGAATAAATTAATAAAAAGTTTATTAAACAACTAAATAAAATTTTACAAATTCACCTTATTAATAAATTTAAATAATAATTTATAAATTTGGATAATAGATTATATGCCCCATATATATAATGTATTATATATTATATTATATTAAATGTTATGCTATTCCTATTAATACCTTAATATCAATATATTGATATTAACATATCAAATATTATTTATATATTGAATAGCTATTATAATGATAAATTAATTATTAATAATTTAGATTATTAATATATTAATATTTCAGTTAATATTTTAATTAATATAAAAACTTATTAAAGTATTGATTGAATAGTTATTTAATAATTATTAAATCAAAATATTAAATTATTATAGAATATATTTGACTATTAAAATTGTTAAATTATATTATTTATTAATAACATTAAAATTATTGTTATTTCGGGAGTTGGAAGTGGATGCTCTCCTACGGCCGCTGCTACCTAAACTAGGGTTTCTGTGAAACCTGCTACGGCAGGCCTGTCAAACTCGGTTCATACGGTAGTTTCAGGCGGACTCGCAATCAGGGCCACGCGGCCATAAGGGACAAAGAAGAATGCAACTTCCTCAGGGGGAGGGCCAGGAGCCTCCCCCCAATGCGGACGGACGGACAAGGCACGCGGAAGACAGGGAAAATGACAATGAACTAAGCGGCGATACTCTGGAAATGAATCAGAGGAAGGGTAAGGACATAGAAACAGAGGAGAGAAGCAGAGCAAGTTCTTCAACTTGTAAGCCTGTTGCTGCCCACAGACCAAGGGTGGAGTTCCCAAGTCACCGTATCAATGCTAGGATACATTACATGAGAGATCACGCGCTGATCGGTAAGTTCATAGGAATATGGCCGACGGAGAAAGCGCTGAGAAGTTGGATCAGCGCTAAATGGCATCCAAAGGGGCACATCTCTTTGCACCTGGGAGCAAAGGGGTTCTTTACTGCAGTTTTTAACTGCCTGGAAGATCGCAACAGGATATTGGATGGGGGTCCCTATTTCTTCAACTCCGCAGGGTTATATCTCAAAGCGTGGGTCGAAAGGTTCAACCAAGATAAGGAGGATTTGAGCTACACGCCAGTGTGGATAAGGCTTTATTCACTGCCGTGGGAGTACTGGGAAGAAAAATCTCTACAAGAGATTGGGAACGCCCTTGGCGAGTTCGTAAAGATAGCAGAAGAAACAAAATCATGTAGATACACGTCCTATGCTCGGATCTGTGTCTATATGGATCTCAAACAAGCACTGCCAGACATGGTAAGTTTCTTTCATGAAGACTCTGAATGGATTCAAGTTATAGACTATGAGCATGTACCATTTAGATGCAGGAAATGCCATGATATAGGGCATCTATACAGAGACTGCCCACAAAACAAGAAACCCTCATCCCAAGACAGTTCAGATAATCATACATCAGACGGCTTCACGAGAGTAACAAATCGAAGGAGAGGGAACAAGAAAGCAACAGGTAATCCCAAGGCAAATCCAGCTAACAAGACAATGCCCACAACCAGCAATAGTTTCGAGGCACTGGCCAAAAATGATGAGCAAGATCTGGAGAAGGACAAGCAGAAGGATAAAGAAGTCGATCCAGAACAATCAGGAGAAGCCTCAGAGCAAACAGGAAAGAAGATTCAGAAACAATCAAACATGCAATCTCAACCTACATCCACTTCCTGGCATTCACAAGGAATGGATGTTGAATACACGGTGCCAAATGAAAAAGTATCAAAGGAACCGGCAGATACCTCCCAAGAACCTCAAAGTATGGAAGAAGATCCGGAGTCTTTAGACATAGGGGAGTTGGACATATTGGGCCTGGAACTAGCATGCAAAACAAGGAATTTTGAAAAAATACCAGAACGACAAGTGGATAACCTAGTAGAAGTCTTGAACAAAGCACAGAAGAAACATTCACTAGGTGTCCAAATAGGAAGTCCATGGGATGGAAAATTTATCACTAAGGACAATAAGAAGAGAGGGAGGAAAACGACATTAGAGAGAACTATCAAGATTGGAGAAATTTTAGTGGAGTCAGGGAGGTATGCCAAACTGACCAAGTATTTCAACGCAAACCCCCAAATTTCTCAATGAAGTTGATATCATGGAACATCAGAGGGCTCAATAGCCCCAGGAAAGGTAGATTATTAAAAAATATGATGATGCAAGAAAAACCAAGTATACTCTTTCTACAGGAAACGAAATGCAGTTCAACTTTTTTGGAAAAAATAGCAGTGAAAGCCTGGCCAGGAGGGCATGTAGTAGCTGTTGATGCTCAGGGAGCTTCGGGAGGACTTGCAATCCTTTGGGATGCACGAGCAATCCAATTAAATAATATTCAAGCTAACAAAAGCTTCATTCAGGCAACCTTTCATCTCTTAGGTTCTAATATCCATGGGTTGATAACAAATGTATATTTTCCTCAGGATACAGCTCAAAAAGCTCAAATCCTGAATACACTGTCCGATCTCAGCTCAGACAGGCCACATCCACTTTGGATCTCGGGAGGTGACTACAACATGACAGCAAGCATAGAAGAAAAACAAGGAGGCAGAAGCAGAGCAAACAGTGATGGCAATCTACTAAAAAATTTTATTCACAACAACTGGCTGGTGGATGTCCCTACAAGCAATGGCCTCTTCACTTGGAGCAATAAAAGAGAAGGGGCGCAGCAGATTGCTTCGCGTCTTGACAGGTTCCTCATCTCAGATAATGCAATTCACTTAGGAGGGGAATTTACAGCATCCATACTTCCTATCTCAGGTTCAGATCATTGGCCTATCGAACTGCAATGGAACAGGCCAGGTAACAATCTCAAACGTCCCTTTCGCTTTGAAGAATTCTGGTTAACTCACCCGGACTTTGAGAGGCTAGTAAGATCCACTTGGCTCCACTTCAATCCCACTGAAGGTACCAGAATGTCCAGGTTTCAGCAAAAGCTCAAGCATCTTAAAGGGGTAATCAAAAGATGGAATCATAATACATTTGGCAACATCTTTACGGCACAAGCCACCCTCAACATAGAAATGAAGAAAATCCAGCAAACCATCATCACTGAAGGGCGCACGGAGGAATTAACCAAGCAGGAGCAAGTCATAGAATCTAGAATTATAGAAAGGGCTAAACAGGAGGAAATATTATGGAGACAGAAATCAAGGATTAGATGGCTAAAAAATGGAGAAAAGAACACTAAATTTTTTCATAAAACAACGGTGCAGCGTAGAATGGTAAATTACATTTCTCACATTAAAAATGAACAGGGGGATAAAATTGAAACTCATGAAGGCATTGAAGAGGAATTCCTGAGTTACTTTAAGAAAGCGCATCAGGAGCCCAATATAAATAGAATGCCGGCTATCAACAAGCTAATAAAGAACATACCAAGGATAATAACAGAGGAACATAACAGTCTTCTCCTCAAGCCCATTAACTTAGAAGAAGTTGAAGAAGCTGTGCGAAATCTGAAGGAAGGCAAAGCGCCGGGTCCGGATGGTTTTACATCAAATTTTTTTCATAAGTTCTGGGACTTGATAAAGGATGAAGTCTGGCAGGTAGTGGAGGAATCTAGAGCACTCAGATGGATGTATCCAGGGTTAAATGCTACCTTCATAGCCTTAATTCCAAAAGGGGAAGACTCCAACACTCCAGACAAATACAGACCAATTGCGTTGTGTAATATCATCTACAAAATTACTTCTAAAGTAATAGCAACAAGACTAAAGCCGCTGCTCCCTCTGATTATATCGCCCGAGCAATCGGGTTATGTCGAAGGGCGTCAAATAACGGACGGGATTATTCTAACGCATGAGATAATCCACTCCTTAAAGCAGACCAAGAAACCAGGTATGTTGCTCAAGCTAGATTTATCCAAAGCTTTTGATAGTCTCAGCTGGGCATATATTCAAAAAATCCTTATAGCTTTTGGTTTTGCTCACTCATGGGTCAGATGGATTTTTAATCTCCTATCTTCAGCTTTTTTCTCTGTCTTAATTAATGGTATCCCCTCAGCAACATACCGTCCCTCCAGAGGTATAAGGCAAGGAGACCCCTTGTCTCCCTTCCTTTTTGTAATTATGGTAGAGGGATTGGGCAGAAGTATCACCTCGGCTAGGCTAGCCCAGCAAATACGAGGCCTTTCTTTCAATCATTCCCCTGCCTACTCCCATCAGCAATTTGTAGATGATAATATGCTTTTTGGCCATCCTTCAGTGCAAGAAGCTCGCCTCCTCAAATCTATTCTGTCAACCTTTTCTGATGCTTCTGGAGCCCTCATTAATCGAGTTAAATCCCAAATCTTTTTCTTCAATACCCCTGTGCCTACCCAAAGAGCTATTGGACGAATTCTGGGATTCACTATTGCCTCCCTGCCCTCCAAGTATCTAGGTGCCCCTTTAATGGCCTCAGCTCTCAAGCACTCTTCCTGGAAGCAATTGTTGGAAAAACTTGAGACTCGACTCACCCTCTGGACTAATCGAGCTCTGAATATGGCTAGCAGAATTGTTCTCATCAAAGCGGTCCTTCAGTCCATGCCCCTTTATCTATTCTCCATTCTAGCCGCCCCAAAATGGGTTCTCAAAGAAATCAAGAATCTTCAACGCAATTTTCTATGGGGAAGCTCCGGTCAAAATCGAAAATGGGCTTTGGTGAAATGGGATAAAGTTTGTCTTCCTAAAATAGCAGGAGGTATTGGGCTAAGGGACCCTGAGCATAGTAATAAAGCAATGGGTGCAAAAATCTGGTGGAGATGGCTAGCCCATCCCAACACTCCATGGGCCTCTCTCTGGACAGCTAAATATGCAAGCAACTGTCCCATGGAAGAACGAATACGAATGACAGAGATAAGCACGGGATCGGTGTTCTGGAATTCGGCCATACAACACAGGAGCCTCATACAAGAACACAGCTTTTGGGAAATTAAAAATGGAACCACTGCGCGATTTTGGGAAGACTCATGGCAACAATTACCAAGATTAAGAGACATTCTACAAGATCATCAAATTCCAGAGTGGGAAATGAATCAATACGCCACAGTCAGCCAATTCTGGAGAACAGGTACAACTCAAGAGCATAGGCAATGGAAAAATGCAAATCAATTTTTATCAAACTGCTCTGAACAAACGAAGCAATATCTCAATACAGAACTACAAAAGAGGCAAATCACTATCTCAGAAGGAATGGACACTATCAGATGGGGTTATGAAGAGAAAGGAACTTTTACCACAAAGGAAGCGTATAAAATCATTATCCAAGATCGGCTCAACAAAGATAAACTCTGGGATGAAATTTGGCGTTCATCCAACTGGCCGAAAGTCTCCACATTCTTATGGCTTCTTTGTCATAATCGAATTCTAACTTGGGATAATCTTAGAAGAAGAGGTTTCTCAGGACCATCTATATGCCTAATGTGTAGGAAGGAGGAGGAAACAACCATACATCTTATGCAGACATGCCAAACTGGAAGAAAACTCTGGGAGAAGGTCGCTTTTCGCTGTCAAAAAGAGGGCAGAGTACAGGGAGATCTTAAAGCCACTATATGCAACTGGAGTCAACAGCCATTTCAAAGCAATTTCCTTAATATTCTATGGCATCTTATACCTGGCCTATTAATGTGGAACATATGGAAAGAGCGTAATAGAAGAATTTTCAAAAATCAATCTATGTCTCTAGAGCAAATCTGGAATAAACTTCATCAGAACATCATGGAGACTCTCTCAATTAGAGAATGGCACTCAGAAGACCTCCCCACTTCACCTCAGGAAAAAATAATATGGGACAATTGGGGGATTCAGATAAACCAAATGTTCACCAGTATAAAGAACCCCACAATGCAGGGACAGGAATTAAGCACCTGGATTCCGCCACCCATCAACATGTTCCAGCTTAATTTTGATGGCGCCTCAAAAGGAAATCCAGGGAAGGCAGGATATGGAGGAGTCTTCAGGGATCATAATGGTAATCCTCAATGCATTTTCATGGGCTCGATAGGCTGGGACACCAATAACTCAGCAGAATTGGAGGGACTATGGAGAGGTCTCAAATTAGCCCAAGGAAAAGGTTTCTTTCCTCTCATTGTAGAAGGGGATTCGCAAATCATAATCAGAATGATCATCAAACTTATGCACGGTTCACCCATACACAAAGTAAGCAATAGTTGGAGAATGGCCCAGAGGCTGGAGTTGATCAACAACTGGCTGTCTCAGCATCAAGCAATCTCTTGCAAACACATCAGAAGGGAAGGAAATAAGCTCGCTGACTTTCTTGCCAATCTTGGAGTGGAAGCTAAGAGCGGATACTTTGAAGGTACTATTGCCAGCCTAGCTTCTGAGGACCAGATTGCCAAAGTCCAGGAAATTGTCACTAGGGACAAAGCTCAGATCAAGAAAACTCACCCGGATGCGGGTGATCCTTCCAGCAATCAATGAAGAATTACGCCAGACAGACAGCTGGCCTTACGGATGGCAGGCCGACGGACTGCATGGTACAGGCCGTAGGTGGATTTAACAAGTTCAAGGTGGGAGATTTAATTTTTCCGCAGCCTCGAAGTTGGCTCGAATTCATTTCGAGCATGGATGCTCTGCTAACGCTCTGGCTTAGGGACATGGATCTGCGCAATGCAATTAATGTTTCAGGGTATTATGAGGCCAAGTCGCCTCAGTTTTGCTGTATTGTCATTTTGGTTTGGCTGTTCAATTGGTGCTGGAGTCGCCCTGAGTTTTTTAGAGCTCTTACTTCTTCTGGTCCGCTCTATCTCATCTATTCTCCCTGTTTCTCTACCCTTGTAACCATGTTGCGCAGACGAGGAATCCCGCGCAGGGGAAGTCACTCAGGAAATAGAGGAAGCCTTTCACGACCTGCGCCTCAGATTGTCGCTCCTATTGCCTCAGCTCTGCCCTCGTCTCCGTCGTTGGATCAGGATAGGTTTCATCCGAACAATTCTTATCAGACCTCTAGGTTTTCTTTCCAGAGTCAGCTCAATAGGCCTATCGTGACAATCAATTTCACAGTATTTGTCTCTGAAGAGGAGGGCAATTCGTCTAGTTCGGCTCCTTCTGTTTCCGCTCCTTCGCAAGATGACAGTATTCTGCTCGGGGACCTATCGGGACGAGTTTATCATGTGGACCATATGCAAGAGGACGCCCCTGCTCCGGAAGCGCCTCAGCAGCCGGTTCCATTACAGGAAGACGTTTTAGTCTGCGGGCCATCTCAACGAGATCTTGGAGTTCTGCACCTGGTTACTCATCCGGATGGCGAGCCGGTTCTGGACGAAGACGGTCTCGTGACTTGGCTGGCCTCTACCAGCCAGGAAAAGGAGGACACGCCAGCTTTGCCAAGACATGCCGATTGAGCACAGCTCCTTCTCGCCGGGTGGCTCTCTAGCTCATATGTTTTGTAATTTTGTTTTTATGGTTTTGAGTCTGAAGTTAGCGGTAGATAAATGATTTATTCTCAAGCTTCAGGCAGTAATAACTGCAAATCCAGACTTCTCTTTTTGTCCTACATATGATTATGCTGGGGGCTTTTTTGTACTGTTAGTCAATGCAGGCCATGAAGATTGTAGGTCTGGTAATTTTAGTCAGTATGTCAGGAACCATAGCACAACTTTTGAAGTCTGCATTGTAATTCTGGATGTAGGGCTGAATTGTAATATCTCTGTTTTTCTGGCTGAGGACTAGCTTAGGCCTCCTCTGAGGACCTGACCTCATTGTACATATTTTTTCACTTTTTAATAGAATTAGCATTTACAGAGAAAAAAAAAAATTATTGTTATTTCTAAGTTCAAAGAAAAAATGTGGTGTGAGAAAGATTTACTAGGTAAAAGAAAATTAAGATATTATAAGAAGGTCATCAACCCCACCCCTAGAAGATCAAAAGTATCTCTTTGTTTCAAGTAGGTCAAAGAAGAAAATTAATATAGCCAAGATTAGAAAGTATCTCTTTGTTTCAAGTAGGTCAAAGAAGAAAATTAATATAGCCAAGATTAGAACGAAGTCTCATGAGCTCCATAGTGAAAAGGGGTAGTTGGACAGTTCCTAAAACACCATGGATGTAGAGGTTCTGCCATCTGTGAGAATCCGAATATCGAACATGGAAATCTCTTCCTCTTAGAGATCTCATTTCAAAATATCTGTTTCAATTCTCACCTTCCTCGCTTTTTACTATGTCAAAATTTCAAAATTACTGTGAAGTGGATTCTCTCCAAGCTTTTTGACCATATAAATAAAATACTAAATAATTGGTTTTTTTAGTTCTAATAGTACAAAGGTCAACCATCACTTTGATCATAATAATATTTAATTAATAATTTACAACTCAAAACTAATTTGACTTATTTATTTATTTGAAATGGGAATTTCGTTTAATTATATAAAATAAGATGGAACCCTAAATTATTTCCTTCCTGGTATACATTGGTATGTGTTATGTGTATCGTCACCGAGAGTCACATTTCCTCTGATGCCAGATATTTACTCGTAGATAGCATTCGAAAATATTCCAAGGTCACTCACTTGAAATGATTCCTCGCATGCACACAGTAATTATTTTGAATTCGGTAATTATTCTGAACCTTAATTAATGTAGTTTAATCGTTATGAATATTGATGTACATTGACAATATTATAACTGATGACTCATATGTTGGAATTTTCTGATAAATTCCATAACAGACAGACAAAAAAAAAATTGCTCTGTTTTTGCACTCTGTTTTGCACAGAAAAACTGAAAATTGTTTTCTGGAAATGGTGTTGCAGCAACACAGTTTGGTGTTGTAGCAACGCTGTAACTGGTGTAACAGCAACAGTGACGGTGTAATAGCAACAGAAAAAAAAACTTGTATTTAAAAAATAAACTAACTGTTACAGATTCTTCTTCCTCATATAGAGGGAATTTCACAACATCTATTGCTAAATATCTTCCTCAAGGATTCACTAAGGAACGCTTCTGTTCCACACATATAAACATCTGTAAAACAAATTTCATTCAAATATCTGCACTGCTGTGCATTTTTCCCTTTCTGCTCTCTGCTGCGCTGTTGCATCTACTCCTGCTGTGCACTGCTGTGCGTTTCACTATCTGGCAAGTATTTTCTTCACGCTGCTGTGTGCTCTCCTCTGCTCTCTATCAATCTGCTTCTAACATCAAAACAGAACTGCTGTATGGTATATTTATATGTTTAAAACATATCTGATTTAAACAATAAAATATTACAAAATATCTTCTAATGCCTATCTCTGAATTTAATGCAGCAAGGCGGTGATGCTTCTATCAAAAAACAAGTCGGCTGTCTGCAGGGGAAATCAATTTTGTGAGTTTAATGCACATTTATGTGCAAAAATATCAAAGGCGACTTTGCGGCATCAAACAGCCTGTAACATTTACTGCAAATCAGATTCCTGTACAGTTGTTCATTGTTGCAGTTGGAATTAAATTCCAACACTCCCCCTTAATTTCAACTGCTGCATACCCAGGCATTTCCTGAAATGATCAAAACCTTTCTTTGCTAATGGTTTTGTCAAGATATCAGCAAGCTGATCCTCTGTTCTGCAGTGCTGCAAAACGATCTCGCCATTGTTAACCAATTCACGTATGAAGTGAAATTTGGTATCTATGTGCTTTGTTCTTTTATGAAAAACAAAGTTTTTAGACAATGCTATTGCTGAGCTATTGTCACAGTAAATGGTTGTGCCCTTTTCCATTTCATGACACAAATCTCTGAGAACTCTTCTCAGCCACACTGCTTGGCATGCTACTGCTGTTGCTGCCACATACTCTGCCTCTGCTGTTGACAAAGCCACAATTGGTTGCTTCTTGGAAGCCCATGAGATGGCTCCCGATCCCATATGAAACACATATCCCGATGTGCTTTTCCTATCATCAACACTTCCAGCCCAATCACTGTCAGTGTAGCCTGTCAACATGAAACTTTCAGAAGAGGAGTATAAAATACCAAACCCCTTCGTTCCATTTACATACCTTAGAATCCTCTTGGCTGCCTGCCAATGAGTCTCTTTCGGTCTTTCCATAAATCTGGAGATTAAACTCACAGCGTGCATAATGTCCGGCCTAGTTGCAGTCAAGTACATAAGGCTGCCAACTATGCTCTTGTACAGTTTTGGATCAAAATATTTGCTGCTGTCTTCTTTGGTTAATTTCAGCCCCACTACTATTGGAGTCACAGCTGCTTTGTTGTTCTGCATGTTAAATCTCTTCAACACTGCTTCTACATATTTATCTTGAGAAATGAAAACACCATTTTCACTTTGGTGTACTTCAATTCCAAGAAAATATCTTAAGAAGCCCAAGTCAGTCATTTCAAATTCACTTTTCATGACTGCTTTAAAATCAGCAATGAGAGGAGCATCATTGCTAGTAAAAATCAGATCATCTACATATAAAACAACAATAATAATCTTACCATCATTTTGCTTTATGTAGGGTGTGGGTTCACCATCACACTTGTCAAACCCATTCTCAATCAGGTAAGCATCTATTCTGTTGTACCATGCTCTTGGAGCTTGCTTCAGCCCATAAAGAGCCTTCTTCAGTTTACAAACTTTATGCTCTTGGCCTTCAACTTCATAGCCTGGAGGTTGATCAACATAAACCTCTTCTTTTAACACTCCATTCAGGAATGTAGATTTAACATCCATCTAATAAATCTTCCATTTGTGTTGTGTTGCAATAGGCAACACTGTTCTGAAAGTTTCCATCCTTGCTACTGGTGCAAAGGTTTCATCATAGTCTCTGCCTTGTTGCTGCTTGTAGCCTTTCACAACTAGTCTTGCTTTGTGCCTGTCAATCTTACCTTCAGTATTGCTTTTCGTCTTATAGACCCACTTAACTCCAATGGCATCTTTGCCTTCAGGGAGATCCACTAACTCCCATGTTTTACTCTTCTCAATTGCACCAATTTCTTCATTCATTGCTTCAATCCATTTATCTTCATTTACAACATCTTCAAAATGAATTGGGTCATCAACATGACAATACAAAGCGAATAATGAATTCAGACCGGTATTGTTACTTACCTCTCCTTGTTCATAAATCTCACTCAGATTTCTCAATCTTGGTCTTCTTGGTGTACTTGGAGTTCCATCCGAACATGAGGGTATATCTGATCCCTGTGGTGTTTCAGCAGCAGCTGTTTGTGGTGTAACAGCAATTGTTCTTCCTTGACTTCTCAAAGCTGTTCGAATTCCAGTTTGTGGTGTGGTTTGTTGTACTTGCTGTGGTGGAGGAGGAGCCACCAAGGAAGGATTATTTGCTGTTGTCCCTTTCTCTTCTTCTTCATGAGACACAATTGTCTTCACATTCACTGTTTTTTCTAAGCTTCCATCCCAAGCTTCATCTTCAATGAACTGCACATCTCTAGTTACTATTAACTTCTTGGTGGATGGATTATAGAGTTTGTATGCTTTTGACTCATCACAATAGCCAATAAAGACACACTTCTCCCCCTTACTATCAAGCTTCTTCCTTAGCTCATCCGGTACATGTGCATATGCCACACAACCGAATACTCTCATGTGAGTGACAGTTTGCTTTTGACCACTCCATGCCTCTTCTGGTATTTTGTTCATGACAGCTTTAGTTGGGCATCTATTTAAGATGTAAACTGCGCAAGTAACAGCTTCTGCCCAATACTCATGCAGCAAGTGTTTTGCCTTCAACGTACTTCTGACCATGTCAAGAATGGTCCTATTTTTCCTTTCAGCAACACCGTTTTGCTCAGGTGTATACCTTGCGGTGAACTGCTTTTGTATGCCATTCTCTCTGCAAAAATGCAGAAAGTGTTGGGAGATGTACTCTCCTCCTCTATTTGTTCTGAGCACTTTGATGTAATGCACACACTGCTTTTCAACAAGAGTTTTGAAGTGGCGGAATTTCTCAAACACTTCACTCTTCTGTTTCAGCATATACACCCATGTCCTTCTGGTGTAATCATCAATGAAGGTTAAAACATATTTATTTCCAGCAAATGATGGTATTTGAATCGGTCCACACACATTAGAGTGAACAATTTCCAAGGGTGCTTTTGCCCTTATACTCTTTCCTGCTGAAAAGCTTTCTTTGTGTTGCTTGCCCAAGATGCAGCCTTCACAAAGGCTGTCTGGTTTCTCAATCAATGGCAATCCCTTTACCATTCCCTTTCTGTGCAACAGATTCAGGCCTCCAAAATTGAGATGTCCAAATCTCAAATGCCACAACCAATTCACATCTTTCACTTGTTCCTGAAATACTTCTTGTGTTACAGCCGCAATAGATCTGCCTTCCTTCAAATCTGCCCTGAGTTTGAGAGGAAACATTCTATTGCTGGTCATCTGCACCTGTGCAATGATCTTCTTACTTGGAGGTATGTCTGTGATTGTACACGTATCATCTTTGAAGAACACGTTGTAACCTTTGTCAACGAGCTGTCCAATGCTCAAAAGATTACATTTCAGACCAGGTGCATAGTATACCTCTGGCACAATCATATGTTCTCCATTTTTTGCTCGAATACTGACTCTGCCCTTACCCTTGACAGTTATCTTATCATCAGTCCCTGTTGCTACCTCATATTTCACATTTTCATCCAGATTGGCAAACATTGCAATATTTCCAGTCATGTGATTACTACAACCTGAGTCTAAGAACCAAAAATCTTCTTGTTTGTCTTGTGCTATGTTACATGTTAACAACATGTTCTTTGGGTTCTTATCTTCTTCATTTGAAAAATTAGCATTCTCCCTATTATTCATGTCATTTTGTTTTTTCTTGCATTCATTGGCATAGTGCCCATATTTCTTACAATAATGACATTGGACTTGGGATTTGTCATACCTTTGTCCATGAGCTTGCCGTTTGCTTGAACCTTCAGTTGGTTTTGATTGTAGCTCCTTCCGCTTGTGCTAGCAGGATAATTTCTGCCTCTGTTTTGGCTTCTTCCATGACCTTTGTTATTTGCTATGCCTCGACCTCTTCTTTGGCCAAAAGACATCTGAGTCTTGAATGCTTGATCAAATGAGAAATCTGTTCCTCTACTCAGTCTGTTTTCATGAGACAACAGAGAAGCACTCAGCTCATCTACCGTGAACTGTGGGAGATCTTTTGTTTCTTCTATTGCTACCACAATAGATTCAAACCTTGAGGGTAAACATCTCAAGATTTTCTCTACAATCCTTCTATCTTCAAGAATCTCACCATGAGATCTTATCTGGGTTATCAAGCCAATAACTTGAGTGAAGAATGAATCTATTGTATCAGATTCCTTCATGCTGAGATTTTCAAAGTCTCTCCTCAACATCTGCAACTTTGCAGTCTTCACCTTCTCCATGCCTTGATAGGCAGTTTTGAGAATATCCCATGCCTCCTTAGATTTTGTTGCTACAGCAATCCGCGGAAAAGCACTTTCATGTATTGATTGGAAGAGGAAAAAGAGGTCCTTGGCATCTTTCTTTCTGTCGCCTTTCAACTGGTCTCTTTCTGCTACTGTCAAAGCAGCCAGTGCTGTTGCATCTGCAGGTTCAGCATAGCCAGTTTCAACCAGCTCCCATAGACCTTGAGAAGCAAACAATGCTTTCATTGTTATGGACCAATAACTATAATTTTTCCCATTAAACTGTGGCAGTTGAGGATTTGTCAAACCTGTTCCAGCATCTGCCATCTTAACCTGTATTGGTAAAGAAAAGATACTGACTGTATTTTGAAAACAAGCAAAAAACTTTCTCTACTGGAAAAATCTGCTCAACAAACTTCTTACAGCTCCTATAGTGAAAAAAAATCTCTGTTTTTGACTCACTGAGTGCCTAGAACAGCTCTGATACCATCTTGGAATTTTCTGATAAATTCCATAACAGACAGACAAAAAAAAAAATTGCTCTTTTTTTGCACTCTGTTTTGCACAGAAAAGCTGAAAATTGTTTTCTGGAAATGGTGTTGTAGCAACACAGTTTGGTGTTGCAGCAACACTGTAACTGGTGTAACAGCAACGATGACGGTGTAACAGCAACAGAAAAAAAAAAACTTGTATTTAAAAAATAAACTAACTGTTACAGATTCGTCTTCCTCAAATAGAGGGAATTTCACAACATCTATTACTAAATATCTTCCTCATGGATTCACTAAGGAACGCTTCTGTTCCACACATATAAACATCTGTAAAACAAGTTTCATTCAAATATCTGCACTGCTGTACATTTTTCCCTTTCTGCTCTGTGTTGCGCTGTTGCATCTACTCCTGCTGTGCACTGCTGTGTGTTTCACTATCTGGAAAGTATTTTCTTCACGCTGCTGCGTGCTCTCCTCTGCTCTCTATCAATCTGCTACTAACATCAAAACATAACTGCTGTATGGTATATTTATATGTTTAAAACATATCTGATTTAAACAATAAAATATTACAAAATATCTTCTAATGCCTATCTCTGAATTTAATGCAGCAAGGCGGTGATGCTTCTATCAAAAAACAAGTCGGTTGTTTGCAGGGGAAATCAATTTTGTGAGTTTAATGCACATTTATGTGAAAAAATATCAAAGGCGACTTTGCAACATCAAACAGCCTGTAACATTTACTACAAATCAGATTCCTGTATAGTTGTTCATTGTTGCAGTTGGAATTAAATTCCAGCATCATAGAAGTCCAAGAGAAACCTGAGCAGAATGCAGCTCGGATTCATTGAAACACGCGAAATCTAGAAGCTAGGTACGATCAATCTGATGCAAACAAGAGACTCATGATAAAGATCTGTAATATTTATTTTCCTAACAATGCCCAATCAGAGTAGGAATGCCTTACCTCTAAATTTAAAGAAACAGTGGATTTGATGATAATTTAAACATTGTATATATTCAAAGGTTCTCTGTCGCCTGGTCCCACATAATTCAGAGGTTGTGCCAACAATATAGTCTGCACTCTTTCTAGAAAAAATATTAACATTATGCATCATTCCAAGAGAAATGTTAACATTGTTCTGGGAGGATTATGGAAATCCAATATAATCGTTAATCTTCCATAGCACAGTAATTACTGATAACACCACCATTATCGACCATTTTAACATTATGCATCATTCCAAGAGAAATGATAACATTGTTCCGGGAGGACTATGGAAATCCAATATAATCGTTAATCTTTCATAGCACACTAATTACTGATAACACCACCATTATCGACCATTTTAACATTATGCATCATTCCAAGAGAAATGTTAACATTGTTCTCGGAGGATTATGGAAATCCAATATAATCGTTAATCTTTCATAGCACACTAATTACTCATAAGACCACCATTATACACCATTTACCGTGTTAAAATTATTATTGGCATAAGATTTTCTTTTGATATAGGAATTAAATTGTTGTTATACGAACCATTGCTTGCTCCCATGGGAGTCGACTGTCCTTGCAACATTCACCCCAACTACTTCAAAGCAAAAGCAAAATGTGCCTACGTTCCGTTTCACTATTTTTTCGAGGCCGATCATTTGTACTGATATAAGCACTATTCCTGAAACCTAATCGATGCAACACAAACCTAACTGATAGTGTGTGGACGTGCACTCAATGGCCACATAAAGCGGAGCGACCAACTTAACCTTTCATAAATATTTTTTTAATAAAAACTACTTTTCATATTTGTCTTAATAAATTTATTAGCAAATTATTAAATCTTAGTAATTCATAATTTCAAAATTTGAAATTACTGAACCTGAATTTCAATATAATCCACGGGTAATTAAAAGAGATAAAATTAAAAATACTATGTCATGATTTATCTAGTTTTCTTTTGTTAGATTTTTTGGATGTTTTTTGGTTTTTCCGATCGTAAAACCTAGCAGGAATTTATTGAAATGGAACTTGAATTTCAATATAATCCACGGGTAATTAAAAGAGATATAAAATTAAAAATACTATGTTATGATTTATCTAGTTTTCTTTAGTTATATTTTCTTGGATGTTTTTCCTTGTGGGTTTTTCCGATCGTAAAACCTAGCAGGAATTTATTGAAATCACAAGGTTTCCAAGTGTCTTTGGGGATTTTGAGGATTTTGAAGATGTTGAATCATTGGGATTTCCAAAGTGCTGAATCCATATATAGAGTCAACAAATAAATTTAAATATCACGAATCAACATTTTACCTGAAATTTTTACCTCGGATTCAGGCATGGTCCCATTAAAGACAACTCCATGATTTATTCCTATAAGGTTTTAGTAATAAATGATATTTTTTTAATTCCTTAAAAAGCGTCAGTATATACTATAACATTGTTTGTTTTCAATGGTGGATTATTAATCTAACTTTGATGATGAAATTAAATATTTTAACTTTTAATTATGTATGGTTAAAGAACATAAATACCTAAAAGTTTTACTACTACATATAAGCGGGTTTTAAAATAATTTCTATGTAAATTGTTTTAATTTGAGACAAAAAAGAAATTGAAAGTTATTGAGGGCTTTTCGCAATGCATTATATTAGATATCATTTTTTGGGATTAGTAAGTCATTTGTCTATGACCATTTCCATGAGAGATAGTCATAAGTGACTAATTTCTCGTGATTTTTGAATAGTCCACTTAGCAATCATTGCATCTGTCTAAGTGGACTATTCAAAAATCATTAGAAATTAGTCACGTATGACTACATCTCATGGAAATGGTCATAGATGAATGACTTACTGAATGGAGTTGAATCCCAAAAATGATATCTAAAATTCGAAATTGTTTGAAGTATTGTCTTGAAGTAGGTGCCTCAAATTATTGTCTTAAAAAATTGTCTCTATAAAGACTATATAGAACACAAGTATTATTGTCTCTTAAGAGATAATTTATTTTTGTCTCTCAAAAGACAATAATGTTTTTGTTCTATATTGTCTTTATAAAGAAATTTTTTTAAGACAATAATTTGAGACACCGGGTTAAACACAATATTTAAGACAATTTCCAATTTCTTTTTTGTCTTAACTTTAAAAAAAAAAAAAATCACAAGACATAGCTATGATTAAAGATATATTGTCTCTATAGAGACCTCATGTCTTATATCCCAATTATTTTCTTTATAGAGACAACATGTCTTTAATCTCAATTATTGTCTCTCTAGAGGCAATAAACCAATCTCTTTAGAAACAAAATATAGAATATGAACCTTTTTGTTTCTTTAGTGGTTTCTCTCATGTTAGGGCACGCTGGAATCGAACAACCAACCACATGCTTGCAAAGCAGTTTCTCTTCCAAAGAGCTAACATCCTCTAAAGAAACATGTTGAATGAATTCAACTCAAAGGAAAACGATTTGATTTGAATAATTCCATCTTCAAATGCAATATTAAAACTACATCCGAGTCCTTTTTCAAAATCAAGCATTACAAAATCCGGTGGAAGAGTTTGAAATGAAAATGCTATCAAAGGTGATTACTTTTCTTCTAAGTGGTCATGATCACAACCTTCAAAACTTAATTGTCTATGGCTGCTCACATTTGATACTCAAATGGATGGTAGATATATATTAGGTCTCAAATTTAGGTCAAATTAGTGACCTAATTTTTGGAGGTTAGTGCTTCATTGGTGTCAAATCTTATCCAAACTATATGCACTAAGATGGATCTGCAACATATAAGATTGACCATCCAGTTGTCATTGTTAGTTTGTTTTGTAATGTTTCGAAATTGCATGTTTAAATACCTACACATATCTCAGACAGGTACGCGAGGCAGGGGGTAACAGGTTGTCTTAAATTCAAAGCGTAACTGTCATCTTAATTATGCTTAAAGGATTAGGCATATGCACAAAAATACAAAGTTGAAGCGGTGTCCTTGTATCAAGGTTTTCTTATCCTTGCAGCAAAGGTTTGCTTATCAAATTTTTCATAATTTTTTTTATTTTTATTTTTTGTCGTGATAAATGATTCAACAATTTCTTTCTTTAGGCCTGGCAAGGGGCTAAGATAGAGGTTCCCCTTGTCACTACTTCTCTTCCTCACTATCGCTGAACGTTTGAGTCAACCTTTATTGGAGGCAAAGAGGACATACTCATTCAAGGTTATTAAGATAGATATGTCTTGAAAGCCATATTATTTCTAAACTAGAAAACCGTTATCAAAGACACAAATTAAATTCCCACCATTTTGTGATTAGATTGCAGATTTCCTCAATGTTCTTTTTTCCTTGCACATTAATTTTATCTATTCTTTATTTGCCAAAAGGAGCAAATAGTTCCAAATAGATATTAAAAAATATATAAGGAAAGAATGAAAACATAATTGATCTCAACACAAGTCGTTATCATCCAAGGCTAGACTATAAAACAGAGTGCCAATAGAATTGGTTCATGGTAGTTATCTTTCTAGGATATCAAACAAACATCTACAAAGAAATTGTATATTTAGCTGCCAAGAAACAACAAAGTGATTCTAAATAATAATTAGGTACTATCATAAATCAATAATACGATAAATTAATATGAATTTAAACAAAATATAGCAATTAGTATAAAATTTCTATAGGTTTGGGCAGTACAATATTTGAGTGGTCCAAAATTTCCCCTTCTCTACTTTGATATTTAGAGACAAAGTACATGATTGCAAATTCAAGGTAAGTGTCAAGGTAAAAAATTAACGCTAGCATTGCATAGTAGTAAAGTAAAACTTGTCTCTTCTATCAACAAAAACTAGGCTTGAAATGATTGTTGGCACAACCTTGATGAAGATTCAACTTTAGGGGAGAAAATGGGCGAGAGAGTAGATCCCTCGACTCATTTCCCCTTCAAATAGATATTAAACTTTTCTTATTTTTCCATGAAATTGAATTGTTGAAGTTGAAATTTTAACAAAGTGGTTAAGAACGAACTTCCAAAATGAGTGCATATGTTCCATAACATTCCCTCTCAAATGGTACATGTGCAATAACTTACATTACAAGACTTATTTCATTTAATGTAATAATTGTTTGATCTGAATTTAAACACGAACACAACAAATTACAAATATAACGGCAAATATAAAGATGCAAAAAATGAAACTTCATTTCATTAATATCAAATACGAAAAATATGCTTACAAACAGAATGGAAATAAGAGTAGCTTAGGCGATGATAACTTATCTCTGAGAAGAGATGTGGCATTTACATGCCTCTGAAATGTGTTACAGTGAGGCTCAAATGCGTGTATTGGAAAACATGAGAAAACCCTACACAGCCAAAACCCTAACCCTAGGAGATGTAACACCAAGAGTTTGTGGGCCGCGTTGGGGTTAGTTGGTAGCCAACGTCGAGGGGTAATAACATGGTCATATTATCTTCGTTTGGCGCGTATGATACCTTGTTGGAAAGGTCTCTCCATGTACTACAATTTTTTCCCCATGCCCCTACCTACATCTCTCGGCCTATAGGAGATCTGAAAAAAAAAAACATCGTTTAGGATGTGAAAGCTGCTCCAGAACTTTAGGACCCAAAAACTGCTAAAAATGGCAAATGATGAAATAAAAAAGGAAACAAATGAAACTCACTGGAGGTGTAGGTGGGATAGGTGGTGGCCACCAATATCCACATGCATCATTCCTCCCACCTTAGGAAGCAATGATACCCATTGCATGCAGAGCCTCCATGAGGTGAGGAAATTTTTGTTCAACCTGGTCACTGGTCAACAACTTACCATGATGAAGGAGTTAGCCAGCTTTGACAATTCACTATAGTTGGATCTTTTGCTTGCGAGTGTTTTTGACCTTTGTGTCTATAATCTAATCAGTTGTGACCTATTCCATTCAGTCTGGGTTTAACTCTATTGGTGAGAGATTTTTTGCAGTGTATGATGTGTCCAACAATGGTGGGAAATATGGTCAAACACCCTCCACATTGAACATTGGGTGTAGGCCAAGGAATGGGGGAATGTTGAGCTCAAATGCATTGTCTTCGACAACCTTGGTAATAGTGTAAGGAGCATATCAAAGTGGTTTGGGCTTTTGATGGGCTCTGGTAAGACTTTCTTTCTATAAATGCAACCAGACTTGTCTCCCACCTGAAGCTTGTGTGGCACTCGATGTTGATCATATCATATCTTGTACTTTCCATTTGACTTCTCCATCATATCGTGAAACTTTTGGAATATGTGTTGGATCCATTCAATAAATTTGGTTGCTTTATCATCCTCAGCCAAATACATGTGTGGATTCTGTCTACGTAGTTGCATGAGGCATGGCAACATCAATTAGACACATTGATTGAAATCCTAGACCCACTTGAAAGGAACTATGACCGATCGAGCTATGGAGAGATCTATTATAAATGTGATGCACACATAGAAGACTCTCATCCTAGGTTCGAGCATTCTTGGAGTTGTACATGCATAGTATGTGCACTATCATCCTATTGACGACCTTCATCTGGCCATTAGTTTGAGGATGGAAGGAAATCAATTTCGTGTGCTTGGTGTCCAATAGTGTCCAAAGACTTTACGAGAATGTGCTAACGAACTTGTTATCCCGATCTAATAAAATGGTCTGTGGGATCCCAAAATGTACCCATACTCGTTCAAAGAAGAGTTTTGCAGTGTCCTCCATTCTGATACTCTTCTTACAGGCCGCCAGTATAGCCATCTTAGAAAATTTGTCCACAACCACAGATACACAATCATTACCATGATTTGTAGAAGGGAGGCTAGACATATAGTCCATCGAGATGTATTCCTATGGCTAGCTGGTTGTAGTAGAGGAGTGTAAAATCCTTATTCTTGATGGTTGGCTTGGCGATGGCGTAGGTAGTGTAGGATCATATATATTTCCCAACATCCAGTCATAGTTTGGGCTAGTAAAAGTAATTTTGTAGTACAACCATAGATTTCTCCACACCAAAGTGCCCTCCAAACTAGTTACAATGCGTCTCCCAAATTAGCTTGGCACGCTTGCTTTAAGGAACAAAAAGGTTGCCGAGGTAGTATAATAATGTGTCCTGGAGGTGGAAATCAGGAACTTACATGCCAGCTACCAGAATCTGGTATTTCGAGGAAAAATATGGATCATTTTTGTATTGTTGCAACCATCCAAAGGTCTTGTGACCACAAGAGCTGAGAATAGTAGTCATTGCTGCAAGTGGGGGTCGACTCATGCAGTCTGCAACATGATTTGTGTTTTCATTTTTTAATTTAATTTTCAAGTGGAATTTTTGTAGATATGTAGACCACTTATAATGGTGATTGTTCTATAACTTCCCTTGTGTCAAGATAAACTAAAAAGGTTGGTGATTGGTGTGGATGACTGTCTCATTCCCTAGAATGTAGTGATTCCATTGTCCGGAAGACTACACGTTGAAATAAATCTCTTTATCATAGGTGGGGTACTTCCGAATTTTATTGGAAATTGTCTCACTATGATAGGCCACTAGATGCTCATTCTCAGTAAGGACTACACCAATAACATAGTCTGAGGCATCTGTCCTAATTTCAAATGGCTACTGCAGGTCTGGCAGTGTGAGTATCAATGTAGAGCAGAGGTGGTGCTCCAACTAAACAAATTCCTTCTGCTGAGACTCAGACAAGGAAAAATTTTCTTTCACCGTGACCTTAGTAATTTGACTCAAAGGCTAGGTGATATGGGAGAATCCCAACACTAACCTCTGACAAAAATTTGCAAGGCCCAAAAATATGTGAAGCTTCATTAGAGTAATCTTGGTTGGCCAATCCCAAATGACTTGGATCTTGTTTGAGTCCACATGCATGCCATGATCATTTATGATGTAACCCAAGTGTTAGACCTGGCTCATGCCAAAGGGGAATTTCTCCATGTTGGCACAGAGTTTATGTTACCCAAGGGTTTGAAGAACCGTCCGAATGTGTTGCAAGTTTTCTTCCCAACTCTTGTTGAAGATGAGGATGTTGTCTAGATAAACCACCACGAACGAGTTGGTGAAGGGCTGCAAGATGTCATCCATTACCCTCATAAAAGTAGTAGGGGCATTTGTCAACCCGAAGGGAATAAAAAAAACTTTAAAAAGCCTTCCTTGGATTTAAATACGGTCTTTCACACATCTATGGGCTTTATTAGAATTGGTGATAACTAGATTTTAGATCGATATCGCTGAAATACTTGACCCCCTTAAGTTTGTCTAGCAGGTCACCAATCCATGGAATTGGATACATATTCATGACAATGATTTTTTTTAGTGCCTCATAATTAATATAGAGCCTCAAGCTCCCCTCCTTATTCTGTACAAGTACAATCGGGATCCCACAAGGTGAGGAACTTTGTCGGATGTGCCCTTTTTGCAGTAACTCCTATATTTCTCGCTTGATCTCTTCATTTTACAGAATGGAGTGACGATATATGGTCCATTGGGTAGAGGTGTTGTAGGAGTAAGATCGATTGAATGCTTGACCTGACAATGCAAGGGTAACCCTGTGGGTGTGGAGAAGATGTCGTTGTATTCTTCCATGACTATATCCACCTGCGCGTGTTGCTTCGAGGAACCCTTCCCAGGGGCTATGGATGTGCCTACAACCTTCCCCTTACCTTGAGAGAGAATTAGAAAGAAAAAAAATCCCAGTCTAGGAGATAACGTTACTGCATTACTTAGCAGAGATAAAAAAAATGGCTGTAGGTGGCTCTACCTCTCGTATCCTATATAACTTAGTACCTAAAGAAATAATAACAGAGTGAGGTCTAGACTCATATACAGCATATCACTTCCATAAGTATCATTATCCTAATAATACATCACAAACTTCAAGAGGAGAAACATCATGTAGTACCTCATCTGTGAAGGGCTTGATGTTGTAGGGAAGGTGACACTACTCGTAGATGCAGAGATCTCTTCCTTGGTGAAGCCACCCGATAGTGTACAGTTGTAGATGTGTTGTATTTGTAGGCTTAGTAACTTCATGACCTCTATTGAAATGAGTTCCTTTTGGCTCCCACTATTGACAATGAACTATAGCGAAGAACCCTTCAACTACATCTTTGAGTGGAATTGGCACTCCGTGTCTTTTGGGCCTTGAAGCTCAATCTTTTGAGCCTTGGTGGTGGCCATAATGGCACTTTGCTCCATGACAATGATTTGGTTCCATTTTTAATTCCCCTTGTCGGCTTTTGACTAAGAATCAAACCATGCATCGAATGTATATGCCTTCAACTTGGCCACCAATCACTGTTTGGCCCAACACTCACTTATGTTATGAGGGGAGCTATTACGAAAATCACACCAATTTCCTTTGTCCTCCTTTCTCTTCGTGGTGTTTCTATTTTCTTATGGCTTCGGCGTGTTATGTTCGGTTTCCCCACATTGGATTTTCCCTTTGGTCTACAGTTTGGGGCTGCCTTTCCCTTGCGTCGGATTCACAAATCCAAACTCTCGCTTTTTATGTTTAATATTCTGCTCAGTATTGATGTCTAGGAACTTCATATCATATTTGATGTACATGTATAGGCATTCGCGTTACTTGAGTGCCAAGTTTTTCTCTAAACCCTTGATAGCAAACTTCAATAGAAGGGTACAAAAATCATTGGTAAACTGCGACATGTCCTAGTCCCTTTCATGTCACAGTGTGGTCCATTTTATGTATTTATTCTCATAGCTCCCGATAGGTTAGTACTTCTCCTTGATGGCATCCTGGAATGAATCGCAAGTGGGTGCACTCGAAAATAGTGAGGGCATACTTTCATTCTTTTTCTCATAGTAGGTTTCCCGCTAGTCCTTGACTTAAGGGATAGCTTTGAGAAGGGAAAAATAAATATTTTCTCGGCTAGAAAGATCATGAAAAAAAAATATCCTTCTAGTATATTTAACCATTTATCTACAATGTCCACATCATTCTAAGCCTCTAATATGGGAATGTCAAAGTTAACTTGTAACTTAGAGGTTTTGGCACTTCAAGAATAATTGTTGGAAGTAGATGCATCACCATCGGGTAGCCAATGAAGTATCTACGAAAAGTTGTCCATCATTGTGTACCTTTGTCTCTTGATGGCCTCTTCGAGCAAGATTCTAATAGTATCTCTTGGCCCCTCATATTTCTTTTCTTCTGCCATGGGAGGCCGTTGGGATTTGCAATGTTTGTATTGCAAAGGTTCGACTAGTTTAAGCCCTAACTCCTTATATCCCGACCTCATTGGGGACATGCAAAGAAAAACAAAGAAAAAGAAGACCTCTTTGATAGCATTGATATGAATTTAAATAGGAATGTAACAAATTAAAGATATAACCATAAATAGAAATATGCAGCAGAAATGATGCTTCGTTTCATTAATATCAAATACTGAAATATTCTTACAAACAGAATGGAAATAAGACTAGCTCGGTTGGTGGTAGCTTATCTATGAGAAGTGATGTCGCAGATAAATGCCTATGACTTATGTTACAATAAGATATAGGGCCTATTTATCATTAGAAAATATGAGAAAACCCTAAACAACCAAAACCCTAACCCCAAGAGATGTAACACCAAGGGTTTGTGGGCCTTATGGGGGTTAGTTGGGGAGCCAACTTCCCAGGGTCATAACTTGGTCATATTATTTATCTTTGGTGCATATGATAGCTTATTGGAAATTTCTCTCTTATTACTACATGTTTTGCTAAAATAAGATAGCCATAAGCAGTGGCTTACAACGGACGTCAAAAAAACGTCGTTTAGGGGGTGAAAACGGCTCCAGAAGTTCAACACCTGAAAAACTGATAAAAATAGTGAATGTTGAAATAAACAAGGAAAAAGATGAAAGCAGATGAATTTCTAGATTGGATAGGTGGGTGGCCACCAATATCCACATGGAAAATTTCTAGATAATAAAATGGTATTGATGTAGAATATACTAGAAGCTTCTTACTCTCGCTCATGATTTTACATAGACAAACGTGAGGTACTATACTAATTAAACTTATAGACATGACAGACTTGGAACCCTTTGGATTTCAAATATGTTCTTTGAAGTCCATTGTGTAATGAATATTAAACACTAGGCTTCACGAAATAACTGCCATTAGAGCTACAAAGTTCCCATAGTCCATCTTTGAGCAGTAGATATCTCATGTGAAGGGAAATTTTATAGCCTTCTAATAATATTCTGAAAGACATTGAACTAAAAGGATAATCAATTTGGTTGCAAACAATAATACAACACGAATCTACTACAAAGGTTAAACAAGTCATTAAACATAACATATATGTGAAGATATCTATGTGAATAGTTGTTTAACTAGTACACCAATCTAGCAAGACAACACTATTTCCTCACAAATGGTTTTTGAGATACAAGTAGGCTCTGCTCATTATCATGTTTGTATTTGACTATACAATCATCCCAACGCAATTGGGCATTAATTTCTCTAGCTTCCTCTATATTTTGGATTTCATCACAAAATACAACCCAACACTTCAACTATGACCAAATCATTGTGTTTATTTCAGCAATTAGGCAGAAGACCATTTAGTTTATGAGAAATTAGTGGTCCACCTGTGTATCATTACATTTAGACATGATTTCCTATGAACAAAACTACTCACGTCAATTAACGCAGCGAACTAGCTTAAACAAACCCTTCCACTAAGTTGATAAAAATTAAAAACCAAGAAAAAATGACTAAGAACACCAATTATGGAAATAGAAATAGAACTGGGGGGGACTACCTCTACAGTAAGTATGTGATCCATCTCTAAAAATAGATCGAGCATCCCACATTTATATTGATGATTGAATTCTTGTTAAAATAGACTTGTTGCGTGAAGCATATCATATGTTCTATGATATGTTGGAAATTCCCCACACCTAGAAATAAAGAAACTACCTCAGAGGTTAAAGGGACTAGAAAATATAGCAAGCCACAACATTTTTATAAGCACCTTCATTTTCATAAAGTTACATCTCTATCTTTTTTCATGAAATTTCTGAATTACATGTCCAATTTAACTTCAGCCTACAACTTATTTTCCACTTAATAAACTTGTGTGATTAAGTTATAAAATAATAACGTTATTTCCAACAAGAGCCTTCATCACTTCGTGAGCAGTAAAAATATGCCAGACCAATGTCCAATTGCAATACAGTCCTGGAAAAATATTTCCTGAGTATGTTGTGAATGTCCATGGTTCTCCTGTATTGGAATCCAATAATTAATACTCAATGTAATCAATAGATCATATGAACTACTCAAATGGTTAACTGCATAAATGGGTAAGGAATGTATTTGGCATAGGAAATGTTATTTCCATTGCTAATTTATATCTTCTTGTAAATGTGATTTTACATTATTGATCTGAATCTTAAATTTGGCCTCATAAATGCTAATTTGAAAGAAAGAAACCTTGATAAAAATGTTGGATGGCTAAAGAAGGCATCCAGGGACATCACAATACCATGCAACTAAACCAGTGTACATTCATCTCACCTTCCATCGGGCAAGTCACAACAAATAGTTAAAGGAATCTTCAACCCTTTGAGTTCTTTCGTTTTAATATTCAATCACCAAAGAAAATGGAAAACTATTTCAAACACTTTTCAAATAACTGCTGCATTGTAAAATTAACAAAAGATAAAGATAAATAATCATTGAAAGTCCTACCAAGTGCTCCTAACTAAATCTGCATTTCAAAAATGAGATCAAATGCATAATGATGGAAATTCATTCAAAAACGAAAAAGAAAAGGATGAAAATAAAGGTCCATCAAAAACCAATATACCTCTAATGGATCAGTCTCACCTTCCTCAGATAACAACGAGTAAGCTCTAATAATCAAGAATATCAGCTTTCATAAGCTACAACCTCTCATTTTCCCCTTCGAGCTCTCAGATGCTCATAATTACCATCCTCTCTACTTCAATATTGAAATAGTTAGAATCCACTCCATCAAAAATAAATAGGGACTTAACACAAAATTATGTCATCCTAGTAAAGATGATCGTGTAAGACAAATCCAACAACCTACAATCTATGTTGTGAAATACAAAATTTATAAATATTGGAAACCTTATTAGAGCCACAAATCTTTTTCAAGTATACGCATCCCTTTTCTATCGCTTTATTCATTAATTTTCATGGAAATTTAGTTAACCCATGGTGTCTTCAAGTGCTCATTACACATATCTCAAGGAAGGAAAATGGAATCTTAATTTCATCCCATGAACCAAAGACAACCCATATGGTCATTAGAATATGGCTGTCATCCATAACAATGTTTCATCTTCTAACTATGAGAACGGTTCCACCAAAAATCCCCACAAAAGATTGTATCAAAGATCATCCATAAGGTAATGAACTAATCCTAATGACATTCAGATAAATATTTATGTTGATTCTGCAATGTGGTGTTTATGACATGTTGAAAAAACACAAACTACATGGTGGCACTCTCTGAGCCCCTAAACCCTGACACAAGGTTTTTTTCTATTTTTTTTTCTAGAAGAGTCAAACTAGATATTGTCTCCCATGGCTATCCAAGATCACCTTACTGGTGTTGTCTTCATAGGTGAATTTCTCACCCAAATAATATTCCCAACGATGTTTTTCTAAGTGGGTGGATTTCCACAACCCGTGTATGCAGTTTCAAGGCTTTCTAGATTGGATTTATCCACCTATTGGGGCATTATCCATAAAAACTCCTCAAGGAATTTCTCTGAATTAGGGTTGGGAAAAAGTGATTCGAGGCTTTTGAGATTGCATTTGTGTTCCTCTTGGTGTGTTATCCATCAAAATATGTCAAGGAATTTATCTAAATTAGGGTTGGGAAAAAGTGATTAAACATCCAATGAGGTACATAAACCTCCATAATCCTTATTTTTGGTACCAAAGACTTGGCCATAGAATTTGGGATTACCCCAACTAAATTAATTCTACTCCTCAGCACCAAGATCAAAATGTCTCTCAAGGAAATAATAAAGGTGGGTTCATGTTACCTCAAGAAGTAGAACTCTTAAAGCAAGAAAGTGGTCATGGACTAGAATGTCGAACTAGCTAAGTTGGCCACAACAATAATGTCAATTCCTAGCAAGCACGTGGTTTTAGAAACTGGGGGATATTAGTAATGAAGCAAGGCTCCTAATATGTAAAATCAAATACAAATTTATAGGATTAAAGGTATTTCATCACCAAAATCCTACAAGGTAAGAGAATGTGGGCTATGTCACTACCTCTTGAATGCCAAGAATGTATGCACCCCTCTATGAAATCCATACTTCATAATATTAGAAACATTATCCCTAGTTTAGATATTGTGTTTACAAATGTTAATATAATTCTATTTTTACTTCAAATTGTCCTTAATGCTATTTCCAATTTGATTGAATTATTTGTAGTCATACGGATGCCAAGAGTGAGCCTGTTGCTTTAGTTTCTACAACCTTGCTTTAGTTGTGGGGTGGGGCACAAACCTATTATGGAGATTTGGGAAAATTATGTTGAACTTACATGGTCAAATTTTGAACCTCAATAACATTTATGCACCTACCGATGTTAAGGAAAGAAATGAATTTGATAACTAGATGGATGATAAGTTTCCATATTCTAAGTGGCTAGTTTACAAGAAATTCCATAGAGTTGAACTCTGGATGATAATTAAGGTATTTTCCTGATAGATAAATGAGGATCAAATGGAACCAACAACAAACACTAAATTATAAAAAACCACAAACACATAAAGAGAAGAGAAGACCGTGAAACACCCCATGAAAAAACACAAACTCATAAAGAGAAGAGAAGACCATGAAACATCATATGCGGCTAAAGGATTTTTTATAAGATAGCACTTATATCGTTATCAACCAATGTATTTGTACAATCTTTGTACACACTGTAAAGTGGGACACATTCCCTAAGAGGGGTTACAAGCCTATTAATCTAGGCTGGTCCCAACCACCTAGATATAATATAGTACAGAGTTGACTAGGATAACTGTTGAGCCTTGAACTTGCATCTTACCTATACACTTTCCTAGACTCTTTCCATTCACGTGGACATCCTAAGCTATCAACATCATTGCATATTAATCATAAAAGAGCATTTAAAGTGATTTTTTAACTATGTTTTGTGTCTACTATTTGAACTAGATTTTTTCTCATTGAGCTGCAGAACCCTGTCACTTTCCGCAGCTGCTTCAACTTTCCGCAGCTATTTTTGTTAAAATTTACATTGCAGGTGTCATCAGGCAAGGCGAGCCACATGGGCAAGCTGGAAATGACTTGGACATGGACTGAGTCCTATTGGCTCAATCGGATTCATCAAGGGAGGCCATGGTCAATGGTGGTCAAACAAAAGAGTCCTACGGCAACAGGACTCTGTTTCCAAGAACGTGAAAGATTTTCGTGGTCATTTCTAGATATTTGGAGGCACGTTGACACCTGTAGGTTACCCACGATGTGAATCCAACAAGCTGTTTTCAATAGATTACATAATCTCGACAACCTTGATGCTAAATCCATGGACATTGTCGTTTACATGTCCTCTGTCAGCGTAGTTTATGAGAAAACAACTATTGAACCTTTTGTTATAAATAATGCATTTCTATATGCATAGGAGTTAGTCTTTTCAATATAATTTTGCTGATAAAAAGGCCATTGTGTTGTGACACTAGTTTCATTGTTGTGACTGCGTTTTGAAATATATGAGAAGACTCTGTTTCTACATGATTGTGTGAAGCGTAATTCTTGATTGATAGTTGTTTCCTGAGTTTGTGTAGAGGGCCCCTGCACACGCTGAGGTTCCATTTCTTATTGCTGTATAATTTCACGTTGTGTTTCTTTATGTTTATTGCAAATATGCCATAGTTATTCACTTATGTATATTTCATTTACTATGGTACTAACACTTCATTCTTGTTCATAATTTTACATGCTTTGTACATTGTTGTTAACGTTGATCAGTGTGCATGTTCCAGATTACAGTAGGCCTGGGCATCTCCATACATTTTCTTTTGAAAAAACTAGTGACATGGAATCTGTCTTTCTGTTGGTTTGCTTTTCTTAGCTTTTAATACAAGTTCTGTTTTGTTGATTATAGTTTAGTTCATTTGCTTCATTAGACAGTTTAGATATCAGATTGCTCAAGTTGTTGACGATTACCTCCAAAATCCATAGCTTAGACTACCAGGCGAGGGGTCAGACTATGAATTGATGTGATTTGATTTTAGTTTACTTTTCTGCAATTAGATATTAGATTGCTCAAGTTGTTGATGATTACCTCCGAAAGCCATAGCTCAACTAACTAGCGAGGGGTCAGACTATGAATTGATGTGATTTGATTTTAGTTTTACTTTTCTGCAATTAAATATCAGATTACTCAAGTTGTTGATGATTACCTCCAAAGTCCATAGCTGGACTAACTGGCGAGGGGTCAGAGTACGAATTGATGTAATTTGATTTTATCTTTACTTGCACTTTTTGGATTCCTTTGAGTGCAGTAGCTTAATTCATTTTTTTTTGTATTTAGACAGCAACATGGATAATGGTTTCATAATCAATAGTTCACTGTTTGTTTGATTAGAATAGAGGCACATTTTCATTTTCTTTTAGGAATTAATTTCGTCATTAGTATGTTCTAAGACCTTCTGAAGTTTGAAGTTTTGGAAATCATTATAAAGGACATAATTGCCTTGAAAATTTATATCCATACTTGTCTTTTAGAGTAATCTTAAAACTCAGGGATAGAATTTCCATTTCACATTGGGAGATAAACGAAGATAGAAACCCCCAAAACAAAATAAAAAAATCAAAAAACGACAAAAAGTAAGAAATAGGTTATCTTGCACATATAGTGTGCCACACTTCAATAGTTTACGACTCCCGAGTTGAAAATTAATATAGCAATTTAGGACACTCTAAATTCACCAAACATTTTGACACCATTTCCGGGGAAGTGTAACTAGGTAGCCAATTTCTTAGAAAAAAAAAAATCAAAGAAGGGAAAAGTTGATAACTTCTCGAAGTATGCTCTCCTCTTACACCTAGTGTGATCTAGAGGATCAGAAAAGAGAGTTATTTGTTCAATAATTTCTTGAGTATGCTCCCTTCTTGCACCTAGTGTGATCTGGAAGATCAGAAAGAGAATTATTAGCCTGACTTGAAGAGATTCTAGGGGAAGGTTTATAGCTAGGGTGAAGAGTTCGAATTTTACAACTCCAGCTACTTCAAGGCATAGACAAGATTCACCCCCATCTACTCCTAGCCTTAGGATTCCTGGAATTCAAAGAGTAGCAACTAAATTTGAGGGTTCTCCCACACTATCTACTAAATCTGATCTCGGAGAAGAATCTTTCTTTACTTCTACAGGGGAACATATTGTAATCAAAGAAGTATAATCACCCAAAGAAGAGAAGGAAGAAACTCTCTCTCATCCACCCTTCACAGAAGAACCAAAAGACTCTGAGGAAACTACCATGATGGAGGAAGTAGCAAATTGATTTAGAGGTAGGGGTAGAGGAGGAGGAAATAATGGAGGCAACAATGGTGGAGGTGGAGGAAATAATGGAGGAAATAGAGAAGGAGATAACTCATTTGGATTCCCTATGGTTGATGAGGAAACTCATACAACAAGGAAAAACATCTCACCATCTGTCCTCCCAAACTTTTATGGGTTGTGAAGTGAGGATCCTGCAACATTTCTATTTGAGTTTGAAGTCATGTGACGAACTTATGACTATATGGAAGACAATCAAAAACTCAAATTATTTCCTTCAACATTGAAGGGAGATGCTTTGAAATGGTTCATGGGATTAGTCACTCAATCTATTAGGACTTGGAATGATATGAAACAAACATTTTTGGATAGCTACCTGGACTATTGCATGCCCACCACCATAAGGATGAGGTATTCAAAATGGTGCAAAAAGAAGATGAAAACTTGGAGGATTTACTTGAAAGATTTCAATACAACTTAAAAAGAGAAAAAATGAGTAACTTAGATGAGGAGACCTTGAAATACCTTCTATTAAAATCCATTAGAGATGAATGGATATATATTTTAAACATGATGGGGAAGGGAGATATTTCTCAACTTCCACTTCGTGACATAGCAGAACTGTGTGTCCATCTCTCGAGGGGAAAATCTAAAACAGGAAAAGGGCCTAGAGATCCTTCTCTTATTAGAGCAAACAAATTTACAATTGGATCAGTAAGTACGGCAGAGATTGGCAATATGCTTGATGAGTTCAGAACTGATATTCTAGGGAGCCTTAGATAACAACTAGACACCCTTAAAATACAACACAAGCAAAAAGCAGAAGCTGAAGCCTTGGCCATCTTTTGTCCAAAATGTAGGAAGAAACATGCTCTAAGGGAATGCCCCTTGGATGCAAAAGTTGTAGAAACATGTATGATTTTCTCGGAATGCCATGAGACCAAGGATTTTCCTTCAATTCCTGGGCTCAAAGCTGTCTTTCAAGAAGATCCAAATTCAGTAGAGTCTCTCTGTTTTGTTTCAAGGAAACCTTGGTAGGGGCAACAAAATCAAGGGTTTAATAACCCTATGAACTTTCAACCCCCACCAAATTGGAATTCTTGGCAACAACCTTGGCCCCAACCTCAAAATCCATATCAATCATGGGCACAAGGGATGCAAAATCCTTATGGGAGATTTGCTCAATTTTATCAATATCCTCCATCTTTTCAAAATCAACAAGCTCCACAACTTTCAAATCAAAACCCACAACTTTCATTGCCATTTCCACAACAACAACAACTTCCTCAACAAAATTCCCAACTCTTGCTTCCATTTCAACAAAAGACAAATCAACTACCAGCCCAGCCATTGCCAAATCCTAACAATAAAAATCCTCAGAATGCTTACATGGTAGAAGGACAACAATTCCCTACCTATATGATTGTTCCTCTTAATGATGTACAACTCAGGTCTAGTAGAGTTTTATAAAAACCTTCTATAGATGCTCAAAAGCAAAGTACTTCTGAGGAAGATTCTCTTAAATTCAATAAAGGTTCTAAAGCATCTCTTCAAAACTCAAACACTCAAAAACAAAAAGAGTCAACCCCCACAACTCCTATAGTTGAGCAACCTACATCTTCATCCGCACCTCCTTTCCTTGAAAGATTCCCTTGCTACAAGCCATTAGAGAGATTCCTATTCTAGCAAAAACAATAAAGGAGTTAAGTCTCAAAAGACTAGGAAGGAAACCAAGAGATACAAGAAGAATCCACCTGGTAGGAAAAATTGTAGATATCATGATGGGAAAAATTACCATGCAGAAGTATTTAGATCCCGGTAGTCCAATTGTCAAGACACATATAAATGGAATAGAAATTCCAAACACTTTGATTGACTTAGGGGATGCTATCAACATTATGAGTAGACAGACTATGGAACAACTTAAACTTCCTAATCTTGTTTTTACACCTACCTTATTGCAACTTGCAGATCGATTGATAATCAAACCAGATGGTGTATTAGAACATATTTCAGTCTCCTTAGATTCTTGGGAATATCTAGTAGATTTCATGATTTTGACTCCCAAGAGTAATTTAGGAGGGCACACACTCATCTTAGGAAGACCATGGCTAGCCACAACTGATGCTTTCATTAGTTGTAGATCTGGAGATATGTACATTTCTAATGGTAATTTGAAAAAGAAGTTCAATTTGTATCCTCCAACAAAAGCAATTACAGAAGTAGGAGATAATTAATGGGTCAATGATGAGGACACTATACAACCTATCTTTACCATTTCTGAAACCAGTGAAGATAGTCAAATTCTGAACACATTAGAAAACTTTGAAACATCTTCAGAATACGACCACACACAATTTCAGTTAGATTATGACATTGAGTATTTATCATCAAGACAAATTTCTCTTTACTCTATGGAAGATTTTGGTAGTTCCACCATTGAGATTTTTCCAGGTAAAACATTGAATTTGAATAAAAATTTGGGAAAGTCACAACAGGAAGAGCTAACCAAAATCCTACAAAAATATTCTACTGCATTTGCATGGGAGTATACTGATATGAAAGGTATTGACCCTAAGACTTTCATTCATCACATCTACATGGAGGAAAACAGCAGACCAATCAGACAACCTCAGAGAAGGATGAATCCAAACCTTACGGAGATAGTGAAAGAAGAGCTCCAAAAACTACTCAATGTAAACTTCACTTATCCAATTTCAGATAGCCGATGGGTTTCCCCTTTGGTTATATTACCTAAAAATAACGGTAAATGGAGGGTATTCATTGATTACATGGAATTGAATAAAGCAACTTTGAAGGATCACTTTCCTTTTCCCTTTATTGATCAAGTATTAGATACATTAGCAGGCAAAAAGTACTTTTCATTTCTGGATGGTTTTAGTGGCTATAATCAAATTCAGGTAGCACCTGAAGATCAAGATAAGACCACATTTACCTATCCATGGGGAACTTTTGCTTATCAAGTGTTTCCTTTTGGATTATGTAATGCACCTGCCACATTCCAAAGAGTAGTACTAGGAATTTTTTTTGATCTAATCCATGATTGTGTAGAGGTTTATATGGATGATTTTATAGTTTATGGTGATTCTTTTGAAGAGGCATTAGAGAATTTGGAAAGAGTCCTTATAAGATGTAAAGAAACAAACCTTTCATTAAATCATGAAAAATACTTTATGATGTTTACTAAAGGTATTGTTTTGGGACATAACATTAAAGGGGATGGGATTAATGTTGATAGATCAAAAGTTGAAGTCATCTCCAAGTTTCCTATTCCAAATTGTCAAAAAGATGTTCGAAGTTTTCTGGGATTTACCGGGTACTATCGAAGATTTATAGAGAACTTCACTAAAAGAGCATCTCCACTCTTCAAATTTCTCACAAGAGATTGTGAATTCAAATGTGATCCAGATTCCCGATCAACATTCAAAACTTTGAAAACAAGAATATCTGAATCACCCATCTTGAGAGGAAAAAATTGGAAACTTCCTTTCCATATTTCTACAGATGCTTCAGATACAGCTCTAGGGGATGTGTTGGATCAAAAAGATTTAGTTCCTTATGCCATTTAATATACCAATAAAAATTTAACTCCCACTGAGTTGAACTATACTGTGACTGAAAAAGAGTTCTTAGTTGTTGTTCATGCAATCAATAAGTTTAGACATTATATAGCAGGCTATGAAACTTTTATTCATACTGATCATTCTGCAATTAGATATCAAATGAATAAACCTGTTACTAATGGCAGAGTTACAAGATGGCTCTTACTTTTACAGGAATTCAATATCACTATGTTGGATAGACCACGAAAACAAAATACAGTAGCTAATTTCTTGTCTAGGATTTATAATACTAAAGAAGATTCTCCTGTAGAGGACAAGTTTCCTGATGAATATTTATTTGCAGTAACTAATAAGAGTCCTTGGTATGCAGGTATAGTTAATTATTTGGTTACAGGGAAACTTCCTCCACGTTTATTTCCTGGTGAAAGAAGAAAGATTATTCAGGAGAGTTCAAAATATTCATGGATTTCTAATGAATTGTTTAAAACAGGGCCAGATCTTGTGATCAGAAGATGTGTTAGGGAAGATGAAATGCCTGATATCCTCAAAGCATGTCATGATGAACCATGCAGTGGACACTTTGCTGACAAAAGGACAACCTATAAAATCCTCTCTTTGGGATATTATTGGCCATCCCTTTTCAAAGATGCAAAATAGTATGTCAAAAAGTGTGATAGATGCCAAAGAGTAGGGAAACCTACCCTTTCAAATAAAATTACATTGCAGCCACAGGTACTCATCAAACCCTTTGAAAAATGGGCTTTACATTTCATTGGACCTATTAACACACCATCTAAACAAAAAAAAGTATATATTGGTATGTATTGATTATGTCACTAAATGGGTAGAAGCCAAAGCATTATTTTCTGCTACTGAAAATTCTGTTGTTAGTTTTCTTTATGAGGATATTTTTACTCGCTTTGGTGTTACAAGAGAAATTGTGACAGATCAGGGAAGTCAATTCACATCCAACTTGGTGGAGAAGCTGATGAAAGAATACAAGATCAAGCATAGAAAATCTACTCCTTACCATCCGCAAGCAAATGGTCAAGTGGAGTCTAAAAACAAAGTTGTTGAAGGCATCATCACCAAAACTGTTAATCTACATAGAAGAGATTGGGCAGAAAGGCTTCCTATAGCCTTGTGGGCCTACAAAACTACTTGGAGAAATACAGCAGGACATTCTCCCTATGAACTTGTTTATGGGAAAGAAGTCCTACTCCCCATTGAGTTCCAAGTCAAAACTTTCAAGATGCAGTTCAGTTGGGGATGGATCTATCAGAAGCCCAAAAGCATAGAATGGAGCAGTTGAATGAGTTAGATGAGATCAGACAAGAGGCAATCCTAAGAACTGATCTAGTTCAATATCAAAGAGCTAAGTGGCGTGAAAAATGCATCAAGGAGAAAATGTTTCAAGAAGGAGACTAGGCATTGCTATTTGATTCGATGTTTAAAGACTTCAAAGGTAAATTTCAGACTCATTGGCTTGGGCCATATGAGATTGACAAAGTCTTTAGTAATGGAGTGGTAAGAATCAAAACCATTGATGAATTTCAAACTCCTCTTATTGTGAATGGTCACCGACTAAAGATCTATCATAAGCCACTCTCAAAGGAAGAATTTGTCAAAATATTTCAAGATAGTTCTGCAATAAAGCTGGTGAAGAAGAATTCTTCTTCTCCACCAGCCTAGCCTTGGTTCTCTTCTATTAAAAAAGAAAAGAAAATGTGTATAAACCTAAAAAACAACCACTCATTGGAAGTCTTATCCCAAAAATATAGGTGTTACACAAAAATATCGTCACCATGATTATTTGCAGTCAGTATGGGTCTATCATCACTTGTACAGTCCTCCTGAGTAAGTCTAAGACCTCAGCTCTTCAAATCAAGCTTCGGAAATGGCAGAAAGACATTAAAAATCAATGTAACTCTAGTTCCGCACTTTCTCTCATGGTCGCCTGCGGTCTCGCACCTTCTGTGTACAAAAGCTGCGTACCTACCCGCTCTGTCTCTAACGGTGTAGGTGCGGACCCCTGTGAAAGTCAAAAGGTGCAAGCTTTATCTTAAAAAACTCACTTTCGGTTAATTCTAGAGTTTTCTAGAAGGAATTTTGACGTGGATTGTTCGCTCTGAGGTGGTTCATGCATCCCAAAAGAGAAGGAGCTAATCCCTTGACTAAAGGAGCTATCCCTTTGAAGGAGGGCTTTATCCCTTTGAAGGAGGACCTAGTAACTTCCCTCCATTGCACTATAAATACAGGCATTGGGGTGAGGACTAGAGAGGTTAGAAGCTGAACATTTTGAGGGTAAATGCTGGCGAAATTAAGACTTCCTAGTTGAGCTTAAGAGGAGAGATCACATACCTTTTTGGCTTCATTAGGGAGTGAGTGAAACTTGTCAAAGTAGAGGAGACTTCTTTTTGGACCCTGGGAGGAGCTTGTACAGCGTCAAGGCGAAGGTTGTAAGGTTCTTCTTCTTTTGAATTAATACAATTAAACTCATTTTTCTCAACAAGTATCTTATGTTATTTGTTTCATGGACTCCTTGACTTTCATGTTAAATATGTTTTATGCAATTGGTTTTTCAGGTGCTATTTAATTTGTTTGCCTTGTTTGTGTTTGCAGATTCGCGAAAAGGAGCTCATTGGAATCAAAGGAGCGAGGGCATCCACAAGCTTGCGTTGGACCAAAGGTAGGCCCTAAAAACACTTGTTTGCTATTGTTTATTAAAGCATATTTAGGGAAAGATAGTGTCTGGTTGGTTTTCTTGTCATTAGGCCTTCTTTAGATTCTAGGAAGGTCTATCTTGTCCGCAAGATCGACTCATTCCGTGCGACAAAGTGGCAACTCCGTTGGGGACTTGATTGTTTTCCTTGTTTATACTTTGACCTGAGAAACTGTATTTCTGTTTCTGTTTTTGACTTGATGATTGTGGGATTGGGTGAACTTAGTTAATTTTGAGTCAGTTTTTATTTTTCATAGTTTTGGGAGAAGTACGCACCCTCTGAGTTAAGCATAGTGCATACCTGTACGCACTTTTTCTTTGTACACAGAGCGTGAACGCACCTGTGTAAATAGGCTGCCTGCGTACCCTGTCAAAAATTTGAGAAATTTTAAATTTTTCTCTTTTTTATCAGTTTAGAATTTGTTTATAGGTTTTAGCCATTGCCCAGACCTGCTTGTTCCCTGTCAAAAACTTTCCTTGGTTTAATTTCATTAGTGTTAGGGTTTTAGGTGGAATTCCTAGGAGTTTTGCTTGTTGGGCTTGTTTTTCAATTTGGTTGTGTAGTGGCTCTAAGCTTAGAAGCTGTAGGGACCTCAGATCACATTGGTGTCTACCAGTCTTCTTATGAGTCTGACCATTTATGAAATCTCCCCTTGTTGAGGAATCCGCTTTGTGTTTTCTCATTTCAAAATTTCGAAAAACTTGTATTTGAAAGTTTGGATTTTTCATTTTTAAAAAGAAAACGAAAGATTGGTTGTTTTTTGACTAATTGTGATTTTGCATAAATTAGTTCTTAGCTCACATTTAGCTAAGTAAAACATCCTCAAAAAGACTTTTAGTAAGCTTTGACTTAAAGTAGCTTTTTATAGTTTGTAGCTCTCAAAGTTAGTCATTTTCATTAGTTTTGAGTGTTTTATTTACAAAATATAAAAAATCTCTTTTGGAAAAAGTTTGTTTTTGTAGTGGTTGAGTGCTTTGAAAAGAAAAGGGAATTTTTTGTGAAATAACTAGTTGTCTCGTTTTGAGTGCTTTGGAAAGGAAAAAGCTCTTCTTTTAATTTGTTTAATTGAGAAAGATTTGCGTTTACAAAGTATTTGCATTCTCAAACTCTTTCTTAGTTTAGAAGTTCATCGAAGAGAAAAGATTGTTTAAATCATCTTAGGTGCATCTTTTTAGTGATTTCGAGTCGAGTCTTTACACCACGAGTTTCATCTCCACCACCTCTTGACTTAAACAACAACCACTAAAATTAACTCTTAAAGTAAAACTCACCTAGTAACATTTTATTTCTAGGGCTCTGATACACCAACTTAGCTTAGGCTAGTGTCTTGGAGTAGGAGAGTAATTAACTCTCCAAGACAGTAAAAACAAACAAGTAGCTGTATCTTGTGGTAGGAAGAAATCCAATTGTTGCATTTATGCTCTGGAAAGCTCCTCTTAAAGGAGAAGCATGAGATCGTGTCCGAACCAGTGTGGGAATCCCTCATTGGGAACAACGCCAGATATTCTCGTATTAAAAACGGTAAACCTCGGATTAACCATTGTCGAGGAGCCTGGGGTCACTTGTTGGTAAACCTTGGATTATGTCAAGGAGCTTTCAAGGGGATTGAGCTTGCTACTCTGCCCTTGTGTGCGTATCAGATCGTAGACTATTCCCCCAGGTGTATTTGTCTCAGTTGGTAACCTTAGAGGCCATATTCTTTAGGATTCTTCCTAAGGTGATAGTGGTGGCAAGATCCCACTGTACCTGGAGCAGACGTCGGCTAGACTCACTTGGATTTTCTGGAGGGTTCACTTCACTCGAGACGGTTAAGTGGAGGAACTTGGTCCAGTCTATTCATTAAGTAGGTTGCCGGGGTAACTGTTCCAACCGCCATTTCTGTACTGAATTCTGCGACGTTAGATTTCATCACCAACTAGTGTTTTCGGTCTTGAAAGTTACTGTTTGTGTGTGTTTGATCTCTAGATTCTTTAGGCATGTGATTCAAATTTGTTTGGTTCTTTAGAGGCTTTAGGTCTTTTTCATTGAGATTTTACTTTGTTTACGTGTGAAGTAGTTAAAAGTATTTAACTGTGGTTGAATTACCAAGACAGTCCCGTAGACTTCGGGGCCAGTTTCCTGAGTTTGTAACCGTGGCTGATTTACTGAGGAAGTCCCGTAGACTTCGGGGCCAACCTCCTGAAGAAGTCTCGAGCCAGCTTGAAGGCTTGAAAGTCCTCGTAACTCCTAGTGGTAGTAAAGTTGGGTCACCTGAAGAAGGAGAGTCTTCATTGGTTGTACATCCTGATTACCAAACTCTAGTAACAGGTTACGATCCGCAATCAATTTCAGTTTCCGAACTTGCTTGTAGCTTTTCATCTACTAGTGATATAGGTGAAGAACCTGAGATATCTGAACCTGTTACTCCAACATCAGGGTTTGTTTCTCCAACTTCTAGTGGTCCTGATTCAACTAGGGTAGAAAGAGTAATTACCCAAGATCTTCCTTCGGGACTTATTTCTATTGAAGAACTTGCTCCGGAAGAAGAAGTAGGCATCCCTATCCCTGGAAATCAACCTGTTCTTGATCTAAGAGAGCATGAATCAATTTTTTACAGTCCGCCTAGGATTACTACTTGGTATCTTTCTTTGACTAATTATTTGGAAAACCCAGGGTTAAGTTTTTCACCACCTCGTGCTCCTTATCATCCTAGAGGTTTTTATACTCCCGTAAATATGTCAGGTCAGTCGTCCATGTTTACTCAATCGCCTGAATCTTTTTTGTACGACGGTCCTTCTATTCCCTCTGGGTATCAGTCACTTTCTGGTACTTTTTCGGGAGAATCTCCTCAACCCATTGAGCAAGGGTTATTAACTGGAAGCAATGGTACAAAGCTGTTGAGCGTAGAAGACATTCTCATGATGTCAGGTTCTATTACCAATTCTCAACCTCAGGGTGGCCGGTTACCGCCTCGGGGGCAGCCTCAATTAATGCCTGGGGGGCAACCTCAAAGTACACAATTTGCATCTGGAGGGCAACCTCAAGGATAGTACGTACCTACGGTACAGCACGTTCCTCAAGGTCGACCCTAGACTCAATATGTACCCCAAGGTCAACCCCAGTATCAATTTATCCCTCAAGGTCAACCCCAGTATCAGTACGTGCCTCAAGGGTATCTACCCCAAGGTCAGTACTCGAACTAAGGTTTCCAACCACCCCAAGGTCAATCTTATGTTCAAGGAACGGGAAATATACCTTTCAATTATCAATCCTACCCTCAACCCGGTTATGGTCCTCAATATTCTCAACCTGTTATGGATCAGTACCCTGGAATGAACATAGTGTGGGATCCATCGCAAACCCAACAGGTGTTGCAGCCAAGTGTACAGTTGTCATCTCAAACTGGACAACCCTTAGTTTCTGGTACACCCCAGCAACCAGTCCAGTCTAACATTCAAACTTTTGTACCTTCGGTAGTTTCTCAGTCAGGGCCTACTGCGCCTCGTACTCCATCTCAAACGACTGCTGCAACTGCCGCAACATCTGTTCAATCTACCCCACCTACTTCTGGAGTATCGACAGCTCCGGTTTCTACTGTTCCTGTATCTACTCCTCAGACATCTTTACCACCGTCTGGATCCACGATTCAAACTACAGTTCAGATGCCTGTAGGACAACCTGGTTTAAGTACGGTTGTCACAAGTCAACCACAATTCACCTATCAACCGTACTAGGGACAGTACCAATTCGGTCCTGCTGTCCAGCAGCCAGTTTATCAGTATCAACCGTATCCTTGGTACACTTATCAACAACCTCAACAACCCCAGTACGGTCCGGTTAATCCTTGTTTTCCGGGAGGATACAATATCCCGAACGCGATTCCTATTCCTAGTTATCTCGGATATCCTCCTCTTATGGCTGGTCTCGTGACCCAGTGTTTTAGGGATCCTAATCGGCAGCTACTGTTTATCGCAACTTTGGACTTACTAGACTTGTTGCGCCTAACGAACGATCCCATTAATTATCTTCCGTTTTGGCTGCCAATGCTGAATAAGTTGCCCAGTGACATTCCCAAGTTCGAAGGTAAATCAGGAGAGGACCCGTCGAACCATGTGATGACTTACCACCTCTGGTGTGCATCTAACTCCATCACAGATGATTCGATCCATCTTAGACTTTTCCAGTGCACTCTAATTGGTCTCGCGGCCAAGTGGTACATTGAGTTACCGCGAGGCACTTTTTATAATTTTAGTCAGTTAGCTACCTCGTTTTTAACTCATTTGCAGTTGCCAGTCCGATATGAAAATAGCGCGGAATTGTTAACTTTGCTAAAACAATCGACATCCACGTACATTTCAGATCATATTCATGAGTGGAGACGTCGACGTCGTTTAGTGAAGGTATTTATTCCGGATCAAATCTTGGCTGAGTGGTTTGTAAAATCTTTGTTTCCAAAGATCACTGAAGATGTTGCTAAAGCTGGAGTGGTTACTGAGGAGCAAGTCATTGCTCAAGCACAGTACCTTGACTTAGTTTATACTCAGTCAGGTACGTTACACGAAAAAATCCCCGATCTTCCCAAGTCAAATCAAATCGCTGCAGCTCCTTCGGGATCTCATGTCGCTGATGGTATGATTGGCATGGTTAACACTAAAGGTAAGAAGAAATCCTCCAAGAATTCTTCTCCTATTATAACCTTGCCCGATTCCCCAATAGGAGATTCTTCTTCAGAGATTTCCACCGATATTCACGTTGTAGAGTAATCTACAACTAAATCAAAATCCGGTGGGAAGAAGAAAGGAAAGAAGAAGAATAAAATGGACAAAAGATCAAAGGAGAAACCTGAAAAGGCGGAATCTAATGATGAAAAGCGTAAACCTCGTTACCCATGTCTCATTTGTGATGATGAACATTTTACAAGAGACTGCCCTCATCGTGTAGAGGTTGCGAAGATCGTCAAAGGTTCCCAAACTCCTGCTGTTTTGAAGGATCCATTTCCAAGTCAAGACAGCAAAATGATAGGTTCTTCCTCGAGTGCCAATGATGAACCCATATTGATGATGTCCAATGTTAGGATTGCGACTCGATCACAAGATTATGGTAGTAAAAGTCCTGTTGATGGCAAAGAAGCAGAACCTTCTCATTCTAATCCATCAACCTCAGCTCCTGGTTCCGATCCACTACAAATCGAGAAACCTAACCCGGACTTGGCAATCAAACCGCCCGCCAAGGGTATACTTCGAAAGTCAGCTTTCAATCCACATGCGAGAGCGGCTCAGAACTATAACATTGTTGAGGATTTAGTTGTCTCACCCTCGGCAATGTCGGCTTTGGAAGTGCTGCAATCATGTCCAGCACAGCGTAAATTACTTTTGTCGGCTATAGGAGTTGTTGACGTTTAGGACCCGAACCTAATAATTTTCGATCTAGAAAATAGTACACCGCGTCTCCCTCATCAAATGGCTTTCTAGATCCCAGTGATAATAAAAAACAGGCCTATTCATTGGACTGTAATTAATGAGGGAGCCTCAACGTGCATTATGTCAATACAGTGTTGGAGATCACTTGGTTCTCCTTCACTAAATCAATCCCTGAGGATTCTTAAGGCCTTTGATGGCCGTGGGTTTCATCCTTTTGGCATTCTACAGGATTTGCCTATAGGGGTTGAAGGAAAAATCGTTAGTCTAGATGTGGAGGTGGTTGATGCCCCTCTAGACTACAACCTTCTCTTGGGTCGAAGTTGGTCTTACGCTATGACAGTGGTCGTTTCATCGGTCTTTCGAGTAATAAAGTTTCCACATAATGGAAAGATCATAACAATAGACCAGTTGGCTTACTTTTAATCCGACCCAGCCTCTTCGGAGAGTATTCAGCATGTTGGTAAAACGACTATCCCATATAAGGATGTTGGAGTAGGATTAGTTAAAGATGTCGGTTTACTAGGAACTTTTCCTTTTCCTCCAATCAATGCATCATCTTCATTTGAAACTATTCATATGATCACATCAGACACCATTATTTATGATGATCCTTGGATCATCCCTTCGGAATCTGAGATAGACTCATTTGGTAATTCCATGCCTTTGAGTCCATATGAAACTGCCTATGAAGCCGTGCAGTCTTTTGCCAACCTAGGTTCAACCGAAATTGACTTAATGAATGTGGTTGGTGAGGAATCACTTTTCAAACCAACCTCGGATTTAACTACGTTTTCTGAACTTGTTCACTCTGATGAGCAAATTCGTGAAATCCTATGTGTAGATGATTTACCATGGGAAGATCTCCATCACAAATCTTCGTTTTTACCTGAGGATGATCGTTTTGAAAATGATTTCTCATCAATTTTTACAACTGAATATGTCAAGGAACCTCAGAATCCAATGAAACATCCCGATTCAGAGTTAAATTTGGGAAACATCTCTCGAACTAATCCTATTGACATTTCGGTTAAGCCTGGAATTGTTCAAAACATTCATATAGGTGCCTCGTGTACAGATGACGAAATTCAATTATATAAGGCCCTATTTCAAGAATTCCGCGACATGTTTGCCTGGTCCTATGAGGAAATGCCAGGAATTGATCCCGCGATTGTTGTTCATGAGATCAAGACTTACCCGGACGCTAAACCCATCCGGCAACGTTTGCGTCAGATTCACCCACGAAAAGCTGCTGCAATTAAAGAAGAAGTTGAAAAACTGTTGAAAGCAGGTTTCATTTATCCGATCCCGTTAACGGATTGGGTATCGAATATTGTTCCGGTTAACAAAAAGCAGGGAACAATAAGAATATGCATCGATTATAGGGACAGTAATCGAGCCTGTCGAAAGGACAATTACCCAACTCCCTATATCGATCAAATCATTGATGATTGTGCCGGCAGTGAAATATTTTCCTTTATGGACGGTTTTTCCGGATACAATCAAATGAACATTCTACCTGCCGATCAACCAAAAACGGCTTTCATTTGTCCATGGGGGACATTTGCTTATTGAAAATTGCCTTTTGGGCTTAAGAATGCCGGAGGAACTTTTCAAAGGGCGATGTCTTATGCATTTCATGACATCAAACACATTGTCCAACCATATCTTGATGATTTACCTACTCACTCTTTACATCGAGCTGATCACCTTGTCCATTTACGAGCAATCTTTATGAGGTGTAGGCATTATCGTATTCGGTTGAACCCACACAAATGTGTCTTCTGTATAGAAACGGGTCGATTGCTGGGATTTGTAGTTTCAAAAGCCGACATTCCCGTCGATCCCTCAAAGGTCGAAGCTATCATCAAATTGCCTCCTCCTTCGAGTCTTCGCCAACTCCAAAGTTTGAAGGGGAAAGAAAACTTTTTACGACGATTCATTCCTAACTACGCCGAGGTTACAAAGGGTTTTACCCGGTTGTTGAAGTAAAACACTCAATTCTATTGGGATGAGATAGCTCAGAAATCTTTTGATGCACTCAAACACGTTTTGACCCATGCATCGTTGTTGCATCCTCCCAACTACAACCGGGATTACTTCTTGTATCTCGTCACCTCCCATTCCACCATTGGAATGGTCTTAGTTCAGGAAGATGAATTCGTAACAGAACATGTGATATATTACCTTAGTCGAATGTTAAATCCAACTGAGCTAAAATACTCGCATGTGGAGAAACTGGCATTGGCAGCCGTTCAAGCTGTGCAACGTTTTCGTCACTACATTTTACTACGTAAAACTACGGTAATTTCCGATTGCAACCCTATGATCTATATTTTGACCAAACAATTGCTAGGGTGCAAGTACTCTAAATGGATCATTATCCTGGAAGAGTTCGACTTGGAGTTTGAGAACTCTAAGTCTAAGAAATCTTTAGTTTTTTCGGAGTTAATGTGTGACTTCCCGCGTGCTGACACAGAAACTGTGGCAGAGGAGCCCATTGTGGACGAATCTTTGTTTCTAATCAGCACTTTAGATCCGTGGTATGGGGATATCATCGTCTATCTCCAGACCCAATCCTTTCAGCCAGAAATTTCAAGGTCGGAACATCGGAAAATTCGATTCCAGTCGCAACAATTCAAAATTATTGGAGATACTCTTTATCGCCATGGGGCGGACTCTATTTTTCGATGTTGCTTAACTCACGAAGAGGCTGAAAGGGTTCTAAATGACTGTCACTCTGGAGCGTGTGCCGGTCATATGTCTGGGTATGCCACAGCCCAAAAGGTATTGCGCGCTGGCTATTTCTGGCCGTTCTTGTTTAAATATTGTATTACGACGGTCCGAAAATGCCACAACTGCCAGATTTTTTATCGTAAGACGTGTGCTCCACCTGCTCCTCTCCACCCTATAATTTCTGTTGGTCCTTTTGCCAAATGGGGTATCGATTTTATTACATGTAACCCTCACTCGGCCGGGGGGGCATGCGTATATCATCCTTGTGGTAGATTATTTTACTAAGTGGGCCAAGGCGATGCCTACATTCGAGGCAGACGGAAAAACAGCTCCAATTTTCATGTTCAATCATATAATTACTAGGTTTGGTGTCCCACAAGTGATAATCACTGATCATGGGTGTCATTTTCGAAACGTTATAATGACCGAACTTACAGGCCAGCTTGGTTTACGTCACGATAGTTCAACCCCTTATTATCCACAAGCGAATGGTCTGGTTGAATCCATCAACAAAGTTTTAGTTATCATGATCCGACGAATCATTGGGATTCATCGGTCGAATTGGCACAACATGCTATTTTCAGCGCTTTGGGCGTACCGAACTTCAGTAAAAACATCAACAGGGTTCACTCCTTTCCAACTAGTCTATGGTTTGGAAGCTCTGCTACCCATTGAATGCGAAATCTCGTCACTGCAAATGGCCATCGAGTTACTTCCAGCCACTTCCGAAGAGGAAAAGCGTTTTTTTATACTTAGCTCAATTAGATGAGAATTGACGTGATGCTGCATTGGCGATCGAGACTCACGCAAAACGTATGAAAGCTCAGTATGATCGAGATGTGACCCCTCGAAATTTTTCGGAAGGAGACCTAGTGTTATTATATGATCAAGCCAATGATAAATTAGGCATTGGAAAATTCGTTCCTATGTGGCATGGTCCCTATATTTTCAAGCGTAAGCTAGCAAAAGGGGCCTATGAATTGGTAGACTTTGACGGGGACTCTTTAGGTAAACCCAGAAATGGTCTTTACCTGAAGAGGTATTATGCTTAAAAGAATGGGTATGGAGATTTTTTAGTTAGGTTAGTTTTTCTTTCTAGCTAGTGTGTTTTAGTTTAAAAAGTGTTCTTAGCTTAGAGAGTGTTTTTCCGTCATTATTCCTGCTTATCTTGGTTTTACTCTTGATATTGCAGATGTCGATGCCTCTCCAAACATACATTGGATTTGCTGATGGTGCTTGTCATAATACATGGAACATCTCTTCCGCAGCTTGGGTTGTCTATTCGCCCTCTGACGAGTTAGTTTCTATGCATGGGGTAAGCCTCGGTCAAACAACAAACAACATTGCAAAGTATAGTGCTGTGATTGAGTTATTATCTGAATCTATTTCATTTGGGATTTGGAGTTTGATAGTGAGGTTAGATTCTGAACTCGTTGTATTACAGCTTAATAGAGTGTATGCCATTAGAAATCTAGTGTTATTGAGATTATTTTTGAGAGTGCGTCTCTTGGACGTGAATTTGATTACATTGAATATCAGCATATTCCAAGGTCTTTAAATACATTATCAGATGCAATTGCTTCTCGAATGTTAAATAGACATTTGCAATAATCATACATGTAAATTTAAAACCATTTCATAACATGATTTACAAGATAAGCCGGTAATAGTGATATATATATAGGAGTGTGTCAAAAAATACATCGTCCTCGATCATAGGTTGAAAAACACCTTATGATCGGCAAAAATGATAGGTACAAAAAACAAAAATGTCACATGTGCCCACAATAGGCAATCATCCTATCACTGCTGATGATCTCTATAAGAAACCACTGCCCAGTCCACCTTGCAAAGGAACCTCCTAAAAGGTCCCGGGACTCCAATCATATAGCGCTGAAGTCGACGAAGAATGTCGTCTATAGTGGTCTCAGGAATATCCCTTGTCAAGCGCTCAAGATGAACCTCCAACTCGGTCAAAACCTCTGCCGATTCGTCCTGCGGGGCTGGCATGGGTGCAACTGGTTGCTTCCTGTCGAAAGGCCGGAGAGCGGCTGGTCGCTGTGGACCCACATCTGCATTTGAAATTTTTACTGTCAGTTTTGAGACGATGGAAAAATAAAAAAAATAAAAATAGGAAAAAGTTGAAAAGGATTTTACCTGACTCGTCCCACTGCTCTCCTGGTGGAAGAGCCATGTCTGGGTCACCACGAAAATCTATCCCAGCGTAAGGGAAATCCTGAATGGAAAAGACCTGGTTTTCCAACCATTGGAAATACTCAGGTTTGAATCGAGCAACCTCTGTCCTCTCGTTCGGGTGACGGGCCATGACTGCGACCCATCGCATCAGTTTGGGCTCTCGAGGAAGCCCAACTCCAACAGTAAGGTGCTGTGGGATGAGCATAGGAACCCTCTCCAGGCCAAAGCTCACGACCAAAGCCCCATAACCAAAGGTCTTTAGTCCTCCACTCTTGACCCTGGTCAGTTGGCCTTTCACATTGGCCAGCACAGCATTGCACTAGTTGAAGATGGTGCCTCGAAAGCAATCAACTGCCATACGCATCCGGGATCCGGTGGCAATATGTAATGAGGCAGCTCCGCAAAGTCTGGTGACAGTAAATGCAATCACCATGAGTTCAGGACAGGATATGGTCTTTATGTCTATCCCTTTGTCTCTAGCCTGGCTGTTGCAGTACTCTAGCCGAAGGCTATCGACAGACTGGCCACCTGGCCTAGTCCCGTGTAGAGTCAAGTCTTCACCTCTCTTAGGCAAACCAGTCAAGGAATAAATGTCCGCTAGCTCAATTTCGAGCTGGTGGCCGCCAATGAAAAAGCACTGGTCCTGTATGCTCCATCTGTCAACCAGCCACTGTAAGAAATCCACCTGAGCCCTCATGCCAGGAATGGTCCAGAATTTGTACAGTCCGCATGCCCTCAAAGCATCAAGTGAAGGATGATGATTCCATGTGGCAGCATCCACATCCTCATGCTCTCGTTCACGCCAATCTAGCATGATGTACCCTCTGCATCAAGTATAAATATTAATTAAATTGCTAGAAAATATTTTGATTGGTCCATTTTTGAGAATTTTTGGGTTCAAAACCCTTGCGGTGGGGTACGCACCCTCCGAGTTAGACACAGTGCGTGGGTTCACACTTTGTCTACATGGAAGTTGCGGACCCTAAGCTTTTTCCCAATGGAGAAAAAGTCAAGGTCCGCGGGTCCGCAATGGTAAACCTGCGGACCCCCGCGCGTGGGTTTTGCGCCTAAATACCCTCCCAAAAAATGAAATGAAGGACTAAAACCAAAAACTAAACGGTTGAGAATGAAGAGTAGGATGATGTGGATTACCTGGAGAAGACGGCGCTCGATTCCGACGGTTGGATTTTCCACAATCTTCACGGGAAGTTTTCTAAGCAAAAGCACTATTTTCTCACCCAAACTCAAACGGTAAAAATGAATCAACAAAGGCCCTTTTTATATGTTTTTTGAGTAAATAAATCGCAAATTTTTTTATGTTTCACTTTGAAAAGGTATTTTGCGACGCTTTTATCTATTTCAAACATGTATGAGTAATGTTTGTGTTTTTGTGCAGAATAAAGGATTATTCAGGCGAAATCTATCATTTTCGACAAAAAAACATGTAGAGTCATCTTTAAGCTCTTTTCTGACTCCTAAAACATGAAAAGGTTGTCGAGTGTTTCTTTTAAACTCGTTAAAACAGAATTAAAAGACAGTCCACTTACAGCTCTTTTCCGACCGTAAAAACGTGAAAAGATTGCCGGATTTTTGTCGTTTCGAATTCGATATTCGTTATAAAACGACGTGTCATTGATCACTTTGTTACTTTTTCGGGTCAAGGGCACTAATAACGAAAAGTAGTCCTTGGTCGTAAAAGATCAAGCGGTTCTCTCAAGTATTATTTTATACTTTTTCGGGCTTGGGAGACACAAATTTACGAAAAAGGTCAACCCTGGAGTCTTCTAAAGTTTTTTCAGACTCTCTAAATTGAAAAACGCCGAGTTTCTCCTATACTGGACTTGTTAAAATTTCACAGTAAAGGACCTGTTCAATTACAAACAGAATGAACCACTCCTTCTTAGGGTTCAAATTTAAACTAAGTTGGACTCATCCGAAGGATGAGCTTATAATCAAGAAAATGTTATCCTCCTCAAGCTTGTCAAAAATAAAGAGGTACTTGCCAGAAATGGTGGGGGAAAAGAGAGAAAAATGAATTTGTTTGTCATACTTTGTAACCACTCTTGAACACGACACTTTTATTCACCTGGGTTGGGAAATCCTTTGCCTAACAGTTGATCAAACCACATTGAAAGTCTTCAGCCGGTTTTTGTGTATTAACTTTGAGTCAATTGTCACCAAGCCATCTGTTATGTCGTTATGTGTTCAAGAGGTCACTGCCAATAAGCCATTCATCTGCAAAATATCTGTCATCCATCTTGACCATCCCTGAGTCAGTCCGTGCAACTAAATTTCTTCAACTTGATCTATGATTTCGTGTTGTGGGCTTGCCTACGACGGATCGCTTTCTATCGACATCAGCTCATTATCTAGAAAGATGATCTAGGAATCGTCAGTACCTTGAGATCTGTATGCCTCAATGGCAGGTTTCTCGCCTTTGACAACAGTTTACATCATTCACTTTTGATCGAAGGATTCCGTGATATGTTCGACATCAACACATTTATTCACATCTCATGGATTCTACTGGGTACTTTACGAGCCATTGACATCACTGGTGGTTTCTCTCACACTTGTTAACAGTTTACATCAATTACTGGTAATCAAGTGGTTTCTACCATGTTCGACATCAACACATTTATTCGCATGGATAGAATCATACTATTTCGGGAAGTAGAAATGAAGACCCTGGATCTAGTTTCCACCATCCAGGTTGCGAGGAATTTTGTATTCATTATGTTGTGGAATATTGATAAACAGATGGATGCGCCCATACTGTGTTCACATGAGTCTATACTTGTTATGTTTTACAAGATCATTCCTACATCAGAGCAGTAGATAGTTTTCTAGTTAGTTTTGGTCTGAGTATGGGAATGCCTACCTCAGCGATGATATAATCTCATATATATATCTTGCATTGAATGTTTTTACAGGTTCTGACCAGGCTCTCCACAAAATGATCCTCGAAACGATAAACTACTTCACTCTTCCTATATGATAAATGAAATCCTCATCTACTACAAACTTCGCACTTTAGGGGGCAATCTGTTACACAAAAATATCGTCACCATGATTATTTGCAGTCAGTATGGGTCTATCATCACTTCTATTGTCCTCCTGAGTAAGTCTAAGACCTCAGCTCTTCAAATCAAGCTTTGGAAATGGGAGAAAGACATTAAAAATCAATGTAACTCTAGTTCTGCACTTTCTCTCATGGTCACCGGCGGTCCCGCACCTTCTGTGTACAAAAGCTGCGTACCTACCCGCTCTGTCTCTAATGGTTTAGGTGCAGACCCCTATGAAAGTCAAAAGGCGCAAGTTTTATCTTAAAAAACTCACTTTGGGTTAATTCTAGAGTTTTCTAGAAGGAATTTTGACGTGGATTGTTCGCTCTGAGGTGGTTCATGCATCCCAAAAGAGAAGGAGCTAATCCCTTGACTAAAGGAGCTATCCCTTTGAAGGAGGACCTAGTAACTTCCCTCCATTGCAATATAAATACAGGCACTGGGGTGAGGACTAGAGAGGTTAGAAGCTGAATATTTTGAGGGTAAATGCTGGTGAAATTAAGACTTCCTAGTTGAGCTTAAGAAGAGAGATCACATACATTTTTGGCTTCATTAGGGAGTGAGTGAAACTTGTCAAAGTAGAGGAGACTTCTTGTTGGACCCTGGGAGGAGCTTTTACAACGTCAAGGTGAAGGTTGTAAGGTTCTTCTTCTTTTGAATTAATACAATCAAACTCATTTTTCTCAACAAGTATCTTATGTTATTTTTTTCATGGACTCCTTGAATTTCATGTTAAATATGTTTTATGCAATTGGTTTTTCAGGTGCTATTTAATTTGTTTGCCTTGTTTGTGTTTGCAGATTCGTGAAAAGGAGCTCATTGGAATCAAAGGAGCGAGGGAATCCACAAGCTTGCGTTGGACCAAAGGTAGGCCCTAAAAACACTTGTTTGCTATTGTTTATTAAAGCATATTTAGGGAAAGATAGTGTCTGGTTGGTTTTCTTGTCATTAGGTCTTCCTTAGACTCTAGGAAGGTCTATCTTGTCCGCAAGATTGACTCATTTCGTGCGACAATAGGGTGAAAATTAGGAACACCTGACGCCCTACATTTTCCAAAAAATCTCCTCTCATTATCCATAGTTTCATTCCATCTCACTTCACTTCATTTCACCTCATTCCACTCCACTTCACTTCATTTCATTTTACTCCACCCATTTCATCTCATCTCATTTCATTTCATCTCACCAATAAAAGTCTTTTCATGAACAATTTTCTCATATATCCATTTCCATTCAGTCATGTGGCCATTGTACCAGTTTCCGCAGTTAGATCCAGTTTCCATAGCTGCAAACTGATTTCGCAACTAGTTGTTGTTTTCGCAGCTATCACCCTGTCATTTAACATTAGAAGTTAGCTGATAGTTAAAAATAATAAAAATCAAATGCAAGTATGATCGAGGAAATATTATGAAGACATGAGGCACTTAAAAGCATCAACAAGGAGCAACTGATCAAAGATTAATGGACAAAAAGTGGCAAGAATTCCAAGGTATGAGTAGAAATTTGTTTCAAATAGCATTCAAAGAACATTTTTACATAGTTATAAAACCATGGCTCCACTATATGCAATGATTGGCATTGATAGCCTCATAACCGTTCCACGACCTACAATTCCTCCACGAACCATGTATTTATTTCTCAAACGACCTCATGATCAGCCCTCGGATTTAACTTCTATTGGTTGTACCTTGACATTCCACCTGTAATCATGAGGACGTGATCGATTTGATCACGGCTCCTCTCTGCCGCACAAATTCCGCAGCCATTTCGTAAGCGTGTTTACGTCTACTTTGCAGCCATTCAATTTAAAATTTTGTCGGGTTCACTTGAGTTCCCTATTATTTTATTGAAGCCACAATTTCATTTTCACCTTGTTCATATAAGCCTCCACTCCATTTCCATGAATTCACTCCCACTACCTGTTCTCTGTTTTCCATTTACAGTCACTGTTTTCTTATCCATAAACTCTATTCACCACCGTTAACCTAGGCATCTCATCTCCGCTAAAACCCTTACTCACACAGATGAATTTTAAGATGGAAGGAAGGATGGGTCTGTTCTTAAGGGCAGAACTGGAAGGGCCCAAGTTTATGGAAGGGTACCCGCAAGTGAAAAACATACTGAAGAAGGCAAGGTGGCTGCGGTTTATTCAAAAATTCAAGGGCCACAACAAGGAGATTACAAAGACTTTTGCGAGGTCTTTTAACGGCCTAGAGGTGGAAGTTGGAGACCTCAAGTTTACAGTCACTGAGGCATCTATAGCACCCACTATAGAACTTCCGCAGGAGGGAGAACGCTGGTTCAAGAAAAAGAGCTTTGACGAGAAGGCTTGGAGGGTTATCCTATGAAACCCAAGTATGGATGTAACTATTTTTAAACGAGGAATCCCTGTCCATGCTTTAGAAGAGAAGTGGGCCAGTCTATTGTTGATTATTCAAAAGTTCATTACCTATGAGGGACGTTTTGGATAAATGTATATGTATCACATCCAGTTGTTGATGAATTTCTTAGAAAACCAAACCCTCAATTCGCCCTACTTCTTGTTAAATAGGCTGAAGAAAATTTCCACCACCATCCAAAAGAATTTGGAGGACGTAGAACCCCATTTGTATCATCACGGCCTTGTGAAAAATTTGATAGAAAAACAATTGAAGGAAAAGAAGGACACCTGTGAACAATTTTTAGTTAGAAAATTTTTCCAAGATCCCCCTAAAACACCAGAGAAAAGTTCAACCAAGAAGAGAACAAGGAAGAAGACAAGTGTGAGAATGCAAGCCCCTCCTACTAGCATAACTAGAGAAATTAATCAAGAAGAGAGGCTGGAAAGAACTAAGGATAAGGAGCAAAGAAAACCAAAAGGGAAAAGAAACATAGAAGTTGTATATCAAGCCCCAGATCCTTCCCAAAAAGAAGACCAAACACTATCTGAAAGACTAGCTTATCTTCAGGAACAATCAGCTGCAACCAAGAAGAAAGGAAAAGAAAAACAGAGTAGGGAGGAAAAAGACACTAGTCCACAGCATGTAAGGAGAAGCTCCAGGCTTAAGGGAAAATTAAGGACAGTGCAAACCAAAGGGCCCCACTTTATTGACTTGGGAGGAGAAACACCGGAGCAGCCTCCAGCAACCTCTCCTGGCCGTGGCCCACATCATCCTCTTATTTCTCAGCCAAATTTTGATAGTCCTTCTCGGCTAGATTTGGAGATCAGTCCTTCTCAACAGGATTTTGGGGTCAGCCCAAGGAAAACTACACCCGAGATAGACCCGAATCAGCAAGAGATGTATGATTATATAGAATCCTTGGAAAAGACAGCCACAGGTCCAAGCACTTCCTCCACTCAGCCTCACACAGCACAAGAAGCTTTAGTCGAATCATTGTAACAAGAATTTTTTGAATTGGAGGTCTTAAATAGACACATTAAAAATGAAAATGAAACATTAAGGGAACAAAGCAGATTGGACAAGATCATTCATGACAACACCATGTTACATCTTGGGCTATGGTAGAAAAAGAACAGGAAATTGAAGAAGAAGTGCAGGAGGTTGAGTAAAGAACTTATCAACCTCAAATTCAAATGCTTGGTGAGGAAGCCTAGGATGTTAGTAATACCAAGGAAGAGCAGAGGGCTGAATGCTCTGGTGGAGGTCTCAGAGCATATGGATTGAAGAGAGGATGGTCAAAATTTTGGTTGCATGGGGACATGCAACACCTTCACAGTGGGGGTATGTTGATCCTTCAACTTGCATCTTTCCTATACACTTTCCTAGACTCTTTCCATTCACTTGGACCTCCTAAGCTGTTAACATCATTTCATATTAATCATAAAAGAGAATTTAAAGTGGTTTTTTTATCTATGTTTTGTGTCTGCTGTTTGAACTAGATTTTTGCTCATTGAGCTGTGGAGTCCTATCACTTTCCGCAGCTGCTTCAACTTTCCACAGCTTTTTTTGTCAAAGTATACATTGCAAGCGTCATCAGGCAAAGCGAGCCACATGGGCAAGCTGGAAATGACTTGGACATGGATCGAGTCCTATTGGCTTAGTTGGATTCATCAAGGGAGGCCGTGGTCAATAGTGGTCAAGCGGTGGTCAAACAGAAGAGTCCTACGGCAATAGGACTTTGTTTCCAAGCACGTCAAAGATTTTCGTGGCCATTTCTAGATCTCTGGAGGCACACTGACACCTGTAGGCTTCCCACGACGTGAATCCAATAAGTCGTTTTCAATAGATTGCATAATCTCGGCAGCCATGATGCTAAATCCATGGACACTGTCGTTTGCGTGTCCTTTGTTAGTGTAGTTTACAGGAAAATAGTTATGTAACCTTTTGTTATAAATAATGTGTTTCTATATGCATAGGAGTTAGTCATTTGAATATAATTTTGCTGATAAAAATCCCACTGCGTTGTGACACTAGTTTCATTGTTGTGACTGTGTTTTGAAATATATGAGAAGACTCTGTTTCTACATGATTGCGTGAAGTGTAATTCTTGATTGATAGTTGTTTCTCGAGGTTGTGTAGAGGACCCCTGCACACGCCGAGGTTTCGTTTCTTATTGTTGTACAGTTTCATGTTGTGTTTCTTTATGTTTATTGCAAATATGCCTTAGTTATTCACTTATGTCTATTTCATTTACTATGGTACTAACGCTTCGTTCTTGTACATAATTTTACATGCTTTGTACATTGCTATTAACGTTGATTAGTGTGCATGTTCTAGATTATAGTAGGTCCAGGCATCTTCATACATTTCCTTTTGTAAAAACTAGTGACATGGAATCAGTCTTTCTGCTGACTTGCATTTCTTAGCTTTTAATTCCAGTTTTGTTTTGTTGATTTCAGTTTAGTTCATTTGCTTCGTTAGACAGTTTAGATATCATATTTCGCAAGTTGCTAATGATTACATCCAAAAGCCATAGCTTAGACTACCTGACGAGGGGTCAGACTATGAATTGATGTGATTTGGTTTTAGTTTACTTTTCTGCAATTAGATATCAGATTGCTCAAGTTGTTGATGATTACCTCTAAAAGCCATAGATGGACTAACTGGCGAGGGGTCAGACTATGAATTGATGTGATTTGATTTTAGTTTTACTTTTCTACAATTAAATATCAGATTGCTCAAGTTGTTGATGATTACCTCCGAAAGCCGTAGCTGGACTAACTGGCGAGGGGTCAGACTATGAATTGATGTAATTTGATTTTAGATTTACTTGCAATTTTTTGATTCCTTTGAGTGGAGTAGCTTAATTCATTTCTTTTGTATTTAGACAGTAGAAGGGATAATGGTTTCATGATCAATAGTTCACTATTTGTTTGGTTAGAATAGTGGCACATTTTCATTTTTTCTTAGGAATTAATTTCATCATCAGTATGTTCTAAGACCCTCTGAAGTTTGAAGTTTTGGAAATCATTATAAAGGACATAATTTCCTTGAAAGTTTATAGCCATACTTGTCTTTCAGAGTAATCTTAAAACTTAGGGATAGAATTTCCATTTCACATTGGGAGATAAACGAATACAAAAATCCCCAAAACAAAATAATAAAAATAAAAAATGACAAAAAGTAAGAAACAGGTTATCTTGCACATATAGTGTGCCACACTTCAATAGTTTACGACTCCCATATTGACAATTAAAGCAATTTAGGACACTCTAAATTGACCAAAAAATAGCTTTTAATCAAAATCTCTTGCTACTTTCAAACAATATAGAAGATAAGTTAGCCATGATCCTACACACCTATGATTGGAAAATGCATCAAAGGTGTTGAGAGTAGTGACCCTTTCAAAACAGGTAGCACAGTATTGTTGGAGCCAATATGAATCACTGTAGATAGCTGAATAGGATTCACATGACCAACTGAAATGCCTAATAAAAGGGTAACAACCCTTTGAATATATGAAGAATTCCTCCAAATAAGGTGGATTGAATACCAAGAACATCACCATCTAAAATTGTTATAGTCCAATCTACAAAGAATAAACCATATGTGTACCATAGGAACAATACATATAGTCCAATAGCTGAAGTGTCCATGAGGCTTCAATAAAACCCACTAAACTGGCCATGAAGGCTTTACTGTGCTATAATAAAGGTGATCCAAAAACCTTAGTTCAATGGCTCTTAAGGAAAATTGCCACTAGCCACTAACCTCACATATTAACTCAATAACCCAGAAAATCTTAAGCCAAGCAATTCTCCAGAACATATAATTTCAAGTGGGCCCTCTTAGGAAGCTGTAAAAGGGGAATAGTTCTAAAAACCATTCAACATTTGTGTAAATAAGATTATCTATACACTTATTGGTCAGTTTTGTAGTAAGCACTTGAAGATGAGTGAAATCCTAGGAGAAATGAGATAACCTGAAAAGGCAAGATGACAACCCTTAGGGCAATAATATCCACTAAAAACTTTTAGATCTTCTCCAAATAAGGCTGGAAAGGAATACAGTTGCAAAAAATACCAACATGAGCATCTAACACACAAATCCATAGTGTTGGGTGCCAAAATTTCCATAATTAGGTTAGAATATGGACACAAAACAGGGAGTCTTCTAGCCACGAAAAGAAAACCCATAAAACAGCCCAAAACTTCTTTAATTTAGACTTTTAGCCTCCCTCTAGATACAGAAAATACCAGAAAGACTAAGAAGAAACACTAACAAGTGGAAGTGCACCAACTTCTATGCAATCTCAAAGAAGAAGGAAAAAGGTTAAAGCAACCATAACAGGTGGACATGAAAAAAAAGGATATATCCCATCAAATATATGACATCAACCCTATAGGATATGTGTGAAACAATCATGTAGTAAGTGTTTCAAGAGATGAATGATTGGGCCAAGAAATGGACACACAAGATACAAGGGATCTAACAATAAAAGACAAATACCAATCACATGTAGAATACCAAGCATAAAAGGAGAGAACCCCCAAATAAGGTAGGGGAATCTCAGACCCACTCTAATACTATGTTGAGATCAGAAGAGATAAAAAAAGATTGAATGGAACCAATGAGAAATCCCTTCATCTACATAGACCATTAGAACATATAGGTAGAAAAATATGAACCCATGAATAAGATAAACACAAGATGTGGTGCCCATACGCTAAAAAATCACACAAGAGAACATGTAACCAATGATCCAAAAATGTATTTGTAAAAATGTTGGTGTGTGTATTCATACACACTGTAATATTGGGTTCCATCCTAGAGATTGGTTAAGGACTCACAAATCTAGGTCAACCCTAACAATCCATATATACAATAATGAACAGTTTGACTATTACATCGCTCAAGACAAAACCCTATACACACAATACAAGTCAACTGATAGATTTATTTGTAGATTAAACATCTCCAAAACTCAAGCTACATTAACTTTATTAAAAGAGTATGTTATCTTCTTCCAATTTTATAAATGAGAAATATATGTTATATCGAAGTAAAGATTCCATTAACTGTTAACCATTTCACTACTGTCCTACATGGATATGGGAGACAAATAATAGTTTTCAAGCATAAGTTCCAATATGAAGGATGAATTTTAATAGCTTAGCAAAAATATTTAGTTCAACCTATTTGGCAAGGAACTTCAAGCTTATGTAGCCAAGCTCTGTTAATTTTTACGGGTTATGAAGTTCATAAATCTTGAGGGACCCAACAACAAAAAAAATTTCATTGAATTAAATATAACAACATATCAACATAGGCTTATTTTAAAGTGAATCGAAACCATTAATGGATAAAATAATGTCTTCACCTAGTACCTATTTTTAGGGAACATGTAGTAGAGAGCATGATAATTCAATTGGCATTTTCATAGGGAAAAGGGCTTTATCTATGAAACAAGCAAAACTTTGAAACATTTATTCTAGTATTATGACTTTCTAAAGTCTGCTTAGGACAAGGTATCTAAGATCTGTAGCTAATTCTATCATATTCCCTATAAAGTGGCCTTATTAGGAGATAGAATCCCTTGAACCATCGAATTCAGTGTAGCATAGAAACTCTATAGAATATAAGTTGTCTTTTTTATTTGGAAAAGAATCGTTGGGACTAAAAATAAAATAATAATAAATCTCCATTTGCGAATGACGTTCCAGGTCCAGGAGGTCAAGAAAGATCTGGCACATTTGTGAAAATCACTTGAGTTCTACGGAGGGAGCCTACACTATAAGAAAGGATCCTCTTACTAGCCTCTTGTCTCCCTCATATTTCTACCAATAGTCACAACACTATAAGGGAAGCCCTTGCTATCATGTCAGTAAGGAAGTGAGAGAACAAAAATATAGGCACCACAATTGCACCCCCGACCACTACAATAGAATGACATATACCATTGGATGGAATTACCACACTTTAATGAAAACAAGCCTCCAACATGAAAGCATGGAAATGATAGTTGGGAACCCATTATAATGGAGTTGAAGCCTACAATATTGTTGGGTTCCACCCTTAATAGGATATTTCTCAAACAATTAATGTTTGTATTAAGAAAATGTCAGAAAGAAACCTTACAACATATAATATACTTCCCTTTATAGGCAATATGGATCCAAAATGGGGATGATCAAGTATGACCTTGTCTCCCTTATTTAATAATATATTATCTATTAACTACCCGACAATTAATATGAAACAACATAACAATAATTCATAGTATGTAATATTCCACTACAACCTCTGCAAACCAGGATTTCACCTCCTTTAGAAGAGGAGAATCATGACACTGATGAAAAAAATATTGATGAAGGGATTTTCTTTAATAGAGGTAAAATAAAATTAGAGAAAAAATAATAGGAAAGACTAAGGTAGCACAAAAAAAAGGAAACTAGACCATGAAGACTAGAACTATAGAATAGGAGCAAATTTTGTACTTGAAAATGAAGCAAGCAAGAAAAAAAGTAGTAATGTTTGCTTGAAATTCAAGAAAAGAGGAGGAAAATAAGAAAAAACAAGATTGTATTGAAATGAGAAAGGACCATCCCTTTTAATCATCAATATATATGAGAATCCAAAAAAAGGCTACAATAGTTGGGATGCTCAACTTGTCGTTTTGAATCCAATTGAAGTCATGGCTTCATAAAAAGGAAATGGAAATTAATAGATTACTTGACCATATTTAATAAAATTCTTCCTTCAACAATAGGATATGGAAATATATCGAGTCAATTTATTAAGTGGAGTGAGGGAAATAATTTGTTGATGAAGGATTCAATCCCAAACTAGTTACTTGAAATAAGGCAATAAAATTCTAAACCAACCTCTTTAATATCAAATAGAGCATAGAGTGTAATCAATAGATGAATATAATCCTTTAAATGGGAATTAGGAAGAATAACTATTTTCATATGATCTCTTTCTTATCTTTACAAACCTAGAAGAGAAATTTAAGCTGTCATAGCCTCATGAAAATTTTCCAAACTTTAACAAGAAAATCATTGCCAAGAGACCCACAAGGAAAGTATATACAAGTTCACTCTCCCCACTCATATTAGATTCATGAATCAACATGGAATGTCCATTAATAAGAAGGCCATCTACAGGGACCAGAAAGGAGAGATAAATCTTTCAAAGCATAGTTATTCAATTTATAAATGAAGCAACACATTGATGACATTAGTAGTAAGTACATAAGCGAGTTCATATACTTGATCATGGATATTGAGAAATGAGACATCACCCACTATAAGATCAAATATGGAAATTGTACATCTTCTTCCACATTTGATCAGTTAAAAAAGGAGTGAAAAAAATTGTTTGATCATAATAATGAAAAGTAAATCTCAAGCATTCCATGTATGTATATAGATATGTAGATACAAGAAATTTCAAAATGAGAAAATTGAAAGATTAAGGTATATGGTGATATGCACCTGAACTTCAATGTTCCTCTTCTCCTCGTTCAGATTTTGGAATTGGAGAGATTATTTATAATCACTAATTCATGCAATTAAAATTCATTATCATCAAAATGTTCGTAAAAATATTATAAAATGCAATAACAAGCATTACACAAATTTAAGATAATCTAGCTAAAAGTGAGTGGGTTCTTTATGTTCCTATAGAGTTGCATTTTATTTCTCAACTTGTTTTACTATACATTTAACTTATTTTAGAAAAATGATACATGAATGAAACAATGATGTGTAAGGTTGTGTTTCAAATGAAAGGTTGGCTAAATAGTTTTTTGTTTTGTGAAATATATACATTGCACAATTTACTGAAATAAAGGGTTAGAGTTTGGTTATTGAAGTAGTCAAATTCAATTGTGTAATTAGAATTTATAGTTGCAACTGATTTAACAATAATATCAATTATAACACAACAACAAGGAGAATTGGGAAAAGAGTGTAAATTTGAAACAAATGTTGAAATTGATTTGGTTTATAATTTTTCTTGAGGGAGGAATTTAAAAAGCATGGATGTGAACAGTCCACTATTTTTTCTTGACTGTAAAATTTGAAAGGGACAATTATTGAAAGTCTTTTGTTGATACCACAACCAATGAAGCAACAAAAACCAAGACACCATGACTATCAAACATCAACACAACTACAAGAATTTAGTGCATCTGCTTGTATACTATAAAATAGTCAAATAATGAATGAGGGGACCAAATTTTTGAGGTAGATGAGAAGATAGAAGTCTAAATTTCATTCAAAGTGTGCAACAGAGGAAATACATGCCATTCACAACAAAAAGAATCCTCAATAACATTCTTGAAGTGATGAACTCTACTATGTGTGTTCTCAACACTTTACTACTTCTTATCTTAAGGAACAACGATGATATTTTTGACTCATCAACTCAAATTGAGGTCATCTTGCAAATAATTGGCAGAAAACTTGGAAGGGAAAGAAGACCCGAATGGTTTCTAGGAGTAAAATTTGCATATTCTATATAAGTTATTAGAATCTATTATGACGAATAAAGCATTGAAATCAATACTACATAATAGACAATTCATACTTACTTGTTCTAGCTTCATTGGGCGAGGTGCGCATGTTACACATTATACATGAGATAATGTTGCAACATGGAATAATCTCTCGTACTCCAAACCTACAATGAAGATTTTTGGATTGCTAGGTATCCTATTGGTAGGTGTTGATATTTCTGGAACTTTACAACACAAAAATGAAGAGATTTACAATAAATGGATTCAACTAGGTTCCATTTATCCCTTATCCTTATATCACTCAAACAAGGGAAAAAGACAAAAGTATTAGATTTGCCTATGAGAATCAGTGACAACGTCTCCAAAGAAGGTGTTAGGTCTCAGATACATGCTCATTCCTTGTATCTACACATTGCCTTTGAAGCTCACGTTGATGGGAAGAGAAGCTTGCAACACACTCCTTTGAAGGTGCCAATAACTAGAAAACTTAATGTACCCTTCGAATTCAAATGGAATCAAATTGTTGAAGATATAAGTATGCATGATAAATCAGTGGAATTCCCACATTTATCCCTTGTTTTAAGAAGCCTAATGGAAGGAATAACTTCCACAGTGGAGACACAATTGGGTTCCTAGCTAAATCCAATCTACATCCCAGCAGATGTGAGATCCTTAAAAAATGCAGATGGAAATGGGGAAGGATTTGTCAATATAAAATTTGGTAAAGAAGGGTATAGGGTTGAATTTGAACTAGGATAACAACTTCATTGTAAGAATACATTTGGAACTCTAAACATAGCTACAATTATAGGCGTGCTTAGTCATCTGATAGACAAACCACATCTCATGTTTAATTTTATTCAGAGAAGTACAAGCTCACTGGTACTTGTTCTTGACTTTCTCCCAAGAAAGGATCTTGTTATTGACCTGGAGTACTTACAATGGTTTTACGAAGACACCAAACTAGATGTCCCAAGAAAAAACTTGAAGAAATCTTACAAGGAAAAACCATATGTTTCAACCTCTTTTTATGTTTGTAGTGCTGTTTAACCCACTACAATATTGTTTAAGATTATTAGTGAGTTACAAGGTAATGAAGGTATAATGAAGTGCATGGACAAGGTTGTCAAGGAAATAGTGGAACCAGCAATAAAGGAAGTTGCTGGATTTAGTTGGAAGTGATTTCAGTTACTTTAGGAACATGAACAATATCTTCTCTTGGGAAGAGATATCAGGATTAAAACAAAAGGTGTTGAAGTGGATATGAGCTATAACATGCCTAGACTCTTTGGACAAGATATTACTATTCGTGTAGTATCTACTTTTCGAAAGGAAATCTAAAACCCCATTCAATGAGAAGCATGAGATCTTAATAAGGTTAAAGCAAAATCCATAGAGGTAAGAATTTAGAATCATATTTCAACAATAAATTTGTATATAATCATGCACATATATTACATGTTTGATGATTAAAATGCTATTTCCATGTAAAATTAGCATGATACATCTTGTCCATGAAGAAATGTTGAAGGAGTATTAATATACTATAGAGGCTCAATTAAGGCTCTTGTCATTTATAATAGAATGGATTTATATAATTTATTTGGTTTTATTATATTTTCTTTGGAAATCCAAGAGTGTTGGTCTTTAGATACAAGTGTCTTGGCCATGGCATAAAAAGTTCTACTAGAATTAGTTCATGCCTAGCCTTTCGTTGAGTGAAGTGTAGGGTGCTTCTGATTTTTAGGAAACAAAAACTCAAAAGGAAGATGTGAACATTTTGTAAACAACATATAATGCATGTTGAAAGAGATAGAAAGGGGCAGGAAAAGCACACCCATATTGGGTTGATGAGGCCACTAATTTTATGTACTAGTTGGCATCAAATGAAGTTTCTATGTGCATTCAATTGGTAATTTGTTGTGTATTTTTGACTCAGTTTATGTCTGATGAATGACATTTGATTGTGAATATACACAGAAATTTGTATGTGTCCAACTATGGTAATTGGTTCTACAACTGTGATTCTAGTAGACACTAGCTACAGGAATTTCCTGTAGAAAGGTTTTAATCCTCTTTGGGAATCATTATAAATTCATTTCGGGATGTTGGTGAGAGATTTAACCATTTGTTTGAAAATAGTTTGTCATTGGAATTCTCTAAAGAAGGTATTTGTGCTATCTATGTTAATTTATAGTGAAAGGGTATGAATATTGATCAAAATTCATATGTTTGTAACGATAATCGAGCATAGTTGCATTGACAGTCTACGTTGGAAAAAATGGTCAAGTATCAACATTGAAGAGCAAAACGAAGTAGGAATGGTCGAAGAGTGAAGGAAATTCACCACTTGGGTGCAAAGTCACTGAGGCTCTATAATTTGAGGCTCTATAATTTAAGGTCTTCATGGAGATCTAAAGAATCTATGTTGAAATTGTGGAATTAATTTTCTACATGGAAAGCTTGTGAAGGAAGGTGTTGGTTCTCCTCCATGTTGTGATGCAAATGTTTTTAGGGCCACCTTTTTCTCCCTAAAAAATGCCTAGTCACAAATCATGATCAAGTGTTGAAGGAAGGTGCATATTCAAAAATTGTTTCCAAGGATTTGATTAGTCATAATAAGTGTTGGCATTTTCTGTGTTGGCTAAATCTTAGCTCTAAGGGAAATGTTGTCCTAGTAAGGAGAATTGTGATTGCTTCATGGAGATTCGTTGCACTTCTATGACATCATGGGATTGGTATGGAATAAGAGGAATGTGCCCAGAACAGTGGGGATACATTCAATATTGAATAAGAAAAGGAAAAATTTATATTTGGAAAGAGAGAATTAGTAAATTGAAATTCAAGATGTAGATACAAACTCCAAATTTGGAGTGACAGCTTTTTGTGTATGTCAAGCAAACCCTTGGGGAAACCTCCATTCAAGGAAAGAGGGTTTGATATTTCAGTATTTCAAAGGAGAGTAGTATGATGTGGTCTTCCTGGTGAGTATACCACTTGATGAAACGTAAAAAGTGGTCTTATGCTATTGGAGAAAATCGAGAAATGAGGTTTAAAGATATGACAACACTATGGAAAGATCTAGAAGCACTTCCTAACAATTTTGATAAGTATTTGTTTAGTTTTTGTGTCAAGTTTGTTCATTTGATAAGATCTGGATGCTAAAAATCTTATGAGTCTATTGATGACTATGACATGAACCTACAAACACAAGATTTTGTGTTAAAATGATGAAAGGAGTGAATGAGAAGAGAAAATGAATTTTAGACAATCCTGTAGTAGATGATTTGTTGGATATCAAATAGAACTGGAACTCACTGCAACTAGGTTGTGAAGTGTGAGGTTTATAGAATGAGGGGAATATTTGGAAACATTAATAACATACCAGCTATATCCTAACTCACTGTTAAAAGTATAATTAATCAATAATCCATGGTAGTACCTACGTTTTGAAGTGTTGGAATTTCTGTAATCAATGATAAATGGAATTGAGGGGAAGTGGGAATAGATTATGCACCTGAAAATAGTGTTTTCGGACAATTGCAATGACCTAGATCTAGAAAGGGGGAGGTCATAAAAGGAATGTTGAACGGTGTTGAACAAATGTTCCAGTTGTGTAGATGTCCCACGCTTAGATTCATGCAATGAAAGCCTTCATTCCCTCCCTGAATGACTTTAATGTGCATTGATTCCTTTTAGTTGCTAGGGAGAGCTCCCTTGTAAGCCTTTTTGAAACCCCCATACCCTAGATCATTTTCTTCTCAAAACCCATTCATCAAAATGCTCAACTCCTTGAGAGTGAATTTGTGTATTCTACTCCCATTTTACATCATTTCCCTATACCTTGTCCCTCTAAGAAGCATTGCTCTAAGAGTCAGAAGCATTGCTCTAAGAGTCAGTTGTTTCATTGTTCTTATGAGAAGCACCACACCAACAATCAACGAGAATATAACAAGAGTATAAAACAGTTGTCGGCTATGAAACCACTCTATTTTTCCATATCTAATCAGCCACACAAAAACCAAATGCTTGAAGAAAAAGGAAGAATAAACTAACGATACTAAGACCAAGGGTAAACAAACCCTAGATCTTAATTAAAAATTATTTGCCCTTGCTACAAATATACTTATTTTGAAACTGATGGTATTTAATAATATAAACCAAAAAGAATATAGAGATTTTTAGAGTTGGTGTGGCACGTACAAGTTATGATCACTGATTTGATAGTTTTTATGCGTGTTTATTCTCACGCATTATGATTTATTACATGAAATGTTAGTCTACATGTTAAAGTTTAAGATACATTAGTACACAATAAAGATTAAAAAATTATTCTTGAAAGGCAATTAATTTTCAATAGCATAAATTGCGGCATATTTAGTGAACTAGTTTTCATTTTTCTTTACAAAGGATTTAATATTTGATTTAATAATAAAATAGATATTTGAAATATTAAATGGAATTTAAATATAAAATTATCATAACTAGATTCAAACCTTACATTCAAAGATAAATTCAAGTAATATAAATCATATATTTTTTCAATATTTTCTATTAGAATTTTTGTACATCCGTTTTTTATTATTCTCTCATTTTGTTATCAATATATTATGAACTTTGAATATGATGGTTTTAAGAATTTTTTTAAATCTCCATAACATGTGGATTAAGAATAGAAAAGGTTTACAGTCTATCTCAAATTGTGTATATAGTAATTGGGATGGCAACATTTTTTATAGTCTAACAATTTGATTAATAAATTTTAGTTAAAAGGAAACTCCATAATATCATTGATATCTCTTCTATTCAAATATATATTTTTTTAAATGAAAATCGTATGTCAACAAACCTTACTTAAAAATTAATAGATTATTTCCCTTTGAGTTGAACTTTTTCTAGTTTATTATTACTATTGATATCATTGGCATGGATTATTATAGTTCTTCTTATAGTTCTTCTTTTAGAAATCATATTTACTATGAAAGGAAGAAAAAAATGGTATATTTATTGAAGTTCAATAATAACATACATATGAGAAAAAAAAAGAATTAACCTAGCTTCTTTTAGTCCCTATGATATTTTGACGATTCATAGATAGCTTGAAAATCATTTAGTTGGAACCATAGTTTATCCTTAATTTTTTGCTCATTTTCGTCCTTTGTATTTCAAGTCCTTTATCTTAAGAGGAACTTCGTAGACCTAGTGTGGTTGAATCCAAATATTTTTCAACCTAAAGTTTGATCGCTTTCAAAATTCATGAATCATCCAATAAATTTATAACAGAATGAATCACGTTCTTGTGATTCCATTTAAAAGTCCATTATGTTGTAGTGTGAAGGAAATAAGAAATAGATATAAGATTTTTTTGGGGAAAAGTGTTCATTTTTTTGATGAAACAAGTTATAAAATATTTTACCCCTCTAGTGTTCATAATGGAGAAATATGGACTTTGAAGAAATTTTGTTTTCTACAGTAAGGCTGAATTGTAGTCCAAAAGTTGGAGGTCTAAAAAAGAGGTCAATGGAGAATTTGTTGCTACTCAAAAAGTGATTTGACTTTGCGAAAGGGAAGCTCATCAACAAGATGTTAGAAATACTAAGAGGGTATTGAATCAATATTTCTTTCACAATTGTTATTTTTATGGTAGTTAAGAGCGCTTATAACTTGAACACAAAATGAACAGTGATATAAATAATTTTATTAATCAATGATGAGGACTCCAATCCTCTTTTTACAATGAATCAAGTACAATAATAAATCAAGGCTCTAACCCTAGTTGAAGGCTCCAATCTTCAAACCACCAAGCCCCAACCTGTACTTTGCGAAGCACCAACTTGGACTTCATGAAGTTCCAACCTCTAGGGCTCCAACCCTGTCTTTATAGGGATCCAACCTATCCACTGGACAAGGATCCAACCTATTATTTTCTTAGGGCTCCAACCAAGTTAACTTACCTAGGCTTTAACTTGGTCTTCTATTAGAGCTCCAACCCACAACTTCTAGACAATATAGGGTTTTCGTGAGACTTCCAAAATGTCTTCAATAAGTATCTGACTTGGCCTTTATGAATCTCCAAGAATCTCTTCACTGAGCTTCAACAATGCATGGGGATCTTCTCCAATAGTGTATTCCAAGAAATGTCTCCAAGAATACATTCAATCATCAATGACAACTTTGACAATCGCAAATATGTCTTCAACACTCCTTCTTCAATATGCTTCAACAATGAATGCTTCTCAAGTCTTCAATGGCTACAAGGGATCTTCTCCACTATGATCAAGGAATGAAAGTCAACATCATCTTAGCTCCAAATGGTGTCTCCATGAATCTTCATCTACAAAAGGAATATTCTTCAAGGTTACCTCATTTGTGCACTTCAACAATGTTGTTACAATTAGGGTTTCTTAGGTTTGAACTTCAACAAATACTTGTAAAGATTGCTTCAATATGACCTCAACAAGGTTACTATCTCACAAGTCGAGGGCTATCTCCAGCACAAACTCAAAGAATGTTCTTTACTATCCACAAGGTATGATCAAACTACACATATTTGAAGCAATAAGTCTGCACTGCACTAGAAAGACTCAAAAAATAATTGTCCACAGAATGAAGCGTTATGTTCTACACAAGAGGTCTACGATCCAATCCTAACGTCTTATGATTTCTTTGAAAATTACTCTGTCAAATATTTGTAGGTTTTAACCCTGTACAAAAATTACCTGCATAAAAATTCTAAAAAATAGAAAATAAACAATGGTGAGAGAATGAAACATAAAACATATATACACATAGATTTTCCTTTGGATCCCGAAACTGAGACTATTAGAATTATTTTTCATTATATTCCTTTCAACGTTACAATACATATATAAACATGTTGAATCATCCATAAATCCAAATCCATTAACCCTAAATTAGAACATGGCCATATTTCCCTTCACCGGATCTACCAAATACCATGGATAGAAAACCATCTTGCCCAAAAGCATGCACGAAATCCATGGAAAAAACCATAAGTAGGTATTCCCACCTAATATAAGGTCCAAAAAAAATAATCTGGGGCATTTCCCTAAACACTATGTAGGGGAACCACTGTCCCATCCATAGCCCCCCTTGCAACCCCCTAATTCACCCAGTGCAACATATAGCGGGGATTGCTGCCCCTCCTATGACCCCGCTGCACATAGGGTAGTTGTGGAAATAATATAACACATACCCAACATTCTCCCACTATTTGTTTTCTTTCAACAGGGGGCCACATGAGAGCTTAATCATTGGTCTAGCCCTACAACACCCATTGTTTCTCTACACTAACAAAACCTCTCAATACTTACATATTTTGTCAATGCATATCCAGTATTCTTCCAATTGTCCACCTTTACTAGTAGTAGTTTTTTTTTTCAACCATATCTGTTATGAAACCAGCTCACAAAAAGATAGAAAAGATATATGAATGCCTTAGAAATAACCTACTTCTAGGGGGCAACCTCCTTTACATTACACAAATGAACAATTCTTCGATGATACAAATGACAAGACCTCCTTTCTATATATAGGAGTCTAAGGGGTCATAATATAATCAGAGCCGACATAACAATAATAATGTAAGGGCACAATAACAACAATAGTGGGCCTCTATGGGGCACAATAATAATAATAGTGGGCTTCTATGGGGACTACATGGGTACAACAATATAATAAGGGGTTGTATTAATAACAATAAGGGGTTACACTAGTAGTAAAGGGGCCTAACATGCCCCTCTCCTTCAAAAATTGTTGTCCTCAATGCTTGAGTAGTTCTTGATGCTTCTGTATAAAATTATTGTCCTCCAATGTGAAATATTCAATAGGTAAGTTCTTCCACTTGATGAGATGCTTTGAAGTTGATCGATTTTGTAGCAGTCGACTTCTCAGTTATGTAAATGCTTCAGGTTCCAATATGTGTTTTCCTTCCTTGTCATGTTCTGGCAATATTGTTGGAACTGGGATATTCGACAACTTTAGAATCAGTTCCCACCCTGCTTCGCCATTCTTCCATTCATACCTTCCTTTTTTATCAAATTTAGTTTGATTATTGTACCAACCTCTACCATTTCTGCAACCATATGTTCAATTTCACTCCTTTGGGCATATGGATATCTATAAGGCTTGATGTTTGGAGGAACACATCCTGGAATAAAATGAATAACATGATCATGATCACGAATATGTGGGAGACCTTTGGGAGTCTCAAATACCTTGGAATTATTGTCCAAGACTTTTTGGAGATCTGGAGAAATACATGATTTCAATGTGTGAATAGCTAGCGAACATAATTGTGCAATTACGCCATGTTGTTCTTTCTTTAGAAGCTTCGTCATTCCGTCAGAGTTGATTATCTTTTGTGGTTTCCTTGTCATACCCCTTAATTCAACTTCCTTTCATTTCAAAGAAAATTTCATAAAAAGTTCTTGAAAACTAAAAGCTATTGTACCCAAGGATTGTAGCCATTGGACTCCTAGTGCAACAACAGCACCACCCATTGCAATGGAAAACATTTGGCTATTCAATAAATATTTTCCCATGGATAGCTTGATATTATGGCACTTTCCAGAGAAATTTATGGTTCCTCCACTTACAACCATCACTTGACACTCTAGTGTTGGATCTAGGATTCAATTCAAGTCCTTGGATATCTTACAATTAATAAAATTATGGGTACTACCTGAATCAATCAACACTATTACCATTTTCTTCTTGATATGTCTTTCTATCTTCATAGTTTGAGGAGTGGTAATTCCGACGAAAGCATTACAAGATATGGTTGGATACATTTCTTCTTTCTCTGGGGTTGGTTCCTGGTGAGTATCCTTTTCTTTTGATGTTTCTTGATACTTTTCTTCCTGATATTTCACTCTTTGAACCTTCTTATTCTTGATATGTCCTTCTATCTTGAGTGTTTCGGGAGTGGTAATTTCTTCCAATGCTTTACAAGATATGGTCAGATTCATTTCTTGATCCTCAATGTGACCTTTCATTTCTTGAACATTTTTCTTCTTGATATGTCCTTCTATCTTGATAGTTTGAGGAGTGGTAATTCTAGCCAATGCATTAAAAAATATGGTTGGATTCATTTCTTCTTTCTTAATGTGATATTTCACTTCTTGAACATTTTTCTTCTTGATATGTCCTTTTATCTTGATAGTTTGAGGAGTAGTAATCCCGACCAATGGATTACAAGATATGGTTGGATTGATTTCTTCATTCTCGATGTGATCTTTCACTTCTTGAACATTTTTATTCTTGATATTGTCACACGGAATAAGTCGATCTTGGGGACAAGATAGACCTTCCTAGAATCTAAAGAAGACCTAATGACAAGCAAACCAACCAGGCACTATCTTTCTCTAAATATGCTTTGATAAACAATAGCAAACAAGTGTTTTTAAGGCCTACCTTAGGTCCAACGCTAGCTTGTGTATGCCCTCGCTCCTTCGATCCAAATGAGCTCCTTTTCGCGAATCTGCAAACACAAACAAGGCAAACAAATTAAATAGCACCTGAAAAGCCAATTGCATAAAACATATTTAACATGAAAGTCAAGGAGTCCATGAAACAAATAACATAAGATACTTGTTGAGAAAAATGAGTTTGATTGTATTAATTCAAAAGAAGAAGAAACTTACAACCTTTTGCCTTGGCACTGTACAAGCTCCTCCCAGGGTCCAGCAAGAAGTCTCCTCTACTTTGACAAGTTTCACTCACTCCCCAATGAAGCCAAAAAGATGTGTGATCTCTCCTCTTAAGCTCAACTAGGAAGTCTTGATTTCACCAGCATTTACCCTAAAAAATGTTCAGCTTTTAACCTCCCTAGCAACCAGCCCAATTCCTGTATTTATAGTGCAATGGAGGGAGGTTACTAGGTCCTCCTTCAAAGAGATAAAGCCCTCCTTCAAAGGGATAGCTCCTCTCATCGAGGGATTAGCTCCTTCTCTTTTGGGATGCATGAACCACCTCAGAGCGAACAATCCACGTCAAAATTCCTTCTAGAAACCTCTAGAATTAACCCAAAGTGAGTTTTTTAAGATAAAACTTGCACCTTTTGACTTTCACAGGGGTCCGCACCTACACCGTTAGGGACAGAGCGGGCAGGTCTGCAGCTTTTGTACACAGAAGGCGCGGGACCGCAGGGGACCATGGGAGAAAGTGCAGAAGCAAAGTTACATTGATTTTTAATGTCTTTCTCTCATTTCCAAAGCTTGATTTGAAGAGCTGAGGTCTAAGACTTGCTTAGGAGGACAGTACAAGTGATGATAGACCCATACTGACTGCAAATAATCATGGTGACGATAGTTTTGTGTAACAAATTTCCCCCTAAAGTGCGAAGTCTGTAGTAGATGAGGATTTCTTATCATTTAGGAAGAGTGAAGTACTTTATCATTTCGAGGATCATCTTGTGGAGAACCCGATTGGAACCTGTAAAAAACATTCAATGCAAGATATATATATGAGATCATATCATCGCTAAGGTAGGCATGCCCATACTCAAATAAAAACTGACTAGAAACTAACTACTGTTTAGATACAGGAATGATCTTGTAAAACATCACAAGTATAGACTCATGTGGACACAGTATGGACGCAGCCATCTGTTTATGAATAGTCCATTATATAATGAATACAAAATTCCTCGCAGCCTGGATTGTGGAAACTGGATCCAGGGTCTTCATTTCTAGTTCACGAAACAATACGATTCTATCCATGCGAATAAATGTGTTGATGTCGAACATGGTAGAAACCACTTGATTACCAGTCAATGATGTAAACTGTTAACAAGTGTGAGAGAAACCACGAGTAATGTCAATGGCTCTCAAAGTACCGAGTACAGTCCATGAGATGCGAATAAATGTGTTGATGTCGAGCATGTCACAGAATCCTTTGATCGAAAGTCAATGATGTAAACTGTCGTCAAAGGCGAGAAACCCGCCATTGATGCATGCAGATCTCAAGGTACTGACAATTCGTAGATCATCTTTCTAGATAATGAGCTGATGTCGATAGAAATCGATCCGTCGTAGGCAAGCCCACAACACGAAATCATAGATCAAGTTGAAGAAATTTAGTTGCAAGGACTGACTCAGGGATGGTCAAGATGGATGACGGATATTTTGCAAATGAATGGCTTATGGGCAGTGACCTCTTGAACACATAACGACACGACAGAGGGCTTGGTGACAATTGACCCAAAGTTAATACCCAGAAACTAGCTGAAGACCTTCAATGTGGTTTGATCAACTATTAGGCAAAGGATTTCCCAACCCAGGTGAATAAAAGTGTCGTCTTCAAGAGTGGTTACAAAGTATGACAAACAGGCTCATTTTTCTCTCTTTTCCCCCACCATTTCAGGCAAGTACCTCTTTATTTTTGACAAGCTTGAGGAGGATAACATTTGCTTGATTATAAGCTCATCCTTCGAATGAGTCCAACTTAGAATTAGAACCCTAAGAAGGAGTGGTTCGTTCCTGTTTGTAATTGAACAGGTCCTTTACTGTGAAATTTTAACGAGTCTAGTATAGGAGAAACTCGGCATTTTTCAATTTTAGAGAGTCTAAAAAAGCTTAAGAAGACTCCAAGGTTGACCTTTTTTGTAAATTTGTGTCTCCCAAGTCCAAAAAAGTATAAAATAATACTTGAGAGAACTGCTTTATCTTTTACGACCAAGGAGTACTTTTCGTTATTAGTGCCTTTGACCCGAAAAAGTAAAAAAGCGATCAATGACACGTCGTTTTATAACCAATATCGAATTTGAAATGACAAAAATCCGGCAATCTTTTCATGTTTTTACGGTCGGAAAAGAGCTGTAAGTGGACCGTCTTCTAATTCCGTTTTAACGAGTCTGAAAGAAACAGTTGGCAATCTTTTCATGTTTTAGGAGTCAGAAAAGAGCTTAAAGATGACTCTACATGTTTTTCTGTTGAAAATGATGGATTTCGCCTGAATAATCCTTTATTCTGCACAAAAACACAAACATTACTCATACCTGTTTGAAATGGATAAAAACGTCGCAAAATACCTTTTCAAAGTGAAACATAAACAAATTTGCGATTTATTTACTCAAAAAACTTATAAAAAGGGCCTTTGTCAATTCATTTTTACCATTTGAGTTTGGGTGAGAAAATAGTGCTTTTGCTCAGAAAACATCCTGTGAAGATTTCGGAAAATCCAACCGTCGGAATCGAGCGCCGTCTTCTCCAGGTAATCCACATCATCCTACTCTTCATTTTTAACCGATTAATTTTTTGTTTTAGTCTTTTATTTTCATTTTTGGGAGGGTTTTTAGGCGCAAAACCCACACGCGGGGGCCCGCAGGTTTACCATTGCAGGCCTGCGGATCCCGACTTTTTCTCCATTGGGAAAAAGCTTGGGATTTTCACCTTCCGTGTAGACAAAGTGCAGTCCCACGCACTATGTCTAATGCGGAGGGTGCGTACCCTGCCGCAAGGGTTTTGAACCCAAAAATTCTCAAAAATGGACCAATCAAAATATTTTCTAGCAATTTAATTAATCTTTATACTTGATGCAGAGAGTACATCATGCTAGATTGGCGTGAACGAGAGCATGAGGACGTGGATGCTGCCGCATGGAATCATCAGCCTTCACTTGATGCTTTGAGGGCGTGCGGATTGTACAAATTCTGGGCCATTCCTGGCATGAGGGCTCAGGTGGATTTCTTACAGTGGCTGGTTGACAGATGGAGCATACAGGACCAGTGCTTCTTCATTGGCGGCCACCAGCTCGAAATTGAGCCGGCGGACATATATTTTTTGACTGGTTTGCCTAAGAGAGGCGAAGACTTGACTCTGCACGAGACTAGGCTAGGTTGCCAGCCTGTCGATAGCCTCCAGCTAGAGTACTGCAACAGCCAGGCTAGACACGAAGGGATAGACATAAAGACGATATCTCGTCCTGAGCTCATGGTGATTGCATTCACTGTCACCAGACTTTGTGGAGCTGCCACATTACATATTGCCACCGAATCTTTGATGCGTATGGCAGTTGATTGCTTTCGAGGCACCATCTTCAACTGGTGCAATGCCGTGTTGGCCAATGTGAAAGGCCAACTAACCAGGGCCAAAAACGGATGACTAAAGACCTTTGGTTATGGGGCTTTGGTCATGAGTTTTGGCCTGGAGAGAGTTCCTATGCTGATCCCACAGCACCTTACTGTTGGAGCTGGGCTTCCTCGAGAGCCCAAACTGATGGGATGGCTTGCAGTCATGGCCCGTCACCCGGACGAGAGGACAGAGGTTGCTCGATTCAAACCTAAGTATTTCCAATGGTCGGAAAACCAGGTCTTTTCCATTCAGGACTTCCCTTACGCTGGGATAGATTTTCGTGGTGACCCAGACATGGTTCTTCCACTAGGAGAGCAGTGGGACGAGTCAGGTAAAATCCTTTTCAACATTTTTTTATATTTAAATTTTTTTTGTTATTTTTCCATCGTCTCAAAACTGATAATAAAAACTTTGAAATGCAGATGTGGGTCCACAGCGACCAGCCACTCTCTGGCCTTTCGAGAGGAGGCAACTAGTTGCACTCGCGCCAGCCTCGCAGGATGAATCAGCAGAGTTTTTGGCCGAGTTGGAGGGTCATCTCGAGCGCTTGACAGGAGATATTCCTGAGACCACTATAGATGACATTCTTCATCGACTTTAGCGCTATGTGATTGGAGTCTTGGGACCTTTTAGGAGGTTCCTTTTCAAGGTGGCCCGTGCAGTGGTTTCTTATAGAGATCATCACCAGTGATAGGATGATCGCCTATTGTGGGCACATGTGACATTTTTGTTTTTTGTACTTATCATTTTTGCCAATCATAAGGTGTTTTTCAACCTATGATCGAACACGATGTATTTTTTGACACACTCCTATATATATATCACTCTTATCGGCTTATCTTGTAAATCGTGTTATGGAATGGTTTTAAATTTACATGTATGATTATTGAAAATGTCTATTTAACATTCGAGAAGCGATTGCATCTGCTAATGTATTTAAAGATCTCGGAATATGCTGATATTCAATGTAATCAAATTCACGTTCCAAGAGACGCACTTTCAAAAATAATCTTAATAACACTGGATTTCTAATGGCATACACTCTATTAAGCTGTAATACAACGAGTTCAGAATCTAACCTCACTATCAAACTCTGAATCCCAAATGAAATAGATTCAGACAATAACTCAATCACTGCACTGTACTCGGCAATGTTGTTCGTTGTTTGACCGAGGCTTACCCCATACATAGATACTAACTCGTCAGAGGGCGAATAGATAACCCAAGCTGCGGAAGAGATGTTACGTGTATTATGACAAGCACCATCAGTGAAACCAATGTATGTTTGGAGAGGCATCGACATCTGCAATATCAAGAGTAAAACCAAGATGAGCAGGAATAATGACGAAAAAACACTCTCTAAGTTAAGCACACTGTTTAAACTAAAACACACCAGCTAGAAAGAAAAACTATCCTAACTAAAAAACTCCATACCCATTCTTTTAAGCATAATACCTCTTCAAGTAAAGGCCATTTCTGGGGTTACCCAAAGAGTCCCCATCAAAGTCTACCAATTCATAAGCCCCTTTGGCTAGCTTTCGCTTGACAACATAGGGACCATGCCACATAGGAACGAATTTTTCACCGCCTAATTTATCATTAGCTTGATCATAAACTAAGACCAGATCTCCTTCCGAAAAATTTCGAGGGGTCACATTTCGATCATACTGAGCTTTCATTCGTTTTGCATGAATCTCGATCGCCAATGCAGCATCACGTCGATTCTCATCTAATTGAGCTAAGTATAACAAACGCTTTTCCTCTTCGGAAGTGGCTGGAAGTAACTCGATGGCCATTTGAAGTGACGAGGTTTCGCATTCAATGGTTAACATGACTTCCAAACCATAGACTAGTTGGAAAGGAGTGAACCCTGTTGATGTTTTTACTGAAGTTTGGTACGCCCAAAGCGTTGAAAATAGCATGTTGTGACAATTCGACCAATGAATACCAATGATTCGTTGGATCATGATAACTAAAACTTTGTTGATAGACTCAACCAGACCATTCGCTTGTGGATAATAAGGGGTTGAACTATCGTGATGTAAACCAAGCTGGCCTGTAAGTTCGGTCATCATAACATTTCGAAAATGACGCCCATGATCAGTGATTATCGCTTGCGGGACACCAAACCTGGCAATTATTTGATTGAACATGAAAATTGTAGTTGTCTTGCCATCTGCCTCGAATGTAGGCATCGCCTCGGCCCACTTAGTAAAATAATCTACCGCAAGGATGATATACGCATGCCCCCCGGCTAAGTGAGGGTTACATGTAATAAAATCGATACCCCATTTGGCAAAAGGACCAATGACAATTATAGGGTGGAGAGGAGCAGGTGGAGCGTGCATCTTACGATAAAAAATCTGGCAGTTGTGGCATTTTCGGACCACCGTAATACAATCTTTAAATAAAGATGGCCAGAAGTAGCCAGCGCGCAATATTTTTTGGGCTGTGGCATACCCAGACATATGACCGCCACACGCTCCAGAGTGACAGTCATTTAGAACCCTTTCAGCTTCCTCGTGTCTTAAGAAACGTCGAAAAACAGAGTCCGCCCCATGGCGATAAAGAGTATCTCCAATAATTCTGAATTGTTGGGATTGGAATCGAATTTTCCGACGTTCTCACCTTGAAATTTCTGGCCGAAAGGATTGGGTCTGGAGATAAACGATGATATCCCCATACCACGGATCTAAAGTGCTGATTAGAAACAAGGATTCGTCCGCAATGGGCTCCTCCCCCACAGTTTCCGTGTCAGCACACGGGAAGTCACACATTAACTCCACAAAAACTAAAGATTTCTTAGACTTAGGTTTCTCAAATTCCAAGTCGAACTCTTTCACGATAATGATCCATTTAGAGTACTTTCCCCCTAGCAATTTCTTGGTCAAAATGTAGATCATAGGGTTGCAATCCGAAATTACCGTAGTTCTACGTAGTAAAATGTAGTGATGAAAACGTTGGACAGCTTGAACGGCTGCCAATGCCAATTTCTCCACATGTGAGTATTTTAGCTCAGTTGGATTTAACGTTCGACTAAGGTAATATATCACATGTTCAGTTTCGAATTCATCTTCCTGAGCTAAGACCATTCCAATGGTGGAATGAGATTCGGCGAGATACAAGAAGTAATCCTGGTTGTAATTGGGAGGATGCAACAACGGTGCATGGGTCAACGCGTATTTGAGTGCATCAAAAGATTTCTGAGCTATCTCATCCCAATAGAATTGAGTGTCTTTCTTCAACAACCGGGTAAAACCCTTTGTAACCTCGGCGTAGTTAGGAATGAATCGTCATAAAAAGTTATCTTTCCCTTGCAAACTTTGGAGTTGGCGAAGACTCGAAGGAGGAGTCAATTTATGATAGCTTTGACCTTCGAGGGATCAACACGAATGCCGACTTTCGAAACTACAAATCCTAGCAATCGAGCCATTTCTATACAGAAAACACATTTGTGTGGGTTCAACCAAATCTGATAATGCTTACACCTCATAAGGATTTCTCCTAAATGGATGAGGTGATCAACTCGATGTAAGGAATGAGCAGGAAAATCATTGAGATACGGTTGCACAATGTGCTTGATGCCATGAAACGCATAAGACATCGCCCTTTGAAAAGTTGTTCCGGCATTCTTAAGCCCAAAAGGTAATTTGCAATAAGAAAATGTCCCCCATGGACAAATGAAAGCCGCTTTTGGTTGAGCGGCAGGTGGAATGTTGATTTGATTGTATCCGGAAAAACCGTCCATAAAGGAAAATATTTCACTGCCGGCACAATCATCAATGATTTGACCGATATAGGGGGTTGGGTAATTGTCCTTTAGACAGGCTTGATTAATGTCCCTATAGTCGACGCATATTCTTATTGTTCCCTGCTTTTTGTTAACCGGAACAATATTCGATACCCAATCTGTTAACGGGATCAGATAAATGAAACCTTCTTTCAACAACTTTTCAACTTCTACTTTAATTGCAGCAGCTTTTCATGGGTGAATCTGACGCAAACGTTGCCGGACGGCTTTAGCGTCCGGGTAAGTCTTGATCTCATGAACAACAATTGTGGGATCAATTCTTGGCATTTCCTCATAGGACCAGGCAAACACGTCGCGGAATTCTTGAAATAGGGCCTTATATATTTGAATTGTGTCATCTGTACACGAGGCACCTATATGAATGTTCTCAACAATTCTGGGCTTAACCGAAATGTCAATAGGAATAGTTCGAGAGATGTTCCCCAAATTTAACTCTGAATCGGGATGTTTCATTGGATTCTGAGGTTCCTTGACATATTCAGTTGTAAAAATTGATGAGAAATCAGTTCCAAAATGATCATCCTCAGGTAAAAACGAAGATCTGTGATGGAGATCTTCCCATGGTAAATCATCTACACATAGGATTTCACGAATTTGCTCATCACAGTGAAAAAGTTCAGAAAACATCGTTAAATCAGAGGTTGATGTGAAAAGTGTTTCCTCACGGACCACATTCATTAAGTCATTTTTGGTTGAACACGGGTTATCAAAAGACTGCACGGCTTCATAGGCAATTTCATATGGACTCAAAGGCATGGAATTACCAAATGAGTCTATCTCAGATTTAGAAGGGACGATCCAAGGATCATCATAAACAATGGTGTCTGATGTAATCATATGAATGGTTACGAATGAAGATGATGCGTTGATTGGAGGAAAAGGAAAAGTTCCCAGTAAACCGGCATCTTTAACTAGTCCTACTCCAACATCCTTATATGGGATAGTCGTTTTACCAACATGCTGTATACTCTTTGAAGAGGATGGGTCAGATGAAAAGTAAGCCAGCTGGTCTATCGTTACGATCTTCCCATTATGTGGAAACTTTAGTACTCGAAATACCGATGAAACGACCGTTGTCATAGCGTAATACCAACTTCGACCCAAGAGAAGGTTGTAATCTAGAGGGGCATCAACCACCTCCACATCTAGACTAACGGTTTTTCCTTCAACCCCTATAGGCAAATCCTGTAGAATTCCAAAAGGATGAAACCCATGGCCATCAAAGGCCTTTAGAATCGTCGGGGATTGATTTAGTGAAGGAGAACCAAGCGATCTCCGACACTGTATCGACGTAATACACGTTGAGGCTCCCTCATCAATTACAGTCCGATGAATAGGCCTGTTTTTTACTATCACTGGAATCTGGAAAGCCATTTGATGAGGAAAATGTGGCGTACTATTTTCTAGATCGAAAATTATTAGGTTCGGGTCCTGAACATCAACAGCTCCTATAGCCGACAAAAGTAAGTTACGTTGTGCTGGGCATGATTGCAGCACTTCCAAAGCCGACATTGCCGAGGGTGAAACAACTAAATCATCAAAAATGTTATAATTCTAAGCCGCTCTCGCATGTGGATTGAAAGTTGACTTTCGAAGTATACCCTTGGCGGGCGGTTTGATTACCAAGTCCAGATTAGGTTTCTCGATCTGTAGTGGATCGGAACCGGGAGCTGAGGTTGATGGATTAGAATGAGAAGATTCTGCTTCCTTACCATCAACAGGACTCTTACTACCATAATCTTGTGATCAAGTCGCAATTCTAACATGGGACATCATCAGTATGGGTTCTTCATTGGCACTCGAGGATGAACCTATCATCTTACTGTCTTGAGCCAGAAAAGGATCCTTCAAAACAACAGGAGTTTGGGAACCCTTGACAATTTTCACAACCTCTGCACGATGAGGGCAGTCTCTTGTAAAATGTTCATCATCACAAATGAGACAAGGATAACGAGGTTTGCGCTTTTCGTCATTGGATTCTGCCTTTTCAGGTTTCTCCTTTGAACTTTTGTCTGTTTTATTCTTCTTCTTTCCTTTCTTCTTCCCACCGGATTTTGATTTGGCTGTAGATGATTCTACAACGTGAATATCGGCAGAAATATCTGTAGAAGAATCTCCTGTTGGGGAATCAGGCAAGGTTATGATAGGGGAAGAATTCTGGGAAGACTTCTTCTTACTTTTAGTGTTAACCGTGCCAATCATACCATCGGCGGCATGAGATCCTGAAGGAGCTGTAGCGATTTGATTTTGCTTGGGAAGATCGAGGATTTTTTCGTGTAACGTATCCGACTGAGTATATACCAAGTCAAGGTACTGTGCTTGAGCAATGACTTGCTCCTCAGTAACCACTCCGGCTTTAGCAACATCTTCAGTGATCTTTGGCAACAAAGATTTTACAAACCACTCAGCCAAGATCTGATCCTGAATAAATACCTTCACTAAACGACGTCGACATCTCCACTCATGAATATGATCTGAAATGTACGTGGATGTCGATTGTTTTAGAGAAGTTAACAATTCCGTGCCATTGTCATATTAGACTGGCAACTAAAAATGTGTTAAAAACGAGGTAGCTAACTGACTAAAATTATAAAAAGTGCCTCGCGGTAACACAATGTACCACTTGGCCACGAGACCAATTAGAGTGTCATGAAAAAGTCGAAGACGGATTGAATCATCTGTGATGGAGTTAGACGCACACCAGAGGTGGTAAGTCATTATATGGTTCGACGAGTCCTCTGCTGATTTACCTTTGAACTTGGGAATGTCACTGGGCAACTTATTCGGCATTGGCAACCAAAACGGAAGATAACTAATGGGATCATTCATTAGGCGTGACAAGTCAGGCAAGTCCAAAGTTGCGATAAACGGTAACTGCCGATTAGGATCCCTGAAACTCTGGGTCATGAAACCAGCCCCAGGAGGAGGATATCCAGGATAACTAGGAATCGCGTTCGGGATATTGTATCCTCTCAGAAAACCAGGATTAACCGGACCGTACTGGGGTTGTTTAGGTTGTTGATAAGTGTACCTAGGGTACCGTTGATACTGATAAACTGGCTGCTGGATAGTAGGACCGAATTGGTACTGTCCCTGGTACGGTTGATAGGTGAATTTTGGTTGACTTGTGACAACCGTACTTAAACCAGGTTGTCCTACAGGCATCTGAACCGAAGTTTGAATCGTAGATCCAAACGGTGGTAAAGATATCTGAGGAGTAAATACAGGAATAGTAGAAACCAGAGCTATCGATACTTCAGAAGTAGGTGGGGTAGATTGAACAGATGTAGCGGCAGTTGTAGCAGTCGTTTGAGGTGGAGTACGAGGTGTATTGGGCCCAGGCTGAGAAACTACCGAAGGTACAGAAGTTTGAATGTTAGACTGGACTGGTTGTTGGGGTGTACCAGAAACTAGGGGTTGTCCAGTTTGAGATGACAACTGTACACTTGGCTGCCACACCTATTGGGTTTGTGATGGATCCCACACTATATTGATTATGGGGTACTGACCCATAACAGGTTGAGAATACTGAGGACCATAACCGGGTTGATGGTAGGATTGATAATTGAAAGGTACATTTCCCATTCCTTGAACATACGTTTGACCTTGGGGTGGTTGGAAACCTTGGTTTGAGTATTGACCTTGCGGTTGATACCCTTGAGGCACATATTGATACTAGGGTTGACCTTGATGTATAAATTGATACTAGGGTTGACCTTGGGGTACATATTGAGTCTGGGGTTGACCTTGAGGAACGTACTGTCCCGTAGGTATGTACTGTCCTTGAGGTTGCCCCCCAGATGCAAATTGTGTACCTTGAGGTTGCCCCCCAGGCGTTACTTGAGGCTGCCCCCCAAGCAGTAACTGGCCACCTTGAGGTTGAGGATTGGGAATAAAACCTGACATCATAAGAATGTCTTCTACGCTCAACGGCTTTGTACCATTGTTTGCAGTTAATAACCCTTGCTCAATGGGTTGAGGAGATGCTCCCAAAAAAGTACCAGAAAGAGACTGATACCCGGAGGGAACAAAAGGATCGCCGTACAAGAAGGATTCGGGCGATTGAGTAAACATGGACGACTATCCTGCCATCTTGACGAGAGTATAAAAACCTCTAGGTGTTGAGTGATAAGGAGCACGAGGTGGTGAAAAACTTAACCCTGAGTTTTCTAAATAATTAGTCAAAGAAAGATACCAAGAACTACTCCTAGGTGGACTGTAAAAAATTGATTCACGCTCCCTTAGTTCAATGACAGGTTGATTTTCATGGATAGGGATGCCTACTTCTTCTTCTTCTGGAGCAAGTTCTTCAATAGAAATAAGTCCAGAAGGAAGATCTTGAGTGATTACTCTTTCTACCCTAGGTGAACCAGGACCACTAAAAGTTGGAGAAACAAACCCCGATGTCGGAGTAGCAGCAAATTCACTTTGAGGCTCGGATATTTCGGGTTCTTCACCTATATCACTAGTAGATGAAAAGCTACCAGTGATTTCGGAGATAGACACTGACTATGGATTATATTCTGCTACTGGCGTTTGAAAATCAGGATGTACTCTCAAAGAAGATTCTCCTTCTTCCGGTGACCCTACTCTACTGTCTCTAGGAGTTATGAGAACTTTTAAGCCTTCAAGTTGGCTCGATACTTCCTCAGGAGGTTGGCCCGAAAGTCTACGGGACTTCCTCAATAACTCAGCCATGTTTATAATCTCAGGAGACTGGCCCCGAAGTCTACGGGACTGTCTTCGTAATTCAGCCGCAGTTAAATACTTTTAACTACTTCACACACAAACAAAGTAAAATCTCAATAAAAAGCACCTAAGGTCTCTAAAGAACCAAACAAATTTGAATCACACGCCTAAAGAATCTAGGAGATAAAACACACATAAACAGTAACTTTCCCGACAGAAAACACTAGTTGGTGATGAAATCCAACGTCACAGAGTTCAGTATAGAAATGGCAGTTGGAACAGTTACCCCGGCAACCTGCTTAATGAATAGACTAGCACAAGTTCCTCCACTTAACCGTCTCAAGTGAAGTGAACCCCCCAGAAAATCCAAGTGAGTCTAGCCGACGTCTGCTCCAGTTATAGTGGGATCTTCCCACCACTGTCACCTTAGGAAGAGTCCTAAAGAATATGGCCACTAAAGTTACCAACTGAGAGAAATACACCTGGGGGAACAGTCTACGATCCGATACGCACGCAAGGGCAGAGTAGCAAGCTCAATCCCCTTGAAGGCTCCTTGACATAATCCAAGGTTTACCAACAAGTGACCCCAGCCTCCTCAACAATAGTTAGTCTGAGGTTTACCGTTTTTAATACGTGAATATCTGGCGTCATTCCCAATGAGGAAGGATTGATTCCCACACTGGTTCAGACATGATCTCGTGCTTCTCCTTTAAGAGGAGCTTTCCCAGATCATAAATGAAACAATTGGATTTCTTCCCTACCACAAGATACATCTACTTGTTTGTTTTTACTGTCTTGGAGAGTTAATTACTCTCCTACTCCAAGACACTAGCCTAAGCTAAGTTGGTGTATCAGAGCCCTAGAAATAAAAATGTTACTAGGTGAATTTTACTTTTAGCGTTAATTTTAGTGGTTTTTGTTTAAGTCCAAAGGTGCGGAGATGAAACTCGTGGTATGAAGACACGACTCAAAATCACTAAAAATGCACCTAAGATGATCTAAATAATCTTTTTCTCTTCGATGAACTTTTAAACTAAGAAAGAGTTTGAGAATGAAAATACTTTACAAACACAAATCTTTCTCAACTAAACAAATTAAAAGAAGAGCTTTTCCTTTCCAAAGCACTCAAAACGAGACAACTAATTATTTCACAAAAATTTCCCTTTTTCATCTCAAAGCATTCAAACACTACAAAAACAAACTTTTTTCAAAAGAGATTTTTTATATTTTGTAAATAAAACACTCAAAAGTAATGAAAATAACTAACCTTGAGAGCTACAAACTATAAAAACCTATTTGAAGTTAAAGCTTACTAAAAGTCCTTTTTAAGGATGTCTTACTCAGCTAGATGTAAGCTAAGGACTAATTTATGCAGAATCACAAATCAGTCAAGAACAACCAATTTTGTTTTCTTGTTGAAAATTAAAATCCAAACTCTCAAACACAAGCTTTTCGAAGTTTTGTAAAGAGAAAACTCAAAGCGGATTCCTCAAACAAGGGGAGATTTCATTAATGGTCAGACTCATAAGAAAGTTGGTAGACACTAAGGTGATCTGAAGTCCCTACAACCTCTAAGCTCAGAGCCACTACACAACCAAAACGAAAAACAAACCCAACAAGCAAAACTCCTAGGAATTTCACCTAAAACCTTAACACTAATGAAATCAATCCAAGGAAAGCTTCTGACAAGTTATATGCAGGTCTGGGCAATGGATAACAATTTCTAAAGACAAACTAAGCTGACTGACAGAGGAAATTTTAGGGTTTTCAAAATTTTGACAGGGTCCACAGGTCCATAGTTGGCACAAGTGCGGTCCTACTCTATGCTAAAAGCCAAGCTGTGGGTAAGTACACACTGTGTCAAACGGCTAGGGTGCGGTCCTCTCCCAAAGCTATGAAAAACGAAAAATAACCCTGGATCTAAAAACTCTACCCAATTTTACACACAACAAGCCAAAAACAAAAACAAAAATAGAGTTTCTCAGGTCAAAGTAAAAACAAGGAAAACAATCAAGTCCCCAGTGGAGTCGCCATTTTGTCACACGGAATAAGTCGATCTTGCGGACAAGATAGACCTTCCTAGAATCTAAAGAAGACCTAATGACAAGCAAACCAACCAGACACTATCTTTCTCTAAATATGCTTTGATAAACAATAGCAAACAAGTGTTTTTAGGGCCTACCTTAGGTCCAACGCTAGCTTGTGGATGCCCTCGCTCCTTCGATCCAAATGAGCTCCTTTTCGCGAATCTACAAACACAAACAAGGAAAACAAATTAAATAGCACCTGAAAAGCCAATTGCATAAAACATATTTAGCATGAAAGTCAAGGAGTCCATGAAACAAATAACATAAGATACTTGTTGAGAAAAATGAGTTTGATTGTATTAATTCAAAAGAAGAAGAACCTTACAACCTTTGCCTTGACGTTGTACAAGCTCCTCCCAGGCTCCAGCAAGAAGTCTCCTCTACTTTGACAAGTTTCACTCACTCCCCAATGAAGCCAAAAAGATGTGTGATCTCTCCTCTTAAGCTCAACTAGGAAGTCTTGATTTCACCAGCATTTACACTAAAAAATGTTCAGCTTCTATCCTCCCTAGCAACCATCCCAATGCCTGTATTTATAGTGCAATGGAGGGAGGTTACTAGGTCCTCCTTCAAAGGGATAAAGCCCTCCTTCAAAGGGATAGCTCCTCTCATCGAGGGATTAGATCCCTCTCTTTTGAGATGCATGAACCACCTCAGAGCGAACAATCCACGTCAAAATTCCTTCTAGAAACCTCTAGAATTAACCCAAAGTGAGTTTTTTAAGATAAAACTTGCGCCTTTTGACTTTCACAGGGGTCCGCACCTACACCGTTAGGGACAGAGGGGGCAGGTCTACAGCTTTTGTACACAGAAGGTGCGGGACCGCAGGTGACCATGAGAGAAAGTGCGGAACCAGAGTTACATTGATTTTTAATGTCCTTCTCTCATTTCCAAAGCTTGATTTGAAGAGCTGGGGTCTGAGACTTGCTTAGGAGGACAATACAAGTGATGATAGACCCATACTGACTGCAAATAATCATGGTGACGATATTTTTGTGTAACAGATACGTCTTTCTATCTTGAGAGTTTGAGTGGTAATTATTTCCAATGCTTTACAAGATATGGTCGGATTCATTTCTTCTTTCTCTGGGGTTGGGTCCTGGCGTATATCCTTTTCCTTTGATGTTTCTTGATCCTTTGCTTCCTCCTCTTCATACTCTATGTAAAATAATTTCTTCTCAGCACACTTATGACCTTTAGTGCATTTTCTATCAGAATTGTAACAAAGCCCTTTTTCTCTTTTTTCTTCCAATTGTTGTGGTGTAAGCCTTGTAGGTTGTGGAAGTCTAGGAGAAGAAACACTTCCATAATTATAGCCAACTCGAATTACTCCTCCAATGAATCAGGTTCCCAAAAACAAACCTCATGTTGAACGTTATCCTTTAAAGTCCCTATGAAGACATCAATCCTTTGCTTCTCTAGAATATAATCTACACTTCTATTCAACTTTTTAAAGTCTTCAATGTGCTCTTCCATTGAACCCTTTTTTTTGAGATTTATCAATTGGCTAAAGAAGGAGTTTCTCTTTGTATCCTCATAATGTGCTATCATTTCCTCCGTGAAAATTGACCACGTGACAAGTGGTTTATGAGAAGAAAGCCCTTTATACCATAAAAATTGATTCAGTTCTAAATAATTAGATGCAATACATACCTTTTGTAACAGTGGTACACCATGTAGATCACAATATTTCTCCATCTATAGTATCCAATTTACCGGATCCTTGCCATCAAACTTCCACATCTCACTTTTTCTTAATTTTAGGAGCTCGATCTTGGAACAACTGTAACTCTGTAATTTCGGATCTTCCAGTTCTGAAATCATGACCTACAGTAGCCCTTTGCATCCTCTTTCCAATTCCACCAGTCTGATCCAAAATGGATTTTCCAAGGAAGAGTTGTGCCAAATCTCCCATAGTGACCTGATTATAGACTATTTCAGTAGAGAAAACTTGTACGACGTGCCACGTGTCACTGTTTTGACCTTTGGATCTGAAAAATGTACACATGAAACTATAGTCCATCATCTTTCTATAACTTTTGATGAAATTTCAATCTGATGCTCAGAGAAAAAGTTATGATGAGATTCCTTAGGTCACCTGTTTGGAATGTAATTCAGGAGTCTGCAAAAAGACCAAATTCTTCAGATCATATCTACACAAATATTGTGTGAAAAGCTCTGAAATTCGGACCTGAGGTTTACTTCAAAAACAAAATAGCACTAACAGATAAAAATAATCTAATAGAAGCTACCTTGGAAACAGGAGAAAAAAATATCACCAAAATCAATTCTCGGCACTTGGGAATAACCTTTTTCTACAAACCAAGCCTTGCATTTCTCCACCTTTCCCTTTGCATTCATATTCTTCTCAGAACACCCATTTTCCTCCAATGGGTTTCCTTCCAGCCAGCAACTCCACCAAATCTCAAACCTCATTTTTGTGCAAAGACATCATTTCATCAACCATGGCCTCTTCCTAGAGTTTTCCGTCGTTTTAATCTACTTATTCCCTCATAGTTCTGGGATCATCATCAATAATAGATAAAGAAAAATTTGAACAGAAAGAAGAATGACTATACCTTTCTAGCCGCCTTGTTTCTTGAACTAATCTTGTCACAGTTGGAGTTTGTGGCTCTTCGTCTTCTGATTCCTCTTCTATTGTAGAGTATAATTATTCCTCCTTTAGCTCGAACTCTACATTCTTAGATTCCTTTGGTAGGAATTCATGTTTAATAACATCTTTCACCTCTCTAAACACCGCATATCAATTGTACACAACCTTCCTTGTTTATGGGTTCCAAAGCTTATAACCTTTTAAAACATACTTGTACCCAATAAATATGCGCCAAGTTTTAGATTTACTACCCAAATTTTTTATTTTCTCCTTTGGAACATGTACATATGTATTACATCCAAATACCATTAGATGTGAAAGAGAAGGTTTCTTACTAGTCCATACCTCTTGTGGATTCTTATCTTCCAACGTTGATGAAGGTGATTCGTTGACCAGATAACATGTAGTCTCCACCACCTCTACCCAAAATTCATGTCCTAACCTGACAACGCTGAGCATGCTTCTTGCCTTTTCCATCAACTTCATGTTAACTATTTCTCCAACTCCATTTTCTTGAGGTGTGTATGGAGTAGTCTTTTGTCTTGCTATACAACACTTCTTACAGAACTCTTCAAATTCCTTCTTGCAAAACTATCCACCACTATCTGTCCTCAACACCTTTACCTTCTTCTCTGCCTAGTTTTCCACCAGAGTCTTAAATTCTTTAAACCTATAAAATACTTCAAATTTATTCTTGAGGAAATATATCCATTTATTCCTTGAGAAGTCACCTATAAATGATACATAGTACACAAACTTACCCAGTGATGGAATCGACAGAGGTCCATCACTGTGCACAAGCTCTAATATTTGTTTCGCCCTATTAGTACCAAAGGGTAAACTCACTCGATTCTACTTCACATATGCACAATTTTCAATGAAATCAAATACCGGAGAGAAATTAGACATACCTTCTACCATACCATTACCATGAAGTATTCGATGGCCCTTCTCTCAAATATGTCCAATCCTTTGATTCCATAGCATGGTCTTTTCTCCAGAGACCACTAGATTTTATTCTATGCCTTTAGGAACCACAAAAATGTTCCACCCATCAATAATAGTCCTAGCATGAAGCTTGTACAGAATTCCAATCCAAACTCCCGCCATCAATAACAATTCTCCCCGGACCATCTTGCAGGAATCTATTTTTACACATGCATCATCCAGCTTACTTACAAAAATCATATTTTTGGCCAATGTAGGAATATGCAGAACACCTAAAAGTGTTATAATCCTTCCACCTTGAAACTTTAACTTGAAATTTCCATGACCAATGATTCCAACCTTCTTGTCATCCCCTAATAAGAAATCAGTGCCATCATATTTCTCATACTTGCATAACTACTCTCTGTGGGGAATGAAGTGAAAGGATGCACCTGAGTCAATCAACCATGCCTCATGATCTACATGTGTACTTGAAGAAAAAGCCAAGTACACATACCCACCTTCATATATGTTGGTTTTTTCCTCTACTGAAGGAGCATCATGAGATCCCTTTCATTCATAGGAGCTCTAGATCTACAGTCCCTTTTCAAGTGCCCTTGTTTTCTACATTTTGAACACACCTTTACAGGTTTTCTAGAGATTCAGATCTCCCTCTAGATTTAGAATACCACTCGAGGACTTATTTTTGTTTATGTTCTAGGACTGTCCTCGTACAGGCAAGGCATCACCATTTTGGCCCTCCATATTTTTCCATCTCGTCTCCTCTCACAAAAAGGATGAGACTATTTCCTCAACCTACAAGGTAGTTTCATTGCTACCTATTGCAACAACCATACTATCCCACAAATATGATAGAGAACACAACAAAATAATGCAGTTATCTTCTTATAAAATTTAATATCAATAGATAATAAATGGCTTACCACAATATTAAAGTTGTTCAGATGCTCTGTCATTGAGTCTCCACCATTCATCCATAGGTTATACAACTTTTTCTATAGGAACAGTTTATTCACTAGAGACTTAGATTGGTACAAAGTCCCTAACTTTTCCCACAAAGCCTTCGCCAAAGCTTCCCCTAATACATTTAGCAATACTGAATCTGAGACACACAATTGTATTGTTCTATTTTCCTTCCAATCCACCTTCGCCTAGTGTTTGACTCTTATTATTTTTGGTTTCATACCTAGATCTACTAGGATCCACTAATATTTATCCACCACCAAATACTCCATCTTGAGTTTCAACATATAAAAACTTTGACCATTAAATTTCTCGATCTCTATCTTTCCACTACTCTTCATCTTCTTTCGCCATAAGAATCGATCCTACAGATCTCCCACTAAACATTGTCTACTATAGACCTGAGAAAAATCCCTCAGCAGAAAAGTCATTCCCTTGAAGCCAAAATAACTTTGATACCAAATGTAGGTTTTAACCCCGTACAAAAATTACCTACATATGAATTCTGAAAAAAAGAAAAGAAAAAAACAATGGCAAGAACATAAAACATAAAACAAATATACATAGAGATTTTCTCCTGGGTCCCAAAACTAGGACTACCAAATTTATTTTTCATTATATTCCTTTCACTATTACAACACATATATATACATGTCAAAGAATCCATAAACCCCGATCCATTAACCCTGGATTAGAACATAATCGTAGTTCCATTCACCGAATCTACAAAATAACATGGACAAAAAACCATTACACCCAAAATCATGTGTGAAATCCATGCACAAAACCATAGGTAGGTCCACCCACCTAATATAGGGTCTAAAAAAAATAATTCCCCTGCCACTGCCCCAAACCTTAGCGCCCCCTTGTGTACCCCTCAACAGGGGGGGAAGTCATCCCGTCGATACCCCGTTGTTGTGCCCGACACAATGTACAAGGGGGGTTAACACCCTTGCTGTGACACCCTACCTCGTGCGTGGGGTAGTTGTGGAAAGAATATAACACACACCCAACAATATTGTAGAGTCTTTAGCAGTTACAAGTCTAATCAATTGTATCATGTTTGAATATTGCGGATTTATTAACAAATTTAAGCCACTTTTAAAGCTGTCCAAGCTCTTTTAGTCCACAAGGTTTGAAAATATCCACAGGTGTCTGAGGCACTACCACGGGTCAGATATTGTAGGTCTACTTCAAGTATACAGAGTTGAATTTTAGATATTGTTAGCCCAAAATTATAGGCCTATTAGGGTCGAATTTACAAGCTTGAGCAGATATGGGATTGTAGGCTTTGTTTGAAAAATGGCATGCTCCCATAGGTTCATGTGCATAATTTATGAGCCACAGGTCCAAGCATAGGTCACAAGCACATATTGTTGGACAAGTCAAAGCTACTAGAGGTGTAGACTTTAGATGATCTACTCACAATTTTGAGGAAACACACCATTGTTTTAAAATTCCTTCATACCATAGGTCCAAAATAAGGGTTTGCTTTAAGCCTCATAATTCATCCAAAAAATCACCTCAGAAAGAAATTATTCTTACTTGAATTTGGTGCTCAAAATGAGGAGGTCTAGCGCAAATATATAGTTATTCACATTTGTGAAAATACATCTCTTTAGGGTGAGCAGATGACATGAGCATGTACGCTGACCTTACCATATTTATAAATATTAATTTTAATTAAAAAAATTAAATGTACAAGGGTTGATCTGAAGTGTCATGTTGTTGTCATTTTTCCTAAGATGTTGCACCAATAAATGATGAGAACAATCCTTATATATAATTTCATTAATATCGACTGGTGACTTTGTCAATTTCTTACTAAAAATTTCATCCATACAGGGATAGAGGGACAATTTAAAACAAGGATCATTTCACATGATATATTAGTTTTTTATGCTAGGATGAAGGGCCCATACTTGGAAACTTTTTTTAATAATGGATCCCTAGCTAACCTTATTTCTGAAGCTATTTTCAAGAGTCTAAACTTAGAAACTATACCTCATTGTAAACCTTATCCTTTGGGTTGGATACGTGATGATGCCAAATTGCAAGTGATTAGAAAATGTAAACTTAAATTTGTTATCACTGCAAACTATATTGATGAGGTAGAGCTTGATGTTGGACCACTTCACAAATGTGGAATTATTTTAGGGAGTCCATACTTTTATGACCAAAAATCCATATTCTATCTTCATGAGAATAAATATCATATATTTAAATAAAGAATTGAGTATATTGTTAGAGCACATCGCAAGATGATGAATTTATCTCTTGTTAGTGCAGGTCAAATGAAAAGGCTTGTAAATGCTAGTAATAATTTTGTATTGTTGATGATCAAACCCAAATATATTTATGAATTTTAAGCTTTACAAGGATGTGATGCAAAACTAAATCATGATTTGGTTGACTTTGTGAACACATATGATAAGATGTTTCAGGAACCTAAAGGGTTGCCTCCTAAAAGAGGAATCCAACATGAGAGTCAATTGCAGTAGGAAACTTCTTCCAAACATTAGCATGTACCGAATGTCAGTTTTGGAGAATGCAGTGATAAAGAATCAAATTCAAGAACTACTTGAGAAAGGGGTCATTAGGTGTAGTACATCTTCTTGTATGTATCTTTTTCTTTTATTTCCGAAGAAGGATGGTATCTCATGCATGCGCATGGATTTCAAAGTTTTGAAAAAAATAAGAGTAAACAATCACTATCCTCTTCCTCATATTGATGATTTGTTAGATAAATTAAAGGATGTTGGTTCTTTCACCAAGTTAGACTTTAGAAGTGGTTATCATTAGATCAGGATTGTTGAAGGTGATATTTGGAAGACTTCTTTCAAGATAAAACATGGTTTGTGTGAATGGTTAGTTATGCCATTTGGGATTTGTAATGCACTTGTACATTCACGACAGTTTTGAATGATGTGTTGATAACATTCCTTGTTGAGTTTTTCATTGTCTAATCAAATGATATTCTAATTTTCAGTAAGACTCGTGACAAGCCTATCAAGCATGTAAAGAAAGTTTTAGATGTCTCAAAGAAAGAAAAAGTGTAGTATTCACTCGTCATCACTATGTTTAAGGCCCTTGGTTTTGGCCCTTCTTTATCAAGGTTGTTGATATTATGTTAGTCATGTTTGTGATGTGCTTATTGATCAACCAAGAAAAATCTAAAGGAATTGGGCTCTTACACTCAACCACACTCGGGCAGTAGAAAAGTTCAATATGGAGAATTCAAACACAGCTGGTCTTAAAGCATATTCCTGAAATATGTGATTAAACAAAAAATACTTTTAGTTAGCTTCCTAGATAAATATTTTAATGTGCTATAAGAATATTATACCCCTATATCCAATAGCCCCTGATAACATCACACCAAAAATTACATAGAGAAAATTGTCAAAATCTATATGAGTAGTGAAATATAGTTTTGTTTAGGAGATTAGAAAAAAAAAGTGGTCAACCATAGAAAGAGATATCTTGAATAAAATCATTAAGGACAAGTTACAAATTATAAAAGAAACTACATATTATCATAATACAGATTGATGGGGACAAGGACCTACTTATGTCAATGAAAGTGGATTGCTTGGCTAATAAATACAAAAAGTTGACAAATGAACAATGACATGATGAAGTCAGAGAAAGACATGGAAATCCATTTCAGGAAAGTTTGAAAAATGATTGACACCTAAGAAAAGATTTGGTTCCAGAATGCCTAGAAGGCTACAATCATTGCATGTTGAAATAAGCTTATCCTATCTACTAATGTAGTAACATGGCAGACCTACAAAATGTGTCAATTTGTCATACAATAAAAATAATAATGGATATTTACAACGGGAACAAGAGCCAAAAAATAATGATAATATAGAACTTGTTAAATCATAGTAACAAAGAGGTCATGAGGATATTTTACTCATCGTAATTTTTACTGAAAGGGCATATCTCAACATCATAAATATAGATTATATTGCAACTATAGTAGTTGACATACATTACTATCACAATTTCTTGTGGCCCTCCTTTCTTTTCATGAGTGGATAAAAGTAGGAAAAAAATCTTGAGTATTACAGGTAACTTCACTATACCTATCTCAATATGAAAACTTAAAGTAATCTATGATATCGTAAGACCTAAATCTCAGGAAGAAAGATCAAATCACTCTAACGAGAAGATTAAGGATACATCTTCATACTCATATTCATCTTCATCAGATTCATTTGTAGATCCTTTTCCCAACAACTTCTTTAACTCATTCCTACATTTTCTCAAACCTTTTAATTCTTTGTGATTACCCTCACTGTATCGTCATCATCTTGTAGTATAAAAAAGAGTAATAATTGTAAATAAAAAATTTAAACATGATTTCAATATCCTTTGGCCATGTTAGTTGGATTGGAATACAGAAATGTCCCGAAACGAAAGTAAAGTAGTGAAAAATGAGCCATTTGAAAATTTAAAGCCATCCAAAAATATAGTAGTCATACAATAAGTATAGACGGACATTAATGAACCTCATTTTCATAGCTTGAATGAAATGGCCACATATATTATTGAAAAATATTAATGAATATGTTTTGCAAACTACATTCGCTAAACCACATCTTAGAGGCCATGGAACATAATTCTAACAAACATTATTTATTCTCAGATATTCCAAATGAACACTAAAATGAGATGGCACATATTTCCCAATCTAGAGGAAGATGCACATGTAATTGAACTCAAGGAAGAACATTATTTTATTTCCAAGTCAGGTTATACTATAAATATTTTCCACTTTGTGGTAAAAACCTGTTGCATCATACACTTTAACAAAACTTAGTCATGATTATTATACTCATAATAATGATAACAATCATCTAAGCTAAGGTCACAGTCTAGCCATACACCAAGGTTAAATTATCTTTAACAACTACATATAGTCTTTCTAATAACACATTAAACCTAGATTTATCCACAATTAGCCAATGGCCTTGACACGATTTTGTTCATCGGAATGTCATGTAACGAAATTAATTACTATGCAAATTTCCATGAGGAATAATTGAGAGCATGTATTCAACTAAGAGTTCGTAAAATCAAACTACAAATGGTTCTTACAATAAAGGTTATTTTAATAGTAATCAGAAATCATGGCATCAGTTAACTATTTTTTCTAGGTTTGAGACATCAACCTTAATACTATTAAGTTTTGTGTAATCCAATTTTAAACAAAACCCACAAAACTTAAGAAAGAAAAAATCAGTAATAACTAAGTAGTTGAATAGTTTGAATTGCATATCAAATATTGATATCTACCAAGAGGCGTAGATAAGGTCTTCATAAAAGGATTAAAATTTTATACAATGAAGACCATCCCATGGCCTTGACATGATACCCTTAATCAAGTAGTACAACAAACATTTTAGTAAAAAAATAATTAGTTGAATAGTTTGAATTGCATATTGTAAATTGAAGTTCGACCAAGAGTATTAGAATAGATCTTTATAAAAACGTTGTACCTCGATACAACTGGGATCACCCAATGGCATTGGCATGATATCGTTCATCAAGAAATCATACCACAAAATTAATTACTATGTAGAGTTCAACAAGGGAAAATTGGCAGCTTGTATTTAGCTAATAATTGGCAAAATAAAAATGTCAATGGTTCTTTAAAGAAAGAAACAAAAATTCACTCATTGTTAAGGAACAACTCAATTTGAGTGGCTCTATTATTTTAATAAATATGTACCCTCTGTAATTCCCCTAGAAATTTCAACATTCCTTCAAGAGAAAAGGACCTTCTGACCAGAGAAGAGCTAGAACATAATACCATATGACTAATTTCTCACTGTGCCAACTCCCAGTTTTCCATCAAGTTCCATATTTAACCCTCCATGCAATCAAAACTAGTACTTCTATAGGTAGCATTGGATCTGTGAACTCTATCAATGCATGAACAAGGGATCTAATTTTCTACCATCTAAAAGGTGTGAATTACGTCTAGCGTAATGAAACAGTAGAATAGGCTCTTGATACAACATACAATGGAAGAAATTCCCCTAGAAGGGACTCCCATATAGTTAGACCTCGACCTGCACCAAGCTCCATTGGGGTTAACCTTCCCTCCACCTAATCAAGGATGTGTAAAGTGGAAAACGCGACACAATCAGGATAACCGCCAAAATCTTCGAAGCATCGTTATGAAAGGACAAATTTTAAGGGTTTCTAGGACATTATCATAAAATCTCCTACGATTCACAATATTGATAGTGCTAAGACCTTTGAAAACCCTAGTCAAGTAATCAATTCCTAAATCTTGAAAAATCTGGAAAATTGGGTATGGAAGTGAAGGCAACATCCTTCAATAGAGTACAGTTATTCACAAACCCTACAAATGCTAGATTTGAGATGTAGGAAGAGAAATATACCCTAATGGCTGAGAATCAACAATGCAGTAAGCAGAAGGGATTTGAAACCAATGTGGTCTAAAGCATATGAAAGGAAAGTTGATGCTATGTTTTTGAGAATGATTGAAGTGATGTTGAGTGTCGACATTGGATCCATAAAAAATAATTATTGTTGCTTAAGCAGTGAATGATAAATTGTGATGACAAGGGTGGTTGTTTCATATTCGGTAACATAAAGCAAATTCAAGGTATCATAACACATTTCAAAAGGTGCATATATATGTGTTATGGTTGAGTTGCTAACAAGTTCTATCAATCTAGAGAGAATGATGAATTCCCACTATTGCAATAAAATATGTTTTCCATTAATGTATGCAATTCATAAGGTACATATATCAATGCACGTATCAAATTACTGAAATAAATATCTACATTGAGGACATAGTGTAAGGTGTTATTTACATTATATACATTCTTATACCTTGACTATGTCAAAATACATATTCCTACACGATGATTATGATTACCAAAATATCTGCATATATTGAGAGATGCCATGGTTGGTTACAATGAACCTAAGAAATATATAGTCTAAGAGGTGAGGGTTAGAAAGCTTTTAAATATCTTTAAATGGGCACAAGAATCCACTGTTAAATCTCCTCCAAGATTGTAGAAAAATTGTACACTGTTAAAGTAGATAAATTTATCCACCAAAATCAACACTAATGATTCCCAACATTGCTCAAAATCAATGTTCTTTGTTACAACTCCAAATTCTTCATATGCTAATAAATACTTAATTATAAAAGAGAGGCAGATTAGGAGGAGGGATGCATGTTGTCTTTAAATAGAGTAACACTAGGGTTTAGGGTCTAGACCCATTATTGGTGGAAAAATTGGCACACAAGTAAGAGGTTGCATAAAACCAACGAGTTCAGAGAGTTGGTTCAAGATGTTTTTTGGCCAAAATGGATTTTTGTTTGAAATGATGGGTTGAAACTAAGCTGATCAACTCTGATAATTATGATATTGGTAAATCCTTTCATGCAATAAAGAACAATATAACTAAACTAATGAAATGATTAATTAGCAAGGGATATTGTAATTTTCTCTCTCTCTTGAGATAAATAAGCATGACCAACATATCCACCTTGGTATCAAACTCAAGAGAATCCATATTATATCTATAAAAACTCATTTTGGTTGCAAAGTTTTCATTTAGATCAACTTCAGAGTCTATCAACTCTATAAAGCTAAGGTTGGTTGATGCAACATTAAAATATTCCATACATTACCTTCTCCATAGAAAAGTGATACCTGTGAGGAAAATAGTGCTTTATATTTCCTTGCCATGTTGTTTGACAATCCATAAATCTCTTGAAATTTTTGTGTTCTATCTGAGCTTACCAAACATGAAGTTTTATTATTCTAAAGTGGTCCATACGTACAACACTCAACAAATCTACAGTTGTAAAATACATGTTTTATTTTTTCCTCTGATTTAAATGTAAGAAAACTCTTGAAATTGTCACGTTATAGCTGAGTTGACTAACCATAAATTTTACTTATTCTAAAGTTGTCCATGCCTATAACACTCACTGAACTCTACATATGTGAAAAACATGTTTCACAATTTCTTTTATTTGAAATGTAATAAAACCATTAGTTAACCCCATTTTAATATTTTATGAATCACATTGACAATGAGGAACTGACTGATTACCAACTAGCCTAAAACTTGGGATTTGAAAGATGTTCTTATTTCAATGTGGTTTGACATTGTTTTATCCATGTATTATCCTTATGCTGAATTGTTTGATTCTAAATAATCCTTCCTGCTATCTAAGAGGTAACTCATATCCCTTAATGTAGTTTGCTGGATCCATAGAAAGGAAGTGATTGTTATATACTATTTCCGATCCTTATGAATAGGTCTGCTCACCTCTATACTTGTATATTAAATATACCAAATTTTAGAATAATAACTTAGAAAACTCCAACATAGTAGTGTTTCCATAGATATAAACAATTGGGAGTGATTTTCAAGTTCTCTTTCCAACTAAGAATCGTTCTTCATGTTCCACAGTCTCATTGAGTCTTAACACCTTCTTAGAGAACTTTCTTGATAGAAATAGGAAGATATCCTAACTATCTTTGAATTCACATTTCCAAGAAGACTTCCTTGCAACAATATATTGAGCATATCAAATTCCTTAAAAAATGGGCCATTTTGGTTTCAGATTGATCTACAAAGTGAAGCACGCAACTGATGTGAGCATCAGAAGTAGAAGGCTAGATTTCGGGCCAAAGGATTCTCTTAGGTAGAGGGAGTGAAGTATCAGGAAACATTTGAACCAATGGAAATATATTCTTTAATCATAACCATTCTAGCATTAGCTACACAGATGGGTGTAAGATCCACGAGATGGATTTGAAGACCACATTTCTCGATGGTGTTGTTGAAGAAGAAATTTACATAGAGAAGTTAGGGGGATTTGAAATATATGACTGGGAGATGTGTGTAGACTGAAAAGAGTCGTATATGGTCTCAAAAAAAAAATATGAGCATGGTACACTCATACTTATACATATTTTAGTGGATTGAGATTCACCAAAAGTGAAGAGATGAAAACCTCTATCACATTGTGGTATATGGCTAGTTGCTTATCTTAGTATTGTATGTTGATGACTTGATACTTAGAGGAGATGAGAATTTGATATGAAGTACATGGGATTGATACATTACTTCCTTAGGCTGGAAGTCTAACAGGGTGATGGTGAGATGTTTGTGAGTCAGAGGAACTACACCTCCGAATAATTTTGAGGTTTTACATGGAGAACTGCAAGCCTATGGACACACTTATAGCTACAAACTAGAGGAAGGAGACTGATTCTTCAAGAGAAGCAGTAGATGCTACCATGTATAGAAAACTTTAGGGATCCTTCATGTATATGGTGAACACAAGGTCAGCCAGACGTCATGCAACTAACTAGTTGAGTTAAGCCATGGTGAATCTTACCAAAGCTTTATTGGAAGGCAACAAAGCATATGTTGAGGTAGCTCAAAGGAACAACCCAGTATGGGGTATGGTAAAGGAGTATAAAGGGAGTGAAGCTCGAAGGCTTCATTGATGAATATTAGGCAAGGAGTCCATCCGACAAGAAAATTATTCCGGATGTTATCTTTCGTTTTGGGTAAGCAACTATTTCCTGGTATATTAGGAAAGAGAGGTATGTGGCACTCAACTCAATAAAGGTTGAATACGTGGCTAAAAGTCAACAAGCATGTGAAGCCATATGGATGAGGAAAATACTTGTGGGTATTTTTAGTAAGTGGATGGATTCGATAGTGATTTATTGTGATAATCAGAGTTGTACCAAACTTTCTAGGAATCCAATATTTGATGACATATGAAATCACATGGATATCAGGTACAATCACTTATGTAATTGTCTGGATAGGAGAATGATGATTCTATATTACATTCCAGCTAAGAAGAAAGATGCAGATATACTGAAAAAGGCATTGTCAAGAGGTAAATTCAAATTCCGCAGGTGTAGGATACGTATGGTGCAAAATCCCTTTCTTGCTAAGAGGGAGTGTTAGAAAATGTAGAAAAAGAGGCTAAATTTGACTTGTTCCTAAGTGAAATTTAGTAATTCGATTTTCCAAATTAACAAGATGACTTGGATGGAAGTTCACTTGTGTGACATGGCCTTGTCCATTTTTTTACTCAGTAAATTTGAGTTACAGGCTAGAATTAGAGTTTTCCATGTATTGTTACTAAAATTTAGCAATCTAATTGAGTTATTGTCAATTTGACTCAGTTAACTAAGCTCAAGCAACTAGTCGAGTCAGTTGGAGGACAATTGAGTAGTATAATTGTTGTTAATTCAATGATCTCTAAGTTTAACTAATTAATCAGCTAAAACTATCCCAGACATGCATTCAATTTGAATTTCCATATTGAAGTGAAAGGACATTCACATTGTAATTATTAACTGTATACTAGTTGAGTGTACATGCTAGGCGTTGAGGGAGGAAAACAATTACTTCAGATTTGCATAATGAAATAGTGAATTCCCCTATTATTTAGGAGCTAATTTCCTCATGAATTATGCAAGGAAATAGGAGAAATATGGGGCCTTGAATTGACTGTGTTGGCAAGAGTAGGACAATTAGTAGGAAAAAAGGTTTACAGTGCAGGGTGTGCTTCAAGATTGAACCAATATATTGTAATAGTTTCTCAATCCCATATGATTAATGAAAAGTAGTGGAAGGGTTTTTACCTGTTGGGTTTCCCTATACATAATTTTGTTCTTGTGTTATTTTGATGGTTGCATTTCATTGCATGTGTTTCTAAATTGTGATTTCCATTTCACAGAATCACGTAGGAAATTTATAATCTCTTGTTTTAATTTTGAATGCATCATTAATAGAAAATTTATCTTAATTTATACACTTTTACGGTGTTCTTGCGTACAAATATCTTAGTGATGGGAGGTTGAAAATGTTCACAACACTCCCAATTCTGCCGAAACCACACTCTTGGCCTTTAGGCTTCTCACCCAAAATAAGACAACATTTGGCAAAGTTTTTAGACCCTTGCGTTACCACAAATTTGACGGCTTGGGTCGATGGATGATGGTTGGTGTCTATACATCCAACATGGTTCCACTAGGGTGTGGTTTCACAAGTGCCCACTAGGTGTTGGACCTGCTAGCATGTCAACAAAGTCATGTTCTTCCACTCCCGCTCAACATCGAAAACATAGCGTGTATGGACTAAAAAGAAACCCAGGCTAGGTTCATAAAGAAGAACTACAATTGTTTTGCTCCCACCCTCCTATAGTTTCAAGGAGACTCATGGCCCTATTCTTGATACATAAATTCTCATTTTTGACATAATAACTAGTGTCGGGATTGGTTAAACTAAGAATACCCATAATTTTGGAAATCAACTAACTGAATATGAACACATAATTATGCATTCACCACTGACATAATAATGAATAACATATTCTAGCCACACTTTAAAATTCATGTGCATACATGACGTTGTTCCACTCATGAAGACACAGTGAGAATCAAAACTCGCACATTCATTTACATTTACGAACATGCATGATCTTGCAACATTCATAATGTAACAAGATACATGACACTCCATAAGGAAATACACATAAGCAATTAACACTTATCTGTGTGTTTAATGGTGACTGAAAAATGAAGCACATCAAATCTCCACCCAATTGTAAGCCAGCCACATTGCAATCTTTCTTGCAGTTGATTATCGTGAGCTACATCCAATGTCTTAGGGGATGCATATTAAGGGAAATTCAAATTTGAGTCTTAACCACATAACCGGGATAAATCGTATAGTTTTTAGTTAGTTTATCAACTTCTCTACAACAATAAGCACCAAAGTGACTCACCCACCAAATGCAACGACAAACAAATTGTCTCTAATCGTCTCAACAGAGATAGAAAGAACAGAAGTGGAACTAATGTCTAGGAAACCTTGCGAGGAACCATTGTAGTATTTTTTAGAGTTGCCTACCCCCATAACAAGAAGAGCCCAAGAAATTGTTGTCTTTATATAAGGTAACATGAATGGTAAGTGAAATAAAAACCTCGATATAGGTGTTGGAGAGGTAAATCCCCTCTACGGATAGAGGCGATCCCTACTAGCCCAGCAAGGGTCTAGCAACAATCACACAATGCTGCTATGCATGTTCCTAATTACAATTAAACAAGAGGTAAAGAACACCTACTTGGATTCCAGCACTGTCGTTTGACGAAGAGATGTTGCCTTCGCTCCTTCGCTTTGGCTGGTCACAATCCTCCGCGATCCCCACGAATAGATACCTGCACACACGAAGAGGAAACAAACGCAAGCGTGAAATCTAATAAAAGCAACCATACATCAGTTAGAAAAGATGTAATTCACATTTAACCATTGCATGTACAAATTCTAATAGCAGTCATCTATTATTAATCAAGACAGAGAAGAGTACAACCAAATGTTCTGACGTCAGTATCCTTCTCAGGAGGGGCCAGTCAGCAAGCGTCTCAAGCATTCACCTTTGGAAATGATTCTCCCAAGACAAGAAACTCTCTCTCACACAAGCAACACAAAACAACCTTCCCTAAGCTATCAATCACTTCCACACCTAGCACACCAAATACCTATAGTAGCAGCAATCTGAGCACTATAAGCTCTATACAATCCAAGCTATTCCAAAAAAACTAGCTGCTCATGGTAATGGTGGAAGTTTATATAGGAGAAGGAGCCTCCTAAAAGGGTGGAAGGATGAGCTTATCCTTGAGGGGAATGGTTACAAAGGGTCGAACAGACATGCCATAGAAGGGAGTCGATACTCACAAAGCCAACAACCACACCTGGAGTTATCTGGAAGGCTGGCTGTTGGAACAAATTCGCCCAAACAGGATCAACACGGATTATAAGGCGACTGACGCGCTGACATCGCACCTCAATAACTGGGAAAGTCATGTCAGCGCGACCCAATACAAAGGAGAGGTGCGCTGGCTCATAAAATGCGACCAGCGCGGCAAAGTGATGTGCTTCCGCGCTGGCAGTGCACTGAATACACTACGAGCTGCAAGTCAGCGCGGAAATTTTACAAACAGACGCGCTGATGAGGAAAACTTTGGAAAAGTCGGTCTTGGGCTAGTTCAGAAGGCATGAACTTGATTATTGTGAATTCTTGACACAGTAGGGTGACTGACAGAGAGACAACGACAAATTACTGTGTAACAGATGCCCCTTAAAGCATGAAGACCGAGAGAGTGGGAGGGGTGAAATGCTTTACAACACTTTGCCGAACTAGAACACCACCAGGAAGGACCGAAAATCTCTGATAATCAAGTACATGTAGTCTAGGCATGGGTGCAGCCATCCAAAAGACATGCTGAAAGGTCTGTGGAATGGACGCAGCCACCCAGTGAGTAGAGACCAAAATAAATGATAAGGTATGGTCACAACCATCCATCAAGACTCAGGTATGGGCGCAACCATCCATCATTGAGTCATGTAATGATCATCCACAAAATCGCAACCTGGACCATAACAGACAGGGATCCAGGGTCTTGCGCTCCGTCCCGATCGGAACAAAGTACAAGTTCAAGCATGTGAATACATGGGTTGAAGTCAAACACGCATGAACATCGTCTGATTACCAGTCAATGATGAAAATTGTTAACAGACGCGAGAGGTACCACCAATAATGACAATGGCCCTCAAGGTACTATAGGTACAATCCGCGGCATGTGAATCAATGAGCTGGTGTCGAACACCCGCAGAATCATCTGATCGGAGGTCAATAATGAAAACCTCGCGTCGAACACGAAGAACCTGCCATTGAGGCATGCAGGCTCTAAGGCACCTGAAGGGAGTCTCTAAGTCACCGTCCTGGATAATGAGCTGAAGTCGACAGGAAGTGACCTTGATTGAAGGTGGGCCATAATGATTCCCACATCATCGACACGAGACAGAGGTCAAAATAATTTGTGTGAGACAGCAGATGAGGTTGTACTATTGCAGAGGTCGACTTCTCTGGAACATATCGGCGGCACCATAACGGATTTGGCAGTATTTGACATCGAAGGAACAAAGGGTATGGTGATGATGGCAATGAGCAGATGAGAGGTCAAGTAGGATAATCCAAACCCACGGAGGCCAGTGAAAAACAAGATGAGACGGGCCCACCCAGACATGAAGCAGAAGAGTGCCATGTTCAAGAGCGACATACTGCCGATGCAACGATTGCAGTTCCATTTTCCCCACCATTTCTGGCAGGTACCCCGGTTATTTTTGGATGACAAGCTTGACGGGGATAGCATATGCTTGAAGAGTGTCATTTCGACAATGCCCGATGTCATCAAGTGTTTAATGAGCCTGACAAAGGAAAACTCGGCATCTTTTCTTGTTTAGAGAGTCTGAAAAGATAGCAGAAAAGGAGACTACGAGGGGGTCCTTTTTCGTACAGTTGTGTCTCTTGAGCCCGAAAAAGTATAAAACAATGCCCGAAAGAACCGCCCGACCATTACGATCGAGGAGTACTTTTCGTAAATAGTGCTTTCGACCTGAAAAAGTAAAAAAGCGGTCGGAAACACGTCGTTTTGGAGCCGATAACGAGTGCGAAATGACAAACACCTGGCAATCTTTTTGAGTTATATGGTCGGAAAAAGAGCTTAAAACGACCGCCTCTCGTTCCCTTTAACGAGCTGAAAGGAAGCTCGGCCATCTTTTCTTGTTTTACGTCGGAAAAGAGCTCAAAGACGACATTTTTGGGACTAAGTGATTTTAGGACCATGATGATTTTCACCGTTTCTGAGGACCTGCACAATAAAAATACCCGCATAAATCCGTTCAACATGTTAAAAACATATGGAAACATCTATAAGATATTGAAAGAAGTGCTAAATCCATGGTAAAAGCATGACAAAAACCCATATTCGTAAAAAATTATAGTCAATTGAGCCATTTTTACTCTAAATAGAAAGGTAAATAGTCATTTTCACTATTGTTACCAAATTGAGCCATTGAGAACGTTGTGAAGCTATGAAGTTGACGGAGCCAATTCTTCCTCGTGCGGACACCATTCGGCGAACGGCTTGCTTCAAGTAGGTTCCTCTTGCCATGCGCCCTTTTTTGAGTCTTTTTGTAAGTATTTTGACGGTGGAATTGGCCCAATCGAGCGATTTTTTGAGCCATTGGTGCGCTCTCGGTCAGCGCGGGTTTCCCGCTCGGGTCCGCGCTGACCGACGAAAATTACACGTACCAAATTCCGGGTCAGTGCGGAAAACCCGTGTTCTTCCGCGCTGACCTGGAGAAAATACAAAAGGTCCGCCATTGCCAGCGCGGCTGTTTTAAAAACAACCGCGCTGGCGCAGTCAAATTTTAATTTTTATAATTTGAACGTGGAATTTTTATTAGCCAGCATTCTAATTGCTTTTAATGTTCATGCAGGACGCAATGGCCTTCCAGTGGCAAGAGAGGGCTCACGATGTTGAGGATGTAGCTGCTTTTGCAAGAGCGGATTGCCGAGATGCCATGCGGGCGTGTGGATTTCTAAAATTCTTCCTGACTCCACGCCTGAGAGCTCATCATGACTTACTTGAGTTCCTGATCCGGTCATGGAACCCAATAGACGGAAAATTTACCATCCGCGGTAAAGACATTGAGTTCGACCATATGGACATATATTTCTTGACTGGATTATCGCGCCGGGGTGCGAGGCCCATTTTGGAGGGGCAGCGGCCCAGCGGCGAGACTCTTGACCAACTCATGGCTCGAGTATGTCCAGAGGCGGAGAAAACGCGGAGTGGGAAGGTGTCAATTCCCACGGTGAGAGACATAGTCCTCCGCACCATCCTTTTTATGGTGACCCGGGCAGCGGGATGCTTGGCCAACCATGAGGCCTCGAAGACCCACCTGCTACTAGCTCTTGATTGTCTACAGCCTACAGTGTTTGATTGGGCCACTGCCGTGACCAACAGTATGAAGAGGCAACTCAACAACTGTCGATGCGGAGAGTCGAAACAGTTTGGCTATGGGTCGCTCTTACTCCCACTCATTCTGGAGTGGGTACCGGTCATGCGGCTGCAGACTATAGCCGTGGATCCTCCTAGGAGTCCGCGGGAGACGAGGGCCACTCGATGGGCTCGCATCATGCCACGCGGGGGTGGTGGCCGGCCAGCTACTTGGGGAGTGGTTTTTCGAGAGTGGTTGGAGCAGCAGATCGTTCTCGTTGAGGATTGGCCGTACGCAGGTATGGATTTCTGCAACGATCCCGATATGCCGCTGCCCGTGGGAGATCACTGGGATGATGGAGGTATGACACTTGATTTTTTCTGAATTTTTAATATATATATTTTTTTTATTTTAAATGCATATGTCTTAACAGATGTCGCTGTGTGAAGACGTGGGACCTGTTAGACCCATTGGCTTAGCCCCAGAGGCACGGAGAGAGGGGCAAGGAGCCAATGTCCTTGCCTTGGTCCCTCCAGGAGTCGATACTTCAGAGACCATAGCTCGCAACCTTGAGGGGTTGCTGGAGGGCGTGCCAGACTATCAGGGAGTCGAGGAGGTTCCCATAGAGCACCAGATCCATATAGTGGGGGTGGCACCTAGGGTGCACCGCCTGTTGAGGCGGGTGGCACGGGCGGTTGTGTGCTACAGAGAGCACAACCCAGCACAGTAGTCGCCTAGGTCTCTTTTTGATGTTTTGAGAGACATATGTCTCAAATGTATGGAGAACAGTGACTCTCATTTTTGACATATAAACTTATTTTTGAGCGCCTCAGTGCGCCACACGATATATATATATATATATATATATATATATATATATATATATATATATATATATATATATATATATATACATACCGATTTTTGGATGGATCTTGTTACATATGATGATGTTTTTGCTTATGTTATGCAAATGTTCAGTACAAATGTGATCTTATGTATGAATTGCACAACACATGACCCATGTATTTTAATGTTTTTAATGCAAGCTTAAAAGCACACACAGCACGCATGCAAACTATGCTTGAGAAAATTAACGTATGCTTATTCTTAGATGGATCTTTTACATATGATGATGTGTTTTATATGCTATGCGACTGTTCGACACACATGTGATCTGATGTATCTACTTGCATAACAAACGACCCATCGTGAAATATGCACATATTTTATTTTTATGAAAGCTTGAAAACACACATGATAATCACGTATGCAAACTATGCTTTGAACAATGGATTTTATTTTTGATGCAAGCTTAAAGGCACGTATATACATGCAAACTATGCTTGATGGGAAAGGAACGGGCATGCCCCCAGCATCGTGTCTCAATTCGAGGTACATGCCCCCCAAGCTTCAAGCCATTGAAAATGGGTTGAAGATTGACAAAATGGTTATTGCGCTCGAATTGCACGAGCTTATGTTTCATTGTTTTAACGAGGTTGACACAGGTAAAAGAACTGTCCTCGGAACGTCGTGTTTCATTTTTTAGCGAGCTTGAAACAAGACAAGGAACTGTGCTCCATGCAGACTTCATCATAATGAACGGGAAGTGGAGACCTCCAAGAAAGTGGCTCCGGAGGGAAGGCCAACATCTCGGAAATCAAGACCTAATGCCCCCAAGACACTATGGACGATGGTGTCATCACTGGGTACGGGCACGGGGTGGGCGGCCACGTAGTTGATTTGCGGCGAGGCAGATACAACTTGTGGATGAAATCCAGGAGGGAAAGATGAATGCGCGGGAGGGGCTTGTGGACGAACGAACGATAATTGATCGAACTTCACGATTCTTCCATCGTGTGGAAAGCAGACTACACGGAAAAGTGAAGAAACAAGGGCTCCCATGGCATACACATAATCACGACCAAGGAGAAGACTAAAGTCTAGAGAACCTGGGGTAACCGAGACGTCTATATAGACAGTCTTGCCTCCCAAAGTAATAGGAAACTTTGGAAGGATCCCTAATGGTTGACTCGTTCCTCCGTCAAACGCGGTGAGATGCGATGCGACAGGTACAAGCGATGGGGAACCCAAAGCTCGCCAAGTAGTAATGGGCATGAGACTAACCGATGCTCCTTCATCTAACACAGTGCCGGGCAGCGCCTTATTGCAAGCATAGGCGGTGACCCAGAAAGGCACATGGGACGGAAGGGGAGGGGCAGTCAAACGACTCCAATCAAAGGAGATGACCAAACTACTTGGTGGGGGAACCATACGGTTGCCCCCCTGCTCGGAAAGAACCGAATCTAAATTCTCCGGAGAGGTTTCAGGAGAACCTTTATCAAGCTCAGGAGAATCTGAGGAGACGAGAAGAACATGAGAATTTTGCTCTTCCGAAACAGAGTGGTTGAGAGGAGGTGAACTCGAATCAACACCCTTTCCGACCAACGGCGGGTCTGGAACAGGCTGGGAACAGCCAGGTTCGGGAAGAGGGGCCTGGACAAAAGGGGAATCTGAAGCGATCTCTTTGTGAACAGGGGCGCGATCTACAGCTGTAGAAAGACATTTATAACCAGCGGGAAATGGATTCGGAGGAGCAGCAAGACTTTCCAACACAGCAGAGGCTTTATCCATGAGTGGACAAAGGTGAAGGGGATGTTTGCCTTCACAAAGTCGACAGGGGATTCGAAGCTTCCCTTTCTCCTTACCATTCCCAACTGATGAGGTAGCATCGCCATGATCATCAGTGGACGATGGAGGGCGGGTCGGATCGTGAGACCAAACTTCTAATACCCTGGGAATGCCAGGGCAATCACGAAGGAGATGGTCCTCCTTGCATAATTGACAAGGAAACTTGACCTTCCGCGGAGGAGCAGAAGGTGACCCGACTTCAGGTATACTGGAGGGGATAACTGGACTTGAGGGGGGAACTGTGTGTGTAGGCTCTCCCTTAGGGGACTTCTTCTTCTTGGTCTTCTTCTTCTTCTTCTTAGCCACCTGGTTATGTGAATCGAGACTTTCACCAGGCGAAGTATAAGAGGACGACGTAGAAGTAGGCGTCAAAGGGGAGAGATCCACCTTAGGATCAACATGACGTTGTTCAGGTGGAGGGACTGATGGACTAACAGCCGATACGGTAGGGACCAAAGAGGTTGAAAATAGCCACACAGGCAACCCGACAGTTAACCCAGGTAGGGACAACGTCACCATATACGGAGCACCAACATTCCCAAGAGGAGGGAATTGTCCCGGATTCCCATCAGAGGGGGAACCTGGGTTAGTGAATCCCGGAAAAGTTGCCATAGCGAACGAAAACGAAACCTACTCAAGCTAACGCACACAAGACCTAACCAGGTGATGTTATCGTGGACGAATTAATTTTAAGACACAAGAACCAAACTTGACCTTTTCATGTTTCGAGAGTCGAGAAAAGGACGAAAAGATGACTCCAGTCTCCTTCGAATGTTTAATGAGCACGAAGTGACAAGACGCTCACAGGCACCTTTTCATTTAGGGAGTCCGAAAAGGATCAAAAGTGACTGCTCTGGAGACTCTAGGTATAAGGTTTACCAAGCAACCCGTAAAACTGCTTATACACCTCAGCAATCGTATGAGAGCCAAGGACTTTCCGTACTGCAGTCAATCTTCCCGAATGCTGTGTTCGGTGCGTTACGGTTCACAAGACGGCAGACTCGGCTTCCTATGGATAAAGGATAAAAGCCTAGTGGGGTCTCCCTATATACGCGACGATACGTGGGAGCGCAGTCCGTGTTAGACCACTATCGAGTCACAGAAGGAGGAATCACCCAACCTAATGTGAAACAACAGTGACTATGTTTAAAGACGCCGGAACACGTCTCTAACCTAGACCTCTAGATGTTTGCGTTTAGTTCCAATGCGTTTTTAGATTCATTCGGTTCATTTTATAGTTGATCTTGAAATTAAGTTTCGATTTCAGGCTCTATCATATGTTCTCTCACAATTACCTAGATGCAAACTACATGCCAAAGAATTTCATTTTGTTCGATGAATTCTAGCTATGAGAGGGTAAAGAATTTTTGATCAAACAAAACGAATACAAGCAAACCAACAACCTAATGCAGCTAAAAGCGAGGAAAGGAAACTTTTTCTTTTGAAAATGCAAATCAATGAAATGTTCTTTTCCTTTTCAATTCTTAAAAGCAAAGCTACTAGTTTGATTTTTTTTTTTAAATGGCACAAAGCATCTAAATGAATTTGGAGGAACCGGAACACCAAGCAAATCACTTAATGAAAGCACACAAAGTCCCCAAAACATCCAACAAAAGCTTCCAAATCAAAAGGAAAACTAAGTTGCGCACGAGCTATGTGATCTAAGCTCAGCAAGACAAGCAAGGATTGCAAGCAAGTAGGAAGCGAAAAACCACTCGGAAACACAACCCAAGACACTTCAACAATCACTAAACAAGTGCAACAACAAACCTGAAGTTGGCTGGTTCAACAAGAAAACAAGATCCCTACGGAAGGCTTGACACACACACGGCCACTAGATGCCCTAGGGCTAGAGTGCGAAATCAATGGAGAAAAGCAAACACCCGAAGGATGAGAGTTACAACCAGTCAATTAGAGACTCAACACAATCCAGCAACTGTAAAGGTGATGGCGAAAATACAAACCAAGTAGCGAAAGCAAAGAGGAAGGTATTTGCAAAATCGAAAAAATGAGCAAAACGAAACCCTGTAGAACAAGACTTCGCAAGCAAGCAGCTCAGAGTTCAGATAGTGAAAAACAAGTCATAAACCAAGTGGAGAGAAGAGGGGAAAGCTAGAGCAACAGGTTCAGGAGGCTGATCTGGACAAAATCAGGTTTTACAGGATCAGCGCGGGTGGCCTTCAGCAACTCGGCGCTGACAGGAGGTGTCCCGTAGCAACTTTGCGACGTCAGCGCGGAAATACACCGGTAAAGCGCGCTGTCTCAGAAAAACGAGGTCAGCGCGACTATTAATCACACAGACGCGATGACAGGGAGGACAAAGAAGCAAGTGTGCGACGTCAGCGCGGAAGCACACGGATAAAGCGCGCTGTCTCTGAAAACGAGGTCAGCGCGACTATTGATGGTACAGGCGCGATGACAAGGACAACACAAAAGAAGGGACGCGACGTCAGCGCGTCTGTTTTGAATTAAAGCGCGCTGAGGGTAAAAACAAGTGAAGCCAAAGAAAAAACTTCCCAAACCAAAGGTAAAGACCTTTTAACAGTTAAAACACTTCCCAGATGCACCCAGAAAGTTTATAAGCAAAGAAACAATCCCAAAATCTCGAAAAGAGAGAACAATCAAAATCAAACACAAAAGTGGACTCAAGAGACAAAAAGGCTGATCCCCAGCGGAGTCGCCAAATTGTTGGAGAGGTAAATCCCCTCTACGGATAGAGGCGATCCCTACTAGCCCAGCAAGGGTCTAGCAACAATCACACAATGCTGCTATGCATGTTCCTAATTACAATTAAACAAGAGGTAAAGAGCACCTACTTGGATTCCAGCGCTGTCGTTTGACAAAGAGATGCTGCCTTCGCTCCTTCGCTTTGGCTGGTCACAGTCCTCCGCGATCCCCACGAATAGATACCTGCAGACACGAAGAGGAAACAAACGCAAGCGTGAAATCTAATAAAAGCAACCATACATCAGTCAGAAAAGATGTAATTCACATTTAACCATTGCATGTACAAATGAGAATGGAACAATAATAGCAGTCATCTATTATTAATCAAGACAGAGAAGAGTACAACCAAATGTTCTGACGTCAGTATCCTTCTCAGGAGGGGCCAGTCAGCAAGCGTCTCAAGCATTCACCTTTGGAAATGATTCTCCCAAGACAAGAAACTCTCTTTCACACAAGCAACACGAAACAACCTTCCCTAAGCTATCAATCACTTCCACACCTACCACACCAAATACCTATAGTAGCAGCAATCTGAGCACTATAAGCTCTATACAATCCAAGCTATTCCAAAAAAACTAGCTGCTCATGGTAATGGTGGAAGTTTATATAGGAGAAGGAGCCTCCTAAAAGGGTGGAAGGATGATCTTATCCTTGAAGGGAATGGTTACAAAGGGTCGAACAGACATGCCATAGAAGGGAGTCGATACTCACAAATCCAACAACCACACCTGGAGTTATCTGGAAGGCTGGCTGTTGGAACAAATTCGCCCAAACAGGATCAGCGCGGATTATAAGGCGACTGACGCACTGACATCGCGCCTCAATAACTAGGAAAGTCATGTCAGCGCGACCCAATACAAAGGAGAGGTGCGCTGGCTCATAAAATGCGACCAGCGCGGAAAAGTGATGAGCTTCCGCGCTGGCAGCGCACTGAATACACTACGAGCTGCAAGTCAGCGCGGAAATTTTAGAAACAGATGCGCTGATGAGGAAAACTTTGGAAAAGTGGGTCTTGGGCCAGTTCAGAAGGCATGAACTTGATTATTGTGAATTCTTGACACAGTAGGGTGATTGACAGAGAGACAGTGACAAATTACTTTGTAACAATAGGCATGGGACAGTGGTAGCCTTCAAGTTGGAAGACTTAGGGTGCATTGTTAGAGTCAATTTTGCACTTGTTAGATATTATCTTAAATTGATATGTTTTTGTCTTAATTGTTAATTGTCTTAAATGGGTTTCATCTTTAGTGGCCATTGTCTTAAATATAAAGTTTTGTCTTCAAATGTTTTTGTCTAAGTATAATTTTTTGTCTTAAAATAATCTTGTACTAAACTGTTTTTATCTTAAATACAAGGTTTTTTCTTAAAATATTTTTTTCTCAAATTGTCTTTGTCTTAAATATAAAGATTTTTCTTAAATTGGTTTTTTTAATATTTTTGTCTCAAACTGTTTTTGTCTTAAATTTAAAATTTTGTCTTAAAATACTTTGGTCTTAAAATGCTTTTCTCTTAAATATAAAGTTTTGTCTCAAAATCTTTTTATCATAAATTTTATATTTAAAACAACTCAATTGATATTAAATTTTAATATAAAATAACTAAAATAAAAAATGACTTTTTCACACAAAAGATTTATTTTCCCTTAAAAATGTCATGATAGAGTACTTTACATTAAAATGAAAGATAAAAATATGTGTACACGAGAGTGATAGAAATGAAAATAGTAGCTAGGTTAATCTGTCATGGTGCACGATGGATTTCGCATTGGCACGATGGATTTACTACCTTTTAAGATAGGTTTATTAAGCTAGGTTCTTTTTTTCTCTTTCTGACTCTGAACTCGCCCACACTGACGAGGTTTATTAATTCCATGAGTCAGGAGAGCGATTGGTTGCCAGGATAAAATATTTTCGTTCTTCCTCATGACAAATGAGATCCTTGGGCTTTACTTACCATTTATGGCTCCAGCATTGGTTAAACTTTCAACTTAGTATTCTTTTCTGTTCATGAATTGATTTGTGTATCATGAAACAAAACCGACTAATAAAACTAGTATCCGGTAGAATTTAGTAAATTAAAGTATTCAGAAGTGTGAATCGGGTACGATTCTGTTGTGGCCACCAACAACCCCCCTCTTTGTTTGGTATTAGCAATAACACCAAGCAAATGGGGACCCTTAATAAAAAATAAAAAAAAACATTTTATGAAAATTTTTGTATTCAACTCCTTAAAACTGTATCGCATCGCGAGAGGAGAATAAAACATTTTCTTATGAGCATAATAAACTGCCAAGAAGCGACGTGAAATTCATCGCATCGCATACATTATGAAGCGCTCTTAAGTGAAAAATCTTAAGAAATCTCCGACGGCCGATATGTGACATCGCATATCGCAACATCGCGTAAGAAGCACACAATGATTGAATGACTAAGCGCGATCTGCAATGCCGCAATGCTACGATCTACGATGAATGAGATATGCGATAAATGCGATCATGAATTTCTGCGATGACACATCTTGATGGCACGATCCGCGATGCTATGATGCGAGTCGCAGAAATCACCAATCGCAAATTTTCCTCGGCGCAGTATTCAAGGAAAGCTGTCCGTAAACCAAAATTGGGCGCGCGCCTTAAAAGAAATTAATGAATATACGCCAAATTATTCAAGAAGGACAACTTTGTGTTTTTCAAAGAGTCAGTTCGCTATGGGTGTCATGATTTTATACATTCATAAGAGCTTAAACTTTCATGTCAATCTTTATTATCATTACTCTTTTCCTTTGTGTAAACTGTAAGACAGGAAATAACATGAAGCAATGTGCAGGAAACATCTAAGGAAAAGGCGAAAGCGTCAATGCTCGGAGAACAGAGAAGAGATGCCTTCATAAATGGATGCCGCATGCAATAGGACCACAGATTCCAGAGTATCACTCAACAGATGCTGATGTCAATAGGCCATCCAATGCTCAGAGTCAAAAGCACACAAAAGCAGCATGTTTACAAAAGATCCTGAAGCTTATGCCCGGTAAAGGAAGAAAGGCGCTAAAGAAGGAAAACGCACCAGAAAAGCCCAGAACAAAGAACGGAGGTAGCATCGCTAAGAAAATTGTTTAGAGAGCAAAGTCCCTAACTTGTTCAGTCATTCGCAAGGCCAGAAACTGAAATAGCAAAAGCAGAATCAGTTGAGAGAAATTTGGGTTATTACCAAGTATACATGCAGTGAATACACCCAGCCAGAGGAAGATTCTCGAAAATATCTTCTAGTTTACCAGAAAGTGGTGCCAGCGCGTGTTATTTCTATTTTCGTAGCTCAAACGAATGCAGAAGGCAACCAGCCAACTCTTCCCAGGCGAATGTTGCATGCTTGCAGCACTAAGGAGCAAATACAGAAATGGTTAGGAATTAGATTCAATTTTTAGAAATATTTTTGCTTTAGCAGAAGGGCGGTCATTTAAAACCGTATCCTAAATTTATGTAATTAAGTTAATTAGTTAACAGTATTTAAACCCTTCTCAGGCATTTGGAGAAGGGTCCAGAAATTTGTCAAAAAACTTGTCCACAGAACATGCACTTTTGCACCCTCGGAGGGTTTTGATGAATGGATGGATCAAGGTTTATTAATGTTTGCATTTGATATTTGCTACTGATGTTGCACTTCTGTACTCTTAGTAGATGTTAGAGCAAGGAGAGATAAATCATTGTTGCTTGAAGCTTATGAGTGGAACCAGTCATAAATGGTACTTTTATCTCTTGACCATTTCTGTTTATATTCTTAAAGTGATATACAGTTTTTAGTTGTTTATATGTTACTGCATGAATGTGTGAGTTACCATTTGGCACTTTTGTACGGTGGATTCATTTATTTATGTTTGATATATGAATAACTTATTATGCGATATGATGTTCACAACTGTTTTGCCTAATTTTTTATGCAAAGTGGTTTATCTTAATTGATTTCTATTCTTATGATAGCTAAATGATCTTTATTACCAGTTATTGTTTGAAATCTCTTTAGATCGCATAATAGAAGAAATACACCCTGGGTTAGCGTAGATTAGATGTGTTGTTTCTCATTAGATTACAATAGCATAGAGTTAGTTTAAAAGTTTGAATTAAATTAGCTTTAACTACTCTTAGATCAGCATCATCCAACTCTGCACACACACACACCCTTAAATTGGGAAACTGGTCCCATTATCCCCAGTCGGACCCGCTATACCAAACGAATAAGGAGCTGCCAACCAAGGTCCGCATCGGGTGGGTATCCCCCTTGTTGTCGACCTGATTTTTGGGGCTTCAACATATTTGGCGCTAGAAGGAGGGCCCGAACTATGAATGGCACCTAAATCGAAATCTAAATACCATTATGAGAGTAAATCGCCCTCGTCAACTCCCCCGACTTCCCTAGTACGTTTAAATCCAGAGTCAGAAGTCGCTCGAGTATTAACCGCTGCTACATACCCTAATATTTTAGAACAATCTACCATTGAACCCCCTGAAGTTCAAACTCTGATTCGCAAACTCCAGGGATTTTCTATTTCTACACAGAGGTTTGATAAATCTCAAAGCAGCATGACTTCACAGTACAATCGTGCTCATCCCCTTACCAGATTAAAGAGTGAAAAATTTGGCATCCAGCCAACTGAATTCTCTCTCCCCACCAGGAAAAGAACAAGGAAAACACCACAAGGGTCTGACAGTGAGAATCTTTCATCTACATCATCCATTTCAACTCCCTCACCGCGAAGTCAGCCACCCACATCTTCATTCCAAACCACCCATCCATCTTCCACAACCCCTCTTCTTCAATCATCTAAGATCATAATATCTTCATCTTCCCAGCCTCAGGGATCATCCTCTGCACTTTCATTTACTAGCAGCTCAACGATGGCCCAGTCTCGATGGAAAAATCCTGGGGCAATTTTAATGCCTCCACCCCTGAGCCAAATACCGACCCATCCTGAGAAATGGCTACCCAAATTCAATCCAGAAGCAGGCATGCTAGCTGAAGAGCACATTAACAATTTCACGCTTTCTATCAATCTCAACGGAGTTACCAACGAGGATGCTGTTGTCCGGCTTTTTCCCTATACAATGCAAGGAACAGCCGGGTCATGGTACTTTTCATTACCCTCCGGGTCTATCACAAGTTGGGACATTTTTCAACGTCAATTCTTTACCAAGTTTGGTGATGACAGATCAACAGCAACATTAATCAATGACCTATCCAATCTTAAAGCCGAGGCTAGAGAACCCATCAAAGATTTCAATTTACAGTTCAATAAGATCCTCAACAAAATTCCCACTGCTTCCCAACCCAGTGAAGAAGTACGATGTGAATGGTATATTACGGCCTTACCATCAAACTTAGCAATCTTCGTGGATAGGGCAAATAAAACAACCTTAGTTGAAAACCTGACAGAGACGACAACAGTAGAGAAACGCTTAGTAGCCCTGGAAAAGAGATCTGCGATAGAGGAACGCAAATCTAAAAAAGTCACCTTCAAGGAAGACTCCAAGAAGAAACAAACGAAAGACCCTTTTGATTTGGAAGGATTGCAAAAATTATTAAAGACCATGTCCAATGAGATGATTGACATAAAAAAACAGGTAGCAGAAACTTCTTCAAAAAAGCCCTACAGAGCTTTTAAAAGAGGCCCTTTAATGGATGTGAAACCACCCAATGCTATCTCAAATGTTGAATCCGAAGAAGAGGAAGAAGAAGAGAATACCACTGAAGGGCAGACCGATGATGAAGAAGTTGTGGAACTACAAGGAATGTGGGATTTCATCCTCCCACAAGAAGAAGATCAAGAAGCATTTCCGATTAGCACACGAAGCAAAAATCAACTTGATCCTCCCCAAACTACCCCTAAGCAGAAGGGCGCAAGCCCTGCAGCAAAAGATAAAGTCGCAACAAAGAAAACGACCGCTAAAGCGACTCAATCTAGCCCAGTCCAACTAGATCAAACAACTCCATCAAGAACACTGATAGTGTCGGATGAAATGGAATACAATATTATTGATGACATGAAAAATACTAGGGCTAATATCACTCTTTATGAATTGAGCAAATTGAAACATCAACAGAAGATAATGATGAAAGAATTACATGCCATGCCTACTACATCTTTGCCTACAGCTGTAGCTTCGCACAACATGGGAAGACCTCCAACCAACATGATCAATAAGATTGATCCAAATGACATCGCCTTGATTGGAGGAAGATCAAGGTCTCACACTCCCCCTTTTCTTCTCACTTATGAAATTTTCAATAAAAATGTGCACAATTGTTTGGTAGATTCTGGTGCTTCAACGAATATTTTACCCAGATCAATATGTGCCAAGTTGAATGTTCAACCACAAAAATCCGCAGTGCGCATAGTTCAGCTTGATCGATCTCAAGTCGAAGTGACTGGTAAACTTAATCAAGTAACCATAAGATTGTCGTCAACCCGAAGGTATGTCAGGTTATTGACATTCTAGTAGCTGATATCCCAGAATTCTATGGCTTGATTCTTAGCAAGGATTGGTCCAAAAAACTCCATGGATACTTCTCAACCGACTGGTCGCACATGTTGTTACCCTACAATGGTAAACCGAATCAAATAAAGGTTGAACGAGAGTTACACCAGAAGTACATAGTAACGGAATTGGAGGGAGAAAATGAAGCAATAGCATATAACAGCGGTATCATAGGCAATTACTCAGTAGATTCTTTCCTCGGCAATTTCAATGCTCATACATCTCCTTACTTAGAAAAATCAGTTTTGTCCCAAGTCGAAAATTTTTCCCAAATTGATAATTCAAAGTGTGTTAATTTTGTAGATAAACCTGTAAATACATCTTTGTTTTGGAAATTATATTTTGATGGCTCTAAATCTAACGAAGGAGCAGGAGCAGGATGCGTTCTGATTAGTCCAGAAGGAAATAAGACCATGCTTGTGTGCATAGTTGAATTCGATTGCACAAACAATACGACGGAATATGAGGCCTTGGTGCAAGGCCTATACAAAGCAATCGGGTTGAACGTCAAGTATCTTCAAGTCTTCGGAGACTCTGAGATTGTCATCAAACAGGTACATAACACCATACATTTCCTATCAGGTCATTTGAAACACTATCAATCTTTAGTATAAGATCTGACTGAGCATTTCATAGCATTCAATATTTCGTCAATCCCAAGACTCCAAAACGCGAGCGCAGACCTTTTAGCTAATGTAGCCTCTAGACTTATTCCCTCCGAAGATTTTAGTCCAGATAGATTCTCAATAGAATTAATCTTTAGACCGTCCATCCGTGACAACATTACAAATTGGAGAGTATTCAATGATGATCGTGATATTGTAAATTTCCTCACTTCTGAAGGATCCTACTCCAATCAAATAATTGACGAAGACCATCACGATCGACAAATACAACAAGATAGCACTGATAATGCTATACCTAATCGGTGGTTAAGTTGGAAGACTTATACGATTTGAAAAGTCAGTTTAAAAGGTCTACCAATTCTAAGCTCTACAGTTCAACTCTGAACTACGAATTAGTAAACCTAGGAACAGATGATAAACCACAAAACGTTAATCTAGGCCATGGCCTAGTCCCTGAAGAAAAACTAGCGTATATTCGTCTTTTGAGACAATAAAAAAATGTTTTTGCATGGAATTACGATGAGCTGAAGACATACGACACTTCTATCATTCAACATACTATCCCTATGATTGACAACGAAAAACCTGTCCAACAGAAACTCAGAAAAATCCACCCCAATTTAGAAAATCAGATAAAAACTGAGCTAAATAAGTTATTAAAAGCCAGAATAATTTTCCCCGTCAGACATTCCAAATGCGTCTCCAATATGGTACCCGTTAGAAAGAAAAACGGAGATATTAGAATCTGCATCGATTTTCGGAATCTCAACAAAGCCTGTCAAAAAGACAATTTTCCCCTCCCACCTATGGAGCAGATATTACAGGCAGTAGCAGGCTCAGAACTAATGTCTTTTTTGGATGGATTTTCAGGATACAATTAAGTGCTGGTACATCCCGATGATCAGTTAAAAACCACATTCCAGACTAAATGGGGCACATACGCATATCGGAAGATGCCATTTGGTTTGATTAATGTCGGCGCTACATTTCAGAGAGCCATGGACATCGCATTCAAGGGTTTAGTCAATAAATCTGTAGTAATTTATTTGGATGATATAACAGTTTACTCCAAGAAGCGAAGCGACCATCTCAAAGACTTGAAACAAATCTTTCAACGATGCTTAAGGTATGGGATTTCACTTAACGTAAAGAAATCTTTTTTCGCATTAAGTGAAGGAAAACTTCTAGGATTCATAGTGTCAAAATCTGGTATTCACATTGAGCCTGATAGAATCAAATAAATTTCTGAAATATCCCTACCTCATAATAAAAAAGCCATGCAATCTTTCCTTGGTCAAATCAATTTTGTGAAGAGATTTGTCCCAGATTTTTCACGAATTGTTTCTCCTTTGCAAACCATGATTAAAAAGAATTCAAATTTTAAATGGGGTCAAGATGAGCATGAAGCATTCAACCTGATCAAACAAGCTATCATTAACGCTCCAACTTTAGCAACCCCGAGTTTTTCAGAATCTTTTATCTTATACACATTTGCCTCAGAGAAATCATATGCTGCGATTATAACTCAAGCAAATCAAGAGAAAGCGGAAGCTCCAATCGCATTTTTTAGCTCGAATTTACAAGGTGTTGAACTCAACTATTCAGACGTGGAGAAACAGGCATATGTTGTTTTCAAAGTGATCAAATATTTCAGACCTTTCTTACTTAAAACCCATAATAAGGTCATAGTACCGTTTCCAACGGTAAGAAATCTTCTTGTACGGAAGGATGTGGGTAAAAAAAGAGCAAATTGGATCACTGCTTTACAAGAATACGACCTTGAGATCAAGCCAACAAGCATTGTAAGAGGTCAAGACTTCTACAAAATGTTGGCTGCAGTATCGCAAATTCCTGAAAATTCATATGAAGAGGTACAAATGTATGAGGTAAGCCTAAACGATGCAGAATCATTATATGCTGACACCATTTATTATCTTAAGAACGACTATGCTCCATCACACATGGATCACACTAAGAAAAGAGCTCTGAGATTGAAAGCTAAACAATATCAGCTCATAAATGATGTTCTATTTAAAAATAATTACGATTATGTTCTTCTTAGGTGTCTTGAGAAAACTGAAGCCGAAAAGGTTTTGCAGGAACTTCACGATGGACCAGCAGGCGGACACTATGCTGGAGATACTACTGCACATAAAATCTTACATGCAGGATATTATTGACCCACGCTGTTCAAAGACTCACACAATTACCTGAGGAAATGTCAAGTCTTCCAAACTACTACAGGGAGACAAAAGAAACCGTCCATCCCACTACAGCCGGTAAACATCGAGCAACCATTCAGTCAGTGGGGCTTGGACATAATAGGTGAGATCATTCCTCACTCTTCTAAGCAGCATAGATACATCCTCACGGCAACAGATTATTTTACTAAATGGGTAGAAGCGGTTCCTCTCAAAACAGCTAATTCTGAAAACATCATTGAATTTATAGATCAATTTATAAACAATAGGTTTGGATTGCCAACGCCTTTAATGTTTGATAATGCCTCATACTTTTCTGGGAATGCAATGACTGAGTTTGCACTTAAAAGAGGGTTCAAACTGAAATATTCGGCCAACTACTATCTGCAAGGTAATGGATTGGCTGAGTCAACAAATAAAAACCTAATCAGGATGATTAAAAGAACAGTTGACGAGAACCAAAAGAATTGGCACAAAACTTTGGTAAATGCTTTATGGGCAGATAGAATAACAAATAAAGCTTCAATCGGCACTTCTCCCTTTAATTTAGTTTATGGGAAGGAAGTGGTTCTCCCAACTCACTTAGTGATCCCCTCCTTGTCTTTAGTACAATACATCGATGAAGTATCTACTTCCTCCTTACAATTAAGACAAATGGAAATAATTAAATTAGAAGAACGACGAGAACAAGCTAAGAAAACCCATGCTCATCACCAAGCGTTAATAAAAGCCTCTTTTGATTCAAGCATAATGACCAGAAAAAGTTTTCAGATGGGAGATCTAGTTTTGAAATGGGATAAGGCTCATGAAGAAAAGGGCAAACATACAAAATTTCAGAAGATGTGGCTTGGTCTTTTTCAGATTGTAGAAATCATAGGCCCATCAACGTTTGTGTTGCAGGATTTAGCACGTAGAAGGGATTCTTTGCCTGTTAATGGATAGATCCTTAAAATATATTTTCCATAGAAGATTATTCTTCTATTTTGTAGGATAGTTTTAGTTTTTCTTTTCTTCCTTATAAATAAAACCAGTTGTAGATGGTTACTACAGGGGTTCACGAAAAAGACACCAATTCTCTATCAGATTTTGATTTTTTTTCGCTTGTACAAATAGTAAAATTTTTCGAAAAATCTGATCTTTATTATTGACAAATAGAAAAAAACTTTAGCCTAGATATGATACTAGTTTCAACTTCAAAAAATTTGATGAAATCAACCTTTGGCAAAAAATTGTTTTATATCAGCACAATGAAAAGTATCAATAATAAAATAAAGATTCTCTGTAAAACTGCTGTTTTCAAACTCTATTATTGTCGTGCAGAGCTTTCTTAAGGAAAACCAATGATTTCCTCCCTGCTAAAGAAAATCGCAGCATTCAGAGGAACAATTCGAGAAAACACTATATCTCAAAGAATAAGAGGTCTCATCACGAGTCGGCTTATCATGATCACAGATATTATAACTTGCTGACTTTGCCAATACTGTCTACCAAAACAGGGCAACGACTCAAGATTGTTGCAATCAAAAGGCAAGGGGTCTCATCACGAGCCAGCTTGTTCAGCAAAAGTGTAAATTAAGTGAATGACTGTGTCATAATTTGGCCACCAATCCAAGACATTGTTCTTTAGAGAATAAAAAAGGAAAAAAGTGTCAAAATGGGTTTTTCTCTGAAAAGCTGTAAATAGCCTTAAGCAGGATAAAGGATCATTGCTGGGTAACAGGTAACCCTGTCGAGGCTATGGACGCCTGCTGGCAGCAGAGGCTCTACCTATAACAAATGAGCATATTTGAAAAGCCAGCACACAGAGAAGACCTTATTTTATCTTCAAAAGACAAAGTAATGGCTTATGTAAATACAAGGACAAAGCCTGAGGAAGCAAACAATTGGAATAGAAAAAGATTGAAACAAAATATCATTGATAGGATAAGACATAATGTACTCTATCTGTCCATAACAAAATTTAGACTTATGAAAATGTTTCTGCTTTGGGAGTTAAAATTCAATAGAAAATCAGAGATAACTGGTTCTTCCCAGTAAATCGCCATCAACAACCCCCCTCTTTGTTTGGTATTAGCAATAACACCAAGCAAATGGGGACCCTTAATAAAAAATCCAAAAAAACATTTTATGAAATTTTTTGTATTCAACTCCTTAAAACGGTATCGCATCGCGAGAGGAGAATAAAACATTTTCTTATGAGCATAATAAGCTACGAAGAAGCGACGCAAAATTCATCGCATCGCATACATTATGAAGCGCTCTTAAATGAAAAATCTTAAGAAATCTCCGACAGCCGATATGCGACATTGCATATCGCAACATCGCGTAAGCAGCACACAATGATTGAATGACTAAGCGCGATCTGCGATGCCGCAATGCTGCTATCTGCGATGAATGCGATATGCGATAAATGCGATCATGAATTTCTGCGATGACACATCTTGACGACGTGATCCGCAATGCTGCGATGCGAGTTGCAGAAATCAACCATCGCAAATTTTCCTTGGCACAGTATTCAAGGAAAATTGTCCGTAAACAAAAATTCGGTGCGTGCCTTAAAAGAAATTAATGAATGTACGCCAAAGTATTCAAGAAGGACAACTTTGTATTTTTCGAAGAGTCAGTTCGCTATGGGTGTCATGATTTTATATATTCATAAGAGCTTAAATCTTTCATGTCGATCTTTATTATCATTACTCTTTTCCTTTGCGTAAAGTGTAAGACAGGAAATAACATGAAGCAATGTGCAGGAAACATCTAAGGAAAAGGCGAAAGCGTCAATGCTCGGAGAAAAGAGAAGAGATGCCTTCATAAACGGATGCCGCATGCAATAGGACCACAGATTCCAGAGTATCACTCAACAGATGCTGATGTCAATAGGCCATCCAACGCTCAGAGTCAAAAGCGCACAAAAGCAACATGTTTACAAAAGATCTTGAAGCTTATGCCCGGTAAAGGAAGAAAGGCGCTAAAGAAGGAAAACGCACCAGAAAAGCCCGAAACAAAGAATGGAGGTAACATCGCTAAGAAAATTGTTCAGAGGGCAAAGTCCCTAACTTGTTCAGTCATTCGCAAGGCTGGAAACCGAAATAGCAAAAGCAGAATCAGTTTGAGAGAAATTTGGGTTATTACCAAGTATACACGCAGTGAATACACCCAGCTAGAGGAAGATTCTCGAAAATATCTTCTAGTTTATCAGAAAGTGGTTCCAGCGCGTGTTATTTCTATTTTCGTAGCTCAAATGAAAGCAGAAGGCGACCAACCGACTCTTCCCAGGCGAATGTTGCATGTTTGCAGCACTAAGGAGCAAATACAGAAATGGTTAGAAATTAGATTCAATTTTTAGAAATAGTTTTGCTTTAGCAGAAGGGCGGTCATTTAAAACTGTATCCTAAATTTATGTAATTAAGTTAATTAGTTAGCAGTATTTAAACCCTTCTCAGGCATTTAGAGAAGGGTCCAGAAGTTTTTCAAAAAACTTGTCCTCAAAACATGCATTTTTGCACCCTCGGAGGGGGTTTTGATGAATGGATGGATCAAGGTTTATTAATATTTGCATTTGATATCTGCTACTGATGTTGCACTTCTGTACTCTTAGTAGATGTTAGAGCAAGGAGAGATAAATCATTGTTGCTTGAAGCTTATGAGTGGAACCAGTCATAAATGGTACTTTTATCTCTTGACCATTTCTATTTATATTCTTAAAGTGATATACAGTTTTTAGTTCTTTATATGTTACTGCATGAATGTGTGAGTTACCATTTGGCACTTTTGTATGGTGGAGTCATTTATTTATGTTTGATATATGAATAACTTATTATGCGATATGCTGTTCACAACTGTTTTTCCTAACTTTTTATGCAAAGTGGTTTATCTTAATTGATATCTATTCTTATGATAGCTGAATGATCTTTATTAACAGTTATTGTTTGAAATCTTTTTACATCGCATAATAGAAGAAATACACCCCGGGTTAGAGTAGATTAGATGTGTTGTTTCTCATTAGATTACAATAGCATATAGTTAGTTTAAAAGTTTGAATTAAATTAGCTTTAAGTACTCTTAGATCAGCATCATCCAACTCTGCACACACACACACCCTTAAATTGGGAAACTGGTCCCATTATCCCCAGTTGGACCCGCTATACCAAACGAATAAGGAACTGCGGACCAAGGTCCGCACCGGGTGGGTATCCCCCTTCTTGTCGACCCGATTTTCGGGGCTTCAACAAATTCAAAAGCTTAAAACATGAAAAGGACATAGAATATAGAAAAATCAACTACAAAATCAACTCCAATATTACGTAACTCCAAATCACTTGGTTTTAAAGTGGTCATTATGGTTTTCAGAGTGTTAACTTACACAGATTTATTTTCACGATCTAAGTAATCAAGTCAAATAGATCCCTGCATCCATTGTTCAAGCCATTTCCAGTAAACTTAATGCGCTTCAAAATATGTACGAAAGAATAGTAAGAAAAATTGTTCAAACACGCGCTTCTATGTTCAACAAATTATGCAGGAGTGTTCATTTACAAAAATTGGTGAAATAAATCTTAAAGACAAAATATCTTAAGTTTCAATTGACATCCAGTTCTATAGAAAGAAGTCTTGAAACACACTCTTCTATGTTCAACAAATTGTGCACGAGTGTTCATTAAAAAATCGTTCAAATAAATCTTGAAATATTAAACGAAGGTTATATTAAAGACAAAATATCTTCCGTTTCAATTGACATCCGATTCTATAGAAAGACTTTGACAACATATCAATGAAAAAATTTAATCCATGCAAGAACTTTTTACCTATCTTTTGGGAAATAAGGATATTAAGATTTGATGCCGTTGTTATTTCAGAAGAATTTAATAGCTGTTATTTTAGAGGAACTTAATAGCTAGTTTGACAGGTAATTGCCCGTAAACTTTTAGGGGTTGAAGGTTTGTTTTTTCCCTAAATAGTTTTATAACTAGGGGATTTGAATATTGTATCTTTCCATTTCACAGATTTCATATTATCTTTTTCACCAATTAAACTGAGTGAACTCAAATTAATAAAGAAATAATTAAATAAGTAGACAACTAACCATTCTTGTCAACATGGTTTAAATAAAAAAATAATACTTAGGATGCAGCAAGTAATATTATAGGATCAGTTTTCATGGAAAAGATGCGAAGATCTTATATTCATTCGGTTACACGAAGATACCTCGAAGCCCTTGGGTCCACTGCAATAAAGCAACTCTCTATCTCAAATTGTATAATCCAACATATCGCCCTCAAATACAATATGAATTACTGCACACGAATACGACCACCATTGTCAAAACGAAGGAGGCTTGCAGATTTAATAAATGAAAGCATCCGGTGTTTATAATAGAAATTTAGAGCTCCCCACCATTGACAACTTGAAAAGAATACCCTTCGACAGATTGGAAGTCGCTTAGATGTGAACTGATTGTAGCCATCTTTAGTACGTTTTCACGTGTATTCTGAATAAATCATGCCATCCCTGCAATTGTTTTTCATAGGTTCCCTTCAATTTATTTTATTGGTAGTCAAAATAAAAATTTCTTGTTCCCTCATGAACATTGGAAGTCGGTTCCGTACCGCACATCCGTCGTGGTCATGTTTTTTGTTATTTTTTTATAATAAATGATATGTAAAAGCTTTTTAATAAATTATTTGAATGAGATAATATGAAAGTCGATTCAAGTTATAAACTAGCAATTGTCCCAAAAGGTACAAAGAGAGGCCGATAGGATTATTAAATTGGAATTGTTGAGTTTTTCTAAAAGAGTTAATTGGTTTGTGGAAAACCTTGTTTCCTTGAACTGGATCATTGTGCAATTACTTTTCTTTAGATGTTTTGTTTATATCTATATTACAAGGAGCACATTAAATGTCTTATTTCATTTTGGAGTGAGTTAATTACCCAAAATCAAGACGTTAAGTTAATTAACCAAAATCAAGAAACTTCTATAGATGGCCAAGCATATACGAAGAATACATCTCATTCATATGCAATACGAAAGCATATACGAAGAATACATCTCATTCATATGCAATACGAAATCCATCTTTTCTTTTCTCTGAGTAAAATTTCAAAAGCATGAACACATGCCATTCCATATGCATAATAAACCCCAACTTCTGAAATTTCAATGCTTGGATGCATCCCGTTCATATGCTACAGTGAACCCATATTTTCTTTAAATTTCAATCCATAAACACATCCATTCATGAAGCACAGCAGATATCCAAGTCCCATTTCCAAGCCCAAGAGTAGTGGGAGATATAACAATGAGTTGTGAACAATGTCTTGCTTATGTATTTGTATTTTTTAGATTTTGGTAATAATTGCATTGTGATGTGATATTTATTTGGCTTCCATTCCATTATAGAGTTGTCTTTTATTAATACCAATTGATAAGTTACGACTATTCATTTAGACTTGACCAAATGTTTTGAAATATAAAAGCACTTAAGATGGCGACATATACAAAAGAACAGTCAACCTCAGTTAAGACAAACCACCACCATCTTGGCAAATTACTATCAGAGCCTCATATAAATGGATATGGCAGTTGAGGAGAAATAGTGCGACACAAACTGCCAGCTGATTCATGAAAGGGGGAACATAGAGTTGCACTGAAATCATTAGTGTAAACTTCTCATATATCATCAGATTACAAAATCATGCTGGGTTTCAATTTTTGGGAGGGAGGAGGAAACGGGAACAAGATAATTTTGAATTTTCCAGTTACAGAAATACGCATCAGTCAATAGAACTGTATGCAATATGTAGAAAAATGTTAAATGATTTTACAAAAATTATGAAAGGGTGCAAAAGAAACAAGCACAAACCCTTTGACTGGTCTACTTTAAGTTTTGCCCACACAGAGAAAAGACAAGAAGGGGCGCCAACCAATCCAAATATTCACCTCTAAAAACATGAGGCAATCTTATTTGAGTCAGGATCATCAAATTTGTCAAATAAACCTTCAGACATCCTCGCAGCACAAAAGAGGATATTCCTGAACATTCTTCAGCAGACTCAGACATCCTCACAGAATAGAAGAGGGTATTCCTGAACATTCTTCAGCAGACTCAGTGTAATAGAGACCAATCAATCTGGAAGCATTAATGCTATGGAACTGATTGGAAATAACGGATTTTAATATTTTTACAAGGACAATTTTGTCCATTTCCTAAGAAATACAATTTAGATTTTGATCTTTGACACAAAAAATTAAAGACAAGGCAGTGGTATTGTAACCTTGACTCTAGTATTACAAAAAAACACCGAATGATTAGTGTAGCTAAGGAGGTTGTGATCATTTCAGTCGCTGCACAACTTGCTTCATTGATGGCCTAATTGAAAGCGAAACCACGGTACACGACAGCAATGTGCAGCGTCTCAATTAAATCATCATGAGGACCTACATTCCATAGGCCTACAGTAAAAAACTCACGGGCCCGTCCTTGTCGAAGCAACATACATGGCCAAGCAACAATGTTGAATCCATTACCATAGCTAGAAAATGAAGGATCAAGAGCCTTCTTGTCAGAAAGTAACTCTAAAAGCACAACCCCATAGCTATAAACGTCTGCCTTATCTGAAACATGGCATGTCATTGCATACTCTGGAGCAACATAACCAAATGTGCCTGCTACATCAGTTGTTGCATGAGTTTCAGAAGTTCCTAGAAGCCTAGCAAGACCAAAGTCGGACAGATAGGCATTGAAATTGTTATCAAGAAGAATATTGCTAGGTTTGATATCTCGATGCAACACACGTGGAACACAATCCTCGTGCAGATAAGTAAGAGCCCGAGCAATGTCTAAAGCAATTTTGTGAATCATGCCCCAGTCAACTCTTCGTTTTGATCTCTCTTGAAGAAATTTTTCCAAGTTACCTCGAGGCAAATAATTGTATACCAGAAACATTTGTGACTTGCTGGCATGGTAGCCTATTAATGTTACAAGGTTTGGATGGCGTACCCGTCCAACTGTTCTGATCTCTGCATCAAACTGCTGAATGCCTTGGAAGCATCCCACGGAAAGTCTCTTGACTGCTACTAACAATCCTGGGACCAGTTCAGCTTTGTAAGTTGCGCCAAAACCTCCATTACCAATGAAATTGGCTGTACTGAAGTTTCCCATAGCTCTAACTACGCTCTCATAAGTTAGTTGAACTCCAATGTTTGTAAATGTGATAACCTCTTTTCTTCTTGATCGATAAACAACACAACTTGATATCTGCCATCTTGTACACTGGAAAAGAACAGCAAGAACTAAAACTACAAAGACTATCGCTGCAGCTGAAGTGATAGCTGCAATTTCAATAGAACTGAAGTGGCTGCGTTTTTTAACTGGGTCTCCATTTGGAGAATGAGCATACAGAAGAGGAACACCAATCTCATCCAGCGGCTGTAATGGTGAATGAACAGGGAGGCAAGAGTTAAGAAACTTATTTCCAGTGAAACTATCACAAGATATCTTACTGCTGCTAAAGACTGGTAAATTCCCAGATAAATTATTATATGACACATTGAATACAGTTAAACCTGTCAGAAGTGCAAAGCGCTGAGGAACCTGCCCTGTATGTTTATTATTGTCAGGTCAAAGATGTGTTAGCCATTTCAGGTTTCTTAACTTTGCTGGAATTTCTCCTGTAAAGGCATTAGAATAAAGTTCCAATACAGTTAAGATATTTGACCTAGGAATCCTGGGATCTCCCCTGTAAGGTTGTTTTCACCCAAGCTAAGATACTGGAGATCCTTCAACTGTCCTAATTGAGTTGGAATGCTTCCATGCAAAGAATTATCTCGCAAATCAAGATGCATCAAAGACTCCAGGTTCCCAATACTTGGTGGTAATAGTTCTGTAATTTGATTGACTACTGCCTCGAAATGTTTCAGATATTTGCAATTTAGAAATAACTCAAGAGGAATTTCACCTGAAATTCGGTTGACGCTCATGTTCAGGGCAAATGTATGTAACTTGGGCACAAATAAAAAAGAGAAGATGTAATGTTCCATGTAAAATTATTGTCATTTAGGAGAAGCACATACGACACTTGTTCTTCGATCATTTGATCACCTATCAAAGGAGGAGGAATGGAACCAGCAAACTTGTTCCCACTTAAATCATGAAGCACAAGCAAACCTTCAGATACAAGAAACAGAAGTGAGCTACTTGCACACGCACCACGATACAAGAGAGAAGAATATATGGTTGGAGGATCCAATTCTGATTGTGAAACATTTGATAACCCTTCCTTAAATTGGTTTCCTGGGAATGGAAGCTGCTTGGGGCAGTCAACATTAATAGCAATTGTAAAATTTCCTATTAGTGAGTTGCCACTGACACCAAAATAAATCATACAGGAAATAGGAAGCCCTTGAGGAATCTCACCTGTAAGATGACTAGAGCTCAAATCAAGGAAAAATAAGTTTTTTCATTGCCCCAAACCTGTAGGAATTTTGCCGGTAAGGAGGTTTTGACCTAAATTAAGGACTTGCAAGTTACAATTATCCCAATTTTCGGGTAAGGGGTTAAGGGGCCATTAATACTCATCGTCGGAGCCCATATAATCTGAAGCTTGGGAAGGGTAAAAAGGCCGGCTGGAAGAACTCCTTGAAAGTAATTATATTCCCCTTTATCACTATTTGTGAAAAATACAGTTGACTGGTCCACATCGGAATCATTGCCAAGGTCAAAATTTAGCGTATTAGACAGCACAAGCACCGAAAGCTGGCGGCAATAGGCTATTTCGTTTGGAATCTAAAGTCGGACAGATAGACATTGAAATTGTTATCAAGAAGAATATTTCTAGGTTTGATATCTCGATGCAACACACGTGGAACACAATCCTCGTGCAGATAAGCAAGAGCCCGAGCAATGTCTAAATCAATTTTGTGAATCATGCCCTAGTCAACTCTTCGTTTTGATCTCTCTTGAAGAAATTTTTCCAAGTTACCTCGAGGCAAATAATTGTATACCAGAAACATTTGTGACTTTCTGGCATGGTAGCCTATTAATGTTACAAGGTTTCGATGGCGTACCTGTCCAACTGTTCTGATCTCTGCATCAAACTGCTAAATGCCTTGGAAGCGTCCCACGGAAAGTCTCTTGACTGCTAATAACAATCATGGGACCAATTCAGCTTTGTAAGTCGCACCAAAACCTCCATTACCAATGAAATTGGATGTACTAAAGTTTCCCGTAGCTCTAACTACGCTCTCATAAGTTAGTTGAACTCCAATGTTTGTAAATGTGATAACCTCTTTTCTTCTTGATCGATAAACAACAGAACTTGATATCTGCCATCTTGTACACTGGAAAAGAACAGCAAGAACTAAAACTACAAAGACTATAGCTGCAGTTGAAGTGATAGCCGCAGTTTCAATAGAATTGAAGTGGCTACGTTTCTTAACTGGGTTTCCATTTGGAGAGTGAGGATACAGAAGAGGAACACCAATCTCATCCAGCGGCTGTAATGGTGAATGAATAGGGAGGCAAGAGTTAAGAAACTTATTTCCAGTGAAACTATCACAAGATATCTTACTGCTGCTAAAGACTGGTAATTTCCCAGATAAATTATTATATGACACATTGAATACAGTTAAACCTGTCAGAAGTGCAAAGCGCTGAGGAACCTGCCCTGTATGTTTATTATTGTCAGGTCAAAGATGTGTTATCCGTTTGAGGTTTCTTAACTTTGCTGGAATTTCTCCTGTAAAGGCATTAGAATAAAGTTCCAATACAGTTAAGATATTTGACCTAGGAATCCTGGGATCTCCCCTGTAAGGTTGTTTTCACCCAAGCTAAGATACTAGAGATCCTTCAACTGTCCTAATTGAGTTGGAATGCTTCTATGCAAAGAATTATCTCGCAAATCAAGATGCATCAAAGACTCCAGGTTCCCAATAGTTGGTGGTAATAGTTCTGTAATTTGATTGACTGCTGCCTCGAAATGTTTCAGAGATTTGCAATTTAGAAATAACTCAGGAGGAATTTCACCCGAAATTTGGTTGACGCTCATGTTCAGGGCAAAGGTATGTAACTTGGGCACAAATAAAAAAGAGAAGATGTAATGTTCCGTGTAAAATTATTGTCATTTAGGAGAAGCGCATACGACACTTGTTCTTCGATCATTTGATCACCTATCAAAGGAGGAGGAATGGAACTAGCAAACTTGTTCCCACTTAAATCATGAAGCACAAGCAAACCTTCAGATACAAGAAACCGAAGTGAGCTACTTGCACACGCACCACAATACAAGAGAGAAGAATATATGGTTGGAGGATCCAATTCTGATTGTGAAACATTTGATAACCCTTCCTTAAATTGGTTTCCTGGGAATGGAAGCTGCTTGGGGCAGTCAGCATTAATAGCAATTGTAAAATTTCCTGTTAGTGAGTTCCCATTGACATCAAAATAAATCATACAGGAAATAGGAAGCCCTTGAGGAATCTCACCTGTAAGATGACTAGAGCTCAAATCAAGGAAAAATAAGTTTTTGCATTGCCCCAAACCTGCAGGAATTTTGTCGGTAAGGTGGTTTTGACCTAAATTAAGGACTTGGAAGTTACAATTATCCCAATTTTCGGGTAAGGGGCTAAGGGGCCATTCAGACTCATCGCCGGAGCCCATATAATCTGAAGCTTGGGAAGGGTAAAAAGGCCGGCTGGAAGAACTCATTGAAAGTAATTATATTCCCCTTTATCACTATTTGTGAAAAATACAGTTGACTGGTCCACATCGGAATCATTGCCAGGGTCAAAATTTAGCGTATTAGACAGCACAAGCACCGAAAGCTGGCGACAATCAGCTAATTCCTTTGGAATCTTACCACTGAGGCTGTTTCTTGAAACATCTACAATCTACAACATGGAAAGCCTACCGATCTCCGATGGAATGCTTCCTTCTAGAAATTTCTAAAACAATGCCAAGGACACCAACCGGCTGCAGTTCATCAATTCTGGAGGGATATTATCTGTCAACAAATTGCCTAAAAGATCAAGGTACTCCAGGACTTCACAGCTGTTTTCCAACTGTAATGGAATTGGCCCGGAGAACTGATTGAAAGATAACGACAACGCTTTGAGTTTTGGAAAGCTTTTGAGAAATAAAGGGATGCTTCCATTCAGCCCATTGCCAGCCAAATCCAGTATTTCAAGTGTGCGGCAGTTGGAGAGCTCCTCGGGAACAGCATGGGCAAGTGAGTTGTAGCCCAGGTTCAGGATGCGTAAAAATTTCAAACTACCTAACTCTGCGGGCAGCTGACCAGTGAAGGAGTTTCCTTGAAGTTCAAGAACTTCCAGAAACCTAAAGCTCCCAATTTCCGAAGGTACATCGCCGGAAAGGGAATTGAAAGGTAACAACAGAACACGCAATTCACTGAGATGATCAATAGGAGAAAGCGTACCAGCAAGCTTGCACGCAACGCGATCCTATCGATTGTATCCTTCCCAAGAATTCGCCACACTCCCATTCCGAAGGCAAATCATAGAGGAACCCATTGAGCCATTCTTTGCAGAAACTGATTCCGGAAGCAGCCCTATGGCAAGAAAACGCTTCGAAGAGCTCCCCATAAACCTAGAACACCGCCCCCCATGGCCTTCACCAACTCCCTCCGATGAAAACAAGCTTGCAGATCCGAAATCAGAGATATCGAGCTTGACCACTTGGCGCGAGGACAAATTACAGACAACCCCAGTCCAGGAGCAGCGATTCTCATCCATCTCATTCCAATTCAGAAAAACATGGAATGGATCACTCGTGACGGGCCTCTTAAACTCTAGCAGAGCATTGCCATCAGCGGGAGAGAAGAAAGAATAGGAAAAAATAGTAAAAATGTCTTGCCATGCCATGGAGCGCACAGCAGAACTTGGAGGTGAAAAGAAGGCAACTCAACCGATATTTGGAAAAAGCAGTCACACTTCAAATCAACGGTTGAAAGTGTCTCACCTCATCTAACGGACCAGGGTAAAAGTGTTGACAATTGTTGATGCATAGGAAGGCCTATCGCCAAATTATATGGATAGCAGACATTTAGGTAAGAGATATACTTGTAGCCAATTTTAACACATAAATTAATCATAATTATTAATTAATTAGTTCTTTGATAAGTTAATTTTTAATAAAATAATTTGTAAATAATCAGTAATTTATTAATATTAATTATCAATTAATCATTAAAAATAATGATAAATTGTTAATAATAGTTTATTAATAATTTTTAAAGAATTAAATAATATTTCGTTAATAATTAATTATAGTTAATTGTTCGCATGTGGTATCTCAAGTGGCAGTGGCCGTGGAAATGAAGTCTTATTGAACCGGAAGTCTTGGGTTCAAATCTTCGGCTACCCTTCCCCCGTAGCAGTGTCTGTAATGGACATTAAAATTAAGAGTCCTACCAAGCTTACAAAAAAAAATTAATAATAGTTAATTAATAATTAATAATAGTTCATAAATACTTAATTCCTAATAATTAATAATTGTTTGTTAATTTTAGATTTGATATATTAATATATTAATTTAGCATATTAGATTTATAATATAGAATATATTAAGTTGATACTTATGGTGTATATTAACCATGTTCAATCATGGTTGGTATGAAAATCAACCATGGTCAATCGTGATCAAGCATGGTCATCCATGGTCCAACGTCACATTGTGATAAACACTGTTCTATATGAATATCAACCTTATGTGAACGATGGACAACCATGGTCAAGGATGGCCAACCATTGGTGAATGATGATTACTCATCATCAACCATTGCCATTTATGGTTCAATGTCACATTTTTACAAAGATTGTCTCAATATGAAAATCAAGCATCGTCACATTTTGTTAGTCAACCATGGTCCACAATGGTCTAACATTGCATTGGGACAAAGAATGTCTCAATATTCAAATCAATCATGGTCAACCATGGTCAATCATGGTCAACCATGGTCTATCATGATGAATCATGGTGAATATAAAAATCAACCATGGTCAATCATACTCAGTCATGGTCAACCATGGCCGAATATCACATTATGACAAACTTTGTCTCAATACGAACATAAACTGTATGTGAACCATGGTCATCCATGGTTAGCCATGGTCAATGATGGTCAACCATCATCAACCATTATCTACCATGGTCAATAACCATGGTCACATTGTGTTAAAGATTGCCTCATGGTCCAACGTCGCATTGTGACCATCATAGTCAACCTTGGTCCAATGTGAAATCTTAACAAAGATTGTCTCAATATGAAAATCAACCATGGTCAACCTTAGTCCAACATCGCATTTTGACAAAGATTGTCTGAATATGAAAATCAACCATGGTTAGCCATGGTCAATCATGGTCGACTAGGTTCCAATGTTGCATTTTGATAAAGATTCTCTCAATATGAAAATCGATCATGGTCAGCCGTGGTCAACAATAGTCCAACAACGCATTGTGACAAAGATTGTCTCAGTATGAAAATCAACCACGGTAAACCATCGTCAACCATGTTCATTTTAGGGTTTATATAGCTTGGGTTTACAATATTAATCACTTCGTTTTATTAGTACCTTGGGTTTATTAATCTGATGGTTTATCAATCCTTTGGGATTATTAATATAAGGGTTTTTATTCCTAGGGTAAAATCTTATTGATAGGGTTTATAATATTAAAATCAATCATGTTCAACCATGGTCTATCAAAGGTCAATCATGGTCAACATGAAAATAAACCATGGTCAACCATGGTCCAACATCACATTGTGAAAAATATTGTCTCAATATGAACATCAACCTTATGTGAAACATCATCAACCATAATCAACCATGGTCAATGATCATCAACTATCATCAACCATTATTAACCATGGTCAAACATAACATTTTCACAAAGGTTGTCTCAATAACCAGGTCACATTGTGTTGGTTAATTAGGGCCAACCATGTTCAATCATGGCTAACCATGGTCAACCATGGTCCAACGTCACATTCTGACAAAGATTATCTCAATATTACATTGAATCACAGTCAACCATGGTCTTTCATGGTCAATATGAAAATCAACTATGGCCAATCATGGTCATTAAAGGTCAACCATGGAACAAAGTAACATTGGTACAAATGTTGTCTCAATATGAACATCAACTATATATGAACCATGGTCAACCATAGTGAATTATGTTCAATCATCTTCAACCATTGTCAACCATGGTCAAACGTTGCATTTCAACAACAATTGTTTCAATATGAAAATCAACCATTGTCAATAACCATGGTCAAATTGTGTAAAATATTGTCTCAATATGAAAACCAATGATTGTCAACCATGGTCAATGAAGGTCCAATGTTGCATTGTGACAAAGATTCTCTCAATAAGAAAATAGATCATGGCCAACCATGGTTCAGTAACATATTGTGACAAATATTGTCTTAACATGAAAATCAATCATTGTCATCTATGGTCAACAATGTTTGCTTTAAGGTTTATAATATTTATCTTAGGATTTATATAGCTTAGGTTTATTATCAATCACTTGGGCTTATCAATCTAAGATTTCATATTTCTAGGGTATAATATTTTTGACACAATTTATAATATTATTCCCACGGTTTAATATAAATCCCTTCGGTTTATAATCCATTAGGTTTATAATATAAATTCATTGGGTTTATTAATCCCCTATGTTTATAATAATGCCAATATGGGTTTGCGACAAATATTCTCTCAATATGGAAAGAATTATGGTCAACCATGGCCAATGAAGGTCAGTTGTGATCATCCATGCTCAACCATGGTGAATCATGGTCCATATTGCTGAAGGATGGTTGACCATGGTCATTTATGATCTACCATTGTCCTAAATCACATTATGACAAAACGTATCTCAGTATGAATATCAACCATGGTCAAACATGGTCAACCAAGGTCCCACATTATATTGTGAGAGAGATTTTGTCAATATGGAAATCAATCATGGTCAAACATGGTCAACAATGGTCAACCATTGTCCAATGTCGGATTGTGACAAAGATTGTATTAATATGAAAATCAGCCATGGCCAACCATGGCTAATGATTGTCCAACATTGCATTATGCCAAAGGTTGTATCAATATGAAAATAAATCATGGTCAACCATTGTCCAACATCGCATTGTGACAAAGATTGTGTCAATATGAAAAGAAATCATTGTCAACCATGTTTATTTTAGTGTTTATAATATTTATCTTAGGGTTTATATACCTTGGGTTTATAATATTTATCCCTTCACATTATTCCCTTGGGTTTATAATCCCTTGGGTTTTTAGTATTAATCTGTTGGGTTTATTATTCCCTTGGCTTTAATATTATTGCCTTGTGTTTATAATTCATTGGAGTTGTATTCCCTTGTGTTTTTAATCCCTTGGGATTATAATATCAATCCATTGGGTTTATCAATCATGGTCAACGATGGTCCAAGGTCCAATTATGAAAAATATTTTCTCAATATGAAAAGCAACCAATGTTTCATTATGGCAAGGATTGTCTCTATATGAAAATCAACCATGTTCCAACGTCACATTTTGTCAAATATTGTCTCAATATGAAAATAAACCATGGTTATCATGGTCAATAACCATGGTGACATTGTGACAAAGATTTCCTTTTTGTCCAACATTACATTGTGATAACCATGCTCATCCATGGCTAACCATGCTACAACATTGCATTGTGACAAACATTGTCTCAATATGAAAATTAAGCATGGTAAACCATGGCCAACCATTGTTTGTTAGGGTCCAACCCAAACCACTTTATTTATTTAATAGGGTCAAGTCATAGTTATAGCTAGTGAAAGAGTCAATAAAGCCCGTATTAATAATTTCAAGTGGTTGACCCATATTTAATAAGGGGACCACAGTTAGGCTGAAATGGGCCATGGTAATGACCCATGGTATTGTATGTATGAATTCTATATAAAGGAAAGGGACTCCCCATTGAGAAATATGGAGTCTAATTTTGTAATCGAGCTCTTCTCTGCTAGAGGTTGCCCCATCAAAGAGGCAAGTGAATATTGCTTTCATCTCTGAATCATTGCCAAGGTCAAAATTTAGCGTATTAGACAGCACAAGCACAAAAAGCTGGCGGCAATCAGCTAATTCGGTTGGAATCTAAAGTCGGACAGATAGACATTGAAATTGTTATCAAGAAGAATATTTCTAGGTTTGATATCTCGATGCAACACACGTGGAACACAATCCTCGTGCAGATAAGTAAGAGCCCGAGCAATGTCTAAATCAATTTTGTGAATCATGCCCTAGTCAACTCTTCGTTTTGATCTCTCTTGAAGAAATTTTTCCAAGTTACCTCGAGGCAAATAATTGTATACCAGAAACATTTGTGACATTCTGGCATGGTAGCCTATTAATGTTACAAGGTTTCGATGGCGTACCTGTCCAACTGTTCTGATCTCTACATCAAACTGCTAAATGCCTTGGAAGCGTCCCACGGAAAGTCTCTTGACTGCTAATAACAATCATGGGACCAATTCAGCTTTGTAAGTCGCACCAAAACCTCCATTACCAATGAAATTGGATGTACTGAAGTTTCCCGTAGCTCTAACTACGCTCTCATAAGTTAGTTGAACTCCAATGTTTGTAAATGTGATAACCTCTTTTCTTCTTGATCGATAAACAACAGAACTTGATATCTGCCATCTTGTACATTAGAAAAGAACAGCAAGAACTAAAACTACAAAGACTATAGCTGCAGTTGAAGTGATAGCCGCAGTTTCAATAGAATTGAAGTGGCTACGTTTCTTAACTGGGTTTCCATTTGGAGAGTGAGGATACAGAAGAGGAACACCAATCTCATCCAGCGGCTGTAATGGTGAATGAATAGGGAGGCAAGAGTTAAGAAACTTATTTCCAGTGAAACTATCACAAGATATCTTACTGCTGCTAAAGACTGGTAAATTCCCAGATAAATTATTATATGACACATTGAATACAATTAAACCTGTCAGAAGTGCAAAGCGCTGAGGAACCTGCCCTGTATGTTTATTATTGTCAGGTCAAAGATGTGTTAGCCATTTCAGGTTTCTTAACTTTGCTGGAATTTCTCCTGTAAAGGCATTAGAATAAAGTTCCAATACAGTTAAGATATTTGACCTAGGAATCCTGGGATCTCCCCTGTAAGGTTGTTTTCACCCAAGCTAAGATACTGGAGATCCTTCAACTGTCCTAATTGAGTTGGAATGCTTCCATGCAAAGAATTATCTCGCAAATCAAGATGCATCAAAGACTCCAGGTTCCCAATACTTGGTGGTAATAGTTCTGTAATTTGATTGACTACTGCCTCGAAATGTTTCAGATATTTGCAATTTAGAAATAACTCAGGAGGAATTTCACCCGAAATTCAGTTGACGCTCATGTTTAGGGCAAATGTATGTAACTTGGGCACAAATAAAAAAGAGAAGATGTAATGTTCCATGTAAAATTATTATCATTTAGGAGAAGCGCGTACGACACTTGTTCTTTGATCATTTGATCACCTATCAAAGGAGGAGGAATGGAACCAGCAAACTTGTTCCCACCTAAATCATGAAGCACAAGCAAACCTTCAGATACAAGAAACAGAAGTGAGCTACTTGCACACGCACCACGATACAAGAGAGAAGAATATATGGTTGGAGGATCCAATTCTGATTGTGAAACATTTGATAACCCTTCCTTAAATTGGTTTCCTGGGAATGGAAGCTGCTTGGGGCAGTCAACATTAATAGCAATTGTAAAATTTCCTATTAGTGAGTTGCCACTGACACCAAAATAAATCATTCAGGAAATAGGAAGCCCTTGAGGAATCTCACCTGTAAGATGACTAGAGCTCAAATCAAGGAAAAATAAGTTTTTGCATTGCCCCAAACCTGCAGGAATTTTGCCGGTAAGGAGGTTTTGACCTAAATTAAGGACTTGCAAGTTACAATTATCCCAATTTTCGGGTAAGGGGTTAAGGGGCCATTCAGACTCATCGTCGGAGCCCATATAATCTGAAGCTTGGGAAGGGTAAAAAGGCCGGCTGGAAGAACTCCTTGAAAGTAATTATATTCCCCTTTATCACTATTTGTGAAAAATACAGTTGACTGGTCCACATCGGAATCATTGCCAAGGTCAAAATTTAGCGTATTAGACAGCACAAGCACCGAAAGCTGGCGGCAATCAGCTAATTCGTTTGGAATCTAAAGTCAGACAGATAGACATTGAAATTGTTATCAAGAAGAATATTTCTAGGTTTGATATCTCGATGTAACACATGTGGAACACAATCCTCGTGCACATAAGTAAGAGCCCGAGCAATGTCTAAATCAATTTTGTGAATCATGCCCTAGTCAACTCTTCGTTTTGATCTCTCTTGAAGAAATTTTTCCAAGTTACCTCGAGGCAAATAATTGTATACCAGAAACATTTGTGACTTTCTGGCATGGTAGCCTATTAATGTTACAAGGTTTCGATGGTGTACCTGTACAACTGTTCTGATCTCTGCATCAAACTGCTAAATGCCTTGGAAGCGTCCCACGGAAAGTCTCTTGACTGCTAATAACAATCATGGGACCAATTCAGCTTTGTAAGTCGCACCAAAACCTCCATTACCAATGAAATTGGATGTACTGAAGTTTCCCGTAGCTCTAACTACGCTCTCATAAGTTAGTTGAACTCCAATGTTTGTAAATGTGATAACCTCTTTTCTTCTTGATCGATAAACAACAGAACTTGATATCTGCCATCTTGTACACTGGAAAAGAACAGCAAGAACTAAAACTACAAAGACTATAGCTGCAGTGGAAGTGATAGCCGCAGTTTCAATAGAATTGAAGTGGCTACGTTTCTTAACTGGGTTTCCATTTGGAGAGTGAGGATACAGAAGAGGAACACCAATCTCATCCAGCGGCTGTAATGGTGAATGAATAGGGAGGCAAGAGTTAAGAAACTTATTTCCAGTGAAACTATCACAAGATATCTTACTGTTGCTAAAGACTGGTAATTTCCCAGATAAATTATTATATGACACATTGAATACAGTTAAACCTGTCAGAAGTGCAAAGCGCTGAGGAACCTACCCTGTATGTTTATTATTGTCAGGTCAAAGATGTGTTATCCATTTGAGGTTTCTTAACTTTGCTGGAATTTCTCCTGTAAAGGCATTAGAATAAAGTTCCAATAGAGTTAAGATATTTGACCTAGGAATCCTGGGATCTCCCCTGTAAGGTTGTTTTCACCCAAGCTAAGATACTAGAGATCCTTCAACTGTCCTAATTGAGTTGGAATGCTTCTATGCAAAGAATTATCTCGCAAATCAAGATGCATCAAAGACTCCAGGTTCCCAATAGTTGGTGGTAATAGTTCTGTAATTTGATTGACTGTTGCCTCGAAATGTTTCAGAGATTTTCAGTTTAGAAATAACTCAGCAGGAATTTCACCCCGAAATTTGGTTGACGCTCATGTTCAGGGCAAAGGTATGTAACGTGGGCACAAATAAAAAAGAGAAGATGTAATGTTCCGTGTAAAATTATTGTCATTTAGGAGAAGCACATACGACACTTGTTCTTCGATCATTTGATCACCTATCAAAGGAGGAGGAATGGAACTAGCAAACTTGTTCCCACTTAAATCATGAAGCACAAGCAAACCTTCAGATACAAGAAACCAAAGTGAGCTACTTGCACACGCACCACAATACAAGAGAGAAGAATATATGGTTGGAGGATCCAATTCTAATTGTGAAACATTTGATAACCCTTCCTTAAATTGGTTTCCTGGGAATGGAAGCTGCTTGGGGCAGTCAGCATTAATAGCAATTGTAAAATTTCCTGTTAGTGAGTTCCCATTGACATCAAAATAAATCATACAGGAAATAGGAAGCCCTTGAGGAATCTCACCTGTAAGATGACTAGAGCTCAAATCAAGGAAAAATAAGTTTTTGCATTGCCCCAAACCTGCAGGAATTTTGCCGGTAAGGTGGTTTTGACCTAAATTAAGGACTTGGAAGTTACAATTATCCCAATTTTCGGGTAAGGGGCTAAGGGGCCATTCAGACTCATCGCCGGAGCCCATATAATCTAAAGCTTGGGAAGGGTAAAAAGGCCGGCTGGAAGAACTCCTTGAAAGTAATTATATTCCCCTTTATCACTATTTGTGAAAAATACAGTTGACTGGTCCACATCGGAATCATTGCCAGGGTCAAAATTTAGCGTATTAGATAGCACAAGCACCGAAAGCTGGCGGCAATCAGCTAATTCCTTTGGAATCTTACCACTGAGGCTGTTTCTTGAAACATCTACAATCTGCAGCATGGAAAGCCTACCGATCTCCGATGGAATGCTTCCTTCTAGAAATTTCGAAAACAATGCCAAGGACACCAACCGGCTGCAGTTCATCAATTGTGGAGGGATATTATCTGTCAACAAATTGCCTGAAAGATCAAGGTACTCCAGGACTTCACAGCTGTTTGCCAGCTCTAATGGAATTGGCCCGGAGAACTGATTGAAAGATAACGACAGCGCTTTGAGTTTTGGCAAGCTTTCGAGAAATAAAGGGATGCTTCCATTCAGCCCATTGCCAGCCAAATCCAGTATTTCAAGTGTGCGGCAGTTGGAGAGCTCCTCGGGAACAGCACGGGCAAGTGAATTGTAGCCCAGGTTCAGGATGCGTAAAAATTTCAAACTACCTAACTCCGCGGGCAGCTGACCAGTGAAGGAGTTGCCTTGAAGTTCAAGAACTTCCAGAAACCTGAAGTTCCCAATTTCCGAAGGTACATCGCCGGAAAGGGAATTGAAAGGCAGCGACAGAACACGCAATTCACTGAGATGATCAATAGAAGGAGAAAGCGTACCAGCAAGCTTGCACGCAACGCGATCCTGTCGATTGTATCCTTCCCAAGAATTCGCCACACTCCCATTCCGAAGGCAAATCATAGAGGAACCCATTGAGCCATTCTCCGCAGAAACTGATTCCGGAAGCAGCCCTCTGGCAAGAAAACGCTTCGAAGAGCTCCCCATAAACCTAGAACACCGCCCCCCATGGCCTTCACCAACTCCCTCCGATGAAAACAAGCTTGCAGATCCGAAATCAGAGATATCGAGCTTGACCACTTGGCGCGAGGACAAATTACAGACAACCCCAGTCCAGGAGCAGCGATCCTCATCCCTCTCATTCCAATTCAGAAAAACATGGAATGGATCACTCGTGACGGACCTCTTAAACTCTAGCAGAGCATTGCCATCAGCGGAGAGAGAAGAAAGAATAGGAAAAAGCAGTAAAAATATCTTGCCATGCCATGGAGCGCACAGCAGAACTTGGAGGTGAAAAGAAGGCAACTCAACCGATATTTGGAAAAAGCAGTCACACTTCAAATCAACGGTTGAAAGTGTCTCACCTGATCTAACGGACCAGGGTAAAAGTGTTGACAATTGTTGATGCATAGGAAGGCCTATCGCCAAATTATATGGATAGCAGACATTTAGGTAAGAGATATACTTGTAGCCAATTTTAACACATAAATTAATCATAATTATTAATTAATTAGTTCTTTGATAAGTTAATTTTTAATAAAATAATTTGTAAATAATCAGTAATTTATTAATATTAATTATCAATTAATCATTAAAAATAATGATAAATGGTTAATAATAGTTTATTAATAATTTTTAAAGAATTAAATAATATTTCGTTAATAATTAATTATAGTTAATTGTTCGCATGTGGTATCTCAAGTAGCAGTGGCCGTGGAAATAAAGTCTCACTGAACCGAAAGTCTTGGGTTCAAATCTTGGGCTACCCTTCCCCTGTAGCAGTGTGTGTAATGGAAATTAAAATTAAGAGTCCTACCAAGCTTACAAAAAAAAATTAACAATAGTTAATTAATAATTAATAATAGTTCATAAATACTTAATTCCTAATAATTAATAATTAATAATTAATAATTGTTTGTTAATTTTAGATTTGATATATTAATATATTAATTTAGCATATTAGATTTATAATATAGAATATATTAAGTTGATACTTATGGTGTATATTAACCATGTTCAATCATGGTTGGTATGAAAATCAACCATGGTCAATTGTGATCAAGCATGGTCATCCATGGTCCAACGTCACATTGTGATAAACACTGTTCTATATGAATATCAACCTTATGTGAACGATGGACAACCATGGTCAAGGATGGCCAACCATTGGTGAATGATGATTACTCATCATCAACCATTGCCATTTATGGTTCAATGTCACATTTTTACAAAGATTGTCTCAATATGAAAATCAAGCGTCGTCACATTTTGTTAGTCAACCATGGTCCACAATGGTCTAACATTGCATTGGGACAAAGAATGTCTCAATATTCAAATCAATCATGGTCAACCATGGTCAATCATGGTCAACCATGGTCTATCATGATGAATCATGGTGAATATAAAAATCAACCATGGTCAATCATACTCAGTCATGGTCAACCATGGCCGAATATCACATTATGACAAACTTTGTCTCAATACGAACATAAACTGTATGTGAACCATGGTCATCCATGGTTAGCCATGGTCAATGATGGTCAACCATCATCAACCACTATCTACCATGGTCAATAACCATGGTCACATTGTGTTAAAGATTGCCTCATGGTCCAACGTCGCATTGTGACCATCATAGTCAACCTTGGTCCAATGTGAAATCTTAACAAAGATTGTCTCAATATGAAAATCAACCATGGTCAACCTTAGTCCAACATCGCATTTTGACAAAGATTGTCTGAATATGAAAATCAACCATGGTTAGCCATGGTCAATCATGGTCGACTAGGTTCCAATGTCGCATTTTGATAAAGATTCTCTCAATATGAAAATCGATCATGGTCAGCCGTGGTCAACAATAGTCCAACAACGCATTGTGACAAAGATTGTCTCAGTATGAAAATCAACCACGGTAAACCATCGTCAACCATGTTCATTTTAGGGTTTATAATATTTATATTAGGGTTTATATAGCTTGGGTTTACAATATTAATCACTTCGTTTTATTAGTACCTTGGGTTTATTAATCTGAGGGTTTATCAATCCCTTGGGATTATTAATATAAGGGTTTTTATTCCTAGGGTAAAATCTTATTGATAGGGTTTATAATATTAAAATCAATCATGTTCAACCATGGTCTATCAAAGGTCAATCATGGTCAACATGAAAATAAACCATGGTCAACCATGGTCCAACATCACATTGTGAAAAATATTGTCTCAATATGAACATCAACCTTATGTGAAACATCATCAACCATAATCAACCATGGTCAATGATCATCAACTATCATCAACCATTATTAACCATGGTCGAACATAACATTTTCACAAAGGTTGTCTCAATAACCAGGTCACATTGTGTTGGTTAATTAGGGCCAACCATGTTCAATCATGGCTAACCATGGTCAACCATGGTCCAACGTCACATTCTGACAAAGATTATCTCAATATTACATTGAATCACAGTCAACCATGGTCTTTCATGGTCAATATGAAAATCAACTATGGCCAATCATGGTCATTAAAGGTCAACCATGGAACAAAGTAACATTGGTACAAATGTTGTCTCAATATGAACATCAACTATATATGAACCATGGTCAACCATAGTGAATGATGTTCAACCATATGATCAACCATAGTGAATGATGTTCAACCATCTTCAACCATTGTCAACCATGGTCAAACGTTGCATTTCAACAACAATTGTTTCAATATGAAAATCAACCATTGTCAATAACCATGGTCAAATTGTGTAAAATATTGTCTCAATATGAAAACCAATGATTGTCAACCATGGTCAACCATGGTCAATGAAGGTCCAATGTTGCATTGTGACAAAGATTCTCTCAATAAGAAAATAGATCATGGCCAACCATGGTTCAGTAACATATTGTGACAAATATTGTCTTAACATGAAAATCAATCATTGTCATCTATGGTCAACAATGTTTGCTTTAAGGTTTATAATATTTATCTTAGGATTTATATAGCTTAGGTTTATTATCAATCACTTGGGCTTATCAATCTAAGATTTCATATTTCTAGGGTATAATATTTTTGACACAATTTATAATATTATTCCCACGGTTTAATATAAATCCCTTCGGTTTAAAATCCATTAGGTTTATAATGTAAATTCATTGGGTTTATTAATCCCCTATGTTTATAATAATGCCAATATGGGTTTGCGACAAATATTCTCTCAATATGGAAAGAATTATGGTCAACCATGGCCAATGAAGGTCAGTTGTGATCATCCATGCTCAACCATGGTGAATCATGGTCCATATTGCTGAAGGATGGTTGACCATGGTCATTTATGATCTACCATTGTCCTAAATCACATTATGACAAAACGTATCTCAGTATGAATATCAACCATGGTCAAACATGGTCAACCAAGGTCCCACATTATATTGTGAGAGAGATTTTGTCAATATGGAAATCAATCATGGTCAAACATGGTCAACAATGGTCAACCATTGTCCAATGTCGGATTGTGACAAAGATTGTATTAATATGAAAATCAGCCATGGCCAACCATGGCTAATGATTGTCCAACATTGCATTATGCCAAAAGTTGTATCAATATGAAAATAAATCATGGTCAACCATTGTCCAACATCGCATTGTGACAAAGATTGTGTCAATATGAAAAGAAATCATTGTCAGCCATGTTTATTTTAGTGTTTATAATATTTATCTTAGGGTTTATATACCTTGGGTTTATAATATTTATCCCTTCACATTATTCCCTTGGGTTTATAATCCCTTGGGTTTTTAGTATTAATCTGTTGGGTTTATTATTCCATTGGCTTTAAAATTATTGCCTTGTGTTTATAATTCATTGGAGTTGTATTCCCTTGTGTTTTTAATCCCTTGGGATTATAATATCAATCCATTGGGTTTATCAATCATGGTCAACGATGGTCCAAGGTCCAATTATGAAAAATATTTTCTCAATATGAAAAGCAACCAATGTTTCATTATGGCAAGGATTGTCTCTATATGAAAATCAACCATGTTCCAACGTCACATTTTGTCAAATATTGTCTCAATATGAAAATAAACCATGGTTATCATGGTCAATAACCATGGTGACATTGTGACAAAGATTTCCTTTTGGTCCAACATTACATTGTGATAACCATGCTCATCCATGGCTAACCATGCTACAACATTGCATTGTGACAAACATTGTCTCAATATGAAAATTAAGCATGGTAAACCATGGCCAACCATTGTTTGTTAGGGTCCAACCCAAACCACTTTATTTATTTAATAGGGTCAAGTCATAGTTATAGCTAGTGAAAGAGTCAATAAAGCCCGTATTAATAATTTTAAGTGGTTGACCCATATTTAATAAGGGGACCACAGTTAGGCTGAAATGGGCCATGGTAATGACCCATGGTATTGTATGTATGAATTCTATATAAAGGAAAGGGACTCCCCATTGAGAAATATGGAGTCTTATTTTGTAATCGAGCTCTTCTCTGCTAGAGGTTGCCCCATCAAAGAGGCAAGTGAATATTGCTTTCATCTCTGAATCATTGCCAAGGTCAAAATTTAGCGTATTAGACAGCACAAGCACAAAAAGCTGGCGGCAATCAGCTAATTCGTTTGGAATCTAAAGTCGGACAGATAGACATTGAAATTGTTATCAAGAAGAATATTTCTAGGTTTGATATCTCGATGCAACACACGTGGAACACAATCCTCGTGCAGATAAGTAAGAGCCCGAGCAATGTCTAAATCAATTTTGTGAATCATGCCCTAGTCAACTCTTCGTTTTGATCTCTCTTGAAGAAATTTTTCCAAGTTACCTCGAGGCAAATAATTGTATACCAGAAACATTTGTGACTTTCTGGCATGGTAGCCTATTAATGTTACAAGGTTTCGATGGCGTACCTGTCCAACTGTTCTGATCTCTGCATCAAACTGCTAAATGCCTTGGAAGCATCCCACGGAAAGTCTCTTGACTGCTAATAACAATCATGGGACCAATTCAGCTTTGTAAGTCGCACCAAAACCTCCATTACCAATGAAATTGGATGTACTGAAGTTTCCCGTAGCTCTAACTACGCTCTCATAAGTTAGTTGAACTCCAATGTTTGTAAATGTGATAACCTCTTTTCTTCTTGATCGATAAACAACAGAACTTGATATCTGCCATCTTGTACACTGGAAAAGAACAGCAAGAACTAAAACTACAAAGACTATAGCTGCAGTTGAAGTGATAGCCGCAGTTTCAATAGAATTGAAGTGGCTACGTTTCTTAACTGGGTTTCCATTTGGAGAGTGAGGATACAGAAGAGGAACACCAATCTCATCCAGTGGCTGTAATGGTGAATGAATAGGGAGGCAAGAGTTAAGAAACTTATTTCCAGTGAAACTATCACAAGATATCTTACTGCTGCTAAAGACTGGTAAATTCCCAGATAAATTATTATATGACACATTGAATATAATTAAACCTGTCAGAAGTGCAAAGTGCTGAGGAACCTGCCCTGTATGTTTATTATTGTCAGGTCAAAGATGTGTTAGCCATTTCAGGTTTCTTAACTTTGCTGGAATTTCTCCTGTAATGGCATTAGAATAAAGTTCCAATACAGTTAAGATATTTGACCTAGGAATCCTGGGATCTCCCCTGTAAGGTTGTTTTCACCCAAGCTAAGATACTGGAGATCCTTCAACTGTCCTAATTGAGTTGGAATGCTTCCATGCAAAGAATTATCTCGCAAATCAAGATGCATCAAAGACTCCAGGTTCCCAATACTTGGTGGTAATAGTTCTGTAATTTGATTGACTACTGCCTCGAAATGTTTCAGATATTTGCAATTTAGAAATAACTCAGGAGGAATTTCACCCGAAATTCGGTTGACGCTCATGTTCAGGGCAAATGTATGTAAAAAAGAGAATATGTAATGTTCCATGTAAAATTATTGTCATTTAGGAGAAGCGCATACGACACTTGTTCTTCGATCATTTGATCACCTATCAAAGGAGGAGGAATGGAACCAGCAAACTTGTTCCCACTTAAATCATGAAGCACAAGCAAACCTTCAGATACAAGAAACAGAAGTGAGCTACTTGCACACGCACCACGATACAAGAGAGAAGAATATATGGTTGGAGGATCCAATTCTGATTGTGAAACATTTGATAACCCTTCCTTAAATTGGTTTCCTCGGAATGGAAGCTGCTTGGGGCAGTCAACATTAATATCAATTGTAAAATTTCCTATTAGTGAGATGCCACTGACACCAAAATAAATCATACAGGAAATAGGAAGCCCTTGAGGAATCTCACCTGTAAGATGACTAGAGCTCAAATCAAGGAAAAATAAGTTTTTGCATTGCCCCAAACCTGCAGGAATTTTGCCGGTAAGGAGATTTTGACCTAAATTAAGGACTTGCAAGTTACAATTATCCCAATTTTCGGGTAAGGGGTTAAGGGGCCATTAATACTCATCGTCGGAGCCCATATAATCTGAAGCTTGGGAAGGGTAAAAAGGCCAGCTGGAAGAACTCCTTGAAAGTAATTATATTCCCCTTTATCACTATTTGTGAAAAATACAGTTGACTGGTCCACATCGGAATCATTGCCAAGGTCAAAATTTAGCGTATTAGACAGCACAAGCACCGAAAGCTGGCGGCAATCAGCTAATTCGTTTCGAATCTAAAGTCGGACAGATAGACATTGAAATTGTTATCAAGAAGAATATTTCTAGGTTTGATATCTCGATGCAACACACGTGGAACACAATCCTCGTGCAGATAAGTAAGAGCCCGAGCAATGTCTAAATCAATTTTGTGAATCATGCCCTAGTCAACTCTTCGTTTTGATCTCTCTTGAAGAAATTTTTCCAAGTTACCTCGAGGCAAATAATTGTATACCAGAAACATTTGTGACTTTCTGGCATGGTAGCCTATTAATGTTACAAGGTTTTGATGGCGTACCTGTACAACTGTTCTGATCTCTGCATCAAACTGCTAAATGCCTTGGAAGCGTCCCACGGAAAGTCTCTTGACTGCTAATAACAATCATGGGACCAATTCAGCTTTGTAAGTCGCACCAAAACCTCCATTACCAATGAAATTGGATGTACTGAAGTTTCCCGTAGCTCTAACTACGCTCTCATAAGTTAGTTGAACTCCAATGTTTGTAAATGTGATAACCTCTTTTCTTCTTGATCGATAAACAACAGAACTTGATATCTGCCATCTTGTACACTGGAAAAGAACAGCAAGAACTAAAACTACAAAGACTATAGCTGCAGTTGAAGTGATAGCCGCAGTTTCAATAGAATTGAAGTGGCTACGTTTCTTAACTGGGTTTCCATTTGGAGAGTGAGGATATAGAAGAGGAACACCAATCTCATCCAGCGGCTGTAATGGTGAATGAATAGGGAGGCAAGAGTTAAGAAACTTATTTCCAGTGAAACTATCACAAGATATCTTACTGCTGCTAAAGACTGGTAATTTCCCAGATAAATTATTATATGACACATTGAATACAGTTAAACCTGTCAGAAGTGCAAAGTGCTGAGGAACCTGCCCTGTATGTTTATTATTGTCAGGTCAAAGATGTGTTATCCGTTTGAGGTTTCTTAACTTTGCTGGAATTTCTCCTGTAAAGGCATTAGAATAAAGTTCCAATACAGTTAAGATATTTGACCTAGGAATCCTGGGATCTCCCCTGTAAGGTTGTTTTCACCCAAGCTAAGATACTAGAGATCCTTCAACTGTCCTAATTGAGTTGGAATGCTTCTATGCAAAGAATTATCTCGCAAATCAAGATGCATCAAAGACTCCAGGTTCCCAATAGTTGGTGGTAATAGTTCTGTAATTTGATTGACTATTGACTAGTAATAGTTCTGTAATTTAATTTGATTGACTGCCTTCCACGTACCCTCTGGGTTTATTGGAAGCAACCTAGGCTCATCTGAAACCTTGCCTTAGATAAACTATCAACTGTCCTGCTGCTACAATACACTGAGAACAACACTTGGGGAGATTACTCATGACTATGATAGGGTAGTCAGGTAGTACAACTAAGGGTACAGTTGATCCTCCTTATTTAGTGCCATGAAAGATTGGGCCAAGTACTATTGTTGGAAACTTATGTATATTGCGATATATAGCACCTGACACTCCTTTGATACCATAGTTCCCTTGACTCTCTGAAAATCGCCCATTATCTTATTTTCCAGATCACATCTAGCAGTTTCGATTTTGTCATCGTTGCCACAATTAGATCCACTAGTTGAGGTTCTACCGCCATAGTGGCATTCAAATCTGGCATTTGGGGTTCTGTCGCCGCCACAATCCAACTCACATTCAACAGTTTTGGTTTTGTAGGTAGATCTAACCGTTTTCACAGTGAGGTTTATGTCTCCTATAGTCTGCACTCGATTTTCATAGGATATCAGGAAGGATTAAGTTATTTGGAATTTGGATGCTTACAAGATACTTAGCCCATAAGATTCAGGAGGATGAGCTGATCGCAGTGGTACAATTCAGGTGTTAGCTTCAATTTTCAAGCGGTCCCAAAAATTTTCAAAGTGATGACAAGTGGCACAGATCTATGTGTGGTAGAAATCAGGCTCAAGTCATGGCAAATGAGAAGATCGACTACAACAAAAGCTGGATTCTTTCCAGGGCCTAGTGGAACAAATGCAGAAATTCATGGCACAATTCAATATGAGCATGTCGGGGTTGTATCCAGAGGCACACGGTACTAATGAAGACCTTCAAGGAGAATCTAGCCATCATATTCACTTCCATGAAAATCACCAACATACCCACCCTCGGCCACCCAAGCTGGACATGTATAAAATTGATGGCTCTAATCTGACAATATGGGTAGCACAAATGGAATAATATTTCACTCTGAATGATATCTGAGATGATCAAACTAAACTATGTGTGGGATCCCTTTATTTGAACCAAGAGAGATGGAAATGGTGGCAGTGGCATTGGAAATGCTATCCTAGGAACATAACATGGCAGGCATTCTCAAAATCTCTATGTGACTACTTTGACAAATAATCTAATTTTTTGGCTCATCTTACTAAGCTCTAATAGACAAGCACAGTAAAAGACTACATTGTAGCCTTTGAGACATTGGTCATCGGCACAGAAGGTATGGGAAATGAATTCTACTTGGTATGTTTTATAAGTGGTCTCAATGAAGCCATCCAAGCCCATGTCCGGACACACCACCCACCTACATGGATGGACACTTGCACAAAGTCTATCTAAGTGGAACGTGTTTTAGCTTCCTAGTTGCCTCGTCAAAATTTCACAACCAAGGGATGCCCCACCCAGGCTCAGGGCCCTACCTAAACACTTAAGGTTCAAAAGATGTCTCCAACAGAAATGGCTGAAAGAAGAAAACAAGGATTGTGCTACCAATGTGATGACAAATACTCCTTGGGGCATAAATGCAAGGAACCCAAATTCTTTCAAATTGATGTTAGGGGTCACAGCTCATCTAGGGAAGCCCCACCCCTTGGGGGACTAGAGGAAAAATTTGAGGAAACCCTAGAGGAAAATGAACTCCCAACTATGCCAGAGGAACTAGTTATCTCGCTACACACTTTGGCAGACATTTTTGCGCTCCAAACTTGCAAAATCAAAGGCTTTATAAAACATAGCCCTGTAGTAGTATTGATTGATAGTAGCAACACTCATAAATTTATCCATTAGAAAGTGGCTGAAGTCACTCATTATTTCGTTAGTGCAGTCTCTAATTTCCAGGTTCAGATTGTTGATGGGGGGACAATGAAATGTGAAGGCTGCTGCAAAAATATCAAACTTCAGATGGGAGACTAGCACCTAAAGACTCACATATTTTTTATTAACATGGGTGGTTGTGACATAGTCCTGGTTGTTGAACAGCTTTGCACACTAGGACCAATCACCATGGATTTCTAGGTGTTATATATGATCTTTAAGAAGAATTACCACATGCATACCATCTATGGACTCTACGAAGATGCTCCTTCTATCATCAGCTCGCTTGCATAAAAAAGTTGTTGAAAAAGGGCCATCATGGAGTTATCACCCAGTTTAATACCATCCAAGCCATAGAGCCCACTACTCTTCATATTCATCTTGAGATGAAACGGGTCTTAAATCGCCACCAACAGGTATTTGAAAAACCTAAAGAGCTTCCACCCTCTACAGGCGAACAACATCATAGCATCACTTTGGTCCTAGTGGAAAACCACCGAATGTGAACCCATATCGATATCCATTCACCCAAAAGGATGAAATTGAAAAAATCATCAAGGAACTTCTTGAAGTCGCTCTTATTTGTCCTGGCATCAGTCCTTATTCATCACTAGTGGTCATGGTGCTCAAGAAAAATGGGGAATGGCACATGTGTCTAGACTTCAGGGGCCTCAACAAGCTCATTATGAAAGACAAATTCCCTATCCTGGTTGTTGATGATCTACTTGATGAAATACATGGTGTTCAATTCTTTACTAAGATAGATCTTTGCTTTGGCTATCGCCAAATATGTATGAAAGAAGTAGACATTCCAAAGACCGCTTTCCAAACTCATGATAGCCATTATGAATTCTTGGTTATGCCACTTGGTCTCCATAATGCCCCATCCACATTTCAAAGCCTCATGAATCACCTACTGAAACCATATCACTAAAAAAATGTCCTTGTTTTCTTTGATGACATTCTCATCTACAGCCTAACCTGGGGAAATCATCTTTAGCATGTAGACTTGCTCTTACAACTGCTCCAAAATCATAAATTATTTTTCAAATTTTCCAAGTGCTATTTTGGCATGGAAGAAGTTGAGTTTTTGGGCCACATTGTGGGTTGTGAAGGTGTCTGGGTGCATCCCAAAAAGATACAGGAAATGCAAGAGTTTGAGGGGATTCTTGGGTCTCACCAGCTACTATCGCAAATTTGTTTGCAATTATGGTCACATTGCTAGACCCCTCACTAACCTTCTTAAGAAAAAATTATTCCTTGGGACTGATGTAGCACAACAGGAATTTATGGCTCTCAAACAAGCCATGTGTTCCATTCCAATATTGGCACTACCCGACTTCACCAAATATTTTGTGATTGAATGTGATTCTTTAGGTACTGCTATTGGTGTTGTCTTAATCTAGGAAGGTCAACGCTTGGCTTTCACTAGCCAAAAAATGAGTGGGAAACATCTGGGACAATCTACCTATGAGAGGGAGATGATGGCCATCTTACATGTGGTAGTTACCTATTAACCATACTTATTGGGGAGGTGTTTCCAAATCTATACAGACCATTAAAGCCTCAAATAGTTTTCATAGCAATGTCTATCCTCACCCTAGCAAAATAAATGGTTGGCCAAAATGTTGGGATATGATTATGAGATAATTTATAAGAAAGGGCATGGCAATGTAGTGGTGGATGTTTTATCATTCCAAATAAAGGATTAAATCACCCTGCTATCAATCTCTCTTCCCATACAAAACTGGATTGAAGAAGCCCAGAAGGAATGGTTTTCACACCCCTCTCTCTCCCAAATCATTAATAATTTGAGAGCAGATCCTAATTGCTTAGTTGGCTACTCTTGGAAGGATGAGACTCTTCACTACAATGGTAGAGTAGTTATATCATCGACATCCACCCTTAAAATGGGCATTTTGGTAGAGATGCACTCATCTACCACCGCAGGCCATGTAGGATTTCAGAAGACTTATGCTCACACTCATCGTTCTTTCGTTTGTACGAGCATGAAAACTGACATTCTTACTTTTGTAGCTGAATGTGAAGTGTGTCAATGCCTCAAAGGAGAAACATTCAAGTTACCAAGCACCTTACAACCATTGCCAATCCCTACCTCCATCTGGATGGATGCTTATATGAATTTCATTATTGGTCTCCCGAAGTTAGGCAACAAATCAATCATCATGGTGGTTGTGGTGAGACTTTCTAAATATGCTCATTTTTGTGCTCTACCCCACCCATTTACCCCCACTTTGGTGGCTTAATATTTCATGGACTAGATCTTCAAATTGCATTACATCCCCACTTCCATTGTGTCTGATCGGGATGTAACTTTCACGAGTAACTTTTGGCAAGAAATTTTCAATCTACAAGGCACCCAACTCCAACTAAGTACCTCCTATCATCCCCAAACTGATGGTCAAACTGAAGCAGTCAACAAATGTTTGGAGACATACCTAAGGTGCTTCACTTAAGAAAAACAATATCAATGGGTACAGTGGCTAGCTTTAGCTGAATGGTGGTATAATACTAACTATCATGCAGCCACCAAGATGAATCCATATGAAGCAGCGTATGGCCAACTCCAACCTTTACCTATTTCTTATATCCATGGATGCTCTAAGGTGCAAGTAGTTGATCAAATCCTACAAAAACGTGCAGCCATCATAGCCTGTCTCAAAGATAATCTCCATCAACCTCAAAATTGAATGAAGAAACATGTAGACCAACATCATTAAGAGCACACATTTCAAGAGCGGAATCATTTATTCATGTGGTTGCAACCATTTAAGAAAACATCGCTCAAATAAAAGGGCTACCAAAAATTAGCTCCAAAATTCTACAAACCTTATCAAATAGTTTAGTGCATTGGAGTAGTAGTTTACAAGATGGGCTTGCCACCAAGTTCAAAAACCCATCTAGTCTTCCATGTATCATGCCTCAATAAAGTGGTGGGGAAAAATTTCATGATTCAAGCTAGTCTACCTAAATTGGATGAATAAGGTTCACTCTAGCTCCAACCTAAACAGGTCCTCTATATGCTAGAATGACATCTATGTGGCCACACGATCAAGGAGCCCTCGTCAAGTGGAAAGACACCTCTTCAAAAGATGCGAAGTGGGATCCTGCCACTATTCTTCAACAATTTCTGCAGCTTCAGCCTTGAGGACAAGGTTGCTTTTGATGGGGGAGGGCATGTTAGGGTCCAACCCTAAACCCTTTATTTATGTAATAGGGTTGAGTCATAGTTATAGTTAGTTAAAGAGTTAATAAATCCCATATTAATAATTGTAAGTTGTTGACCCGCATTTAAGAAAGGGATCTTAGTTAGTTACAAATGGAACATGGTATTAGATAGATGGTATTGAGAGCACCATGGCAATGACCCATGGTATTTTATGAATGAATCATATATAAAGGATAGAGACTCCCCATTGAGAAATATCGAGTCTTATTTTTTAATCGAGCTCTGCTCTACTTGAAGTTTCCCCCTCTAAGAGGCAAGTGATCATTTCTTTCATCTCTGAATAATAAAATACTTGTTGTTTTTCTCATTTTGTTCTGTGTTCTAGGTTGTATTTCTTCGCATATTTGGTATTCTAGAATTTCTCACAAGTCAAGAGCATAACATTGTTCAACGTCGCATTATGCCAAAGGTTGTCTCAATATGAATATCAATCATGCTAAACCATAGTCCAATGTGGCATTGTGACAAATATTGTCTCAATATGAAAATCAGTTGTGGTAAACCATGTTTATTTCATGGTTTATGATATTTAACTTAAGGTTTATATACCTTGGGGTTATTATATTTATCCCTTTGGTTTAATATTATTCCCTTGAGTTTATAATCCTTGGATTTTTAGTCTCAATCCCTTAGGTTTATACTATTTATCATAGGGTTTATAACCTTTGGATTTATAATATTAATCACTTGGGTTTAATATTATTCCCTCAGTTTATAATACATTGGGCTTTTAGAATTAATCCCTTGGGTTTATAATATCAATCCCTTGGGTTTATAAACATAAGGGTTCATATCCATTTGGTCTACTAATCTCTTGGTCCAATGTCACATTTTGATAACCATGGTCCAATGTCACATTGTGACAAACATTGCCTAAATATGAAAATCGACCATGACCAACCAATGTACAATGTTTCATTGTGCCAAAGGTTATCTCAATATTGAAATCAATCATGGCCAACCATCGTCCAACTTCACATTTTGACACAATTGTGCCGATATGAAAATCATCGGTGGTCAACCATGATCAACCATGTTTAGTTGAGGGTTTATAAAATTTATGTTTTGGTTTATATACCTTGGGTTTATAATATTAATCTTTTAGAATTATCAATGTAAGGGTTCATATTCTTAGGGTATATTATTATTCATAAGTTTTATAATATTAATCTGAGGGTTTAATATAAATACTTTAGATTTATAAGCATGGTTAACCATGTGAAGCCATGTTCCAATGCCACGTTCTGACAAAGATTGTCTCGATATGAAAATCAACCATGGCCATCCATGGTCAAATGTCGTATCACCAAAAATATCATCTCCATATGAAAATAAGCCATGGTAAAATGATGGAAATGAGATATTGGGGGTTAATCAAAATCTCGTTCCCTAAACAAATCGATCTTGAGGCCTGTGGGTTATAGCCCACTAAGCCTATCGGAAGCGCACTTTAGGCACTAAGCCTTTAAAACCATGGACCACGACACATATCGGAGCCTTCCTCCACACTGTCGGAAGCTTAACATATCGGTGTTCAAGCCTTAACCTCGTGGCTATACAACCATTGGAAATATACGTGAACGAAGGAATTACATACTGGAACGAAGGAATTAAAAGGAGAAACCCCACTCCATTGTGTTTAGCTAGACCTCAAATATTTATATGCCACAACTATAATTGTCAGCGGGTCCACACCATTAATTACTCCACGACACTGTTGGTCCGATACCGATACCCGATTGACATGATCTCCGATCTCGTCTTAAACTCTGACCACCTAATCGCCGATTAGTTTATCGGCGATATCGCCATCAGCGTATTGGCCCTTCACTATTCCGCCATCCCAATTCCTCTGGTCCTTTGACTCACTGATTTGTGACCCATCTTTTAGACATGAAAAGGGTATAGACCATGCTTTATAATGTTTCAAGTCTAGATTCTCAGATTTCACTATGTTCATGTTGTTTCTTAGTGTAAACAGGAATTTGCTCGCCTTTAATGGGTTCCTAGACTTAACACGGTTTTCTGCCTGATCTGTCTTCACACATGATTTCAAATATAACAATGTTTCGTTGCATTGCCATCGATGCTATAGCGATTGACGGTCGATCAACGCATTTTAAATCTGGGAATTAAAACCTCGGCATGCACATATGAAACAGAGAGGAAAAGGGACATAATACACAGACACACAGGAAACACAAAACACATATATATTATATAGTAACAATTCTAAGGCATTTCAGCCTTAGCACAGGCTCGCCTATTGCTACATCGCAACACCTCTGAATTCACAATTTCTATTCTATATTACTCTGTCTCTCCTCTATCTACTACTTTGAACATGCAGGTTCAATGACATATATATATATATATATATATATATATATAAGGAACATTGGATTATTGGATTGAATTATTGAAAGGATCTGATCAGATCTCTCCATGATTTTCTCAACAAAAGCCCTAAAGCTCCATAATGCATGCATACATATGGTAGAATATATATTGATAAGTCTCCTCATGACTTTTATCTATATTTTTCTAACTTCAAATCTGCTTTAAAACATATTTTTCCCTGTTTTCCTCCCTTGGTCCACGTCTTCCTCCTTCTTTTCTTTAGATTCCTCCCTTTGACTAAGGGTGCTGGATGCTCCTGCATCAGACTCCCGAAGCACAAAAATTTATGAACTCCTAGTCATATGCTTCTCCTTGTCCTTGGCAATTCTACCCACTTCCTTCTTCAGTGGAATCGCCTTCATGGTTCTGTGAGCTGCAACCAAACCTTTGTAGTAATACTCTCCTTCTGCTACACAATACCTCACCAAGCCCTCCTCACTCGGTCTTTTGACATCCTTCAAGTTCTCACCTATGGAACCATATGAGCACTCTATGCTTTAGGTTTGCTGCAATCTTCTCACCTTCGGCTATCATTCTTTGTGTAATAGCAAGACCATAACTCTCCATCTTTATCAACTATACCTCCTGCTCCTCTTCTTCTTTCTCTCTAGAATCCTTTAATCTTCTGCATGCAGAATCTTCTTATGCTCTGATACTAAATTATGGGAATGAGATTTTGGGGCTTAATCAAAATCTCTTTCCCTAAACAAATCGATCTTGAAGCCTGTGGGTTATAGCCCACCAAGCCTATTGGAAGCACACTTTAGGCTCGAAGCCTTTAAAATCATGGATCACAACACAATCAGAGCCTTCCTCCACACTGTCGGAAGCTTAACATATCGGTGTTCAAGCCTTTACCCCGTGGCCATACAACCATCGAAAATATATGGGAACGAAGGAATTACAAGGCGAAACGCCACTCCGCTACGTTTAGCCAGACCTCAAATCTTTATAAGCCGCAACTATAGCTATTAGCGGGTCCACACCATTAATTACTCCACAGTGCTATTGCTCCAATCTCGATACCCAATTGACGCAATCTCCAATCTCCTTCGAAACTCGGACTGCCCGATCGTCGATTGGTTTATTAGCGATATCGCCATCAACATATCAACCCTTCGTTGTTCTGCCATCCCGATTCCTCTGGTGCTTTGACTCCCTGATCTGCAACCCATCTTTCAGACTTGATAAGGGCATAGACCATGCTTTATAAAGTTTCAGGTCCAGATTCTCGGATCCAATTGCCTTTACGTTGTTTCTTAGTGTAAACAGGAATTCGCTTGCCTTCGAGGGGTTCTTAGACTTAACACGGTTTTCTGCCTGATCTGTCTTCACACATGATTTCACATATAACAACGTTCCATTGGATCGCCATCTATCCTATAGCGATCGACGGTTGATCAACGCATTTTAAATCTGGGAATTAAACCCTCAGCACGCACATATGAAACAAAGACAAAAAGAGACATAATACACAAACACGCAAGAAACACAAAATACATATATATATTTTATAGTAACAATTCTAAGGCATTTCAGCCTTAGGACAGACTCACCTATTGTTACAAAGCAACACCTTTGCATTCAAAATTTCTATTATATATTACTCTGTCTCTCCTCTAGGTACTACTTTTAACATGCAGGTGCAATCATAGATATATATATATATATATATAAGGAAAATTGGATTATTGGATCAGATCATTGAAAGGATCCGATTAGATCTCTCCATGGTTTTCTCAACAAAAGCCCTAAAGCTCCACAATGCATGCATACATATGGTAGAATATATATTAATAAGTCTCCTCAAGACTATTATCCATCTTTTTCCATCTTTAAATCTGCTTTAAAACAGATTTTTCCCTGTTTTGCTCCCCTGGTCCACGTCTTCCTCCTTCTTCACTTTAGAATCCTCCCTTTGACTAAGGGTATTGGATGCTCCTACATCATAAAACATGGTCAACCATGTTTATTTTAGCGTTTGTCATATTTATTTTAGGGTTTATATATCTTGGGCTTATAATATTTGCCCGTTCTCTTTAATATTATTCCCTTAGGATTTTAGTATTAATCCATTGGGTTTATTATTCGCTTGGGTTTATAAAATTATCTCTTAATTTTTTAATCTAAGGGTTCATACTCTTTGGTTATAATAACCATGGAAAACCATGGTCCAATTCTGTAATATGAAAAATATTGTCCCAATATGAAAATCAACCGTGGTCAACAATGGTCAAGAATTGTTCAACATTGCATTATGCCAAAAGTTGTCTCAATATGAAAATCAGTCATCATCAACCATAGCCCAATGTATCACTGTGACAAAGATTGTGTCAATATGAAAATCAACCATGGTCAACCATGTTTATTTAAGGGTTTATACTATTTAACCTAGGGTTTATATATCTTGGGTTTATAATATTTATCCATTGGGATTAATAATATTGCATTGAGTTTATAATCCCTTGGGTTTTTAGTCTCAATCCCTTAGGTTTATATTATTTATATTAGGGTTTATAAACCCTAGGTTTGTAATATTAATCTCTTTGGTTTAATATTATTCCCTTGGGTTTATAATACATTGGGGTTTCAGAATTAATACCTTGGGTTTATAATATCAACCCCTTATGTTTATCAATCTAAGGGTTCATATCCATTTGACTTAGCAATACCTTGGTCCAATGTCACATCCTCACAACCATGGCCCAATGTTTCATTATATGAAAGGTTGTCTCAATATGAAAATCAATCTTGGCCAACAATCATCCAACTTCACATTGTGACAAAATTATGTCAATATGAAAATCATCCGTGGTCAACCATGATCAACCAAGATACTTTAGGATATATAATATTTATGTTTGGGTTTATATACCTTGGGTTTATAATATTTGTTTCTTGGGTTTAATATTATTCCATTGGTTTATTATCCGTTGGGTTTTTAGTATTAATCCATTTATTTTATTGTTCCCTTGGGTTTATAATATTTATCCCTTGGGTTTATAATTCCTCAGTTTTGTAATTAATCCCTCGGGTTTATAATTTCAATCCCTTGGGCTTATCAATATAAGGGTTCATATTGCTAGGGTAAAATATTATTCATAAGGTTTATAATATTAATCCTAGGGTTTAATATAAATCCCTTAGGTTTATAATTACGGTCAACCATTTGCAACTATGATCCAATGTCACATCGTGACAAAGATTGTCTCAATATGAAAATCAACCATGGTCAACCATAGCCAAATGTCGCATTGTCACAAAGATCATCTCTATATGAAAATCAACCATGGTAAAACATGTTCAACCATGTTTATTTTATTTTTTTTCATATTTCTTTTAGAGTTTATGTACCTTGGTTTTATAATATTTGTCCTTTGGTTTTAATATTATTCTCTTGGGATTGTATTAATCCCTTGGTTTTTTAATTTTAATCCCTTTTGTTTATTAATCTAACGGTTCATATTCCTAGGCTATAATATTACTCAAGGGGTTTATAATATTAGTATTTGGGTTTAATATTAATCTTTGTGTTTATAATAATTATCAACCATGGTCCAACGCCACATTGTTACAAAGATTTTCTCAATTTGAAAATCAACCATGGTCCTACATCACATTGTTACAAAGAATTCCTCCATATGAAAATCAGTCATGCTCAACCATGGTCAACAATGGTCCAACATCACATTGTGACAAAGTTTGTCTCAATATCATTTTAGGGTTTATAATATTTACCTTAGGGTTTATATACCTTGAGTTTATAATATTAATCCCTTGGGTTTAATATTATTTCCTTGGGTTTGTAATCCAATTAGTTTTTAGTGTAAATACCATGGGTTTATTATTTTTGTGGGCTTATAATATTAATCCCTTGCATTTATTAATATAAGGATTCATATTAATAGGGTATAATGTTTTTTTTGTAAGCTTGGCATGACATTTTCATTCATTCATTTTCAAAAAGAAGGTTACATACATGAAAGACTTTTTTTTTCCTCAACCTACCAATTGGGAAACCAAATCTATTGGCCACCAAACCACATTATGTCATCCTAAATCTAAATAACTTAAGTTCGTCAAACAAAGGCTTATATGACTCAATGTCTGTAAACCAATTTTCAACTAACAAACTATAATAGGTGCTACTAATCGACATATATATAAGTAAATTAAACAAAATAAAGAGTTTCTATATCTAAACTAACAACTATGCATCATAGGACTCAACAAGGTTTGGGTCCTTATAACTAGATCCTGGTAATTCTGATTGGGGAAGGCATGGAATTTGATTCTCAATATGCCCAAGATGAACATTTTGTTGTTGGATTTGAAATTGGATAAGTTGAAATTCTTTCTAAATTTCGAGGAATCCTAGATTAGATTTGACAAAGCCTACAGAGGAGGTCCTAATAGCTCTGGCCACTATGCTTTTCATCAGCCACTGAAGATGGACAATTTATTTATATTGGGTGGTATGGCTGTGAGTGTGTCCTGGATCTAGAACTATGACTTGCCATTCTTTTAACTGCACTTCAACTTCTGCCCATTAATTTATCTCTCCTTCCCATGCTGAGATCATTTGTTTTACTTGGGTTGGGGTACCTATGTTATGTTCATGGGCCGCTTCACTCATAATATGAGCATCATATTTTCATCCTCTTCTCCTTGGTGGTCGAGCAGAGAAAGAACCTTGGGCACCCAGATTCCTTGACTTTCAGCTATGGCACTGACCCCCATTTCTAAACGAACCAAAATTAGGGGATGGATGTGCCATTTGGATTAGTAACCAATAAATGAAATTACGAACTATTAATTGAACATGCCGAGCCATAGTCCAGGATCAGACAGTCTGCTCATGGGTTAGGTGGTTACACAAGTTTTGATAATCTGACACAAGAACATAAAATAAGAGCAAGAAACAATCTTCATTAGGCCTAAGCCTTACATATCCACTAAAAGTCGAAAAGGGTGGTAACCATCACCACTCTATTATGATAACCATGACCTTATGCTCAACTAGGCTAGTAGACAGAGTGAATGCAGAGATATTTTGTCACCTCAGAAGGGAGGTGCCACAAAATGGCTCCTTGAGTCGAATACCATTGAAGAACACACCATATCCATAATAAATCACTGAAAAATATTTAATGGTCATTCCCTTGCTCAGGGCAAAAAAATCACAAAGATATCCATCATTGTCGAGTGTATAATCCTTCGACAAAAGATGACTAACCTGAATTTCACCATACATTCCCATTCGAAACAATATAATACCAAAGAATATAGACACCCGCATAGAACCAACAAAAAAAGCATAAAATGAAACCACTAAAACATTCCCTCTTTCTCGACAATGAGTTCCCTTGCTTGTGATATTTAATTTACAAAGATTGTCAATGAGACATTTGAGTATAGAGCAAGTCATGGTCAATGAGTGGAGAAAAGGAACAAAACATACGAGAGTGCACACCCCATTAATCAAAGGCCAGCCACAACCCCCTGAGCTTAAATCGATTGCTGGAGTGAGACGGACATGGGCATGGTCAAAAAATTGACCATGACCATGTCTGTCTGATTCCCTAATATTCAGGGAATTAGTAATCGACTTAAGGATGCCCGACAGATCCCAAGAGAAGAACCTCCTGACCTTTCTCGTAGATAGAGGATTGAAAGTCGAGATCTTGCTTTTACCTCCAGGAACCGAGCTCCAAAACAAAAAAATTACATGAATGAGACGCCACGCCCTCCCCACCTGCAGTTTAGGAGCCCTGCAGCTCGTTGCTTCAGCATTAAATCTTACCATGCATTGTGCCACATCACTATCCTCATATCACATGTGAGTGTAAGGGTTGAGCCTCCCTCCAACCCTGTTACCAATCCTCTCATGCATGAAGAAAATCCTAAAAAGGATGATGACCTCTATTGCACCGTGATTGGGAACACAGGGTATAATGTTTTTTTTTCTAAGTTAAGGCTAGTTCTATATTAATAAAAGTAAAAATATTTACATGAATTACATCTTCCGAGGAGGCCGAGGCCAGTCCTCAAACAGCAGAAGCTGGACCTTACTATCTGATTGCTGAAACTGAGAAACAAAATACAATCCACAATGATTTTTTCTGGGCTTCAGACAGGCTGGACTGGAACTAACAAAACCACTAATGATGCTGGCCAGACATAACCAGTGTACACTATTGTCTCTAATACAAAAAAATCAGACTATAATAGCTTGAGATTGACAAACGTGGATGAACTGAGACCTTAGACTGAAATAGACTGAAGGAGAAAACATCATAAACATAGACATAAGCGCCAAAAAACAAGACAGAGCACCCGGTGAAGTTTAGGCTGGGCGACTTGGCGACGCTGGCTGTGTTCCTTTGTCCGGACTGGGCGAGTCAAGCCAGATGACGAGCCCCTCCCCTTCCAGAAACGGCTCTCCCAAGCTTGGCTGAGCGTGGCCCCCGTGCGCTTCCCTTTCCATAACTGAGTTGTGAGGTGGCAGAACCTCCTGAACCGAAACAGCTTGACCCGAAACCTCTTGAGCCGCGGCTTCCTGTACCAGGGCGTGCTGAGCCGAAGGTTCTCTGTTGCGGTGAGCTTTATACACTAGGCCGTTCATGTCCCCCAGTAGAATTTCACTATCCTGGACGCTTGCAGAGGCAGGAGAGATCGAGGTGTGGTCTCTAGGCTCCTCCTCAGAAATGTAGACCGTGAGGTTAATTACCACCTCTGGCCTGATGAGCCGACTAGGGAACCTGAGTCGAAACGTCTGGTATGTGCCTTGCGGGACAAGGCTTTCCTGCTCAGAGCTGGGGGATGAGGGTGGAGCAGAAGCCATCGAAGAAATTGAATGCAATTCTGCAATATCAGGGGCAACCCGAATGCCGGACATCCCTCCTCGTCGAGGCACACCTCTGCTACGCGGCATGGCGTGTAAGTCCAAAGACCTCAAATGCTCCTCTACCCCTTGAGTTCTAGAGACCAGAGTATCCCAGCTCGGCACACCAGCAGCAGTTGGACAATTCTGGTTGTGAATTGACATGGTTATTCTCATATAAGGAGGAGCATCCGTTAGCATCGTGAGAGGATGGCGGCGAACCATAAACTAGGCTGGCATCGATTGCAGAGCTTTCATGCTCGAATTGAATGGGCCGTCCCCTCGGCTCTGTCTCACATCGTCTCCGTCTGCAAGTCGCATTAACTTATAACCTCGTCTGCCGGCCTCCGCGTACAGGTGCCGTTCAACTGTCCGCAGCCCAGGTGGCGTGGCGTGTGTCATGCTTAATGTCAATTAAAAGCACCCGCATCTGGGTAACACAGGGTATAATGTTATTCAAAGGGTTTTTGAAAATTACTATTTAATAATAGGAAATAAAACTTATAAAGGAAAAATATTCATACTAATAAGTAAAGAAAAACAATAATTATATTAGTAAGACAATATTAATTATTATTATTATTATTATTATTTATTAATTAATTAATTATAATTAATTATTAATAATGAATGAATCAACTATTTAATCATTCATTAATAAATAAATGAATTAATTAAATAATTAACAACATTTATATTAACAAATATAATTAACAATATTTAATATATTAATTTACCATATTAGATTTATAACAATGTATTAACAATATTGTTATTAATTTAGCATAGTAGATTTATAATATAACATATATTAAGTTACACTTATGGTGTATGTCAACCACATTTATTAATGTGATTGTGCTAGTAGTAATTATGACTGGTAAAGTAACTTCAATCTAGATGAAACAATATGTCGCAAACCATTTTTCCTGTTTACAACACAATTTTGTTAATATTTGATAAATACTTAGATAATTATCTATTTTTCTTTCAGAAAATGAATATATGGGAACAGCAATATCTATCTCCTAAAAACAATAATCTTGTATTTATAACACAATTGAGAGTATAAAAATAAGGTTATTTTAGCCTTTGATGTAGGAGCATATATTATTTTGTATTTATTTATTTATTTAATTTGGAGAATCTTAGAAAAATTCCAGATTTTATGGAAACTTCTAGAATTTGCAGTAGATTAAGTAGTTATGATAGGTTCTTATAATTAAGAGGATTTATCTGGACTTCCTCCAAATATTTATTGGAAGTAATGCTTCCATGTCATGTGTGGTTGTCTTCATGAATCCCTAGGCTTCAATCTAGAAAAAGTTGTTTTCTTATGTATGAGTTGTAATAGTTATCTAAACTTGTCATGGTGAATAATCTATATACTCTAAATATGTACCGATTGAAATCAATAAAATATCATGTGTGATATTTTATGTGTTATGGCTCTCTATCTTTTCTCTAATATGGTATAAGAAGATGTGAGAGTTGTGGGAGCTAATAGTGTTTGGTTTAATGTTTGTGTGAGAAAAATTCTTGTTCATGTGTGTTGTTTGTTCAGTGGTGTTGAAATGCTGTGATATACTTGTTTGCAGCAAAGTTGTGGAGAACCTTCTTTTATTTCTGCTGTGGATCAAGGTGGCCAACAAAAAAAATCCAACCTGATTTCAAAGATCGGGGAGGTACATTGAATATTTAAGGAGGTATCGGGGGTATAATTGCTGCCTAGATCTGTTCCCTGCAACGCTTACAGAAAACTTCCCTCCAAGTGTTTGGTCAAGTCAGAAGTTGTGTATCTATCACTGTTTTTTCAAAATAGATCTATTTGGTTATTGTGTGTGGGTTCATGATCATGAGGAGGAAGTCGTGGATATTCTAGAACCGATTGGACCTAATCCAATATTCATGTGATCAAGCTCTTTCGATACACACCCCAAGAGGAAGAGGGCCGCCACCATGTCATCTTCGTCGTAGGAGAATGATTGTCGGAAAGGCGAGAGTAATGGGAAAAACATGCAGAATGTGGTGGCATTCACCTACTAGACAAAATTTAGGGGCAGAGACCGTGTCGTGACTCGTAGCTGTTACATGGTGCAAGAATTTAATGGGTCGAGGGTGCCTGTGCGTCCCAGTTGCTGAACCAACGAGCAATATTCTCTGCAGAGTAGACATGAAACCCTTGGAATTTGTGCGGAAAAAGTCTGAATTCTTTCAGCCCTTACATGATGAGCATTACAAGATAAGGCATCGCTCAATTATCTATATAGTGCCCGGAGGATATTACCATTGTCGATTTGGCTGCTTTTCTTATAAACATGGCGGAAGGCCTTCTCTTTCCACTTGCGCCGTGAGCCATTCAGTGAGGTCACGTGGAGAAAATCCTCATTTTTTAAGAAAAGTCTCGCCTTTGTTCGAATGGTTTGATTCATTCATATAATGGGACATGAAATCTTATCACATGTTTCACTATTCACACTACGAAGGGTTTGACATGACTATTTTATAAGCCGTGTGGTAGATCTTTAATGATTCTGGCAGCTCAATGTGTTTTGAGAAGATTGTGTGTGAAATTTTGTTGAGGTTTGTGGTAGTTTTATTGCTATGTTATCAATTGAAGATTGTGTGTGGTGGGTTCTTATTTTTGTGTGTAGAAGAAAAGAATGAAAGAAAATTAAATGATGTAGAATTATAAAGAATAGATTAATTATTTAACAGATTAATGTGACTTACATTGCTCCCCAGACTATTAGGTACAGATAGCTTTTAATAAGGTTAAGTTAGTGTGACTTGTCTGAGAGCATTACAAGCTATTTTATAAGGTCAAGTTGTAGAATTGTCTGTTGAAGACATTCTGTACCTAGAATGTTATCCTACATAACTGATGAAGACGAAAATAAGACAAATTTTAATATTACTAATAGTATAGTTAAGGTAGAGGAATTCCAAATTCCTCTTAGGAATAAATTGTAGTTACATTGTTTTATTCTAAGAGTTGTGGTCACACAAAGAATGTCAAGCCCATGGTGATATAGGATGGTTAGAGTTAATGGCATCTAAGTGTGACATACTAATTAAGGTGTTTGATTAAGTTCCTTCTCTTGACATACTAAAATTGGATATCTTATTTTTGTTGTTTTCAATAAATAGATGAAAATTTATTAGTTATATAACCTAATAAAAGAAACATAAATATTGTTTATGATGTGATATATGGTTAAGTGAATATGAATGTAATGTGAAACATGGAAAACAATTTAAACAAATAATTGTAGAAATATGTTCATCATGAAATGTGTTCGAAAACATATTTTGAACAATTTTACTAGTACAATTAAACTGTCACCATCTAATTGAAGCGACATTGTATAAAATTAAATTTTATGTCATTGTAAAAAAATATGGAAAAAATGAAAATATAATTTAAAGAAAAGAAAAATATGATTTTTTTTAATAATAAATTAGATTCTATAATATTAAAAAGATGATTATAAAAAAAAATCCCCGCACAAGGCCAATGACAAAATCCTATATGTTATACTAGTAAATTACATCTAATATTTTCAAAAAACTAAATAAGGTTAAAACATATGTATAGATTATATTATGAAATTCACATAAAAGATAATAGTTTCAAAGGTGGATGATAATATATATTATTAATAAAAAAAAATTATAAATAGATCCACACACTTGATCCACACGTGGTTACAAAGAATTGGTTCCGTGTCCTTATTGTTGGAATTCCATTCCTTTGTAGGAATTTTGTTGCATGTCCTTATTGTTTGAATTCCATTCATTTTTAGGATTTTTTCTTCTATGGGAGGAGTTTTATAAAAACTTTTTCATTCATTCCTCCATAGAGAAATTGTGCAAATCATTGTAGCTAACCTTCTCAAATTAAAAACGAGAATGGAAATGAAATAAGTTTATCTTTTTCTAATCTTCAACGTAAGTTATCTATATGAACTACAACTTTAAATAAAATTTCAAGCTTCTTAGAGTATGCATGATTAGTGTTTCCCATTATTAGGGAACCCCATAAAATTAGGCATGTTCTATGTGAAGTAGTTATCAAGATCGCTTAAGTCATGATATAGTAATATCAGTTAAAAATAATTAATATTATTTTATATTAATGGAGAAAATGGTTACATTGTTGTAACGTTCTCCCTAGTTTAGGATTAGTTCCTAAAGTTTAGGGGTTTGGGTGCAACTTCCTAATTCCTAGTATTGTATTTAATGATGTAATATTTCATTGATGAATAACAGAGTGTACAAGAGTGATCTCTCTGTTTTTGGTGAGTGTAGTCTCCAGGTGCAGGCCACACCTAAGAGCTACATCTCTTTCTTTTCAATTCTGTTCACATTTTATCTTGGTATCAGAGCTCAAAGTGGGTGAGCCTGATCTTTTGTCACCTTGTGGCTGAAGTGCCTTTTTTGTACCTAGCTTACCTATGTGTTAGAATTGCCTGTGTGGCAGAATTGCCTGTGTGGCTGGAAGTGCCTTTGTGGCCGTGTGTACACAAGAGCTCTGTGCTCAATTGAGCAGGTGGACTGCAGAACACCTCGCTCGGACTCAGATATTTTTTTTTCTGAGTGGAGAGGATATTGGCGTGCTTTTTGCGCTGACAGAAGCGCCAGGAGGGGGAATTAGCGCGGATTATGTGAGATTAATCGCGCCAGAGCAGAAATTAGCGTGGAATTTAAGGAGGAAATTGCGCCAGAGCGCCAGAACGTCCAATTGGCGTGGAATTTAAGGAGGAAACCGCGCCAGCAAAAATCACTCGCACCGATTTTTAATTGGCGCGGATTTTTCGCTCGGGATCGCGCCAACACAAAGAGGATTTTTCACACGCTGATTGAGGACGCGCCAATCTTCCTTCAAGGGGATCTGCGGGAAGCCTCAACTTCGTTTGGCGGTTTGAAAGGGGTGCAGATCGGCGAAGTTGCAGATCTATCCGGGAGAGGCAGATCGGATCAATTTTTTATCAGATCGGATCTTCGGCTGTATTGAAGACGCCGAATTTGCTCATTGGAGCGGGATTGCCAGACACTGTAGATCGGATCCAGAGGTGACAGATCGATCTAACAGGTATTGTTTTTTTTTTGGGTAGATTCAGCATGAGTAATACAATGGAATCTTACCTTAACGAGTCTGGTAAACTTAATGGATCTAACTTCACAAATTGAAAGTTTAAGATCCAAACCTTGCTCGAGGGTGCGAATGCTTGGTCCATAGTTACAAGCGATGAGCAGAAGCCGAATGGAGGGCCACAGGAGCAAGATTGGGAAAAATGAGAGAACAAGGCCAAAGTCTTGTTGAAGATGTCTGTGAAAGACAATGTTATTGCACACATCAGAGACTGTAAAACGTCCGCGGACATCTGGACGAAAATCAGAAGTCTGTATGAGACCCATAATACGAGCAGAGTCTTGGCACTTAAAAACAAGCTATTTTCAATGAGGATGGACGAGAGGGAGACTGCTACTGCATTTGTTGTACGAATTAAAGATGTGAAAGACGGATTGGTGGCCATTGGAGTGGTGGTGTCTGATGAAGATCTTGTTGCAATCACAATGAACGAGATGCGTGATGATTTTCAAACGTTCATCACTGGAGTGTCGGCAAGGGAGAAAACGCCGTCATTTGATGATCTCACTGGGATCTTGCAGCAAGAGGAGGAGCAGTGGCAGAACTTGAACCCCAAGAGTGATGATCTTGCACTGAAGCCGAAACGACGATCATCCAAAGGAAAGCAGTCACAGCAGCAATCAAAGCAGAAAGGAGGAACATCACATAAGAATCTGCATTCTCATAAAGGTATGCTTGCAAATCATTCTGAAAAGAAGTGTTATTATTGTGGAAAGACAGGTCATATACAGAGAGAATGTTATAAGAAGCAGGCTGATGATGCAAAGAGGAGGCAGACAAATGCAAAGCACAAAGGATACTTTGCTGAAGAAGAAGACTTCAGTCATGAATTTCGACTATTCACAATCGACTGTGCCCTTTCAGAATCTAATGAAGATGACATTTGGTATGTTGATTCCGGAGCATCCTCTCACATGACAGGTAAAAATGAATTTTTTGATAGTCTTGAAGAAAGTATTAATGGATAAAAAAATATATCTAGGAGATGATAGTGGATACGAGATTAAAGGTCATGGGGTGATTTCAGTTAAGTTACCAAATGGAAAAATTAGTCAGCTTACAAATGTTTTATATGTACCTGGAATTAAGAAAAATCTGATATCTGTATCCATGATGGTTGATCAAGATATGCAAGTCGAATTCTTCAAGACTCATTGTGTGATAAAGGATTGCAGGAATGAAATAGTTGCAACAGGCATGCGAGTTGGAAGCCTATACAGAATGGATGCAGAAAGAATACCAAAGCAAGCCATGGTTGCAGGAGGATCGACATTCGAACAACTCTGGCATCAGAGGTTCAATCATTTGAATTTGCAGGACCTCATGTTATTGCAGAAGAAAGGTATGGTCGAGGGACTCCCTATCTTTCGTAATATTCAGTTAAATTGTGATGGTTGTGTCTTAGGAAAAATGCATAGAGAACAGTTTCCTGTGCATGATAGGAGGAAGGAAACAGATGTTTTAGAACTAGTTCACATTGATGTATGCGGTCCTATGCAGATAAGGTCGCTAGGAGGAGCATACTATTTTTTGTTATTTACTCATGACTGCACTAGATATTCATGGGTTTATTTTTTGAACAAGAAAAGTCAGACTTTCCAGTGCTTTATAGAATTTAAAACCTTGGTGGAAAAGCAATTTGGTAAGAGTATAAAAATTCTCCGATCTAATCAAGGGGGAGAATACAAGCTAAAGGAATTCATGAAATTCTGCAAATCACACGGGATTGTTCAGCAGTATACAGTGCCACACACACCACAGTAGAATGGAGTTGCAGAGCACAAAAACAGAACCTTGGTCGAGTGCACAAGGAGCATGTTACAAGGTAAGGGTCTGTCTAATAGCTTTTGGGCAGAGGCTATTAATACTGCTGTATATTTGAAGAACAGAAGTCCTACCAGGTATCTTGGCTTCAAAACCCCTTTTGAAGCTCTATATGGATTTAAACTAGCAGTAAACCATCTAAGAGTATTTGGGTCAAAAGCATTTGCCCATATACCCAAAGTTGATAGGAAGAAATTAGATCCTAAAGCTGTGAAATGCATCTTTGTTGGTTATGGCACATAAATTAAAGCATATAAATTATACAATCCTGAGTCTCGTAAGACATTTGCAAGCAGGGATGTAGTGTTTCATGAACAGGTACAAGAAGGGAAGGATGACGTTGATGATGATTGGCACATTCCATTGTTGTTGGAGGAAAGCAGCGAAGATGAAAGAGAGCAGGAGAAGAAAGAAGAGCAGAAAGAAGAGCAAAAAGAAGAACAACAAGAAGGTGATAATGCAAGCCCAGTTATAGCAGAAGAAAACAAATTTGAGGTAAGTCCCCTACCAAGAAGGTCAGCTAGGAAGACTCAATTACCATTAAAATTGAGAAACTATGCTTTGATGTCAAAGGTTTTGAACATTGTAGAACCCTCTAATTACAAAGAAGCTAGTCAATTTAAGGAATGGAGAGCTGCAATGAATGAAGAAATGGAATCAATTCTTAGAAATGATACTTGGGATTTAGTTGAACAGCCTAAGAATAAAACACCCATTGGATGCAAATGGTTGTTTAAACCAAAAATGAATGCAGACAAAAATATAGATAAGTTAAAAGCTAGGCTGGTTGCAAAAGGATATTCACAGCAGGAAGGTATAGATTTTGATGATACTTTTGCACCTATAGCAAAGCTGAATATAATCAGAATGCTTATTGCTTTAGCTACTAAATGTAATTGGAAATTACACCAGCATGATGTTAAATCTACATTTTTAAATGGTGATTTAAAAGAGGAAATTTACTTAGTACAACCAAAAGGATATGTAAAGCAGGGGTAGGAACATCTGGTTTGCAGATTGAAAAAGGCTTTATATGGTTTAAAGCAAGAACCCAGGTCTTGGTACGAAAAGGTTGATTCTTTCTTTGTAGAGTATGGTTTCCATAGAAGTTTAAATGACCCAAATTGGTATACCAAGTAGAATAATCAGGGGCAGATTATTTTGATTTCTCTGTATGTGGATGACATGATTATAACAGGAAATGCAGATGATTTAATTAGAGGAATCAAAAGGATTATGGCACAAGTTTTTGACATGAAGGATCTCAGAAGCCTTCACTACTGTCTGGGATTAGAAGTATTCAGGGATACTGGGAAAACTTTTCTTACCCAAGGGAAGTATGCCGGAAATCTATTGGAAAAGTTTGGTATGGATCAGTGTAGAGTAGCAGCGACACCGTTGCAGCAGAATCTGAAATTGAACAGTGATGATGGCACTAAGGAGGTTGATGCCACAATGTAGAGACATCTGGTTGGAAGCCTAATATATCTTACAACAACCAGACCTGACTTAGCATACTCTGTTAGTGTGTTGAGCCAGTTTATGTCGAAACCGCTTGAAAGTCACTGGATAGCAGCAAAGAGCGTGTTGAGGTATCTTTGTGGTACTGTTAATTATGGTATTTTATACACTGATGTATCTGATGTTACTCTAGCAGGTTTTTTAGACTCAGACTAGGCAGGTAACCTGGATTATCGGAGGTCCATCACAGGTTATGCATTCAACATAGGTTCCGGGGTCATAGCTTGGAGCAGCAAGAAGCAGAGTACTGTAGCCTTGTCTTCATGGGAAGCTGAGTATCAAGCATTGTGTGCAGCAATGTGTGAAGCGATCTGGTTGAGAAGGCTTCTCAAAGATGCAAGAAAAGAACAGAAGAATCCCACTTCCATCAAAAGCGACAACCAGAGCACCATTAAATTAGCATACAATCCATTGTTTCACAAAAACACCAAACATATAGACACTCAGTTCCATTTTGTTAGAGAGAAAATACAGTCTAAAGAAATTGTTGTTGTATATTGTAAAACTTGTGACAATGTGGCTGGTATTTTCACAAAGCCTCTTGCACGAGTGAAATTTGAATTGTTTAGAAAGATGCTAGGAGTCTAGGAGAACCCTTTCTCCATTAAGGGGGGGAGTTAAAAATAACTAATATTATTTTATATTAATGGAGAAAATGGTTACATTGTTGTAACGTTCTCCCTAGTTTAGGATTAGTTCCTAAAGTTTAGGGATTTGGGTGCAACCTCCTAATTCCTAGTATTGTATTTAATGATGTAATCTTTCATTGATGAATAACAGAGTGTATGAGAGCGATCTCTCTGTTTTTGGTGAGTGTCGTCTCCAGGTGCAGGCCACACCTGAGAGCTACATCTCTTTCTTTTCAATTTTGTTCACATTTTATCTATATCATCAAATATAAATATGATCTAATAAACATAAGAGAATGTGAAGTCATGCCCATTGAAAATTGTACCAACGATCATATTTGGTTTATTTCTGGTTAATACAATTAACCTTCATTAACATAAGAAAATTAATTTAATCTTTCTTTTAGATAGTGTACATAATGATAATATCGTAAAATTTACCTTATTTGTTCAATGATCCTCTCGATGATCCTCTTGATTAAATTCAAAATTCTAAATGATTGTGTTATACACATTCTCATCATTTCAGAATAGTTATGATATGTAAGATTCTTTTTGAATGCACATGTTTATGTTTTCATATGACAATACTCTATGTCTCATCATAATAAATATCAAGTTTCAACAAGATCTAATATCATCCTTTCCAACATACTTTAGTGAAATACAATTTCATTTTGGCAATTGTATTATGTGTCTAGTTAATATCTTTTCAAAAAAAATAATGAAATTTAAATATTCTTTTTAAACAAAATTTATTTATTTTGAATCTATATTGTAAGAAATTGTGATCAAGTATACAGTTTGGTGTGAAATAATATAGGATGAAATTGAAATATTAGAGAATAAAATGTGAAAATGTATTACTTATTTAAGGGAATTATGGTATAGGTGTAAAATGGATTTACAAAGTTAAATATGATAGAGATGGCTTAGTTGAATGGGATATGATAAGACTAATGGTGAAATGTTACTAGAAAAACAAATTATAAGAGGTAATGAAAGTTTTCCTCGTAGTATATCATTTAAAACATTTAACGCTTTAGGAATAACATTAGCATTATAAATGTTGTTTAGATGCAATTTTCAAACTGTTTATCAAACCTAACTTTTTATATGTTTTATAATGAAAGTGTGGTGAAGCATAATATTTGAATTGACAGAAGAGTGACATAGGGTTTTCATTGAATTGAACATGTTAAATTCTTGTGCATTCATAGAATCCTAAAAATTAGGACACTATACTTATAGTTGAGTTCTTGTGCCTCTTATTTTTGTATTTCTCCTTTTTATTGTTAATTGGATGGATTTTAATTCTTTCATAGTTTAAAAATATAAAATCTTATAGTTACTCTTGTTACTTGCCACAAGGGAAACCAAACCAATAATAATAGAGATGTTATAAAGTTCATATTTCTCTCAAGAGTTCTCAATATAACGTTTCCACATAACTAACTCTAGAACATGACACACAACTGTCCATGTCAACATATAAGTTACAAAAAATAACTCGATATAGAAGACTATCCACAACTATGCAACATAGAAAATATTAAAGTGAAATTCTCAAAATATAGGCATCAACATATTATAAACATGGGATGTCATAATTCATTAGAGGAAATTGCAAAGGAAATATCTCGACTACTCAATCCTATTGATGACTCCCTCTGACATCAAATATGCATATCTATATTCCCCAACTGAGTGTCCATACTAACTATACTGGTGAGCCTTGGTATTGCGCCAAGAGTGTTGCAACTTCCAAGGACTCCTAAACTCTATTTATCAACCCGGGGTTCATGCAAACTTATAGGTGATAGTGTTGTATGAATAGTAGATGGGATTCTATTCATGTCGCCCTCAACTAGGACATTTGATCAATAGTGCTCCAAGGTCATTCCTCCTACTGAATTAGAATGAAAACTAGCTAATAAAGGTGGAAATTAGAAGCTACATCTAACTATGAAAAAGGAAATTCCATTAACTTCAACTTGCAAATGCTATTGAATCATTTCATGTAAAGGTAAGAGCTAAACTACTTTTAGAAATGAAACTACATTATCTTCCAATCATCCAGCTAGTTATCAAATTTACTTGTAGATAAGAAGCTAACCTACCAAACCATAACTCAGTATTCTATGTACCATTTAACTAGCCCACACTTGCATATAAATCAATGATCTATTTGTGCCAAATTTGTGATCAAGAAACTAACAATATTTTGTTTTTGTAGTGAAGAAAAAGGAGAATTTGGAGTGGCCTAGAATCTTCCCTTGATCATGAAGTCACAGCTAGGGGTCAACGTCCTTCTAAACTAAGTGAAAATTGCAGAAAAGGTCAAAACTGGTATAGAAATAAGCTACTACAAGTCTGCTATAGGTGCCCTGCATTGCTACAAGAAGGCCTATAATGATACAGGAGAGCTATTGAGATGGTTTTAGAGGTGGAAATTATGAGTTCAAGGTATGAAAAGGTGGACGTAGGTTGAGGTATATGAGTGAAGGGTGGTAAAATCCCCTATCCAAGCCCGAAGCCTTTTGGAGGCCTATTTTGCACTAGGAGGGATGCTCTCATGATCCTAGGAAAATGATCTCATGAACATAAATTTTAAGACAAAACTTGGGGTTCACAAGAGAAAGTTATGAAGTTCAATATGGAGGTGGTGGAGGTGACAATTCATGTAGATCCAAAAATCCCTAAGATAATCACATGCATATAACCATTTATCATTGAAAAAATGAAATATCTAGTAGTGGAAAATATGAGTTGAATTTAAATGTTGTCTAATCTATGCCAAAAATCTGATATAAGCAATAAACCAACTCATAAGGTACAACAAGAATATGCAAAACAAGATGACTAACACAAATATTCTTCCACTAAATTATAAACATAATACTTTTGGATTGTGGTAGTGTTGATCAAAAAAAATGTCCTCCATCAACAATAGGGGAGACCACCTAATCGAGAACTTAAGCCAACTCCTTTTTCATTGAAGATGGTGGTTTTGAGTGGTTATGGGTCCAATGACCCTGTCATCTACGTCTAAGATAAACATAACCTAATACTAATCGAACAAAAAATAATAGTTAATATATCCACATCATACTATGTTACATTTCCTTTATATCGATCTTTAAAGATGTAAGTGAAAGAAGTAAATAGACACAAAGATTTGGTCAATTTAAAAAGGATGATCAAACTGAAATTAAATGATTTATTTTCCTCTTTGAGGGAGGACTTCATTAAACGTAAGATGTAAATGCAGAACTAATTTAGAAAACATATCTCAAACTAGAATGGGATAGCCCTGTCCTAATTCGAGAGCAAGATAACTAAAACAAGGGGAATGAATGGTTTATGAATGAATTGACAATTATTATTCGATTATGAATTCCAAAATAGATTGAACTCATAAAAGTTTAAAACAACTATGTAAATGAATCTACTTTAATAAATAGTTATTAAGGTAAGTCCATCTACAAGCCTGAATTCATTTCAAACATAATTCATTATAAAATTTGTATTAATCAAAGGAAATAGTTCATCTCAATTAGTACACATAAAAGAAAAATACATTTGTAAATGAATAATAAATAGTTATCATTCACCAAAAGTACAATTCAATGAATTAAGTATGATTTTGATCTCATTCTGCCTCTTGGAGATACCTCTTACAAGACTTCAGCAACATATAACAATATAACTCAATAGTATTATTAGAGATCAAAGAAACATACTACTTAGGATGTAGATCAAAACTAATTATAAAAATTTGACATAAATATTATAATTTAAGGTTCCAGTAATAGTATAGAAGAAATAAAATTCATTAAACAATGCAAAAATTACATTACAAATGCACAGTATTGGAGCAACTCATACCTATACTAAAACTGCCTGCAATAGTGCAAAGTAATTATAACAGAGCGAGAAACCCTCTTTTAGTCTCCACAATAAATCTCTCTATGATAAACAAAAGTGCATGGGCACAAATTAAATCATAGAAGATACCCATTGTTGTGGATCATGACCTCCCCACCATGGATCAAATTCAAGGGTATTTATACAAGATTTTTGAAGCCAACAATTTCCCCCATTCTCTCAACAACAAAATCTAGAGGCATTCTTCACCTGGCTGAAACTAGATTGTTTTAGTTGAACGCGTGCCAAATTTGGGAAATGTTTACACTACTCAAACCAATTGCCTCTGTTTCCAGCCCAAGGATGTTATTGTTCATGGCTTGTTATGGATTTCATTACAGCAATTGAGTTAATTTTGAAAATTATTTTCCACATGGCAGGAGGCTTTTAGAAGCATGGACCGATCACGACATTATGTCTTGTTACCCAAATCACATAGGAGATTAGAGATTTATTATTAAAATACGAAAACATATATTAAACTATAAAAATGTGGTGAACTATACTTATGCCAAGAGAGCCTTTTAAATTAATTAAGTGGATTTTACTTATAGGTGGGAAGAGTTGAGTGGTATCAGAGGTAAGCTCATTGAAAATTTTAAAAGGAGAAAAAACAAAATATGTGTGATGTTGGGCAACTTCATTATCGAGAGGATACGATATCGTATTCAACACCCTTTAATAACTTTATCAGATCCATTATATCGTAGTTCTTGTATCAAAAATTTGATATTGGGGGTTTTACAATTGTTGCCATTTAAAAGTTTCAATATATGAGCAAACATGATATTCTGATTGGATGATCATTAATATGCATATTGGGTCTGACTTATCAGAGACAAGAAGATATCAGAAGCCGAATGGGGAGGCACATTGGGATATCAACGATAAGAGAGATATGAATATAGAAGATCGGAGATGAGAGGGATATGATTATTGAAGATTAGAGATTATAGGGATATGATTATCGGAGATCATAGATCAAAGGGATTGACATATTGAAATATCAGAGAGGAATGATAGCAAAATTTTTTCAATATGTCTCGAAAGTAAATCTCTCATACGAATTACCTCCAATATGCGAGAGCGGAAACAATGACGTGGAATGTGGGTCCTTCAACAAGGCTTATAAATTATAATGGCTTTATATAATGGTCAGACTTTGTTTATATGATATGTTTGTTTTAATAATCCAAAGTCTACAAAAAGTGTTTTCCACATACATATTTCAAATTTCATATGCCTCCCATGCCACTTATATGGATTGAATATTATATTATTTTATTGCAACAAAATTAGTTGTATTATGAATCGAGGTTTTGACATCGATGAATTCTAAAAGTGTTACTCCAATGTCAAATCACTAATATCTCTGATATATTATAACCACTTGCTTAATTGTTAAGGCTTAAATACTATGAGAACTTATTGGTATCAGTGGCTATTTGATTCATTAATATAATTAATTAATATGTTCAAAACAAAACCTTATTTACAAAGTTTATTAAAAAACAAACTTAATCAAACTTAGGCAAAGTATAAAAATAAAACAACTATAAATGAAAATAAAATTAAACTTGAAATGAATCAATCACACTCAAAGCCTACATTTAATGCAAAAGAGGGTCCCCATGTCTATTATGATAGGATAAAATGAGGGTGTTGTGTTTTAACTACAACAATGGTGACACACTAGGGAGAAGTAGTTATCTCTGTCGTAAAGATACAAAACCTAGTTTAAAAAATGAAGGAATTGTAATTATATAATTTGAAATTCTCAAATTTAGATATCCTAACCATTTTCTCCTTATTATATGTTTTCAAATAAATATATATACCATTATCGTTCATGAACTTGTAAAAATTTAACCCATGAATTCAGTGTTTCAGTAAATTTATATATATAATAGACAGCTTAGTTGGGCATCAGTTTTCGAGTAAACAAGCTAATCAAGAAAACATAGTATTAATTTAACTTGCATATCACGGGCATGGCCACTATTAGTAGCAGGCATCTATAATCTTGACAAGGATTCCTTTTAACACTTTTTGATGCTAGTGTCTCATCTATTAGGAATAAATGTATAGCTGCAAAATATCATCTAAAACTTATTTAAATGCCAGATTAGGATCATTGTCTTAGCTTGTTAAGTAGCTAAAGAAAATTCCATTCATGAGATATAACATGGTGAATAATAAGGCTCATTATGAGACTTCTTGTCTCTCTATGTTGTGGTTGAAAGCCATTACCTAGGCTCGGTCACCAATAACGGTAATGTCACAATGTTAGAACTTATGATCATCATAGGTTAGCTCATGGTGAGACCTCATATCCTTGAATTGACCATTTTTATTTTTATTTTTAACTATGGTTACTTTTAATTTCATAGAGATTACTTAACAGATGGGGTGGTATACCACTCCTTAAGAGAAAGAGATGTCATAAAAAGCTTTAAGTTGACTATTGTTCACTTGACTAAACCTGTTCACCAAAAGAACTCATGACCTTAAGTAACTGTCATTAAATTTGTTTTAAATTATTCAAAGATAAGGGCTAAATGTATTTCGTCAACAAATAATGGAAAAATTTAAAATCAAAGAACAAAAAACTAGGGACTCTACTTGGTTAGAAAAGCTGAAAATGAACATAGAAGAAATCATTTTCATTGAACTGATCCTTAGAGATTAGGTTCCATTAATATAAATTAGAGCATAAAATTGACTCGCCCAATGATTATGCCAAGATGAAAGTGAAAAAATTACTCCATTTTATTGTGAAATGAAATAAAAAGACAATCTAGCTAAGTCTAAAATGCTTATCAGATTAGAATGAAGGCAATAGAGAAAATGAACCTTGAGATACATCTTATAACATAAATACATAATTCACATAAAAATGAGATTATGTTGATTTTATCTTGTAGGATGATTTTTTAATAAAGCTCTTTTGTTTGAAGGGATAGCTATTGATTTAGAGTTATTATTGTATGCTTTGACAGGGGTTTTCTTACTTTTGCAAATCTTGCTTAAGAATAGTGTGCAAGTCTTTATAGATCCAATTTTAAGAAAAAGCCTGATAATCGATTTCTTAGAGAAGAGAAAACTCATATGATGGTTGTTCTTCAAAAATGTTAGTTGCTAGCAAAGTTAAATGTACAAATCAAATCCATGGGAACCTGCAAGAAGAAAAACAAATATAAGAAACGAATAATGGTTAAAAGAGAAAATAAAAGTTGAAATAAAGCTCAAACTATATGAGGATAAACATATAAATTTGTACCTCGAATAATTCAATCATAATTTTACGTGATGAATCTTCATTTTCTCCCATGTATTAATCAAAGTTCAAAACCATATTCTTATTCAATTAAAAGCTATTTCTACACTACAAGTAATCCTAATCTAAAAATAGGACTAAGTCTAAGTGAGATCATGATTCCAATGTAACCATTCAAGTGCTTTATTTATTGCATGTACATACTAGTCAAAATTCAGTCACAAAAACACAATTGTAATAAAACCAAACAAAATAAAACTAAATTCATTACGTACATCTAATGTTAAGCTATGTACAAACATAAACTTATTTACAAATGACCTATTTAGAAACCATCTCTCTTGGAAAGTTCTCTCCAAAAAAATACGTATAGGAGAACGAAAGTATGGGTGAATACTTGTTAGAGATTTGAAATTGTGCAAAGGATAAGGTATCAGGTTAGATTGTGAAGGAATATTGTCAAGATTTAAATTTGAACAATAATTAGATAATTGAAATGAAATGAATATCAACTGAATTTGGAAAAGAAAAGTTTCCTGATATCCAGGATTAAAATTTCAAATAAATATGCATTGCCTTTATTTAATGCATCTCGACGGTGTTCAATGATGAGATATTGAACATGCTTGCATAAAAATTAGAAAAGGAAACATAACGAAGGAATCAAAAGAAAGAAAACATAACTAAATCACTATGAACATTAAAATTACAACATAACGTTACAGGGAAACTCTCGAACCTATCATTAAATTTAGTGATTGAATTGCTACTAAAAGGACATTCTAACAAAACTCTATAGGTGCAAGTTCCCAAAATCAAATCAGAATGAATTGCATTAGAAATTTGAAAAATAGGCTCATCAAAATTCTCAAAATTAAATTCATGTTCAGCAAAAGGAGACAATATTACAACACGTGAATCTTCATTAGATGAATTAGTTTTCAATATTAGTGCACTTACTTCTGGATGAAAATCTTTTCATCATCATCATGGTATTCATCATAAATTACCTCCTTCTCCTGGAAATTAGATGGTTGATCTGAACTAACAGAATGGTAAAATATGCCAAAGGGAGGTTCAAGAACAATGTCAATGACTAAAGAGTTATTATATCAATGAATGATAATTTCATTATTTTCAGAACTAGTGATAGAATTGTATTCAAGTGAAAGATTAAAATGTTCGTCATATAATGCAATCTAGTCTAAAAATATATCATGATAAAGAAAATAATGACTACTAGAATATAATGTTTGCTGAAAATATTCATCTTGACAATTCACAAGATCATTATAATCCTGGCTTAATAAGATTCTTTTAGTTGTGCAAGTAGAAATATGTTCTGATTTTTCATAATTTTCCTTAAGAGAAGAGAGATTGATATATTCATTATTTGAATATTATTTTTGATTAGGTTATATTGGGCCTACTTGTTGAGCAGGAGAATCATTATAAATTGTTTCAGTTACATCTTTAGATTCTTCATTTATATTTGAAATATTCATTTCAAAAATGAGAAAATGTATGTTGCAAATTTTCAAAGATAAAGGTTGTAATCTAATTTCAATGTTAAGTTCAACCTAAATAAAATGATATGCTGATTCAAGACTAAGTAATGAATTAGATGCATCTTGTTCTTCATTATTTGATTCACTATCTTCAGAATTTGAAGAAACAAAAGATAGGAAATGCTCAATCAAATCATCAGTTGAAGGTAGATGACATAATTAAATCAACAAAAAAGTGATGGAAATATGTTAGAAAATTCTTCTAAAGATTCATCATTATACATCAAAATATTATCCAATTCTAAACACAAATTATCATAGTTATAATGTTGATGCTCTTTTAGAAATACCTGCATAAAATGGTTCCAGGAATGAATTGATTTTGGTTGAAGTGCTTTGATCCATTTGTGGATTTGTCCTTAAAATGTCAGAGTAAACAACATGTACATCTCATTGTCATCACTAATAATGAAAGACTCACTTCTATCTAAAAAATTACAAAGATGATCTAAGGCAGAAAACTTACTCTCACCGTGAAACCTCAAATTAGACAACGAATCAATCTGCTTCTTGGTCATGCCCCTGGTAGGTTTGGATGAGCTAAACGAATGACTCAATGTATGAATTCATATAGGAGCCATGATTAGTTAAAAATATAAAAGTGAGAATTCACACCGACTAACTAGCTCAAGGCCCTCCATCTAGCGCCAAAAAATGTAGATCAACAAAAATATCCTCCGTCAACAATAGGGGAGACCACCAAGTCAGGGACATAAAACATCTCCTTTTCCATTGAATATGGTGATTCTGACTAGTTATGGGTCCAGTTACCCTGTCATATAATACTAACCTAAAACTAATATAACAATAATCTAATCTAAACTAAGATGTAATCTATCCACATCATACTATGTTACATTTCCTTTATATCGAACTTTAAAGATGTAAGTTAAAGAAGTAAATTGACACAAAGGTTTGATCAATTTAAAAAGGCTAACCAGACCACAATTAAATGATTTATTTTCCTCTTTAGTAGAGGACTTGATGCAAACTAAGATGTAAATGCCGAACTAATCTACAAAAAATCTATCTTGAAATAGAATGGGATAGCCCTCTCCTAATACGAGAGAAAGATAATTAAAACAGGGAGAAAGATTGGTTTATGAATGAATTCAGAATCAATATCTGAATATGAATTCCAAAATAGTTTGTAAACTAATAAAACGTTAAAACAACTATGTAAATGAATATACTTTAATAAATAGTTATTAAGGTAAGTTCATCTACAAGCGTGAATTCATTTTAAACATAATTCGTTATAAAATTTGTATTAATCAAAAGAAATAGTTCATTTCAATTAATAAGAAAATACACTTGTAAATGAATAATAAAGAGTTATCGTTCACCATAAGTATAATTCAATGAATTGAGTATGATTTCGATCTCATTCTACCCCTTGGAGATAGCTCCTACAAGACTTCAAAAACATATCATAATATGACCCAACAATAGTATTAGAGATCAAAGAAACATACTACTTAGGATGTAGGTCAAAACCAATTAGAAAGCTTTGACAAAAATATACAAGTCTAACAACTTGGTAATAGTACACAAGAATGAAAATTCATCAACAGTGCCAAAATTACATTACAAATGGATAGCCTTGGAGTAGCTCAGACCCATAGTAAAATTTCCTGCAATATTGCAAAGAAGTTATAATAGATCCAGGAACACTCTTCCAATCTCCACAATAACTCTCTTGTGTTAAATAATAGTGCAGATGCACAAATTAAATCATAGTAGACACACCCTGTTGTGGACCATGACCTCCCCACCATGGAATGCATTCAGGGGCATTTATATAGAATTTACAGTGCCAATAGTATCCCCTAATTCTCACAACAACCAAATTTGGAGGTTTTCTTTGGCACGCTAAAAATATATTGTTTTAGTTGAATGCAGGAAAAATTTGGGAAATCGTTACACCAATTGAGCCAATTGACATTGTTGTTGGTTGAAGGATCCATTAACTATTATTAGTCATGTCCTGTTATGGATTTCATCACAATAGTCAAGTTAATATTGAACAATATTTTCCACATGGTAGGGGGGCTCTAGAAGTGTGGACCAAGCATGACATTATGTATTGTTACAAAAATAATAGAGGAGATCAGAGCTTTATTAAAATAGTGAAAACATAGATTAAACTATAAAAATGCGTTGAACTATACTTATGCCAAGAGATCCTTTTAAATTAATTAAGTTGATGTTACTTATACATGGTAAGAGTTGAGTGGTAGTGGAGGTAATTTTATCAAAACTTTTAAAATGAGACAAAATGAAATAGTTGTGATATTTGGAAAATCCCTTTAATAAATTTATCAAATCCATTATATCGGAGGTCTTGTATCGAAGGTTTGATATGGCGGGTTTTACAATTTTTACCATTTAAAAGTTCTGATATACAATACAAGCAAATGCGATATTCTGATTAGACCATCGTTAATATGCATAGTGGGTCTGACTTATCACAGCCTTGTAGATATCGGAAGTTAGAGGGGGAGGTGGATTGTGATATCAGCGATTAGAGAGATATGAAGATCAGACATCAAATAACGGTGGGATATGAATAATAGCGATGGGAGGGATATGATTATCAGAGATCGGAGATCAGAGCGATTGGCATATCAGAATATCGGCAAGGAATCATATCGAAGTTTTTAAAATATGTCTCGAAAGGAAATGTCCGATACGCATTACCTCTGTATGCGAGAGTGGAAACAATGATGTGAAACATGGGTCCTCCAATAGGGTTTACTAATTACACTGCCTCTATATAATGCTAAGAATTTGGTTATATGATATGTTTGTTTTATTACTTCGAAGTCTATAAAAAGGGTTTGCCATATACATATTTTGAATTTAAGATGCATCTCATGCCACTTATATCGGTTGGATATTATATTATTTATTATGGCATAAGCCATTGTATTATGAATCATGGTTTTGACATTGAGGGATTCTAAAAGGGTTCCTTCAATGTCAAAGATTTTATATCTCCAATATATTATAACAACATTTTTAGTGATAAATTTTAAATCATATGGACACATCTTGGTGTCAAGGGATATTTTATTTACTAATCTAATTAATTAAGACTTATAAAATGAAAACTTATTTACAAAGTTTATTAACAAATGAACTTAATAAAACCTAGGCAAACTATAAAAATAAAACAAGAGTAAGTAAAAAGAGAATAAGACTTGAAATGAAAAAATCACTCTCAAACCCTACATGCAATGAACAAAAGGGTCCCCATGTCTATTATTATAGAATAAAATCGGGGTGTTGTGTTTTCACTACAACAGGTTATAAATCCTTCTATTCATGCTCCCATGAGAGAAATGAGGTTGAGGTTGCAATCACATATTTTTGATAGATTATTATCTAATGAAATGCAAAAAACTAATAAGAACTTTGAACTAAAAAGAGATACAAATACACCAGAGTGTTATGAAACCAGCTCTCAAAAAGATAGAAAAGAGAGATGAACACCTTAGAAATAAGCCTCTTTGAGGGGGAAACATCCTTTACATTACACAAATGAACAATTCTTGGATGATTCAAATGACAAAACCTCCTTTCTATATATAGGAGTCTAAGGGGTCACAATATAACCAATCTGACCTAACAATAATAATATAAACGCACAAAAATAATAATGGAGGGATTCTATGGAGCACAATAATAACAATATGGGGATAATAGAGGCACAAAAATAACAATAAGGGATATAATGAAAATAGTAATGGGGGAATCACTAGTATTATAGGGACCTAACATGTGCCTATCCTTCAAAAAAGTGTTGTCCTCAATGCTTGAGTAGTTCTGGATGCTTCTGTATAAAATTCTCATCCTCCCATGTGCAATCTTCAACGGTTAAGTTCTTCCACTTGATGAGATACTCTGAAATTGATCGATTTTGTAGCTGTCAAGTTCTTGTTTCTTTGACTGCTTCAGGTTCCAATATGATTTTTCCTTCCTCATCAAGTTCTGGCAATATTGTTCGAACTAGAAGCTTGTCACCTATAACCTTCTTTAAGCATGAAATGTGGAAAACTGGGTACACTCAAGAAGTTGCAGGAAGCTCCAATTTGTATGCCATAGTACCTATCTTTTGCAACAACTTGTACAAACAATAATACTTTGGTGATAATTTATTATCCTTCTTAGCTTGCTTGAGGAACATTTTTTTATATGGTTGTAGCTGTAGGAATACCCAATCACCTACATCAAAACTTCTTTCGCTGCGATGTCGATCTACCTATTGTTCCATTCTATTATGTGCCAAGGTGAGGTTATCCTTTAAGTGTTGGAGAACTTGTTGTTGACGCTAGATGTGATCTTCCACTGCCTGAACCTTAGAATTTTCTCTTAAATATGATGTGATGGATGGTGGATGATATCCATAAAGTGCCATAAATGGGGTCATTTTTGTTGCACTATGGAAGGAAGTGTTATACCACCGCTCAACTAGAGGCAACCATTTGACCCATTGTGCATGTTTATCAGATACAAAGCAACGAAAATATCCTTCCAAACATTTGTTTACTATCTCAGTTTTCCCATCAGATTGAGGATGATAAGATGAGCTATGAGCTAACTGAGTACCAATACAAGAAAATATTTTTGTCCAAAAATTTCGAGTGAAAATGGGATCTCTGTCACTTACAATAATCTTTGGGTTTCCATGTAGATTTTGAATTGTTTCCATAAATGCAATAGAAACTATACTCACTTTAAATGGATGAGATAATGCACAAAAGTGTGCATACTTGGTAAGTTTTTCAATTACGACCATGATAACACTCTTTCCTTCAGAATTGGGTAAACCTGTGATAAAATCCAATGAAACCTCCTCCCAACATTGGCTTGGAATGGATAAAGGTTGTAATATTCTTGGGGTATTAATTGTTTCAACTTTATTTTGTTGGCAAACCAATCATTCTTCCACAAACTTTTGAATATCCAATGTAAGGCCATCCCAAAAAAAATCCTTCTTAACCCTATGGTAGGTTTTTAGAAATCCTGAATGCCCTTCTAAGGGAGAGGTGTGCAATTCCCTAAGAATGTTTTGTTTGTGTTGGGAATTCTTACATAGGTATAAAAAATCCTTGTACCATAATGAATGATTTTTCCAGCTAAATATATCAAATGTATTAGGATCTTGTTATATCTTTTGAATGAGTTCCCACACTTCCTCGTCATTCTTCCATTCATCCCTTGCTTCGTTTATCCAATCTAGTTGTATAATAGAAATGGTGCAAAGAAATGCTTCCACATCCTCATCCTTTCTTTGTGACCCATTTCTAAATGCTGCTCTTCTAAAGATAATCTTTATTGTAAAAAGTATTTAAGACTATCATGATCTACTTTTACCTTGAAGTGCCTTCCCATTAGGTAGGGTCGCCATTTCTTAAGTGCATGTAGTATTTCCAACATTTCCTTCTCATAAATAGCTTTGTGTAAATACTTTCCTTTGATTGGACGAATTTCAAAAGGAATGGGTCTTTCTTCTTACATTAAAATAGCACCAATTCCATTTGTCGAGGCATCACATTCCATAATAGAGGTTTTTGTGAAGTTTGGTGTAGCTAAGACTGGTGCTTGGCACATTGCCTCTATAATATGTTCAAAGGCTTGCGTTGCTTCTGGAGTCCACGAAAATGCATCTTTCTTCAATAATGTTCTTAGAGGTGCCGTTAACCTCCCATAATTCTTAACAAACTTGTGATAATACCCTATCAACCCAAGAAATCCTTGTAGATGCTTTATGGATGTGGGAATTTTCCATTCCTCAATGGTTTTAATTTTGCTAGGGTCCACCTTAACACCTTCATGAGATACAATATGGCCCAGATATTCCACCTCTTGCAGTCCAAAGAAACATTTGGAGGTTTTTACATATAATTGTTTTTCCTCCAATAGTTTGAGCACCATGTCAACATGCTGGACATGATCCTTACAAGACTTTTTGTAGATTATTATATCATAAACAAATACTAACACAAATTTTCTAAGTAAGGGTTTGATAATGGAATTCATCAAACCTTGAAATGTAGAAGGTGCATTAGTAAGGCCAAAAGGCATGACCAAAAATTCATAACGACCCTCGTGAGTTCTAAATGATGTTTTTGGAATTTCTTTATTCTTCATTCTAATTTGATGATATCCTAAATTAAGATCCAACTTGGTGAAGAAATTGATCCATGCAATTCATCCAATAATTCATCAATGACAGGAATGGGAAATTTATCTTTAATAGTGAGATTGTTGAGCTCCCTATAATTTGTACATATACACCATGGTTCATCCTTATTGTGAACCAATACTACTAGAGCAGAGAAATAACTTTGACTATGTTGAATTATGCCAGCCTCTTGCATTTCTACAACCATAAGTTCAATTTCACTCTTTTGGACATAGGGATATGTGCAAGGCCTGATGTTTGGAGGAACATTTCCTGGAATCAAATTAATAGCATGATCATGATCACGAATAGGTGGGTGGCCTTAGGGAGTCTCAAATACCTTGGAATGATTGTCCAAGACTTTTTGGAGATCTGGAGAAATGGATGATTTCGACGTGGGAACCTCTAGTGAACATAATTGTGAAATTATGCCTTGTTGTTCTTTTCTTAGAAGCTTTGTCATTTCGTTAGAGCTGATTATCTTTCATAGTTTCCCTGCAATGCCCCTTAATTCAACTTCCTTTCCTTCTGAAGAGAATTTCATGAAAATTTATTGAAAATTAAAAGCTACTGTACCCAAGGATTGTAGCAATTAGACTCCTAGTACAACATCAGCACCACCCATTGGAATGGAAAGCATTGGTCTATTCAATAAATATTCTCCCATGGATATATTGATATTATGGCACTTTCGTGAGCAATTTATGGTCCCTCCACTTGCAACCATCACTTGACACTCTGTTTCTAGATATAGGAAGAAATTCAATTCCTTGGCTATCTTACAATGAATAAAATTATGGGTACTTCCCAAATCAATAGACATTATTACCTTTCTCTTCTTGATATGCCCTTCTATATTAATAGTTTGAGTGGTTATTCCAGCCAATGAATTACAAGATATGGTCGGATTCATTTCTTCTTTTTATAGGGTTTGTTCCTAGTGTATATCTTCTTCTTTTAAAATTTGTTGTTCCTTTTCTTCCTCCTCTTCACAATCTATGTAAAATAATTTCTTCTCTGCACACTTATGACCTTTAGTGTATTTGCTACCACAACTGTAACAAAGACCCTTTTCTCTTTTTTCTTCCAATTTTTGTTGTATCAACCTTGTAGGTTGTGGATGGCTAGGCGCGGCAACACTTCCATCTTTATGATTGTGAATGGTAGGCTTCCTTTCTGCCATAATTTTGCTTTCCATTTTTCTTGCCAACCTAAATATCTTCACCGATGAATCTGCTTCCCAAATGTGAACCTCATGTTGGATGTTATATTTTAAAGTGCCTATCAACACATCAATCCTATGCTCCTGTGGAATATCTTTTCCCTTATATTCTATTTTTGGAAGTCCTCAATGTGCTCCATCGTTGAACCCTTTTGTTTGAGATTTATCAATTGGCTAAAAAAAGTGTTGCTTTTTGTATCCTCATAATGTGCATAATTTCATCCATAAAAATAGCTCAAGTGACAATTTTATTAAGGGAGCAAAGCCATCGATACCATACAAACTGATTTGGTTCCAAATATAAAGTTGCAATGTGTACTTTTTGTGTGTTTTGTATATTATGGAGATCAAGAAATTGCTCCATTTGTAGTATCCATGTTTTGGGATCTTTTCCATCAAACTTCCTCATATTGATCTTTGGAACATGGTGGTTCTTCGATCCAATGTTAGAGTCTATGAAATCATGATTAACATTTATTTTGTTCTCATAATGAGTTCCCTTTCCTACCCTTTCGCCATTAGTAAGCATTTCTCGTAGAAACTTTGTCAAATATGTCTTCAAATTTGTCTGCAAATCTTCCATGCCTTTCTCTAAATCATCCATCTTAGCTTCCATGCCACCCATATTATCTTCCATGCCATCCATCTTACCTTCCATGTCGTCCATCTTATTTTCTGTTACTTTTTGTGCGAGTGAAATTTGTTGCACTTGGTATCATAATTTTGATATATCATGTTTCATTTCTTCCTCTTCTTCATGATCCATGCCAGAGATTTCAGGTTGCTTACTAGGTGTTTCCATTTTTTTTCTTCGGGGCATCAATTATCGATAATAATGCTTCACTATGCCCTTTGAATTCCTTCAAACTAATTTTTGAAACCAGGCTTATGAAAAAATTAAAAAAACTAAACACATTTTTCACTTTGTAGGATCTTGATATTGAATCTCATGTATCTATGTACCTTTAGATCTACCAGGTTTGAAATTACTTCTTGCGGTAACCCTTTGAGCAATATTTCTAACCTTGCAAGTCTGATGAAGATTGGATTCCGCACTGAAGATTTATGCCAAATCTCCCATGATGACCTGAGTATATACTCATTTAGTAGACCGACGTTGTATAACATGCCGCGGGTCACTCTTAGGTTCTGAAAATGATACCCAAGAAAACTACAGTCCATCCTCTTTGTGTAACTTGTTATGAAAATTCGATCTAATGCTCAGAGAAAAAATTATGACAATTTTCCCAAGGTGACTTGTTTGGGAAGTAATTTGGGGGTCTGCAAAAACCCTAACTTCCTCAGATTATATCTCCAAAAATATAGCGAGACAAAATCTAAAATTCAAACGGGAGGTTCAGCGCGATTTTGTCTCAAATGGGTTTTTTTTTAGCTTTTGAAATGTTGCAGAAACAAATATATAGCAAAGATTCCATGATGACCTGTTTGGAGTAGCAAAACCCTAGAATACATAGCTCTGATACCAAATGTTATGAAACCAGCTCACAAAAAGATAGAAAAGATAGATGAACGCCTTAGAATAAGCCTCTTTGAGGGGGAAACCTCCTTTACTTTACACAAATGAACAATTCTTGTATGATTCAAATGACAAAAACTCCTTTCTATATATAGGAGTCTAAGGGGTCACAATATAACCAAGCTGACCTAAAAATAATAATATAAAGGCACAAAAATAATAATAGAGGGATTTTATGGGGCACAATAATAACAATATGGGGACAACAGGGGCAAACAATAACAATAAGGGATACAATGACAATAGTAATGGGGGAACCACTAGTATTGTAGGCACCTAACATAAGCCATTGTATTATTATTAAAATAATGAAAACATAGATTAAGCTATAAAAATGCGTTGAAATATACTTATGCCAAGAGACCCTTTTAAATTAATTAAGTGTATTTTACTTATACATTGCAAGAGTTGAGTAGTACTAGAGGTAAGTTTATTAAAACTTTTAGAATGAGACAAAATGAAATAGTTGTGATATTTCAAAAATCCCTTTAATAAATTTATCGCATCCATTATATCGAAAGTCTTGTATTGAAGATTTGATATGGCGGGTTTTACAATTGCTACCATTTAAAAGTTCGAATATACAAGCATATGTGATATTCTGATTAAACCATTGTTAATAAGCATATCGGGCCCGACTTATCACAACCTCGTAGATATCATAAGTAATAAGGGGAGGCACATTTCAATATCAGCGATCACAAATATATGAAGATTAGAGATCGAATATCGGTGGGATATGAATAACAAGAAAGGGAGGGATATAATTATCGAAGATCGGAGATCAAAGCGATTAGCATATCGGAATATTGGTGAGGAATCATATCGGAGTTTTTTAAACATGTCTCAAAAGGAAATGTACAATATGCATTACCTTCGTATACGAGAATGGGAACAATGATGTGGAATCTGGGTCCTCCAACAAGGTTTATAAATTATATTGTCTTTATATGATGGTCAGAATTTGCTTATATGATATGTTTGTTTTAATACTTCGAAGTCTGTAAAAAGGGTTTGCCACATACATATTTTGAATTGAAGATGCATGCCATGCCACTTATATGGATTGGATATTATATTTTTTTATTATGACATAAGCCATTGTATTGTGAATCATGGTTTTAACATCAGGGAATTCTGAAAGGGTTCCTTCGATGTCAAAGATTTTATATCTCCAATATATTATAACAACTTTTTAAATGATTAAGGTTCAAATCATATGGACACATCTTGGTGTTGAGGGATATTTTATTCACTCATCTATTTAATTAAGACTTTTAAAGAAAAAACTTATTTACAAAGTTTATTAACAAATAAACTTAATAAAACTTAGGCAAACTATAAAAATAAAACAAGTGTAAATAAAAAGAAAATAAGACTTGAAATGAAAAAATCACTCTGAAATCCTACATGCAATGAAAAAAGGGTCCCTATGTCTATTATGACAGGATAAAATGGGGGTGTTGTGTTTTCACTACAAGTTGTAAATTCTTCTATTCATGCTCCCATGAGAGAAATGAGGTTGAGGTTGCAATCACATATTTTTGATAGATTATTATGTAATGAAATGTCAGAAACTAATAAGAAATTTGAACTAAAAAGAGAAACAAATACACAAGTGGGACATAAGCCACTGGGGTTGGGCCCAAACTAAAGAGCTTCAATCCTATAGAACTAACTCAGTGATGAATCAATAAGCATCTTCTCATTATCATTGAATCAATTTCTAATACATCACATAGAATTCAAGGATAATAGTGCTAGTAACTTGAGCTCGGTATATACCTAGATGAAAACAAAATTTGAATCCTAATGAGATATTTTACATGCTTATTTATACAACAGGGTAGCTACTAGCATCTCCCTAGTAATGGGAATATTTGTCTCCTACAAATCAATAATGGTGGACCCTGTTCCTCATTAACTGCACTTGCTTCACTACCAATGACCTTGTCTTTCTTGGATGCCAATGACCTCGAGCTAACGAGAGAGATTGTTGTGAGATTTGGTTGATTGAGGGAGTTAAAGTGGTGGAAAACACCCTAGATTTTCTTCATATTTTCTTCTCTCAGCCCCCGCATAGAAATCATCTGATTTTTTTTTCCATTTCCTACAATTAAACCATTTTAGTCCACATGACATAAAAACATATTTTACCCTTCTCAATAAGTATAATATAATAAAAATGTAAATAAATGTGAGAAAGAGATAGTTCTAAAGATGGAAGGTAGAATCATGAACCTTATAATGCACATATTGATGATCCTCATCATCAACCCATATTGAAATATTTTGTCATCCTATGAGAAACTCACTCATCCATGTGTATCTATCTCATGGCCCTACTGGCCTCCTTGATGCCCTAGGTCTCCTCAGATGGTTTGCCTTCTTTAAGATAGAAACCTCCATTCTTCCATCCTATAGGCCTAGCGGCAAAGGTCGACTGAGCTTGATTCCTATCCACTTAACTTTAAATCTTTGCATGATCCTCTTGTATAGGGGTGTTCTCTCTAATGCATTCCTTAGCCTTAAAGGAGAGTGATTTTGTCTTATTTGGAGGTTGTGGGGTAAGGCATGCCATCTTATATGGTAGGCTACATGATTTCTATTCCAAACAACTTGAATGTGTCCTCAAAATGTAGGATGGCTTGCTCCTGGTTGGTGAGGTATTTTGGTGCTAAATCAACATCATTGAAGATAATGCTATGATTGGTAACGATATCCATTAGGCTCACTAAATCTTCCTTGCTGTATAATGGTTTGTTTTACTCCTTTTCCATTACTCTTTTCACTTCCTCAAGTCTTGCCTCGTCATGAGTCATTCGGGATGCTAAGGCCATCGACTTTTTATCTCCTAATCTTGCATTGGGATCCCCAAAAATTCATAATATCTGTCATAGTGAGGTTGTGTATGTAAAGCTCATCCAATTTTTCATTTTCCTCCATGCTAGCTTGGTTCCAAAATTCAATGAGCTACTTTTAATCTTGAAAGGGAATAGATCCATGTTGTGCTAAGGTTTTGATTTGGAATTGAAACTATTTTTGTCTGAGAAAGAGGGCATACGATTTTGATGATTGTCTACACTATAAAGCCTCCATGGAGAGGCTTTCCATGGTGGCAAGTTGGGCTTCTTTCTCTTTCATCTTATCTCGCAACCACATACGTTTCTTCCTATAGTTACTCCTTCATTGGAGACTCACTCATTCTTAGCTCACTTAATTCTTTTCAGGGACCTTTTCTTCCATGAGGCCCACATTCTCTACCTTATTATACTTAGAAACTTCCATCCTCATCTTTGTTGTTCCTCTTTATATTTCTAGCTCATAAAAAAGTGGGACTACAAATTTTTTCAGAATAAGCCTCCCTACAATGAATTTGTATTAGGAGCTTAGGATAGGTTGTGGACTAGGATCTTGTACCTCTCGGAAGTCCTTCTCAAATGTTCTTGGGGAGGTTTTTACCACTTGTATCTATTGTGTCACATTAGGCCCCTTTATTAACACACTAGCAGCACATTCTACCCCACCTGCAACTTTCTATGTCCCTCTTGTATCATACTTTGTCACTTCTATAACATATTTTGTCCCTACTGTAGCTTCCCTTTTTCTTCTTGTTGGAGGATCGTTGGTGTCGCATGTTTTTTGAAGGAGGTTGATCTAGTGGTAGTCCTCATTATATATGGTATAAAAGTATTTGTTGTGTGTTTTGGAGAGGCGACCTCTTTGATTTTCCCTTCAGTTTGTCATATCCCCAATTTATTTCTTAGGGACTCCACAATTGTGATTAGGACATTTGTGGGAGTTTGTAGCCTCCATTTCTTGATCCTCATGCTTTTATTAGTCTTAAAATATGGGGGGATTGCCTTTGTCTCTTCCTTTTAGGTTTAAATGGGGTGCTTAAGGTAGCTAAATTTGCAGCTACCTCCTATTCAGTGGTTCCTGGAGACAAACTTAATTTCTTTAGGAATATATTTCATTTATCTGGGCTCAGTAGTCTTCTTAGGAATTGGTGTTTATTTTTGTTGCTTCCCCCCTCTTCTTATTCATGTTTTTCTCCTCTTAGCAATGCCTTTATTTTATTTCTTCTTCTTCCTCTATTTTTATCTCTGCTTCTTCTACTGACCTTTCTGCTTTTTTCTCTCTTTCCTTTTCTTCTCACCTTTCTTCTTCTTCCTCTTATGTCATTGTCCCATATTTTTCTTCCTCTCTCTTTCCTTCTCTTCCTCCAACAATAGAGGCCGGGGTCTCACCTAGTGTGAAGGCTTGTGTCTATATGAATGTTTCTCTATTCATGTATATGAATTTGGACCAAAGGAAACATATTCTAAAATTTCTCAAGGCATACACCACTATCAGTTTAATTATGCCATGGTGGCCTAGATGTTGGTGTTTTCCATCGCTTAATTTTTGACTCATTTACCAAATGGATTGTAGGAGGAAATATGACACACTAAGTCGTTATGTGAGAGCTAATTATTCATGGAACTTGAGTTCACGAAGTAACCTAAATTGGTAAGCATATACCACACTCGTTCTTCCCTCACATGATATGTAATTCAAAATATGGTAGGCCACCTCATCCGAAATATAAGGTAGGATTTCCCTCCTAACTTCATTTTTTTCCTCAACGGGCGTTTCATTGGTAGTGAAGAAATTCTTTTTTGTAGTGGCACTTGTAGTTTTCTCTTCTCTACTCCACTTGACCTCTAGAGGTAGGGTTGTTACATTGCTAATTATTTCAAGGTTTAGATAGATAGCCAATCCACTCACCACAGTGGTGGAACTGTCCTTTTTTTATGAATTCAAAGCCATGTAAAATTCAAAGGCAAGATCATCATCATACCCCTTCAATAACTTGAAGAATCCTAGCCACTGATGTCTTCTAAAATTGTCTACCACAAGAGGGTGTTGGTGGATTCTCTTAGTATTTGAGGGTTCCCTCTTGTTAAATCCTCCCCCCATATCTTCTTCATTTTATTAATTGGGTGAGGGAGAGATTCTTCTTAAGTGGTAGAAGTGAGTAAAAACTTCATTGCTAATGACAATTGCATATGTTTCTATCACTATACTCCTCAAAGATACCTTTAATTTCACAATTAGAGCGCCACTGTCTGTAGAATTGAGTAGAATTTTCATGAAATTCTTTGGATGGATGAGGGAGATGGTGATACCTATTTCTTGTCATGTACTCTGGGATGAACATGGTAATTCAGAAATCAACTCGAACCTATGTGGCCCTTTTTGACTTTCTCAACCTTTTGGTAGTATTCTCTAGGTTGTCCTATAGTAGTTGCAGGGTTGCATGTAGCACGTTCTTATTGGAATTGTAGTCTAACACAGTTCTAAACTCTTCGATGGCACACCAAGCTTGTCCTCTCCTTAACTATTTTTGAAGCGAGAGAGGATGAAAATGTACTCAAGCCGAAGTACATAATATGCCATTTTTGGTTTAGACTTAGAGTGTTGTAGTGACATGGGATTCACATGTGGTTTACTCTTTTATACGATTGTCCCCACTCTGAGTAATTATTTATTCTTCCCTAATAATTACCACCAATTATTTGTGATCCCAAATTGGATGATGTGACATGTCCACATTGCAAGGGTTCTTACCATTAATTTTAGTTCACTAGTCGAGCATGGCCAAGTTAACTAGTGACCTCCAACTTATTAGACCATCCCCTCTCGGTATTTATACATATTGGTTATTCACACATAGGGAGGAGGTAATATTTTAACATAATTGTGACTACCTCATGATCGAAGTGTTGCACTGATTTTCATGTTGGAGCTGGACCATATCATTGGCATCAAAGGAGTTAACTTGTTGGCTTATTTCTTGTATCTTTCTTCAATTCTCCTTATGATACTTGACTGTTGTGTTTTTTGTGTGTGTTGGTACCTCATTGATGTTAAAGTTATTATTTCTAGTGGAAAGTTCTCTTGGGAGTGATATGAATTCTTTAGAGTACTCTCATAAGGTTCCATCACCCCCCATTGATGAGAAAAAAATAATACTAGTGTTTTTTGTGATGTGTCCATAGACTATTACAGGAGGAGGTTTTCTTCTTGTAGCAGTCCTTTCCCTTTCCTCTGCGGTCTTCAATCTACAAGGGCGTGATGAGAGAAGTTGTAACGAGTCATGAGGACAATTCTAGGATCATGATGGAGTAGTGTAGACTTGTCAAAATGAAGATAGTGGCCTTTGTGTTTTTTCAAAAAAAAAATAAAAGGGTAGGACATAGTGGAGAAATTAAGTGAATTGTTTTGTGAAATGTGATGGATGGATAACGGACCATCATGGGGGAACCTCATACATAATTTTCAAGGTCATAGTACCCTTATTAGGCTATCGTTGTCCTTGAATCTCCCTCCTATAGCTTTTCGAAAAACGTAACAATTATAGGACCTTTCTATAGCAATCCAGAGAGGACGTGAAACTTGAATTTTAGGCTAACGGAATGGTGGAGAGAGGTTATCACATGAGTGGATATGATAGAGAACAAGTGGATGGATGGAAGAATGAAATAAATCTTGAGAATTTTGGCCCTGCAGCCATGGAATTGGTTACTGTATATAACCCTAAAAAATGAACAAAAGGTCAACAAACATGGTATACATCCTTTTCTTGTGATTTTTTTTTTTTTTCTTGAGACAGACAAGCTACCTAATAGGAGGCTTTCAATCATATGCCTACCCTAGGTGCCTCAAGGGAGGCTTTCACCTAGGGACCTTTATTATTTTTTCTTCTCCTTTTTTTCTCCTGGGCTGCCTTGGAGAGGTTTTCAACCTAGGAGTTGGCCTTAGTTTCCTAATAAAGGTTTTCATCTAGGCCTTTTTCTTTTTTTCTTTTTTTTTATTTTTAACAAAAATATCTAAAACTGCTATGGGCTGGAAGCTATGACGCTCCAAATCACAATGACTTCTCAGTTGATTGTACCGATGAATTCTGCATTAGTCATAAGTTTCCTATATAACCTCAACCCGTAAACATTGACAAGCAAGGGGATCCCTTCCCCATCAATGGTCCATATTTGAAAAACTCCATTGTCATGAATTTTCTCTATCAGGTATGTGCATAACCATCTTTTCATCAATTTTTCTTCAGAGTATTTGAGCCTAGAATCATATAATAGGGCCCAATCCCCTTCTTGAAAAATATTCTCCTTGATATGCTTATCATGCTAGAACTTCCTTTAAAATTCTAAACCTTTAGTGTGGAGAAGGGTCCGCATTTTCAACTCATCCAAGCCATTCAATTGAATCAACCTTTCTTGCCAAGATTTGGTGACATCTAAGTCCAATTAGGTTGCCATTATCAAAGTGTCATATGCAAAATCAATAGAAAGTAGAGCTTTCTTCTCATAAACCAAATCCTATGGAGTGAACCTCGTAGTTGTCTTCCAAGTGGTGATATAAGCCCAAGTGGCCTCCATTAATATTTCTTGCTAATATCTATTGTTGCTGCTCACAACCTTGGTGAGGATGCTCTCCAATGTCCTATTTGTAACCTCTACTTGCCCATTTTCGTGGGGGTGATAGAGAGTATATGTTTCATGTTTGATACAATGATACCTCTGGAGATTCTCAATCAAATGTGATGTGAATTGAACCCCATGATTGGTGACTATCTCCCTTGGATACCAAAAACTGTAGAAAATATTTTTCCTTGAGAACTCAACCACTTTCTCCTCAGTTGTTGCTTTGATAGCCTTTGTCTCGACCCACTTTGTCAATTACTTAGTGTACTCAATGATGTACTTTTTCTTCCCTAATGGTGGATCAATTAGGGCAATGAAATCCATGCCCCACTTGTAAAATGGATCTAAGGCCACTTGAGGTTGTAGAGGCATTTCATCCCTAGGTGTTCGTTTCACCATCCTTTGACACTGATCACATCTGTTGGTATACCTTCTTTCATCTTGATGGAGAGTGGGACAATAGTAGCCAACTTGTAAAGCTTTGAAAGTTTTTCTCTTTACAGCAATATGACCCCCACAGGGCCCATCATTCCAAGGTGAGACAATGTCAAATACCTCTCCCTGACTCATTTCCTTGAAATCTGATCTTTTCCTAGTTTGGAAATATTGCTCCCAATCCAAGTGAAAGGGGCACCTTTCCTTACAATTCTGCTCTTCTACCTAGATGACATATTTGGAGGAAATCTCCCAAAAACTAGGTAGTTGGGTATGTCAAAAAACAAAGGAGAAAGAACTTAGATAGGAGAGACATGCTCATCTATAATCTGATCATTGACCATCCCTTCATCACCTATAGGTAAAGTAAGTCTAGAAAAAAAATATGAAACTATATTTTCTTTTCCTGGCTTGTCAATGATATTCAAATCAAATTGTTGTAACAATAACAACCATCTAATGATTCTAACATTCACCTCAAGATTATTGATCTAATATGTAATAGTTGCATCAAAAGTATGCAAAAAAGTATGTTATCTAGGGATGTAGTGCCTGAATTTTCTTAAGGAGTGTACAATATGTAAGAGCTATTTTTTAGGGATAGTGTAGGTCAATTCAGCCTTAGATAGATGTTTACTAATGAAATAAATGACATAGGGTAACGTATCATCTATTTTCCCCAAGGCTACCCCAAAAATTTCTCTGATGCATCAATATGGGTATGGAAAAGCAGAGCCCAATTGGGACCCCTAAGTACTGGTGTAGTGGTAAATTTCTCTTTTAATATTTCAAAGGCCTCTTGGAAACTACTTGTCCAACAGAGTTTTGAGTCCTTGGTCAGCAATCCAAACAATTATGAAGCCACTTTATTAGAATCCTTCATAAAACTCCTATAATAGCTAGCTAAGCCCAAGAAATTCCTAACATACCTCTACTTTTGAGGCATAGGGACCCTTTTGATGATGGTGATCTTCGTCGAGTCCACTTGTATCACTTCTTGAGATATTGAATGGCCAAGGATAGTCCCAACATTAATTAAGAATTTACACTACTCAGGACTCAACGAAAAGTTAATTTGAATGCATTTTCTCATGACTTTACCCATATTCGAGAGAGCCTCTAGGAAGTTAAACCGATAGGGAGTGAAATCATCCATGTAGATCTCCACAAAGTCATGAAAAATCTCAACAAAGATACTCAAAAAATCCCTTTGGAAAGTGGAATGGACATTGCATAGACCGAATGGGAGGAATATATAAGTAAATGTACCCCAAACACATTGGAATGTATTCTTTCTTGGTCCTTACGGCTTATCTAGATCTAATTGCATCCAATGAATCCATCCAGGAAAGAGCATAACTTCTTTCCTCCAAGTCGATGTAAAATTTGGTCAATGAAAGCCAAATGGAAATGGTCTTTCTTTTTCGCCTTGCTCAGATCTTTGTAATCCACACATATCCTCCACTTCCCATTATTCTTTAGGACTAAGACTAGATGGGACACCCACTCACTATCTAAGATGGTGTATATCAACCTTGGATCCAACAACTTTTGTAATTCTTCCTTTACTATGTCCTTGAGGGTTGGGTTCATTCTCTTATGAGGTTTGCACATAGGTTTGCATCCCTCCTTGATGTAGATGTGATGAGTACAAATGAAGGGATGCAACCACTTCATTTCTTTATAGTTTGAAGCAAAAGAATCTAAGTGTTCTCTCATCATCTTGGATAATTTCTCTTCCTGCTTGTCCAAGAGAGGCGTTAATATTGAAGATTATATATGGGCGAAATTCTACAACTTTGACATGTGCAAGAGTTCGTTTAATTGAGCATAACTCAGTCCAAGGACTACTATCATATTATTTCATTAGATCATTAAGAGTAATGGTATTGAGTGGTTGGTTATGAAGGATATGGTGAATGAGGTCATCTTCATCAGGTTGCCCCCTCCTATAATAAAATATAGGGTACATATTGGGTAGTATGTTGTATGATATGCTTCATCTTCTTCCTCCTCTTATGTCCACAAGCATAGGTCGTTCTCAATGGATGGTTGAGCAGGAGGATAAAATAGAAATTTTTTAGAGAAATGTCCATTTTTAATGGTCATCTTCCCAAACCTACAATTAATGTAAGCATCAACAGTTGCTAACGATGGCCTTCCCAAGACGAGAAGATAACCATTAAACTTTATTTTGGGTTGGACAACCAAGAATTCAATGGGATAATCCCAAGAGTCAATGGAGATCATGACATTGTCAACAACTCCCTCAGGACCTACAATGGATCTATCTGCATGTTACAAAATTGTAGTGATCTTTTTGAAATATCCTTGGAGGTTTAGCTTTAGCATGGTTTATTTTGTAATCACATTGATGAAAACCCCAATATCAATAAGGGTATGAGGAACAATGATACCGTCAATGTGCACATCCACTACTGGAATTTCAGAGTCTAAATATTTTGGGCAAATTACTCTCCCCAACATCAAATTAAATAATTGACAAATAACATTGATGGGGGTGTCTCTTTTTCTTCTACTAGGGTGATTGAAACATTTCTCCTTCATAATCTTATTATATATTGGAACATCCTTAATAGCCTCGAGAATGGGTATTTTAACACACATATACTTCAATTCTCCTAGAAGTTCAATCTCTTTTAGGGTGTGTTGGCTAGGGTGGATCAATCTCTCAGGAAAAGGAGGTGGATTTACTTGAGGAGTACTCTCTTCCTTTTCCTCTTCAAGTTATTTAGGTGGGGATGGTGGATGGCTATCTCGAGGCACTCTTCTAGACCTAAGGTTGATCCCTTAGATCTCCACAACATAGGTAGGGTAACATGTCTCCCCATTATAGACATGGTGTGCCTGGTTCTTATTTGGGTTTAGATTGGGCTGAGAAGGAATATGAGGTTGCTTGGGTGGAGCAGGATGAACGAGTTGTGGTTAAGGTTTAGTCGAAGGAAATAAAGCAGGAGTTTGGTTGAGTGTAGGCCTCCACCCTTGTGATCGATTGTTCCATTAAGGAGGTTGGGCAACATATGGCTATAATGGTTGATTGGAAAGCTGAGGAGGATATTAAGGAGCCTAAGGAGAAGAAGGAGGGTAGTTGTTGGGTCCCTATAATACAAGTGATTACCCCATTACTATTGTAGTTATACCCCTTATTTATATTGTTGTTCCCCTATTACCCCCATATTGTTATTTTTGTGCCCCATAGAATCCCTCTATTCTTATTTTTGTGGCTTTATATTATTATTGTTAGGTCGGCTGGATTATATAGTGACTCCTTAGACTCCTATATATAGAAAGGAGGTTTTTTCATTTGTATCATCCAAGAATTGTTCATTTATGTAATATAAAGGAGGTTTCCCCCTCGAAGAGGCTGAATTCTAAGGCGTTGATCTATCTTTCTATCTTTTCTTGAGCTGGATTCATAACATTTGGTATCAAAGCTTTGGATTCGAGGGTTTCGCTGCTCCAAACAGGTCATCGTGGCATTTTCACTATAACGTTTTTTCTGTGACGTTTCAGAAGTCGCAAAAAAACCCATTTGAGAAGAAATTGCGCTGAACCTTGGGTCCAAATTTCAGAGCATTTCGCATGATATTTGCGGAGATATGATCTGAGGAAGTTGGTCTTTTTGCAGACTCTTTTTGCGGAGATATGATCTGAGGAAGGTGATCTGGGGAAAATCGTCATAACTTTCTCTCTGGTGATTGGATTGAAATTTTGTAAGAAGGTACAGAAAGAGGATGGACTGTAGTTTCTTGTGTGTGGGTTTCAGATTCAAAGGTTGAAACAGTGACTCATGGCACGTCGTACAAGTTCGCTCTAATGAACCAGTCTAAAAGCAAGTCGCTGTGGGAGATTTCACATAACTCTTCCTTGGAGAATGAAATTTGGCTCAGACTTGTGGCATTGGAAAGAGGACACAGAAGGCTACTACAGGTAGCAATTTCAAAATTGGATGATCCAAAATTACAGAGATACATCAGATTCAATATCAGGCTTCTATAAAGTGAAAAAAGGTGTGTAGTTTTTTTTTTAATTTTTGTGTAAGCTTGGTTTAACGGAATTCAAAGGGCATAGTAAAGCATTATTATCGGTAACTGATGCCCCGAGGAAAGAAAATGCAAACACCTAGTAAGGAACCTGAAAGCTCTAGCATGACTCATGAAGAAGAGGAAGAAATGCTACATGATATATCAAAATTACAAGAACAAGTGCAACAAATGTCACGCTCACAAAAGCTAACAGAAGCTAAGATAAGCGGCGTGGAATGTAAGATAAATAGCGTGGAATCTAAGATAAAGGGCATGGAAGCTAAGGTGGAGGATTCGATGGCAGATTTGAAGATAGATTTGAATACAGACATGGAAGAATTGAAGAAGTTGCTACAAGAAAAGGTCACTAATGGTGAAAAGGTAGTAAAGGAAACTCATGATGAGAACAAAAGAAATGTTAATCATGATTCCATAGATGCTAATGTTGGATCGAAGAATCACCATATTCCAAAAATCGATATGAGGAAGTTTGATGGCAAGGATCCCGCCACATGGATATTACAGATGGAGCAATTCTTCGATCTCAATAATGTGCAAAATGCACAAAAGGTACGTATGGCAACTGTATATTTGGAACCAAATCAGTTTGTATGGTATCAATGGCTTTGCTCTCGTAAACAATTTATCACTTGGGCAATTTTTACGGAAGAATTGATAGCACATTATGAAGATACAAAAAGCAACACTTTTTTTAGCCAATTGATAAGTCTCAAACAAAAGGGTTCAGTAATGGAGCACATTGAGGAGTTCCAAAAATTGAACATAAGGGTAAAAGATATTCCAGAGGAGCATAGGATTGATGTGTTCATAGGGTCTTTAAAGGATAATATCCAACATGATGTTCGCCTTTGGGAACCTGATTCATTAGAGAAGGCATTCAGGTTAGCAAGAAAAATGGAAAGCAAAATTATGGCAACCAGGAAGCATACCACTCACAACTATAAAGACGGAAGTGTTGTTGCCCCTAGTCTTCCACAACCTATAAGGTTGACACCACAACAATTGGAAGAAAAAAGAGCAAAAGGGCTTTGTTACAGTTGTGATAGCAAATACACTAAAGGTCATAAGTGTGCTGAGAAGAAATTATTCTACATAGATTGTGAAGAGGAAGAAGAAAAGGAGCAAGAAAGGTCAAAAGAAGAAGATATACTCCAGGAACAAAGCCTAGATGAAGAACAAATAAATCCGACCATATCTTGTAATGCATTGGCGGGAATTACCACTCCTCAAACCATCAAGATAGAAGGACAAATCAAGAAGAAAAAGGTAATAGTGTTGATTGATTCAGGAAGCACCCACAATTTTATTCATTGTAGGGTAGCAAAAGAATTGAATTGCTTCCTATATCCAGCACCAGAGTGTCAAGTGATGATTGCAAATGGAGGAACAATAAATTTCTCTGGAAAGTGCCATAATATCAAGCTATCCATGGGAGAATATGTATTGACTAGCCCAATGCTTTCCATTCCAATGGGGGGTGCTGATGTTGTACTAGGAGTCCAATGGCTACAATCCTTGGGTACAATAGCTTTTAATTTTCAAGAACTTTTCATCAAATTTTCTACGGAAGGAAAGGAAGTTGAATTAAGGGGTATTGCAGGGAAACCAGGAAAGATAATCAGCTCTAATGGCATGACAAAGCTTCTAAAAAAGGAGCAAAGAGGTGTAATTGCACAATTATGTTCGCTAGATGTTTCCACATTGGAATCATCTATTTCTCCAGATCTCCAAAAAGTCCTGGACAATCATTCCAAGGTATTTGAGACTCCCAAAGGTCTCCCACCTATGCGTGATCATGATCATGCTATTCATCTGATTCCAGGAAGTGTTCCTCCAAACATCAGGCCGTACAGATATCCCTATGTCCAAAAAAGTGAAATTGAACGTATGGTTGCAGAAATGCTAGAGGCTGGTATAATTCAACCAAGTCAAAGTTCTTTCTCAGCTCCAGTAGTATTGGTGCACAAGAAGGATGGATCATGGCGCATGTGTCCGGATTATAGGGAGCTCAACAAGCTCACTATTAAAGATAAGTTCCCCATTCCTGTTATTGATGAATTACTGGATGAATTGCATGGATCAATTTACTTCACCAAGTTGGATCTTCGTTCGGGATATCATCAAATCAGAATGAAGATTGAAGACATTCCAAAAACGGCATTTAGAACTCATGAGGGTCATTATGAATTTTTGGTCATGCCTTTTGGCCTTACCAATGCACCTTCAACATTTCAAGGTTTGATGAATTCAATTTTCAAACCATTCCTTAGAAAATTTGTGTTAGTATTTTTTGATGATATACTAATCTACAGCAAGTCTTGGAAGGATCATGTTGAACATGTTGACAGGGTGCTACAACTATTGGAGGAGAAACAATTATATGCAAAAAGATCCAAATGTTTCTTTGGAGTCCAGGAGGTGGAATATTTGGGTCATATTGTATCTCATGAAGGAGTTAAGGTAGACCCTAGCAAAATTAAAGCCATTAAGGAATGGAAAATCCCCACATCCATAAAGCATCTGCGAGGATTTCTTGGGTTGACAGGGTATTATCGCAAGTTTGTTAAGAATTATGGGAGAATAGCAGCACCTCTAACAACATTATTGAAGAAAGATTCATTTTCATGGACTCCGGAAGCAACAAAGGCCTTTGAACATCTTAAAGAGGCAATGTGCCAAGCACCGGTCTTAGCTACACCGGACTTCACAAAAACCTTTATTGTGGAATGTGATGCTTCAGGAAATGGAATTGGTGTTGTTCTAATGCAAGATGAAAGACCCATTGCTTTTGAAAGTCGTCCAATCAAGGGAAAGTTTTTAAGCAAAGCTATTTATGAGAAGGAAATGTTGGCAATACTCCATGCACTTAAGAAATGGCGACCCTACCTAATGGGAAGACACTTCAAGGTAAAAACGGATCATGATAGCCTTAAATACTTTTTAGAACAAAGATTATCCTCTGAAGAGCAACAAAAGTGGGTCACAAAGATGTTGGGTTATGACTTTGAAATCATCTACAAAAAAGGGAAGCAAAATGTGGTGGCAGATGCACTCTCAAGAAAGGATGAGGATGTGGAAGCATTGTTGTGTGCCATTTCTATTATCCAACCAGATTGGATAAACGAAGCAAGGGAGGAATGGAAGAATGACGAAGAAGTGTGGGCACTTATTCGAAAGCTACAACAAGATTCCAGTACTTCTGATACATTTAGCTGGCAAAATGATTCGTTATGGTACAAAGATCGCTTATACCTCTGTAAGAATTCCCAGCTAAAACAAAAGATTCTTATGGAATTGCACACTTCTCCCTTAGGAGGGCACTCAGGATTTTTAAAAACTTACCACAGGGTTAAGAAGGAATTTTTTTGGGATGGCCTTAAATCAGATATTCAAAAGTTTGTGGCGGAATGTTTGGTTTGCCAGCAAAATAAAGTTGAAACAATTAAGACACCGGGTCTATTACAACCTTTATCCATTCCAAGCCAACGTTGGGAGGAGGTTTCAATGGATTTTATCACAGGTTTACCCAAGTCTGAGGGAAAGAGTGTCATCATGGTGGTAGTTGACAGACTTACCAAGTATGCACACTTTTGTGCATTATCACATCCATTTAAAGCCAGTACAGTTTCTACTGCATTTATGGAAACAGTTCAAAAGCTACATGGAAACCCAAAGATTATTGTAAGTGACAGAGATCCCATTTTCACTGGAAATTTTTGGACAGAATTATTTTCTTGTCTTGGTACTCAGTTAGCTCATAGCTCATCTTATCATCCTCAATCTGATGGGCAAACTGAGATAGTAAACAAATGTTTGGAAGGATATCTTCGTTGCTTTGTATCTGATAAACAGACACAATGGGTCAAATGGTTGCCTCTGGCTGAATGGTGGTATAACACTTCCTTCCATACAGCAACAAAAATGACCCCATTTATGGCACTTTATGGGTATCAACCACCATCCATCACATCATATTTAAGAGAAAATTCTAAGGTTCAGGCAGTGGAACATCACATCGAACATCAACAACAAGTCCTCCAACTCTTAAAGGATAACCTCGTGTTGGCACAAAATAGAATGAAACAACAGGCAGATCAACATCGCAGTGAAAGAAGTTTTGATGTAGGTGATTGGGTATTCCTACGGCTACAACCATATAAGCAAATGTCCCTAAAGCAAGCTAAGAAGGATAATAAATTATCACCAAAGTATTATGGTCCGTACAAGGTGTTGCAAAAGATTGGTACTATGGCATACAAATTGGAGCTTCCTGCAGCTTCTCGATTGCACCCAGTTTTCCATGTTTCATGTTTAAAGAAGGTTATAGGTGACAAGCTCCCAATTCAAACAATATTGCCAGAACTTGACGAGGAAGGAAAAATTATATTGGAACCGGAAGCAGTCACAGAAACAAGAACTCGACAGCTACGAAATCGATCAATTTCAGAGTATCTTATCAAGTGGAAGAACTTATCCGCTGAAGATTCCACATGGGAGGATGAGAATTTTATGCAGAAGTATCCAGAACTACTCAAGCGTTGAGGACAACACTTTTTTGAAGGAGAGGGGCATGTTGGGTCCCTATAATACTAGTGATTACCCCATTACTATTGTAGTTATACCCCTTATTTATATTGTTGTGCCCCTATTACCCCCATATTGTTATTTCTGTGCCCATAGAATCCCTCTATTGTTATTTTTGTGGCTTTATATTATTATTGTTAGGTCGGTTGGATTATATTGTGACTCCTTAGACTCCTATATATAGAAAGGAGGTTTTGTCATTTGTATCATCCAAGAATTGTTCATTTATGTAATGTAAAGGAGGTTTCCCCCTCGAAGAGGCTGAATTCTAAGGCGTTGATCTATCTTTCTATCTTTTCTTGAGCTGGATTCATAACAGTAGTCCATGATGGATGATTGGAAGAGTACTGAGGTGGAAAGGGTGCATTTTGGTTGGGATGGTAATAAGAGTAAGATACACCTTCCATGCCCTGTTGGTATGATTGAGGTCCTTGAGTCCTCCTTTGGTTTATAAAGAAGATTTTCTCCACCCCACCTTCTACCCCTTAGTATAAAACTTTTAACCTAGGAAAAGAAGGAAATTTATCTGTGGCATGCTTTTCCTCATAGACTAAGCATACCTATATGACATTTAATGCACATTCATTGCTAGGGTTCCTTCTACTCCATTTAGGGAAGAAAATAGGTAAGGATCTCCTTGATTCCTCTTTGTTCCTCTTGATCAGCATGGTATCCATTTTTAAAGCAAAGGCATGTATAATTTCACTTTTAAGGTCCTCAAACATGTTCCCAATCTCATTCTTGATGGAATTGTGGAACGAGAGGAAATCACTAAGCCTTGATTAGCCGTACCCTTATTTCTAGCAGCCCTAGAGTGATTTTAGAGCACAATTTTATTGTCATCATGGGACAAGTGATAAATATCTCCACTAGACATCATGTTGAGGGTCTCCAACATGTCCTCCTTGATCGCTTAGGGAAGAACTAGTTTGAGTGACTGAGGATCAAGGGTTCCCCTGACCCTCCTATAAGTAAGTTGAAATATCTCCTCATAGTCTTCTAGGGATTCATCAAGTCCAACATTCATTCTAAGGATTTCTTCCTTGGTTTCTTTGGACCTATAATAGTCATTGTACTTGTCATCAAAGGCTTGTTGCGTTTGATGCCAGGTAATGATGCTAACCCTAGGCAGACCCATAAACCAGTGTAAGCTTGCATCTTTAAGGGTAGATGAGAATAGTTGTAACCTCTGGTCATTAGAGGCATAGTCATAGGTCCTACAGAGAGTAGAAAATTCAAACATGAATGCATCAGGATCCTGAGAGGTTAAGCCATGGAAGTGTGGAAGGGTAGTATGCATTATACTCTTAATTCTAGCATCTCCATTAGAGTTTTGGATAGCGAAAACCTCATTGTTCCAGTTTTCATCCATAGGTTTGGTAGGTGACGTGTCTTGTTATTATTCTCCAATAGGTTCTTCAAATATTTCAAGTTTCTCACCTTCTAAGTCCCCTGTAGTCAGAGGGGGAAGATGATACTCACCGAAGTAGAGTGAAGGTTCACTACTTGAGTATGTGGGGGTTTTTCCTAAGAATTTTCCTTGAGTATCTCTACTCCTATGAGGCATGAAAGAATTCTTTTCTTTTTATTTTTCGTTACTTCTTAAAAACTATATGCAAAATAGAAAGCAATTCTTAAGTAGAAATAACATCTATCTAGAGACCTCCCCAGTAATGGCTCCAAAAAGTGTTGAGACCTAGTATTGCACCAAGAGTGCTACAACTCCAAAGGACTCCTCAACTCTATTTATCAATGCGTCATTCGTACAAACTTCCAGGTGAAAGTGATATATGCATAATAGATGGGATTCTACTCATTCCACCCTTAACTAGGATATTTGATCAATAATTCTCCAAAGTCATTCCTCCTACTAATTAGAATGAAACCTAGCTAGTTAAGGTTCAATTTAGAAGCTGCCTCTAAGTATGAAGAGGGAATTCCATTAAATTCAATTTGCAAATGTTATTGAATCAATTCATGTAAAGACAAGAGCTAAATTGCTTGCAGACAAGAAACTACATTATCTTGAAATCATCCATCTAGTTATGAAATCTACTTGCAAACAAGAAGCTAACCTACCAAGCCATAACTCAGGATTCTATGTACCATCTAACTAGCTCACACTTGCACATCAATCAATGTTCTATCTGTGCCAAATCTGTGATAAGGAAACTAACACTATTCTATTTTTGTAGTGAAGAAAAAGGAGGGTTTGGAGTGGCCTAGAAGCTTCCCTTGATCATGAAGTCAAATCTAGGGGTCAACATCTTTCTAAAATAAGTCCAAATTGCAGTAAATGTCAAAAATTCTGAAGAAACAGATTGCTATAGGTGTGTTATAGGAGGCTACTATAGGCGCCCTATATTCTTCAAGAAGGTCTATAATGCTACAAGAGGGTTGCTGAGAAGGTTTATGAGGTGGAAACGATTATTTCAAGGTATGGAAAGGTGGATGGAGGTTGAGATAGATGAGTGAAGGTTGGTAAAAGCCCCTATCGAAGCTCATAGCCTTTTGGAGGCTTCTTTTTTACTAGGAGGGATGCTCTTGGTGATACTGGGAAAATGATCTCATGAACAAAAATTTTGAGGAAAAAACTTAAGGTTAACAAGAGAAACTGAGAAAGTCCAAGATGGAGGTGGTGGAGGTGCCCTTGCCTGCAGATCCAAACAACCCTGCAATCAGCACATGCATATACCCATTTATCATGGAGAAAATGAAACAACTAATAGTGGAAAAGATGAGTTCAATTTAAATGTTATCTAATCTATACGAAAACTCCAATATAATCAATAAACCAACTCCTAATCTACAACAAGCATATGCAAAACAAGATGACTAACAGAAATCTTCTTCCAAGAGATCATAAACATAATACATTTGGGTTGTTTTTATAAATCCTTCTATTAATTCTCCCATGGAGATAGGAGGTAGAGCTTGAAATCACATAGCTTTGATATATTATTCTGTAATGAAATTCAAGAAAATAATAAGTACTCTGAACTAAAAAAGGTAAAAATACACAAGAGGGACCTGAGCCATTGGGGTTGGGCCCAAACCCAAGAACCTCAACACTCTTGAACTAACTCAGTGATGGATCAATAAGAAACTTATCATTATCATTAAATCAATATCTAATAGGTCACATAACAATAAAAATAATTGTGCCAAGTAATTGAGCTCAACAACTACCTAGCTGAAAACAAAATTCGAATCCTAATGAGCTCTTTTACATGCTTATTTATATAAGAGGGTAATTACTAGCATCTGCCTATAAAATAGGAATATTTTTCTTGCACAACTCGAAAATGGTGGATCTTGTTCCTCACTAACTGCACTTGTTTGACTTCCAATCATCTCGTCTTGCTTGGCTATGAATGACCTCATCTTGCTTAGCTACCAATGACCTTGTCTTGCTTGGTTGTCGATGACCTCGAGTACATGAGAGAAGGTGTTGTGATCTTGGGTTGATTGAGGGAGTTAAGGAGGTTGACAACCCCCTAGATCCTCTCACTATTGTCTACTCTGAGGCCCTGCATAGAATTCATCTGAAAAATATCTCCACTTCCTGGAACTAAACCATAGTAGGCCACATGACATAACAAACATCTTTTACCCTTCTCATGAAGCATAATATAACAAAAATATGAATAAATGTGAGAAACAAATAGTTCTGAAGCGAGAGGATGGCATCATAAGCCTTATAATGTACCTATTGATGAGCCTCATCACATACCACATAGAAAATTCTTTGGAACAAGTTAAATATCATTGAGATGGAAACTTATCTCATTTTGGTATTCCTTATTTTGCTAGATGACTCTTCCTATTATCATTTTCATTTCCTAGCATAGAGTGATAGAGTGGAGGTACCAATTCGTTCAACCCCTAGTGTGTCCAAGATTTGGAACCTAATCAAGAAAAATTACCTAATTATCAAATTCAATGCGGGTGTTCCTATCACAAATTTTTCAATCTTCATGTAGTCAATTTTTATCTTGAACATCTTGGAGGGTAGTTGTATGTTCGAGGTAAGAAAAAATCTGCTTATGACTAGGTGTGAGGCCTTTGTGAGGGTTATTAGCCACCTAAAGCATATCATGGTTGCATATATTCCTTAGAAATAAAGAAAATGAGACAAGTAAACCTGATTATAGAAACCTTAAGAGTAAAAATGAGTTCAAAGGAGTGGATACCAAACTGAAGCTAGAGTACAACATGTATAGTCGAGGACTTCACAAAAAAGGTGATAAGTTTTCTACAGGTGATGATAGCCTACACACGAGTGGTGTAAAAAAGATGAAGAGCCAAGAATTCCTTCAATAGGAGGAGGGCTAGGCCATATCTTCCTTGAATACCTCATTGATCCTCCACTAAAATCACTGATACCAAATAAAATAGAGGAATAGAAATATAACCAAAACACCATATGTAAGAAGTTAAAAGATGAAGCAATAAGAGTGGACTTTAGCAAGATGATCTCTTGAATTCTAAAAAATACTATTGGTACAAATCCTCCCACCAGCGTATGGGTGAGTTGACTAAATATAACTGGTTGAAGGGAAAGTACCCCTAGAGTCCTTTGGGCTCAGACTCTACCAGACTGAAAATTGCTTATACAAAGAAACACACACACACAGCCATCTTTTTTACTTTTAAGCAAATTCTAATGTTTAGGGTACATACCTAAGGTCCTACGTCCGAGAAGACCGTTAGGGTGCAAACCCTTCTTGGAGTTCCCTTCTTCTTTCTCTGACCTGCAAGACAAACAAATCAAAGAACACAACAGTACATGTATAGAAGTTTATGTATAAATCATCTTTATGCTATAAAGTTAGTTATAAATAATCTTTAAGTAACTACTTTCATAAGAATTCAACACAAGAATCTCATAAGCATAAAGAAAGATTATTCGGGAACAAAGACGTGTTTCTTTATATATAAAGGCAAATAAAGTACATATATCGGAAAGATATCACCTGAACACCTTCAGCAGGCTCCAAGCAAGCTTCCTCCCGGATTCGTTCCAGCCTCCAGCCTTCAACAAGAGCTCCTTCCAAGTCTTACTCAATGATGATGTCAAGGATGAATGATCACCAATACACATGGAAACAAGGGTTTCCTATGCAAAATGGGGGAAGTGCAGGATGCACCAAGGACTTCAGACCTGGTCTAAGGGAAAAATCTCAGCATAATAATCTTGCTCTCCTTTCTCTCTCCCCTTGGCCTTCCCTTTGATGTCTTTTTATACCCTCTCCAAAGTAGTTTTTTAGTTAGGAGTTGGTTGGGAACAGTTGGGCCACGGGCACTAACAGGTGATCCAGCAGGTAAACCCGCGATCACCGCCCGAAAAAGAGGAAATTATATTTTTTTGAAGTGTTTTAATAGATACACGCGGGTTGGGTATAACAGACCCGCGTGTACACGCGTTTAACACAGGGCAAAGTCGCGTACAGGGAATAAAACACTGTTTTTTAAATTTTTGGACCAGGTCTGGAAGGAGGGGTTGCCCTAGGCCATAAGTGCAGCATCACAAACCATAAGAGTGAGACTTGGAGCTATAACAGATGCCCCCTAATGTATGAGGTCAGAAGGGGAACATGATGGCCGAAATACATTAAGTAAGTACAAGGAAAGGAACTCTGCCGAAAAACCGAGGAGGACTTCACCAGAATTCAGCCTGCCAAGCCACCGAAAGGAGATCAGAAAGAAACATTGTCTGAGGCGGGCATACCCATGCTCAGGAAAAGTAAAGCATGTCCGCATATCAAGTACAAGCGGATCCACTAAGTATACAAGTATAAATGACTGTAAAATACATAATGGATCATCTGATCATAATGAGTAAGTACATGTCTGAATATCACATATAAAACTGTCAATGATGCTGAAAGATGCAACGGATCACTGAAATCAAAGACTGATCCCATAAGGTACCAACTGAACATGATGGAATAGGATGGTACTACACTGCAAACTCAGGTGCCAGCATATAGAATGTCGCCATGACTGACTGCAACATATAAGGTGGAATGGTATCAACTAGCAGCAACAGGAGCAACTGTCAAGTGAACCAATGAATGCTGATACAACCTGAGGTCTTCACCGACCGCCGTGGTACATTTCTACACCATGGGAATAAATGATCTGAAGTCGACCATGTGAGAAATCGTTTGATTACCGGTCATTGATGTATACCGTTAACAAACGCGAGACTACTCACCGATAATGATAATGAGCGTCAAGGTACCCAGTACAATCTAACAAGTGTGAATAGATGAGCTGAAGTCGAACACCTGTAAGAATCTATCAATCAGGAGACAATGATGGTTTCCCACTGTCGATAGCGAGGAATCTGCCACTAATGACTGCAAACCCCAAGGTACTGCCAAATGGACTCTAGATCTTTGCCCCAGAGCAATGAGTCGGAGTCGATAGGGAAAGATCCGCTAGAAGGAAGGCATTAAGGCATCCTCCATCAATCTAGCGCGAGTGTAACCCGTAGGCCAATAATGTGGAAGGAATCGGACGAAAAAGATGTAGTAACCCAACCGAAGTACGTTTCCGGCGTACACAAGATGTGGCTAGCGCACGGCAGAAACCCTCTGAACCAACCAATAATGAAAGCTGACACAGAGGCGAGGTATCCACCAATAGGGTCAAATGGAAACCAAGGTACTGCACGAATCCCAATGTGTGATAATGTATGCTGATGTCGAACACAAGGGAAACCACTCAGTCAAAGACCCATGATACTGATCGATGCTGAGCACAAGGTGACCTATCAATAATGAAAATAGGGCCAGGGTGCGGTCTCTAGGTCTGCCCTCAGAGCAATGTGTCGTCGTCGATAAGGACAAGACCCGCCAGCAAGAAGTCAATGGGGACCTTCTCAAACCGGCACGAGTGAAGGACCAATATAACTGATGTGATGATAGACATGACACTGACAACCAGGGATGGCCGACTGAAAAATGAGTCAAGAGACACCGCAGAAAGGCCGACTCAGGCTAACTTCCCTTGAACAAAAGCACGACTCAATGTGACTATGTGGCAGCATATAATGAATCTGTATAAGTTCGTCATGCAGGAGGCACGAACGAACCCTCCATATGATTGGAAGAGATAACCAATCGGGGGAGAACTGACTCGATAACAAGGTTATGGCTTACCTAAGTCAAACTAAATCCCACCCAAGCGGAGGAGACTTTGTTTTGAGTGCTTTGTTCAAGGGCGACACGACTGACTCTAGCTGCCAACAATAAATGGAAATAATGTCCCTGTTCCCGCTCTTTTTGGAATATTTAATTTTTTTGTCTTTTTCTGATAAGCCGGAAAAAGAATAAAAGAATGCTATGGTACAGTGGAAAGAACGAGTGTCGGTGAAACAGATGCTCTAGTTCCTGGGAAAGGAACGTTCCTATGCTCAATGCAGGGAGGTGAAAAACTGGTCAGTGACACTCAGAGGTATGTCCCTTCCACGGATCTGGGTATGTCAAGCTGCAGAGGTCAAGGGTATGCAAGGTTGATTTTTGCAGACGTCATGGTCAAAAGTGGGCTTAAACACGAGTCCAAGTGAAGCCGGCTATAGGCCAAAAGGTGCAAATGGTCAACATGCAATGCAGAAGTACAACTCAACACACATAGGAGCCTCTAGGGTATAAGGCCAGAACGAAGCGAAGAAGCAAGGAAGAATGAGTCTTCAATGCATAAGTCATGGCGGGACTACAGAGGACTCCCGAGCCTACTCAAAACGAAGCAGCATGGGCAACAAATGTCAGTGAGGTGCTAACTAGGATGCCCATGTAAAAGGATGGCTCTACCATCATGTCATGATTTAAAGAATCGGCGAGTGAAAATGGCTTGCGAACCATAACATGATGGGGTCGACCCTACGGCAGATGTATCGGTCAAATGGAGGCTAGTATGCATAATGCAACGGAAAAATGGTGTCCCTAACCTATATGCCAGTGAGAACACGATACCTGCCATGACGGGTCAGCAGTCATGGAACCGCCTCGAACCGTCGAAAAATGTCCAAAATGTCCTGAAAAACAACTCAATCTCGACATTCCAAGCTCCCAAGTTAAAAGTGACATGAAACCAAACAAAATAAAATTTTGAAAAAATTTTGCATTTTCAAAACTTATAAAAAGAAATTTTGGACTTACCATTTTCACCGTTTGACTTGGAGAGCAAATTGTGGAGCAAAAGGAGCAAACTTTCCCCGTGACTTATTCAACCGTTCAAACTTGCCGAAAACTTCCAGGTAAGCACTAAACTTGTCTTGCAATCAATTGTGATAGTTTTTAGGAAGTTTAATTAATGTTTCACCGTTAGATTTTTGCAAAAAATTGCTCTGCGGCGTACACGCGGGTTGGATGTATATAAATCGCGTATACGACGGCCCTACACGCGACTGTGTATAGGGTAAACCGCGTGTGCGCAGCGAAAAATTTTTATACGAAAAACTAATGGATGAAATTGATTTTTTCTTCCAGGATGACTCTCACATGGCGTGAAAGAGAGCACTCAGCTGTAGATAATGAAGTTATGGAGAATGATGAGGCATTAGATGCCTTACGGGGGTGCGGATTGTTAAAATTCTTCAAGTTGCCGAATATGAAAGCAAATGTGCGTCTGCTCGAGAGACATATTGATTATTGGGATGTCGAGGAAGAAGCTTTTATGATTGATCAAATGCCACTCAGGATAGAAGTGGAAGATATATATTTCATCACGGGCCTTTCCCGAAGGGGAGAGGTAGTCCACTCCCGGGGCAGGACCCGGAATAGTCTCAGCGTAGACGACTATGTACAACTTTACTGCCCAGGTCATCGGAAGGTCGGGAGTCAGATCTCGATCCCACACGTGGCGAGTTTGTCACTGCGGATAATCCTGTTCACCATAGCTCGAGTGAACGGGTCATCTTCGCTACATCAGGCATCACGAGTAAACATGAGCGTAGCAGTGGACTGTCTCACCACGGTGTTTGACTGGTGTACTCCTCTACTTGCCAACATGAAGGAGCAGCTTGCTTCTATCAGGAAGGGAAAGACCAAGAACTTTGGGTATGGAACCATTTTATGCACATTTTTCTTCGAGAAGGTTCCTGCACTTCGCCCCAGGGTAGCTGTTCCCATCAGTAGTCCACGTGATCCACGTATGGGCCGGTGGGCTGACTTGATGAAACGTCTGGGGGGTGGGGAAGTGCCCAGGAATGCATTCGACGACGACTTTTTTGCTTGGTGGGAGCAACAGATCATCGCCATAGACGACTACCCCTATGCTGGACTGGATTTCCGAGGAGATCCTGACCTAGTGCTGCCACCAGATGCAGCATGGGGCGAGATCGGTAAGATTTTTTGATTTTTATGATTTTATGATTTTTAGGATTTTTCAAGCATAATGATGAACTTTGAAAAATATATTTTTTTTTGATGAGATTCAAATGACTGATATGATGATCATGTTCCAGACATTGGGCCTGTGCGACCAGATGGATTCCCGCGGCACGGACGGCGTGGTCGAGGAGCCGAAGAGGCGGCTGCGGATGCGGAAAGGACTCTCGCCAACGTCCAGCGACACTTGGCGAGATTGAGCTATCAAGTACCGATGGCCGAGATAGAGGACCTTCCTCCAGATATGCAGCGTCATGTGGTTGGGATGCCACGTGACTGGGTTCGTGTTTTTCGGCGCGTGGCCAATGCTATAGTTAGTTATTTAGCTGCTCATCCAGAGCCGAGGCATTAGATATGCCTGACATGATTATGGGCATTTGAGTCCCAATTTTGTATATTTTTGGACACACATATGTACACTCGAGACGCTTTGTGATATATATATATATACAGTTTGACTTTTTGATGCATGATTTTATGATGATGAATGATTGATATGCCAGTCTAATGCTTGATTAGCGATAGAATCAGCTAACCAATTTTGAGATCTTGGAATGTGCAAATAATTAATGTAAGTAAATGATCTTTGCAACAACCTCACCCTTAAATATTGGCGATATAATGATGGATCTCTAACCCGATAAATGTTATTTAACTGAGACACTATCAATTGAGAATCAAGATACACTACCAACGAGTCGATCTCGTAAGAGATTGCCTCGGATAATAAATTGATAACAGCTGTATACTCGGCCATATTGTTTGAAGCAGGACCGATACACACGCCTCTCGATGTCATCAACTGACCAGTTGGGTAATAAAGTACCCAAGCTGCGGAAGCAAGATTCCGAGTGTGCCGACTAGCACCATCGGCGAATCCAAAATAAACCAAATCATCCATCAACACCTGCCAAAGCAGACCAAAAGTGCTGATATCAGAAAAACGCTCGATAAGATATGTACAAATATACATAAAATACAAAGAAGCCATTGCCTGGTAAAACTAAGCAAAATACTTCTTTAAATAGAGCCCATTTCGGGGCTCCGCCAGCTTGTTTCCTTCAAAATCAATTAACTCATACGATCCTTTTTCTAAGACTCGTTTGATAATGAAAGGACCGTACCACATAGGCTTGAATTTTCCTGCCCCCAAGGCGTCCTTATCTTGGTCATAGACCAAGACAAGGTCACCTTCAGAAAAGACACGAGGTCGGACAGACTTATCATACTGAGTTTTGACCCTTTTCTTATGGGCCTCATTCATCGTGGCGGCATCTCGACGCTGCTCATCGAGATGTTCCAGGTGAACTAGGCGCTCCTCGAGACTCGAAGTCTCAGGAAGAAGCTCGACAGCCAATTTCAGAGATGGAATTTCACATTCAACCGGAAAGATAGATTCCACCCCGTAAACTAACTGAAAAGGAGTAAAACCAGTAGCCGTTTTAACGGAGGTTCGGTATGCCCAAAGAGCCGGATATAACATAATGTGCCAATTGGACCGATTTTTATCGATTGTCCGTTGGAGTATCGTCTTAAGAGTTTTATTGACCGCCTCGACCTGTCCATTGGCCTGAGGATAGTAAGGAGACGAATGCTCTTGACGGAAACCTAATTTAAAAGCCAATTCGGACATTAGCTGATTTTGGAAATGACTGCCATGGTCAGTGACAATCTCTCTTGGGATACCGAATCTTGAGATAACTTGATTGAAAAGAAACAAAGCTGCCGTGTCACTGTCGTTCTTATAAGTAGGCATGGCTTCAGCCCACTTCGTGAAGTAGTCTACAGCCACGATAATGTACTTGTGATTTGCCGCTGAAGGCGGATTACAAGTCGTAAAATCAATACCCCACTTAGTAAAGGGACCGACGGTGACAACGGGAAAAAGGGGAGCTGGATGCGCGCGCATCTTGCGAGTAAAAATTTGACACGGGTGACAGCGTTTTACCGCTTCCACACAGTCCTTAAAGAGTGAAGGCCAAAAGTAGCCGGCACGTAAGATGCGCTGGGCTGTAGCAAGCCCGGATAGATGACCACCACAAGCTCCACTGTGGCAATCATTAAGAACAGACTCTGCTTCCTCTAAGGTTAAACAACGTCGAAGAATTGAATCAACCCCTCGACGGTATAAAGTGTCACCAATGATAACATAGTTTTTAGCCAGGTGACGTAACTTGCGACGTTCATCCTTGGAGGAAGTAGAGGGAAACTTCGAAGTCTGGAGATAAACAATGATATCTCCATACCAAGGGTCTTGTGAAGAGATGAGGAATATATGTTCGTCGGGTAAACTTTCCTCATAAACAACATCCTCTCCACAAGGAAGCTCAGAAATTAGCTCCGCGAAGACCATAGATTTCTTAGACTTGGCGGACAAGAACTCGAGGTCGAATTCTTGTAAAATGACTATCCATCTATTATATTTGCCCCCAATCACTCGCCTACTGAGGACAAATTGGAATGGATTGACCGCCGCTAAGACAAAAGTTTTGCGTAGCAAAATGTAATGACGGAGCCTCTGGACAGCATGGACTGCTGCCAAGGCCAACTTCTCAACAGGAGAATAGCGGAGTTCAGGGCCTATCAAGCCTCGGCTCAAATAATAAATCACGTGCTCGACAAGAGCATCGTCTTCCTGAACTAGAACCATACCAATGGTAGATTCTGCTGCAGCGAGATATAAAAGGAAGTCTCTACCGTAATCCGGTGGACTCAAAAGCGGGGCAGAGACTAATGCCTTTTTCAAAGCATCAAACGACCGCTGCGCAAAGTCGTCCCACAGGAATGGAACTCCTTTCCGTAGCAAACGCATGAACCCTTTAGTGATCTCGGCATAGTTTGCTATAAACCTTCTTAAGAAATTGGCCTTCCCTTGAAGACTTTGAAGTTGACGAATTGAAGACGGGGGAGGCAACTGAACTATTGCCTCAACCTTGAAGGGATCAACCCGAATCCCTTCATTGGAAACTATAAACCCTAACAACCGACCTGATGTAACCGCGAAAACGCACTTATTAGGATTCAACCGGATTTTGTAAAAACGACATCGCTCAAAGACTAATCGAAGATGACTAGGATGATCAGTTCTCTTTCGAGAACGAGCAGCGAGATCATCTAAGTATGCCTCGATGATATGTTTGATGTCGTGGAAAGCGTAAGACATGGCCCGCTGAAAGGTGGCTCCAGCATTTTTAAGACCGAAGGGCATCTTTCGATATGCAAAGGTACCCCAGGGACATATGAAGGCAGTCTTATGCTGATCCTCAGGACGAATAGAGATTTGATTATAACCTGAGAAACCATCCATAAAGGAGAAAATCGCATTACCCGCACACTCGTCAATAATTTGATCAATAAATGGCGTGGGGTAATTGTCTTTTGGACAAGCCTTGTTTAAGTCCCTAAAATCGATGCATACGGGGATTGTTCCTTGCTTTTTGTCCACAGGGACTGGATTCGAGACCCAATCCGTAAGAGGAACAGGGTATATAAAACTTGCCCTTAGCAGCTTCTCAACCTCAGCTTTGATAGCCGCTGCTTTCCTAGGGTTAACCGGCCGAAGCCTTTGACGAATCGGTTTTGCGTTTTCGTACGTCTTGATCTCATGTTGGACTATAGAAGGATCAATGCCGGGCATTTCCTCATAAGACCAAGCAAATACATCACGATATTCCTTGAATAGGTCGGTGTAAATTTGAATTTCTTCAGGGGAACACTCACTTCCGATGAAGATATTCTCGATGATGTTAGGATTTTTAGAGATGTTTATAGGTATCGTTTTTGAGATTACCGACATATTACCTTCAGCACGTGTGTGTGTTGGAGCCAAAGGGTTCGATACCGTACAAACATCACTACCAACGAGCTCGGAGAATCTAGATTCTACTTCCTGCAATGGAGGAAGAAAATATGAGCGATGGTGTAAGTCTTCCCAAGGTCGATCTATACCCATCATAATTTCGAGGATTGCTTCTTCAGAAGGTAGAACCGAATCTAAGCAGTCCAAGGCAGAGTTAGAATCAAAGCTCCAAGCGGGGGCCACATGACCATCTAGCTCCTCTTCGGAAAAGGGAGTAGAATGGTTATCTGCAGAGTCTACGATAGCCTGATATCTAAGCTCAGCTGCAGATATAGGAAACGCCATTCCATTAACTTGCCCTTCAACTAATGTGGTCGTAGGTGAAGGCAAGGTCCAAGGGTCGGAAAAATGATGAGTTCGGAAGAACCCCTCTCGAGAAGATTCCTTGGATGATGAAATAGCATTGATTCTTGCAAAAGGAGAGGGAAGATCAAACGTACCCATCAATGAGGAATACATCCCTACTCCTAAATTCTCAGTCGGCGGGCGAGGGTTATCCACCAAAGGAACAGTAGAGTCGGAGGTTGCTTGAGGATCGATTGGAGCATAGTCCAATTGATCAACCTTAACGATTTTCCCCTCATGAGGAAAGCAAATGACACGAAACAAAGTCGAAACAACGGCTTCCATCTCGTACACCCAGTTCCTTCCTAATAGGAGATTATAGTCTAGGTTAGCATCTACGACTTCAACTTCGATATTAACGACCTTCCCTCCAACACATATAGGAAAGGCCGGGATAATCCCATGCGGCTTGTGAGAATGGCCATCAAATGCAGTTAAGACGGTTGGTGAAGGAACAGCCGAAGGTGAACCAATAGCCTTCCAACAAGACATGGACATGACGCATGTGGAAGCTCCTTCATCTATAACGGTGCGAAAAATATTGATTTTCCGGTATGTTGACTTTACCTGAAAAGCCATATGATGAGGGAGTCTCTTTTTGACACTTGACATGTCAAAAGAGAGCACTAGAGAGTTAGCTGAATCGACTGCTCCAATGGCGGAGAGTAAAGCACTTCTCTGAGACGGACACGACTGGAGAACTTCCAAAGCGGACATAGCACATGGGCTTTGAGCCAAATCCTCCACAATGGAGTAATTTTGAGCAGCTCTAGCATTGGGGTTAATTGTCGCGCGTTTGGCGGAACCTTTCGGTATCCTAGGTACAGTCTCAACAGGAGGTCGCTCAATATGAAGATCATTACTTCCGGGAACCGTTTTATCCTTAGATGTTTCGGCTTCACCATAATCACGTGACCGAGTAGTCACGTTAACGTTTGAACCCATCATAAAAACATTTGATGCTTTTTCCCCTTCCTGGTTGCCCCCTGAGGAGGTCCCAGGATTCGAATTCGCGCCAGCAAGAAGTTGCTGCCCTTGGGGAAACGGGTTAGTCAACACAGCTTGCGAACTAGAAGTCCCTTGCTGTGCTAACAAGCGCTGAGCGTCTTCGATTTTAGGGCAAAGATGAGTTAGATGGTCTCCACTGCATAACTTGCAAGGAAACTTGACTTTCTTTCTCGACTCACCCTTACCACCACCAGCGTTGTTGCCGGATTTATTTGCATCGGGCTTCCCATCCGAGTTCTTCTTTTTACCACGTCCTTTCTTTTTCCCATCGGAATTTTGATTTCCTTTGGGGTTATTGGATTGGACGGCGTTAATGGAAGAATTTTGGGAAGCCGGAGGATTAGACATTGTGACTTGGTTGTTAGGAGCAGTTTGTAATGACAACTGCTGCAATTGATTCAACAAGTTCACTGTAGTCGAGTCTACAGACCCCACGATACCATCCGCATGCGGACCTGGCTTTGGCTTAGCTAAATCAACCTTAGATCCAGGAGCATCTGGCAAGTACTTTTGGAGGATCCCAGACTGAGAGTAGATCAGTTCTAACTGCTGGGCCCTGAAAATGGCTTGCTCCTCAGAATAGACCCCAGACATGGAGACATCCTTGGAGATCTCAGGTTGCAAAGACTTCAAAAACCACTCTAGACGGTACTCCGGAGGGATTTCGGCTTTAATGAGCCTTTTTCTCCGTCTCCATTCCTGTATGTGATCAGAAATGTGGGTTGCCTTATCCTGACGAAAGGTAGCCAGAAGTTCAGTTCCGGCATCATAGCGGACAGGCAACTGAAAGTGATTCAAGAAGATATTAGCTAAGTCTGCGAACGATGTAAAGCTGCCCCCTGGCAACTCTATGTACCATTTAGCCGCATTACCAGTCAAGGTGCGCTGAAAAAGTCTCAACCTAACCGAATCTTCGATGAGGGAGTTAGATGAGCACCACAAATGGAATGTGGTTACATGATCGCCCGGATCTTCACCACTCTTCCCTTCGAATTTTGGGATGTCCGAAGGGAGTTTGGTTGGGACCGGAGGCCAGGCTGGATTGTATCTGATAGGGTCGTTCGTTAGCTTAGTGAGATCTGGCAAGTTTAACGTTGCCAGAAATGGAAGCCTAGGAGGACCTAGGGGATTCCACCCAGACTGGGCAGAACTCCCCAAGTTCTGAAAAGATTGTTCTGGGATTTGAGAGGCACCAGGCTGCCCCAAGTGACCAGTAGAACCAGCTGAACCAAAGGGCAAGCCTTGTGGTCCAGCAAAATTCGGAGTTTGACCAACTCCTGCCGTATAAGCTCCATAGCTTGCAAAGTTTCCTCCTATAGAATTGTAAGGAGTCGATAACCCCTGATATGGGTTCCAAGCCGAAGCGAGGGGAGGAATACTTTGAAACATGCTAACCGTGGAATACGGCCTACTTCCTTGTTGGCCAATGAATGGATTCGCAGTTCCTGCGTTACTAACCCCAGGGTTATTCCAACCTTGGAAAGGATTGCTGCTTTGTCCTATTGAAGAAAAAGGCATGGATCCTACCGTTGGGTTGGAATGTGGAATATGACCACTTCCAAAAGGAAAACCCTGAAATGAAGCCGATCCGCCCATCATGGACGTAGCGGCATTGAACGGAACTGACGGAATACCCTGTGATTGGGTGCCAAAAAGGAAGGAACCAGTACTAAAAGCATTGGTTTGGGCATTTCCACTCGTGGACGGAATGGAGGTAGACCCAACCAAAGATGTGCTAGCAAACGATCCGAACAAGGAAGCGGAGGGGATGGAAATGGTTCCTCCCCCTTGCACCGATGTTGGGGTTTGCATAGTCGCAGCACTCGTGGAAGCCATGCTTCCAGTAGTGATCATAAATGGTAAGCGCGTAGCGTAACCTGGACTCGCTGGTCTATATAATGGAGGCCCAACGTATTGCAATACGTCTGGGTAACTAGATGGTAGCGGAGAATTTGGAATCACTAATGATTCTGAAAGTTCTTCTACCTCTACGTTATCCTCCGCTTGAAAGCGAACTTGAGAAAAGACTGGAGCGTCCCTCTCTTGTTCAAAAGTACCAGGCCTTGCTTGGCCGCTAATATCCCCGAGAGGAGGATCAATCCCCGATGCGTCAGCCGGCGTGGGACGGACCCCACCGGTAGTATTCCCTCTGCGCCTTCTAGGAGAAGGCTCTAAACTAGGTGGCGAGAGACCACGAAGTCTTCGAGACCGTCTTGGAGACCGGTCAGCCACTTTGAATTTTTTTAAAGATCTAACTAAAGACTCAAAAAAATTAAAAGCTAAGCCGACTAGGAGCACAGAGCACATAGTATAAAGTTCCTAAAGATACAGCCAGTCAAACAACTTTCAAGTATTTCCGCTCCGGGTGATTGAGACCGGACACCAAAATACGAGAAAGTGAATCAAAGGGCCTTCCGAGGATAGTCTGGGATGATGAGGGCCCAGTCCTATCAGCGAAGGTATCAGAGGAAGTTACGCTGACCTCCTAACAATAGTCTGCGCCGGTGCAAGCCCCCAAGCTTCGCAAGGGTGCCCTCCGGAAGTACTGTCGAGAGTGATACAACGTCGACCTCAGGTGCCACGGGATTCCCCTCCGCAGCCACCTATGCAGATCCCTAGGAGAGGCAACTATGGGTACCAACTCGTCGCAGAAGCCAGGCGGAACAGTCGTGAGGTAAGTTCGGACAAGTAGGAGAGGGGGTATCTCTCTTCCCTGTCTTCACAGACCCTCGTGCTTAACTCCCAGATCCGGAGTCTTCCTGGTCTCCCTAACGCTATTGGACTTACTCTCTTTAATCAGACTCTTATGTTTGACGTTTTGTGTGGCCTTGGAGAGTTAACTCTCCACTCGCCTAATCCAAGGCCCTAAAATCCTAAACTTGTTGGTGTAATAACTAAAACAAAAAGTTCTAGTGGATTTTAATTAAGCGCTTGATTTTATTAGGCTGTTCTTTAAGTCAAAGGTAATGTAGGTGAAACTTGTGGTGTTTTATGGACGCAAAAGAAATTAATAAAACCTAGCTACATGCACATGCACTTTTGTTTTCGATGAATAGCAATTTCTATGAGGTTCAGAAGGCACTTGTAATATAAACAAAAAATTTTCCTTTTTCTTTTTAGACTCCACACTCACAAAAACTAACAAAACTAAATATGCCTAAAAAGAGATGCACATCTTTCCCTAATGCAAGAACTAAATGTGGATGCACGATTCAAAGACTACTCTAAAAACAAAGAAGGAAAGTTGCTGCTTTACCAAATTTTGTCTTGCCACTGAAATGCTTAGATAGAAGATGATTTGTTACTAATCATTTCGTCCAAACAATAAAAACAAGTTTTAAGATAAAAAACAAAGCACTTTCACTTCGCAAAAAAGGAAATCAGATGAGAAGCAAGTTTAAGAAAGCGAAACTCAAAAACTTTCAAAAGATTTTCTTTCAATCAAACCAAAAAGTCTTTTTCAAAGGAAAACTCTCAAAAAAAACTGACACTAATGATTGATAAACAAGCCACCAAACACTTTTGTGAATTGACACCTTCCAAATGATGAGAACTCAACAAAAATAAAATGTGTTCGAACTCGCTTTTGACAATCAAAAGCAGCAATGAAAGTCCAAGAAATCAAAAGACAAGTTTCAAGGAAATGGTAACAAACAACTTTCCCGAAACGAAGGAGCAAATGGTCATAAAAATGATTTCGTTAAGCAAACACAAATGTCATGAAAACAAAATGGACACAAAGATTTTAAGACAATCTTCCCACTCTGCCGAAACAGAGCAATCAAGATTCTTAAACAGAAACCTTGTGTGTCAAAAATCAATGACGCTTGCAATCAACGAAAAACAAGACTAGCACTCCTAGAGAGAGTTCGAAACAAGATGCCCCCTGTTAAACAGAGAACTGTCACTGGGAATTGACTGCTTTAAACTGACCCAAACCACCAGACAGACATTCAGCCAAAAGAAAAATTATAAATCTTGAAAATTATGTGATATACGCGCCTGCAATTATTTGCAGAATGCGTGTACACGCGACTGTAACTAAGGAAACCTGCGTATACGCGGGTTTACTTAGTACAACTTGCGTATATACGCTTCTGTAATCCAGAAAAAGTGCGTATATGAAGTGTTTCAAGAAAAATAAAAAACACAAACTGAAAAACTGGAAAAGCTTGGAGTTCAAGAAAATATCAAACAGTCAGAACCAACAAACAGAGGGACTGAGCCTTGATTGGCTTGAGGACTACCCAAACTAGGAACAACAAGAATGTTGTCCCCAGCGGAGTCGCCAATTCTGGTTGAAGGCAAAGTACCCCTAGAGTCCTTTGGGCTGAGACTCTACCAGACTGAAAATTGCTTATACAAAGAAACACACACACACAGCCATCTTTTTTACTTTTAAGCAAATTCTAATGTTTAGGGTACATACCTAAGGTCCTACGTCCGAGAAGACCGTTAGGGTGCAAACCCTTCTTGGAGTTCCCTTCTTCTTTCTCTGACCTACAAGACAAACAAATCAAAGAACACAACAGTACATGTATAGAAGTTTATGTATAAATCATCTTTATGCTATAAAGTTAGTTATAAATAATCTTTAAGTAACTACTTTCATAAGAATTCAACACAAGAATCTCATAAGCATAAAGAAAGATTATTCGGGAACAAAGACGTGTTTCTTTATATATAAAGGCAAATAAAGTACATATATCGGAAAGATATCACCTGAACACCTTCAGCAGGCTCCAAGCAAGCTTCCTCCCGGATTCGTTCCAGCCTCCAGCCTTCAACAAGAGCTCCTTCCAAGTCTTACTCAATGATGATGTCAAGGATGAATGATCACCAATACACATGGAAACAAGGGTTTCCTATGCAAAATGGGGGAAGTGCAGGATGCACCAAGGACTTCAGACCTGGTCTAAGGGAAAAATCTCAGCATAATAATCTTGCTCTCCTTTCTCTCTCCCCTTGGCCTTCCCTTTGATGTCTTTTTATACCCTCTCCAAAGTAGTTTTTTAGTTAGGAGTTGGTTGGGAACAGTTGGGCCACGGGCACTAACAGGTGATCCAGCAGGTAAACCCGCGATCACCGCCCGAAAAAGAGGAAATTATATTTTTTTTAAGTGTTTTAATAGATACACGCGGGTTGGGTATAACAGACCCGCGTGTACACGCGTTTAACACAGGGCAAAGTCGCGTACAGGGAATAAAACACTGTTTTTTAAATTTTTGGACCAGGTCTGGAAGGAGGGGTTGCCCTAGGCCATAAGTGCAGCATCACAAACCATAAGAGTGAGATTTGGAGCTATAACAATAACCCCATAAAAACTTTGAAAGTGTCGAGAGTTGACTGAGAGATACAAAGTGAATTAAAAAAGGCTAGACTAGAAGGCCCTGGGTAATGCTCAATAGTTAAACCCCTTTTGTACACACTATGAAGTAAAAATCCCACAAGTCATGGGTAACAAGGTTATGGTAGTAGAGATTTGAAACATGCCCCTACAATTCCAACAAGTCAAGGTTGTCTTGTAGTCGGTGGGATTAATTCTCTGTGTTTCATTAGTTATTGGCATGTGTGATTGCATGAAAGTATCTAGCCACACCATGCCCCTATTTAATGAATTGGGTGATGAAAGCGTGGCAATCCCACTCCCCTCCCTCCCTGGAACACTTTTCAACACCCCGATTGGGTATTTCTCTAGTTCTTTGTTGGTGCATTTGACTATATTAATTTATGATTTACTTTTGATAATTTCTTATATCTTATCAAAAATAAATGAATTTTGTTTAGAATGCTCACATTTAGAATTTAACAATATAGCATCATATCCAAGGATATTTTAGAAGGCTTATTATGAGTGTTTTTTATTACATAAATAAAGTGCTAATGAAAAATAATTAAAGATTTTAACTTTTTCTTGAATTGGAGACACAAAAGTTAATACTATTCGATATTACCTCATAATAATCATTCTCACATTAATTTTCTTACTTTATTGTCCACATAGAGGTGAATCTTTCCACCATTCAGACCATGGTTGCGACTAGGTAATTTATTTAGAAGAGTAACATAAAAGAAAGTGAAAGAAAATAGGCTTTCTGAGCTTCTTTGAAAAGTAACCAAAATGAGTTGTGACTCATTTGGTTTTGGAATAAAGACAGGAAGTCCCAGGTAAAATGGAAGTCGTAACTATGTAGAATAGTGATATGATTAAAGCTATCATTACAACTAGATTTGAAAATAAACTGTGGCACAATAAGAGTTAGAGAGCAAGAAGAAACCATGATACAACATGGATGTGATCAACTATAATATAGGATATTAATTTATTTTCTTAACTAAAGTAAAAAAAAAATAATACTATTAAAATTAAAACAAACGGTCATGAACTCTATAACAAATCATAATGACTTATAATTTCTAAAATGTTATGAACTAATGATATGTAAATTCAAGATAAAATGTGTTTTCTCTTATTTTATTTAAATTTTAGTAAATAACATTTTCTTTTATGAATGTATATTTTCTATTAGTTTAAATCCATGATACATCATGATTGATAACATATCACAAAACTATAGACCTCATTCCTACCATACTTGTTTTCCTAAAGAGAAAACCACAATGAAATTACAAACAAGCATAGGGAACTACATAACCATAAACAAATAATCCAAAATTACCAAGAGATTATGAAAACCTTAAAACACCCAATCTCATCGTTGATTAGTTGGGCTAGGTGACCATTGCCATTGTGGATAGACAAAGGATGAGGACCTGAGTTTTTGTATGCTCCACTTTTGTTGGGTCCCTATAATACTAGTGATTACCCCATTACTATTGTAGTTATACCCCTTATTTATATTGTTGTGCCCCCATTGCCCCCATATTGTTATTAATGGGCCCATAGAATCCGTCTATTGTTATTTTTGTGGCTTTATATTATTATTGTTAGGTCGGCTGGATTATATTGTGACTCCTTAGACTCCTATATATAGAAAGGAGGTTTTGTCATTAGAATCATCCAAGAATTGTTCATTTGTGTAATGTAAAGGAGGTTTCCTACTCGAAGAGGCTGAATTCTAAGGCGTGGATCTCTCTTTTCTATCTTTTTGTGAGCTAGTTTCATAACATTTGGTATCAGAGCTTTGGATACTAGGGTTTCACTGCTCCAAACAGGTCATCATGGCATTTTCGCTATAACGTTTTTTCTGTGATGTTTCAGAAGTCTCAAAAAAAACCCATTTGAGAAGAAATCGCGCTGAACCTTGGGTCCAAATGTCAGAGCTTTTCGCGTGATATTTTCGGAGATATGATCTGAGGAAGTTGGTCTTTTTCCAGACTCCTGAATTACACTCAAAACAGGTGACCTGAGGAAAATCGTCATAACTTTCTTTCTGAGCATAGGATTGAAATTTCGTAAGAAGGTACAGAAAGAGGACGGAATTTTGTTTTCTTTTATATATTTTTTAGAGTCAAAGGTTGAAATAGTGACACGTGGCACTTCATACAATTTCGCTCTATTGAACTAGTCTATAATCAGGTCACTGCGGGAGATTGTGCATAACTCTTTCTTGGAGAATCTAATTTGGATGAGACTAGTGGCATTGGAAATAGGACACAGAAGGCTACTACAGGTCACAATTTCAGAACTGGATGATTCGAAATTACAGAGATACATCAGATTCAATATCAGGGTTCTACAAAGAAAAAAAAAGGTGTGTAGTTTTTTATTTTTTATTTTTGCATAAGCTTGGTTTGAAGGAATTCAAAGGGCATAGTAAAGCATTATTATCGGTAACTGATGCCCAGAGGAAAGAAAATGCAAACACCTAGTAAGGAACCTGAAATCTCTAGCATGACTCATGAAGAAGAGGAAGAAATGCTACATGATATATCAAAATTACAAGAACAAGTGCAACAAATGTCACGCTCACAAAAGCTAACAGATGCTAAGATAAATGGCGTGGAATCTAAGATAAACGGCATGGAAGCTAAGATGGATGATCTGAAGGTAGATTTGAGGACAAATTTGAAGACAAACATGGCAGATTTGAAGACAGATTTGACAAATTTTCTACAAGAAATACTTACTAATGGTGAAAAGGTTGTAAAGGAAACTCATGATGTGAACAAAAGAAATGTTAATCATGATTCCATAGACTCTAATGTTGGATCGAAGACCCACCATATTCCAAAAATCGATATGAGGAAGTTTGATGGCAAGGATCCCGCCACATGGATATTACAGATGGAGCAGTTCTTCGATCTCAATAATGTGCAAAACACACAAAAGGTACGTATGGCAACTTTATATTTGGAACCAAATCAGTTTGTATGGTATCAATGGCTTTGCTCTCGTAAACAATTTATCACTTGGGCAATTTTTACGGAAGAATTGATAGCACATTATGAGGATACAAAAAGCAACACTTTTTTTAGCCAATTGATAAGTCTCAAACAAAAGGGTTCAATAATGGAGCACATTGAGGAGTTCCAAAAATTGAACATAAGGGTAAAAGATATTCCAGAGGAGCATAGGATTGATGTGTTCATAGGGTCTTTAAAGGATAATATCCAACATGATGTTCGCCTTTGGGAACCTGATTCATTAGAGAAGGCATTCAGGTTAGCAAGAAAAATGGAAAGCAAAATTATGGCAACCAGGAAGCATACCACTCACGACTATAAAGATGGAAGTGTTGTTGCCCCTAGTCTTCCACAACCTATAAGGTTGACACCACAAAAATCGGAAGAAAAAAGAGCAAAAGGGCTTTGTTACAATTGTGATAGCAAATACACTAAAGGTCATAAGTGTGCTGAGAAGAAATTATTCTACATAGATCGTGAAGAGGAAGAAGAAAGGGAGCAAGAAAGGTCAAAAGAAGAAGATATACTCCAGGAACAAAGCCTAGATGAAGAACAAATAAATCCGACCATATCTTGTAATGCATTGGCGGGAATTACCACTCCTCAAACCATCAAGATAGAAGGACAAAAGAATTTTATTCATTGTAGGGTAGCAAAAGAATTGAATTGCTTCCTATATCCAGCACCAGAGTGTCAAGTGATGATTGCAAATGGAGGAACAATAAATTGCTCTGGAAGGTGCCATAATATCAAGCTATCCATGGGAGAATATGTATTGACTAGCCCAATGCTTTCCATTCCAATGGGAGGTGTTGATGTTGTACTAGGAGTCCAATGGCTACAATCCTTGGGTACAATAGCTTTTAATTTTCAAGAAATTTTCATCAAATTTTCTATGGAAGGAAAGGAAGTTGAATTAAGGGGTATTGCAGGGAAACCAGGAAACATAATCAGCTCTAATGGTATGACAAAGCTTCTAAAAAAGGAGCAAAGAGGTGTAATTGCACAATTATGTTCGCTAGATGTTTCCACATTGGAATCATCTATTTCTCCAGATCTCCAAAAAGTCCTGGACAATCATTCCAAGGTATTTGAGACTCCCAAAGGTCTCCCACCTATGCGTGATCATGATCATGCTATTCATCTGATTCCAGGAAGTGTTCCTCCAAACATCAGGCCGTACAGATATCCCTATGTCCAAAAAAGTGAAATTGAACGTATGGTTGCAGAAATGCTAGAGGCTGGTATAATTCAACCGAGTCAAAGTTCTTTCTCTGCTCCAGTAGTATTGGTGCACAAGAAGGATGGATCATGGCGCATGTGTCCGGATTATAGGGAGCTCAACAAGCTCACTATTAAAGATAAGTTCCCCATTCCTGTCATTGATGAATTACTGGATGAATTGCATGGATCAATTTACTTCACCAAGTTGGATCTTCGTTCAGGATATCATCAAATCAGAATGAAGATTGAAGACATTCCAAAAACGGCATTTAGAACTCATGAGGGTCATTATGAATTTTTGGTCATGCCTTTTGGCCTTACCAATGCACCTTCAACATTTCAAGGTTTGATGAATTCAATTTTCAAACCATTCCTTAGAAAATTTGTGTTAGTATTTTTTGATGATATACTAATCTACAGCAAGTCTTGGAAGGATCATGTTGAACATGTTGACAGGGTGCTACAACTATTGGAGGAGAAACAATTATATGCAAAAAGATCCAAATGTTTCTTTGGAGTCCAGGAGGTGGAATATTTGGGTCATATTGTATCTCATGAAGGAGTTAAGGTAGACCCTAGCAAAATTAAAGCCATTAAGGAATGGAAAATCCCCACATCCATAAAGCATCTGCGAGGATTTCTTGGGTTGACAGGGTATTATCGCAAGTTTGTTAAGAATTATGGGAGAATAGCAGCACCTCTAACAACATTATTGAAGAAAGATGCATTTTCATGGACTCCGGAAGCAACAAAGGCCTTTGAACATCTTAAAGAGGCAATGTGCCAAGCACCGGTCTTAGCTACACCGGACTTCACAAAAACCTTTATTGTGGAATGTGATGCTTCAGGAAATGGAATTGGTGTTGTTCTAATGCAAGATGAAAGACCCATTGCTTTTGAAAGTCGTCCAATCAAGGGAAAGTTTTTAAGCAAAGCTATTTATGAGAAGGAAATGTTGGCAATACTCCATGCACTTAAGAAATGGCGACCCTACCTAATGGGAAGACACTTCAAGGTAAAAACGGATCATGATAGCCTTAAATACTTTTTAGAACAAAGATTATCCTCTGAAGAGCAACAAAAGTGGGTCACAAAGATGTTGGGTTATGACTTTGAAATCATCTACAAAAAAGGGAAGCAAAATGTGGTGGCAGATGCACTCTCAAGAAAGGATGAGGATGTGGAAGCATTGTTGTGCGCCATTTCTATTATCCAACCAGATTGGATAAATGAAGCAAGGGAGGAATGGAAGAATGACGAAGAAGTGTGGGCACTTATTCGAAAGCTACAACAAGATTCCAGTACGTCTGATACATTTAGCTGGAAAAATGATTCGTTATGGTACAAAGATCGCTTATACCTCTGTAAGAATTCCCAGCTAAAACAAAAGATTCTTATGGAATTGCACACTTCTCCCTTAGGAGGGCACTCAGGATTTTTAAAAACTTACCACAGGGTTAAGAAGGAATTTTTTTGGGATGGCCTTAAATCAGATATTCAAAAGTTTGTGGCAGAATGTTTGGTTTGCCAACAAAATAAAGTTGAAACAATTAAGACACCGGGTCTATTACAACCTTTATCCATTCCAAGCCAACGTTGGGAGGAGGTTTCAATGGATTTTATCACAGGTTTACCCAAGTCTGAGGGAAAGAGTGTCATCATGGTGGTAGTTGACAGACTTACCAAGTATGCACACTTTTGTGCATTATCACATCCATTTAAAGCCAGTACAGTTTCTACTGCATTTATGGAAACAATTCAAAAGCTACATGGAAACCCAAAGATTATTGTAAGTGACAGAGATCCCATTTTCACTGGAAATTTTTGGACAAAATTATTTTCTTGTCTTGGTACTCAGTTAGCTCATAGCTCATCTTATCATCCTCAATCTGATGGGCAAACTGAGATAGTAAACAAATGTTTGGAAGGATATCTTCGTTGCTTTGTATCTGATAAACAGACACAATGGGTCAAATGGTTGCCTCTGGCTGAATGGTGGTATAACACTTCCTTCCATACAGCAACAAAAATGACCCCATTTATGGCACTTTATGGGTATCAACCACCATCCATCACATCATATTTAAGAGAAAATTCTAAGGTTCAGGCAGTGGAACATCACATCGAACATCAACAACAAGTCCTCCAACTCTTAAAGGATAACCTCGTGTTGGCACAGAATAGAATGAAACAACAGGCAGATCAACATCGCAGTGAAAGAAGTTTTGATGTAGGTGATTGGGTATTCCTACGGCTACAACCATATAAGCAAATGTCCCTCAAGCAAGCTAAGAAGGATAATAAATTATCACCAAAGTATTATGGTCCGTACAAGGTGTTGCAAAAGATTGGTACTATGGCATACAAATTGGAGCTTCCTGCAGCTTCTCGATTGCACCCAGTTTTCCATGTTTCATGTTTAAAGAAGGTTATAGGCGACAAGCTCCCAGTTCAAACAATATTGCCAGAACTTGACGAGGAAGGAAAAATTATATTGGAACCGGAAGCAGTCACAGAAACAAGAACTCGACAGCTACGAAATCGATCAATTTCAGAGTATCTTATCAAGTGGAAGAACTTATCCGCTGAAGATTCCACATGGGAGGATGAGAATTTTATGCAGAAGTATCCAGAACTACTCAAGCGTTGAGGACAACACTTTTTTGAAGGAGAGGGGCATGTTGGGTCCCTATAATACTAGTGATTACCCCATTACTATTGTAGTTATACCCCTTATTTATATTGTTGTGCCCCCATTGCCCCCATATTGTTATTAATGTGCCCATAGAATCCCTCTATTGTTATTTTTGTGGCTTTATATTATTATTGTTAGGTCGGCTGGATTATATTGTGACTCCTTAGACTCCTATATATAGAAAGGAGGTTTTGTCATTTGAATCATCCAAGAATTTTTCATTTATGTAATGTAAAGGAGGTTGCCCCCTCGAAGAGGCTGAATTCTAAGGCGTGGATCTCTCTTTTCTATCTTTTTGTGAGCTGGTTTCATAACAACTTTTCCTTCCAAATACACTCGATTTTATTGGATATTCTTTTCCCGATGAGGCAATGACACCATCATGTCCCTCATATGCCACTAGTTCTATTTGAGATTGTTCATGAAATCGATATCCTCATTCTAGTCCTTATAGAAAACATGAGCCATATTCCAAGAGCTCCATAATCTGTTGAAGGCATTCATCCAAATAATTGAATGGGGGAGGCACCTGAATTTTCTCGGGTTAGTGCACAAATGGTTGATATACCTCCTCACTTAGCTCATGATTGACTTCAAGATGAACTACCCCATGGACCCACACTCCATCGACATCTTTTATTTATTTATTTTTAATGTAGGCTAATCGGTAACTGGTGAGGGTTATCCTGAATAGACCCAGGATCAAATCCAACTGCCTACCACTATAAACCTAGGCTAGGTGCAATAGCCTCCAAGCGGCATAGCACTACCTAAGAATGCAAGAAGGTTATTTCTAATTGCGACAACTACCCTAAAAATTCCACACCTAGTGCAACCCCAAAACAGTGACACCAACCCCATCACCAACACACGTTGTACTATGCACATAAACCAACAATCTAATGTTTTTGACCTCCCTCTCCATTCTTGAATGACAATTATCTCTCCAGTAGCATGTCTTCGCTCTCTAGATGAGAAGAAACACCTCAAGGAAAACCAACTTCGACATACACCAACCACACCAGAACCCACGTTTAATGCTCTAATTCATTCCCCGAGTGCTGAACACCCAAGACCCTCTCCAATTTTCAACATCAAGCTTCCTCGTTATTACCAAGTGAAATTCGATTGGGCAGTCGAATAGATGAACATTCCAAGGAGAAAATCAAGTTGTCTCTCTCTTCTGTGTATGGTAGATGTAACTTAGAAGTTGCTAGAAACCGTCAATTCCCTGACCTTCCAACTTCCTCCAACCGTTGGCAGTTTTCTGAGTCAAGTACACTACCATGAGTCTCTAGAGGTGAGCACCTCAAATGTGGATCCCACACCTTCTCAAATTTTTCTCCCCTACAACCATTAATCAATATGGCAGTGCCAACTTAAATCCCTTTGTTGTTCTTCATTGCTTAGTCTACCTTCAAAACACAACGATACACAAAGCCAAATACACGCATTGATATAACCCTCTACATATCTAGAAACATCAATTAATCTTTTCCAAGAGAGGTCTGCTTGGCATGCTACATTAAACCAAGTGACAAATAAATGAAAGTGACAAGGCCCCACCAAATCCTTCTTTCCACCGATTGTCACTAGCTTAAAAAAAATAAAATCAATTTCATTTTAATGAACTTAAATAATTATCATTGATAATATTAAATTTTTGAAATAATATAATTCATGTTTTTATTGCCTTAATTACAACTATTGTGTTATAAAAATAAAGTTAAAATAGCTCTACTCTAAACCTATCATATATCAAATTAAGAGAGAAAATTGGTTATATTTAAATAATATGCTTTTATAGTTTATTAGTATAAATTTATTATAATAATAAAATAATAATTATGGTTAACTTTTATCTTCCCTGAAGGAAGCCACTTAAAAATCCAATATTATATAGAACCGGAGAACGCAAGAGGGTTCAAATCAATAAATTTTGAAAAAAAACAAAAACCATTTTTAAAGCATTGGAAAAAATCCAAATTACACCCAATCATTTTAATGAATGATACGAAATTTTATTCGTTAATTTTTTTAATCCACCAAAGGATTTAACGATTAAAAAAGATTGAAAAGAGAAAATCACGTCTTTTGATAATTAAATAAAAAATACAAAGTCAATTATACGAAAAAATAGACAGTGTGCAGATTTAATCAATCGAATGTAAATGTTTTTGTTTGAATATGTAGGTCGATTTCGTGGATTCATATGAATAAATAAACAAAATGTTGTTAATAGAATTCTTTTTATATCATTCAATTTGAGTTTTGATTATTCTACTCTTTCCTCAACTATGTTCGAAAATTAATAATATATTCTTTGTGATTTGGAAACTCCTGGGTATAGATAATCTTTAGCAGAAGTTTATGAATGTTTATTAATTCTGACATTCTTCAGTTTAGGGCTCTCTTTTGTAAACATTTAATTTTTTACATAAATTTTTCTAAAATATTTGAAAGCCTTCTGAAAAATGAGGGTAAGCATTCTAGTGAGCGCGGGTTACTAACTCACACACAAATATCAAAATTACAATTTCATGTTGAGGATGTTTAATATATTTAAGAGCCTTAAAAGGGTGAGAAGGTTTTTTAAATGAATAGGGAGTATATGCATGTTTAAAATTCATTTTACAAACACAGAATTTTCTATTTTGTTTGACATGTTTATAGGGGTTGCGAATGTTGACATCTAATCCTTGTGATTGGGGGAATTTATGTAAATAGATAAATTAGAAATATGAACAGTCATCGGGAGATGAACTAAACAGTCTCTCCCTCATGTATATAATGAAGACATACTTGATGGAATAAAACACACAAATCATTTTTGCCTTATGGAGTTACTGCCTGGCTTGACATGGTATCAGAGCTAGCTCCTTTTTTAGCCTTTATGTCCTTTGTAACTCCCTAATCTGCTCCTCTGTTGTCCATATAATTCAGTTCCTGTACGCCTATCTACTACACTGCCTGTGTTCTCTAGCTCTCTGGACTATCCATAAACGTTTCATACAAAGCGTTGCTTCATAACCGTTGGTGTCAGTGGCCTAATTTTTTATTGGACTAAACACTGAGTAACATCATCATTCTGGAATTTCATTTTTCCATGCGATTCTAATTACTTGCTATGTCTAACACGTTCTGGTATCCATTAGCAGTGGCTTCCGTCAAATGCAATGGTTGAAAGTCCGTCTTCATATTACTGTTTAAAATGCTTTGGATATATATTTTTGGATCAGAGCTTGTATAAAACCGTTTTTCTAAGATCCTTGCCACGAGTCGGTTCCCATACTCTGTATGACCTCAAACATTTTGTTTCCCTGGTATCTTTTCGGTGTTCAAAATATTTCTAATCGAAATTTTCTTTGCTCGTAGCTCTCTAATTTCTAAACCCCACGTGCTCTCCATTGCCAACAAAATACTCTCCATTTGCCTTGTTGTGGCAGTCTGCACTCTATTTTGAGAAGACAAGCCACCTGATAGTATATATACAATGATTCTGCCACAGCAATGTGAGGTGCTCAGCGTTAGCCCTCTGTGCATTTCTTTTGGGACGACATGACCTAAATAGCTCGAAAGAAATGTGACTTGAACCCAACGTGAAGAGTTGCTCTGGAAGAGTTGAACGTTGGTATAGTTGAATGCTGATAGAGTTGCGCTGGAAGAGTTAAATGCTGATACAAAGCACTGCTCCATAGAGTTGAACGTTGAATGGTGATACAAAGCACTGCTCCATATACGCAGTTGATTGGCCCGGAAAGGGTTGTTTTTTGGTAATATTTACACTTTTGAATAAATGCTCCAGTCATCATCCATTAAATGCTCTTTGCTCTTCACAAAACTACACCCTATATATATATTTATAACTGATTTTGGTTCAACAAACAAGCGAATTTTGAAAAATCGTGTAGAATGCCCTTTTGAAATGTAAAAAAAAATAAAAAAATTACCACTAGAAGTACAATTTTTTCAGAAGTATTTTTCTATCACAAGAAGTTTTTTCTATAGAATGCATTCAATCATATCCATGGTATGAATAATTCTCTCTAGCAAGGAGAACTATCCTGAATGGTCCTCGATGATAAAACACACTCTCATTTTCAATGAGTTGTGGAAAGGAGTGTGCGTCGGAGACGGAGACAATGAACTAGTACAACCTACCTCAGACAAAGAGCTCGTCATTTGGGAAAACAAGAACAACAAAGCTTATGCATTAATCACAACATCTGTAAATGAAGAGGTGTGTCGCCATATTTCGTCATATTTAATTGCCTTTGAAGCCTTACAAAAGTTGAAAGAACTCTATGACTCACATTCTGCACTTGAAGTTGTTCAACTCATGATTAAACTCTTCACTCTTGAACTGCAAAATAATGATCCTCTTGCTCTTGCATATGAAGTAAAGTCTATAATGCATGATATCAAATCCACTATGGTTGAATTGGATATTCCTCTTATTGCTTTTTCTCAAGGCACTTTATCCTACTTACTCCAATTATCTTGAATCATTGCAAGCAAATGGAAATCTCAAAGATATAACCTTTGACTCTCTTGTGAAAAAGTTTGCTGAAAGAGAGAAAGCTTTTGGAAAGGAGACAACCCCTGACTCTTCTAAAGAGGCTGTGTTCCTTGCTCATAAGGAAAAGCATCATGCTCAAGATTCTACAGAAGGAAGAGGTGGTCGAAGAGGAAGAGGAAGATATTTCAGAGGCAGGGGGGGCAGACATACTCAAGGAGAAAAGGCAGATTTGCACTGCATTCGCTGCAAAAGAAATGGATCACATGATGCCTCTACATGCAAGCTACCATGGGACAAAATTGAGTAGAAAAGAAACCAACAAAAAGGTAAAACGGATGATACAGACAAAGGTAAAGCACCTGAATCTGGTCACTATGTTGTGGCACAATGTAACATTGGAGTAAATGAAGATTTATTTAATGCTTCACTTGCTTCTTGGAAAAATGACTAGTTGCTTGATTCAGGGGCAACCTGCCACATGAATCATAAAAAATATTTTTTTGAAAATTTCACTTACAATGTTGATGGAGCAGTATACTTTGCAGACCAATCAAAAATCAAGGTATCAGGGCTTGGCACAATCAGGCTTAAACTCTCTGGTCTTCCAGACTTTCTTCTGCAGCATGTTCTATATCTCCCACAGCTGAAGAGAAGCTTGATGTCCTTGGTCCACATCTACCAGAAAGGTCACTCCATTCATATGTTTGATGGCAAGCTTGAGGTAAGAAAAGCATCTGACCACTCACTTTTCATGAGGGGAATAGAAGAAGAAAGGCTTCTCAAGTTGCAAGGAACCTTTGCTCATGAAAAAAATTTCTCATACAATTGTCATCATGAAGAAGGTACACTTCCATCAAGTTTATTATGGCATGCTAGATTTAGACATTTGAACTATGACAGCCGCCGCTTATTGAAGAAAAATGGCGTTGCTGGTTTGCCTACAATTCCTAGGAAACTTAAGCAATGTGATGCTTGCATTCTAGGAAAGCATAGCAAACAGTCTTTGCATGATTCACATTCAAGAGCACATAGAAAACTTGAACTCATTCATTCAGATTTATGTGGTCCAATTCCTATTCCTTTTGCAAATGGAAATAAATATATCATGACATTCATTGATGACTACACCAGAATGTGTTGGGTTTATTTATTGAAGAACAAATCTGATGCTTTTCAAACATTCAAGAATTTTCATAAATGGATTGAAAATTATGCACAATGTCATATTGGGTCTATTCGCACTAATAATGGAAAAGAATACACATCAAGTGAGTTTGAAAACTATCTTCGCCAACATGGGATCAAACATCAAACAATTGTGCCTTATAATCCCCAACAAAATGGTGTAGCTGAAAGAATGAATAGGACAATCTTAAATATGGTACGATCCATGCTCTTCTTCAAAAATGTAAAGATAATGTTTTGGGCTGATGTTGTTCTATGTGTTGCATATATAAAGAATAGATCTCCATCGAATGCTATAATAAGAAAGACTCCATATGAAAAGTGGTATGGACATGTTCCTTTGGTAAAGCATCTCAGTTGGTTCCACTTGTTATGCCTTGATACCAAAGGTACATAGAAACAAACTTGGTGCTAGAAGTTGTAAGTGTATCTTCTTGGGGTACTCAAACGTGTCCAAAGCATACCACCTCTATGATGAAGTAAATAAGAAGTTTGTTGTATCTAGAGATGTACTTTTTCTTGAATCATCCAAAATTGACAATGTTGTTGAGCGACAACTTGATCCCTTGGATAGATTCAAAAAAGCAAAATCATTTAAAGAATTTGATAATCAGATTCCAAATCTTGAAGGGGACATTCCTATACTAGATCAACATGTGGAATCTTCTTCTAAAGAACACTCTCCCCTGCATGAAACTCCAACAACGGATGATGCTTTAAGTTATGTAATTGATAGATTTGGGAGACTCAATCTTGATTCAATCACAACTCAATCAACGGAGCAGCCTGGACCATTTAAGAAAGGTCCCCCAAAGTGGCTGACAAAAACACTTGAAAGTGTTCATCCTGATGAGGTTAGAAAGACAGGAACTAGAAATTCGAACCGGTAAAATGGAGGTGATGTAGATGACTCTAATTCACTTGTTGATATGGATGTTTCTTATGATTGTGAATTGAAATTGTCTATAGATTTTGAACCAACTTCCTTCAAAGAAGTTGATTCTCATGATGAATGGAAAGAGGCAATGCAAAAGGAGTATGATGCCCTCATAAAGAACGGCACTTGGAAGCTGGTTGATCCTCCATTAGGAACCAAACCAATTGGCTGCAAGTCGGTCTACAAGAACAAGTATAAAGTTTATGGCTCGCTTGACAAGCACAAAGATAGGCTTGTGGAAAAAGGTTTTGCACATAAGGAAGGGGTCAATTATGAAGAAACATTTTCCCCCACAGCAAAATGGGTGACCATCCAGACACTCTTTGCACTAGCAGCTCAGAACGGCTGGAAAGTCCACCAAATGGATGTAAAAACTACTTTCTTAAATGGAGATCTAAAAGAGAATTTTTTTATGGCCCAACCTAAAGGATTTGCTGTGAAAGGACATGAACATAAAGTATGCAAACTAATAAAGTCCTTGTATGGCCTCAAACAAGCACCATGACCCTGGTATGAAAAACTAACTGAGCATCTTCTAAAACTCAATTTCAAACATTATGATCTTGATGATGCAACTTTATTTGTCAATAAAGTTGGAACAATAGTTGTATATCTTTTGGTATATGTAGATGATCTTTTGATGACAAGGAACAATGAAAGCTACATTGCATCCATAAAGAAGGAATTGGGGAAAAGTTTTGAAATGACTGATTTGGGCTATGTTCATTACTATCTTGGCATTGAAGTAACCCAACATCTGAAGTCCATATTTCTTTCTCAAAAGAAATACATTGGAGATCTATTGAACAGGTTTGGCATGACAGAGTGAAATCCTCTTACTACTCCAATGGAACAAAACTTAAAGCTCGCATCTATTGAAGGAAAAGAATTTGAGGATGCAACAATGTATAGATAGCTTGTAGGAAGTCTCAACTACCTAACTACCACCAGACCAGACATTTCATTTGTTGTTGGAATCTTCTCCAGGTTTATGCAAAAGCCTTGTGAGGGACATTGGTCTGTTGCAAAAAGAGTTCTAAGGTACTTGAAGGGAACTCAAGACTTTGGAATCAAGTATACACAAGTGGAAGACTTCAGCTTGATTCGATACTCTGATTTAGACTTCGATGGAGACAAAGAAACTCAGGTATCAACTTCAGGATATCCTATGAGTCTTGGATCAGGAGTTGTTTCCTGGAGATCACACAAACAATCAGTTCTGGCGGATTGCACAACAGAAGAAGAATATGTGGTAGCCGCTGAAGCAACAAAAGAAATTGTGTGGCTTAGGAAAATTCTTGAAGATTTGCAGTTAAAACAAGTACAATCAACTCCACTCATAATTAACAATACCTGTGCAATAAATTTGGCCAAGAACCCACAGTTCCATGATCGAACGAAGAACATTAATACTAAATATCATCTGATTCGACATCGTGTTGACGCCAAAACAATCCATCTCCATCATTGTTCCACAAATGAGCGAATTGCAGATGTCTTCACCAAAGAACTTGGAAGAGAAAAGCCTGAACAATTCAGAATGATGCTTGGACTCACCAACATCCCTTAAGATTAAGGGGGGGAATGTTGACACCTAATCCTTGTGATTGGGTGAATTTATGTAAATAGATAAATTAGAAATATGAACAGTCATTGGGAGATGAACTGAACAGTCCCTCCCTCATGTATATAATGAAGACCTACCTGATAGAATAAATCACACAAATAATTTTTGCCTTATGGAGTTACTTCTTGGCCTGACAGCGAAGATGAATGTATGTGAGGAGTTAGAGTTTTTAGGGTATTTAGTTTTTTAATTTATTTAATTTTAAGGATTTTAGGCAGTAACTTGACACATTTTTAGTCCATGTATTATATAGAAAATTTTAATTAGCTTTAAAAAGTCTTTAAATAATTAATGGAAATGAGCCCATATTTTTTTGAACAAATATTTAAAGAAGAAGTGATGCTTTAATTCATAAGGATAATCTTTAATGATATTAAATCAATGTTTAAGAAAAGTATTATAAATAAAAATAATTAAAAATGGAATAATTATGGATTTGTTTTTGGGTGAGAAGTTTAAAGGCTAGAATTTTTTTTAGAAGAAATGGAAGTTTATGTGAAGCCTTTTGCTTATTAAAAGTGATGAAAATTTTAAAATTGAAGGAAATCAAAATACTTATACTTATTTATTAGCATATAACTATTGTTTGAAAAATGTAGAAATTAATCCCCTTGCGTTCCATATGACTTTATATACTAATTCTTAGAATCTAGGGGCTTATTGGCCTTACCCACTTTTATAGAGAAATATAAATTTTAATACTCATGGAAAATAAAAGGGTGCAAATGGATAGAGAAATGTAAAAAAATGGACAAACCAATTCCTAGGTTATATTTAGCGAAATGAGTCATATTAATATTTAGAAATGGAATTAATTGGAAATAAATGATCATGTGAAACATACAATCAATCTAGATGAGATGGGCTATTACAATCCTTCCTGTTCCTATTTTATTTATTCATGTCTACAAACCATGTAAATTGTCAAATTTAAAATTGACGAGATAGATTTACATTGAAAATGTGAGATTGATTCCTCCTAGATAAATCACTAGAGTCTAATTCAAGTAAGTATGGTGCATACATTGATCAATATAATCATTGTTTTTTTGGTGTATTATAATTCTGCATCTAGCCTATCTCCAAAATTGGGTTCAATCTAATATTATATTTGGTGTAGTCATTGTTTACCATATGGTGCTTCCACTGGCCTTACATATGTTAGTATGGTGTTCACTGTAGTGGAGGTTGATTGTCAAGTTAAAAATTATGATCTATGCTAAATTACAAATCATAAATGAACCATAAAAAATAGGTTTTAGAAATATAATTTCTCCTTGTCTACAAGATCAATTGGTTGTGAATGGACACAAGGAAGAAGAGATAGTCATGGAGGACAAGAAAAAAAAAAAAACTCATTGGATACCATTGAGAAACACAATTTAGACTACAATATATAAAAAAAATCTTTTTAGGTTTAGCAACAAGTTCTAACTAATTCACTACACTTACAAAAGTCTCAATTACTTATGTCTTCGTAGTTGTAAAGGAGTTTGATATAGTTAGGAAAGGCCAAAGAAATATGGATTGTATTTAAATATCTTAGGAAATCAATGCAAATGTCAAATAAGAAGCCTACACAGGGAAAACCTTCCATTAAAAGAATTTTATTTTTATATCCTACAAAATTTTATTTTTATATCCTACAAAAGAGATATTTTATACAAGTTTAAAAAATTTATAGTTGCATTTTCTATACTTTATGTAAAAAATACTAAAAAATTATTAGTTTCCAAGTAGAATTTTAACAATTTTTCATACTTAAATATTTTCCAGTACACATCATTCATAATATATAATTGTATATTTTAACCAGAAGATTCCTTAAATACACTTGTTTTTTCTTTTTATTTGGAATGTACAAAATTATTTTATCTTCCATGATATTTTTCTATATAAGATAACCAATAAAATTTCATTAACCAGAATAAAATTAGAGATACTCCCTACTAAGTGAAGCATCCATAGAACTTAATCAAACAAGGAAGGCTGCATGGCAGCTAGTCCATGATATTTTGCTATATAAGATAACCAATACAATTTCATTAACCAGAATAAAATTAGAGATACTCCCTACTAAGTGAAGCATCCATAGAACTTAATCAAACAAAGAAGGCTGCATGGAAGCTAGTCCTTGCCTTGCATGGGGATTCGGTTAGAAAACTCTAGAAGCATCCCAAGTTGCAGCACTGGCAATGTTCATAGTTCATACTGCTACAAAACCTGGGAACCATCCCAAAGTTGATAGTGTTGGCAGTGTTGTTAAAAGATCAAAGTGGTGGCTTTAATACAAACTGTGTATTTAAAACGGGTTCGGGACAGAAAATCACACTGTGTATTTAAAACGGGTTCGGGGCACAAAAGCACATACATCATTGGAGGACATATCCATTGTTCTAGAACCCAAAATGACTTACTTGTTGGGTGGAAGGGAGAGGGGTGCACGATGAGCTTGTTTGCGTGGTTTGATCCCTCACTCAGGCATATGACCAGTCAGAACGCGCTTAAATGGAACATAAGCTAATACCTGAACTTGTGTTCTAGAAAGGAATACCTAAACTTGTGTTCTAGAAATGGTACTTAGAACCTACGTCTTTTCGAGCATGTGTTGTTTCCAATCCCATTCATCTCTCTTTCGAGCATGCATTGTTTAGTAGATGAGTTCAACACCAGCTCCTATCTCTCCTTGTTTGTCGGAAGCCTGTATCTTCAAACTGCATCTAAAATAGGGTTATTCCGAGTTGGTTTCGGCCCAGGCCAGAAGCAGAAGCACACGACACGACTTATTTCCTTGCCCACATTGCTCACAACTCTTTGAACACGTGGAACAATGCTATCGTCCCCATGCCAGAAGCAGAAGCACACGACAATCCATCAATAAGGTCTTCCATGGTTGGAGTTTCCGGGTAAGCTACTTATCGATGGGACCTTAAACCAGACATTACCCATGTCCAAAAACCATGGTCGAGAGTTCTATGGTTGTGCCGATACATCTGCTCCGTATAGGAATAGAGATAGCCTTAGTATCGGTATCAGTATTTCCCGAACCAAGTGACTTGTATCAAAGCCACATGCCCACAATGACACATTGACACATGCAGAAGCACATGACACATTGACACATGCAGAAGCACATGATAATGTGAGTGGGAGAGTTTTCCTGAATCAAGGCGATGTTAATTTTGTTACTTTATACACAGAATATCACAAGCGGGAAGTAGATTGGTGTTTTTCTGAGTTTTGGGTTCTATAGATTGAATTTTGGCGAATAGTTTATGGTTAATTGCGAGTAAGAGCTTCAGCTCGAAAAGGTCAAGTAGGTTGTGTTAAGCTAAGAGTGTGCCTGAATTTTCAATGGCATATCTATTTTGATTAACAAGCTTTTAGAGCTAGTTTCTAGCATGGGGTTGAGGTCAGTTTTACTTTTAGACATGGCGGTCTGTGACTCCCACCCGAACATTGGAAATTCGAGCTCCCGTGTAGAGCATTTTCTCTCTTTTGTGTATGTTGTAAAAGGCGCTCTGTCGCCAAGGGTGCTTGAATCCATGATTCGAGGGGTAGCGAAAGATATAGTATTAAACTTTTTGATGCCAAAACGGAAAGCCCATCGGAAGGAGAAGAAAATGGATGGTTTCAAGGTCAAGAGGAAAATACCTGATTTGTCTAAGGATATCCTGTGCTCCATGGAAGAATCAAAGAAAGCTTCATTTCTGAAATTTCCACTCCAGGTTGTTTGGGGTAACATCTTCTACAATGTTGGTAAGTCTCCAAAAACAGAATCGACTCAAAATGATTTTTCGCAAACAGATATTGACATTTCCCAAGCTCAGAGCCCTTTGGTTAATGAAAAGAAGCCCTGCACGAATTGTTTTCTCACTATTGTAACACAAACTCTTCTTTTGGGAAATTTCTTGCAAGCCATTCCAAACCATTTTAGATCTGTAAAGAAGTGCTTTGGAAGGCATACTTGTGATACAACTAGTGTTGGTTGCAATCTGATGGAAGAAAGAGACAGGGATGTTGAATTTGCCAAAAAAACATGTTCGCAATCATCCTTCCAGTTATTGGAAAATGAATTTTCTTTTAAGAATGCAATGCCACATATTGAAAACATGTTCTCAATCATCCTTCCAGTTATTGGCAAATGAATTTTCTTTTAAGAATGCAATGCCACATATCGATGGCAACTTCACAATTAAAGGAGAAAAAGTGAACTCCAACAAGAAGGAAGAGGGTTTGTCATTTGAAAACCTCTTGTTGGAATATTGTCTTCAGAGTTAGCTAAAGTTGGAGCAGAAGCATGTCAATATAAACGAAACAAGAGTGGAAATGGTGGTGATGGCCTGGCTTTCATTGTAACAAATGAGAAAAATGATTTCCCTGATAATATTTATGGGCAGTACTTGGGACTGTTCAACTCTACCATGAATGGGGATTCGAATAACAGATTGGTGTTGTCACTTGAGAACAATGCTAATTTGCAATTTTGTTACATCAGGAACCCTTGCTAATCCAAGCAGACCCCATAGTGATGGAAGGAAGTTGAACAGAAAATAATCATTACAGAGTTGGAGGAGCAATTATTACGTGGAACGATGAAGAGATTTATATAAACGCAAAAAACCCACTGTTGCAACAACACCAGTGAATGCAGTTGCTGCATAATGGAGAGCCGATAACTTCTCTCTGAGCTAAGTACGACTTTCTTATTCAACTGGTGTTCTTCTGTCATAGAACAGATTGGTGTCAACTCTACCATGGATGGGGATTCGAATAACAGATTGGTTGCAGTGGAGTTTGATACCAGAAAGAGAAAATCCAATGACATTCGAAGCCAGATCCACCACCGGCAGTAACTTCTTCGAAGAGGTGAGGCTAGCTTCCACCGCCTTGCTTTTGTCTCTACAAAGTGCTTCTTCTTTCTGTGATTAGTTTCTTTTTAGCTTTCAGTATGATAGCTTCTTTCTGTGATTAGCTTGATTAGCTTCTTTTTAGATTTCAGTATGATAGCGTGCTTTCCAGTGAGAAGTTATACCCTGTTTTTTCCTTTACCTGTGCAGAAAGAGAATAGTTAACTTCAATAGTTAATTTCAATATTGAAAGGAAAAATAAAGGCAGCAAAAGAAAAATACATAGTGTAGGTGTACTTGCATCTTTGTTCAGACTTCCAAAAAAACCAAGCTAATGCCTCCTGCAGCTGTGGAGAAAGAGAATAGTTAACTTCAATAGTTAATTTCAATATTGAAAGGAAAAATAAAGGCAGAAAAAGCAAAATACACAGTGCAGGTGTACTTGCATCTTTGTTTAGACTTTCGGAAAAGCTAAGTTAAGGCCTCTTGCAACAAAAGGAAAATAGAAAATAGACAGAACGTTGTCATTGTTGTTCCAGTGGGCCATGGATTGTAATTTTGGGCTGTGGATTATCATTGTTGTTCCAGTTCCAGTGGGCCATGGAGTCAGTATGGCTGCCTCCTCGCCAAGAAGCCGTGAAGACAATGCCTCCTGTAAGAAAAGAATGCCCCCTGCAACAAAAAAATCCTGCAACAAAGATAGCTAACAACAAAGAAAGCCTGCAACAAAGATAGGGGAGCTAAGTGAGGTTGTCGACCGAACATACCTATCCTCTCTTCGGCCAGTGCTGCTTAAGAGATATCCTCGGCTGCCTCCTCGACTCCATGCTGTGAAATGAAACAGTGCCAATATCACAACACAAGTACAACGGCTTTGGGTCATTACCCACCCAGAAGATGTGGTCGACAACACTATAGCAGGCAGGCCACGTGTAGGATAAACAATGTACAATGGTGACAAGTGTAGTTAAGAACAATGTACAATGGTGACCTATGTTGTTTATTATTCATGTAATTTTAACATAAAATGTTTACTTATTAATGTTAGCATTAATCCATTGAAACCCAATGCAAATTTTACAAATTTTTGTAAGTGAATCGAAACTTAACCTAAGTTTGCCTAGGGAAAAGGCCAAATAAGATGGCGAAAAACAAATATACAACAAGAGCCTGAAAACTTTGGGTTATTTTGACAATGCATGACAATAAGCACCTGAAATTAATGCTAACCCCCACCATTTTGATTACTATAGTTCCCATCGTACCTGTAGTAAGGACTAATAATTGAGTACACTTCAATTATGATGACATAAAAAATATGCTTCATTTTATATTTTTACCTTCGTTCCATTTGTTTCTCACTTTGAATAATGTTACTCTTAATATACATTTCCTACCCGTAAATTATACCAATAAAATACCTTTATTAGTCATAAAAAAAAAAAAATCATCACTAGAGACTAGAGAATCGTGTCTAATTTTACATTTTCGTGGCTATTTTATGTTTACAATTAGTGAAAATGATAAATAACGAATTTTATTTCTCTTGTAAATGACATGGCAAAAAAAACATTTTCTCCCTTGATAGACTATCAACTTTCAAGAGTAATGGAGTTAATATGATATTAACTCATGCATTTTTTGGCTTATTTAATTGATTTGAATGTAACGTTTAGTTGTTCAACACCCACATGAATGTGCTTTCTTGTTTATGTGATAAATGGCTGATCTTATGTCCCATAATCATGGACATGTTATATGAGTTTACGAGTTTTTAGCCTTTTTGTTGTGATGCATTTATCTTGGCTATATGCAATATTTTAAATGCGAAACACATACTTGAAAATGGAGCTTTCCAATTCTACATTTTTAGATATACCTTTCATTAGTCATAAGATGTTTAGTTAAATTCATTAGTCATAAGAGGTTTAATTAAATTCAAGACATGACTAAATTTACACATGATAGTTATGTCAATGATGACTAAATTTACACATGATAGTTATGTCAATTTGAAAAATGCAAGGAAAATTTTAAGGATGGAAAATTTTCTTGAAGTTTAAAACATTGGCGAATCTCACTAATCCCTAATATGCAAATTATAAATGTTTATTGATATATTTGTAAAATTAATCAAATTTATAATTATTTTATATATAGTCTCTCTATAATGTTGGCGATTTTTAAGGTAAAATAATTTTATATTCTAAAATTTGGGCGAATCGTCTTTTATAAAATTGGAAATTGGCGAATCTTTTTTTTGGAAAAATCATGGAAAATTAGCCCACTGGGCGAACATTAGCCCCTAAAATTTTCCATGGAAAAATGTATATTTATTATTAATAGTTCCATTTTTTCCAAAAGAAAAATTATAATTTCCATTAAAATTACATTGTGTATAAAATTTAATGCATTATGAGATAGTCTGTAAACATGTTTATTTAATTTACTTCTACCAAAGAAATATTAAAATAACTAAACAATCCATGGATCTACAATATAAAAAATATACATAATTATCTATCTAACGGAACCCATCATACGTCTTTCTGAAATTTTCTCTAAAGATAAATAGGTATAAGCATATATCTTGTTTCAAAAAACAATTATGGCTACTACTTTATAGAATATGAACCTATGAAGAAGGCCCTATGTTGGTAATGAGTAACCTCATTCTCTATCTTTTCAAAAACCTTCTAAGTGCCCAACCCCAAAAGACCTCCTCTCTTCGATAAATAATCTCTCTCAGAGTATAGCTCCCTATAAATGTGGCAAGCAATGATATGGTCAAAGGATTTTTTTAGCATAAGAAGTTCAACAAGAATCGGCTATAGTATGTGCACAAAACATCTCCATGCATTTTTACCTAGTTTAAAGTAAGTATAGAATCACCTAAAAAACTACACTCTTTGGCATTTGTGCTCAATAAAAATAAGAGAAGGAGATTTAGGTTGTATAGTAAAACATAGTTGTTTTGGCCCCGCCCAAGGCCACTGTGAATGAATAATAATTTTTTTTACTTTGATGGAGTATTCCCACCCCGACATCTTCCATCAGGAAGAGATTCCCCATCAAAATATGACCAGGGGAGGGATTTATTAATAAGTTCCTCTACAATATTTCTCTGAGACAACTTAGAATCCATATCCTCCATTAATTCAAAGATGGATTGAACCTGTGCAGATGTGATGGGAGTTTATGAACACTTCTCATGTAATATTTCAACATTTTTGGTAAGTCATATACCCCAATTGATGAAAAGAGGAAGCTTTCTAAGGATTTTTGGGGAGACTTATTGACACCAATACTACCAATATTCTCTAATAAAGATCCCATACCAAACACAGTTGTTGGGGAGAATATTTTTTTATCTGAGATCACAATTCCTTTGAGAAAGGGCATGAGAGAAAGAGATAGTCAATTGTCTCTTCTACAGTTTTACAAAAAGTATTGAAAATGAGGCAAGTGAAGTCCCTTTTTTCTAGGATGTCTCTAGTGGGATATTAGTTTCTTAGCACACACCAATGGAAAAGCTCCATTTTGGATGGAGAAACAAGTTTCGATAATTGTTTTGTTGACTAATCCAAATTTTTCATCTTCCTTCCTTCATTGATAAATAGCCCTGATCTGGCATGCAAACACCTAAAACCATTTGAGTCTATACTATGATACCCTCCTCATCCTGAATCCTCAAATGAGATTTTGTCAAGGAACTTCTAAAAATTTTCCAGTATATAACAAGAGGACACGAAAATTTAGTCAATTAGTAATCTTCCATCCCTATTCCCAAATCATTGACTCCATTCGATCAACAACATGGTTGAGGAAAAATAAACTTTCATTGTGTATCTCCTCGACCATCTCTAGAGGAAGTCTGAAGATATTCGTATTATATCAATTGTTGGTCTTCTTTGTAACATCTCTCAAATTATATATATATATATATATTAGGGGCCAGATCCCACCAAAGGGAATGTTGTCACCTTACATTCTAATCTCATGCTAAGTCAATATTGACAAGGGTCTAAGTATTTGGGCATAGTTGCAATGGTTTATATTTTAACATGACCTATTCTAAGGTAGAATTCAACCTTTTTCCTTAATTAGTATTCTTTCCAAATTTGTTGTGGGATTTACATTTGGTGACTTGGGTGTATATGTGACCTCCCTTACATTATACACGGGTGTTCCTATCTCAACTAATTCACATTGTTGACATTTCCCCAACCTTTGGATTCTTGATCAATGGTGGTCAATATGGAGTTGATAGTTGTTTTTGGGTTCTATCCCAACCAAACTAATCCGAAGGGCGCAATTGTGGTTAATGGATATGTGTATGGTGGATTTTATCATATATTTGTAGATTCATCCTGAGACTAGGGTTCAGACATGACCCTAGAATTATTGTCTCTAGAGTATTCATTGTGATGCCTTGATTTCATTGACCCTTCCCTTGGCCCTATGTAATTTCTTGCTCTATCACTATTTCTTGTCGTTACATTGTAGGAAATTTATGGCTTCAAGTGGGGTTTTCATTGTATTCTTTATTTTTCCTTTTGGTCCCATATGTTTTCCCTTTGATCAATTATTGGTGTCAGCAGTCCTTTCTTAATTCCACTCTCTCATTTTACATTTTGAACTCTAAGTGTCAATGACTGAGATTACCCATGCTCTCTTTCTTCCTTTACAAAGTCTTTCCTTATGTTCGTAGTAATTCCCTTATACTATGTATCAATTTTGATGGTTTTCAATATAAGTATAGGTATTTTTTTTCTTTATATTTTTTCATTTGGTTAATAGGGTTTTGTCTCTTTTTGTTTATATTGTTCATTTTTTTCATGCTACTAATTTCTCTTGATTTGTTTTGGACATGGTTTGTATCTCTTAGAAGTGGAAATCTAGTTATGCCGATTGAAATTCTAATGAGGAGAGGTAAGCAATTCCTCGTATATGCTTCAAAATAATCTTCCAACATCTAGTGTCGCTTGGCATAATGATGAGAGACAACCACTTGCAAGTGAATTTTCTTCACTTGATTTGTATTTAAACCCCCTCTCCTCCATATATTTCTAGTTTGCAAGGTCATGTAACTTGTACTATAATTTTTGGAGAGGGTCTACACCCTATGGCACTATCCTTTTTACCCTTGAATTCAGTAAACATTTATCTTGAGTTTAATATAAGGAAAACAATGTGTCTACCCTTTTCAATGGTATTTTACTAATGGGCCTTGTTGCAAGTCACTTTGGTAGTAAAGATGGTAAGGGTTTCATACCATATCCCTATGATTCCACCATTATATAATAATAACTCTCCTCATAGTGGCTTGAATGTGTAAAGATCCTAATATGTAATGTACAAATGATTGATGTTGTTACCTCAATATTTGAATTTGAATTTATTTTGGGGTTTAAACCTTCAGGTAAGTTAGCAAACCATGGCCACACATTTGCTACATTAGATATGTTATTTATGTTTCTTATTGTTGCTAAATTTCTATGAATAAAATGTCTTTATCGAATGAATTCTTATATAGCTAGTGCTTTGTCATTGTTATCCTTTTTTTTCCTTTCTGGATGACATAACTCATAGCATGTCATACCCTTCCTGAGAATCATAGGATTGAAGTAATAATGGCCCCATAAGGTTTTTTCTCAGAGGTTCGATCTTGTTTTTAGAGTTTGTGTTGTTTAAATTTTTTCTATAGGTGGTACCACTAGTTTTTATATCTAGGATGAACTTGACTCTTGCATGCTACCATCGTTAGTTTTCCTTTGTTACTCAAAACATTAGGAATCATAGCCTATGATGGAGGTCTATCAGGAACTAATTTTTCTCTTTACATATATCATTCTCAATGACTTATAATTTGCGTGTAGTTAGTTTACTACTCATTATGTTAGCTCCAAGAGATTACTGTGTATTTTTTATTTTACAATTTTTCGAGTTTCGTATGGTCACCCTAGGTAGGTAAATAATTTCTTAACTACCTACATTCTGATATGACCCTTCTTGTTAAATCAGTTCACTAGCCATAATTGTAGTGGAAAAAATATTAATACAGTAAATAATACATTAAATAATCCTTAACATTTTTCCTGTTGATTTGACTCTTGGGTTTGTTGGCAATAAAAGATTTATGTAATTCCCATGTGAGGTATAATCCTCATTTTAAAACAATCAGAAACAAATTCTAATAAACTAATGAGAAAACCTATGCAATTTGTATTTTGTCTAATTACATAACTATAAAATTTTATACTTAAATAGATAAAGAATTCTAACATTATCTATAATATAAATTAAGGAATCAGAAAACAAATTAAAATATCTTACATGAAGTATTAATAATAGTAATCAATCCATTTGACACCGCTACTGGAACATACTTCTTGAGAATCAGATGAACCTACAACTAGATGTGGTGACACAAATTGATGAGCAACGTTCTACCTGTTCTTAGTTTATTGGCAACCCAAATATGATTACCGAGACACTGCCAAGCTTGTATTGTGAATTCATAGAGGGTATTTACTCATGCGTTTTATTAACTCTAAATATTTCACTTTCAAGTATTGTATGGTGGAATTCACATATACAACCTCAACCCAACACATTCTTGTGCTCCCACTCCTTCAGACTCCTTCCACCTCTTCAAGTATCTTTGCCCTCAACCCTAACCCCTCCCAATCTCATAGAAAACATAAAACCTCCCCTTAACAGTTAATTGTTGCCTAATATTTGTTCCACCACTAGAGCATATCCCCTTTATGCTAGTTGGGCCCTTGAAAGACGTCCTTTTTTTCCCATCCAAAATTCCAATCACAGAATCAATATTCTTAAACATGCCATTTTCTTTCACAGTCAGCCATCATTAAAATGTAATCCTCTTCCATATAATCAAAATCCATACTCATTAAAATCACTAACCAACTTGTAACATTTTATTTATTATTACCTAAACCAAATTGTTTTCAATATTTATGACAATCTCTACGACCTGTTGGGGTGCCTTAATTTAAACTTTTAAATCAGAGTATTTTTAAAAATTAAAATTTATGGGTATTAAAATTATCCACATATAATATTCAACACATTCCTAATTGTTTATTTCAAACCCTTGATCCTTGGAAAGAGATGGATACGTTTTCCTAAGTGCATCCTCCATATCCCATGTAACTTATTCAAAGTTGTAGTGCGTCCAAAACCCTTTAAATTGTGTGATGACTCAATTCCATAGCTTGGTGTCCCCTAAAAGGAGAATGTAAAAGGGATCTATTAGAAAATATTCATCTATATCCACATGTACAAAAGTCTAAACAAGAACATGAGACATATCATGCATATATTTTCATTGAAAAGAAAGATGAAAAATATTGTGTAGTCTCATGTTTTCCAGTAGTGCTAGTTGGTAGGCTACTAGGACTAATTGAGCCAATAATTTGAATGGCTCAGAAAATTTTATTGCTAATGTGGCATAACTCCCCAACTGAAGTTTATTATTTTCATAATAATGCATAGGTACACATTGTATCCTACTTTAAACTCCAAAGGTGTCCTTTTCAGATATGCATCAATCTTCTGTCCATATTGTGTGACCTTCAAATTTTACCTTGCATTTTGTACAAACTATTCCAATTCCTTCAGCATGTCTAGACCCAACATCACCGAATCCACTACATTATCCCAAATTATCAGTGTTCTACATTTCGTTCCATATAAAGCTTCAAACAGGCTTAGTTTTAAGGACGATTGATACCCATTTTTCCATGCACATTCATCCATATGTATATATTCTTCCCATTTCATATGTTTGTCAATAATGAACATCCTAAGGATGTCTTCTATAATCTAATTTTTCCTTCCTATTTGTTCTTTTATTTGTGGTTGATAGACGGTGTTGAAACTATGTTGAGCACCTAAGCCCTCAAACAACCCTTTCAAGGTATTTCCTATAAATTTAAAAGAAATCTATGCTATATTAAAAAAATTATAGGTGGATTTTATGGAAATGAAATGGATCGGTTAAGTTAGTTTATCAACCACAACCATAATCAAGTCATGTTGTTTTCTCTTTTAGGGAGTCGAGTGATAAAATCCATGGTAATGGTTTTCCATTTCCACTATGGTATGAGTAAGGGTTGCAACATCCCTACAGGATGTTAGTGTTCAACTTTCACTAGCAAGAATTGCATGCATCTTGTTATATATTGAGTTGTCTCATTTTTCATGTTTGGCTAGTAATGCTCCCTTTTGACCATTGTAAGAAGTTTTGGGTAGTTTGGGTGTTCAAGAAATGGACTTTTGCAACAATATTCCAACAAAATTCTCTTTAAATCTACTAAATATCATACTAAAATTCTACATTCATATTTTCTTAACCCTTCCTCATTAATTCTCTGCATTTATTTAAAAATTTGGCTTCGTAGTTTACACATTATCTCTTAGTTTTATCACAATTTTCATTACTATTATACGTTGTTTTAGTTTTTTCTAGTATATTTATTTCATACCTGCTTGCAGATGTCACATGTAGTAGGCTTACTCTCCTACCAAGGGCCTCTAAAGCCTTATTTTCTTTTCCTTCTTATGTGTTTTATTTCAAAATCACATTTTCTAATAAAGGCCACCCACCTAGTGTGTCTAACATTTAAGTTAGGTTGGTCAAACTAATACTTTAGGTTAATGTTCTTTGTCATCAACAGAAATAGTCTCCAAATAAGATAGCACCACCAAATTTTGAGGGTGTGTACAATTATTGCCAACTCTGGATTATGGGTGGCGTAATGTTTTAATTATTCCTTCAACTTTTGGGACTTGCAACAAATCATGTGTCCTTCCTCCAACAAAAAGCCGTCGAATCCATCCCTAAAGCCATAAGTGGATAGGGTGAAATATTTATATGGATCTACAATTCCTAAGGCAGGGGTAGTGGTAAGAAAGCATTCAAGTGTTTTAACAATCACCTAACATTTAGGAGTCTGATTAAAGTTTCATCCCTTTTTCCGTAAAGAGGTTATAGGAGATGGAATTTTCGAGAAACCTTCTATAAACATCTTGTAATACCCTAATAGCCCCATCAAGGACCTAATATCCATTACATCCTTTGGCAATGGATAATATAGGATGGATTTGACCTTTTTAGTGTGTACTATTATCCCCTTTTATAAAATGGTGTGTCCTGAATATTGTATTTCCTACTGATAAAATTCACATTTACTAAATTTTACATAAAATTGGTGCTCCCTTAAAGCCTGCAACACTAGCCTTAGTGTTCCTCATGCTCTTTTTGTTTCCTTTAGTATACCATGATATCATTGATAATCATTGGTACAAATTTATGTATCTATTTGTTAAAAATTATGTTCATCAACCACATTAAGGTTGTTGGTGTGTTCTTCAACCTGAATGGGATGACGATGAAATCATAGCATTCATAATGAGTTTTCAATGTTTTTTTATGATTATATTCTTCTTCTTTAGTCCTAATTTGTTGGTAGTTAGATCTTAGGTATATTATAGAAAATACCTTTACACCCAGACCTCATCAAATAAGTCATCTATCCTTCATAGACGATATCTATTTTTTATGGTCATTTTGTTTAAATACCTATAATATAAGCCCAACCTTAGTGTTTTGTCCTTCTTCCTTAAAAATAAAACTAGTGCTCCTACGGTGATACACTAGGTCTGATATACATTTTTTCCAACCATTCTTAAAGTTGTAGTTTCATTTTCATAAGTTTTGGTGTACTTATTCTCTCGGGATCCTTGGAAACAACCATTGAACTTGATATTAAATATGTAGTGAAATCAATATCTCATTTAGTTTTTAGGCCTAGGATATCTTCATGATACACATCACTATATTCTGTAAGGAAAACAATGTCTTAAATACTAGGTTTTCCATTTTTTGTTTGTGTATCAATCAATTAAACAACATAAATTTTATAGCCTTTCCTAATGCACTTATTCATCCGTACAATAGAAATATATATTCAATTTATGGGATTGTGTATTCCCTTGATTTTTCATACATTCATCTAATCAACCATGTAGTTGAAGATCTTATCTAAGGAATTTCGACTAGCTTGGTGCTTCTCCAACCAATCAATAATACCAACGCATTGTATGTTTCCAACGGAAAGACATTTAGATTCACAACATTTTTTAGTCCATTAATTTCTAAGACACAATGTGAGATAGGTTTTGTGACCTTCCTTTTGTCCTGATTAACATCTCAAACATACATGTTTCCCTATGTCTTATTTTTCTTAATTTGCAACTTTCTACTACCTTAGGTGTTACATTACTCTTACTAGAGTCTATTCCTATAAGGACTATAATGGGTAGAGTATTTATCTTATTGCTTATTTCAACCATTTTGGGTTGATCTTTTCCATGTATTTCATCTATGTCTACAATGATCCTTGGAATCTCATTAGCTACGCCATTGACAAAGAATGCTTATTTGATATGTTTTATTGCTAATCTATCATTCCCTTTTCTATGTGGACCATTTTGGGCTATATCGGGTTCTCCACACTTCCAGCATTTTAGGGGTTCCCTAGTGAAAAATCGTTTCTCATTAATGAAGCTGTCTAACTATGTGAACAAGTTTAAATGGGGTACTAGACTTCGTATTGTAATTATTCCCTTGAGATTTTATGGCTAAGGTGTAAAAAATGGTGGGATTTGAACCACTTTCCTCTAAAATTTGATCTCTTTTTTGTCTTAGCACGTCATGGTTTGTATTGTTCTATATTTTGACTAAATTATTGATGGAACAACTTTGACATTCTTAAAGCTTCATTCATTTTTTTTGGTTGTTGAAATCAGTTTGTTTATGGGATGAAAAGGGTAACTATATTAGGTATGTTTGTACCTTTTCCTTTTCTCCGTAAAGGTAGGGCATGTATCTCATTGTGACACCCCTATGTTTTTCTTTTTGAAGACATGCCTACTTTTAGACATTTTAATTATTGTTTGAACATAATGGCTATGGAATAAAAGGTTGAAATTGTGTTATCATCAAATTAATTTTATTTGATGAATAAAAATAGTTTTTTGGATATAATATGGAAAGAGGATGGTACTAAAAGTAGGACACTTCTAAGTAGAAAAAATACTATGAAGAATTATAAGAAAAACACTAAGGAATACAATAAGGTTGTTTATTATTGGAGGCGTGAAGATCTCAGCATAGGGGGAATTGTTGGTGGAAGCTCATTTGTTAGGAGGAAGGCAAGCTCTCCATAAATATTTGTAATTCATTGGTTATTGTCAGATTATTGTGATATTAATTTTTATGTTGAATTTTATATATGATAATTTCTAACTGTGTTATAAGGATAATTTATTTGGATTGAGAGGTAAATAAGATATTTTATATGAATACCATCTCTACATGCATGATCAAATTATTTTAGGTTCATACACGAATATATTTATGTTCAAAATTATTTGATTGAATGCAAAAAAAATGAGGTTCTCCATATGTTTCTAGATTTAAGTCCTAGCATCGAAGTATCTTGGATCAGATTATTTGTAAAGAACCAGCGGATTTTGAGACTTTTCAGATATCGAAGATTAAGAATTGTATACATATGATTGTAAGGGTGAATAATTTCTAACATGTAAGTGTAATTACTTAGTATATTTTAGACATGTACTCCTACGCATTACAAGATAATTTATATGTTGGATTCTTGTTAATATAGGTGTGAAGAAAAATGTAAACCAAATAGAATTTCATTTTAAAGAATGGGGCATAGAATCCACTAATTAATAATAACAGTAGAAAAAGTTTGTTGGGAAAAATACTGGGGGGCACGGGGGGGGGAATCAGTATTTTAAAATATGATAGTAATTTTTTCTTTCTAAAATCTATATGTGACTTGACTGAATCCAACTACTATATATACGTGATTGTTGTAACAACAACTAGTGTATTCCAAGTAAACTTTGTAAAACATCTAATTATTTATATGTTACAATTTGAACCATAATGTAATGGATTTATCAGGCATTTGACAATCAATAAACAGGTGCAGTAAGAAAAGTATCACACATAAAACACACATGAACACCAGGATTTAACGTGGAAACCCAATGCGGTAGAAAACCACCCCTATTGTCGTCTAAGTCTTTAAAACTTATTAATATCAAAAACTTATTACATTCTTTTACTAGTGCAAGGTCATACCAATACACAGGAACCAACCGACTGAAGGCTACATCCTTCTCTCATATACCATCTTCTATTGGAAGGGAGCTCCAACCCCCTGATCTGATCACCAACTACTACTGATAGGAAGCTTCGACTTCCTCATTGAAGGCTCCAACCCTCAGCAACATCCATGGACCATGTTTCATCAAATTTTTAGACTGGATACAATATCAACACTTATGCTCAATCATCATTGTAAAACAATTATTAATCTCTGACACTGGTAATCAACCCATCACTAAAACCCAAACCACTTATGCATAATCAAAACTTAACCAATCAACTGGAATACTCAGTTCACTGTAACCACTATATAGAACTGGACTTGGACTGCTGCATTAACACATAGAATCAACTACAACCTTGATCATTCATTTTCCAAAATGTATATGCTATGTCACTTAACTAAACCCGCATGCGTACGCCATTTTTTGGAGAGAAACCTGCGTATAGATTTGAATATATTGAAAACTGAAAATTTGGCCACTACAATGTCTGAAAGGAACACTGAATCACACTTAGATCTATTGCAACACTATGAACCAATCACAGGACTGCCTCTGATCTTCAATCACAATCAGATAGTATTCATCAATTAATTACTATCCAAATTCAACTTCATTATTCAATCATATTTACTTTCGACATTATCACTCAACCCATATAACCATTAGGACATCATTGATAGATATTAGAGAAACAACAACATTGATTAGGTTTATCAGTCATTTCTGAACATAAAACTCCTTACTTTATATACATGACTTTGGAGAAGTGAACCTCTGCTTTTCCCGAAACCAACCCACATATAGATCTGCAAATTTTGGCCTTAAATTGTGTATCTCTTCAGAACTTTAGAAAGACCCAGATCATAATAACCAAAGATAAAAGCATGCATCAATAATTAGATCTAGTCAATCATTGAATAGATAAATATAATGAACAGTCATTTTAAGCCACTTGATCTTGATCCAGCATTGTATCCATCAGTGCATAATCATTTCATATCAACGTGATAATTATGGCCCTTACAATGAAAATATACTTCATATTGAAATATTCATCAAAAAAAATTTCTTTTGCAAACTTATCCCTTTGATATTCACTTCTTTATATAGTTTAGCCTTCATCCAATACCACGAGTCAAAACAACATTAGTGCCGATGGTAACCTTTGGCATGATCAATATTTGTTTCCATGCTTATTACTATGGGCCAATATCATGGTAAGGACCCCTGGTATTTAGAATACCATGGTACAAAATCCATACGCTAATTTTCTTCATAGTGCTTGCATGCATACGTGACTTGGCTTAACATAACCCATGTATAGTTCTTGAACTTCCAACCTTATCATTCTTCTGAATTGATTCCTCTGAAATGTAATGCATTTTGTCATTCATTCTTCTATTTTGTTGTGTTAATTTTGTCACTTAAGAACTGACCTGCGAATTATGTTATAAGTTAGTTTCCATCAAACACAACACATTTATCATATTGCTAACAATCCCCCCCTTTTGGCTTGATGGAAACCATTTGGTATTTGGTAACAACCTATAAATAACATCAAGTCAAACATCAAGATACTCTCCAAACACACTTTCCAAACACCAAGCTATTCTCCCCATTTGACATCAAGAGAAGAGGGATGACCAATGTTGAATGAAGATTTCCATATATGAATTGTTGAATATGTTGAATTACTGAACTACTCCTCGTGAACATATGTTGAATTATTTTATCATGCTTGCCCTTAGCACATGTCGAACTCTCTGATGGATGAAAAATGAAGTATATGACTCTATGACTATGACCTTCCTATTAGCAAGGGCTCATGATTACATTAGCCCATGCCAAACTCTCTGATGGACGCAAAATGAAGTATATGACTCTATGACTATGACCTTCCTATTACCAAGGGCCCATGATTACATTAATCACCCAACCAAGTTGCATTATAGTTCAACATAAACACCAAACTAAGTGTGATTACATATTGGACATGATCTCAATAGTCTATACTTCAGAGAATATGAAAAGTATTATCTCAAAGGTCTTTACATGACCTTTACATAAAATGCATTATATTTTGCAAGACTATTGCTCCCCCTGAACTTGTACTACCTAGTGATATTCAACAACTCATTCATCAAAGCATATTTTTCATTTAGAGAAATATTAATGAGAAAAACATAACTCAATACCATATCAACAAACTGTACCCATCATCATCAGACCAAGAGAAATTAAATCATAGCTGTGAGAAGCATGTTAGAGGCTGATCTTGAGTCTATCCCAATGTTTTTATATCAAAGAAAAGCATATCTGATTGTCTATAAAGAAGTGCGCGTATATACATGAATATAGTTCATGAGACTCACATATAGCTAGCAACCTTATAAACGTTCACCTGTAGATTGAGCAAGTTGAGATCGAAACAATTCCCAATTTCTATTTGATATATTCAAATGGTTTTCTATGAAGGGGTTTAGTAAATATATCAACAACTTATTCTTTGTAGGAAACATACTCCAATTTGTTGGCGTTATGATACAGGTGATATAGGTGTTGCACTTGATGACAACTCTCTCATATGACAAATCACAGTTCAGGCCACATAGAATGAAGAAAGAAAAGGTATACGTTGGTTCACCTTGACCAACCCACGTATACATGTAGGTTCACTGAACAAAAGGTGTGTATGCGTACACACGCACTTTCACGGAAGGAAAGGTGCATACATGTTGGAAAACTAAAATTTTGTCTGTGGTATTTGATCCATGGCATTTCGGTATTGATCCATGGTATTTGATCTGAAGTGTTGACCCCAGGTATTTGGTCCACAGTATTCGTTCTAAGTGGTTTTAGTCCATGGTATTGAGTAAGACCTAGGTTATAAAATGAGGAGAAGAACATTAGGAAAAAGCACTCATGAATTGAATATTTAATGAAGAGCAAGATCTAGAATATTGGTTATTTGGGTTATCATGCACAGCTGGATCTGGATCAAGGACGAACCTAATCACTTGATGAAGGATAAGTTCTATTGAGGGGTCAAAATCTTAAGGATTGAAGAGAAGTATCATTGTGTGGTTTTGATTTTCTTATTTGAATAACTGGCAAATGTTGTAATAAGTAAATTTGATGATCTAGGTATAATTGATGTCTGAATAATTGTAAAGGCTAAAATCATCATTTACAGATCTGTACGTAGGTTCATTATCACAAAAGCGCATACACACGTTGGGCTAGCATTTCAAAAGTGTGTATACGCAGGTTTGGCTTGATACAAGTGCGTGTGGATGCAGGTTCGTCACATTGAAGTATCATACACCTCATAAAATATGCTTTAGCTACTTCTTATTGTTGTTGCAGTGTTCTGGGTTTTGGCTTGGGTTCTAGTTACTATTATTGTATTTTGGTTACAACATTCAGAGAAGTAATTGTTTGATTCAGTTTTGGTTGGTGCAAAGGAGACTGGTTGATGTAGATATATTTGATGTTTGATTTATGTTATTGATGGATCCAGTCTGAAAAATTATGAAACATGCTCCCTGGAAGAAAAGAGAAGGTTGTAGCCTTCTGTAGGTCAGTGTCCACGTACTAGTACATCAGCTAGTACAAGAGCTAGGGTGTTGTAGCTCCCTTCCAGGAGAAGCTGGAGAATGAGAGAAGGTTGTAGCCTTCTACAGGTAGAAGCCTGCATACTGGTATAAGACTACAACAGTATAAAATATTATAAAAACAATTTTCTTATTAAAAAAGGATAGAGACGATTGCAACTGGTGGTTTTCACCCACATTGGGTTTCCAACTTATATCTTGTGTTCATGTAGGTGACTGTATGTTCTATTTTTACTGCTCCTAGTTACTGTTTATATGGTTCTGATGCAGAGATTAAAGATCAACTTATGAATAATTAACCGAATTATAAGTTTAGAGGGTATACGCTAGTTGCCTTATATACAGTTGCTTATACAAGCAAGTTTCACTAACTAAAGTAGCATATATAAATCGGAATATGGAAATGAAATATTATTGACTTGCTAAGACTGATTCAACTCCCCAATATTATTTCCAACAATTGGTATTGAGGAAAGTCCTTCAAAAGAAGCTTGCTCGCTTAAAGGAAGTTATATCATCATGAGTACCTACAAAAGAGAGGGATCCCTTAGACCACCAATATTTGACGGGACCAACTTCATCTATTGGAAGGTAAGAACCACAACCTATCTTCAATATCTTGGAACAAATGTTTGGGAAATCATGGAATGAGGATACACATGTCCATCAACAATTCCTACAGATACGACAGGTGAAAAGCAGTATGAAACAAGTGCCAAGGCTATCAATACACTATTGGGGAGTCTTTCACAAGCAAAATTTGTCAGGGTTATGCAGCTCAAAACTGCTAAGGAAATATGGGACAAGATCATTCTAAGCTATGAAGGAGATGATTAGGTAAAACGTGCAAAACTACAATCTCTCAGAATTCAATATGAAACTCTCAAAATGCACAATGATGAAAGTATAGCTAATTACTTCTTACGTATAGATGAGATTGTTAATCACATGAATAACTTAGGTGATGAGATAAAAGAAGTTACTGTAGTTGAAAAGGTTTTAAGATGCTTGTCTTCTAAGTTTGAAGCAAAAGTTTCTTCCATAGAGGAAAAGTAGAATCTTCAGAGTATTACTGTGACACAGCTCCACGGAATCCTAACTGCTTTCGAAATGAGAAAAGGGGGTCCATCAGATATGAGAGATGCTGCATTCAAAGCTTCAGGAAGAGAAGAAATCAATGAATCAGGACATATTTCAGAAGGAGAGGAAGAAGCAAACTTTGTCAAGAACCTTCAATGGGGTTCTACAAGATTCAAAGGTAAGCTACCTTTCAAATTCTTTTATTGTGGAAGAGTCGGTTATTATGCAACCAAATGTCCACATAAAGATAATCTTGATAAAGGTAAGGAACCAGCAAAATGGAATAGAAAACAGAACGTAAGCAAGAAGATCTATTATATGCATGAAGATAGTGATGGTTTATCTAATAGTGATGAAGATGAACATGGTAATGACTATAGACTTCTTACGGCTTTTGAAGATGATGATTTCTTTGATGCTTTAGATGAATATGGTCTTTATGAAGGATTTTCTAAGCTTAAAATTTGTTTAGAAGAAAATAATATGATTATAGACACTATGACATTCCAACTTGCTGAAAGGGAAAAACACGATGAAAAATTAGAATGTCAAATTGTGGGTCTAAGAAAACATATTGAGAAAACAAAATCTCTCAATCTCAGATTTGCTAAAGGATTAGAAACTTTAGATGAAATTATCAAAGTGCAGCATTGTCCTCTGATAAAGATAGGCATTGGATATACCGAAGAAGCATCTCAAGCACAGAAGACATCAACCTCCAAAAGATATCTTGATGCAACAAGAAGAAGTGAACAGTTTGACAATCATTAGCAAAGGCGTAAAGCAGATCACCAGGTAAATCAGGTTCAATCTACTTCAAGGATGAGCAAAAGCTACAACCGACCTCAGGTAAATCATACTCAATTTGCTTCAAGAATGAATGTTAATGGAAACTACAATCACCAAGTCAGTAGGTTCGATAATCGCAGGAATTCCTTTAATAGCCAATGTTTTTCGTGTCACAACTTTGGACACAAAGCTGCTCAATGTGTTGCTTACAAGACCATCATTACTAGAGAAGCACGAAATCAAAGGAATGTGAATGGGATCATTAAAAGGACCTACAATAACTTTTCTACTCTTGAAAATGAAATAGAATGCTCTATCTGTAACAACTTCGATCATGAAGATTTTGAATGCAGGAGCAAATTTTGGCAAACATCTCAGAAGGAGCAATCTTCATTAGGTCCCAAAACATGGAGAAAGAAAGAACCGCAAACAGAAAGATGTGGTATAGCCTTGTATGCAGAAGATAAGAAAATCAGTGGTACATCAACAGTGGATGCTTGAAACACATGACAGATGATAAAGAAAAACTTCAGTCATATAATGCCTTACAAAAGGAAAAGTATGTCTCATTTGGAAATGACACTCCTGTACTCATAAAAGGTAAAGGCTTTGTTCTCTTAAAAGAAAAGTTTAAAGCTAGAAATGTTATGTATGTTGATGGTCTTAAACATAACCTAATAAGTGTCAGTCAAATGTGTGATCAAGGAAATGAAGTAGTATTTCGATCAAATGGATGTGTTATTTGTTAACTTGATACAGGAGAAATAGTGATCAAAGGTGTAAGAACTCCAAACAACTTGTACACACTCAAGGGAGGACAACAACAGTGTTATCTAAGTAAAAGTAATGAACACTGGCTATAACACAGAAGGCTAGGGCATCTAAGCTTCCCTCAAATAAGAAAATCATGAAAATACCAGGTGGTTCGTGATCTTCTGGATGTCCGCATTCCAGAAAATACTATATGCAAATCATGTCAATTTGGTAACAAAACCAGAGAAAATTTCCCTAAAAAGGAAGGATCAGCTAGTAAGCCTCTTGAACTTGTTCATACTGATTTATGTAGACCATCAACGAAAAAATCACCTCGTCGAGAAGAATATTTTATATTGTTCATTGAATATTTTTCAAGAATGTATTGGATAGGACTTCTTAAGCATAAAGATGAAGCATTTTATAAGTTCAAAGCCTTCAAAGCTTTAGTTGAAAATAAATCAGATCACACAATCAAATGTCTTAGATCTGAGCGAGGAGGGGAATTTACCTCGGATGAATTCTTCGATTTTTGTGAAGAACATGGAATAAAAAGGGAATTCTCCACCGCAAGGACACCTCAGAAAAATGGAGTGGTAGAAACGATGAACAGAACTATTCAACAAATGGCTCGTGCTATGCTAGATGAGTCTAGAACTCCTACAACCTTCTGGGGTGAATCTACATTCACCACCATCACTATTCTCAACAAAACAAACATTCGGGTAAACAACACCCAAACTCCTCATGAACTTTTGTATGGTAAGACTTCTACTGTAAAATACTTCAAAATTTTTGGAAGCAAATGTTACATCAAAAGGACTAATGAAAACTTGGCAAGTTTGAACCTAGAGCTGATGAAGACATTCTCCTTGGTTATTCTTCCCAAAGTAAAGGATATAAGTGTTATAATAAAAGACTTGGGAAAATTATTGAAAGTATTGATGTTGTGATTGATGAAGCTGGCAAAAATCCAAAGTAGGTAAAAACCAAAGACTATGAAGAAGATGAGGATTATCCTTCCAAATCAAATTAGACTAATTCTAAAGAGGAAACCAATGAAGCACGAGAAGAATGGATAACGGTAGAAGAGAAGACTCCATCAAGGTATGTCCAAAAAAATCATCCAGAGAATCAAATTATGGGACAGAAATAGGCAGATGTGCAGACAAGAAAAACCATTACAGAATCCTGAAGCTATATTGCATTTCTTTCCTCCATCGAACCTCAGAATGTAAATGAAGCATGCAAATATGAATGTTGGGTCAAGGCCATGAATGAAGAGCTTGAGCAGATTGAAAATAATAATACTTGGGAATTAGTTCCTAGACCTCATGATGAGAATATCATAGGAACCAAATGGATATTCAAAAACAAGCTGAATGAAAATGGAGAAGTTATTAGAAATAAGGCCAGACTTGTTTGTAAAGGGTATGCTCAACAAGAAGGTATAGATTTTGAATAAAATTTTGCACCTGTTGCAAGACTTGAAGCCATAAGAATGTTCCTTGCTCTTTACAATTTTCAGAAATTCAAAGTATATCAAATGGATGTAAAATCTAGTTTTCTTAATGGGGACTTAGAAGAAGAAGTATATATTGAGCAACCAAACGGATTCATTCTTGGAAATGATTGAAAACTTGTATGCAGACTTAGAAAGGCTCTCTATGGTATAAAAAAAGCTCCAAGGGCATGGTATTACTGTCTTGAAAAATATCTCCATCAACAATGTTTTTCAAAAGGATCAGCTCACAAAAATCTATACATAAAGATTGATAATGATAAATTGCTAATACTTGTTGTATATGTTGATGATATCATCTTTGGTAGCAATGAAGAAGCCATGAGTCAAAACTTTGCTTTGGTAATGCAGAACAAATTTGAAATGTCCCTGCTTGGTGAGCTAACATATTTTCTTGGTCTACAAGTTAAACAAAAGAAAGATGGTATTTTTCTATCTCAAACCAAGTATCTCAAGTAGATCCTAAAAAATATGGCATGGAATATTCTAAACCAGTATGTACCCCCATGGTAATAGGATGCAATCTTAGCTCAAATGATGAATCGGCAGTATTACATCAACCAACCTACGAATCCATGATTGGCAGTTTTCTTTATCTAATAAGTACCCAACCAGACATCATGCATGTACTACGAATAGTTGGAAGATTCCAAGCAAATCCAAAGGAATCACACCTCCAAGCAGTCAAAAGGATCTTCAAATATATTCAAGCAACTTAGAATTTTGGTTTATGGTATCCTATGGATACAAATCTTATGCTTCATGCATATACAGATGCAGATTGGGCAGGAAGCATGGATGACAGAAAAAACACTAGTGGTGGTGCATGCTGTATGGGTTCTAGATTAGTCTTGGTTCAACAAGAAACAAAGTACCATTGCATTATCTACAGCTGAAGCAGAATATGTGGTTGTTGCATCTTGCTACACACAACTCCTTTTGATGATGCAAACATTGCAACACATTCAAATCACATGTACTCCATCCATCTCCATTCTATGTGATAATACAAGTGAAATCAGTATTTCAAAGTATCTAGTCATGCATTCCAAGACCAAGTGCATACCCATCAAATATCATTTTCTATGTGAACAAGTGCCGGAACAAAAGGTTAAATTGGAGTATGTTCCCTCCAAAGAATAGGTTTCTAATATATTCACCTAACCATTGCCCAGGGAGACATTTGAATATCTCAGACAGAAGCTGGGAGTAGTTGATGTATCATCTTGTTTTTAAAACCTATCTATTTTATAGAAAAGTGGTTGTACGCGAGTTTCATAAAACATACCCACGTATATACGCCGGTTTCTATGGATACAGTCGCATATATGTTGGTTTCAAGACAAACAGTGGATGAAAGGGGTATGATATGGGTCTAATAGTGATATTTTGGCACAACTTCAGGGGGAGCATATACTTATAGTAACGCATTGTTGGCATTATCTTAGAAGGTCTTGGTACAAATTCCTAGTTTTTTTTATTCACGTGGAACGGGTTTAGGGGGAGATCATGGCTGCTGGTCTAGATGCTAATTGTTAGATGCTACTGATGATAGTTTCTAATGACTATCATAGTCTTATTTTATATGGTTGATCTCTGTTTTTACATGTCATGTATATCTTTCAATGTAAAGGTCATATTTTTTTACCCCACTATGCATGAGATGGATGATGTAAAGTTCTTGTTTTGAAATGTATAAACAATTGGTATATCCCCACATGGTTGGGAGATGGATGCATGTATGAGTATCTGGTGATAGGAAGGTCCTTGGTGATGTATGTATATAGTCATGTTATCTTTTTGCAGAGCTTTCTTATGCTCAGGGGGAGCATGGACTCGATCATGGGAGCTCAATCAGCACTTCAGCATATCAGAGACTTCAGCAGGTACTCAGGGGATGCATGACCCTTTGCCCTTGATGGTATTGGGGGGGAGTGATTGGTGTTGTGTTTGCCATCAAGTCCAAAAGTGAAGATTGTTGGCATTATGATATAGGTGATATAGGTGTTGTACTTGATGAAAACTCTCTTAGATGACAACTCACAATCCAGGCCACATAGAATGAAGAAAGAAAAGGTATACACTGGTTCACCTTGACGAACCTGCGTATACACACAGGTTCATTGAACAAAAGGCACGTATGCATACACATGCACTTTCACAGAAGGAAAGGCACGTACATGTTGGAAAACTAAAATTTTCTCTGTGGTATGTGATCCATGGTATTTCGGTATTGATCCATGGTATTTGATTCGAAGTATTGATCCTAGGTATTCGGTCAATGGTATTGGTTCTATGTGGTTTTGGTCTATGGTATTGAGTAAGGCCCAGGACTATAAAAGGAGGATAAGAAAATTCGGCAAAAGAACTCATGAATTGAATATCTAATGAAGAACAAGATCTAGAATACTGGTTATTGGGTAATGGTGCACAGTTGGATCTGAATCAAGGACGAACCTGAGTGCTTGATGAAGGATAATTTCTATTGATGGGTCAAAATCTTAAGGCTTGAAGAGAAGTATCGTTGTGTGGTTTTGATTTTCTTATCTGAATAATTGGTGCATGCTGTAATCTGTAAATATGTTAATCTGGGTATAACTGATGTCTGATTTATTGTAAAGGTTATAATCATCATTTACAGATCTATACATAGTTTCATAATAGCAAAAGCATGTACACATGCTGGGTCGGCATTTCAAAAGTGCATATATGTGGGTTTGGCTTGATACAAGTGCATATGCACACATGTTCGTCACATTGAAGTAGCGTACACCTCATAAAATATGATTTAGCTACTTTTGATTGTTGTTGCAGTGTTCTGGGTTCTGGCTTGGTTCTAGTTACTGTTACTATATTTTGGTTACAACATTCAGAGAAGTAATTGTTTGATTTAGTTTTGGTTGGTGCAAAGGAAATTGGTTGATGCAGGTATATTTGACATTTGATTGATGTTATTGATGGATCCAGTCCTTGGAAGAAAAGAGAAGGTTGTAGCCTTCTGTAGGTCAGCACCTACATACTAGTACATCAGCCAGTACAGGAGCTAGGGGGTTGTAGCTCCCTTCTAGGAGAAGCTGGAGAACGAGAGAAGGTTGTAGCCTTCTCCAGGTAGAAGCTTGCGTACTGGTATAAGACTATACCAATGCAAAATATTATAAAAAGAAGTTTCTTATTAAAAGAAAGATAGAGATTATTGCAGTAGGTGGTTTTTACCCACATTGGGTTTCCACCTTATATCTTGTGTTCATGTGTGTGACTATCTGTTCTGTTTTTACTGCTCCTAGTTACTGTTCATATGGTTTTGATGCATAGATTAAAGATCAACTTATGAAGAATTGACTGAATTATAAGCTTACAAGGTATATGCTAGTTTCCTTATATACAGTTGCGTATACACTCAAGTTTCATTAACTGAAGTAGTGTATATGAATCAGAATATGGAAATGAAATATTATTGACTTGCTAATACTAATTCCCCCCCCCCCCCCCCCCCAGTATTATTTCCAACACAATTTAACTTTCTTCTCAAGCACTTGTTCTTGTTAAAAGTGATACTCAATAGGAATATGCATTGTCTTGGAATGCATAACAATATTTTTTTAAATACTAATAGCACTTGTATTATCACATATGATGGATATGGGTGGAGAAAATTTGATTTGTATATCTTGTAATATTTTCATCATCCCAAAAAGTTTTGTGCAAAAAGATGCAATAGCTACATATTATGGTTTTGTTCTGGATAAGGCAATAGAACTTTGTTTCTTGTTGAACCAAGATACCAATCAGGGCCCCATGTAAAATGCACCTCCACCAGTGCTTTTCCAGTCTTCAACATTTCCATCCAAATCTGCATCTATGTATACATGAAGGGTAGGATCTGCATCTTTAGGATACCATAGGCCAAAATCTTGGGCTCCTTAGAGATATTTGAATATTCTCTTCATTGCATGAATATTTGATTCCTTTGGATTGGACTGGAAATGTCCAACAATTCCAAATATATGCATGATGTCTGGTCTAGTACCTATTAGATAAAGTAGACTGCCAATCATAGACTAATACTCTGGTTGGTGTACTGCAGGGGAATCATCATTAGAACTGAGGCTACATCCTCTCATCATGGAAGTACATACAGGTTTGCATTCTTCCATCCCATACTTCTTTAGAATTTTCTTGGGATATTTTGTTTGTGAGAGAAACATGCCATCTTTCGCTTGTTGTACTTGTAGACTAAGAAAATAAGTTAGTTCCCCAAGGAAAGACATTTCAAATTATTGCTCCATAACAGAAGTGAATTTTTGACTCATAGGGTCTTCATTACTGCCAAAAATTATATCATCAACATAGACAATAAAAATTAACAGTTTATCACCGTCCATTTTTGTGTACAAGTTGATGTCTATGGATCCTTTTGTGAAACCTTGTCACTGAAGATATTTGTCAAGACAATAATACCATGATCATGGAGCTTGTTTCAGCCCATATAAAGCCTTTTTGAGTTTTCACACAAGGTTTTCATCAATTCCCAAAATGAATCCTTCTAGTTGTTCAGTATATACTTCTTCTTCTAGATCTCCATTAAGGAAGGAAAATTTTAAATCCAATTGATAAACTTTGAAATTTCAAAAACTTGAAAATGCATGAAACATTCTTATGACTTCAAGTCTGGTTACTGCTGCAAATGTTTCTTCAAAGGCTATACCTTCCTGTTGAGCATAATCTTTACAAACAAGTCTAGCTTTGTTCCTAATGACTTCTCCATTGTCATTCAACTTATTTTTGAATATACATTTTGTCCCTATAACATTTTTATTATAAGGCCTTGGAACCAATTCCCAAGTATCATTCTTTTTAATTTGCTCAAGTTCTTCATTCATTGCCTTAACCCAACATTCATCTTTACTAGCTTCATTCAGTAGTTGTGGTTCAATGGTGGACAATAAAACCAAATAAATAGAAGATCCTACACAATTTCTTCTTACTTGCACCCCAGATTCCTTTTCTCCTAGAATTTGAGTTTCTAGATGATTCTTTTGAACATAATTGTATGGAGCCTTTTCTCTGTTTGATGTATCTTCTTCTATTGCTTCATTAGTTTCTTCTTCTATATCATTCATCATCATCATCCTCTTTTTCTAATGTTACCTCTTTGGGCCCTATGCATGTTTCATCAATCACAACGTCAATACATTCAACATTTTTCCTTAGTCTCTTATTGTAGCATTTGTATCCTTTACTTCTAGATGAGTAACCAAGAAGTATTCCTTCATCTTCTCTAGCTTCAAACTTACCATGTTTTTACATCATTATTTTTTATGAAACATTTTCTTCCAAAGAATCTAAAATGATTTACAGTGGGAGGCTTACCATACTAAAGTTCATATGGATTTTTATCACTATTAACATGAACATGAGCATTTTTGGGAATATTTACTGTAGCATGTGTAGCTTCACCCTAGAAGGCGTTAGGAGTTCTAGACTCATCAAGCATAGCATGAACCATTTATTGAACAGTTTTATTCATTTTTTTTGCCAAACCATTTTATTGAGGAGATTTAACTACGGAAAATTATATTTTTGTGACGTGTTGTTCACAAAAAAATAATTCATATTTTATGTACTCTCCTCCTCGATCAGATCTGTGACATTTGATTTCTTGATCTACTTCATTTTCAACTAATTCCTTGAAGACTTTAAATTTATCGAATGCTTCATCTTTGTGTTTTAAAAGAGCGGTCCATCACATTCTAGAAAATCCATCAACGAATAATATATAGTTTTGTTCTCCACGAGGTGACTTTTTCTTTACTATTCTACAAAAATCAGTATGCATAAGTTCAAGAGGCTTACTTGTTGATCCTTCTTTGGCATTGAATTCAACTCTAGTTTTCTTACTGAATTGGCATGACTGACATATGATACTTTTTAGTATAGTGATGTAAGGTAGATCACAAACATATTTGAGTTTTCTTGATTTTCTTATTTGAGAAAAGCTTAGATGTCTCAACCTTTGTGCCACAACCAGTTTTATTCTTCCTTGCCTAGGTAACATTTTTCTTGTCCACCATTCAATATATAAATATTGCTTTCGGTTCTTGTTCCTTTATTATGGTCTTTCCTGTATCAAGTTCATGAGCCACACATTCTTGTGATCGGAATACCACTTCATTTCCTTGATCACACATTCGGGTAAGACTCAAGTTATGCTTTAATTGATAACCATACGTAACATTACCAACTTTAAATTTTTCTTTTAGAAAAACAGAACCTTTACACTTAATGACACTAGGTGAGTCATTTCCAAAAGTGGCATTATTTTCATTCTTTGAAACATTGTATGAGATAAGTTTATCTTTATCACCTGTCATGTGTTTTGAGCATCCACTATCAATGTACAATTCATTTTCTTTTCCTTTTATAAACAAATGTATTCTAAAGCTTTTAGATTGTACCTCCTAACTTTTCCATACCTTGTAATTTGTTGATAGTTGCTCCTTTTGAGATGTTGGTTGTAATTTGCTCCTGCATTTAGATTCTTCATGGCCAAAGTTATTGCAAACATAGCATTCGATTTCATCTATAAGAGGTGAGAAGATATTATAAGAGTTATTCCTGTCTCCTATCTCATTCCTATGTTTTCTTGCTTCTCTAGTCATGATAGTTTTGTATGCAACACATTGAGCAAACTTATGACCAAAATTATGACGTCCAAAACATTGTCCATTAAAGAAGAAATTTCAGTGACCATGGAATCTTCTGGTGTTGTTTAGCTTTTGACTGGAGCTTCTCTTATTGTTCATCCTTGGATTGGAGTGAACATGATTTACTTGTGGAACACCTTTATTCTTTTTCTGAGGATTATAGTTTTGTTGGCTGGGTTTTTTTGGATTACTAAAGTTTTGCGGACTGATCTTTGTTATATTACCAAATATTTGTTTACTGGCTTTTGATGCAGTTAGAGAGCTTCTGGTGGTGGCTGAAGACTTATGATTGAGATGTTTCTCCACTGTTTCAAAGACATGTCTTCATAATTGGAGAGAATTGTAACTTGATAATTTCATCTAAGGTTTCAGATCCTTTAGCAAATCCAAGATTCAAAGATTTTATTTTCTCAAGTTCCTTTCTTAGACTTACTACTTCACATTCTAACTTCTAATTATTCTTTTCTTTTTCTATGAGTTAATGTGTCAAAGTATCTATGGCTACTCTGTTTTCTTCCAAGCAAATTTTGAGTTGAGTAATTTCTTCAAAGAAATCATTTTCTTCTAATGCATCCAAAAATTTATCATTAGACTCAAAATCCACGAGTAATTTAAGATCTTGATTAGATTCACCTTCTTCCCTATTTGACAACCATCACTAGCTTCATGAGTATAATAACTTTTTCTACTGTCAAATTGTCTCCTATTAATTTTTGCAGAATCCTTCCCTTTTTCACGGTTCTCTTTATGAGGACATTTAGCAGCATAATGACCAAATCTACCACAAGAAAAACATTTGAAGGGAAGCTTACCTCTGAACCTTCCGGTGCCAAGTTGAAGTTTCTTTAAAAATTTCACCTCATCTTCTTCTGATATGTATCCTAATTCCTTGAGTTCGTCCTCTTATTTTCCCTTTGTAGATGCATTAAATGTAGCTTCTATGACTTCTGAGGGACTTCCTTTCCTCATTTCAATAGAAGTTAGGAACCCATGAAGTTGAACAATAGTAAGAGTTTGTAGATCCTACTTCTCTTAAATGGAAGGCACTTTTAAATCGAATTTAGGAGTTAGAGATCTTAATATTTTCTCTACTAAGGTAGTGTACTTTATTTCCTCACCTAGATTTTTCATTCGAATTACAATCTCATCTATACGAATAAAGAAACTAGAAATAGTTTCATAATTATGCATTCTGAGAGTTTCATATTGAATTTTCAGAGTTTTGAGTTTAGAAATTTTTACCTTCATATCACCTTCATAGCTTTGAGTTATTTTATCCCATATTTCTTTTGCTATGTTTAGCTGCATAACTTTGACAAATTCTAACTCTGTCCAACTTCCCAATAAAGCGTTGACGGATTTGGCACTTGTTTTATACTTCTTATTTTTTATGAATCTATCGGAACTCTTACTCAATATTGGTAACCTCCTTCCACAATTTCCAAAACATTTGTTCGAAGAGACTAAAGATAGGTTCTGGCTCTTATTTTCCAATATATAAGAATATTTCCATTGAAAAGTGGTGGTCTGATAGACGTTGATCCTTCTTGATTGCGCATCTTGTGGGATGTTCCTTCAAGCAATCAAGCTTCTTTTGAAGGACTTTCTTTGATACCAATTTTTGTGAAAAATACTAAGAGGGGTGAATCAGTATTTTAAGAACATAATAATTTTATCTTTCTAAAATGTTTATGTGACTTGACCTAAACAAACTAGCATATATATGCGACTGTTGTAACAACAACTAGAGTATTCCAAGTAAACTTTGTAAAACAGCTAATTCTTTATCTATTAAACTTTGAACCAAAATGTAAGAGATTTATCAAGAATTTTAGAAGGAGTAAATAGGTGCAGTAAGAAAAGTATCACACATAAAGCACACATGAACACCAAGATTTAAGGTGGAAACCCAATGTGGGTGAAAACCACCACTGTTTTAACTCAATCATCAAAATATATTAATATAAAGAACTACTTACATCCTTCTACTGGTGTAGACTAATACAAGTACGAAGGCACCCACCTGCTAAAGGCTACAACCTTCAATCGTTCTCCAGCTCCTACTGGAAGGGAGCTCCAACCCCCTGATCTGATCACCACCTACTACTGATAGGAAGGTTCGATGTCCTCACTAAAGGCTTGAACCCTTAGCAACATCCATGGACCATGTTTCATCAAATTTTCAGACTGGATCCAATATCAACACTTATGCCCAATCATCACTGTAAAACAATCATCAATCTTTGACATTTATAATCAAACAATCACTGAAACCCAAACAACTGATACATAATCCAAACTTAACCAATTGACTAGAACAATCAGATCATTGTACCCAGTATATAGAACTAAAATCGGACTACTGCATTAAGACATAGAATCAACTACAACCTTGATCATTATTTTGCCAAAATGTATATGCTACTTCACTTAAGTAAACTCGCATGCATACGTTGTTTCCTGGAGAGAAACCCACATATAGATATTAATATACTGAAAACTGAAAATTTGACAACTGTGATTTCTTAAAGGAACACTAAATCACACTTAGATCTATTGCAACGCTATGAACCAATCACGGGATTATCTCTAATCTTCAATCACAATTAGCTAGTATTCATTAATTAATTAATATCCAAATTGAACTTCATCATTTAATCAGATTTACTTTAGACATTATCCCTCAACCAAAATCAACATGAGGACATCATTGATAGATAGCAGAGAAACAATAGCACTAATCAGTTTGATTAGTCATTTATGAACAGAAAAATCCTTACTTTATATATGCTATTTTGCAAAAGTGAACCTGCGTGTATACACACTTTTCGAGTTTTCCAAAAACCAACCCGCTTATAGTCTACAAATTTTGACCTAAAATTACATAGCTCTTCAGAACTTCAGAAAGGTCAAAATCATAATAATAAAAGATAAAAACATGAATCATTAGTTAGATCCATTCAATCCTTCAACAAATCATACAATGAATAGTCATTTTGGATCTCTTGATCCTAATCCATCATTGTATCCATCGATGCATAATTATTTGAGATCAATGTGATAATTGTGGGCCTTACAATGCAAATATATGTCAGATTGAAGTATTTGTCAAAACTCTTTCTCTTTCACACTTAGCCCTTTGATCTTCACTTCTTTATATAGTTTAACCTTCATCCAATAGCATGGGTCAAAACAAAATTAGTGTCAATGGTAATCTTTGCAACGATCAATATTTGTGCCCCACTAATAATTATGGGATAATACCATTGTAAGAACCCCTGGTATTCAGAATACCATGGTACAAAAACCATATGCTACTTTTATTCACTAAACTCACATGCATACATGACTTGTCTTAACAAAACCCGCAGATAGTTCTTGAACATCCAACTTTATCATTCTTTCGAACTGATTCCTCTAAAATGTCATGCATTATGTCATTCGTTTTGGTATTCTGTTGTATTCATTATGTCACTTCTGAGTTGACCTGTGAATTTCCTTATAAGTGAGTTTTCATCAAGGAAAACACATGTATCATATTGCTAACAAAGTTCTCTATTGTTAAATATATACATGACATTTATAGAAACCAAATTGAAAAAAAAGCTTGACTTATTGGGAACTAGCATGAGTTATAGGAGATTATAATGTGAATAAGAGAAGGCTAAGGAAACATGGAATAAAAATTTGTATTCCATATATCATTAAAATTCACTATTCGGTTTGTGAGTCTAGTTAGGACTCTTTAGTAGTGTATGACTTGCTATTTCTCATAAATTATGTTACAAAACTAGATTAAGTAAATACCTTGTCAACTCTTGATAAATTGAATTGAGTGGTGACATAAGAGAATATATATATAATCACATGAGACATCAAAATTCCTATAATATAGTACATGATTCAAAAATTTACTTCAAGGGAGTAATAATTTTGTACAAAAAAGGGTGAAAATAGAAAACTCATTGTGTGTTAATGATTGTCTTAAAACAAGTCATTATCGAAGGATTCAATGTTAGGAACCCAACTGACAAAAAGATAGAAAAGATAGATCGGCGCCTTATAATTCAGCCTCTTTGAGGGGGAAACCTCCTTTACATTACACAAATGAACAATTCTTGGATGATACAAATGACTAAACATCCCTTCTATATATAGGATTCTAAGGTGTCACAATGTAATCAAGCCGACATAACAGTAATAACATAAGGGCACAAAAATAACAATAGTGGGTTTCTATGGGGCATACTAATAAATATATGGGGAGAATAGGGGCACAGTAATAACAATAAGGGATACAATGACAATAGTAATAGGGGAATCACTAGTACTATAGGGGCCTAACACGTCCCTATCCTTCCGAAAAGTGTTGTCCTCAACGCTTGAGTAGTTTTGGATGCTTCTGTATAAAATTTTCATCCTCACATGTGGAATATTCAGTGGATAAGTTCTCCCACTTGATGAGATACTCTGAAATTGATCGATTTTGTAGTTGTTGAGTTCTTGCTTCTGTGACTTCTTTCGGCTCCAATATGATTTTTCCTTCCTCGTCAAGTTCTGGAAATATTGTTTGAACTGGGAGCTTGTCACCTATAACCTTCTTTAAACATGAAACATGGAAAACTAGGTGCACTCGGGAAGGTACAAGAAGCTCCAATTTGTATGCCATAGTACCAATCTTTTGCAACACCTTTTACGAACAATAATACCTTCGTGATGATTTATTATTCTTCTTAGCTTGCCTAAGGGACATTTTTTTATATTGTTGTAGCTGTAGGAATACCCAGTCACCTACATCAAAATTTCTTTCACTGTGATGTTGATATGCTTGTTGTTTCATTCTATTCTGCGCCAACGTGAGGTTATCCTTTAAGAGTTACAAAACTTGTTGTTGATGCTCGATGTGATGTTCCCCTGCTTGAACCTTAGAATTTTCTCTTAAATATGATGTCATGGAAGGTGGATGATATCCATAATGTCCCATAAATGGGGTCATTTTTGCTGCAATATGGAAAGAAGTGTTATACTGCCATTCAGGCGAAGACAACCATTTGACCCATTGTGTCTATATATCAAATACAAAGCAATGAAGATATCCTTCCAAACATTTTCTTACCATCTCAGTTTGCCCATCAGATTGAGGATGATAATATGAGCTATGAGCTAACTGAGTACCGAGACAAGAAAATAATTATGTCCAAAAAATTCCGGTGAAAATGGGATCTTTGTCACTTACAATAATCTTTGGGTTCCCATGTAGCTTTCGAATTGTTTCCATAATGAAAAAAAGTGTGCATACTTGGTAAGCTTGTCAACTACTGCCATGATGACACTCTTTCCTTCGGACTTGGGTAAAGCTGTGATAAAAGCCCTTGAAACCTCCTCCCAACATTGGCTTGGAATGGATAAGGGTTGTAATAGACTTGGCGTCTTAATTGTTTCAACTTTATTTTGTTGGAAAAGCAAACATTTCGCCAAAAAATTTTGAATATTTGATTTAAGGGCATCCCAAAAAAATTCCTTCTTAACCCTGTGGTAAGTTTCTAAAAATCCTGAGTGCCCTCCTAAGGGAGAAGTGTGAAATTCCATAAGAATCTTTTGTTTGAGTTGGGAATTATTACATAGGTATAAGCGGCATTTGTACCATAACGAATCATTTTTCCAGCTAAATATATCATATGTACTGGGATCTTGTTGTAACTTTCAAATGAGTCCCCAGACTTCTTCGTCATTCTTCCATTCCTCCCTTGCTTCGTTTATACAATCTGGTTGGATAATAGAAATGGCACACAACAATGGTTCCACATCCTCATCCTTTCTCGAGAGTGCATCTGCCACAACATTTTGCTTCCCTTTTTGGTATATGATTTCAAATTCATAACCCAACATCTTTGTGACCCATTTTTGTTTCTCTTAAGAGGATAATATTTGTTCTAAAAATTATTTAATACTATCATCATCCACTTTAACCTTGAGGTGTCTTCCTATTAGGTAGGGTTGCCATTTCTTAAGTGAATGTAGTCTTGCCAGCATTTCCTTCTCATAAATATCTCTGTGTAAATACTTTCCTTTGATTGGAAGAATTTTGAAAGTAATGGGTCTTTCATCTTGCATTAAAATAACACCAATTCCATTTCCTGAAGCATCACATTCCACAATAAAGGTTTTTGTGAATTCCAGTGTAGCTAAGACCAGTGCTTGGCACATTGCCTCTTTAAGATGTTTGAAGCCCTTTGTTGCTTCTGGAGTCCATGAAAATGCACCTTTCTTCAATAATGTTGTTAGAGGTGTTGCTATTCTCCCATAATTTTTAACAAACTTGCAATAATACCCTGTCGACCCAAGAAATCCTCGCAGATGCTTTATGGATGTGGGGATTTTCCATTCCTTAATGGATTTAATTTTGCTAAGGTCTACCTTAACACCTTCATGAGATACAATATGACCCAGATATTCCACCTCTTGTACTCCAAAGAAACAGTTGGAGCTTTTTACGTATAATTGTTTCTCCTTCAATAGTTTGAGCACCCTGTCAACATGTTCAACATTATCGTTCCAAAGCTTGTTGTTTATTAGTATATCATCGAAAAATACCAACACAAATTTTCTAAAGAAGTGTTTGAAAGTGGAATTCATCAAACCTTGAAATGTGGAAGGTGCATTGGTAAGGCCAAAAGGCATGATGAAAAATTCATAATGAACCTCAGGAGTTCTAAATGTTGCTTTTAGAATGTCTTCAGTCTTCATTCTGATTTGATGATATCCTAAACGAAGATCCAACTTGGTGAAGTAAATTCATCCATGCAATTCATCCAATTATTCATCAATCACAACAGTGGGAAATTTATCTTTAATAGTGAGCTTGTTGAGCTCCCTATAATTTGGACACATGCGCCATGATCCATCCTTCTTGTACACCAATACTACTGGAGCAGAGAAAGAACTTTGACTATGTTGAATTATACTAGACTCTAGCATTTCTGCAACCATACGTTCAATTTCACTCTTTTGAGCATAGGGATATTTGTACGTCGTGATGTTTGTAGGAACACTTCCTAGAATCAAATGAATAGCATGATCATGATCACGAATAGGTGGGAGACCTTTGGGAGTCTCAAATACCCTTGAATGATTGTCCAAGGCTTTTTGGATATCTGGAGAAATAGATGATTTTGATGTGGGAACCTCTAGTGAACATAATTGTGAAATTACACCTCATTGTTCCTTCCTTATAAGCTTTGTCGTAACGTTAGAGTTAGTTATCCTTCCCGGTTTCCCGGAAATACCCCTTAATTCAACTTCCTTTCCTTCCTATTATCAGGAAATCTAGTGTCCACTCGGAGCTGCTACTCCCACTAAGACTGGTAGCTATCTTAGAAAAAAACAATCTAAAACTACTTTCTTTTTCCTTTATGAGAAGTAGATAAGAGTGGAATGAAGGACACCAACCTCAGTCTTGTGCTTGGTTCCTTGCTCGGTTCCTCTCCCTTCTGACAGATCCTTGCCGCTTCTCCTTCGTCTACCCAGCTTCAAAGAGCACCTGCGGAATTAGAGCAGCATAATACTATCGAAGAATAGAGATCTATAATCATAAAAAATATAGGACCAAATGTATATTGACCACACAAATGCATATATCATCTAACATACAAGAATGTGGAGGAAAACTTGAATAGATTTATTAATATCAAGAATAGCAAAGAGGATTACAACTAATTGTTCTGACCCAGCGTCATCCCCCAGCATGAAAACCCTTCTTTCACCTCATGAAAAGTTTAGATCACCCAACACTATGATATTCCAACAAGAAACCAACAACACTTCCTTACAAGATACAAAATTCCAGCCTTTGGATCTCTGGGATGAGGGATCCATATATAGATGATTGCAGGGGGGTGAGTCAGCTTCTAGGGTTTTGATTAGTTTCCTCTCTTTGATAGTTCTTGATTCCACTTGGAGATTGATGATCTCTTACTCATCCCTGGGCGAATTCAGAGAGGCAAGTGTCATAGGAGAAGTTTCTAGAAGATTCCATGGTCATCCACCTCGCAAACTGTCTCTTCCATTTGTCCACTCTCATCCATCGCACCCTACAGAAGGGATTTTCAGTATGCATCGCACCCTTTTCACTAGGAAGGTGGGATGCATCACACCCTTAGCTCTGAGCAACCTGTATGGTCCAGGTTTGACCAATTCTGAGCAATTTCCCGTGGAGAACTTCTAGGAGATGATGTAATCAGCTGCCCTTGTTCCTTTAGGGTATGAAACAAAAAATTTTGGGACTTAGGAGCCCTTGGTTTATGGACATGTTTGATTTGGGTTGCAGTGCCCAAAAATGTCTATAATAGTTGCCCCCTAAAGCATGAGGTCATTAATCTTTTGATGTCGGGTGAAATGCTTTATCATGAGGATCTGAACTTTTTTCGAACTGGAAGGCGACCTGTAATAAGATACAATACAATACATTATCTTCATAATATTGTTCATGATCTAGCTGAGGCGGGCATTCCCATGCTCAGCTTTATAAATTCATTTTCATGTACATAAGACAAACAACCCTCTGTGTGGGAGACTGATGATTCTAATAGAGTCATCATCCTTTGATTCATATGATCATATGTGTATCAACAATGTACATTTGATGTCTTTATTTTCCTGAATATATCGCAACCTGGATGGATGAAACTAGATCCAGGGTCTTCAAACTCGTTCAATCTTCACTCAGAGTACAAGTCGATCCATGTGAAAGATTTCTTGGAGTCGAACATGGAAAGACATTGCTTGATTATAAGCCAGTGATGTAATCTGTTAACAGGTGCGAGAGGAATCACTGATAATGATGATGACCCTCAAGGTACTACAGTACAATTTGCGTGGTGTGAATAAGGGACTTGGCGTCGTGCAAAATCTTTCGGTCGAAGGCCATTGATGTAAACCTGTCGTCGGAAGTGAGAAACTTGCCGTCGAGGCATGCAAGCTTCAAAGTACTGAAAGGGTTGTTCCTAAGTCAACTTCTTGGATAATGAGCTGATGTCGACAAGAAGTGACCCACCATAGGAGGGCCTTAATGAATCCTACATCTACGACATGGAATAGAGTAAATGATTTTGGAGGTGAAAACGATCTGATGATATAGGGTTCAGGGTGGCGGTCGTGAAAGAATGGAGCGTGAATGTATTGCAGCGGATGAGACACAGGTGAATTCTCTGAGCGACTTCTCTTGAACATACCGGTGACACTGAAATGGATTGGTAGCGTTAACCCCAAATATGGATGGTGTGATGGACCAATGGTGATATGGCCAGTGAACGGAACAACCCAACCCAACTTGGACATGGAGTGAAAGTGTCATGTTCAAGAACAACTTGTTACCAATAAAGTTTCTTCAAGTTTTCTTCCCAATTTTTCCACAGTCATTGCTGACCAGTAACTCTTTATTTTTGCCAAGCTTGAGGAGGATAACATATGCTTGTTCTATAATTTTCCCTTCGGGCAAGCCCGTCGCTATATTTTAACGAGCCTAGCGACAGTGAAACTCGTTCTTGTCTATATGGACAAGTTTTTCGCTATTCAGTTTTAACGAGTTTAACGACAAAGATAACTCGGTCATTTTCAATTTTAGAGAGTCTGAAAGCGACGTAAAGGAAACTCCAATAATCCTTTTTCATCGTGTAATCCCTTAAGTATGAAAAAGTATAAAATAATACAAAAGGGATGAATTTTCAGTAATTTTAAGGAGCCAAACAAAACAAGTGCTCGATCTTTTTGCGCAATAATCCCTCAGGTCCAAAAATATTAAAATCTAGAGGAGGGATAACACTTCAGGTCACTTTAACGAGCTGGAGAGGCCAATCGCTCAACAATATTTTCATTTTTTATGAGTCAGGTGAGAAGAGCTTAAACGAGACTCGTTTTTGAGGAATGAGTGATAATTTTGGGTAGCAGCTAATTCCAGGTAAGGTTTGTAATTTTCCAATCATGGCAGTGTCACAAGGATGGATAACAGGATCACTCTTCAGAGCTGTTCCTTAAAAGGGGTAAACAATCAAATGGAGGTGAATGATCGGCTAAAACAGAGTGGAGGTGATGATGAGAACACGACCAAGGCTCAAAAGCTAATGTTAATGCATTCACAATGGTTATTTACTAGAAATTGGTTCATTTTTTAATGAGCTTAAACTTTGGGGGAACGTTTTCTCATTGCTTATGTTTAATTTTTAACGAGCTTAAACTCCACATAAAAAATATTTGTGATAATGGTCATCGATTTAATTTCACCTTTAATCACTTTGTTCCTTCAAAGGTTGTACCGCCTATTCAATTGCTTCATCAAACCGATTAGAAATGAACAACATATGTTTCAAAATGAGTTAAGACACTAATATTTTACTCGAATTGTGTGAAAAGTAATTTAAAAGTGGTTTTTTACCCCTCATTTTACCATTTCATTAGAACTTTGGTTTGTTGGAGCTCTAGAGGTGCTTTTCCCCATTGATTTTCACCAGCTAATTTCAGGAGATTCTGTGGATGATTCTCGGCACCATCTGGACCAGGTAGGAGCTAAACCTGAGCTCTTCAGTTGCATTCCTTCCTTTTTGAATTTTGTTCATGTTTCCCTATTTTTGTAAGCCTCTAGGGTTAGAAAAATTCGCCATGGCTCCATCACACCCTTTCTATATCAAAAGGTGCGATGCATACTGGCTTGGCCATTGGCCAATCAGTATGCATCCCACCCAGTACACTCCTAGGGTTGCGATGGGCGCGAGAAGGGAAGTTTTTGTTGTTTTCTCATGGAATTTTTGCCTGTTTTTTGCTAAATCGGGATCTTGAATCTTCTCTTTCTTGTTTTGCAGAGGTTTATCGGAGCAAAAATGGTTGTTACATGGCGAGAATGCGAGCATGAAGAAGAGGACATGCTTGCTCTACATGATCCGGTTACGGTAACTGCACTGCGGAACTGTGGCCTCTTCAAGCTTTTCCACATTTCTAGCATGAGGCAAAAAATCAACTTGTTGCAATATTTTCTCGATGCATGGGATCCTACCAACCATGTGTTTCAGATCAGAGGCAAATATATCCCCTTGACTGTCGTGGACATCTATTTTTTGACCGGTTTATCGAGGTATGGTGCCCCTCTTTCTCTATCAGGTTCTTCCCGTGGGGGCAAATCCGTGAGAGAATATATTCATCGGTATTACAGAGATGGATCTCAGCCAAGTAGGGATGGAAATAGCAACACCCAAGATGTCAATGACTGGTCCTTGAGGACCACTCTATTCACTTTTGCTAGACTGGCTGGTAGTGCGGCTCATCACATGGCTAACAGGTCCTATATGCAGTACGCCTTGGAATGCCTTGAACTAAAGGTGTTCAATTGGTGTGACGCAGTTATCCCTGTGATGAAAGAACAACTGACCAAGGTAAAAAACGGAAAAATGAAGAACTTCGGCTATGGTTCTATTTTGACCGCTTTAGCCTTGGAAAAGATCCCACTGATGCAGCCGTAGTACATCTCACTTGGCTTACCTCTGCCAACTGAGCCACGGATGCAAAGATGGGTTGACCTTATGGCCTAACATGCTGTTTAGTCCCATGTTTCCTTTTCTGATACTTTTTTCGAGTGGTTCAACCGTCAGGAGATGGTTTTTTCCAAGTACCCATATGCTGGTATGGATTTCCGGGGTGACCCGGATTTGGTGTTGCCAGCTGGTGAGCAGTGGGGTGCTATCGTTAAATTCTCTGACCATATCTCTCTTCATTGTTTCTTTTTATAATTTTCTTATGCTTTCTTCTATCAGGAATAATAAAAACTCATGTGCTCATGCAGATATTGGACCAGTTCGGTCAATAGTACATCTGAGAGTACCAGCTACCGCTCCGGCAGAAGAGGTTGTGGGGAGGGCTATCCTTTGTGACCTTGATGTGGCCGAGACTCTTTCAGCATTGCAGGATTAGGTCTAAGGCCTCACTCTAGGTATTCTGGATGTGAGGACCAACGAGCTGCCCCTGAAGTTGCAGCGACATACTACTGGCATGCCGAGTCGATGGACTAGGCTTTTACTCATGATTGCATAGGCGGTGACTTGTTATCACTAGCATCATTAGACTATGGTGCCCCCTAGAATTTTGAGTTTTGGGTCATTTGACCGATTTTGTCTTGGTTACAGAACATTATGTATGAACCATAAACAGTTATATATATATATATTTATATATTTGATTTTTAGAGTTTTATTTTGGTTGAGTTACATGATCTTGATGCAAATATTTGATGAAATGATTATTTTATAAATGTTGCAAATGTCTATCTAACACATAATTTGCCAATGAGTCTGTTAATGTGTTTAAGTTTTTGGAAATATGCTGATATTGAATAGAATCAAACTGCCTTTCCAAAATCTTGACCCTTAGGAACATGCGATAGATAGCTAGATTCCGTACGGACTAGATACGAGTGAGTTGTAGGATGACGAGTTGTGAGTCTAGCCTGACGACTAGTCGGTGTATGCCATGTGTAATGGCATCAAATAGGAGCTCTATCACAGTGGTGTATTCAACAATATTGTTTGTTGACCGACCAATACATACTCTTCTGAAACTCACTAACTCACCGCTTGGATCGAAGATGGCCCAAGCTGCAGAAGATAGGTTCAACGAACTACGACTCACTCTATCGGCATATCCAACAAATGATTCCAATAGATCCGACATCTACAACAAATGTAAAATCTGATCACTTAACCAAAATAATTACCCTTAGTGAAAACAAAAATGTAACAAAAGCATAGGGGTTACTATCTTGAGTCAAGCATAGTAATGCTTAAGGTACAACTTGTTGCAAGGTTGTGCCAGTGGAATCCCATCATTATCTACTAACTCATAGGATCCTTTTGCTAATACACGTTTAACAATATAGGGGCCCATCCATAACGATTTGAACTTCCCTGCTCCCAATTTGTCGGATTCCTGGTCGTGAAGTAAGACCAGGTCACCTTCTGAGAAGACACGGGGTTTGACACTCTTGTTGAATTGCACCTTGACTTGTTTCTTATGGGCTTCATTAGCCAAAGTGACATCATGGTGGGTTTCATCCAATTGGATTAGTTCCAAGAAACAAGCCTCTTCTTATGAAGTTCCAGGGAGAAGGTCAACTGCGAGTTTGAGGGACGAGATTTCACACTGAACTGGTAAGATTTCTTCCAAGCCATACAACAATTAAAAGGGTGTAAACTCGATTGCATTCCTCACCGATGTCCGATATGCCCAGAAGGCTGAGTACAGGATCAAGTGCCAACTCCTTTTGTGGACTCCAATCATCCTTTGCAACATCCGCTTTAGGACCTTGTTGATTGCCTCAACTTGTTTGTTAGCCTATGGATAATATGGAGTAGAGCTATTGTGGGACAACCCTAACTTGGCAGCCAACTCAACCATCATGTGATTACGAAAATGCGATCCATGGTCTGTGACTATGGCCTGTGGAACGCGAATCTGGAGACTACATGATTGAAAAAGAAGAGGGCAGCCATTTCGCTGCTATTATCTAATGTAGGCATCGCCTCGGCCCATTTGGTAAAATAGTCTACTGCGACTATGATATACCCATGCCCCCCGGCCGAGGTGGGGTTACATGTCATGAAATCTATGCCCCATTTGGAAAATGGCCCAACTACAACTACTGGTTGTAGTGGTGCAGGTGGTATTTTGGTTTTTCGATCAAAGATTTGACATGCATGGCAACTTTTGACTGCGGTTATGCAATCTATAAACATTATTCGCCAGAAGTATCCTACTTGTATGATATTTTGCACCGTATCGTAACCATATTGATGCCCTCCCGCATGTGCCTGAATGGCAATCATTCAGGACTTTTTCGGCCTCCTCGTGGGTGAGGCACCTCCTCAGAACTGTATCGACACCACGATGGTAAAGTGTATCACTAACGATCATGTAGTCTTTTTCTTGGTATCGAATGCATCGTTGTACCGAGTGGGAGGTATTGGACCTATATGTTTGGGTTTGGAGATAGATTATTATGTCTCCATACCAAAGATTGCTTGAAGATATCAGAAACAAATAATTGTCCACGATTGCTTCTTCTGATGTACATCGTTGGACGACGATGGGAGATCGCATAGTAACTCCGTGAAAACCAGGGATTTCTTTGATTTGGATTTTATAATTCCAGATCAAACTCTTGTAGAATTTCTATCCATTTTGAATATTTGCCCCCCAACAACTGTCGCGACAATATATAAGTCATGGGGTTGCAATTTGACAAAATGGTAGCTTTTCGAAAGAGGATATAGTGTCGAAATCTCTGTATCGCTTTAATAGCTATGAGAGCTAGCTTCTCAACATAGGAGTAATTGCTTTCTGTATCATTTAAGTTTCTACTTAAATAATATATAAGATGTTCAATTCCATTGTCTTCTTGAACTAAAACCATTGCGATGGTTGTATCTGCTGCAGCTAGATACGGGTTAAAGTCTTTTTGATAATCAGTAGCGTACATTAATGATGCTTTTATTAGGGATTCTTTTAAAGCATCAAAGGAAGCTTGCACGACCTGATCCCAGAAGAAGGGCACTTATTTTTCAATAGACGAGTATAACCTTTAGCAAGTTCGACGTAATTTGGAATGAACCTCCTCAGAAAGTTTGCTTTCCTTTGGAGTTTTTGAATCTAAAGCAAATTTGAAAGTGGAGGAAAATTAATGATTTCTTGAACCTTACATGGGTCGACACGAATACCATCCTTTGAGACCACAAAGCCAAGTAAACGACCAGAACTGACACAGAATACACATTTGTGTGGATTGAGTCGTATCTCGTAGTGTTGGCAACGTAGAAATATCGCTCTCAAATGCTGCAGATGATCGGTCCACTTTTGCGAATGAGACGAAAGATCATCGAGATATGGTTGAACGATTTTTTTGATGTCATGGAAGGCATAATTCATTACCCTCTGAAATGTTGCCCCTGTGTTCCTTAAACCAAAGGGTAGCTTGCAATATGCAAATCTGCCCCATAGACAAATAAATGCAGTCTTTGACTGGTCCTGTGGGTGGATATTTATTTGATTATACCGAGAAAATCCATCCATAAATGAGAAGATTTCACATCTGACGCATTCATAAGTTATCTGGTCAATGAAGGGTGTAGCGTAGTTGTCTTTCGGACAAGCTTGATTTACATCCCTATAATCGACACACACTTTAATCGTTCCTTGTTTTTTTAATACAAGAACAATATTCGATACCCAATCGATTAGAGGAACAGGGTAAATAAAAGTAGCATGGAGAAGTTTTTCAACTTCTGCCTTGATGGCAGTGGCTTTCTTGGGGTGCGCCTGCCATAGCCATTGTCGTACCTGTTTGACATCTGGATAAATCTTAATTTCATGTTAAACTATGCTCGAGTCAATGCCTGGCATTTCATCATATGACCAAGCAAAGACATCTTTGAATTCGCGAAAAAGAGTGTTATATATTTCCAGTTATCAAGGAGAACAAGATTTGCCGACATGAATATTCTCTACAACATTTGTTTTGGTCGAGATATTTATGGCGATAGTCTCTTCAATGTTGGACAAGTTTCACGCGGAATCCACTGTGTTTAGAATATTTGATAGGAAATCGAAAACTGAGGGATGATGAAGGTCACTAGGAGTATCTTCTTTTAGCAATGAAAATCCTAGCTACTAAAGAAAGAGAGATGATATTCTTTCAACATAGAGCAGAGAGCACACACTAGATGCACTGTCCTAAATCAAACCAACAAGCAGTCTGAATGCAAATGCACATGCATGTATTTGTTTTCAGCTTTCTTAATGTGTGAATGACAAGAATAATGCTGAGTAAAAATCTGAATTATCTTTTCAAAGCGACAGTACTAACAAACTTCTCTTCAAAAACGAAAGGAAGATAATGATGACACTTTACTATTTTGAATCGAAAATTTCTTTCGACACTTGAAAAACTACTAATTCAAATCAAATACAAGAGTAACTTTATAATTGACCATCAAGAAAAATAGAATTATTTTCTTTAACTAAAAATTACATTTGCGACACTTTCAAATCAAAAGACGACAGTTCGACTATGCTACTACTTTGTAAAAGAGAACTGAAAATGGCGGAAAATACATAAAAAAATTCACAGTTCTTTGCACAATGGACGTGGAAAGATGGGAAGGAATGGGGTTTCGACAGTGGTATACTGATCATTGACAGCAAAACTCCTGAATAGAGTTGAAGAGAGTAAACACAGAAACCAAAATCTAAGAGCAGAAGAGGTCATGTTTGATCAACGCACCTATAACACAGGGTAAGTGCGATGCAGTGCACCTACTGCACATGGGAAGTGTGATGCATCCAGATTCCCAAGAGTAAAAGGTGCGATGGTCCATGGAAGAGACTTCAACTAGGTTCCGGGTCACAGTTTGCATCTTAGTTCAGGGATTTAGGCTGGGCAAGTGATGTACAGTAAATAGAAATCACAGGGGCTGATCTAACGAGATTACTAGAGCCATCACTAGGGAAATTAAGTTTACAAATCGATTATTTAGTTTATAAACAAAACCTGAAGATAGACTGAAGCAGCATTGATCTACTTTGAAATTGCATAGCAAATGCAGTTCGAAGGCTAGCTGGCTTGACTTCAGGCTCCGTCTGTAAGTTTATAAAACAAACAAATATAAACAAACAAACAATCTATTTGCTCCGCAGCGGAGTCACCATTTTGTTATCAGGAAATCTAGTGTCCACTTGGAGCTTCTAGTCCCACTAAGACTGGTAGCTATCTTAGAAACAAACAAACTAAAACTCCTTTCATTTTGCTTTATGAGAAGTAGATAAGAGTGGAATGAAGGACACCAACCTCAGTCTTGCGCTTGGTTCCTTGCGCGGTTACTCTCCCTTCTGACAGATCCTTGCCGCTTCTCCTTTATTTACCCAGCTTCGAAGAGCACCTCTAGAATTAAAGCAACATAATACTATCAAAGAACAGAGATCTACAATCATAAACAATATAGGACCAGATGTATATTGCCCACACAAATGCATATATCATCTAACATACAAGAATGTGGAGGAAAACTTGAATAGCTTTATTAATATCAAGAATAGCAAAGATGATTACAACCAATTGTTCTGACCCAGCGTCATCCTCCAGCATGAAAGCCCTCCTTTCACCTCATGAAAAGCTTAAATCACCCAACACTATGATATTCGAATAAGAAACCAACAACACTTCCTTACAAGATACAAAATTCTAGCCTCTGGATCTATGGGATGAGGGATACATATATATATATGATTGCAGGGGGGTGAGTCAACTTTTGGTATTTTGATTAGTGTCCTCTCTCTGTTTGTTCTTGATTCCACTTGGAGATTGATGATCTCTTACTCATACCTGGGTGAATTCAGAGAGGCAAGTGTCACAGGAGAAGTTTCTGGAAGATTCCATGGTCATCCACCTCGTAAACTGTCTCTGCCATTTGTCCACTCTCACCCATCGTACCCTACAGAAGGGATTTTCAGTATGCATCACACCCTTTTCACTGGGCAAGTGGGATGCATCACACCCTTAGCACTGAGTAACATGTATGGTCCAGTTTTGACCAATTCTGAGCAGTTTCCTATGGAGAACTTCTGGGAGATGATGTAATCAGCTGACCTTGTTCCTTAAGGGTATGAAACAACACTTTTAGGGACTTAGGAGCCCTTGGTTTATCGACATTTTTTATTGGGGTTGCAGTGCCAAAAAATGTCTATAACACTTCCACAGAAAATTTCATGAAAAGTTCTTGAAAATTAAAAGCTATTATACCCAAGGATCGTAGCCATTAGACTCCTAGTACAAAATCAACACCACCCACTGGAATGGAAAGCATTGGGCTATACAATACACATTCTCCCATGTATAGCTTGATATTATGGCACTTTCCAGAGAAATTTATGGTCCTCCACTTGCAACCATCACTTGACACTCTAGTGCTAGATATAGGAAGCAATTCAATTCCTTTTCTATCTTACAATGAATAAAATTATGGGTACTTCTCGAATCAATCACCACTATTAACTTTTTCTTTTCGATATCTCCTTCTATCTTGATCGTTTGAGGAGTGGTAATTCCAGCCAATGCATTAGAAGATATCGATGGATTCATTTCTTCTTTATCTAGGGTTTGTTCCTAGAGTATATCCTCTTCTTTTGACATTTCTTGTTCCTTTTCTTCCTCCTCTTCACAATCTATGCAGAATAATTTCTTCTCAACACACTTATGACCTTTAGTGTATTTTCTATCACAACTATAACAAAGCCATTTTACTCTTTTTTCTTCCAGTTGTTTTGGTGTCAACCTTGTAAGTTGTGGAAGGCTATGGGAAACAACACTTCCATCTTTATAGTTGTGAGTGGTAGGCTTCCTCATTTCCATAATTTTTCTTTCCATTTTTCTTGCTAACTTGAATGTCTTCTCCAATGAATCAGGTTCCCAAAGGCAAACCTCATGTTGGATATTATCCCTTAAAGTCCTTATGAACACATCAATCCTATGCTCCTTTGGAATATACTTTACCCTTATGTTCAATTTTTGGAAGTCCTCAATGTGCTCCATCATTGAACCCTTTTGTTTGAGATTTATCAATTGGCTAAAAAAGGTGTTGCTTTTTGTATCCTCATAATGTGTTATCATTTCTTCTATAAAAATTACGCAAGTGACAATTTTTTTACGAGAGCAAACCCAACGATACCATACAAACTAATCTGGTTCCAAATATAAAGTTGCAATACATACCTTTTGTGTGTTTTGCACATTATGGAGATCGAAAAATTGCTCCATCTGTAGTATCCATGTTCCAGGATCCTTGCCATCAAACCTCCTCATATCGTTTTTGGAACATGGTGGGTCTGTTAGAGTCTATGAAATCATGATTAACATTTCATTTGTTCTCATCGTGAATTTCTTTTACTAACCTTTCACCATTAGTGACCATTTCTTGTAGCAACTTATTCAAATTCATCCTCAATTCTTCCATCTTATCGTCCATGCTATTCATCTTAGCTTCTACGCCTTTCCTTAAACCATCCATTTTAGCTTCCACACCATCCATCTTAATTTGCATGCCATTCATATTAGCTTCCACACCATTCATCTTGGCTTCATTTACATTTAGTGAGAATGAAAATTATTGTACTTGGTCTTGTAATTTTGATATATCATGTTGCATTTCTTCATCTTCTTCACAAGTCATGCTAGATATTTCAGGTTTCTTACTAGGTCTTTCCATTTCATTTCTTCGAGGCACTAACTAATGCTAATAATTCTTCATTATCCCCTTTGAATTCCTTCAAACTAATTTTTCAAACCAATCTTACACAAAATTCAAAAAAAAATACACACCTTTTTTTTCACTTTCAAAGAGCTCAATATTGAATCTGTTGTATCTTTGTAACTGCGGATCTTGAATATTTAAAATATCATTCTATGGAAGCTATTTGAGTACTCTTTCTAACCCCGCAAGTCTGATCAAGATTGGATTCTCTAAGAAATATTTCTGCCAAATCTCCCACGGTGACCTGATTATAGAATAGTTGAGTAGAGAGAAATTGTATGATGTGCCACGTTTTCTATGTTTCAACCTTAGTACCTAAAACTGATGCACAAAAAACTACAGGCCATCCTATTACTGAAACTTCTTACGAAATCTCAATTGGATGCTCAAATAAAAAGTTATGACCATTTTCCCCACGTCACCTGTTTGGAATGTAATTCGGGAGTCTGCAAAAATGTCAACTTCCTCAGATCATATCTCCGCGAATATAGCGAGAAAAGCTTGGAAATTCAGACCCCAAGTTTAGAACAATTTCAACCCAAATGAGTTTTTTTTTAGCTTTTGAAACATTGCAGAAAAAAATGTATAGTGAAAATGCCACGATGACCTATTTCGAGCAGCGAAACCCTAGAATCCAAAGCTCTGATACCAAATGTTAGGAAACCAGCTCACAAAAATATAGAAAAGATTGATCAACGCCTTAGAATTCAGCCTCTTCGAGGGGGAATCCTCCTTTACATTACACAAATCAACAATTCTAGGATGATACAAATGACTAAACCTCCATTTTATATATAGTAGTCTAATGTGTCACAATGTAATCAAGCCGACATAACGACACATAAGTAACAATAGTGGGTTTCTATGGGGCATACTAATAACAATATGGGGACAATAGGGGCACAATAATAACAATAAGGGATACAATGACAATAATAATCGGGGAATCACTAGTATTATAGCGTTCTAACATTGAAGAGGTTTGAGATGGCTATAGCTCATACATCAACAAAATTTTAGTATATGAATGAAACGTAGTATATAAATCATACATCATATTAGATTAGAGAATCAAATGGCATATTTTTAAGTAATCCATACACATTATAGGGATGACTACAAACATAGAAAATTTTAGGGGCGAATGTTCGCCCTTTGGCGAAATTAAGGGGTTTAAAATTTTTAGTGGGCGAATATTTTGTATCATAGTACATTTTTACAAATCACCTCAAATAGCCCACCTTATTTTAAGGGAGAGGGTAAAAAAGGTAAATTTAGCCCTTGAAATTAAGAGTTACAACCTTCAATTCGCCTATTTTCAAGAATAGGTTTTATTTAAGTGAATCTATTCACCTATTTTCAAGAATATGTTTTATTTAAGTGAATCTTATGGGCCAAAGGCCCAAATACCATATTTATAAAAAGAGGTATGGTAAATTAATAAAAATATAAATAAATGAGAGGTATGGTAAATAAATAAAATATTTTTATATTTACTCCATAAGTCACCTTATATACATGCCAAGGTGTAAACAAATAAAAATATAAGTAAAGTGGAGGTATGGTAAATAAATAAAACGTTTTTTTATACTTACTCAAAAGGCATGGTAAATAAATAAAAATATAAATAAACTAGACGCATGGTAAATAAATAAAACCTTTTTTTATATTTAGTCCATAACCCTCGTTCTATTTATGAAGGCTCAAGAAAGAGGTTTTATTTAAGTGAATCCTATGGGCCAAATACCATATTTGTAAAAGAGGTATGGTAAATTAATAAAAATATAAATAAACGAGAGGGATGGTAAACAAATAAAACATTTTTTTATATTTACTCCATAAGTCACATTACACTTACAAACACTCAAAAAATGTGTTATATTCAGGTGAAATCTATGGGAAAAATACTATGGGACAAATACCATGGACTAGATTGTTATTAATACCATGCAAAAAAACATTATTAACCCTAATATTAGTATTAATAAAAATAAAAATGGCACGTGGTATTGACCCGTGGTATTCACCTGCAATGTAGCCTATTTAAATAGGGGAATTAAACTAGCATAGATACATCTTTACTCTGGATCTACTAACTCCCAAGAGGTATCAAATATCGTGATATGCAAACTAGCATAGAGTGAAAAAATATTTGATCTGATCAAGAGTAAAAATGGACGTTGTAATTTAATGTATGTTAAACATTTTAGCTTGGTTAAAATAAAAAATAAAATAAAAATCAACTATTAATTTTATTGATTTTTATAAATTACTAATAGTAATTTTTAAGCTCCAGGTTTATGATAACCCATGGTATTGGCCCATGGTAGTACCATGGTATTCATGTGAGCACAAACTATTTAAAGGGGAAATTCTATCATCTTAGATCCATCTTAATTCTGGGTCTACCAAGTGCTCAGAGGGATAAATAGATTTCATCCCCCTAAGAGTGGTAGATGTGGAGTTAAGATGGATATAGGTTGGTTTTTATGATAATGAAGATATTAAATAGACTTGGGAAATTATATTGTAAAAACATCTTAAGGTGAATGGTTAAAGCATAGACATTGGACAAGTATATTTGTGTACTTCTGTTTTAAACTGAAACAAATCCAGGGCTAAAAGGAATGGATTGACTGCACTAGTCATCATTTTATAACTTTCCAACATATGCTGCAGTAAACACATTGTAATTTGGGTAATTTTTATAATTTCAAACAAGAACATACTTGTGTTTTGGCAGGGTGGTTACGAGGTCCCTAGAAGTGATAAATTTGAATTTTCTTGGTTTTATATATAATATTAGGTTTTTTCCTCATGCTTTCTGTGAATGGAACGGGTGAATTTTATCCTACACCCACTAGGTTATAGATATGTAATTTCGGTAATTTTGATTTCAAAAGATATTTTAAAGAAATGCAATGATTTCATTCGTGTATTCAATAAACATAAGATTTTATAATTGACTAAAATATTCGCCATTCCTCGTGAGAAATTCTCCAGAAAATTATATATACATATCATATTATTGATAAAATCGCCTTCCATTTTTTGTATATACCACGGAGATTTGCCCATTTATTACACATGAAATTTGGGGGGTTCTTAAAATTTTCCCTGACTACAAAGGTGAGAGCAAGACAAACCATAATTCACTAGAAGTAAAAACCACAACATTAGTGTTCACATTTCATACTTTATTTGAGGAAACAATAACCATCATGTAGAAGAGAATTCAAGGAACCATAAATAACTTATATTCATTTTGGACAAGCTACTAATAAATTATGAGAACAAAGATACATTGTTTCCATTCATTTCATTATAAGTATCAATATAACCAAATTCTCTATCCAAAAATGCGGTACATCACAAATTATGAGAGGTGATAGGCTCTTAGCCTGATTAACATAAATTAAAAAATATAATAGTAAAAAAAATGAGAACACTTACGTTATTACAAACTCAAATAAAATGAATATCAACATCCAAAGTGTGTCGAGGAATTGTAACCAAAACTCCTCAAACATCGTTAGACAAGAAATTAGTAGGCGGAGTAAGAGAGACTTGTGGAATAAGGAAGTTGTGTTAGCTAGAGAGATAAGATAACCATATGATGTGAGTTGAACAACAGAACACTTCGATTTAAGGGCCATACCTGCAACAATGTCTAACTTCAAGTAGGCTACAAATATGAAAGGATGTGTGCACAACTCATAAACATGTTAATAATGAAATATAACGGAATAAAAATTAAGAGTATACCGAAGGATGAACACAAGATTTAATTATTCATGTAACCTTGCATGCAAGAAAAGTCACAAATTAATATAGTGTTACGAAAGAAAAAATAAATTATAAGCTCAAAGAGAACCGAACAATTAAAGTGGAAATATTGCATGGACAATTATTGTGCCTTATCCATGTATAGCCATGGATGAAATAAACATCATAATGTAATTTTTAAACAATAAGGGTTACAACGGGAAAACCCCAACTCGTAAGGAAAGTTTGGAGGATAAATAATTTCATATTATTAATGAAAACAACTAGAGATTAATTGACAGAGAGGCCAAGAAATGGTAAGTGATATTTCCAGGTCAACGTTCGGAGATAAACCGTGGGTCGATGAATGACCAAAGAGAGGAAATAAAAATAATAAAATGCAAAATTAAAATTATGTGGAATCTTACCTAGGTTATTATAAATATATAGTCCATAAAATAGATGAATAACAGCCCTCGTCACGCCCTTTCCTACAATTAGTGAGCGGTTTGTTTCATTGTGAACCAAATTAAAGGGGGAAAACCTAAATTCACAAAAATGTAGAGAGATCAATGGTGAGATTACCTTGTGATGGGGAGCAAAAAAATTAGAATATTGGTGGTCAGATGCGGAGCTTGTCGTTGTTCTAAGTGAAAGCCTCTTGATTCCTTGTTTAGATCATACGAACAAGAAATAATAATAAACAGATGATATACAGGGGGAATGTGAATGAAGTTATGATTTCTATTGAGCATAAAATCCACAATAAAATCGGTGTTGTCTTTGTTATTAAAGCGAAAAGTGATTTCGTTTCGATAAACATGTCTAACTATGGAACCAACAATCGTAACCCGATTCATATGGCCCAAGAAACACTAGACACATTTGATAGAATAGCAGAGTGACACGTCGTGTAACACCTCAAGAATGAGCGACGTGAATTTTGACCTCGGTTTTTCTTACGAAGTTGAAAAATTCAAGGAAACCTCCATCATCCGATCTGCAAATATAATCATAAATATTGATGAAACGCGGGATAGAGGATCCATGTGAACACCATGTTAAATCATATGAATAAAGATATGCATGGTATGTTCATGTCAGTTCCATGTGTTATGAGTGCCCCACACCATAGACTGAGCAATATACATAAGATTTAAAGCATAGTATGATGAGATATGTAAACATAATATAAGAAAAAAAGGGCCTAAATGCTAAAAATATATTTCTACATGAGTTAATGAATAGGTTATATAAATAATATTGAGTGTAATAAATATGTTCAAAGGGTATGATACTCTAGAAACCTAAACGAACACAAGGATTGATGTACTTATGTGGATAGGTATAGAATATCATTAATGAAGTAGAATTGTAATTTAACAAGACATACATTAGAGTAATTTCGAGAGTTGAAATACCCTATATAATTCAATCATGAGCTCCATTGCTATCAATAAGAATGAAAACGATTATAGATGTGTAGGGTTTAATGAGTAGCAAATGAAAATGTGGTGTCACTTCTGTCTTTTTTCCAGTTAAAGTTGGAGTGAAGGTAATAAATTACTTTACTATTTTCAAGTATTAAGAATAGAATGAAAATAAGTAAAATGTAGCTAAAAGGTATTTCCTCAATTTCTAATTATAGTGATAGTATTTTTTTTTGGGTATATATGAGTTGTGTTATAGTAAAAAATCTTATAAATTTAGTGGTGAAGTCCTCTATTTGCATAGTTCCCAAATTCAGATAATGGAATTCCTTGGATCTTCCACCAACATATCTCTTAGGTAAACGTTGTTTCTTAAATAACTCCTTAAATTTTTTCCACGTCATCTCCTTTTCCTTAATTATGTTAGTATTTTTCCAACAAATAGTGGCTTCACGATTTAACTAGTTAGTAGCCAACCTAACCTTCATATTGTTTGAATATTTCTAAACTTCGAAACATTTTCTCGTATTCATCAACCATGCTTATACTTTTTCTTCAGTGCCTCCTTTAAAAATTGGTTGTCATTGTTTCTTAAATTCCCCTTGGATTTCTTCCAGTTTTTATCTTTGTGAAATTGATTGCCCATTTCGTTCACTACTATATGATGATTCAGTGTCAAGATTAACGATATCATTTTGATGTTATGATTTATTTCCTAGATCATATGGTTCCTTTCTTTTTAAATATATTTTATGTTGTTCCTGAATCCTTTCATCATCATTATAGTTATTCCATTTAATTTTCAATTAATCTTTATCATTAAGGATTTTTAATAATGTTGTATATATCCTCTATTTCTCTTCATGCATTCTTTGTTTCTTTACCTACATCCTCAGTGGGATCTTGTTATCTATTCTATAGTTTTCAGCTTCAGTTTGCATGATTTCCATGGTTTCTAATAGAAATGACTGCATATATTTGATATCTTGATTCCTAGAGTTTAGTATTTCTACATATATCCCTTGCCATGATTATTTTCCCCATTGATGTTCACTCCCTTTTTGTCTTCCTTGTGGAGACTCTCCTTCTCCCTCGTCATCCAGCTATCCTATGAGAGTGGTATTTGGAAAAAAAAATCTTATCTTGTTGACAACATAAATCTCCCTAGACTTAGAAGCCAAGTCTCTAAAACTATAAACAAACACATAGAAACGTTTTGTAGATTACCAGTAAACCATAGATGTAGATTAGATGAGTATTTAACTCCTCTATCGAAATGATTGATAATGATCCTCGTCATTGTTTGATTTAGCTTTCGATCTCATTCTCAATGATCCAAGAAAATATCTATAAAGACAGAAATATAAAAATGATCGTTGCATATGATACACAAATGATTTAACATAATCTATACAATCGATCAAGGAATCTCATATCAAGCATCATGAAAAATGAGTGTCATAAAGAAATATGCATTTGTAATAAGAGTGGAGGAAAGGAAAAAGTTACAACCTAGCCTTGATGTTGAAATCTTCCTCTCAGTGATCTTCAATTTCGTCCTTGCAATCAAATGATCTCCAATGGATACTTAGAAAACATATAAGTATAGTTGAGGAGGAAAAAAGCCAAACCTTTATCTTTGAGTGCACTTCTTTAATTGGACAAGGTGGAAAGATGAGATCCAGTAAGGTACGAACTATATCCATAATGTATGGGATGGGATCCTCTATGGTAGATGTAATGGCAATAGTAATTTTTCATATATATAATCATTGTTCTAGTGATTTTATACTCATGTGGTTAGTACAAATGTTTCATGGTTATACTATAATAGAATAAATGATGCACATTCTCAGGATTTCTTATAATGGTTTGAAAAATTCATGATTAAAATCGTAATTGTGATTACTTATGCAAATATTGCAAAAATAGTTAAAATTAACAATTACAATTACATGTGTGAGTAGCATTAATGGTATTATAAAAATGACACATACACTTATGAAAATTATTATAAATATATTTACAATTATTTATGTGTGTGAGTAACATCAAAGTTATTATGAAAATATTATTCTAAAAATGACACACACATAAAGGTGGTTATAAACACATTATAGAAAAAATGTGTAAATGGAACAAAATTCATTCAAGTGAAAATTGGAGTCAAGACTCTAGCTAACTTCATGGAGCCCTAACCAATTGGAAACCAAAACCAAACAATAGAAGAAGGAAGGAGAGGCAAATGAAATGAAGGGCATTCAAAGGGAAAAGCCAGGATTGGTTAAGAGTGAATTGAACTTGGTCATGTTCACCATACAATAACAAGGAGAAAGAATAATTTCAAGCTAAGAGGAATTGAGGGCATACACAATGGTTTAATCCCGGTGAGTCATTGCAACCAAGTTCAGATCTATGTGAAATGTTTGAAGTTTTCCTTAATGGCTCTTACATTAAGTCAGAGTAGAATTTTTTCTTTATTCTTCTAATTGAATAAGCTCACTATATAAATAATAATATAATTGAAAATTAATTTATGAAGCTTGAAAGAGAGGATGGAGGTTCTTACCTCTAGAACCACTCTTTGACTGGTTGGTGGAGTTAATATATCTCTGGAGTTCCCAGACTAGCATGAGGAAAGAGAGGATGGATTTTCTCACCTCTAGGATCCCTCTCTGGCTGGTGGGTGGAGGTGAATACCTCTAGAATACTTGAATTCCCTGAATTGAGAGAGGATGGAGGTTCCCACCTCTGGAATACCTCTTTGGGTGTAATGCCCCACTTAAATCTTATCCTACAAATTTTGTTAATATTTACATTATCTGAAAATATTGAGAAATATTGGTCTAATATAAATTTATGATTTCCATTATTCAAATTCCCCACTTACCTTCTCAAATTGAATATTATGTAGGATATGGTCTCCTTCCATTATTTCAAAATATATGTATTCATTTCACATTCCCCAATGTACCCTCACATTTACTTGGGAGAAGACATAGTCCTCTCCATCTTATCATCAATATATATTTATTCATTTCACATTCCCCAATGTACCCTCACATTTACTAAGGAGAAGACATGGTCCCCTCCATGTAAGTAAATTTCACATTCCCAATGTACCCTCACATTTACTTGGGAGAAGACATAGTCCTCTCCATCTTATCATCAATATATATTTATTCATTTCACATTCCCCAATGTACCCTCACATTTACTAAGGAGAAGACATGGTCCTCTCCATGTAATTACACTTCACATTCCCAAATGTACTTTTCAGATTTACTTGGGAGAAGACATAATCCTTTCCCATTAAATTCTCAATTTTATATTCATGTCACAATTCCAAATGTACTCCTAGCTTACTTGGGAGAAGAGAAGTCAACTAAGGATGGATGAGAAGTTAATGACATTAATGAGAGGTGGTTGAGGAAAGAGGGTATAAAAAGGGAAGGGGGAAGGAAGAAAAGGGGGGTTGGAGTCTTGCTTAGGATTTTGGGGGTTGGAGTCTTGCTTAGGATTGTGGGGGTTGGTTGTAATTGTTTGGCCTTGTTATGATTTTGGGAGACCTTGGAAACCTGTGGAGGTTTCTTGGGTTTGAGAGGAGGAAAAGTATCATTATCTAGTTTTGCACATTCTTCTTGAGGACACACTATATCTGGTTGGACTTGGGCACGGAGGGCTAGGGAACCTGTGGAGGTTTCCTGGGTTAGGAATTTATTTCCTAGTTGGCTGGGAGGTAAATCTGGTTGGGTCGGTGATAAGGAGCATTCAACTGGAGCTATAAGACAAAGGTATCATCATCAACCACCGGAACAGGTATTTTTCCATGGACTACTCTTGTTAAATTGATATCAATGGAATGCTCGCCTTAATTTATGTTGCTTATGATAAAATGATAAGATGTTAAATGTTTAAAGCTATGTAAGAAGGTCAGTAAGCTCATTTTATTACTTTTAAATCAGCAGGAAAATAGATATGTTAGTGTAAAATAGATTGAGGCTCTAATAATAGGAATCAAGCCCTTACACATGGTATCAGAGCTTTGGTTCAAAATCTGGACCCAAAGCCCACTAAATAACTATTCCATAATCAAATTTCTTATTAAATAGTTGAAAATACAGAAAATTAGAATGTCAAAATGTTTCAATAGTAGTCCAATGGCTTAGTGCCTACGGATATGACAGAGCTAGTGTTTTGCTTCAACTTAAATGCGCCTGTAAAATTCCTGACAGAATAAATAATATTATAGAAATACAAAAAAATATGGACCGAGCTTCTAGATGAAGCAAATCAAAACAGCTCGGTGAACTCGACGATGTGCTGGAAGGTCCTTACCGTGCAGGGTCCCGGGTCCCTAATATAATCAAAGGGCGTAGCATGAATCTATACGTCTCGAAGATCATCAACAATCAATCCCTCAAATCTACCCTTGGAAAAACCTCTCTTCATCCACAAGTTAAACTCAACCAATGCATCATCCACGACTCCTCCGAAAAAAATCTCAAATTCTGAGGAATTGTCCTGTGAAAAAGGAGATCCCCATCCCCATCCCCTTTGCTTTCGCTGAAGTTTGCGGTTCAAGGTCGATTTCAAGTTTCTACATGGGTTTGAAGCAGCTTAACGCAGATGCCACAGCAAAATAGATAATTTCGAGAGTGAAATTACCTCTTTCCGCCTCTGAATAAGTTGGCTTCTCGTCGGCACAAGGTTTCTTCTCTTGAATTTGCCTCATTTTAAATTTCATCTTTTCACTGACAGTGGCCCACGGTGTTCAAACCCTACTTTAAATTTTAAACTTCGAAATTTGAACCGAAATGTTGGTTTTGTGCATTTAAGATATTTACCAGAAGCATCATTGATCTTAAAATGGGAGGAGAGAGTGAAAGAAGTAGTCGGAGGAACATAAAGAAAAATTCTAGCAGCACCAGTAGGAGGAAGAGAAGTAAAGATGCATATACAGAGTCTGATAATTCTACCAGTGATACTGAAGAAGAAAGGAAGAACCGGAGGAATTGGAGTCATAGAGATAAGAAATATCATAAATCAAAAAAGGCTGAGCGGATAGAGGAGAGTTCAAGTGAGGACTCCAGTGACGAGGATTATCGCAGACGCAAGGATAAGAAAAGGAGGAGAAAGCGGAAGAGGGAAAGAAGGGACAAGAGGAATGGAAGGAGTAAGAGGAGACACATAGAACATAGTTCGGATGAAGATTCAGAGTCACCTTCTTCGGCTGATGTGGCGGGGGAGGATCAGAATGCAGAGGAAACTCCGGAAAAGATTACTAAGCTAATTCTGAATAAGTTCCCTTACGTGAAGCAGGAATTGAAACAGCTACTGAAAATGATTGATGATGGACAAGCGATAGACATCCAAGAACTCTCCAACAAAGCTTTCTTGAAACTTCTTAAGAAGTTGTTTAAATCCTTAAAGATTAAAAGGACAGGAAGAGGACTTTATCTGCTACCTAGAGGAGGTTTCCCTTGTCTGGAAGCTGTAGGTTCTGTCATTGAGTGTGATACTAGTGTTGCAATTGAAAGTCAATCTGACCATCAAAGAGAGTATCAAGAAGATGAACAATCTGATCTTCAAGGAAGGGAATCCAAATATAACGATGAAATACCTGATTATGATGCCAAGCATGTTGAAGTATCTGAGCGGAAAGCTGATTCACCATCCTCTACCAAACGCAGAGTAATTGGCCCAACCATGCCCTCTGCAGAGATGTTGGAAGCTGCTGCTAAACTAACGGAGGCAGAAGCTGCCTTGAGGGATGCTGAGAAGGAATTAGAGAATGATGTGTTGATAGGACCCCCACCACCAGCTGCTGTGGTTGAAGCAGAATCAGCAAATGATGCAGAGCGCTTTGAAGAGGTGACAAGGATTATTCCTCTTAATGCAAGTAATCCATATGATGTGTTGGGCTTAAATAGAGGTGCATCAGCACAAAGAAAAGGTATTGGAAACTGTCTCTTTTAGTACATCCTGATAAATGTTCTCATCCTCAAGCACACCAAGCTTTTACAATATTGAACCAAGCTTTCAAAGATTTACAAGACCCAATAAAATGAACATGTAACTAAACTGTGAGAAAGTATTATGTGTGGGCGTGGCTACCAGGTATGTTGCAAGCTTTGATGGAGTATTTTCTAAGCATATATGAATATAAATCACAGTTCTTCTTAGCATCCTCGTTGACTCCAGTCATTGCAGCATTTTGAAACATGCCACTCTGAATAAATTGACTTTTCAAAAAAAACCAGAACACTAGCTTAATTGTCGGTATGTCTATATAGTATAGTTGTATATCCAATATTTACATCTGGCAAGAAACATAAGTTGTTTCAAACTGTTTCCTATCTTGGTATGGTTATCATATCAGCAGGGACACGCTAATATCTTTACCTGTGTCTTGCTATATTTCTTTTGTGGGTAGTGACGATCATAACATTGTCAAATAAAAAGATGGAAATTTCAATTTGACTTCCATTCTTGGCCAGCAATATTAGATGAATCAACAACTGGACCGGTCTCATACTTGTGTGATATGGGGTCTATTCCTACCCTACTACTACCACTATAACAGCGACCATTATAACTGCTGGGTGAACAGGGCCACCCCCAGCAGGTGTTCACAGGTAAATAATAGGGGATTTGAACATAAGACCTTTGTACTCACATTTACTTTACATTTTACAAGCTTGGTAAGTGAACAACTAACAGTGTTTACGAATGAAGAATTCCAAGAGTGAACCTTTTCTTTTGTCTAAGCCATCCTTGACCTTGTTGGTTCAATTAATATTTCATGGTTTGCTTTTCTGTACCAATTTCTAGTTGTATTGGTATCAACTTAATTTCATCCATAATAGTGCCTTAGGTACGCATGTAGTTGAGATTGTGAGTGATCGAACAATAATCATGCCCTTAAAGTATAACATGAAGAACTACAACCAACAGTTAATATATCTCCCCTACAGATATAATGTGGTTGGAGGGATCTTCTTTAGGTTTACCATTAGTTTTAGGAATGACTAAGGGTAGATTAGTTGGCATATTGGCCAATTTGGATAATTATGGATAGGAACATTAATATTATTTGAGGAGATTCAAACCTGCCATATATGTAGAAGGCACTGGTTGGCATTATATCCTGTATTATATCTAGCATTGGTTCTAGCCATGATAATGACTAGTGTGGAATTTAGATTAGAGAAGGATGAATTAGATGAACTAGAACTAGTTCCAAAACTAGATGAACCAACTATCCTGGAGGGGGATGAGGATTCATAATTCAATGAAGATGAACTTCCCAAACCCAAGATGCAGGTAGTGAAGGCTCGAGCGAGGAGTAAATCAAACTCAACAAGTACACATAAAGAATCCAATAAATAAATTAAAAAAAAAAAAAAAGTTCAAAGGCCTTGTAGCCTTGTAGCCACCCACTTATTACTGTCATGTGATTATAACAATCCAAGTATTAATGAAGTTATTTTCAACAAAAAAAAATAAAAATTTGCAGGCCATATACTATATGCACTGTTAAAGCATGCACAGCACATCTCAACATGATCTTTGACCATTTCTCATCTCTTTGTTTTGCCAAGCATTCAATTTATAAATGAGATTGAAAAAAAAAAAATCTCATAATCTCCTCTCAATTTGACTTGAGGTTTATTTAATTTGGTAATCCAGTTTACATGTTTGATTATATAGATGTGAAAGTCACAGAGCCAAGTTGGAGGCTATTTCTATTGAATTTGATCTGGTATTATACTATTTTATACAATCGATATCTTACTAGCTTGGCATATTATGAAAGAAACCAAGCAGCACGCCTATTTTACATCCGGAACAGTAACAAATATCATGACCCAAACAATGGTTTAGATATGTAATCATTCCACTCATCGCGCATCCCTTCTCGATACTTCAGTAGCTTGTAAGTTGCATATGTTAAAGGTATACCCCACGCATCATGATCTTTAGGTGCCTAGATGGTCACTTACATCCCGTTAGAAACATTTTCTGCCATGCATCAAAACTTACTGCAAAATGCTTCCAAGAAATAACAACCAAATAGTTCAACAGAAAGGGAATCTTAAAAACCTTAGGAGTCCTAATCAGTTTCATTTCTGCCTCCTCGAGGGTTTTGCGGCCTTTCTTTGAATTGCATTCGTTGCAAGCAGTAACCTGGTCAATAGATAAGCAGGAGTCCAGGCAGAATTAAACATAACTAGAAATACAAATATGATAAACATGAATCCAGGCACACTAACTTCAATTGATAGCCGAAATATAAATGTAACTATTCAATTCAGTCAATAAAACTTGTCGTAACATCAATGAAACTCATCTGAAAAACATTCAAATGATATACTTTCTTCAATAATTACTTTGTTGGTGACAATATTGAAAGCAGTAACCCAATATTTAACTCGCATATACCTCTATTATTTAAAAATAGCCTGGCTCAAAATCACCATCACACCAAGCAATTTATAAAGTATGAAGCAGTCAAACCAGATTATTTTTTTTAAGTTCAACCATTTGCTATGTTTATGAAGCTAAGCAAGTAGTGACCTTTCTTGCTAATACAGATGTAGTTGTTTTAGCACTGTACAAAACCAAAATGCTTAACAGATAGGGGATAGAGAAAATTATGGGTATGCTCTATGTGAATGACCAAATAATTTTCCATAAGTTTATCACTTAAAGATGGATTAATATGCCTGCTGCAGATTGAAATTCCTGTCCAGACTATCAGTTCAAAAGCTTTTCCATTTTATAATTTATATAACAAACCAAGCATATCGAAATATCAGTTGTTCTATGCTTTCGACCTATCTATTGCAACCCAGGTTATTTCTTGTATATTATATCAAAAAGTAAGTGTACAAATATACTATTGTAGCTACTTGCCTTCTCAAACTATTGGTTTAATGCATATGTTTCAGCATACAATTACATATCTTTTACAATTATTATCTTTTGATGCAAATAGCGAATGAAACAATCAAATATGATTGAAAGTGCAAAAATGTCATTTGTGTTGAACCAGAACCTCACGTGTACTTTCATGAAATCCATTTGAAAAGTTACAACATAAATGTTTTAACTTTTAACTTTTTAGTGGTGATTGTTGTGTTCAAAGTTCCTACATTTTAACTATTAGGAATAAAATATAAATATAATAATAATAAGAAATAGTTAATTAAATAGTAATTAGTTAATCAATAGGCATGTCCCTAAGGACATGACCATTCATGAAAGCATACCTGCCTAGGTATATAAAGCAGTGTTTCATTTGTAATTCAATCATCTCACTTGTATTCAAATATACTTTTATAATATATTATTGTCCTATCATGGATGTTTATATATTTCAGATCTTCTGAAGTAGTCTACCGCATATATGAACTTTTCTCGTTTCAGAGGTGATGTGCGTACAAGAAAAATGATAAATAAAAACTAAATATTTTAAAAACAATGGGCAAAGTATATAAAGGAGTGCTGGCAGACAATACAAAGGTTGCAGTAAAACGATTGACTGACTATCATAGCCCTGGTGGGGAGCAAGCATTTCTATGGGAGGTTGAGATGATCAGTGTGGCAACCCACCGCAACCTTCTGCGCTTGATAGGATTTTGTGTTGCACCATTAGAGCGGCTTCTAGTCTATCCATATATGCAAAAACTTAGTGTTGCATACAGGCTAAGGGAGCCCAAACCTACAGAAAAGCCATTAGACTGACCTACTCGGAAAAATGTAGCCTTAGGTGCAGCCCGTGGTTTGGAGTACCTTCGTGAGCACTGGAATCCTAAAATCATTCATCGGGATGTGAAAGCTGTTAATGTCTTGCGAGATGAAGACTTCGAAGGTGTTGTTGGTGATTTTCGGCTAGCGAAATTAGTTGATGCTAGGAAAACTCATGTTACAACTCAAGTCCGTGGAACCGTGGGTCACGTTGCTCCTGAATACTTATCAACTGGAAGATCCTCAGAGAGGATAGATGTGTTTGGTTATGGTATTACTCTTTTGGAGCTTGTCACTGAACAACATGCTATAGATTTTTCACGTCTTGAGGATGAGGATGACGTTCTATTATTGGATCATATTAAGAAGTTACAAGAAAGAAAAGATTAGATGCTATTGTAGATGCAAACCTAAAGCAGAACAATGACGTTAAAGAAGTTGAGGCAATGATTCAGGTAGCATTGTTGTGCACACAGACCTCACCGGAAGATCGACCCAAAATGACAAAAGTTGTGCGCATGTTGGAAGGAGAGGATTTGGATGAACGTTGGGAAGAGTGGCAGCAAGTTGAAGTCATTCGTCGAGAAGAATATGAACTAATGCCTTGAAGGTTTGAGTGGGCTGAGGATTCTGTATATAACCAGGATGTAATCAAACTCTCTGGTGGAAGATGATCAACATGGGCTTTGTTGTCTCATATTTTTGTAACTTGGAACATTTTACAGTTTTCTTCAAATATATCATTATTGGAACTGTAAAAGTGGTTTTTAAGGTCGTAAGATTTTATTTACCTATTCTTCCACTTTTGTAAGCAAGGTGTGACTCCTTGTTCAATGATACTCAAATGCCGTTATGTACCTAGGGGGGATAATATGGGGTACCAAGGGAGATACCCAAGGTAATAATGTAATAATGGGATGGGCCATGGTAATAAATAAGGTGGTTAACCCATCTCATGTAAGGGACCACAAATGATACCAATTGTTGTGGATCTAACCCATAAATATTATAGATCTGATAAAAAAATATAAGACAATAAAAATAAACCCAGAAAAAAGATGAAATGCTTCTTTATTAATCAAACCCTTAAGGTAGGGCAACACCATACATTCACTCCTTAAGGAAGGAGAACACTCCACAATCCATATGCCTGTTCATACAATAATACTTCTCTTCATCTTCATATGGAGTCTCTAGCCTCTATATAGGCCTCATACATACAATACCATGCATCATTACCATGGTTTCCTCATACCATCAACTAATACCATGGGCCCATTACATTATTATTAACTGCTTGTGGTCCCTTACATGACATGGGTTAACCACCTTATTTATTACTATGGCCCATCCCATTATTACATTATTATGTTGGGTACCTCCCTTGGTACCCCATATTATCCCCCCTAGGTACATAACAAATGCATTTTGAATCCCCGCTTCATCAGTAGGAAATCTCCAATCATGCTGTTGTCCATTTGCAATCGTGTACATTAGATATTCACCTAGGTATCCTTGAACATCTGAATACCAGGAAAACCCTGACTTTCATTAACCAGGAGAGATCTGGATTATGGTGAGGAAATTATATCCAACAATATTATAGTGTTTGTATTTATCATGGAATACTAATCTCCAAAGCTGGTTGTTTGAATTGGAATATTTCCTTGATGTAATGTGAAAAGATAAAATTAAATGTTTTTCCTTTCTAAGGGATCTCATTGTTTTGGGTGAGTGTCACTTCCAACGACCAGTTTACCCTGGTTGAGTTCAAATTTATTGGCTTAATTTTCAAGAACGAAATGAAAAGCATCCCACTCACTAGCTGTTCAGCTAAGTACTAATGGAAGCAAAGCATTGTTATGCAGCATAGGAAGTATGAACAGAATAATGAGAATAATTCCAAACAACCCATGACCTTATACAATATTATAAAGGCACCTACCACACTGGAGAGGAGTGCTCTTGCCACATGGCAGCCTATAGTCGTTTTCCTTTGTACAACATTTTGAGAATTATGAAAAGAGACAAAGTTGACCGTAGAAGATATGACAAGAATATGATGCTTTGGGAAAGCTTTTAAGAAAAGCCCCTGAATAGGAGGCTCACACAAGAAAGAGTATCTGAGGGCATCAAGATGATGCAGTTTTTGTTTGTATTTGGACACAAATTGTTGCTTGATGTACAATTCTTAGCTCTTTTTTTTTAGGCCTTAGTCACATGAACATAAATAAAGAGAGGATTCAAAGAGGGCAGTGTCCAAAATATAATGAAAACTGACTATTTTTTTTTTTGTTTGTGGGATTTGAATGCCTATGCCGATTCTCCTAATCAAAATGCCTAACCAATTGACTAGTATGTTTTTTTTATAATAAATATGCAATCTTCATTTATTTTTCATGTGGTACGTGTTACAAGGGTGTCATTTATAGTTTTAACAAAACAACATTGATTCTTGGACCTTAGTTTGATGAAATGAAATTTTAACCTTACGAAATTAAGTGTCATCTCTTGTCAGTGGCATTTATGTACTGCAGTATCTTAGTGATATTGTATAAGTTATGTGTTGTGGCCATGCATCATATTATGGTGAAGATTTTATAAATTCATCTTCTCTTCTCCACAAACATTAATATGCATAAAATGCATAGATGTGTTGGATGGTGAATATTGTGGAATCATATTGATCTTATTCCAAAAATCCGTTTATGTTCAGTTTATGCTAATGTATTCTTGGTTCTTGCATTAAAATAACCATGTTACCTCTTAGTTGTTTGGAACCATGGCTTATTATTATATAAATATAAGCACAAAAATTTCAAAATCAACTCTACTTTAAAAACATCTTTAATATAGGCAATTATTCCATTTGTTTAATTATTTCTCATTTGACAGCTCATATTGTGAGTTTCATTATATCTCATGAAATTGTTTTAGTACTAGTAAAAAAAAAAAAAAAAAAAAATTGAACCTTTGATATCTAAAGGACATTTCTCTCAAATTAAAAAAAAAAAGCATCAAAATCATGCTATAAACAATTTCTGAAGTTTTGAGTCTTTTATTTTCAAGATTAACTAATTGGTTTGGAAGATGAAAAACCAACAAATTGGAAGAGTGGGACTTTTATATTCACTAAAGTATCAAATAAATTATTTGCATGAAACTTATAGTAGCACCTTCTAGTGGAAATTGATAGTGCACGAATCCGTTGCTTGCCATTATTTTGGTTTTGGTACCACCTTATAGCATATCCGGGTTCAAATGCTATTTTCCATGACGAACAGTTAAATCTGTTTCAACTCTAATTGTTATTAAGGGGTTCCACAAGGATGTCACATGAGCGTTTATGATGCCCATTTGAACATATATAGCCACCTATGTTAAGGTTATATTTTGCAGTTCCATGTTATTTATGAACATTATATACATTTGGTTGGCCACGTGAAAATCAATTGATGGATTTGGTATTGATGATGGACATGTTGGATGTATGACCAAATGTATGACTTACTTGGTTACAATTTATCTAGTGCATGACTTGTCAAAGTTATTGTTGCATCGTATAGGCTTATATAGATATGATTTATCTAATCAATGACTTAGTGCAATTATGATTTATCTGATGTAAGATTTATTTCCAGTATGAACAACAAAAATTGACACGTGGACACTGGTCTTAATAAACATGACGTTTAAGATCATGTATCTATATCTATTTTGTGGTTGTATATATGCATGGATGAGAACTAAACTACAGGTTGGAAAGAACCGTATGATAACCAAGATCTACTATTCCATTGGGGAAGGTCGAGACGACCAGTGAGGAAAGGTACGATGTACATTGTTCTATTACATTTGGTATCTACTTGATATGCACTCCTATGACATGAGAAAAATGAAAATGACAGGTGGCAAGACGACCTGGCTGGATTATTCGATGACAAGTCCAACCAGCTCTGTAGTGTGGTTCGTGCTCTAAAGGAGGGGTGGAGGTGTTTCCCACCGTGTATCCTCCGAAACCTAGAATCATGGGGAGGACAGCTGAACGCTCCCCCTAGACGTGTGATGACGATTGCCAGATTCCTACTGGGGAAAGTTTGGTGGAGGCATTCGACGCTTCCACCATGTCGGTTTTATCAGTGGTCAGTATGGCCTTTGTCACTGATAAAACAGCAGAGGACGGATAGGGCGGGAGCGGAAGTAGGCCAGGGTGGATAGGAAGATATAGATCAGTTGGAGACTCTTGATGGGAAGTAATGTCATTGTCTGACTTATCGAATTTTAATGCTATAACTCTCTCTGGTTTGCTATGCTTTCAAACTCCTTGTATATTTTCATTCTAACTTCGGGACGAAGTTTTCTGAAGGAGGGGTGTATGTAATGCCCCACATAAATCTTATCCTACAAATTTTGTTAATATTTACATTATCTGAAAATATTGAGAAATATTGGTCTAATATAAATTTATGATTTCCATTATTCAAATTCCCCACTTACCTTCTCAAATTGAATATTATGTAGGATATGGTCTCCTTCCTGTTAGCGCTTGGAATTCACCTAGGCTGAGATAGACAAACTCTCAAGGCTACATCAAACCATTTCACCTCGTAGCTAGCCCTACGAGGTATGAGAAGGCTCTCTCGGGTCAGATTTGATAGATCTTTCAATATGATTAGGCTGACCAATTAAGAATAAAGATTTTAGGCTAGTAAATTGATAGGGTGGTTGGATTTAATGATTTTTGGGGTTTTTGGTGGCAATTGGAGGGAGTGCAATTCAGGGTGCGGGGATTGGGCTCAGTTTTTGCAGGGGGTTCTTTGGGGCAAGGTAGGAACTTGTGCTGATGCCTTTGGCTTGGATGAGTGATCAGGGAAGAAAGAGAGGAGGTTAAAGAGGGAAAACAAGGACTTTGAATCCTCTTTAAACAGTGGAAAACATAGATATTGAACAGAATTAAAAGCTGAGCATGGCATGCATGAATTCAAACTTTATCACTTCATCTTGTTCAAATAGCAGCAAAGAAAGAGATATGTAACACATAAACAAACTTACAGTAACAATTAGAAGACACACCATCAACACAATGATCCACAAGAATCCACAATGAAATCTGCAAAACCCTGCCTTTCCTTTCCTTAAATTTGCAGAAATAGATGTACAATACACAATAATGTTTCTCCCACAAGAGTCCAACCATGAAAATGAGAAGGAGAGAGCATAATATAGACCATCTAGACCATCTAACTCCTTTCCCCACCTCTAGGGGTCGAGCTCAGCTTTCTAGGGGCAGTTTGAACTAATTCTAAATTAAGCACTAGATAATAGGCAGTCCAACAACTTGCCTCTATTACTTAGCTAACTGATTCATGCATTAATTATTCACTTTTTACATCAAGGAAGCTTCTAGAAGGGTAAAGAGAGATAAAATCTATCAAAGTGCCATGAAAATATTACATTTATCCATCATCTACAAGTAAAAATGGTCAACCATAGTCAAAACAGTGTTTTTTGACAAAAAAGGTCAATTCTGGCAAAGCTGGCTCGAATGGTCGCGCCCCCTGTTCAAATGGTCGCGCCCCTTTGCAGCTACTTTTGAGTGGGTTCCACTGATCCAAATCAGGTGCAAGATGGCTCATTGGAAAGCTTGGTCTGTCTACTTTCCATCCCAAGTAGAATTTCTGAATTTGGAGTTGTTTTCCCCCTCAAAAACCATTTCTCCCAAGGTCACTTTCTGCAACTCAAAAAGTCGGCAGAAAGTCATTTTTTTGATGTATTTTGAGCTTTTGGAGGCTCAAATCTCAAAATCAGGCTTCTCCCAAGTATTGGTAATTTTTCTCTTTGCATGCCCTTTCCAAAAATGCCAAGTTTTCAAAATTCCGAGCAGTCCTCCAAAATGGTCTCACCCGGGGTGAGACCATTCCAATGGCCAAAACCTGTAAATTGCACAAAAAATTCACAAATGACAAAATTTTCTCCAAATTTCTTGAAATTTGGGCTGGGAGTCCCCAATAAAGTACCATGCTCAGTCAAAGAGGCTTTGACCAAAATTTGGAGTGGATCGGGCGTTTTCCTTCGTTTTTGTGCTTTGGCCAACCGTCCTTGGAGCACCTTCGTTCTCGCCGGTATTTTTGACATTTCTCTCAAACCATGACACCTGTGTAAAAAGTGAAGGAGGTTTTTCTTCTTTGGCATGTTATGGACAAAAACCTCTCTCATTTTTCCAAAATTCATCTTTTATTGCTCTGGAACATCATTTAAGTCCGACTTGTCCCGATGTGTGAAGCAAGGAATTTTGTCGAAATGGAGCGAGATGAAGGGGATAGGGGGCTTCTAAATTCTTGGGGAAATTTGTGGGAGTGGGGAGGGATGTTAGGAAGTAGGAGAAAGTGGAATCTCAGTGACTGAGTGAGGGGAAGGGGTCGAAAAGAGCAAAACACAGGCCCAACCTAGAAAATTGCCAGGTTGTAGCTAGAAACTAGGGTTTGTACAAAAATGAGGAATTTGGCGGATCTAAGGGATGGGAAGTGTTTTTTAAGGTATTTTAAGGATAGGGGAAGGTGTATGAACATCAGGAAACAAGTTTTGCCGGTGATTTGACCATCCAAGAGAAATTGCCTTCAAAACCCTAGGAGAGGGAAATGACCTTGCCTGGGTGGCAACTGAAGCATGAACAAGGTGTCAAATGACTCATTAGACACTGAGATGATAATGAAAACCCTATGAATGATGATAGACTCATCTGAATAATTACATGGACCACCATTTGGACAACTTTGAAAACAGTGAGAGCAAACCCTAGACCTAATGCCTAGTGACCAAATTTTGCTTGAAGACTCACTGAAATGACAAAATTTGACCTTGATACTTCAAAATCACTTTGTAAGAGCACATTTGATCACTGTAGGAAGGCTGGAAAGACTGACACTGACATTGGCTCCAATGGGGATGGTAGCTCCTTGGAGGTGCCAAGAACCTTAGACATCTGGGAGAGCAGACCAGTGCTTGCAACCATTGGGCGATGGAGTCATGATTTACACCTTTGACACAAAACTTTGACACATTTATTAGATGAAAACTTGACTGAAAACTGACTGAAACTTAACTGAAGCTTGACTCAAACCGACTCGATGGCAAACTGAAATAACTTGAAAAAACTCACTCAATAGACCAAACACAAATGACTCATGACTGACTTAACTAAAACAAGAGAAGGGCAGCAGTCCATCAAGATGTGAAATCATGATGACAACCACCGGTGTTTCTTACAAGACTATATACATCAAACTATATCATAATGCCAATGTAACCAATCAAGCAAATGCCTTCTTGACTGATTCTCCCAATCAGATCTCATGATCAACAATAGATACTGGTAACCGGGCATCCAAAAACATAGCTGACCATGATCTCCTTCATCACTGAAGACTGCAATAAACACTATCACTGCTGGCTGCAACAAACTTGCTAGAGGATCGTGAAAAACATGAGGATTTGCCATTGCCACCTCCTGCTGAAAGAACAAGGTGTCTTTTGCTCCAAATTCTGATCTGCCTTCCTCATGTGCTACGGTGAAAGTATGCTCATGGGCTTCAAAAAACTCCGAACAAATGGATGAGCAGATCTCTTCTTGGAAAAACATTTCAGCACATGAAACATATGAAGAATCTGAATGGAAATCCTGAATGCTATGATCTTCTATGGTGTGAATGTGCTGTAGGTCATCTTCATATGATATCACAACCAAATTATCAAGTTCCTTATTACATTCTTCAATCATAAGGAAAGAAACTTCAGCTGATTCTTGACGTGCAAAAATGACATTTCTATCATCTACCATAAATTCATCCAAAGGAACTGTTTCACTTACTTGAATGAAGATGTCATCTTGCTTTTCATGAACTGACTGAATTACCTCCTCATGCAGGCTCTGTTCTAATGGCATGAGAACATTTGGATCAAAAACTTTGTCTATGGTCTCAACAACAAAGCCCTCCTTTTCAGGATTCAGCACAAGGTATGGTTGGTCATCACAATCTGAATCTAGAATTGAAGTAGCTGTCCTGTCTTCCTCAATCTGCATGCTGTCTTCTTCTGTGGGCAGATCTGAAATAAGCTTTTCTCTTTCATCAATTTCAGCCATATGGCCATCTTCAACCTGTTGATCTGCGTTAACTTGAGCCAGAACAAGACCTCTCAAAAGTAGATCTATCTCATCTTCAGATAGAGGAGATAATACCTTTTGTTTTCTTTTGTTCACACAGTGAGTGTCTTCATTGATTTCAAGTGAAGGAGAATATAGATTTTCCTCATACTTTTGATCCATTTCATGCAATTCCTGTTGACTGTCAAGATGCAAAATTGTTTCATTTCCCACCGTACTAAGAACTTGGTCCTGCTGCAAATTTTCATGATCATCTCTATGGGAATCCACTAGGTTCTCTTCATGTTGCTGAAATGGATTCTCATACAGAGCCTCCATGATCTCAACATCCATAAAATTATCATCTTCATAATACTTCTCAATGCTTTCAATAAAATTATGTACATGGCTACAACAGTTCTGAACTAAAATCAAAGATGGATATGATTCTTTATACTTTTCAAAGAACACGGTATGAAAATCCCTTAAACAATAAATTGAAGCAGATGGCAAACTTTCATACCAGAATCGGGCTTCATCTTCTAGAGTAGCCATAAACATTTTCATCAAACAGTCCTCAGGAAAATTGATCTTTAACTTGCGAACATCCATATGAAATCTAATCAAATGTAAAGCAGCATCCTTCTTACCATCAGCGTCAAATGTGGGCAGATTCCTTGACCAATCTACCTTGGGCATCTTATTCGGAAAACCTGGAATGTGATCTCAGCTCATGGGAGCATATCTTCTTGCAATTAGGTCCATCATGAAAATCTCACAGCTACTGATCTTCTTGCAGTGAAGTCACCATGAAGCATAGTTTGCTGGATTCTTCAGTGAAAGGAGTCGCCAAGTGAATGATTTCAGCCTTTCAAGTGTCTGATCGTTGTTCACCATCAACAATCAGATCTGAACTTGATACATGTACTGGGGTAAAATGTCAATGAAGCACTATTTTCACAAGCTCACGGAGATTGACTGAAGCAGCGTTTATCTACTAACGCTGATGTAAAACAAGAGCGTTTTCGAAGGCTTCTGGCGTAACTTCAGGCTCCGTCTAAGACTTATGAAATAACACGTTCAATGAGCAAAGGTTTAGATGTTCTCCCCAGTATGGTCGCCAATATGTTAGCGCTTGGAATTCACCTAGGCTGAGATAGACAAACTCTCAAGGCTACATCAAACCATTTCACCTCGTAGCTAGCCCTACGAGGTATGAGAAGGCTCTCTCGGGTCAGATTTGATAGATCTTTCAATATGATTAGGCTGACCAATTAAGAATAAAGATTCTAGGCTAGTAAATTGATAGGGGGGTTGGATTTAATGATTTTTGGGGTTTTTGGTGGCAATTGGAGGGAGTGCAATTCAGGGTGCGGGGATTGGGCTCAGTTTTTGCAGGGGGTTCTTTGGGGCAAGGTAGGAACTTGTGCTGATGCCTTTGGCTTGTATGAGTGATCAGGGAAGAAAGAGAGGAGGTTAAAGAGGGCAAACAAGGACTTTGAATCCTCTTTAAACAGTGGAAAACATAGATATTGAACAGAATTAAAAGCTGAGCATGGCATGCATGAATTCAAACTTTATCACTTCATCTTGTTCAAATAGCAGCAAAGAAAGAGATATGTAACACATAAACAAACTTACAGTAACAATTAGAAGACACACCATCAACACAATGATCCACAAGAATCCACAATGAAATCTGCAAAACCCTGGCTTTCCTTTCCTTAAATTTGCAGAAATAGATGTACAATACACAATAATGTTTCTCCCACAAGAGTCCAACCATGAAAATGAGAAGGAGAGAGCATAATATAGACCATCTAGACCATCTAACTCCTTTCCCCACCTCTAGGGGTCGATCTCAGCTTTCTACGGGCAGTTTGAACTAATTCTAAATTAAGCACTAGATAATAGGCAGTCCAACAACTTGCCTCTATTACTTAGCTAACTGATTCATGCATTAATTATTCACTTTTTACATCAAGGAAGCTTCTAGAAGGGTAAAGAGAGATAAAATCTATCAAAGTGCCATGAAAATATTACATTTATCCATCATCTACAAGTAAAAATGGTCAACCATAGTCAAAACAGTGTTTTTTGACAAAAAAGGTCAATTCTGGCAAAGCTGGCTCGAATGGTCGCGCCCCCTGTTCAAATGGTCACGCCCCTTTGCAGCTACTTGTGAGTGGGTTCCACTGATCCAAATCAGGTGCAAGATGGCTCATTGGAAAGCTTGGTCTGTCTACTTTCCATCCCAAGTGGAATTTCTGAATTTGGAGTTGTTTTTCCCCCTCAAAAACCATTTCTCCCAAGGTCACTTCTGCAACTCAAAAAGTCGGCAGAAAGTCATTTTTTTGATGTATTTTGAGCTTTTGGAGGCTCAAATCTCAAAATAAGGCTTCTCCCAAGTATTGGTAATTTTTCTCTTTGCATGCCCTTTCCAAAAATGCCAAGTTTTCAAAATTCCGAGCAGTCCTCCAAAATGGTCTCACCCGGGGTGAGACCATTCCAATGGCCAAAACCTGTAAATTGCACAAAAAATTCACAAATGACAAAATTTTCTCCAAATTTCTTGAAATTTGGGCTAGGAGTCCCCAATAAAGTACCATGCTCAGTCAAAGAGGCTTTGACCAAAATTTGGAGTGGATCAGGCGTTTTCCTTCGTTTTTGTGCTTTGGCCAACCGTCCTTGGAGCACCTTCGTTCTCGCCGGTATTTTTGACATTTCTCTCAAACCATGACACCTGTGTAAAAAGTGAAGGAGGTGTTTCTTCTTTGGCATGTTATGGACAAAAACCTCTCTCAGTTTTCCAAAATTCATCTTTGATTGCTCTGGAACATCATTTAAGTGCGACTTGTCCCGATGTGTGAAGCAAGGAATTTTGTCGAAATGGAGAGAGATGAAGGGGATAGGGGGCTTCTAAATTCTTGGGGAAATTTGTGGGAGTGGGGAGGGATGTTAGGAAGTAGGAGAAAGTGGAATCTCAGTGACTGAGTGAGGGGAAGGGGTCGAAAAGAGCAAAACACAGGCCCAACCTAGAAAATTGCCAGGTTGTAGCTAGAAACTAGGGTTTGTACAAAAATGAGGAATTTGGCGGATCTAAGGGATGGGAAGTGTTTTTTAAGGTATTTTAAGGATAGGGGAAGGTGTATGAACATCAGGAAACAAGTTTTGCCGGTGATTTGACCATCCAAGAGAAATTGCCTTCAAAACCCTAGGAGAGGGAAATGACCTTGCCTGGGTGGCAACTGAAGCATGAACAAGGTGTCAAATGACTCATTAGACACTGAGATGATAATGAAAACCCTATGAATGATGATAGACTCATCTGAATAATTACATGGACCACCATTTGGACAACTTTGAAAACAGTGAGAGCAAACCCTAGACCTAATGCCTAGTGACCAAATTTTGCTTGAAGACTCACTGAAATGACAAAATTTGACCTTGATACTTCAAAATCACTTTGTAAGAGCACATTTGATCACTGTAGGAAGGCTGGAAAGACTGACACTGACATTGGCTCCAATGGGGATGGTAGCTCCTTGGAGGTGCCAAGAACCTTAGACATCTGGGAGAGCAAACCAGTGCTTGCAACCATTGGGCGATGGAGTCATGATTTACACCTTTGACACAAAACTTTGACACATTTATTAGATGAAAACTTGACTGAAAACTGGCTGAAACTTAACTGAAGCTTGACTCAAACCGACTCGATGGCAAACTGAAATAACTTGAAAAAACTCACTCAATAGACCAAACACAAATGACTCATGACTGACTTAACTAAAACAAGAGAAGGGCAGCAGTCCATCAAGATGTGAAATCATGATGACAACCACCGGTGTTTCTTACAAGACTATATACATCAAACTATATCATAATGCCAATGTAACCAATCAAGCAAATGCCTTCTTGACTGATTCTCCCAATCAAATCTCATGATCAACAATAGATACTGGTAACCGGGCATCCAAAAACATAGCTGACCATGATCTCCTTCATCACTGAAGACTGCAATAAACACTATCACTGCTGGCTGCAACAAACTTGCTAGAGGATCGTGAAAAACATGAGGATTTGCCATTGCCACCTCCTGCTGAAAGAACAAGGTGTCTTTTGCTCCAAATTCTGATCTGCCTTCCTCATGTGCTACGGTGAAAGTATGCTCATGGGCTTCAAAAAACTCCGAACAAATGGATGAGCAGATCTTTTCTTGGAAAAACATTTCAGCACATGAAACATATGAAGAATCTGAATGGAAATCCTGAATGCTATGATCTTCTATGGTTTGAATGTGCTGTAGGTCATCTTCATATGATATCACAACCAAATTATCAAGTTCCTTATTACATTCTTCAATCATAAGGAAAGAAACTTCAGCTGATTCTTGACGTGCAAAAATGACATTTCTATCATCTACCATAAATTCATCCAAAGGAACTGTTTCACTTACTTGAATGAAGATGTCATCTTGCTTTTCATGAACTGACTGAATTACCTCCTCATGCAGGCTCTGTTCTAATGGCATGAGAACATTTGGATCAAAAACTTTGTCTATGGTCTCAACAACAAAGCCCTCCTTTTCAGGATTCAGCACAAGGTATGCTTGGTCATCACAATCTGAATCTAGAATTGAAGTAGCTGTCCTGTCTTCTTCAATCTGCATGCTGTCTTCTTCTGTGGGCAGATCTGAAATAAGCTTTTCTCTTTCATCAATTTCAGCCATATGGCCATCTTCAACCTGCTGATCTGCGTTAACTTGAGCCGGAACAAGACCTCTCAAAAGTAGATCTATCTCATCTTCAGATAGAGGAGATAATACCTTTTGTTTTCTTTTGTTCACACAGTGAGTGTCTTCATTGATTTCAAGTCAAGGAGAATATAGATTTTCCTCATACTTTTGATCCATTTCATGCAATTCCTGTTGACTGTCAAGATGCAAAATTGTTTCATTTCCCACCGTACTAAGATCTTGGTCCTGCTGCAAATTTTCATGATCATCTCTATGGGAATCCACTAGGTTCTCTTCATGTTGCTGAAATGGATTCTCATACAGAGCCTCCATGATCTCAACGTCCATAAAATTATCATCTTCATAATACTTCTCAATGCTTTCAATAAAATTATGTACATGGCTACAACAGTTCTGAACTAAAATCAAAGATGGATATGATTCTTTATACTTTTCAAAGAACACGGTATGAAAATCCCTTAAACAATAAATTGAAGCAGATGGCAAACTTTCATACCAGAATCGGGCTTCATCTTCCAGAGTAGCCATAAACATTTTCATCAAACAGTCCTCAGGAAAATTGATCTTTAACTTGCGAACATGCATATGAAATCTAATCAAATGTAAAGCAGCATCCTTCTTACCATCAGCGTCAAATGTGGGCAGATTCCTTGACCAATCTACCTTGGGCATCTTATTCGGAAAACCTGGAATGTGATCTCAGCTCATGGGAGCATATCTTCTTGCAATTAGGTCCATCATGAAAATCTCACAGCTACTGATCTTCCTGCAGTGAAGTCACCATGAAGCATAGGTTGCTAGATTCTTCAGTGAAAGGAGTCGCCAAGTGAATGATTTCAGCCTTTCAAGTGTCTGATCGTTGTTCACCATCAACAATCAGATCTGAACTTGATACATGTACTGGGGTAAAATGTCAATGAAGCGCTATTTTCACAATCTCACGGAGATTAACTGAAGCAGCATTTATCTACTAACGCTGATGTAAAACAAGAGCGTTTTCGAAGGCTTCTGGCGTAACTTCAGGCTCCGTCTAAGACTTATGAAATAACACGTTCAATGAGAAAAGGTTTAGATGTTCTCCCCAGTATGGTCGCCAATATGTTAGCGCTTGGAATTCACCTAGGCTGAGATAGACAAACTCTCAAGGCTACATCAAACCATTTCACCTCGTAGCTAGCCCTACGAGGTATGAGAAGGCTCTCTCGGGTCAGATTTGATAGATCTTTCAATATGATTAGGCTGACCAATTAAGAATAAAGATTCTAGGCTAGTAAATTGATAGGGGGGTTGGATTTAATGATTTTTGGGGTTTTTGGTGGCAATTGGAGGGAGTGCAATTCAGGGTGCGGGGATTGGGCTCAGTTTTTGCAGGGGGTTCTTTGGGGCAAGGTAGGAACTTGTGCTGATGCCTTTGGCTTGGATGAGTGATCAGGGAAGAAAGAGAGGAGGTTAAAGAGGGCAAACAAGGACTTTGAATCCTCTTTAAACAGTGGAAAACATAGATATTGAACAGAATTAAAAGCTGAGCATGGCATGCATGAATTCAAACTTTATCACTTCATCTTGTTCAAATAGCAGCAAAGAAAGAGATATGTAACACATAAACAAACTTACAGTAACAATTAGAAGACACACCATCAACACAATGATCCACAAGAATCCACAATGAAATCTGCAAAACCCTGGCTTTCCTTTCCTTAAATTTGCAGAAATAGATGTACAATACACAATAATGTTTCTCCCACAAGAGTCCAACCATGAAAATGAGAAGGAGAGAGCATAATATAGACCATCTAGACCATCTAACTCCTTTCCCCACCTCTATTGGTCGAGCTCAACTTTCTAGGGGCAGTTTGAACTAATTCTAAATTAAGCACTAGATAATAGGCAATCCAACAACTTGCCTCTATTACTTAGCTAACTGATTCATGCATTAATTATTCACTTTTTACATCAAGGAAGCTTCTAGAAGGGTAAAGAGAGATAAAATCTATCAAAGTGCCATGAAAATATTACATTTATCCATCATCTACAAGTAAAAATGGTCAACCATAGTCAAAACAGTGTTTTTTGACAAAAAAGGTCAATTCTGGCAAAGCTGGCTCGAATGGTCGAGCCCCCTGTTCAAATGGTCGCGCCCCTTTGCAGCTACTTTTGAGTCGGTTCCACTGATCCAAATCAGGTGCACGATGGCTCATTGGAAAGATTGGTCTGTCTACTTTCCATCCCAAGTGGAATTTCTGAATTTGGAGTTGTTTTTGCCCTTCAAAAACCATTTCACCCAAGGTCACTTTCTGCAACTCAAAAAGTGGGCAGAAAGTCATTTTTTTGATGTATTTTGAGCTTTTGGAGGCTCAAATCTCAAAATCAGGCTTCTCCCAAGTATTGGTAAATTTTCTCTTTGCATGCCCTTTCCAAAAATGCCAAGTTTTCAAAATTCCGAGCAGTCCTCCAAAATGGTCTCACCCGGGGTGAGACCATTCCAATGGCCAAAACCTGTAAATTGCACAAAAAATTCACAAATGACAAAATTTTCTCCAAATTTCTTGAAATTTGGGCTGGGAGTCCCCAATAAAGTACCATGCTCAGTCAAAGAGGCTTTGACCAAAATTTGGAGTGGATCGGGCGTTTTCCTTCGTTTTTGTGCTTTGGCCAACCGTCCTTGTAGCACCTTCGTTCTCGCCGGTATTTTTGACATTTCTCTCAAACCATGACACCTGTGTAAAAAGTGAAGGAGGTTTTTCTTCTTTGGCATATTATGGACAAAAACCTCTCTCAGTTTTCCAAAATTCATCTTTTATTGCGCTGGAACATCATTTAAGTCCGACTTGTCCCGATGTGTGAAGCAAGGAATTTTGTCGAAATGGAGCGAGATGAAGGGGATAGGGGGCTTCTAAATTCTTGGGGAAATTTGTGGGAGTGGGGAGGGATGTTAGGAAGTAGGATAAAGTTGAATCTCAGTGACTGAGTGAGGGGAAGGGGTCGAAAAGAGCAAAACACAGGCCCAACCTAGAAAATTGCCAGGTTGTAGCTAGAAACTAGGGTTTGTACAAAAATGAGGAATTTGGCGGATCTAAGGGATGGGAAGTGTTTTTTAAGGTATTTTAAGGATAGGGGAAGGTGTATGAACATCAGGAAACAAGTTTTGCCGGTGATTTGACCATCCAAGAGAAATTGCCTTCAAAACCCTAGGAGAGGGAAATGACCTTGCCTAGGTGGCAACTGAAGCATGAACAAGGTGTGAAATGACTCATTATACACTGAGATGATAATGAAAACCCTAAGAATGAGGATAGACTCATCTGAATAATGACATGGACCACCATTTGGACAACTTTGAAAACAGTGAGAGCAAACCCTAGACCTAATGCCTAGTGACCAAATTTTGCTTGAAGACTCACTGAAATGACAAAATTTGACCTTGACACTTCAAAATCACTTTGTAAGAGCACATTTGATCACTGTAGGAAGGCTGGAAAGACTGACACTGACATTGGCTCCAATGGGGATGGTAGCTCCTTGGGGGTGCCAAGAACCTTAGACATCTGGGAGAGCAGACCAGTGCTTGCAACCATTGGGCGATGGAGTCATGATTTACACCTTTGACACAAAACTTTGACACATTTATTAGATGAAAACTTGACTGAAAACTGACTGAAACTTAAATGAAGCTTGACTCAAACCGACTCGATGGCAAACTGAAATAACTTGAAAAAACTCACTCAATAGACCAAACACAAATGACTCATGACTGACTTAACTAAAACAAGAGAAGGGCAGCAATCCATCAAGATGTGAAATCATGATGACAACCACCGGTGTTTCTTACAAGACTATATACATCAAACTATATCATAATGCCAATGTAACCAATCAAGCAAATGCCTTCTTGACTGATTCTCCCAATCAGATCTCATGATCAACAATAGATACTGGTAACCGGGCATCCAAAAACATAGCTGACCATGATCTCCTTCATCACTGAAGACTGCAATAAACACTATCACTGCTGGCTGCAACAAACTTGCTAGAGGATCGTGAAAAACATGAGGATTTGCCATTGCCACCTCCTGCTGAAAGAACAAGGTGTCTTTTGCTCCAAATTCTGATCTGCCTTCCTCATGTGCTACGGTGAAAGTATGCTCATGGGCTTCAAAAAACTCCGAACAAATGGATGAGCAGATCTCTTCTTGGAAAAACATTTCAGCACATGAAACATATGAAGAATCTGAATGGAAATCCTGAATGCTATGATCTTCTATGGTGTGAATGTGCTGTAGGTCATCTTCATATGATATCACAACCAAATTATCAAGTTCCTTATTACATTCTTCAATCATAAGGAAAGAAACTTCAGCTGATTCTTGACGTGCAAAAATGACATTTCTATCATCTACCATAAATTCATCCAAAGGAACTGTTTCACTTACTTGAATGAAGATGTCATCTTGCTTTTCATGAACTGACTGAATTACCTCCTCATGCAGGCTCTGTTCTAATGGCATGAGAACATTTGGATCAAAAACTTTGTCTATGGTCTCAACAACAAAGCCCTCCTTTTCAGGATTCAGCACAAGGTATGCTTGGTCATCACAATCTGAATCTAGAATTGAAGTAGTTGTCCTGTCTTCTTCAATCTGCATGCTGTCTTCTTCTGTGGGCAGATCTGAAATAAGCTTTTCTCTTTCATCAATTTCAGCCATATGGCCATCTTCAACCTGCTGATCTGCGTTAACTTGAGCCGGAACAAGACCTCTCAAAAGTAGATCTATCTCATCTTCAGATAGAGGAGATAATACCTTTTGTTTTCTTTTGTTCACACAGTGAGTGTCTTCATTGATTTCAAGTGAAGGAGAATATAGATTTTCCTCATACTTTTGATCCATTTCATGCAATTCCTGTTGACTGTCAAGATGCAAAATTGTTTCATTTCCCACCGTACTAAGATCTTGGTCCTGCTGCAAATTTTCATGATCATCTCTATGGGAATCCACTAGGTTCTCTTCATGTTGCTGAAATGGATTCTCATACAGAGCCTCCATGATCTCAACGTCCATAAAATTATCATCTTCATAATACTTCTCAATGCTTTCAATAAAATTATGTACATGGCTACAACAGTTTTGAACTAAAATCAAAGATGGATATGATTCTTTATACTTTTCAAAGAACACGGTATGAAAATCCCTTAAACAATAAATTGAAGCAGATGGCAAACTTTCATACCAGAATCGGGCTTCATCTTCCAGAGTAGCCATAAACATTTTCATCAAACAGTCCTCAGGAAAATTGATCTTTAACTTGCGAACATGCATATGAAATCTAATCAAATGTAAAGCAGCATCCTTCTTACCATCATCGTCAAATGTGGGCAGATTCCTTGACCAATCTACCTTGGGCATCTTATTCGGAAAACCTGGAATGTGATCTCAGCTCATGGGAGCATATCTTCTTGCAATTATGTCCATCATGAAAATCTCACAGCTACTGATCTTCCTGCAGTGAAGTCACCATGAAGCATAGGTTGTTGGATTCTTCAGTGAAAGGAGTCGCCAAGTGAATGATTTCAGCCTTTCAAGTGTCTGATCGTTGTTCACCATCAACAATCAGATCTGAACTTGATACATGTACTGGGGTAAAATGTCAATGAAGCGCTATTTTCACAAGCTCACGGAGATTGACTAAAGCAGCGTTTATCTACTAACGCTGATGTAAAACAAGAGCGTTTTCGAAGGCTTCTGGCGTAACTTCAGGCTCCGTCTAAGACTTATGAAATAACACGTTCAATGAGCAAAGGTTTAGATGTTCTCCCCAGTATGGTCGCCAATATGTTAGCGCTTGGAATTCACCTAGGCTGAGATAGACAAACTCTCAAGGCTACATCAAACCATTTCACCTCGTAGCTAGCCCTACGAGGTATGAGAAGGCTCTCTCGGGTCAGATTTGATAGATCTTTCAATATGATTAGGCTGACCAATTAAGAATAAAGATTCTAGGCTAGTAAATTGATAGGGGGGTTGGATTTAATGATTTTTGGGGTTTTTGGTGGCAATTGGAGGGAGTGCAATTCAGGGTGCGGGGATTGGGCTCAGTTTTTGCAGGGGGTTCTTTGGGGCAAGGTAGGAACTTGTGCTGATGCCTTTGGCTTGGATGAGTGATCAGGGAAGAAAGAGAGGAGGTTAAAGAGGGCAAACAAGGACTTTGAATCCTCTTTAAACAGTGGAAAACATAGATATTGAACAGAATTAAAAGCTGAGCATGGCATGCATGAATTCAAACTTTATCACTTCATCTTGTTCAAATAGCAGCAAAGAAAGAGATATGTAACACATAAACAAACTTACAGTAACAATTAGAAGACACACCATCAACAGAATGATCCACAAGAATCCACAATGAAATCTGCAAAACCCTGGCTTTCCTTTCCTTAAATTTGCAGAAATAGATGTACAATACACAATAATGTTTCTCCCACAAGAGTCCAACCATGAAAATGAGAAGGAGAGAGCATAATATAGACCATCTAGACCATCTAACTCCTTTCCCCACCTCTAGGGGTCGAGCTCAGCTTTCTAGGGGCAGTTTGAACTAATTCTAAATTAAGCACTAGATAATAGGCAGTCCAACAACTTGCCTCTATTACTTAGCTAACTGATTCATGCATTAATTATTCACTTTTTACATCAAGGAAGCTTCTAGAAGGGTAAAGAGAGATAAAATCTATCAAAGTGCCATGAAAATATTACATTTATCCATCATCTACAAGTAAAAATGGTCAACCATAGTCAAAACAGTGTTTTTTGACAAAAAAGGTCAATTCTAGCAACGCTGGCTCGAATGGTCGCGCCCCCTGTTCAAATGGTCGCGCCCCTTTGCAGCTACTTTTCAGTGGGTTCCACTGATCCAAATCAGGTGCAAGATGGCTCATTGGAAATCTTGGGCTGTCTACTTTCCATCCCAAGTGGAATTTCTGAATTTGGAGTTGTTTTTCCTCTTCAAAAATGATTTCTCCCAAGGTCACTTTCTGCAACTCAAAAAGTGGGCAGAAAGTCATTTTTTTGATGTATTTTGAGCTTTTGGAGGCTCAAATCTCAAAATCAGGCTTCTCCCAAGTATTGGTAATTTTTCTATTTGCATGCCCTTTCCAAAAATGCCAAGTTTTCAAAATTCCGAGCAGTCCTCCAAAATGGTCTCACCCGGGGTGAGACCATTCCAATGGCCAAAACCTGTAAATTGCACAAAAAATTCACAAATGACAAAATTTTCTCCAAATTTCTTGAAATTTGGGCTGGGAGTCCCCAATAAAGTACCATGCTCAGTCAAATAGGCTTTGACCAAAATTTGGAGTGGATCGGGCGTTTTCCTTCGTTTTTGTGCTTTGGCCAACCGTCCTTGGAGCACCTTCGTTCTCGCCGGTATTTTTGACATTTCTCTCAAACCATGACACCTGTGTAAAAAGTGAAGGAGGTTTTTCTTCTTTGGCATGTTATGGACAAAAACCTCTCTCAGTTTTTCAAAATTCATCTTTGATTGCTCTGGAACATCATTTAAGTGCGACTTGTCCCGATGTGTGAAGCAAGGCATTTTGTCGAAATGGAGCGAGATGAAGGGGATAGGGGGCTTCTAAATTCTTGGGGAAATTTGTGGGAGTGGGGAGGGATGTTAGGAAGTAGGAGAAAGTTGAATCTCAGTGACTGAGTGAGGGGAAGGGGTCGAAAAGAGCAAAACACAGGCCCAACCTAGAAAATTGCCAGGTTGTAGCTAGAAACTAGGGTTTGTACAAAAATGAGGAATTTGGCGGATCTAAGGGATGGGAAGTGTTTTTTAAGGTATTTTAAGTATAGGGGAAGGTGTATGAACATCAGGAAACAAGTTTTGCCGGTGATTTGACCATCCAAGAGAAATTGCCTTCAAAACCTTAGGAGAGGGAAATGACCTTGCCTGGGTGGCAACTGAAGCATGAACAAGGTGTGAAATGACTCATTAGACACTGAGATGATAATGAAAACCCTATGAATGATGATAGACTCAGCTGAATAATGACATGGACCACCATTTGGACAACTTTGAAAACAGTGAGAGAAAACCCTAGACCTAATGCCTAGTGACCAAATTTTGCTTGAAGACTCACTGAAATGACAAAATTTGACCTTGACACTTCAAAATCACTTTGTAAGAGCACATTTGATCACTGTAGGAAGGCTGGAAAGACTGACACTAACATTGGCTCCAATGGGGATGGTAGCTCCTTGGAGGTGCCAAGAACCTTAGACATCTGGGAGAGCAGACCAGTGCTTGCAACCATTGGGCGATGGAGTCATGATTTACACCTTTGACACAAAACTTTGACACATTTATTAGATGAAAACTTGACTGAAAACTGACTGAAACTTAACTGAAGCTTGACTCAAACCGACTCGATGGCAAACTGAAATAACTTGAAATAACTCACTCAATAGACCAAACACAAATGACTCATGACTGACTTAACTAAAACAAGAGAAGGGCAGCAGTCCATCAAGATGTGAAATCATGATGACAACCACCGGTGTTTCTTACAAGACTATATACATCAAACTATATCATAATGCCAATGTAACCAATCAAGCAAATGCCTTCTTGACTGATTCTCCCAATCAGATCTCATGATCAACAATAGATACTGGTAACCGGGCATCCAAAAACATAGCTGACCATGATCTCCTTCATCACTGAAGACTGCAATAAACACTATCACTGCTGGCTGCAACAAACTTGCTAGAGGATCGTGAAAAACATGAGGATTTGCCATTGCCACCTCCTGCTGAAAGAACAAGGTGTCTTTTGTTTCAAATTCTGATCTGCCTTCCTCATGTGCTACGGTGAAAGTATGCTCATGGGCTTCAAAAAACTCCGAACAAATGGATGAGCAGATCTCTTCTTGGAAAAACATTTCAGCACATGAAACATATGAAGAATCTGAATGGAAATCCTGAATGCTATGATCTTCTATGGTGTGAATGTGCTGTAGGTCATCTTCATATGATATCACAACCAAATTATCAAGTTCCTTATTACATTCTTCAATCATAAGGAAAGAAACTTCAGCTGATTCTTGACGTGCAAAAATGACATTTCTATCATCTACCATAAATTCATCCAAAGGAACTGTTTCACTTACTTGAATGAAGATGTCATCCTGCTTTTCATGAACTGACTGAATTACCTCCTCATGCAGGCTCTGTTCTAATGGCATGAGAACATTTGGATCAAAAACTTTGTCTATGGTCTCAACAACAAAGCCCTCCTTTTCAGGATTCAGCACAAGGTATGGTTGGTCATCACAATCTGAATCTAGAATTGAAGTAGCTGTCCTGTCTTCTTCAATCTGCATGCTGTCTTCTTCTGTGGGCAGATCTGAAATAAGCTTTTCTCTTTCATCAATTTCAGCCATATGGCCATCTTCAACCTGCTGATCTGCGTTAACTTGAGCCGGAACAAGACCTCTCAAAAGTAGATCTATCTCATCTTCAGATAGAGGAGATAATACCTTTTGTTTTCTTTTGTTCACACAGTGAGTGTCTTCATTGATTTCAAGTGAAAGAGAATATAGATTTTCCTCATACTTTTGATCCATTTCATGCAATTCCTGTTGACTGTCAAGATGCAAAATTGTTTCATTTCCCACCATACTAAGATCTTGGTCCTGCTGCAAATTTTCATGATCATCTCTATGGGAATCCACTAGGTTCTCTTCATGTTGCTGAAATGGATTCTCATACAGAGCCTCCATGATCTCAACGTCCATAAAATTATCATCTTCATAATACTTCTCAATGCTTTCAATAAAATTATGTACATGGCTACAACAGTTCTGAACTAAAATCAAAGATGGATATGATTCTTTATACTTTTCAAAGAACACGGTATGAAAATCCCTTAAACAATAAATTGAAGCAGATGGCAAACTTTCATACCAGAATCGGGCTTCATCTTCCAGAGTAGCCATAAACATTTTCATCAAACAGTCCTCAGGAAAATTGATCTTTAACTTGCGAACATGCATATGAAATCTAATCAAATGTAAAGCAGCATCCTTCTTACCATCAGCGTCAAATGTGGGCAGATTCCTTGACCAATCTACCTTGGGCATCTTATTCGGAAAACCTGGAATGTGATCTCAGCTCATGGGAGCATATCTTCTTGCAATTAGGTCCATCATGAAAATCTCACAGCTACTGATCTTCCTGCAGTGAAGTCACCATGAAGCATATGTTGCTGGATTCTTCAGTGAAAGGAGTCGCCAAGTGAATGATTTCAGCCTTTCAAGTGTCTGATCGTTGTTCACCATCAACAATCAGATCTGAACTTGATACATTTACTGGGGTAAAATGTCAATGAAGCGCTATTTTCACAAGCTCACGAAGATTGACTGAAGCAGCGTTTATCTACTAACGCTGATGTAAAACAAGAGCGTTTTCGAAGGCTTCTGGCGTAACTTCAGGCTCCGTCTAAGACTTATGAAATAACACGTTCAATGAGCAAAGGTTTAGATGTTCTCCCCAGTATGGTCGCCAATATGTTAGCGCTTGGAATTCACCTAGGCTGAGATAGACAAACTCTCAAGGCTACATCAAACCATTTCACCTCGTAGCTAGCCCTACGAGGTATGAGAAGGCTCTCTCGGGTCAGATTTGATAGATCTTTCAATATGATTAGGCTGACCAATTAAGAATAAAGATTCTAGGCTAGTAAATTGATAGGGGGGTTGGATTTAATGATTTTTGGGGTTTTTGGTGGCAATTGGAGGGAGTGCAATTCAGGGTGCGGGGATTGGGCTCAGTTTTTGCAGGGGGTTCTTTGGGGCAAGGTAGGAACTTGTGCTGATGCCTTTGGCTTGGATGAGTGATCAGGGAAGAAAGAGAGGAGGTTAAAGAGGGCAAACAAGGACTTTGAATCCTCTTTAAACAGTGGAAAACATAGATATTGAACAGAATTAAAAGCTGAGCATGGCATGCATGAATTCAAACTTTATCACTTCATCTTGTTCAAATAGCAGCAAAGAAAGAGATATGTAACACATAAACAAACTTACAGTAACAATTAGAAGACACACCATCAACACAATGATCCACAAGAATCCACAATGAAATCTGCAAAACCCTGGCTTTCCTTTCCTTAAATTTGCAGAAATAGATGTACAATACACAATAATGTTTCTCCCACAAGAGTCCAACCATGAAAATGAGAAGGAGAGAGCATAATATAGACCATCTAGACCATCTAACTCCTTTCCCCACCTCTAGGGGTCGAGCTCAGCTTTCTACGGGCAGTTTGAACTAATTCTAAATTAAGCACTAGATAATAGGCAGTCCAACAACTTGCCTCTATTACTTAGCTAACTGATTCATGCATTAATTATTCACTTTTTACATCAAGGAAGCTTCTAGAAGGGTAAAGAGAGATAAAATCTATCAAAGTGCCATGAAAATATTACATTTATCCATCATCTACAAGTAAAAATGGTCAACCATAGTCAAAACAGTGTTTTTTGACAAAAAAGGTCAATTCTGGCAACGCTGGCTCGAATGGTCGCGCCCCCTGTTCAAATGGTCGCGCCCCTTTGCAGCTACTTTTCAGTGGGTTCCACGGATCCAAATCAGGTGCAAGATGGCTCATTGGAAAGCTTGGTCTGTCTACTTTCCATCCCAAGTGGAATTTCTGAATTTGGTGTTGTTTTTCCCCTTCAAAAACTATTTCTTCCAAGGTCACTTTCTGCAACTCAAAAAGTGGGCAGAAAGTCATTTTTTTGATGTATTTTGAGCTTTTGGAGGCTCAAATCTCAAAATCAGGCTTCTCCCAAGTATTGGTAATTTTTCTCTTTGCATGCCCTTTCCAAAAATGCCAAGTTTTCAAAATTCCGAGCAGTCCTCCAAAATGGTCTCACCCGGGGTGAGACCATTCCAATGGCCAAAACCTGTAAATTGCACAAAAAATTCACAAATGACAAAATTTTCTCCAAATTTCTTGAAATTTGGGCTGGGAGTCCCCAATAAAGTACCATGCTCAGTCAAAGAGGCTTTGACCAAAATTTGGAGTGGATCGGGCGTTTTCCTTCGTTTTTGTGCTTTGGCCAACCGTCCTTGGAGCACCTTCGTTCTCGCCGGCATTTTTGACATTTCTCTCAAACCATGACACCTGTGTAAAAAGTGAAGGAGGTTTTTCTTCTTTGGCATGTTATGGACAAAAACCTCTCTCAGTTTTCCAAAATTCATCTTTGATTGCTCTGGAACATCATTTAAGTGCGACTTGTCCCGATGTGTGAAGCAAGGAATTTTGTCGAAATGGAGCGAGATGAAGGGGATAGGGGGCTTCTAAATTCTTGGGGAAATTTGTGGGAGTGGGGAGGGATGTCAGGAAGCAGGAGAAAGTGGAATCTCAGTGACTGAGTGAGGGGAAGGGGTCGAAAAGAGCAAAACACAGGCCCAACCTAGAAAATTGCCAGGTTGTAGCTAGAAACTAGGGTTTGTACAAAAATGAGGAATTTGGCGGATCTAAGGGATGGGAAGTGTTTTTTAAGGTATTTTAAGGATAGGGGAAGGTGTATGAACATCAGGAAACAAGTTTTGCCGGTGATTTGACCATCCAAGAGAAATTGCCTTCAAAACCCTAGGAGAGGGAAATGACCTTGCCTGGGTGGCAACTGAAGCATGAACAAGGTGTCAAATGACTCATTAGACACTGAGATGATAATGAAAACCCTATGAATGATGATAGACTCAGCTGAATAATGACATGGACCACCATTTGGACAACTTTGAAAACAGTGAGAGCAAACCCTAGACCTAATGCCTAGTGACCAAATTTTGCTTGAAGACTCACTGAAATGACAAAATTTGACCTTGACACTTCAAAATCACTTTGTAAGAGCACATTTGATCACTGTAGGAAGGCTGGAAAGACTGACACTAACACTTCCATTATTTCAAAATATATGTATTCATTTCACATTCCCCAATGTACCCTCACATTTACTTGGGAGAAGACATAGTCCTCTCCATCTTATCATCAATATATATTTATTCATTTCACATTCCCCAATGTACTCTCACATTTACTAAGGAGAAGACATGGTCCCCTCCATGTAAGTACATTTCACATTCCCCAATGTACCCTCACATTTACTTGGGAGAAGACATAGTCCTCTCCATCTTATCATCAATATATATTTATTCATTTCACATTCCCCAATGTACCCTCACATTTACTAAGGAGAAGACATGGTCCTCTCCATGTAATTACACTTCACATTCCCAAATGTACTTTTCAGATTTACTTGGGAGAAGACATGATCCTTTCCCATTAAATTCTCAATTTTATATTCATGTCACAATTCCAAATGTACTCCTAGCTTACTTGGGAGAAGAGAATTCAACTAAGGATGGATGAGAAGTTAATGACATTAATGAGAGGTGGTTGAGGAAAGAGGGTATAAAAAGGGAAGGGGGAAGGAAGAAAAGGGGGGTTGGAGACTTGCTTAGGATTGTGGGGGTTGGAGTCTTGCTTAGGATTGTGGGGGTTGGTTGTGATTGTTTGGCCTTGTTATGATTTGGGAGACCTTGGAAACCTGTGGAGGTTTCTTGGGTTTGAGAGGAGGAAAAGTATCATTATCTAGTTTTGCACATTCTTCTTGGGGACACACTATATCTGGTTGGACTTGGGCACGGAGGGCTAGGGAACCTGTGGAGGTTTCCTGGGTTAGGAATTTATTTCCTAGTTGGCTGGGAGGTAAATCCGGTTGGGTCGGTGATAACGAGCATTCAACTGGAGCTATAAGACAAAGGTATCATCATCAACCACCGGAACAGGTATTTTTCCATGGACTACTCTTGTTAAGTTGATATCAATGGAATGCTCACCTTAATTTATGTTGCTTATGATAAAATGATAAGATGTTAAATGTTTAAAGCTATTTAAGAAGGTCAGTAAGCTCATTTTATTACTTTTAAATTAGCAGGAAAATAGATTTGTTAGTGTATAATAGATTGAGACTCTAATAATAGGAATCAAGCCCTTACACATGGTATCAGAGCTTTGGTTCAAAATCTAGACCCAAAGCCCACTAAATAGCTATTCCATAATCAAATTTCTTATTAAATAGTTGAAAATCCAGAAAATTAGAATGTCAAAATGTTTCAACAGTAGTCCAATGGCTTAGTGCCTACGGATATGACAGAGCTAGTGTTTTGCTTCAACTTAAATGCGCCTGTAAAATTCCTGACAGAATAAATAATATTATAGAAATACAAAAAAATCTGGACCGAGCTCCTAGATGAAGAAGCAAATCAAAACAGCTTGGTGAACTCGACGATGGGCTGGAAGGTCCTTACCGTGCAGGGTCCCAGGTCCCTAATATAATCAGAGGGCGTAGCATGAATCTATCCGTCTCGAAGATCATCAACAATCAATCCCTCAAATTTACCCTTGGAAAACCCTCTCTTCATCCACAAATTAAACTAAACTAATGCATCATCCACGACTCCTCCGAAAAAAATCTCAAATTCTGAGGAATTGTCCTGTGAAAAAGGAGATCCCCATCCCCATCCCCTTTGCTTTCGATCAAGTTTGCGGTTCAAGGTCGATTTCAAGTTTCTACATGGGTTTGAAGCAGCTTAACGCAGACGCCACAGCAAAATAGATATTTTCGAGAGTGAAATTACCTCTTTCCGCCTCTGAATAAGTTGGCTTCTCGTCGGCACAAGGTTTCTTCTCTTGAATTTGCCTCATTTTAAATTTCATCTTTTCACTGACAGTGGCCCACAGTGTTCAAACCCTACTTTAAATTTTAAACTTCGAAATTTGAAATGAAATGTTGGTTTTGTGCATTTAAGATATTTACCGGAAGCATCATTGATCTTAAAATGGGAGGAGAGAGTGAACGAAGTAGTCAGAGGAACATAAAGAAAAATTCTAGCAGCACCAGTAGGAGGAAGAGAAGAAAAGATGCATATACAGAGTCTGATAATTCTACCAGTGTTACTGAAGAAGAAAGGAAGAACCGGAGGAATTGGAGTCATAGAGATAAGAAATATCATAAATCAAAAAAGGCTGAGCGGATAGAGGAGAGTTCAAGTGAGGACTCCAGTGACGAGGATTATCGCAGACGCAAGGATAAGAAAAGGAGGAGAAAGCGGAAGAGGGAAAGAAGGGACAAGAGGAATGGAAGGAGTAAGAGGAGACACATAGAATAGAGTTCAGATGAATATTCAGAGTCACCTTCTTCGGCTGATGTGGCGGGGGAGGATCAGAATGCAGAGGAAACTCCAGAAAAGATTACTAAGCTAATTCTGAATAATTTCCCTTACGTGAAGTAGAAATTGAAACAGCTACTGAAAATTATTGATGATGGAAAAGCGATAGACATCCAAGAACTCTCCAACAAAGCTTTCTTGAAACTTCTTAAGAAGTTGTTTAAATCGTTAAAGCTTAAAAGGACAGGAAGAGGACTTTATCTGCTGCCTAGAGGAGGTTGCCCTTGTCTGGAAGCTGTAGGTTCTGTCATTGAGTGTGATACTAGTGTTGCAATTGAAAGTCAATCTGACCATCAAAGAGAGTATCAAGAAGATGAACAATCTGATCTTCAAGGAAGGGAAGCCAAATATAACGATGAAATACCTGATTATGATGCCAATCATGTTGAAGTATCTGAGCGGAAAGCTGATTCACCATCCTCTACCAAACGCAGAGTAATTGGCCCAGCCATGCCCTCTGCAAAGATGTTGGAAGCTGTTGCTAAACTGACGGAGGCAGAACCTGCCTTGAGGGATGCTGAGAAGGAATTAGAGAATGATGTGCTGATAGGACCCCCGCCACCAGCTGCTGTGGTTGAAGCAGAATCAGCAAATGATGCAAAGTGCTTTGAAGAGGTGACAAGGATTATTCCTCTTAATGCAAATAATCCATATGATGTGTCGGGCTTAGATAGAGGTGCATCAGCACAAAGAAAAGGTATTGGAAACTGTCTCTTTTAGTACATCCTGATAAATGTTCTCATCCTCAAGCACACCAAGCTTTTACAATATTGAACCAAGCTTTCAAAGATTTACAAGACCCAATAAAATGAACATGTAACTAAACTGTGAGAAAGTATTGTGTGTGCGCGTGGCTACCAGGTATGTTGCAAGCTTTGATGGAGTATTTTCTAAGCATATATGAATATAAATCACAGTTCTTCTTAGCATCCTCGTTGACTCCAGTCATTGCAGCATTTTGAAACATGCCACTCTGAATAAATTGACTTTTCAAAAAAAACCAGAACACTAGCTTAATTGTCGGTATGTCTATATAGTATAGTTGTATATCCAATATTTACATCTGGCAAGAAACATAAGTTGTTTCAAATTGTTTCCTATCTTGCTATGGTTATCATATCACCAGGGACACGCTAATATCTTTACCTGTGTCTTGCTATATTTCTTTTGTGGGTAGTGACGATCATAACATTGTCAAATAAAAAGATGGAAATTTCAATTTGACTTCCATTCTTGGCCAGCAATATTAGATGAATCAACAACTGGACCGGTCTCATACTTGTGTGATATGGGGTCTATTCCTACCCTACTACTACCACTATAACAACGACCATTATAACTGCTGGGTGAACAGGGCCACCCCCAACAGGTGTTCACAGGTAAATAATAGGGGATTTGAACATAAGACCTTTGTACTCACATTTACTTTACATTTTACAAGCTTGGTAAGTGAACAACTAACAGTGTTTACGAATGAAGAATTCCAAGAGTGAACCTTTTCTTTTGTCTAAGCCATCCTTGACCTTGTTGGTTCAATTAATATTTCATGGTTTGCTTTTCTGTACAAATTTCTAGTTGTATTGGTATCAACTTAATTTCATCCATAATAGTGCCTTAGGTATGCATGTAGTTGAGATTGTGAGTGATCGAACAATAATCATGCCCTTAAAGTATAACATGAATAAATACAACCAACAGTTAATATATCTCTCCTACAGATATAATGTGGTTGGAGGGATCTTCTTTAGGTTTACCATTAGTTTTAGGAATGACTAAGGGTAGATTAGTTGGCATATTGGCCAATTTGGATAATTATGGATAGGAACATTAATATTATTTGAGGAGATTCAAACCTGCCATATATGTAGAAGGCACTGGTTGGCATTATATCCTATATTATATCTAGCATTGGTTCTAGCCATGATAATGACTAGTGTGGAATTTAGATTAGAGAAGGATGAATTAGATGAACTAGAACTAGTTCCAAAACTAGATGAACCAACTATCCTGGAGGGGGATGAGGATTCATAACTCAATGAAGATGAACTTCCCAAACCCAAGATGCAGGTAGTGAAGGCTCGAGCGAGGAGTAAATCAAACTCAATAAGTACACATAAAGAATCCAATAAATAAATAAATAAATAAAGTTCAAAGGCCTTGTAGCCTTGTAGCCACCCACTTATTATTGTCATGTGATTATAACAATCCAAGTATTAATGAAGTTATTTTAAACCAAAAAAAAAAAAAAATTGGAGGCCATATACTATATGCACTATTAAAGCATGCACAGCACAGCTCAACATGATCTTTGACCATTTCTGATCTCTTTGTTTTGCCAAGCATTCAATTTATAACTGAGATTGAAAAAAAAAATTTCTCATAATCTCCTCTCAATTTGACTTGAGGTTTATTTAATTTGGTAATCCAAGTTACATGTTCGATTATACAGATGTGAAAGTCACAGAGCCAAGTTGGAGGCTATTTCTGTTGAATTTGATCTGGTATTATACTATTTTATACAATCGATATCTTACTAGCTTGGCATATTATGAAAGAAACCAAGCAGAACACCTATTTTACATCCGTAACAGTAACAAATATCATGACCCAAACAATGGTTTAGATATGTAATCATTCCACTCATCGGGCATCCCTTCTCGATACTTCAGCAGCTTGTAAGTTGCATATGTTAAAGGTATACCCCACGCATCATGATCTTTAGGTGCCTACATGGTCACTTACATCCTATTAGAAACCTTTTTTGCCATGCATCAAAACTAACTGCAAAATGCTTCCAAGAAATAACAACCAAATAGTTCAACAGAAAGGGAATCTTAAAAACCTTAGGAGTCCTAATCAGTTTTATTTCTGCCTCCTCCAGGGTTTTGCGACCTTTCTTTGAATTGCATTCGTTGCAAGCAGTAACCTGGTCAATAGATAAGCAGGAGTCCAGGCAGAATTAAACATAACTAGAAATACAAATATGATAAGCATGAATCCAGGCACACTAACTTCAATTGATAGCCGAAATATAAATGTAATTGTTCAATTCAGTCAATAAAACTTGCCGTAACATCAATGAAACTCATCTGAAAAACATTCAAATGATATACTTTCTTCAATAATTACTTTGTTGGTGACAATCTTGAAAGCAGTAACCCAATATTTAACTCGCATATACCTCTATTATTTAAAAATAGCCTGGCTCAAAATCACCATCACACCAAGCAATTTATAAAGTATGAAGCAGTCAAACCAGATTATTTTTTTTAAGTTCAACCATTTGTTATGTTTATGAAGCTAAGCAAGTAGTGACGTTTCTTGCTAATACAGCTATAGTTGTTTTAGCACTGTACAAAACCAAAATGCTTTACAGATGGGGGCTAGAGAAAATTATGGGTATGCTCTACGTGAATGACCAAGTAATTTTCCATAAGTTTATCACTCAAAGATGGATTAATATGCCTGCTGCAGATTGAAATTCCTGTCCAGACTATCAGTTCAAAAGCTTTTCCATTTTATAATTTATATAACAAACCAAGCATATAGAAATATTAGTTGTTCTATGCTTTCGACCTATCTATTGCAACCCAGGTTATTTCTTGTATATTATATCAAAAAGTAAGTGTACAAAAATACTATTGTAGTTGCTTGCCTTCTCAAACTATTTGTTTAATGCATATTTTTTAGCATACAATTACATACCTTTTACAATTATTATCTTTTGATGCAAAAAACGAATGAAACAATCAAATATGATTGAAAATGCAAAAATGTCATTTGTGTTGAACCAGAACCTCACGTGTACTTTCATGAAATCCATTTGAAAAGTTACAACATAAATGTTTTAACTTTTAAATTTTTAGTGGTGATTGTTGTGTTCAAAGTTCCTACATTTTAACTATTAGGAATAAAATATAAATATAATAATAATAATAAATAGTTAATTAAATAGTAATTAGTTAATCAATAGGCATGTCCCTAAGGACATGACCATTCATGAAAGCATACCTGCCTAGGTATATAAAGCAGTGTGTCATTTGTAATTCAATCATCTCACTTGTATTCAAATATACTTTTATAATATATTATTGTCCTATCATGGATGTTTATATATTTCAGATCTTCTGAAGTAGTCTACTGCATATATGAACTTTGCTCGTTTCAGAGGTGATGTGCGTACAAGAAAAATGATAAATAAAAACTAAATATTTTAAAAACGACGGCCAAAGTATATAAAGGAGTGCTGGCAGACAATACAAAGGTTGCAGTAAAACGATTGACTGACTATCATAGCCCTGGTGGGGAGCAAGCATTTCTATGGGAGGTTGAGATGATCAGTGTGGCAACCCACCGCAACCTTCTGCGCTTGATAGGATTTTGTGTTGCACCATTAGAGCGGCTTCTAGTCTATCCATATCTGCAAAAACTTAGTGTTGCATACAGGCTAAGGGAGCTCAAACCTACAAAAAATCCATTAGACTGACCTGCTCGGAAAAATGTAGCCTTAGGTGCAGCCCGTGGTTTGGAGTACCTTCGTGAGCACTGGAATCCTAAAATCATTCATCGGGATGTGAAAGCTGCTAATGTCTTGCTAGATGAAGACTTCGAAGCTGTTGTTGGTGATTTTGGGCTAGCGAAATTAGTTGATGCTAGGAAAACTCATGTTACAACTCAAGTCTGTGGAACCGTGGGTCACGTTGCTCCTGAATACTTATCAACTGGAAGATCCTCAGAGAGGATAGATGTGTTTGGTTATGGTATTACTCTTTTGGAGCTTGTCACTGGACAACATGCTATAGATTTTTCACGTCTCGAGGACGAGGATGACGTTCTATTATTGGATCATATTAAGAAGTTACAAGAGAGAAAAGATTAGATGCTATTGTAGATGCAAACCTAAAGCAGAACAATGACGTTAAAGAAGTTGAGGCAATGATTCAGGTAGCATTGTTGTGCACACAGTCCTCACCGGAAGATCGACCCAAAATGACAAAAGTTGTGCGCATGTTGGAAGGAGAGGGTTTGGATGAATGTTGGGAAGAGTGGCTGCAGGTTGAAGTCATTCGTCGACAAGAATATGAACTAATTCCTCGAAGGTTTGAGTGGGCTGAGGATTCTGTATATAACCAAGATGCAATCGAACTCTCTGGTGGAAGATGATCAACATGGGCTTTGTTGTCTCATATTTTTGTTACTTGGAACATTTTACAGTTTTCTTCAAATATATCATTATTGGAACTGTAAAAGTGGTTTTTAAGGTCGTAAGATTTTATTTACCTATTCTTCCACTTTTGTAAGCAAGGTGTGACTTCTTGTTCAATGATACTCAAATGCATTTTGAATCCCTGCTTCATCAGTAGGAAATCTCCAATCATGTTGTTGTCCATTTGCAATCGTGTACATTAGATATTCACCTAGGTATCCTTCAACATCTGAATACCAGGAAAACCCTGACTTTCATTAACCAGGAGAGATCTGGATTATGGTGAGAAAATTATATCCAACAATATTATAGTGTTTGTATTTATCATGGAATACTAATCTCCAAAGCTGGTTGTTTGAATTGGAATAATTCCTTGATGTAATGTGAAAAGATAAAATTAAATGTTTTTTCTTTCTAAGGGATATCATTGTTTTGGGTGAGTGTCACTTCCAACGACCAGTTTACCCTAGTTGAGTTCAAATTTATTGGCTTAATTTTCAGGAACGAAATGAAAATCATCCCACTCACTGGTTGTTCAGCTAAGTACTAATGGAAGCAAAGCATTGTTATGCAGCATAGGAAGTATGAACGAAATGATGAGAATAATTCCAAACAACCCATGCCCTTATACAATATTATAAAGGCACCTACCACACTGGAGAGGATTGCTCTTGCCACATGGCAGCCTATAGTCGTTTTCCCTTGTACAACATTTTGAGAATTATGCAAAGAGACAAAGTTGACCGTAGAAGATATGACAAGAATATGATGCTTTGGGAAAGCTTTTAAGAAAAGCCCCTGAATAGGAGGCTCACACAAGAAAGAGTATCCGAGGGCATCAAGATGATGCAGTTTTTGTTTGTATTTGGACACAAATTGTTGCTTGATGTACAATTCTTAGCTCTTTTTTTTTTAGGCCTTAGTCACATGAACATAAATAAAGAGAGGATTCAAAGAGGGCAGTGTCCAAAATATAATGAAAACTGACTGTTTTTTTTTTGTTTGTGGGATTTGAATGCCTATGCTGGTTCTCCTAATCAAAATGCCTAACCAATTGACTAGTCTGTTTTTTTTATAATAAATATGCAATCTTCATTTCTTTTTCATGTGGTACATGTTACAAGGGTGTCATTTATAGTTTTAACAAAACAACATTGATTCTTGGACCTTAGTTTGATCAAATGAAATTTTAACCTTATGAAATTAAGTGTCATCTCTTGTCAGTGGCATTTATGTACTGCGGTATCTTAGTGATATTGTATAAGTTATGTGTTGTCGCCATGCATCATATTATGGTGAAGATTTTATAAATTCATCTTCTCTTCTCCACAAACATTAATATGCATAAAATTCATAGATTTGTTGGATGGTGAATATTGTGGAATCATATTGATCTTATTCCAAAAATCCGTTTATGTTCAGTTTATGCTAATGTCTTCTTGGTTCTTGCATTAAAATAACCATGTTACCTCTTAGTTGTTTGGAAACATGGCTTATTATTATATAAATATAAACACAAAAATTTCAAAATCAACTCTACTTTAAAAACATCTCTAATATAGGCAATTATTCCATTTGTTTAATTATTTCTCATTTGACAGCTCATATTGTGAGTTTCATTATATATCATGAAATTGTTTTAGTACTAGTAAAAAAAAAATTGAACCTTTGATATGTAAAGGACATTTCTCTCAAATTAGAAAAAAAAAAAAGTATGAAAATCATGCTGGAAACAATTTCTGATGTTTTGAGTCTTTTATTTTCAAGATTAACTAATTGGTTTGGAAGATGAAAAACCAACAAATTGGAAGAGTGGGACTTTTATATTCACTAAGGTATCAAAGAAATTATATGCATGAAACTTATACTAGCACCTTCTAGTGGAAATTGATAGTGCACGAATCCGTTGCTTGCCATTATTTTGGTTTTGGTACCACCTTATAGCATATCCGGGTTCAAATGCTATTTTCCATGACGAACAGTTAAATCTGTTTCAACTCTAATTGTTATTAAGGGGTTCCACAAGGATGTCACATGAGCGTTTATGATGCCCATTTTAACATAGATAGCCACCTATGTTAAGGTTCTATTTTGCAGTTCCATGTTATTTATGAACATTATATACATTTGGTTGGACACGTGAAAATCAATTGATGGATTTGGTATTGATGATGGACATGTTGGATGTATGACCAAATGTATGACTTACTTGGTTACAATTTATCTAGTGCATGACTTGTCAAAGTTATTGTTGCATCGTATAGGCTTATATAGATATGATTTATCTAATCAATGACTTAGTGCAATTATGATTTATCTGATGTAAGATTTATTTCCAGTATGAACAACAAAAATTGACACGTGCACACTGGGCTTAATAAACATGATGTTTAAGATCATGTATCTATATCTATTTTGTGGTTGTATATATGCATGGATGAGAACTAAACTACAGGTTGGAAAGAACCGTATGATAACCAAGATCTACTATTCCATTGGGGAAGGTCGAGACGACCAGTGAGGAAAGGTACGATGTACATTGTTCTATTACATTTGGTATCTACTTGATATGCACTCCTATGACATGAGTAAAATGAAAATGACAGGTGGCAAGATGACCTGGCTGGATTATTCGATGACAAGTCCAACCAGCTCTATAGTGTGGTTTGTGCTCTGAAGGAGGGGTGGAGGTGTTTCCCACCGTGTATCCTCCGAAACCTGGAATCGTGGGGAGGACAGCTGAACGCTCCCCCTAGACATGTGATGACGATTGTCAGATTCCTGTTGGGGAAAGTTTGGTCGAGGCATTCGAAGCTTCCACCATGTCCATTTTATCAGTGGTCAGTATTGCCTTTGCCACTGATAAGGCAGTAGAGGACGGATAGGGCGGGAGCGGAAGTAGGCCAGGGTGGATAGGAAGATATAGATCAGTTGGAGACTCTTGATGGGAAGTAATGTCATTGTCTGACTTATCGAATTTTAATGCTATAACTCTCTCTGGTTTGCCATGCTTTCAAACTCGTTGTATCTTTTCATTCTAACTTCGGGACGAAGTTTTCTGAAGGAGGGGTGTATGTAATGTCCCACATAAATCTTATCCTACAAATTTTGTTAATATTTACATTATCTGAAAATATTGAGAAATATTGGTCTAATATAAATTTATGATTTCCATTATTCAAATTCCCCACTTACCTTCTCAAATTGAATATTATGTAGGATATGGTCTCCTTCCATTATTTCAAAATATATGTATTCATTTCACATTCCCCAATGTACCCTGATATTTACTTGGGAGAAGACATAGTCCTCTCCATCTTATCATCAATATATATTTATTCATTTCACATTCCCCAATGTACCCTCACATTTACTAAGGAGAAGACATGGTCCCCTCCATGTAAGTACATTTCACATTCCCCAATGTACCCTCACATTTACTTGGGAGAAGACATAGTCCTCTCCATCTTATCATCAATATATATTTATTCATTTCACATTCCCCAATGTACCCTCATATTTACTAAGGAGAAGACATGGTCCTCTCCATGTAATTACACTTCACATTCCCAAATGTACTTTTCAGATTTACTTGGGAGAAGACATGATCCTTTCCCATTAAATTCTCAATTTTATATTCATGTCACAATTCAAAATGTACTCCTAGCTTACTTGGGAGAAGAGAAGTCAACTAAGGATGGATGAGAAGTTAATGACATTAATGAGAGGTGGTTGAGGAAAGAGGGTATAAAAAGGGAAGGGGGGAGGAAGAAAAGGGGGGTTGGAGTCTTGCTTAGGATTGTGGGGGTTGGTTGTGATTGTTTGGCCTTGTTATGATTTTGGGAGACCTTGGAAACCTGTGGAGGTTTCTTGGGTTTGAGAGGAGGAAAATTATCATTATCTAGTTTTGCACATTCTTCTTGAGGACACACTATATCTGGTTGGACTTGGGCACGGAGGGCTAGGGAACCTTTGGAGGTTTCCTCGGTTAGGAATTTATTTCCTAGTTGGCTGGGAGGTAAATCCGGTTGGGTCGGTGATAAGGAGCGTTCAACTGGAGCTATAAGACAAAGGTATCATCATCAACCACCGGAACAGGTATTTTTCCATGGACTACTCTTGTTAAGTTGATATCAATGGAATGCTCACCTTAATTTATGTTGCTTATGATAAAATGATAAGATGTTAAATGTTTAAAGCTATGTAAGAAGGTCAGTAAGTTCATTTTATTACTTTTAAATTAGCATGAAAATAGATCTGTTAGTGTATAATAGATTGAGGCCCTAATAATAGGAATCAAGCCCTCACATTGGGTAGTGGTTGGAAGTGTCTCCCTCTGAAATCCCTAGACTAGCTTGTGAATTAATGTTCTTTAAACCAAAAGGGGGGAGGTGTGCTAGATATCTAGAATCCATGTTATTTCCTCATTATGTGGTCAGTGGGACTCTCAAGCTTGGGGTGGAAGTTTCTTGAAGGAACTTCTAGCATACTATAAATGGTTAGGAGGAAAATTGCAAACTATGTCCCAATGCCTATTACCTTCAAATTCATATATACTTTTTGCAGAAATGTCAATGATTATAATATGCCTAGTACTATATGTTTTGGTTCATTGTGCCAAGTTTTATCATAGTGTAACATGATGAATCGATATTAGGGAAAAGTTTTTATTTTTATTAAAATGTTACTCACAACATCGTTTATGTCAAGTAATATGTGGGATTTTTCTACCTTCATAAAGCAGTACATATATACCACATCTAATCAAAGTGATTGAAAACTAGATCATTGAGTTTCATGGACTAAGATGAGGTTGAAATCTGATTGATTGTATGAAATAATGTTCGTTTTTCTACGCCTTAAATTCCATAATATTGACTGAACATATTTCCTAAAACATTATATGACCCACAGTTTCCCTACGATACTATGTAGAGTCTCAAGGATATGGAACTTGGTTTAATGGTTTTGGTTCAATACTTCTGACTACAAAAATGGAGAAATAGAATTTGCACATATTTTTACACCACCATGGAACTAATGAAATATTATAACCCTGCCTCTATTCGAGCAATTTTATCATTAAACAAAGATTGAAAAAAGTTCATAATATATAGAGGTTATGCAAAGGTTTATAAATTATCGAAGTAAGAGTTGTTGTCAATCACAATCTCTAGAATCACTTGTATAGACCATGTTTGTTTCGAAATAGATTAAGCTCACCAATAAGAAATGTTTTTGTTATATATATATATATATATATAAGATTGTAACAATATGAGGGACGTTGAATGATATGAGATAGCTCAATGATCTCTAACTAATGCTCCAATAATCTTAAACAGCAAAGCTACTCTACAACATCATATAATGAATGGGACGTGAAAAAATTAATACAAATGTCATTTGCTTATGATTGTAGCATTGCTTGTAAACTTTTGATAGAACATTTTATGGATTTTGTGTATTATCAAAAATAATCTTTGTTTCCTAAAACAAAGTATGATTATATATCTATATATATATATATATATATATATATATATATATATATATATATATATATATATATATATATATATATATATATATATATATAATTAGTTCATAAGAATATCTGGCATCTCGACAAGAATTTATGAGACATTGAAAATTTTCTAATCTTGTGTAACCATACCATATTTTGTCTCTATTTAATGCCATTTATTTTCTATTCTAAGTACCAAGATTGGAAATAAGGGGAATTTATTGTGGTATAACTATTTCGACCTTCTTACTAACCTCAATATTGTAACCTTTACATATGGCCTTATTACCAAATATAGTGATGTCCTATGAACCTTTTTAGGGTTTTGGAAGTAGGTATGGTATTAGAAACTCATAACAAAACAACATATATGCTTTGAACAATTAAGAATAATCAACTCCTTGCTTATGAAATTACACTCAAATGATGTGTGCGATAAGACAACATTGGTGGAACTTCCACCCCATAGTGGAACACATGACATAAAAAATAAATAAACCCTAATTGCATGTATTTCATTAATTAAAAATTTAATAAATTCTATAGTTGTCAAAAAACATTCAAATTAAAATACATAGCATGAGTAGATGTTAAAAGTGAATGATATCCAAAAACAATTATATCTTGAGTTGTTGGCTAGTCACATTAATATGCTAAGTGTGATGGGTTATAGGGTCATAAGTAATGCTAGGAATACATACATATGGATGTATAAGATATTATATTTCCTTCTCAATTTTAGAAGGAGTTTTATAGTAGGGATATATTTGTCATGGTAGGATTTCAAGCTCATTATTTTCACCACTTAAATTAGATACCATTATGAGGCCTCTAGAATTGATTCTTATTTACCTTTTCTTATATTTACCCATTTAAGAAGACCTCTGAAGTTCTAGTCAACAAAATTTGTAATAACATCACAAGATGTTTATTATGCAAGTTCAGACAGCACAAGTTATAATACTAGACAACTGCAACGATTTCCAGAAATATGATTTTTTTCAGGAATTTAATTTAGGATTATTATAATTCATGAGAGATATTATTTTACCTTTCTAAAGGATTGTAACAATAGTTTTTCATAAGGTTAAATATCTACATTTAACATAATTTTCATAGATGTGACAAATTGATGTGTAACAAATTGCACCCTAAAGTACAAAGTCACAAAAGGGTTTTTAAGGATTGAAGTGCTTTATCATGCAAAGGTTCGAATCAAGGAATCATTGGTCAGAAACGTACAAGTGATCAATTAAGAGATTATAGTACAATATCATCATATGATCATCTCTAAGGTAGGCATTCCCATACTCAAAATACCAGTATCTCAAAGTAAAGTATCGAAATTTGCAAAGATCTGTATCAATAATGAAGTGATGGTAACCATACATACATCATGGATCCATGCTATAATCATGAATACTGAAAAAATCCATCCAACTTGGATGTATTAGAAAACATCCAATGTATCCATCTCTATCATGCTATAGTATGAATCTAACCACGTGAATAAATTTTTGAAGTTGAACGTGGTCGAAACCATCTCATTACTAGTCAATGATGATAATTGTTAATAGATGAGAGTGAAACCACCAATAATGGCAATGGCTCTGAAGGTACTCTAGCACAGTCTATAGGGTGTGAATAGGTGATATGAAGTCAAGACCCATATAGTCACTTTACTAAATGTTAATGATGTAAACCTATTTTCGAAAGTAAGGAAACTTACCATTAAGGCATGCAAGTTCCAAGGTACTGAAGGGTTTGTAGAAAAACTTCCTAGATATCGTGTTGACGTTGATAGGAAATGATTTATCGTAGAAGGGCCTTCGACAAGAAACATGTACCAATATTTGAAGTACAAAACAAGAGTAATTTAGGAATAAATCAAGGTTGGCCAATGAGATAAGAGGCTTTAATGACTATAGATTGGTCTAACATAGATTGAACTTCTCTTGAACATATTAATGACATGATAATTTACTTGGAAGCTCTTGACTCAGAACAGGACTAGATACCAATATGAATAATTTCAATGAGGCATGACCAATATAGAGACAAATGAATTTACCAACCTTGAAACAAAAAGTGACAAAGATTCATGCTCAAGAGTGAGTTACTACGTTTTCAAGTACAAAATTTACATGTTTATTTCCCAATTGCCCCCAACATTTTTGGCAAGCACCTCTTCATTTTTACACAAGCTTGAGGAAAATAACATATTCTTGAAGTATAAGCTCATCCTTTGGATGATTCGTTATGAGTATTTTTAGAAAACCTTACGAATGAGTGGTTGGGTCTGATCATAATGGATGGGTGCTACATTGTTCACATTTTACGTGTTCGATGAAGGGATAAATCTACTTTTTTTTTAATGTTTCGAGAGTTTGAAAAAGAAATAAAAAGGAAACTACATAATGTTACTTTTTGTAAATTTACTCTCTTGAGGCTGAACGTAGTCTAAAATGATACAATGGAAAACTCTTTTAGTCATGATCTACTAAAGTATCCATTTTTCATAATTAGTCTACTCATTCCAGAAATGGGTTCAACTTATATTGGGTAGAAATTCATTCAAATAATTTTTTGAGTGTGAAATAAATAAGTTCCCTCGACTATCTTTTCATATTTGGAGACTATGAAAAGAGCTTAAAGATATCTCCATGGGGTTACCTTTTTGTATTGTTCTAATGAGCCCGAAATAATGATAAAACTAGACTCATGTCTCTCTCATAGTTTAATGAAGTTGCGAATGGAAAATATTTCACTTTCCAACTTTTATTAGTGAGTGGAAAAAGACAGAAAGACCTTGTCATTTTCATATTTCTTTTTATGAGAATGAAAATACAACATAAGAGGCTTAGTGTAGGATTACACAAACTTGAAACGAAGAGAAAATTATGCTTGAGATAGGCTTCATTTTTACACAATCTTGAAAATAGAGAAAAAACTACGCCTTAGATAGGTTTCATTTTTATGAAATATTGAAACATACAAAAAAATAACCTTCATATAGGTTTCCTTTTTACACAATCTTGAAAGAAAGAAATAAATATGCTTGAGATGCCATGCTCCCAGCATAATGGCCAAGGATAGTGGCTTAATTACAACATGATGACCAGAGGAATATTCCCCGCAAACTTTATCAAGAGATATTTAGTTCATTTTAAAATGAGATTTACACAAGAAAAAAACTATGCTCGTGTGATTTGTTTTATATTTTGAATGAGCTTGACATAGAAAGGAGCTATGGTCATCACACCTTGTTTGTCCGGGGTACAAGAAGGACTTTCCCCTTGCAGTCACCTTGTACTAGTATTATGGTCACTAAATTTACCACCTATAACAACCTGGCCTGGGGAGATAGTCGTAAGTCAAATATACATGCAGGTGAAGAGTAAGAAAACCTAAAATCCCCTAGAAATATTCCCCAAAGTTAGGTAGTTTGTTCAAGTGACCCCCAAGTTCCTTTAGACATTATTTTTAATGCATGTAGACCAATGCCATCATAAGAAATGATGAAGGGTCAATTACTTCACTGTGTCTGATGTGACATTATCCCTTAGCCTTGTGCAAGAGGATCTTCCTAGAGACAAGATATGGTAAATTGATTTTTGTCCCTATGACAAGCTTTTATTTTTATTTGTAGCTTTAGAGCATTTAGTTTTAAAACATCTTCCAATGCCATAAAATTGATCTAATGTAGTTGTATCTACCATAGAATTAAGCATTGATTTCTAAGGTATTTTTTACTCAAAGGGGTCCAGGAAGATGAAACCAATGATATTATGAATCATCTCTAAATTTAATGTAGTGAATATGAAAATGTAATCTTTTTAAATTCAATAAATACTAACTTCAGTAAGGAGTGATAGATTTCAAGAAAAGAAACAATTATAACATTCAAATAAAGAAACATGAACTACTCTTTGAATGCAAAAGAAAGAAACTATATAGTACACAATTCACCCATCAACAAAAAAGTACGAATTTTCATTTTGAAAAATAAATTGTTGGAAACATGTTGTCATTGAAAGAAAAAGCGAACGTATATGTAATGGAAAAGATTGGAAAAGGAAAAGCTCGATGGCAAAGTCAAATAAAAAAAAAAAAAAAAGCTATGGAAACTACAAATGAATTGGTAAATATCTTACCATCGATGGCATCATATTGCAACAATTGGTAGAAAATGAGATAAGGTGACTACAAGAGGTGCAAAAGATTGGTAAGGAAATTAGAAGGCATAGAGGATTTGGAGCATGTTCTTGTGTACTAGAATATTTCAGATTTAGATCAAACCGACCCAGATTGAAACATCTCAGAAAGAGCTTTCCAATGGTATTCAAAAGTCTAAAATTGTCCTCCTGGATCAAAACATAGAGCCAATCAAATTTTGGTGACCTTTAGTCAAAGATAGTGGTATTAGAAGGTGGTTGGACGAGCTTTTAGCATGTATCCAAAGACGACACAAGTTTCAAAACCAATATAAAATAATAACATAGGTGAAAAATAAAGGATCAGGCTGACTAGATGGAAAACATAGTAATGGTGGGCATTTCTATTGGGTGTTGGTGGAGCCTACTTTGCAAAGTTACCCCAACGATAGTACCCCAGCAATATAGTTATGGCACAAATGTCATAGTGCTAGGATGAAAAAGAGCGGGTGGATGTGCATCTCATAGAGTGATGGAGCAACTTATCGTTGTTCAAAGTACAGCCCTTTTGACAGTCTATCCCGATGGAGGAAGCCTTGCAGGCCAGGCCCAAAAGTTTGTTTGGGGAGGACCAGGTTAGGTAGCAAGAGATAGGCTCCAGGAACACGTGGCTAGTTTTTGAGTGATCTATAAACATAGGTTTTGTCAGTCTTTGAGCCATCGGTAAATGGTTTTCCATACCATTAATTGCATATATCAATGGAAGAGATCCACCCTAGGACCTCTTCACCTAATACCACAGACCATAATGAAGTGGTGTTGAGGTATGAGCTCTTGAATCTAGTGGTTTTTGTAGAAAAACAAAGAAAAAGGCTTGAACCTAGTGATTTTTGTTAAAGATCTTAATAATGAAATTTCTCGCAAAATAAAGGTCTCGAGGAACATTTATCTCTCCTCTGATAGGACAGGTGGTAGCATACAATTTTCCTGAACGACACAAGTGATGATGTCATTAGAGTCAAATCAGTGGTGGAGACATGGAGGTAGTAATATTTGTCATTTTAAGGCATCCAAAAGGCCCATTCCTTGGTGACACATATGTCCAATAATAGGTTGACATGTCGCACGGATGATGTTAGAGTGATGTCATCTCGTCAGTTAAAGAATGATGGATTTTTAATAGAGCATAAGGAGAAACCATTGTGTAGTATGCTTCGAGACATGTTGTAATTGATAGGTTGGCAACACAACAAAAAAGAATATTAAGGTTGGGAGGACCCCACAAGACACGTCATTCTGTAAGGATGACCCCAACAGGCTATAAAATGTTACAAATGAATTGCATCAAGGTAAGAGGTCTTGGGACATGGAGTATAGTGGCAACCAATCATAGAGAAGGGAAGTGGTCCCACGTGATATCATGGCTTGGAGGAGATCACTCGGAACAAGCTATTTTGCACAAGTAAAAGAAATGTGCTAGGATTGAAAGGGATACGAGCTTAGTGCTTGACCCTCCATAATTTTATGTAGAAATAGGCCAAGAGCGCAAAGTTTAAATAATAAAAAATTTGGTCGCCGATATGGGCTTAGCATGTAAAAGGCCTAGCTAGTGGTCGTAGAGACCTACTCTTATGGAAAAACATAGGTAAAGGGATAGAAAAAAATGTGCTAAAAGCCAAAAGTAGTGGAAATTCTAGCATTGATTTGATAAAATTTTGTAGTGAAATTTAATAGTGGCATGGATGAGTCGAAATCTATTTTTGGCACCATGTTCATATAGCAGAAAAGTGGCAATTTAGTGCCATAATTGACAGTTAAAGGAAACAAAAAATAGAACGCTAAATGCATGAACAATTTGGAAACAAATTGGGTTGTTAAACGAAAGTTAATTGTAGCTAATAATAGAAGAATCACTGCTAAAATCGATTAGAAAACCAAAATTTCAAAAATAAGTAGAAAACCTCAAAGTTTGAGTCTCGAATAATAGAATTGAAGTCTGAGACTTGTAGAGAATAATCATACCCGAATTTGTGAATAGAGCAAAGGAAAAAAATAATAAATCCATGCAATATATTTGAAGGAATGTTAACCAAAGTTAAACCCAAAAATATTGATCCACAATTATTTAAAAGAAGAATTTGAGTAGATAAGTTTGAGTTTTGAAAGAGTAAATTGTGTTGATGCACATGAAAATTAGAAGTTGTTGGTGTAGTATGATGCGTAATGGTGATATGCATCAAGGGTAAATAAGAGACTAATATTCGTATCTGAAAGGTGTTTTAGAGATGAAAATAAGTGCACTGGTGATTAGTCATCAGTGTTAATGGTATGTTGGTGATTTTGTCAATTTAGTGATTTGTTTAGTAATGTGAAATTGTTGAAAGTTATGGTGGTTTTATCAGTAATCAAGGATTTTTGAAGGTTTTTGTATGCTGGCTTTGGTGAGAAATTGAAGTGAGAAACATTTATTTTCTTATGACATAAGTGGCCTATTGGCTATAGTTTGAAAATTTATGAAACATGGATCAACAAGGTTGGTAAGTGGCAACATTCTGATCAGGGGTAGTAACTCCTTCCAGTGGGTGTTGGTAGCAAGAGTCCCTTGGAGAGAGTGTTGGTAAACAAGTAGGGGCAGCAATGTTTTTTATTATTGACTTACAAATGAGCAAGGAAAATATTCCATTTCAATTGAGAATGATAAACAAGAAGGAGTAGTCCCTTTCAGTGAGGAATGATAAATGAGCAAGGATAGAAGTTCCTTTTAGTAGGACCTAATAAACCTACAAGTAGTGTCTTGTGGGCAAATGACGTAATAACTTTGAAGCTTGTAATAAGTTTAAGATTTGTGTCTTGTGCATATGTTTCTCATGTGCTTGATGATATTTATGTTATGATTGAGTTGTGTTGTTGATCCATGAAAGCTTGCTAAACTAATTGAAAACTATAATTTGTGAAACTTTGTATAGTTTGGTCACACTAATTAATCACCCCACTTCTCAGTAGTGTCCTAGTTTCCATTCTTTCTAACATTTAGTATCAGAGAAAGGTTTCTTCAATATCATTTTAACGGTTTGAATGAAGATCAAGGATCATGGAGAATAAGGACTAGATTACTTTATATGGAGTTCCATTTTTGAGTCACATAAACTATACAATTTGGAAGTTAAGGATGATAATTTATTTGCAAGCTATTTATATTGATTAATGGCTATTTATGGAGGATGAGTAGATAGATGATAGGTTTGATAAATAGCCTAGTAAGGAAATCATAATAGGGTTGTGTAAGTTAGATATTGAAAAGGTGATTTGTTTTAAGACATCCAAGGTTATACGGGACAAATTGCATTCCATCTATGAAGTAGACATGAAAGTTGCATTCGATGTCAAGAGGCTTTCCATGGAGGATGAAGTAGTCAAAGATTCCAAGAGAATCAAAGATCATGAATCAGATGATGATTCTTCTGTATTAATAGGCCAATTCGATGATCAACACCCAAAGAATATGTAATCTACATGTACGTTTTTTTTTATTGTAGAATAACAGGCCATTTATTTTTAAATTTCTTAGATACAAGTACCTGTGAAAGAAAGAATTTCTCATCTATTTGTAGTGAAGCAGGAGCTAACCTAATGGAAATAAAAAACCTATATATTGGTTAAGAATACGATGGGTCCACCTCTAGTGAAGAGGAAGAAATGACATCTCACGTGTCAGAAAAATAATCTCAAGTCATCAAGGAAACATAATTTTGACAATCAAATAGACACTTTTTGTGAATCTAGTTTCTCCTATATTGATTTGGAAGATATTGAAGAAAATATTTATTCGAAGAGGCAACTCATATCATCTCTTGAAGATATTAATAAATTTAGAGACATAAATACAAATATGGAAGAAGAGAATAGAACATTAAAAGAGAAGTTTTTAATTCTTCAGAAGCATGCAGACAATTAGAGAGAGTTTAAAGAGACTCATACAAATATTAATTATTCATTGGTAGTCGGTAGTATTAATACTCAAATCTTCATTGGTAGTCGACATTATTAGTTGGTATCAGTTGTTTGCTGCAAGACATAGGCTAGTTGTATTTATGTTATAATTCCATTATAATTGGTAATTTGTGTGAGGATTCATATTTGTAGTGAAAGGAGCATGATCAGAGGAGGAGGAAACTCTGTTATCAAGTGATCAACAATTTGCATCAATGGCATCAATTCAGAAATTTTCATCATTTCAACACTTGGTATGTACTATCAATTGGTATTTACAACCGTTAGACTCTTTACCAGAGGATGTCATTCATGTTATAAATGTGACATTTTAAGCCTAAGTGTTCATAAGAGAGTATTCACTTATGTCAGTAATGTACATGATGAGTATGATGTCATTAGAAGCCTTCTTGTAGAAATACACACTGAGTTGTTGGTCTAGGCATGCATTATTAGAGTCCCTCTATGATTGTGAAAAGTGTTGTACTTTGATGGTGTCATTCATAGTAAAAGTTGCTTTTGTTGCTAGAGGCTAGGTGTATGTTTCTAGGAAGGAATTATTATCGAAGTAATCTTAGTTGAGACTCAATGTGGAAATAATTATTTCTCATGAATTGATTGAACAAGTTGTGTTGTTTTAGCAAGAGATAACTCTTTCCTACTTGACGCAGAGATTGGGAGTAAATAGTCCTTTCCACTCAACTCAATATTCTTCCCATGACAAAGAGGAATCTGATTGGATTTTATTAGAGGTACGTGAGGTTTTCAACATAAAAAGAAGCAGTTGGAATGTTATAGACATTTTTGTGCCTTACAGCATTAAGCATGAAATGTCCATAATCTAAGGGATCCAAAGTCCCTAAACATGTTGTTCCTACCCCTAGAGGAACAAGGCTAACAAACCACAGCAATTCACAGAAGTTCTCCACCAGAAACTGCTCAAAAACAAGTCAATTCAGGATCATTTCAGTGGCTACACTAGCTGTTTGTGCTGAATGTCAAAGCCAACACTGGCTACCTGCGTTGAATGTCAAAGGGAACACTGGCTACCTGCGCTGAACGAGAGTGGACATGTGGCAAGCTCATTTCTCAAGGTGTCAAAACCCAGGAAGCTTACAAAATGACACTTGCCTCAGGGAATTCGACTGGTGATGAGTAAGAGGTTCCAAATCTCCAAGTGGAAGCAAGAACCTCCAAGTGGAATCAAGAACTGACAGAGGGAGAGGACACTAGTCAGATCTCAAGCTGACTCGTCCTCTCTCCAAACATCTATATATGGATCTCTCCTCCATGAGATCTGGAGGCTGGAATTTTGTTATTGCAAAGAATTGCTGTTGGTTTGAGATTGGAATCATTGGGTGCTTAATGCTTTGAAGGGGGTGAAGATAGGAATTCCATTTGCTGGGAAGGAGATGCTGGATTGGAGCCCTCTGGGTTGTATCTCTTCCTGAACCTTGTTATTCATCAATAAAGCTATCTTGGTTTCTCCTATATGCTGATGTGTCTTTGATGTATGATTGCATTAGTGTATTTGGTTCATTTCTAATCCTGAACTAGTTATGAATGTGAATATCTGTCTTTGTGTAGTGTTCTTCTCTTGTCGCAAGTAGCTGTTCTCTTGTGATCTTGCAGGAATCTGTTGAAGCTGGGCTAGCGAGAAGGCAAGTAGTTGTTCTCTTGTGATCTCGTATGAACCCGTTGAAGTTGGGCGAGCAAGAAGGCAAGTAGCTGTGAACACCCAAAGAGAAGAGAGACCGGATCGAGGGACAAACGGAAGACACCGGTTAGTCCATCCATCTCTCTTCATTCTTAATTCATAAAGGAAGAATACTAGAATAGCTGTCTCTGTTTGTTGCTAAGGCACTGTCACACCTTAGGTGGATAGGATCGTCCTGCATAGGCATTTTTCCCCACAAAAAATTGGTGACTCCGCTGGGGAGATCTGTTTAGTCATTTTATTTGTGTTTCTATCATTGTTTTTCTCATAGACTCGACAGCAACAATCGAACTGCATCTGCTTTTCCCAGATGCAAAGTAGACAGTTGCTGCATTGATCCAATCACTGGACTTGTCTATGATCTGAACAATGGACTCACAAATGATTTGATGATCCTTTGTGATAGATCTTAGTACTCCCTCAAAGCATCCCTTTGATTACACCTTGCTTGTTGCTTTTATTTGGCCTGAAACAGTAGATTAAATAGCAATCTGTGACCCAGAACCAGTGAGAAACGAGAGTTTCTCCTTCAGCGCAGATCCAGTGAAGGGATTCTACATTTCAATGCAGGTCCTGTGAAGGCTACCTGCGCTGAATGTCAAAACCCCTGTGTTGAGGTTGCACTGAACCAGTTTGGCCTTGTGCAGCTGGGGTTCTCTGCTCTGTTTTGCCTTGTTTTGATCTCCGATTTTTGCAGCCTGTAACCAGCATAGGTACCAGTCTGATAACTCCTTTTCTCTGCTTAGATTCCGCCTCCTTTTGTAAAAAAATACTGTGAGTGTTTTTATGTGTTTATGGCATCATTTGCAGTTTTCCTTTGCATGAGTGAAATAATCATCCTGTAGCCCTTGATTCAGATCTGTTGATTGTGATCTTAGGAGAGAGTTCATTGGCTGTTTACAGTTGATTATACATTTGCTTTTGCTTATTGGTTTGAGTTTGTCTCTTTTAAGTGTTGAAACAAGTATTCATTTTGGAAATCGTTAAGTGTTGTAATCTCTTCTACCCTCTCTGATTTCAAAAAAGTGAACTTGTTTGTATTAGTCATTTAAAAGCAAATTCAAAGTTGTACAAAAAGCTTTCTTTTGTAGGCATCAATACTAAGAAAGCGGAAAACAAACACCTGCATTGTGCATTTGCATCTTGATAGTTTGCATGTTTGGTTTAGGAAAAGTGCATTAGAGTGTGTTGATTGCTCTTTGAGAAAAGATGGTGTCTTTCTTTTCCCTTAGTAGCTAGGATTTTCAAAGTTGAAAAGATATAAAGCTTGCTTATCATCTTTAGACTGCATTTAGGAATTGTATCATACATCTCGTGGTGAACCTTGAAAGGCAAACTTCTAAAAAGATCAACCTAAAATAAATTGAATGAACTTAACAACGCTTTGCAACATAACGCACAACATAGAGATCTAGGCTAGAGACGTGTTCCGGCGTCGTAAAGCCTGGTGACTGTCGATCTCGTGGATGGTGGGTGATTCCTCCTGAGGAACGATAGCGCCAGTACGGATTGTGCTCCCACGTACCGTCGCGTATATATTGGGAGACCCCTATAGGCATAAAACCTTTATCCTTAGGAAGCCGTGTCAGCCGCCCTACTGATCGCAATGCACTGAACACAGCATTCAGGAAGATCGACCGCCCGTACCCTAAAAAGTATTCTGCGGTTTTGCGAAAAGTTTGGCACACCCTCTGCCTAGAACTCCAGAGCAGTTCCTTTTGGCCTTTTTCAGACTCTATAACGGAAAAAGTCCATCCGAGCATTTGTCACTTCGGGCTCGTTAAAACATCGAAGGAGACTAGAGTCATCTTTAGCTTTTTCTCGACTCTTTAAAAGTGAAAAAGCAAGTTGTGTCTTAAGCGTCGTTAAAATTTATTTTAAACGGAACAATCACCCTTTATCCCTGCGTTGATCTTTAGGTTGAAAAAATGGAGCACACCAACCAAGGAATTCCCCTTAGTGGAAATCCTAGTCCCTTCTCCTCTTGGGGAGATGTTGGTGCTCCCCATATGGCCACATTGTCGCTTCCAGGATTGACAATTGGCCTGCCGGTCTGGCTCTTTTCAACCAATGTCGTTCAAACCACCACTATTCCTAAACAGTCGAGTCAACAGTTAGACCAGACTAGAGTTGCCAACCATCCTTCTACTTCATTTAACTCTTCCTCTCCTCCTTCCTCTTCGCTTGACGGAACTGGTAAAACAAAAAACCAAGTTCCTAAGGAGAAGAAGGAAAAGAAGAAGAAGGAGCCAAAAGCGACTGGGGGCAAACAAGTGTCGTCTGAAAAAAATCCACACACAGCACTGATAAGGCCTAAATCGCCATGTGTCATATGCAAGGGAGACCACTTCCACAGAGATTGTCCCTACATCCCTCAGATACTAAGGGACTGGTCTCCCCGTTTGCACAATTCGGTAGCATCAATCTCTGATAACCATGTTGACTGCTCACCGTCAACTAGTGAAAGTGAAGCCACAGGATAGAGAGGGAAAGCTAGATTTCCCTGCAAACTGTGTGAAGGCGACCACGCCATCCACCATTGTCCCTTCTTAGACGAGGCTAAAAGAGTTCTGGAAGATCGCCCAACTTTACGAGCGCAACTTCCTCCTCGATATCAAAAACTCCTGCCAAGTCCTTCACTAGTTGAGAACCCGGCTGGCCCGCCCAGGTGGTCAGCCGAAGCACCTATCATTGAAGATGAACCGTTTGGATCCATGCCTGACGAAAGTCAAAAGGTTGAGGTGGCAGTTGACCCGGTTTTGCCTTCAGAGGCTCTATCTTCGAATGATACCATCACAGAGGAGAATAAAGACGACACCGTCCAAATTCCCTTCATCAACACAGACTCCGACGAACAAGGGGGCAATTTGCCCATTCCTTTATCGCAGGAAGGAACTTCGTCAGAGTCATATCCGGCCGTCTATTCGGTCCCACCACCAAGCGACCTAGTTGTCTCGTTCGACTGGAACCAACTAGGCAGACCCCGGTTGCCAGCAATCATACCATTCAAAATTATCATTCAAATATACAGAATGGTAATGGCTGGCACTATCATTGATGAGGGGGCATCTGTGAGTATCCTTTCCTCTATTGCTTGGAAAGCGCTTGGTTCGCCATCGCTTTTGCCTGAAATGAGAAATCTATCAGGCTTTGATAAAGGAACCAGTCGACCTTTAGGGATCCTCCCCAATGTGCCCATAACATTGAAAGGGAAGACCGTTCAAATGAACGTGATGGTCGTTCAAGGACCCTTGGATTATAACCTACTCCTTGGACGAGACTATATATATTGCATGGGGGCCCTCGTCTCCTCACTCTTTAGAGTAATGTGTTTTCCGCACGAAGGAAGAGTGGTCAAGCTCGTGGACCAACTTTCATTTCCCAGATCACGCATCGCAAATAGTCATATACCATCCCTAAATGGTCTCTTCACGCAAGAAGTGTCTCAACCCACGGTCCGTCCTCCTGATGAGCGCGAGTAATCCGAGAAGATATGACTGGAACCCAGGGGGCATGTGTGCTGGTCTGCTTTGGCAGGAAAACTTTGGGTATAGAGTAGGTTTCCGCGGGAGAATATGACTAGTCTGTACCCCGTCCGTCTAGGAAGAGGGTTATTCTAGAATAAGATTCTTTTGTCAAAGTTATGTAAGTTGGCGGGCTACGTCGCTCACCTTTGTCTACTTTGGTAGACATTGCCGAGGAAGTGTTTTGTTTGAAAGATTAACGAGACAATCTTTAGGTAACCTGAAAGAGGTAGGCCTCTCTCGGTGAAACGAAAGTTTTGACGGAAATGAAGTAGGGGTAACCTTGAAATCATACTTTATACCTGGGGGCATGCAAACCTTTTGGAGTGTAAGCAAAGAACGGTTATTTACCTATTTTTTAGGTTAGCCGTTTCCTAACTTGCATAAAGAAAGGATGCGGGGCATAGCTTTGTGAGATGAAGCTCCATAAAAAATAGAATCTCAATGAGACACTCTTATCATATGACTGGTATAATCGAGCAGTTTTAGCACACAGTTCATGCTCGTTAAAAAATAAACGCAAGATCCGAGCAGTTTTAACACGGACTTCATGCTCGTTAAAGAATAAACATAAGCAATGAGCAAGTGTTTCCACCAGCGTTTAAGCTCATTTTAAAATAAAAAATGAACCTTCCCGGTAAATAACCGCTGTGAATGTAATATCATCAGCCATTAAAGCCTTGCTCTGTTTGCCCGTCACCTCCACTTTTCATTTGGCCGATCGTTCACCTCCATATGATTGTTTACCCATTTTGAGGAATAGCTGCGAAGAGTGATTACACCTAGCCATCCTTGTGACACTGCCGTGATTGGAAAATTCCAACCTGTACCTGGAATCAGCTGCTAACCCTGTTTATCACCTCTTCCTCAAAAGACGATTCTTCTTTAAGCTCTTTTCAACTGACTCGTAAAATATGAAAAGATTGTCGAGTCCTTGGCCTTCCAGCTCGTCAAAGGGACAGGAAGTGCTATCCCTCCTCTAGATTTTAATCTTTTTGGACCTGAGGGATTATTGCACAAAAAGATCGAGCGCTTGTTTTATTTGGCTCGTTAAAACTATCGAAAACTCATCCCTTCTGTATTGTTTTATACTTTTTCGGACCTAATGGATTAGATGATGAAAAAGGACTTTTGGAGTTAACTTTATGTACCTTTTCAGACTCTCTAAATATGAAAAGGACCGAGTTATCCTTGTCGTTAGACTCGTTAAAATCATTAAATAGCGACAAACTTGTCTTTAGACGAGAACGAGTTTCACTATCGCTAGGCTCGTTAAAACATAGCGATGGGCTTGCCCGAAGGGTAGGTTATAGAACAAGCATATGTTATCCTCCTCAAGCTTGACAAAAATAAAGAGGTACTGGTCAGCAATGACTGGGGAAAAATTGGGAGAAACTAAAGAAAACTTTGATGGTAGCAAGTCGCTCTTGAACATGACACTTTTCCTCCGTACCACAATCGGGTTGGGTTGTTTCATTCACCGATCATATCCATGGTCTCGCCATACCATCCATATTTGGGGTAATGCTACCGATCCATCGCATCAGTGTTGCCACATGTTCAAGAGAAGTCGTTCAGAAAAGTCAACCGTGTCTCATCCACTGCCATACATTATCCTTCATCCTTTCATGACCACCACCCTGAATCATATGTCACAGATCGTTTTCACCTCCATTAAAATCATTAGCTCCGTTCCATGTCACTGATGTGGGATTCATTAAGGCCCTCCTTTGACGGATCGCTTCTTGTTGACATCAGCTCATTATCCAAGAAGTTGATCTAGGAACAACCCCTTCAGTACTTTGAATCTTGCATGCCTCAATGGCAAGTTTCTCACTTCCGGCGACAGGTATACATCAATGACCTTCGATCGAAAGATTTTGCGTGGTGTTCGACGCCAAGTCCTTTATTCACACCACGTGAATTGTACTGCAGTACCTTGAGGGTCATTATCATTATCGGTGATTCCTCTCGCGCTTGTTAACGGTTTACATCATCGACCGGTAATCAAGAGATGTCTTTCCATGTTCGACTCCAGAACATTTCTCACATGGATTGACTTGTACTTAGAGTGAAGATCGAACGAGTTTGAAGACCCCGGATCTAGCTTCACCCATCCGGGCTGCGATATATATTCAGGAAAGATAAATAAATTGACATGTACATCATTGCAGCAGATAATCATCCTACTCAAAGGATGATAATTTCATCAAAATTATCAGTCTACCATCAGACGATTGTCTGTTCTATGTACAGAAAAATGAATTTATAAAGCTGAGCATGGGAATGCCCGCCTCAGCTAGATCATGAAAGCAGTATGAAAAATAATGTATTGTATTGTATCTTATTACAGGTCCCCTCCCAGCATTGGATGAACTTCGGATCCCCCTGATAAAGCATTTCACCCGATAAACAGCCTCATACTTTAGGGGGAAACTGTTATAGACATTTTTGTGCCTTACAGCATTAAGCATGAAATGTCCATAATCTAAGGGATCCAAAGTCCCTAAACATGTTGTTCCTACCCCTAGAGGAACAAGGCTAACAAACCACAGCAATTCACAGAAGTTCTCCACCAGAAACTGCTCAAAAACAAGTCAATTCAGGATCATTTCAGTGGCTACACTAGCTGTTTGCGCTGAATGTCAAAGCCAACATTGGCTACCTGCGTTGAATGTCAAAGGGAACACTGGCTACCTGCGCTGAATGAGAGTGGACATGTGGCAAGCTCATTTCTCAAGGTGTCAAAACCCAGGAAGCTTCCAAAATGACACTTGCCTCAGGGAATTCGACTGGTGATGAGTAAGAGGTTCCAAATCTCCAAGTGGAAGCAAAAACCTCCAAGTGGAATCAAGAACTGACAGAGGGAGAGGACACTAGTCAGATCTCAAGCTGACTCATCCTCTCTCGAAACATCTATATATGGATCTCTCCTCCATGAGATCTGGAGGCTGGAATTTTGTTATTGCAAAGAATTGCTGTTGGTTTGAGATTGGAATCATTGGGTGCTTAATGCTTTGAAGGGGGTGAAGATAGGAATTCCATTTGCTGGGAAGGAGATGCTGGATTGGAGCCCTCTGGGTTGTATCTCTTCCTGAACCTTGTTATTCATCAAGAAAGCTATCTTGGTTTCTCCTATATGCTGATGTGTCTTTGATGTATGATTGCATTAGTGTATTTGGTTCATTTCTAATCCTGAACTAGTTATGAATGTGAATATCTGTCTTTGTGTAGTGTTCTTCTCTTGTCGCAAGTAGCTGTTCTCTTGTGATCTTGCAGGAATCTGTTGAAGCTGGGCTAGGGAGAAGGCAAGTAGCTGTTCTCTTGTGATCTCGTATGAACCCGTTGAAGCTGGGCGAGCAAGAAGGAAAGTAGCTGTGAACACCCAAAGAGAAGAGAGACCGGATGGAGGGACAAACAGAAGACACCGATTAGTCCATCCATCTCTCTTCATTCTTAATTCATAAAGGAAGAATACTAGAATAGCTGTCTCTGTTTGTTGCTAAGGCACTGTCACACCTTAGGTGGATAGGATCGTCCTACATAGGCATTTTTCCCCACAACATGGAAGGCCAAAAATATTAGAAGACAGAGGGAGATTATTATTAGGGGGAGGATGTTAGTATTTTTTCCATTGATTTCAAAGTGGGTGCAGTATTGTTGATCAAACAAAATATGGTAAAGACATTATACAAATAGGGAGAAGGGCCTTAAGAAAAACATAGAAAATATCATCAATGAAGAAAATTACAATGATTCACTTGATCATTAGCGAATCATTGGTGCTAATCTTTTCTTTTGATCTTGGCGTTGCCATCAATTCTAAAGGGGCAGATTGTTGGAAATATGTTTTCATTGATGAAAATGGAAAAGGTATATCTAATGGAAAATATAGGAAAAGAAAAATCTTGATGGCAAAGGAAAACCATGTTAATGTCAAAGCTATGGAAACTATAAATGCATTAGTAATTTCATCTCATATGTAGGTCAAACCCACCTAGAAGGAAAGAGCTTGGAAAGGGGTTTCTAGTTGTATGAAAGTTATAAATTGGCCTCCTTGACCAAAAGATATAGTCATTCAAGATATGGTGACCATAAGGAAAAGATAGAATAATTAGAATGTTTTTGGATGATATATTTGGTGGATATCCAAATATGGTTCACGTGCACAACCTAGCCACAAATCATAAGGAAACTGAAAAATAGAGGTTCGTTCTGACCGGGATGGACAACGCGAAAAGAACGGGCATATCTATTGGGCATTGGTGGAGCCAACCTGACAAAGATACCCTGACGGTATGGTTATGGCATAGAAGTCTTAGCTTTTGGATGCAAAAGAGTAGAAAAGTATGCAGTGCAAAAAGAAGTGAAGTAAATTCTCATCAATAAAGGAGGAGCCCACTTGATAGCATGTCCCAGCAGGGAAAGCCCGATGGGTATAAGAAGGAAACATTGTTTAAGGAGCACAAGCTTAAGTGTAAGGAGATAGGCATCAGGAACACGTGGTTTCTTTTAGAAAAACCTATATATGGAACTATTGCCATGCCTTGAGGCGTCAAGAGGTCGTTTCCCATATCGCTAATCATATAGATTAGTAGAATAGATCCACCCTAGGACCTCGTCTCCTAATACCACAAGCCACAATGGATTGGTGTAGAGGTATGAGTTCTTGAATCATGTCGTTCTAGTGGAAAAATAAATAAAATGGTTTGAACCCAGTGGTTTTTGTTAAAAATGCTATTAAATAAATTAGTCACAAAACAAAGGTCTCGAGGACCCTTTCTCTCTCCTCCGACAAGACAAGTGGCAACATACAATTGGATCATATGACACAAGTGATGACATCAACATATGTCAATCAATGGTGGACACGTGGCATACATTTTGGGATTTTTCATGCATCGGAAAGGCATATTTTTTGGTGAAACTTGTCACTAATCACATGCTGACATGTAGCACATATGAAATTAGAGTGATGTCATTTCACTAGTTGGAGTGCAGCATGATGATAATATAGCACAGAAAGAAAGAATCTTGTAGCGAGAGGCGGGACACATTAGCATTGATAAGTTGGCAAAGTGGAAACAAATAGGATGGAGGTCAGGGGAACCCCACAAGACATGTCATTTAGTAGGAATAACCCTGGTGGGTTATAAAAGGGAATACAGGGAATGCGTTGTGACATAGAGGACAAAAACAACCAATCACAAAGTAGGCAAGTGACCCCACATGACAAGGTGTCCCATAAGAGATCACTAGATAGAAGATATTTTGCATAGTTAAGAGAAATGCGTCAAGTTAGAAAGGGCCACACGCTTCACATTTGACCCTTGCTTATTTCATGTAGATATAGACCATTGGCACGAAGCTTAAAATAAATAAATATCAACCCCAATAGGTTAAAACAACTTAGCTCCTAAACGGTGTAGCCAATGCTCATAGAGACTTGATCTTATGGGTGAAAATATGTAAACTTCTAGAGCAAACAGTGATAAAAGACAAAAGTGGTGGAATTCAAAGAATTTGTTTGATAAAATTTTGCAGTGAAATTTAATAGTGGCATGGATGAGTTGACCAATGTTTTTTCATCACGTTGATCTAGCATTAAATTGACAATTCAGTGTCACAGTTGGAAGTTAAAGACTAACACAACATAACTGTAAAGGCATGAACAAGTTGGCAGTAAATTGGGCAGTTAAGCTAAAGTTAATTGCATCTAATAATAAGAGAAACAATACTAAAACTTGTTAAAAAATAAAATTGGAAAACTAAGAAGATAAAGTCAATGTTTGAGTCTCCAACAATACAATTAACATCAGAGAATTGTAGAGCATGATTATAGCATAACTTGTGACCAGAATAAGAGAAAACAAAATTCCATGCAGCAGATCTGAAGTTAACTTAACCAAAGTTCAATCCAAAAATATTGGTCTCGAATCCTTTAAAAGAAACATTTGAGCAGCAAAGTTTTTGTGTTGTGAGAGTAGAGTGTGTGGATCAGCATGTGAATTAGAGGTTGTTGGTTAATCATGATGAAAAATCATGATGTCCATCAAGGGTGAATAATAGTCCAATCTTTGTATCTAAAAGTTGTTTTAGATATGCAAAGAAGTGCATTGCTGATTATTGGTTGGTTCCATTGGTATGTATAGTTGGTGAGTTGATCGATTTGTTCAGTAATGTGAAATTACTGAAGGTGATGGTTTTTTTATCAGCAATCAGAGATTGGTGAAGCTGATTTTATGGTGGCTTTTGTGAGAAATTGTAGTGAGAAAAAATTATTTGTTTATGACATAAGTGGCCTATTGGTTGTAGTTTTAAAATGGATTAAAGGGGGATCATCAAGGTTAGAAAGTGGTAGCTTACATTTTAGACGTATTAGCTTCTTCCAGTGGGTTTTGGTAAATTTTTCAGGGGCAAGAGCCCTTTCGAGTGAGTGTTGGTAAATAAGTAGGGGTAGCAATCCCTTTCAATATTGACTGATTAAAAAGTAGGGAAGGAGTACCCTTCAATAGAGAATGATAAACGAGTAGGGGAAGTAGTCCCTTTGAGTAAAGATTGATAAATGACCATCGATAGAATTTCTTTTCAGAAGTAGTAGCTCGTGGGGAAATGATGTAATCAAGTTGAAGCTTGTAACAAATTGAAGATTGGTGTCTTGTGTATATGTTTCTCATGTCCTTGATGATGATTATGTTATCATTTAGTTTTTTTTTTTTATCCACGAAAATTTCCTAAAGTGATTGAAACATATAATCTGTGAAAATTTTTATGATTTGGCCACACTACTTATTCACCGCCCCCACCCCCCGCCCCGGCTTCAGTAGTGTCTTAGTTTCCATTTTTTATAACATAAATATTCTATGGACAAGAATAAGACATCTTTTCATAAAATACTCCAACAGACATATCTTTGGAAAAGCTAATTCAAATGCAAAACAAGACTATATATACTTCAATCATCAATTATAAACTAATTATATCAAAGGAGAAAAAACAGAAACTTTTCTCAAAAAGATAGTCAAATAAAACCAGACCAAAAATTTTGACCTATAGGAGAATGGTAACAAACCCAAAAACAAAATTAATCATTATATTGACAATTTCACAATGGAAATCTTACAAAAATTTTAATTTTTAAGAGATATGAAAGTATCTAATGCAATTTTTTGTGATGAACACAGATGGTCATAGCTTGTAAAACAGCAAAATGTGATGTCAACACATTTTTTTAATTTTTAGGGATAGATTGTGTTGATGGTGTTGGACCCGCCAACATGTCAGGAGATCTCCCCAGTAAGAAGTCCAAACTAGAGTTCAGACCGTTTGGTGTAGGAGTTCGAGCAGTGGGTCGTAGGGTATCGCCTTGACCACAGTTTTGTGTAGAGGAAAGTAAGATGTCCTTGTTGATAGCAAGGGTCTGATATATCCATCAAAGTCAAGGAAGGTGCATGAGCGGTTCTAACACACACACGGTGAGGTGAGTGTGCCCCTTCGAAACCTATGAAAGCACAAAGTTAAGAAGGGAACACATAAGCAAAGATGCATCACAAGCTAGAAGGCAAATAAGATAGCAATCTAATGTGATGGTTAAACCAACAACACATTTAAGTAAGATTCATACATACATACATACATATAAAGGAAATACATACATGCGTGTGTAAGAAAACATATACATATATCATTTACAATAAATAATATAGTTGAAATACAATATGACATATGCATGAAACGTGTTGGCTCTGTTGTATTAAGAACTGAAAATTCTAGTCATACAATACAACCATGACCAACCACTAGTTTTGACAGAAAAATGTTACAGTCACTACTCCCTGCTCCTCCAAAGAGATATACTAGCTCTGCAATATGGAGAAGCCAAGGCTCATTACAATACTGTACAAGCTTTCTCTAAGATACTCCTATCAGAAACTTGGCTAACCAAAAGCCCTTACAATGAGTTATGAGTGACTATATATAACAAAGTGTGGCATGGCCCTTGAAATTTCCCTTTGTGACTGTTCACCTACCCTCATGACTCTTCAACTACTCTATGATTGCTACATTCAACTATTGACACTTGAACTTCCACTTGACAAGATGTTACATACAATATGCAGATGTACCATGTGAGACAAAATAGGCTTTAGCAAGCCATATAAGACATCGCTAACACTTGGACCATTGTGGTAAGACCAACTCTTCGAAATCATTGTGATCATCAATGGTGGCGAACTAATGTCAATCATGGTCATCCGTGATGGTTCCTGTGTGGTCAATGGTGGCATACTATTGAAAGTGAACTATTGCCTCCGTTGCATCCGAGTACACTAATATGGCCCCTCTGAACAACTCGTTTGATAACATGCACATCATCATCTTGAGTGTGGTTGGACCAGCAACATACTGATGCATAGTGTCTATGCTAGTATCCAAGTGTGTGTGGGTAACCATGCACATCAACTTGTTGAAGTACATGTTCATCTCCAGTCAGACTTGCTTCTTGTCTTCACCTCGATGAGTTTTCCAAATGGGTGGGATTGTATGCATCCACAGAATGACATCCATGCTCATGAATACCCTTGCATGTGATCAACAACACTGCTCACCTTGTCTACTCCATGTCAGGTTTTGAATGGATCTATAACTTGTACGGGTGCAGTTTCATCAGTCTGTCCATGTTATGCCTCCTGTTGTACCTACAACTCCTTCTCTCATCTATGAGGCTCTTTTTATTCTTTCGCGTGATCCTCTTGTTGTGACGTTGCCTTATAGCCTCAGCCTTCAAATTTGATTTCATCACAAGTGGATCTACTTGAACTTGCAACTTTGCTCCGCCTCTACACTTTCAACAACCTTCCTCTTGCATGTGTCGCATGTAGGTGTGCTACCTTCTGCTGATTGTGATGTCATTCCCATTTCATATTGATATCCTTGTCCATGAACAACTTGACCTCTTCATAGATAGGCAAGTTCATAGAAACTTGATCGATTGCATCCCCAGTTGTGCTCTAAACGGTGCCATCATCTTTGCTCTCTTGGAAGTCATTGTACCTGTGCTACTAAGAGGAAAACGAACACCTATGATACCTCGAGACATAGAAACACTGATGAAAAGCAATTTTTCAATCAAAAACAAAAACAAACTCAAGGACTCCCATGCAACATACCTGTGCGATTGGCTGTGAAGATTGCGCAATTTTCACAAGGAGGCTGGCAGATTGGCAGCCAAAACCGCACAAGTCATATTTTGGGTTGTCGGGGCTGACTGACTACTAGAACTATGCAATTCACAGTCTATTTGGGCCTACTAAGGACTGAAACTGTGCAATGCACAATTTCAGTAAGTACTGACATGCAACTAGAAAACTGCATTGTGTAGTTTCTAGGGCTAGTAGGTCATCCCCTCCAAGAATTGTGCAATGCAAGCTTGGAGGTCAGTGTTGGGAAAGACTTGGATAATTTTTGGAGGGAGGGTAGAGCCTTCCCTTCTAAAAATGCATAGTGATAGCCGGGCAAGGCACGGTCCAGGCCAAGGTAGGCCAGACCGGCTAACGAGTGATTGAAAACATAAGAAGTCTAAATGCATGATGAGATGAGTGGAAACAAGAGTGAATGATGATACATGGGAACAACAAGTGCAGGATTTAGATAACAGGAAAGCATGCATGTGTGTGAAGTGAGTCGATGCTACGGTGACCATCCGTGCAAAAATAGTGTCATTCATGCGACAATAGTGAGATGTGAATGAAAACTAAAATGGTGCTTCTACAAGCTAACATACGTCAAACGACAGCAAGCACTCATTGAAATCAACCATACAACAATATCACAAAGAGAAACACAAAAAGCAACAAAAACATTGTGCAAGACATGAAAAGAGGGCTTACCTCAAAACAAATGAGGTGAATGTGATGATGACTACTAGATGCAATGCGTAATGTCAAAGCTACAAGGTTGATGAGAGGAATGAGATTTGTAGCGTCTCATTGATGATTTTTGATAAAATTGAGGTTGTGACGTGCATGACACAAATCTAGGAAAAGTGAAACTTGGCAGGAGGTTTTTGAAATGATCCTTGAATGTAACCTCCAACTCCTAAAAATAGATTCCTGAATCAAGGGATGCCTTTGCACGATGCGTTGAGAAACAGAGTCCATGCATGCAAATAAATTTTGTTCAGTCATGGAGGCAACCGATCAACCCAAAGACACATGCATTGGTCTGCAAGCTTGGGATGAAAATATGCGCAGTTTCTGGGTTGAGCAGAGATGGCTGTCCCAGAGGGATTACACAATTTCTAGGAGGAACATGTGATTATCTCCCAATATTGCGAAATTTCTGGGCTGGGAAACTATGCTGCGTCAGATTGCCCAATTTTCTCAAGGAAGCTTGTTTGACTACATTGCGCAATTTCTGAGCCTAACAGGCTACCTAACTTATTTGAAAAATTTATGCTAGTTGTTGGGCTAGTTGTCCTAAAGGGATTATGCAATTTGTAGGAGCAACAAGTGACTGCTACCCAGAATTTCACAATTTCTATGCTGAGCAGATGTCATGGGATGAGTTGCACAGTTTTTTAAAGGAACACTATCAAGAAGAATTGCACAATTTTGGAGCCCAGATGGTTGTCCAACTGGGTTTGTGTAATTTCTGGAGGGAAGGCTGGTTCCCATCCAGAATTGCACAATTCCTAGAGGGAGCTACTCAACTAGAAACTAATACTAAGTCCTAAAGTAGCTTGTGAAGGAGGTGGAATACACTTACATGCTCATGCTGACTAGACCTATGAAAAAACTGAAGTTGCTTTTCTCGATAGTGCAAGACATGCTGCTGAGGATGGTTGGTAGGGAGGCTTCAAAATGAAGCTAAAGCAAAAATTTTTACGGTAGTTGTAGCCGCTACAACACTTGCAGACACATTGGTACAACTCCAACTCTTTGAATGGACCTTGTTCGTGAAAAGAAAGTATAACAACTCCGGAAGTATTGTTTAGTTCTTTGTTCGTCTTGGTTTCCACACTTGCTTGATTATAAGATGTAGCATCTATCAAACCCTTGGTTGGTCAACACACATTCCAAGCCAAGCCAACAAAGCTGTTTTTATTTTGGATGAGGGGTTTATTGTTGCATAATCCTTATGCCCATCAGATTTTAAGCTTTCATCTCTAGCGCTGCTGCACTACCAACAGGTGTGGACAGTACCCCCATGTAGTCTCGTAGGAACACAAGCATCACTCCACTATGAGCGAGCCTGGTCAATAGCTCGACAGAGTTACTTGTATCACCTCTCTGTGTAGGAAGCCTTTCTCTCCTTTCACCCTATTCATTTTTCATTTTTTCAAACATTTTCCACTTTTTCAATTTTTCATTTTTTCATAACTGTGCATAGCACTTATTCGTTTTAGAGGTAGAAGATGGATCCTGACTTTTTGAGATCATAAGAGGTTGTCCCTTCATAGAAGTAGTTTGTATATACCTCTTACGTTCTTGTTAAGGTTTTCCCCCTCACCTTACTCTAGTTGACTGACCTGACAAGGATTAACCTAAAAACAATCAACTAGAGTAGGTGATACTGGTTCACGCGCAAGCATTGTGTTTTCACTAGGGTCCACTTCAAACAGTACGTATTTTCCATTGGTGTATCATGGAATGAGGATACAAATTTCTTACATAAGAGGCATGATGACAGAGAACCAAGTATTGATAGTTGTACAAGTCCTATTATACTTCATGTAGCATGTTTCAAGAGTCACACACGGTCCATGCGAAACTAACCTACAGATATGGACAAGAAAACAAGCCTGAACACCAAGTAAAAAACAGAAGAAAATGCAGAAGAAAAGTGAGTAAGTAAACAAACAAACAAGCAAGAAAACACACAAAGAAAGAAGCAAACATGCATGCAAGAAAATAACTCAAGAACAAACAGTACTCCTACTCCTAAGCTAACAGTGCATGGGTCATATCACGTGAAGTGATACTTCCAATGTAGCCACCAATGCATTGGTCGACCCATCTTGGTGAGGACATGGTTTACGAACATCGCAGTTACCCAAACCAGCAAGCATGAAAGATATACTGATGAAGATAGACACAATATGATCTTACAAGCATCCATAGAACAAAAATGAGTGAAAGCGCATGAAATGCAGTATGTGGACTTGCCATGGTGTTGTGCTACACTGCATGCAAATGTTGAGTGTATGCTTCCTCTTGATTGTGACATGCAAGCAAACGTGAGAAAGATAGACCACTTGTGTTGTGCAACTATGATTGTTGTGTAAGATTCCTCCAATGCATGACTGATGGGATCGTGTAGTTTGAGTGGAGGAAGTGAAATATAAGTGTTATATTGATCTTGAATGCAAAGTAGAGAGTGATGATGAGCCTTTTGTGTTTCCAAAATTTCTTGATCAAAAGAGAAATCAACCTTAGCACAACGAGGGCCTGACATAACCATCAGCTAGGCTTGAAGTACCTCAAGAGTCTAAGGGGTTTTTACTTCATCGACAGATAGATCATCATAGACCAGTGGCTTAGATGGATCAACAATGAGTGTATGAACATCTTGATCAGATGAAGAAGTAGAGAGATCACCACAACCTAGATCACAAAATCCAGGATGCTTGTCAACATCCTCATGATTTGATGAATCATGCAGAGGGGTAGATGAGAACCAAGGATGTTCACCCTCTATGTTTTCAGAAATGACAGATGACATATTGGATGGATTTTTAGAGGAAGGTGTGTCCTCTCCGCAATGTAATGACAAATTGACGTTCGATGTGTCTTGTGAATGATTGGAAGTAGAAACATTCGAAAATGAGTTTTTGTAGGTGAAATCAATAGTGGTAGAATTACAAGGGATATCATGATAGAGCAGGTGAGGCACAGATGGAAGGGAGTCACCTTCACCTCAGATTCTTCTTTATATTCCCAGATGGTGCAGGTTGGCTGCACAACAACAACTCCATCAATAACTTGATCCTTGTTCACAAAAATTGTGGAGTCCGAATTGGAAGAGCATAAGATAGTACAATCCTAAGGATGAATAGAACGTGGGGAAGGAGGTTGAGGGAACGAATCCACATGAGAACCAACAAGTTTTCAAGCTAAATCTACGTATATATCAAGAGCAGGTGTCGTGGGAGGATGTGACAGTTCAACAGATGTGTGCACATGATCTCCCACATCACTCTACATTGGTGGAGATGTTTGATGAGGTGAAGGTGAACAATCAGTTATGAGAGCAATTGTGACTTCTCGTGATTGCGCAACTCCATCACCGAAGTGCGCTGAGCAAGGTTTGGATGATTTCAAGAATTTCATATTTTTAGATATGTAAATAAGATACTCAAATATTCCATCGAGAAATTCCCAATATATTTCATCTTTAGGAAATTGGTATGCAAGATTATAAAGGCACGTGTGAAACTGTTCAACAAATTCATCGGGTGTTTTTCGTAATTACAGAATTTCCTTTTTGAGTGTTTTACGATTAAAGTGATTGAAAGCATGATCTATCTATGTCACCAGATGAGAAAGAGAATGAATATATTTTTTAGGCAGCGTGGCACACCAGTGCATTGGGTGCCCTCAAAGTGTGTAGACGAATAGCATGTAGGTCATGTATTCTTCAAAGATTCCATGTATTTCAAATGAGACTACAACGCTGACCACGTGCCTAACCAAGGCTACATAGCCTCCACCAACATATGTTATATGTGACAAGTTATTTGAGATTTTTTCTGAGATAATGAAGTTGTTACCATAAGACATACACTCTGGAAGAGAAACTATGTAGTTAGTCATGATAGGTATACATAGATTCTAAATAGATGTGAGGACACAGCTTATCATCTAGCCCTCCTTCTAGCACCAAAATCTTTATGGTGTTGGACCCATCAACTTGTTAATGGATCTCCCTTGTAAGAAGTCCCAACTACACCTCTAACCATTTGGTGTAGGACTCGCAATAGTGGATCGTACTGTATCACCTTGATCGTGGGTGCGCGTAGAGGCAACTAAGATGTCCCTATTGGTAGCATGGGTGTGACATATGCAACAAGTCAAGGAAGGTGCTTGAGCAGTTCTAACACATAGAGGGTGAGGTGATTGCACCCCTTGGAAACTTGTGAAAGAATGGAGTTAAGAAGGGAACACACGAGCAAAGGTGCATCACAAATTGGAAGGAAACTAAGATAGAAATCCAAAGTGATGATTAAACCAACAACACATTTTAGTAACATTCATATAAACATACATAGGAAACTGTTGAGGGCCCCGAAATCGGGTCAACAACAAGGGGGATACCCACCGGTCCGAAACCTGGTTGGCGGCTCCTTGCCCGTTTGGTGTAGCGGGTCCGACTGGGGATAATGGGACCAGCTTCCCAATCTAAAGGGTGTGTGTGTGTAGAGTTTGATTATGTTGATTCTGGAAGTACTTTAGAGCTAACTCAAAACTAACTTATAAACTGAATCTATGTTATTATGATCTAATGAGAACAGCACATCTAATCTACGCTAACCCGGGATATCACTCTTCTATCATGCGATCTAAAAAGATTTCGAACAATAACTGGTAATAAAGATCATTCAACTATTATAAGAATATAAATCAATTAAGATGAACCATTCTGCATAAAAAGTTAGGCAAAACAGTTGTGAACAGCATATCGCATAATAAGTCATTCATATGTGAAGCACAAACAAATGATTCCACCGTACAAAAGTGCCAAATGGTAACCCAAACATCCATACATTAACATATAAACAACTAAAACTGCATATCACTTTAAGAATATAAGCAGAAATTCACCAAGAGATAAAAGTACCATTAATGACTGATTTTCACTCACAAACTTCAAGCAATAACGATTCATCTCTACTTACTTCTAACATCTACCAAGAGTACAGAAGTGCAACATCAGTAGTAGACATTAAAATGCAGACATAAATAAATCTCGATCCTTCCATTCATTAAAACCTCCTCTGAGGGTGCAGAAGTGCATGTTCCGAGGACAAGTTTTTGATAAATTTCTGGACCCTTCTCCAATGCAATGAGAAGGGTTAAAATACTACTTCCTAATTCTAATAATAGTATCATTACAAAATTTTAGGATATGGTTTTCAAATGATCGTCCTTTTTCTAATTTAGTTAAAAGGAAAAAACAAAATTCTAAATGAAATCACTTGTGAACTTGGTCTTTGAAGTTGCAAGTGTCTAGCATAGGCTTGAGAAGAGTCGGCTGGCTGATTTCTGCACTGAGCTGGGCTGCAAAAATGGCATCTATGAGAGCTGGCGCTACCTTCTCAGTTGCGTTCGTAATGCACTTCACCGTCATCCATTGGCTGTGCGGTTTAACCAAGTACGTCCAGTAACCTTCCCAATTCAGCCTAGCCAATGCTTGGATTGCTTTCCCTTTTGCTTGCGCTTTCTACCTCCATTCTGTCTCCAGTTGCAACTTGTTTGGTAGGTACCCCGGGGTGGTCTCTGTAATTAAATTGGCCCTGTGTAAATTTTCATTTACACAGTCGATAAGAATGCTTGCCTGTGTCACCACTGTCTCTGCTGCTTGCTCCGCCTGCGTGATTTGTTCGTCCCATTTATTAAAGAGCAGCTCCTTATGATTTTCATTAATCCTGGGTGCCCCTGCTCTTTTCCCTTCCTCATCATCTTGCCAAGTCAGATATTATGTCACCCTCTTGTCGTTCTGATCATAGTCGCTCCGCAATTCCACCACCTGACTGGTGATTTTGTCGCTCAGCTCACAAAAGTGCCTCCACTGTGATATTTTACGTCCCAACTCTTCCTGTTGCTGCAGTAGTTGCTCGTTCAAGCCGATGGACTCTGAAATAAACTCTGCCAGCTTAGGCTCATCTTTATGCATTTCTTGCACCATCTGCAGTTGTTTTTCTTTTTCTTCAAGACTTTTTTGATAGCCTATCTGCATCTGTTGAAAGTCTTCCTGTAGCTTTTCGAGCTGTCTGGAAGCTTCAGTGTTCGCGTTGGCTTGTTGCAACTGTTGTTGTAGCAGTTGTATATGATTTTCTTGTTCCTTTAAAAGTTGCTGAACTTCAGAGGCCTTGTCAATAGTTGCAGAAGCATATGCTCCTGCAATCTGAGACAACTTCGTGAGATTTTCGGTCGGATTATTATTTGGGTCTTTCCACAAGACGTCCAAATGTTCAGCATTTTGAGACAGTGTATTCTCAAGCTTTCTCTTCTTTCTCTATCTCCTTACAACTTCTTTGTGTTGGGGACTATAGAATACATCCAGTGGGGGAATTTCTTCTACGTTAAGTAGAAGTTCTGAGGTTGGAGTGATAGGAAGGTGTTCAGCTTCTGTGGCGCTACTGACCATGGTCGAAACGACTTCTTGCACCACCTGTGTATTATTCACAGGTGTTTTCGGGACTTGCCCTTCAAGATTGATCAATTCATTGAAGGTTTCCCACTCTTTATCTAGCTCTGTCGTGACAAGTGGTGCTTCGATGACAGGAGGGGGGACATCTCTTGGTGGTGAGGCGATAACTTGCTACTGAGACATTGTACTCGACTGAGTTGTGTCTTTGGTTGTTTCTTCGTTTTTTCCTAGTTCGTGACCAGACTCTTCAGGATGCTATGATACTTCTCGTGCGGCGTTGGACTTAGATCTGGAAGTGCTGGAGTTTTCACTGAGGCTGATGCTCAGAGTCGATTCTCTAGTAGGTATTCGCAACCTCTCTAGTGGAATACTAGCCAGCCTTCTTTCTCTGTATAACATGAATTTTTGGAGGTCACCTGAAGATAACCTCGACTGAGCTTCCCGCAAAATTTCTTTGAGCGAGCTCTTACTCTGAAAGAGATCATCAAACAGATCTTTCTTTCCAAAGAACACTCTTATCTTGACGTTCGTTGTGAATTCTTGGGCCACATCATTTGGGTCGAATGGCCTCGCTGGGAACTTAAATAATTGAAGACACATCATATTCTCCACCTCGCCAAAAGCGTGTCCTACATCGAACAAAGAGAAGGCCCCACAAGTGATGGGAAATTGAGGCCAAATGGCCTTCTTCTTGTCCTTTAGGTCCTTGGTCAAGCCGCCTTCAGAACAGGTTTGATAAGCGATTTCCCGGGCCAAAAGTTTATCAGGGATATATAGGGGTAGGACATGCGGAGGTACAGTGCTTCCAAAAACTCTAATGTAAGTAAACCATTCTTCCCCAAACCATCTTGCGACGGGGATGATGTCAATTTGGGCCTCGGGGGAGCACCTTGGGGGGTCCTTATCGTATATCATTCTATATAGGGGCAAAATAACCCCATGGAAAATCTGGTAAAAATGAGGGGAAAACTGGGAATCCCATAAGATCTTATGATAAACATGGATGGGCAATGGGTCTTGGGTAGTCCATTTCCAACCCATAGCAGGAAAATTAGATACAAGACAAACAGAATCCATAATATAGGCAGACAGATAAAAAGGAGGATACACCCTTTGAGAGAAGGATCTCTTAGACCGGTAATTGAGAACAGTCGTGTATAGAATATCTGAAAGTATTTTGGCCCAATCTAGGATGTCGGCGCTAGTGGCAGCATCAATTAATGGCAGCCATTCAGATGAAAACTTGTTGATATCAGGCATACCAAATAACCTACAGAGCATGGTTGCAGCAAAACAATATGGAGAGGTAAGGGAACCAGTGCTGTACATACCGTTTTATCCTTTTTTAACAGCTCGTCTCTTCTAGACCATTCTTTAGTGGTGTCTGATAGATCTGGATTCTCTTCCGCGAACTTCTTAACAAATTGTGCATTATAGGTCGCTTGCAGTTCAGGAAGATGATACATAAGCTTCAGATCTTGGGCAGCAAACGATCCCACGAGCCCATGTCCATGAACTTTGAATTGTCTGCCCTTCAATTCTGCATCGTCCAATATCCACTTGATCATATCTGTGTATGGTAGAATTTTGGGTCATGACGCTATTCTGTGAAGGAATGAACATGCTAGGTCCTCCAAGGACGCCTACAAAGAGCGTGGTGCGCCTGCGACATCAGTCACCTTCATTATTCTAGGCTTTTCTTCCTCTAGCAGCCTATACATGCCTTCCCATGTTGTTATCCCTGTGTCTTTGTTGCAGGCTATGTCTGTGTACAGGGGCGCCATCTCCTTGGTCTTTTCCCTCACTTCGGAGCTTTGAGCTCTATTTTTCTTTCCCATTTCTCTTTGCATTTCTGTCTGAGATGTCTTAGCATTTTGTTCCTGCAGATTACGAGTGAAATGGAAATGACTGATCCAGAAAGGTGATGGGAGAGTTTTAAATGCAAGAGATAAAACAAATATGCCACCTTACGTGAAGTAAATCTCTACCAAGGCACGCGTCTTTAATCCATTTAATAACTGACAACTAATTCATTTACTATCATTAAAAGCGCAAGATTTCAGGTCAGATTATAGTAAGTGGCTTTTCTTTGAATGGCGCGCCCGAAGGATTCGTACTAAGGTGATTTATGATTTTCTGATGTACCCTCTCATGTTGTGCAATCGCAAATCGCACCGTCACAAATCTCATGATCGTAAATCGCATGGATGTGGCATCGCAGCGATCGCAATATCGCAGATCGCAGGAATTTGATGTTCACCAAATCTTGCCTGGCTCATTTCTGTGATATGCGATCTAGCGATCGGCGTTATCGCAGATCAGCGAATCTTTAAGTTTTTTCTTTATGAGCGTTACCAATTTGCGATGCGATGTCATTATTAACAGGAGGATGTTGCGCATAAAAAGGGAAATGAAGGTGTTTCCTATCCTTTTGCAACGCGACCTTCAAGGTTTTCTCTTTTATCATAGACTTAGGCTTTAAAATATCCAAGAGGCTTTTTCTAAGCATATGATTGTGACTTCAAAAAGAAACTCTTGCTTTTCCTAAAAAATTAACTAAGGGTCCCCATTCATTCAGTATCATGGCTGATACTTAATTGAATAAGGGGGGGTGTTGCTGGCCACAACAATTGGCGATTCACCTGGGAGAACCAGTTATCTCTGCTTTTATATTGACGCTTTGAAACTCCTGAAAAATTTTTCTTAAAGAAAAACTTGAACTTTATTATAAAAAGATAAAGCAAATGATACTTCAAACTGTCAATGATGTTTCGTTTCAACCTCTTTCTATTTCAATTACTTGCATCTTCAGCTTGTGCTTTGCATTTAAATCAGTCATTACTTGGTCTTGTAAAACATAAAATAAAGTCTTCTCTATGTATCAGCTCTTTTTAAATATGCTCCTTTGTCGCAGGTAGAGCCTCTGCTGCCAGCAGGTGTCCATAGCCTCGACAAGGTTACCTATTACCCAGCAATGATCCTTTATCCTGCTTAAGGTTATTTACAACCTTTTAAGAGAAAATCCTTTTTTGACACTTTTTCCTTTTTATTCTCTAAAGAACAATGTCTTGGTTTGGTGGCCAAATTATGACACAGTCATTCACTTGATTTACACTTTTGCTGAACAAGATGGCTCGTGATGAGACCCCTTGCCTTTTGATTGCAACAATCTTGAGTCATTGCCCTGTTTTGGTAGACAGTTTTGGCAAAGTCAGCAAGTTATAATATCTGTGATCATGATAAGCTGGCTCGTGATGAGACCTCTCATTATTTGAGATATAGTGTCTTTTTAGATTATTCCTCTGAATGCTGTGTTTTCCTTTACCAGGGAGGAAGTCAAATTTTCTTTCCTTAAGAAAGTTCTGGACGACAATGATAGGGCTGTTTTTGGTAATGGCTGCTTTCACAGAGAATTTTTATTTTAATATTGATACCTTTCATTGTGCTGACCTAAAACAAATCCTTCACTGAGATAGCTTTCTTTAAATTTTTTGGCAGTTGAAACTATCATCATATCTGGGTTAAAGTTCTATTGATAATAAAGATCAAATTCCCAAAAGATTTGTTGTTTATAGAAGCAGAAGTTCAAAATCTTTAATAGAGACAAGGTGTCTTTAGTAAATGTCAAATGTCGTTTAACCAAAACAAACATTATTATGAGAGGCAAACATTCCCTAGGGTCATGTAGAGAATATGAATAACTTTGCCTATCGATTTATTAAAAGCAAACCTAATAACCTAGCTAAATTACTCCTACTCCTATTCTAACTATATACAGGAAATAACTATGTGAAATGATATTTCCAATGGAACCATCTATTCATTATTATTCCTAGCCGTATGAATCTTCCAAGCATGAGTAAAAAGAACCAAACTTTCCTTGGATCATAAATATTGGCTGTGGAATAAGAACATACAACCTCAATTGGAATTCTGTCTGATTTTCCTTTCTAATGAGAGCTTTTTTCCAACTGGATACCTATTGGATCATAAAAATTAGGATGAATTTCCGCTATGAATTGATGATCTCTCAATAGGAAGGATAACAAGTCAAATTGTGAAAATGGTTTTTTAGTTTCAATGGCCTGTAACCTGTTGTTTGTTAATGCTGAGTTTTTAGCGATTTCGTTTGAAATGAAAGTTCTCATATATAAATCGCTAAAACATAATCTATCAAAATTTTGAAAATTTAAAAAAAAATCTGATTTTGTACAAAATGAGTGCAAGTGAGAAAGAAATGATTGGGTATTTATACAAATAGTGTTACATCACAACTGGGATTTACTTGTAACATCTTGCTCCTCACAAGAACTGGCCAGGTTTTGTGAATCAGGAACTAAGTTATGATTGCAAACAGGGATGGAGCTTTCCTCATGATATGAATCATAGATCGGGGTATTGTCTTGGATAGTAAAATTATTCAAATGAGCTTTTACTTTGAGATGAGGGTCGGCTGATATGATTTCTGATTTAAGATGTTCCTTAATATCTGACCCTAGTTGAGTTACTTGAGATAACTCAACAACATCATCTTTGTCAAAGTAACTATCGCAAAAGACTCTACAGATTTCCCTAGGTTCGTCTTTTTCATTATATATTTTCAGACAAGGGAGGTCAGGAAGCTCTTGTTTGACATTGATCAAAGGTTGTGCTAAAGCGGTCTCTTTATCTTGAAAACCTAATGATGCGTCGTATGAATAACCCTCTGTGTTTTTTGAGATATGCTTGATATTGAGAGGGGAAAAATTGTCATCACTAAAAACATCGGGATAAAGAGAAAAATGTGAATCTGGAATAATGCATTTAAAAACATCATGAAAAAAATTTTGTTCATCATATTCATCATAGACATCGGGCTTTAGATCATACCTTTGTGCGCTGATACTTTCTGAAAGAGAAACAGTTGGTTGATCTAACCTTGGCATCGGCATTCGTTGATTTGAAATGATATTGTCTGACTTTATGTCAAAGTCATCCTCTGGTTCCAAGGTAGTTTCCCTTTCAGCATTTTCGTCTTTATTTTCTAGTATTAGAGCATGCATGACTCCTAGGCTTTGCAGATTTTCTTCATTATGGATGATTTGTGTATTTGACTTGAAATTCTCATCTATATTAGAAGAAAACGAAACAAAGCTCGAGCTAATTTCTGCTTGGTCAGATACAGGAGGTAGGAAATACTCATCATAATCTGAAGATTCTTCATCTGTGAGCTCATCCTCGAGATCACACTGTAGACATTTAAGATGAAATCGCATATTGAAATCCCTTACGGGTTCATCTTGTTTCCGTAGATAATCAATTTCATCATATACCTGGTCGTAGTCATAACAATCAAATTCCAAGATGAAAGTCCTAACGAATTGGTCCCGGTTTTGGATTGATGCAACCGGGAGGGTTCTGCACCATTTTCTAGCTTCCGTTGTGAATGTAAGAGTAAAAATCCTGCACAAAACGCCTTCATCAATTCTCTGAATATCAGAACTCGAAACTTTTTGAATGAACTGAAGGGCATGATTAAATGTAGAAGAATTATTCTTACCATTGAATTTTACCTGAGACAAGAGCCTTACCACATCTGGTGGAGTGTTGGAAGAGGTAGCAACATGGATGCAGCTCCAAATCGGAATTCTATGAGCAGCCATCCTGTTTCAAGATTTATAATTTGGAAAACATTCCAACAGACACTATGCTCAGGCCCTCCTTCTAGCGCCAAATATGTTGAGGGCCCCGAAATCGGGTCAACAACAAGGGGGATACCCACCCTGTCCGGAACCTGGTTGGCGGCTCCTTGCCCGTTTGGTGTAGCGGGTCCGACTGGGGATAATGGGACCAACTTCCCAATCTAAAGGTTGTGTGTGTGTAGAGTTTGATTATGTTGATTCTGGAAGTACTTTAGAGCTAACTCAAAACTAACTTATAAATTGAATCTATGTTATTATGATCTAATGAGAACAGCACATCTAATCTACGCTAACCCGGGATATAACTCTTCTATCATGCGATCTAAAAAGATTTCGAAAAATAACTGGTAATAAAGATCATTCAGCTATTATAGGAATATAAATCAATTAAGATGAACCATTCTGCATAAAAAGTTAGGCAAAACAGTTGTGAACAGCATATCGCATAATAAGTCATTCATATGTCAAGCACAAACAAATGATTCCACCGTACAGAAGTGCCAAATGGTAACCCAAACATCCATACATTAACATATAAACAACTAAAACTGCATATCACTTTAAGAATATAAGCAGAAATTCGCCAAGAGATAAAAGTACCATTAATGACTGATTTTCACTCACAAACTTCAAGCAATAACGATTCATCTCTACTTACTTCTAACATCTACCAAGAGTACAGAAGTGCAACATCAATAGCAGACATTAAAATGCAAACATAAATAAATCTCGATCCTTCCATTCATCAAAACCTCCTCTGAGGGTGCAGAAGTGCATGTTCCGAGGACAAGTTTTTGACAAATTTCTGGACCCTTCTCCAATGCAATGAGAAGGGTTAAAATACTACTTCCTAATTCTAATAATAGTATCATTACAAAATTTTAGGATACGGTTTTCAAATGACCGTCCTTTTTCTAATTTAGTTAAAAGGAAAAAACAAAATTCTAAATGAAATCACTTGTGAACTTGGTCTTTGAAGTTGCAAGTGTCCAGCATAGGCTTGAGAAGAGTCGGCTGGCTGATTTCTGCGCTGAGCTGGGCTGCGAAAACGGCATCTATGAGAGCTGGCACTACCTTCTCGGCTGCGTTCGTAATGCACTTCACCGTCATCCATTGGCTGTGCGGTTTAACCAAGTACGTCCAGTAACCTTCCCAATTCAGCCTAGCCAATGCTTGGATTGCTTTCCCTTTTTCCTGCGCTTTCTGCCTCCATTCTGTCTCCAGTTGCAACTTGTTTGGTAGGTACCCCGGGGTGGTCTCTGTAATTAAATTGGCCCTGTGTAAATTTTCATTTACACAGTCGATAAGAATGCTTGCCTGTGTCGCCGCTGTCTCTGCTGCTTGCTCCGCCTGTGTGATTTGTTCGTCCCATTTATTAAAGAGCAGCTCCTTATGATTTTCATTAATCCTGGGTGCCCCTACTCTTTTCCCTTCCTCATCATCTTGCCAAGTCAGATATTATGTCACCCTCTTGTCGTTCTGATCATAGTCGCTCCGCAATTCCACCACCTGACTAGTGATTTTGTCGCTCAGCTCACAAAAGTGCCTCCATTGTGATATTTTACGTCCCAACTCTTCCTGTTGCTGCAGTAGTTGCTCGTTCAAGCCGATGGACTCTGAAATAAACTCTGCCAGCTTAGGCTCATCTTTATGCATTTCTTGCACCGTCAGCAGTTGTTTTTCTTTTTCTTCAAGACTTTTTTGATAGCCTATCTGCATCTGTTGAAAGTCTTCCTATAGCTTTTCGAGCTGTCTGGAAGCTTCAGTGTTCGCGTTGGCTTGTTGCAACTGTTGTTGTAGCAGTTGTATATGATTTTCTTGTTCCTTTAAAAGTTGCTGAACTTCAGAGGCCTTGTCAATAGTTGCAGAAGCATATGCTCCTGCAATCTGAGACAACTTCGTGAGATTTTCGGTCGGATTATTATTTGGGTCTTTCCACAAGACGTCCAAATGTTCAGCATTTTGAGACAGTGTATTCTCAAGCTTTCTCTTCTTTCTCTGTCTCCTTACAACTTTTTTGTGTTGGGGACTATAGAATACATCCAGTGGGGGAATTTCTTCTACGTTGAGTAGAAGTTCTGAGGTTGGAGAGATAGGAAGGTGTTCAGCTTCTGTGGCGCTACTGACCATGGTCGAAACGACTTCTTGCACCACCTGTGTATTATTCACAGGTGTTTTCGGGACTTGCCCTTCAAGATTGATCAATTCATTGAAGGTTTCCCACTCTTTATCTAGCTCTGTCGTGACAAGTGGTGCTTCGATGACAGGAGGGGCGACATCTCTTGGTGGTGAGGCGATAACTTGCTGCTGAGACATTGTACTCGACTGAGCTGTGTCTTTGGTTGTTTCTTTGTTTTTTCCTTGTTCGTGACCAGACTCTTCAGGATGCTCTGATACTTCTCGTGCGGCGTTGGACTTAGATCTGGAAGTGCTGGAGTTTTCACTGAGGATGATGCTCGGAGTCGGTTCTCTAGTAGGTATTCGCAGCCTCTCTAGTGGAATACTAGCCAACCTTCTTTCTCTGTATAACGTGAATTTCTGGAGGTCACCTGAAGATAACCTTGACTGAGCTTCCCGCAAAATTACTTTGAGCGAGCTCTTACTCTGAAAGAGATCATCAAACAGATCTTTCTTTCCAGAGAACACTCTTATCTTGACGTTCGTTGTGAATTCTTGGGCCACATCATTTGGGTCGAATGGCCTCGCTGGGAACTTAAATAATTGAAGACACGTCACATTCTCCAGCTCGCCAAAAGCGTGTCCTACATCAAACAAAGAGAAGGCCCCACAAGTGATGGGAAATTGAGGCCAAATGGCCTTCTTCTTGTCCTTTAGGTCCTTGGTCAAGCCGCCTTCAGAACAGGTTTGATAAGCGATTTCCCAGGCCAAAAGTTTATCAGGGATATATAGGGGTATGACATGCGGAGGTACAGTGCTTCCAGAAACTCTAATGTAAGTAAACCATTCTTCCCCAAACCATCCTGCGACGGGGATGATGTCAATTTGGCCCTCGGGAGAGCACCTTGGGGGGTCCTCATCGTATATCATTCTATATAGGGGAAAAATAACCCCATGGCAAATCTGGTAAAAATGAGGGGCAAACTGGGAATCCCATAAGATCTTATGATAAACATGGATGGGCAATGGGTCTTGGGTAGTCCATTTCCAAACCGTAGCAGGAAAATTAGATACAACACAAACAGAATCCATAATATAGGTAGACAGATAAAAAGGAGGATAGACCCTTTGAGAGAAGGATCTCTTAGACCGGTAATTGAGAACAGTCGTGTATAGAGTATCTGAAAGGATTTTGGCCCAATCTAGGATGTCGGCGCTAGTGGCAGCATCAATTAATGGCAGCCATTCAGATGAAAACTTGTTGATATCGGGCATACCAAATAACCTACAGAGCATGGCTGCAGCAAAACAATATGGAGAGGTAAGGGAACCAGTGCTGTACATACCGTTTTTATCCTTTTTTAACGGCTCGTCTCTTATAGACCATTCTTTAGTGGTGTCTGATAGATCTGGATTCTCTTCCGCGAACTTCTTAACAAATTGTGCATTATAGGTCGCTTGCGGTTCAGGAAGATGATATATAAGCTTCAGATCTTGGGCAGCAAACGATCCCACGAGCCCATGTCCATGAACTTTGAATTGTCTGCCCTTCAATTCTGCATCATCCAATATCCACTTGATCATATCTGTGTATGGTAGAATTTTGGGTCTTGCTGCTATTCTGTGAAGGAATGAACATGCTAGGTCCTCCAAGGACGCCTCCGAAGAGCGTGGTGCGCCCGCGACAGCATTCACCTTCATTATTCTAGGATTTTCTTCCTCTAGCAGCCTGTACATGCCTTCCCATGTTGATATCCCTGCGTATTTGTTGCACGCTGTGTCTGTGTACAGGGGGGCCATCTCCTTGGTCTTTTCCCTCACTTCGGAGCTTTGAGCTCTATTTTTCTTTCCCATTTCTCTTTGCATTTCTGTCTGAGATGTCTTAGCGTTTTGTTCCTGCAGATTACGAGTGAAATGGAAATTACTGATCCAGAAAGGTGATGGGAGAGTTTTAAATGCAAGAGATAAAACAAATATGCCACCTTACGTGAAGTAAATCTCTACCAAGGCACGCGTCTTTAATCCACTTAATAACTGACAACTAATTCATTTACTATCATTAAAACCGCATGATTTCGGGTCAGATTATAGTAAGTGGCTTTTCTTTGAATGGCGCGCCCGAAGGATTTGTATTAAGGTAATTTATGATTTGCTGACGTACCCTCGCATGTCGTGCAATCGCAAATCGCACCGTCGCAAATCGCATGATCAAAAATCGCATGGATGTGGCATCGCAGCGATCGCAATATCGCAGATCGCAGGAATTTGACGTTCACCAAATCTTTCCTGGCTCATTTCTGTGATATGCGATCTAGCGATCGGCGTTATCGCAGATCGGCGAATCTTTAAGTTTTTTCTTTATGAGCGTTACCAATTTGCGATGCGATGTCATTATTGACACGAGGATGTTGCGCAGAAAAAGGGAAATGAAGGTGTTTCCTATCCTTTTGCAACGCGACCTTCAAGGTTTTCTCTTTTATCATAGACTTAGGCTTTAAAATATCCAAGAGGATTTTTCTAAGCGTATGATTGTGACTTCAAAAAGAAACTCTTGCTTTTCCTAAAAAATTAACTAAGGATCCCCATTCATTCAGTATCATGGCTGATACTTAATTGAATAAGGGGGGGTGTTGCTGGCCACAACAGAAACCCATACATGCATGCGTAAACAAAGATATACATATATCATTTGGAGTAAATGAGATAGCCGAAATACAATATGAAATATTCATGAAACATGTTGGCTCTCTTATATTAAGAAGTGAAAGTTCCATTCATACAATACAACCATGACCAACCACTAGCTCCGATAGTAGAACATTATAGTCACTACCACCTACTACTCAAAATAGATATACTAGCTTTGCACAGTGGAGAAGCCAAGGCTCATTACAATATTGTTCAAGCTTTCTCTAAGATAATGCTATCATAAGCATGGCTGACCAAAAGACCTTACAATGAGTTATGAGGGGCTATATATGGCAAAGGGTGGGGTGGCCCTTGACATCCCCTTTGTGACTGTTCTCCTAACCTCATGACTATTCAACTACTCTATGATTGTTACATTCAACTATCGACACTTGAACTTCCATTTGACAAGATGTTACATACAATCTGAACATGCACCCATGTGAGACAAAATAAGCTTGAGCAAGCCATCCAAGACATCACTAACACTCAAACCATTGTGGTAACATAAACTCTTCAACATCCTTGCAATGATTGATGATGGTGAACTCATGCCAAGCTTGGTCGTCCGTGATGATGTCCATGCAATCAATGGTGACATCTTGTTGAAAGCAAACTCTTACCTCCGTTGCATCCGGGTACATTGACATGGCCCCTCTGTGCAACTCATTTGATAGCATGTGCATCATCATCTTGAGTGTGGCTGGACCAGCAACATATTGATGCATAGTGTCTGTGTTGATCTCCAAGTGTGTGTTGGTGAGCATGCACATCATCTTATCGAGGTATATGTTCAGCTTCTTGTCTTCGCCTCAATGAGTGTGCTAAATGGGTGGGATCGCATGCATGTGAATAATGACATCCATCCTCCTGAATACCCTTGCATGCGATCAACAACAATGCTCACCGTGTCTACTCCATGACGATTGTTGAATGGATCTATAACTTGTACAGGTGCAGTTTCATCAGTATGTACATGTTGCACCTCCTTCTATACCTGTTCCTACTGCAACTCCTTCTCTTTTCTATGCTGCTCCTGTTCTTCCCTTTTGTGATCCTATTATCATGTTGTTGCCTCATAGCCTGAGTCTCCAAAGTTGCTCACATCACAAGTAGATCTGCTTGAACTTGCAACTTTGCTGTGCCTCTATGCTGTCAACAACCTTCCTCTTGCATGTGTTGCATGCAGGTGTGCTACCTTATGTTTCTGCTGATGGTGTTTCTTTTTGTGATGCCACTACAATTTCCTCTTTATATTCTTGTCCATGAACAACTTGATGTCTTCATAGATAGGAAAGTTCATATACACTTGATCGACTGCATCCCCCGTTGTGTTGTGAACGGTGTCATTGACTCTGCTCTCCTAGAAGCCATTGTACCTATGCTTCTGAGAGGCAGAAGAACACCTGTGATACATGGAGACAAAGAAACACCCATGAAAAGCAATTTTCTAGTTGAAAACCAAAACAAACTGGACGACTCAAATGCAACATACCTGTGTGACTGCTTGTGACGATTGCGCAATTTTCACCAGGAGGCTAGGAGACTGGCTGCCAAAATTGTGCAAAGCACAGTCCAGGCTGTCTAGGGCTAAATAAATGTTGGAAATTCTCAATGCATAGTCCAACTTGGCCTGCTGAGGACTGAAACTTGGTATGCAAAATTTTAATCAGTAGTGACATGCAACCAGCAAACTGCATTACGTAATTTCTTGGGCCAGCAGGACACTACCTCCAAGAATTGCACAATGTAAGCCTGGAGGTCAGTGTTGGGCTAGACATGCACAATTTCTGGAGGGAAGGCATAGCCTTCCCTTCTGGAAATGCATAGTGCTAGCTAGGCAAGGCACGGTATGGGCCAAGGTAGCCCAGACCGAACGACAAGCGACTAAAAAGATAAGAATTCTAAATGAATGATGAGATGAGTGCAAACAAGAGTGAATGACCATACATGCGAATAGCAAGTGCATGATTCAGAAAATGGGAAAGCATGCATGTGTGTGAAGTGAGTCACCGCAATAGCAACCGTCCTTGCAAAAAAGGTGTCATGCATGCAAGATGTGAACGAAAACTAAAACAGTGCTTCTACAATTTAACATACATCAAAATGATAGCAAGAGCTCATTGAAATCAAATAGACAACACTCACACAAAGCAAAACACAAAAAGCGACAGAAACGTCATGTAAGACATGAAAAGAGGGCTTACCATGAAATAATTGAGTTGAATGTGACGACAACTCCTATATGCAATGTGGGATGTTATAGCTACAAGGTCAATGTGAGGAATGTGCCCTGCAGTGTCCAGTTGATGAGTTTTGATAAAATCGAGGTTGTGACACAAATTCCATAAATATAGGAATAGAGACACTTGGTAGGATGTTTCTGAAATGATCCTTGCATGTAATCTTCAACTAATAAAAATATATCCCTAAATCAAGCGATGGCTTTGCATGATGCCTTGGGAAATGTAGTCTGTGCATGAAAATCATTTTTGTTCAGTCTCATAGTGAACTGGTCAACCTAAACGCACCTGCATCAGTCTATGAGAATGGCATGAAAATATTTGCACTTTCTGTGTTGAGTATCAATCTTTATCCCAAAGAGTTTGCACAATTTCAGGGAGGAATAGGTGACTCTCTCCTAGGATTGCACAATTTCTGGGTTCAGTAGCTCTCATCAATCAGATTGTGCAATTTTCTCAAGGAAGCCTATTTTACTGCATTGCACAATTTCTGAGCCTAGCAGGCTGCCTGACTGATGTGCGTAGTTTTTGCTAGTTGCTGGGCTGGTTTTCCTAGAGGGATTGCATAATTTCTAGGAGGAGTAGGTGACTTCTTCCCAGAATTGTGCAATTTCTGGGCTGAGCAGTTGTACTGGGATGAATTGCACAATTTTTGAGAGGAAGATTGTCAAGAATAATTATGCAATTTTGGAGCCAAGCTGGGTGTCAAGCTCGATTTGCACAATTTCTGGAGGGAGGGTTGGTTCCCCTCCAGGATTGCATAATTCCTATAGGGATCCGCTCAACGAGCAATTGACACTAAGTCTAGAAGCAACATCTGAAGGAGGTGGAACAAACTTGCATGCACAGGCTGACGAGTCTCTATGAAACTACTGAAGCTCATGTGCTTGATAGTGCAAGACATGCTGCTGAGGATGGTCAGTAGGGGGGCTCCAAAACAAGGGTAAGGAAAAATTTTGGGCGTGGTTGTAGCCGTTACAACAGATTGTTATTTGTTGTAGCTAATTTCATTTAAAACATTTTTCAACATTTTCATATAAAATTCACCCCATACCATCATTTCATCATTAGCAATTATGTAGAGACATTAATAGCATCAGCAATTCAACAAAACAAAAAGATTCAATAGAAAAAAATAATAAAAAGTAGAGACACCAGGAATTAGCTCAGAGACTAGGAAAAACCCCACAAGGGGGAAAACCTAATCAAATTTTTCTCCTATTATATATTCATCAATTGTGCATCTTAGATATAATGTAGAATGATAATGAGATACAAAAGTCATATAAGGCCACCTATGGCCAACCCAAGTTAGTTGACAACTTCTTTTGAACTAAATGAAACAAATCCAAGAGAGTTATTATCACATCATTGTCTCAAGTAACATAATCCATGTTACTACAACAAGTGTCATCAATATGAGGAGTCTTCACCGTAAATAAGCACTAACATACAGGCACTATTATCAATTTCATAGGTGCACATTCATTACTATGCCACTGCATAAGTCATTGTCTTACATAGGTCATTGGATAGGCAACAATCTCACATAGGTTACGGTCTCATCAATCTCATCAAAGTCCTTGTCGTATGTGTTTTATCAAGGTTATTGCCATTTCACTATCATATATGGTTACTATCAACCACCATACAACTATTTTATTGTTATGTCAATATCACTATCATGTCAAAAACAAGTTCATTGGTTTATCTCATATTTCCATCGGGTCCTTGATAAATGTCTCTACCATATAAACATATTTTCATACCATAGCACTCACATATACTTCAATCATAGGAATGTTTCAATATATATATATATATATATAACTTGTCCTTTAAAACTATCGTTATGAGAGAAAACCATTAATACTATTAAATATTATGGTTATTCCTTTATTACTATCATAGAGATTCATATTTGTCTACTGTAATATAAGTCTATACATTGAGGCATAGAACGAGTCATAAAGTTAATAATACGAGCCATAGATCACTGCCATACTATTTAGACAGTCAGGCATAGGATAAGTCATACATTGCTTGCAATCTGGGGCATCTTTTGAGCTAGACAACAAGACATAGAACGAGCCATACAATACATTGAATCATTATAAATCATATATGTGCCAGAGAGATACATGCGAGCAATAGGAGGACACAAATATCATGACACGAAACATAGACTATAGTGTGAGTTTGTCACACTATGAGAAATTAAGATCCATTGCTATGCGAGCATTGAAGCCACTTTGGATTAGATTACAACCACTATAATATAGATATGAACTTTAGTAATTTGAAGCTTTGCTAAGTTACTATGAAGTAGATTTGGGCCCTGAAGATGTGTGAGCCTTTTAGAAGAATAGTGAGCCAATCAGTTATATGAACCATACAGAAGAGGTACCTCAAAAGGAAAAGATCGATTGTGCCAAATAGATGAAGATATATGGATATTTATATTTTTCTCCACTTATGAGGGTGATGTCTTTAGGGGCAAGCCAACTTGTTAATTTTGATGGCCAACTTATGGAGGAAAATTCAAATTCAAATTTGTTTCAAATATATGTTAAGAAATAATTACTTTCCCAAAAAATTTTATCGAATAACACTTTAAGGAATAATCCATGAGATATTAATAATAATATTCTTTAATCAATTTGAATTCTCAATATAAATTATCCTTGGGCTATGGTGGACTTTCCTTTAGGGGATTTGGGTTTCACACGGGAAATTCATCCCATAGTTGCCAAAATTTCAACACTCCCTCTCAGTTAGGGAGGAATTTTCATCCTTATCATAAGTCTTGTCTTTAATGTACATTCCTCCTACATCATGACTAATCTTGACTCATTTTATCTCATCTCACCTCATAGAAGAATAATAATCCACAACCAATTGTACGGAAGATTCATTAGATCCTCCAAATCCTACTAATCTCTAGGTCAAGTTTCATGAACTTCTTCCAAGGTACATAAACAAATCATCCATATTATCACATCTTATCTCAACTTGTTTACTTTGATCGTCATCTGAATAGTGATGTCTCAATCTAAAAAAGGAGAATCATGAAAGGGGAGTTCTAACTACCACCCTATATCCATGGAAAATAAGGGAGATTAATTTTCCACCCTATATATATGATTGCCAATAGGTAAGATATCACTTACCATAATATGTAAGGATAAAAACTATCTTATTATCTGCCTATATTCACACCTTAACCTTCAAGAGTCAAATGGTTTAACACTTGTGTTCTCTAATTTGGGGGAGATACCCGACTTACGAGTGGTAAGGATCACATGCACCCAAGTCTCCTCACCCATTAGAAAAATGGGGAGGGACAATTTTGAAAATCGTAACCTGTTTATAGGATGCCAACTATGGTATACTCTACTAGATTTGATACAGGGAGATACTTGACTTGTCATAAAATATAAGGACCAAACACACCTTATAATGACAATAAGGGAGATACCCAACCTACCATAAGAAGTAGGGATCACACACACATATTTTACATAGATCATTCAACCCCAAGATCTCTATGACTCAAATCCTCTCCCTGGGAGCTCAAATAGGGAAAGAGAGCATAGATTAGTGTCCTCAATCAATCGCAACCCTTACCTGGTAGGATCACATTAGTCAACCTAAGTTTTTCTTTGGAGACCAATAACTTCCATTTGGAAAAAGGCCTCGAAATAATATCAACAATTAGATCACTTTCTAAAGCCTTGCTCCTTTAATTGCATAACACATCAATGCTAGAGCCTCACTACTCCCTATGCATCATATCTTGGGTATTGTGATATCTAAACTCAAAGTTCTTGAACTGGTCCAGGAACACAAAATACTCAGAAAGATGGATCTCACTCATATTATCAATTTATACCACATTCTTGTCCAACAGGTGCTAAAACCACTCTCCAAAGAGGTTTGCTAATCACATTGCCTCACAACTAACCATGCTAGTGTCAATTTTCTTTGCCTCAACCATACTCAAGTCAGTAAAATTTTGTTTTTGGTTCATTCAGGTAAATCCCAAGCTACAGAAACAACTAGATGTGCTTTTCTTGTCAACAACTTCTTCAGTCTTCATAAGCATCAGTGTATCCATAAATTTTCTTGTTGCGAGCCTTAGTCCATGATTAATAATTTCATGTAGATAACTAAACACATGCTTAGTTGCAACCCAATGTACATATACAAGCTCTTTTTGGCTCATACTGCAAAGAAAAATTCATTTAACTTCCAACACATCATAGGATCCATCAAATCTGAATTTGAAGAGGAGCTTCTCTCAACTACTTTAGTCTAAATCATCATGCCAATTTTCTGAAATCATACTTATCTTAACAAGGAATTCATCATAATTTATTTATTGCACTTCTAATATCAAGTAATTTCTCACAGGGTCTCAATGGCTAACGCCCCATAGAACTATATACTAGGATGATCTGATCATGTCAGGAATAACTAGTTACCATATGAAATCAAATATCAAATACATACCTTCAACCTTGAAGAGGGGTCTACATTATATGTTCATCAATCCAGGAATGCTAGGTCCAACTGACTAAATTTAGTCCATATGGGACTTTCTCCAATTGGTAACTATGAATCTCACCTTATTCTCCTTAAAGTTCTAAGGTGGTTGTAATTACGCCTCTTCCTTAAATGAATCATGGAGTAATCCAACTCCATATATATTTTATAATAGAGCATCTGGAAAAAGGAGCCAATATCTCATCATATCTCTTTCCTATTGAGGGCATATTTCTTATCCTTTTTATGTATCATGGAAGCATCTGACACCGAAACATCTTTGTCATTATGAATGGTCCTTGTATGAAGGACATATTTCTCATATATTCTCTTTATCTGAGAATATTTCATCTCTTCATAATAGTCCACACCCTTTGAATAGGAAGCCTTATCATCCATAATCATCAAGTTGGGAGACTCCAATCCTTCCTTTGAGGTATGGAATCTTGTCCATTTACATTCTAATTGGGGGATGGACCTACATCCTTCTCAATCTTTATATAGATTAATTGTTCCTCATATTCATCATATGTATGTATATACCACAAAATAAAATCATGCGCCATAATATTAAAGTAAATAAGCATAATGAAGTTGTACTTGATGATGAGGCAAGATTGTCATCCTTTTTCTAGATGGGAGAGTAGCTTCTTCATTATGCTATGCTAGATCCCTCTTGGAGTTTACTCTTCCTACACTAGAACTATTATACATACTGATGATACTGAATATCCACTCTCCTTGATCAAATTCTCATCCAAGAATTTGGTAAAAGAGGATTTCAAATATTCATGCAAGAGGAATACATAGTAGTCTAAAACATTAAATTTAAACAATAGTAATGTCATCAAGAAACAACATAAGTCTTCGGAGTACTCATCTCTCATGAGGATTGTAGCATGTTTTTATCTCTCTATTGATCCTATAGCATGGACCATCAACCATATGTGAATATCATCTTTAGAAGAAATGCATCCTCTTAAGCATCACATGTGTTCTAAACAGCCAAACTCAACTATCTATGTATATGATGACTACTAAATCGACATCATACCCTCTCCTAGGGTTTCTCTATATCGTATAGAGAAATTATAAATCATACTAGAGTTTCTATAAAATTGTCGTATGTACTTGAGTAACTAAATGGATTCTTATTGACTACATCATCTCATGAAATATTCTGAATCATACCATCACCTTTCGATATCAAGACCATTCCTAGGGTTTCTCTCAAACCCTAGATTTTCTTAGCAAGAACAAAGGGCTTCCCTAGGGTTTACTCCAAACCCTATCATTATTTTAGGTATCTTCCATGTTCATCCCTTTCACTTCGTTTTTATCATGAACTTCATCATATGTGTCTTCATAGGGGGCGTGATATTCAATGACTTTTATTGAACCTAACTTGGATACCATGTTAATTTTTAGGGCTAGATTGTTCTATGTTATAGATAATTTCATTTTCAAACTTATCCAAAATTTTCACACAAGATTCACCCCATAACATCACTTCATCAATATAAATTATGTATAGAGAACAATAGCATCAAAAATGTTGCTGAAAATAAAGAAACAACTGTAGAAAATTATACATAGTAGAAACATGAGGATTTAGGTCAAAGACAAGGGTAAAACCCCACAATTGGGAAACCCAATAAGATTCTTCTTTTATATAAATTCATCAATTTTTCAGCCAAGATACAAATACCAGTGAGAATGAGATACAACATTCACATTAGGCCAACTAGGGCCAACCCAAGCCGTTTCACAACTTCATTTGTGAACAGAATGAAACATGTCCAAAGAAGTTGTTATCTCATCATTGTCTCAAGTATCATCATCATCTATATCACCGCAATGTGGCATTGATATCAATAATGTTCATTGTCAGGGAGCACTATCATAGAGGTATTGTCAACATTGTCATAGGAGCATTTTCATGATTTGGGCTATGCATAGGTCATAGTCTCATCACTGTCATAAAATTTGTTGCCATGTATTTTTTATCAACATTATTTCCATATCACTATCATATATGGTTACTTTAAACCATCATATAACTACTTTACTTCTATTTCAAGATTACTATCATGTTAAAATCAACATCACTATTTTATATCATAGTGCCATCAGGTCCTTGTTAAACATCTTTGTCATATAAACATATTATCATGCTCAAACACTTACATATTCTTCAATAATAGTAATGGTTCAATATGTATGTATATATATATATATATATATATATATATATATATATATATATATATACATATATATCATCCTTTATAACTATTGTAATGAGATCAAACTATTAATACTACTAAGTATTATGGCTGTTCCTTAATTATTGTCATAGAGATTCATAGTTGTCAATTGCAATATGAGTCCATAGGGTGATGCATAGAGTGATCCATAGAGTTAAAAATATGGGCCATGAATCACTATAATTCTAGTAGGGAAGTAAGATATGGAACGAGCCATATAATAAATCAAATCACTGTATATCATATATGTGTCACAAAGATATATGCAATCCATATAGTGTGATTCTATCGCAATATAAATAGAGTGATATCCTTACCTTAGATTGAGAACCACAGAGAGTGAGTTGCTATAATTCATGAGCCTCATAAATCACTATCATAGGGGCCTAACACATGCCACAAATCCAATGATATGTGAAATTCATATCCATTGTTACACAAGAATTAAAGCCATTTTTGACTAGATGTGAACCCCTATATGATAGATCCAAACATTGGTAATGTGAACCTCTTTTGAGTCATAGCAAAGTAGATCCAACCCTCATAGATGTGCGAGCCTTTCAGAAGAATAGCGATACAATTTGAGATACAAACTATAGGGAACAGTTACCTCAAAAGATCCAAATTGTTTATCCCAAATGGATGAATATAGAGACGTATTTATACCTTTTTTCACCGATGAAGGATCACATCTTTTGGAAAAAAGTGACTTGTCAATTTTGATGGCCAACTTATCGAGGGAAATTTAAATTTGATTTTGCTTCAAATATATTTTAATAAATACTTGTCTACCAAATTCTTTTATGAACACAAGAAGGACGAATTACACAAACACACTAATAATAATATTCTTTAATCAATTTTAATTATTAATATAAATTCTTTCTAGGGTACAATGGACTTTCCTTAGGGGAAGTTGAGTTTCATATGGGAAATTTGTCCTTTAGTTGCCAAATTTTCAACACATTGTCTCTCATAGTAGCGAGTAACGGTTAGGAAAGTCATGAAAAAATTAAAAAAAAAATGAAAGATATATAAAATATGGGATTTGAAAATCATGTATTATTTTCTAAAGATTCAAGAATACTTTGACCTGAGAAAACAAGGAATACTATTGAGGAACAACTCATTCAGCATTGGATTCACCAATTTTGTTTGGCATACAAAACTTATCTTGATGACAAGATATATCTCCTTACACTTGATGACCAAGTATAGAAAAAAACAAACACATAGAAACATTCCCTAGATTACCATCAAATCATATGTGTATAATGGATGAATATTTCATACCCATATGTATGTATGTATCTATGATGTGAAGGAAGCTCAATAGGTAGTAGCCAAGGTGAAACTAGGAGTTTGTTGGTTGAAGTTCCTTGCATGAAAGAGCTTCGTTGAAACTTCAAGAAGGCCTCAAAAGTGTGGGCAACTCATCCAACTACCTTACCTGCCTAGCCTACCTACCTGCCTGCCTACTTACCTACTTACACAAACTACCCATCCATCTATCCCAGCCATAAGACTCCGAGTCATGAGGCATCTTTCAAAATACTTGATTATTTTCATTGTCATTTTTTGATGTAGCCTTTAGTCTCATTCTCAATGCTCTAAATAAATATTTTCAAAGACACAAACACAAAAATGATAAAAGAATATGATACAGAAATTATTGAACATAATCTATAAAAGTGATAAAGGAATCTCACAAAAATCATCATAACAAATAGGTTATTGAAAGAAAAATGCATTTGTATTAAGAATGAAGAATAGGAGAGAGTTACAACAAAACCTTGATGTTGAAATATTCCTCCCAATGACCATCAATTCTGAACTTGCAATAAAATATCTCCAATTGATACTTGGACAACATCTAGACATAGTTCAGGAGTCAAAAAGCCAACCACTTTATCTTTAAGTGTAATACTTTAATAATCCAAGGTGGGATGTTGAGATCCATTAGGGTAGGCCCTAGATACATAATGGATGGTATGGGATTGACTATGGTATGGATGAGATCCATTATTGTAGGATTTCAATCTTATTATCTTCACTTCTTGTAGTAGATACCATTATGAGGCTTCTAGGATAGGAGCTTCCATACATTTTTTTTATTTTTACTCATGTAATAAGACAACCACACTTTCAATTAATACAAGTTAAAAAATTACACGATGTTTATTATGCAAGGTGTGACAACATAGCTTGTAATACAATTCTCCTATGGTGATCTTCAAAAATATATTTTTTCGAGGTATTTAATCTAGGATTCTTATACTTCATGAGAGATATTTTTTCCACTTCTCTAGGGGATTGATAAGAATAGTTCTTTAGATGGTAAAAGATCTGAATTTGACATCATTTTCATAGTTGTGAAAAATTGATGTGTAACAAGTGGTAATCAAACTTATTAATTATTTCAATTTTATTTTATTTGTTCATTTTATGCCTATGTTTATCTGCACATTGTGAACTTAGGCTCTAATACTATATTCTAACATCTCTCATATATATATATATATATATATATATATATATATATATATATATATATATATATATATTAATTTGATATCATTTGCATAGATGTGACAAATTGATTTGTAACAAGTGGTAATAAAACTTATTAGTTATTTCAATTTTATTTTATTTGTTCGTTTTATGCCCATGTTTATCTAAGAATTGTGAACCTAGGCTTTAATATTATTTTCTAACATCTCTCAAATTGTATATCCATATATATATATATATATATATATATATATATATATATATATATATATATATATATATATATATATATATATATATATATATATATGTGTGTGTGTGTGTGTGTGTGTGTGTGTGTGCGTGTGTAGTTTATTTACAAATTATATCTATTGCATTATTATCAAACACCAATATGCTTGTAATCAAGGTTATTGTTATCAAAATGCTTATTTAGGGGCCAAAACCAACCAAAGGCAAGATCGTCACCTCATATGTTAGTCTCATCTTAATTCAATCCAAAAAAGATCATAAGTTTGCGGGCATGGTTTCAATGGTGAACATTTGGGCATGACCGGTTCTAAGGCACAATTCCCCCTTTTTCCTTACGTAGCACTCTCACCAAATTCACAGTGAGATCCACACTTGGTGATTGTGGTGTACACACATACCTTATCTTAGGCAAGGGTCTTCGTCCATCATCCTATTCACATGCATGATGTTTTCTTGACCCTTTGATTTTACATCAACACTAAACAATAAGGGATTGACAATTATTTTGGGTGCCATCATGGATAGAGCTAAACTGAAGTGAATATTTTTGGTTAATGGATACATGGACGACATATTCTATTATCTCTTGGTAGGAACATCTTTAGACTAGGGTTCACATATTCCCCAACAATTATGGCCTCTAGAGTGTTAATTGTGATGCCTTTTTGTCAACCATTTCTTGGCTCTATGTGATTTATTTATTTGTTAGTATTGACTCAGACTACACCAGATGTAATTTATGGCTTCCAATGAGGTTTCCATTTTTACGAAAACACTTGTTTAGGAGCCAAAGCCCACTAGAGGGAACATCATCACCTCATATGTTAATCTCATCCTAATTCAGTCCTATCAAGATTTAGTTTTTGTGGGCATGGTTGCAATGGTGAGCATTTGGGCATGACCAATTCAAAAGAATAATTCCCCCATTTTTCCTTACTTATCACTCTCACCAAATTCACAGTGGGATCTACACATGGCGAATGGGGTGTACATATACACCTTATCTTACACAAGTGTATTCCTCCCTAAACCTATTCACATGCATGATGTTTTCTTCACCCTTGGATTGTCGATGAACAATGGCCAATATGGAATTGACATTTGTTTTGGGGGCCAACCAAGCCGAAGCTAAAACCAAGTGCATAATTGTTTTTAATGGATACATGGATGAAATATTTTATTATCTCTCAATAGGAACATCCTGATACTATGGTTCATGCATGCCCAAATAATTATGGTCTCTATAACGTTCATTGTCATGAATCTGTTTTGTCAACCTTTCCCTTAGCTCTATGTAATTTATTTATCTATTACTATTTCCTATAATTACATTATAGGTAATTATTTCTTCAAATGGGTTTCCACTGTATTGTTTACTCTTCCTTTCCATCTGGTGTGTTTTTCCTCTGATTATTTATTGTCGTCTACAATATTTTGTACTTCCCCTCCCTCCTTTACATTTTGAACTATAAATTTCGATTATAGAGATTACCAATGTTCTTTTTCTCCCTTTGCACAGTTTATCTTAATGTTGGCAGTAATTCCCTTACAATGTGTAGATATTTTGATGGTTTCCAACAACATTACAAGTAATATTATTCTTTATATTTTCACTTTTTGTTAATTATGTATTATCTTATTTTTTAATACATTGTTCATTATGTTCAAGCTACTAATTTCTCCTTGATGTTCTTTGGATAGAGTTTTTATCTCTCGGAAGTAACAATATGGTGATGTAGAGTGATAGTATGATGGGGAGAGGTAAGTCATTCCAAGGACCTAAGTGAAAAATGTTTTTCCAATATATAACGTCCCTCAACACAATGATGAGAGTATGGCCTCTTGCATTTGGATTTTTTTCACCCACATTGTATAAAACCCCCCTTCTTTACAAATATCACTAGACTCCAAGATCTTGTAACTTGTAATGTAATTCTGGGAGAGGGTTAACACCCTAGGACCCCATTCCTTCTACCCATGAATTCATTAAAATTTTCTCTTCCGCCTAATAGAAGGATATTTTTTTACTTAAAATTTTTTATGGTAAAATTGTTTAGTAACGGGTCCTTCTGTGAGTCCCTTAGATAGTAGAGAGGGTAATTGTGTCATAGCCTAACTCCATGATTCTTTTATTCTATAAGATTAACCTTTTTTATTATTCCTTGAATCTATAAAGCTTCTAATATGTAGTGTATTCATTTTTTATTTTGTTACCTACATCATTGAATTTAAATTCCTACTCAAGGTTTGCCCTTCTAGATAATTCAACAAACTCTGGTCACACCTTTTGTAGATTACTATGTCCTTCCATTTTTTCACTATTTCTAAGGTTATAAATATAAAATGTGTTTCTCAATTGTTATAAAGTTAATATGTTTCCATTGTTTTCCCCTTTTCTTTCTTTGGGTACCACATAACTAATAGGGTAGCTCACCCTTCTTAAGAATATTATGCTTCAAGTCATAATGGCCCTGTAAGGGGTTTTCCTAAACATTTATTTTGATTTATGGATTTTGTGTTGCTTAAATTCATTCATAGGAAACACCACTAGTTCTTATATCTATGTTGAACTCTACTCTTTCCTACTAACATCATTACTTTTCCTTTGTTCTTCTATGATGATGGTCTATCTAACACTAATTTTTTTCTTTACATATATTATTCTCAATGACTTATCATTTCCCTCTAGTTATTTTAATACTTTTCATTGTGTTAGCTATAGGATATTACTATGTAGTTTTTCTTTTGCAATGTTTTGGGTCTAATATGGTTTCCCTAGACAGGTAAAGCATTTTTCAACTCTATACATTTTGATATAAATCTTCCCATCAAATCACTTAGATGGCCCTTATTCTAATGAACAATTATTTATAAAAATAAATAATATATTGAAGAATCCTTATAATTTATCCTTGTTGATCTAACTCTCGTGCTTAAAGGCTATAAAATTGTTATGCAATTCCTATGCGAGGTATGCTCTCGATCTAAAAGTAGTCCCAGAACAATTCTAATAAAATGAGGGATATGCCTACATGATTTATATTATATCTAAGCACATACAAAATTGTAACATTCTCTATCTAAATAGATAAATAATTGTAACATTCTCTGCAATATAAATCAAGGAAACGGTAAATGAAATAAAAATTCTTATATGAAGTATTAATAGTATTAATCATCCCATTTAACACCACTACTATGACATATGTATTGAGGATCAAATGAAATTTTAACCTTGTGGGGTGAACTAGATTGATGAGGGACATTCCACCCATCCATATCCAATCAGTAAGCCAAATTTGTTTACCGAGACACCCCCAAGCTCAAATTGTGATTTTATAGAGACTAATTTCTCATGTCTATTATTAGCTCCATAAATTTCACTTTCAAATAGTAGATGATGAAATTCAATGATAAATCGTCAACTTAACTTTTGGCTTATGGGGGCCTAACCCAGGTTCAGCGTTAGTTAGCCAAACAAATCCCTACACTACTAACCCTTTCGGCATCAGCCCACAGAGCACAGACTGAAGTCTCACCCGAAGTAGTATGGGTGGATGCTGGAACCAAGTTTCGCACCCTTGAGATGGATGTGATGTCGGTTTATCCCAGTTATAATTTCTTGTGTGTAGATGGCTTAACCCTCTGTTCATCCTTCAGCACCTTCGTAAAATGGTACAATAAGTTTTTGCACAGCCCTAACCTAGGACTGATATGCTTTCATGCTACTAGGGAAGTGAACTATGATATTTCCCCAACTATGCTAAGTTTTGTACTTATCTTATTAATAGATCTTAGTTAGCTTCGCGTAAATGGATGTTCTTACTTAAGCTCACTAACCAATAAATTTACATACGTTCGAACATCATATAAGCATTATAAGTGAAATTTAAACCCAATATCACAAATGCATAAACAAGAAATAAAGATGCAGAAATTGTAGAATACTTCTCTTTATTGATTATTCTGAAAAATTACATACTTGACCCGCCCTGTGCAATGAGCTGCAGGGGTCCGAACACTTAGTTGTAGACTTCTAGGCCTTTGCATAATTAGCTGCAGAGCCTCTACCTACTCTATGACCCAGAACTTAGACTTCCACTTCAGAGCTATCTCTCATACATCTTCGATCATTGATTTCTTCATGTCTTTTAAATACTTAGAGCTTCGCTCTATTTATACAGTCCCATGGTGCCCGGACCATGGGTAGATATTTTACAACTGACATTACATTATCAAAATAAGGGTGGACAACCCTATGACTCTTTAAAATCTACGCGCTCTGCAATCACAAAATGTGGAAATTGGACCAAAATATGGGCTTTAAGACCCAAAACTACCCTTGGGGGATCCCGCACCCAACTAGCCCACAACGCAAACATCGTGACTCACCCTCTAGTCACTCTGCAGGTGTAGAGATCTTAGCGCGAAGACCTACCAGCTCTATTTAAATCATGGCAACTTCAGCAACACACACAGAGATCGCGTGCTAGACTTGTTCCACGTGTTGTTTGGTGACTTTTGTTGAAGCGCTGCTCTAAACATTCTGATGAGATTCCTATAGTTTTGTGAGATTTCATTCAATGCATGCTATGATCATGTAAGCCTCGTCTATCCATGGCTGTAGGCATGCTTTCAAGACTTCTTCTTTGTGCCAAGTGGCATCCACCTGTTCCTCGAGCACCTTTGCCTTCTGCATATGTGCAAGCCTCTGTGTAAATGAAATTTTCTGCGCAGTCCCTTTTACCTCATCATACCTCTGTTAGAGCTCACACACCTCTATCTCTAGGCGCTCTAACTTTGGGTCCTCCTATAGGGTGGTTAGGACCTTCAATGACTATTCAAAAAGCTGCATGCAGTCTTCCACTGCACTGTCAACTGCCGCCATTGCTGTTGTACCAGCGGTGGTATGTTGTTCCATGATCTCTAATAGAGTTGAAGGCTTAGCCTTCAACTACAGTTCTGCAATCTGCAGGTTCAACTCCAGCTGAACCATGGCCTTCTGTGCTCAGGCATCGCGCACCCCTATAGCTAATTTGTGTACATGTGCCTCCAATGGTTCTTCTGCCTAAATCTTCAACTCCGGGACCATTTGGCAGGCTTCCTCCACAACCTACATTATCTTCTTATTCTACTCTACTGCTATGTTATACTATAGGCCCAACCACTCGATGTTGATGTGTTACTCAGTCATCACCTGCAGAGCGCGACTCTCCCAGGCTATGACTTCGGTGCTGACTCCATCTTGTAAGAGGTAGAGCGCCTCCCGAGGGAGTGTGGCCATGTTCAACCCTACCCATTTTAGATTGCTAACCATAGGCTCATTGGCCTCATTTTCTATGATGAGTGCCCCATTAGGTAACAATATCGCATTGGTCACCCTTATGTGCAACATCTCCTCGGTAGCTAAATTGTTGATTGCAATGCTGGTGGAACTGTGCCAGCCTATTGAGTGCGAACCTATAACTCATGTAGTTTTGTTCGAAGAGCCCCCAATATGAGTTGTTGTTGTTCTTCAAATTGTTGGAAGGCTTCCGTGGTGACATCCCTCACCATTTCTTCGATGTCATGCAAATCCCCCTCAATGAGGGTGGTTGGGTCGAAGGACGTTTTGGATGCCTTGGCTTTCTTTCGTGGCACTGCCTTCTCTCGTGATCATGGATGCTTGAGTTGGGTGGACATTGTCTGTGGGTCCGTGCCACCTTGTTCTATTTATGTTTCTGCCTGAGTGCCAGGCAAAGGTGACTTATGTCCTTCACGCTCTTCTTCCCCTATTTTCTTCTGTTTTGCCACTTTCACATCATCGCGTGCTAACTGTCCCTTATCTTATGGCTCCTCTTTTTTGTGCTTCTCTGCTAGCTGTGCCATTTGAAGCTTTGTCTCTTCCTTATTGCGCTGCATGGCGGACTTGTCCGTTTCCACTGTGAAGTCAGTTGAATTGTGCCAATTTGGTGCCCAAGACTCAAGGACTGTCAAAAATACATCATTAGTCGCCTGGTACGGTAGGTTATGCCATGTCTTAATAGGGTTTTTCTGCACCCTAATAAAAACATGGTGGAAATCCACTTTGAACTCTGCAAAGCTCTGTATGCTGGAGTATACTATGGGTGACAACCACAACTTGTGATTGATCCCCATCAGGATATTCATCTCCATTAATACCCAAAAGATCTTACCTTCTTTTATTCATTGTGCATCCTTGGTCACCCACAATGAAGCATACTTTGCTACCTCTAGAAGGTCTAGTGAAACAGAAGGGAATTGGCTATCTTTGGGTAGCTCCCATGCCACTAGTATGATCGACAACAAGAGCCACGCATAGTGAAATGTCTTTTCCTACTATTGTGCCTTGCAATAGTTGCAAGAAACTCGCCACATAGATAGTTACGTAATTGAACTAGACTTCTTCTGCACATTGGGCCGTTAGTGCAACCATGGGTGCGGGCACCTCATCCGCGTGGCACTTCCGCATCACTTTCACTGCTAGTATTTGTGTCATGACCTTGACTGCAGGGTTGTTAATGCTGGAGTTGGCATATCCTCTCTTCTTCTTCTCCAACTTGTAATTATTCTTCATTGCTTCAGCGAGGGACAACTTGCCACCTTTTCCTTTCGATATGTTGGCTGGATCCTCACCTTAGTAAGGCATCCATGTGAATCGATGAATTAATTAGTCTATGATGGGGATGGGCTCCTCTAGCCACAAACACCCATCATGCACCAAGTAGATCAGTTGCCTGATGACGAATATGGTCACTGGGGCACGGTGGTAATGTAGCACCCATAGCAAGTTTAGCAGCTTGGCTTTCTCTACACCTCTAAGCCATGTCCACAGCTCCAATTGAATTCTTCTAGAAGTCATGTCAATCCTCTGCCGCATTAGCTTCTCAGTTGCTAAATGCGAGAACTTTTCATGGTCTTTGAGGTCCCAATATTCAAACTTCAACACAGGAACCCACCCCAAGTGCAGTCCCTCAAAAAAAAATCATTTGGGAGCAGCAGAGTTTTTAAAGTGCTCTTGCTCTCATCTATGTCCTTCAGCACCTTGGCTTTTCCCTTTCGCAGAGTAACATATTCTGGTAGCCTAGTAATAGGTCCCGCACCCTGGGTTTCAACTTCCATTTCCTCGCCCTCCTCATTAACCAGTATTTCTTCATACTGCTCTTCGTCGGCTTCCAGGTTAATCGCCTTCCACTTTTCTTGCAATGTGAGCTTGGTCCTCTATGGGTTTCTTGGTTAGATGTGCACTGGTATCATAGCCTACTTATCCTTCTTAGGTCTCGGTGTTCTGGGTGTTTTAGGGAGCTCAACTATTATTATGGAGCTCTCTGGGGCTTCCACTACCGTAATTTCTTTTGTGGCTTCCTCGACTGTCACTACTTTTGTGTTCATGCCTTCTGCAGGTGTTGACATAGTGCTATTCCATAATTCTTGCACTGTCTCTAGTAGTTTCTCAAACAATGAATTCACTTTCAGGGTCTCGAATAGGTCCCGGTTCATGTATACTTGAGCATGCAACAACTTAGTTCTCAAAATGCCAAGTGTTTTTCGCTAGACATCCACTTGTAATTTATAGGGCCTCTTGAATTTGAATTCCACCGTTCCACTCACATTCGGCTCATTAATGCTATATTAGTGGCAAATTTTCAAGAATCTAACCCATAAAGTTCACCTTAAATGCCCTCCTCCCACTCATTTTGGCCTCAAACCAACCATCAAATCATGAATAGTGACTTTAATGGTCACTTTCTGGTAGACCTGCACAGTAGTGCAGTTGTCTTCACTGTGTCGTGGACCCTATGACACTTCATTGCTGTGCATAGTCCTGACATCGCACAGTTCCGGGGCAGTGTAGTTTATAGTCCCGTTCCTCCTTTTAGTTGCTTGGAGTGCTAAGACTATGCTTTTGTCAGCTAGTCAAATGGTTGGGCCACCTGTGTATGGCTTCAAATGACTGCCATTCACTTTTCCTGGGAAGGGATCTCCATTTAACTTAACCGCTGGACCAAGCCTCCGCCGGTAATCTTCTTGATAACATACAACCCTAACCAATGAATCCTGAGTTTTTGTGGAAATTTATCAAACTTACTATCATACAACAACACCAAGTCATTTAACTTAAAGGTGTGCAACTTATTATGTTGGTCATGCCATGCTTTTTCGCGCTGCTTTTGGACCTGCTGGTGAAATCCAGCCAAAAAACTCTCTTATTCCAGCTCATCCAATTGCACGAACCTCTCTTCCAAGGCTTCGTGAGTCGTCATACCTGTGAGTGCTACTATGCGCAAACTAGGCACAATGTATTCCATAGGAATCACTCCTTCAACCCCATATACTAGCCTAAAGGGTTTCTGTCTCGTAAGTTCTTGCACGTTGTCCGATAAGCCCACAATACTGCAACTATCCATATGTTCCAATCATTTCACTGAGTGTTGCAAACCTTGGTCAGCGCAGTCTCTAATACTTTATTGAATGCCTCCACTATTTCATTAGCCTGTGGGTGATAAGGTGTGCTCTTCTGGTGACACACCTCAAATTCCTCTGTCAGCACGCTGATCATCTCATTCAGGAAGCGTGTACCATGATCACTCATCAAGATCTTTGGACATCCAAATCATATGAGTACATGTTCAAATAGAAACTTCATGGCCATCGCGCCTATGCAATTCATCACTGGTTGTGCTTCTACCTAACGAGTCAAGTACTTCGTCGCAGTGATAATGTACCTCGCGCCTGTCTTTCCTTGAGGCTGAATAAGACCTACAAAATCTATTGCCCACTTTTTGAAAGGTTGCAATGCCTTTTGTGGATTCAAAGGCAATTCATCCCTCTAGGATGGCTTACCTATTCTTTAACATGTGTCGCATGCCTTGCAATATGCTTTTAAATCCTGATGAAGGGTTGGCCACCACAACCCTGCATGTAGAATATTCTCCGTGGTTACTCTCCCTACATAATGTCATCCCACGGCACCCCCATGAGCGTCCGCGAGGATGCTGCTTCATTCAAATTTAGGTACATACCTTCATAGTATCTCATCATTCCTCATCTTGTATAGATGCCTAGCAATTACCATGCACCACTAATTCCTTCTTTTGTTGGAGAGAGTATCCTTCCGGTGAAGTTCCAGTAGTTAGGGAGTGTATTATATCTTCTAAATGTCCATCCATGACGTGCACAGAAAAATGTTGTGTGTAAGGTAATCCTTCCTACAAACTAGTGGGTTCCTCCCCTATCTCAATGTGGGACAGGTAATCTATTCCTGCATTCAATCATCTAGGCTTCACAACAACTTCAAAATCATATTCTTGGAATAATAAAATCCATCTGTAGATGTGCCCCCCCAACACAAGCTTATTGACTAGGTAATTTAGCATAGAGTGATTTGTATACCTTTTAAAGTGTCCTCCTAGCAAGTAGTGTTAGTACTTCTCGAGTGCATACACCATAGCTAACCCTTCGCGCTTTGTGGTGGAATAGTTGTTCTTTGCTTTGGATAATTTGTGACTTGCGAACATGATAGGGTGGTCCAAGCCTTCTTCGACATCCTATGTTAGTACTCCCCCCAGTGCTATACTTGACGCGTCAACATGTATATGAAATTCTTTCTTCCAGTTCAGGAAGACTAGAATCGGTGTGGTAACCATCTTTTCCTTCAATATATCCAAGCTTTTCTTACAATCATCATTCCAGCAGAATGAGACATCCTTCTTCAACAATTTTTCCATCAGCACGGTGATCTAGGCATAACCTTTGATAAAATTTCTGTAATATCCCATATGCCCCAAAGTACCGCACAATTGTTTCACACTTCTAAGCACTTCCAAGCTCAGAATCACTGTGATCTTTGTGGGGTATACCATCAGCCCTTGTCTACAAACCACATGTCCCAATAGGTTCCCAAAAGGAACACAAAACAGACACTTCTTCATGTTGAGTGTGATCTAATATCTTCGATGGGTATCCGAAATCAAATGCAAGCTCACTACATTGCTCTTAACCAGTCCAAATATAGTTTAGTCATCAAAATATACCTCCAAGAACTTATGAATAATTTCCTTGAATGCTGCAATAACCACGCGAGAAAATATACCAAGTGCATGCCTCAACACAAACGACATTACAGTATATTGAAATCAACCCCACTCAATCGCGAAGGTTGTTTTTCTCCTATCCTCTGGCGCAATTTGGATTTGGTGGTACCGAGAGAACCCATCAGTGAAGGAGTATGCTTCCTGGCCACCTACATTTTCCAACACTTCATCTATGAATGGAGTTGGGAAAGGATCATGCACACAAGCGTCATTCAGCCTCTTAAGATCCATGCATATATTTAGCTCATCTTATTGCTTCTTCACTTTCACCACCATTGGGCTTACCCAATCAGACTCTTCCACAAGCTCAATGATGCCTACTACTAACATTTTGTCTAGCTCTAAGAGGACCTTCTCCTTGTATTTTGGATTTAGGCGGTAAGGCCTCTGCTTAATTGGCTTCTTGCTTGGTTTTAACATGATCTTCATCACTCCTAGATCTATGATTATTCCTTTCAAATCTGTAAACTTGGTAGGGAATAAGTCTTGGTATTCATAGAGAAATTCAGTGACCTTATCCACCATCACATCATCCTAGTAGTCTACAATCTTTGCAAATTTGGGTTCTTCCTCTGTACCAATGTTCACCTATTTATTTCTCACTGGTGTAGTTATATCAGGGTTCTCAATCTATAGTCCCTAAACCTCGCGGTGGCCTTCTGTCTCTGGAATGTTAATATTCTGTGGATCTTCATCCTCTTCTTCAATAGTTACATTGTAACATTCCAATGTGCAACTCAACTGCATAGCCCATTTCGGCTCAATCAGGTCTAAAGGTTCCTGTGGTATCCTAAGGATGGTTGCTTTCACCTCTTGTAGCACTTCATCAATACTTTCAAACCCATCCTCAAAGCTAAATGTCATCATAAATCCTTCGTGCATGATATCCCATTCACCTCTCCCATGGTGGAGCTCTATTTATATATAACAATTCATTGGGATAACATCCAGGGTATGACAGAATAGGTGAACCCACTCAAGTTGTGGGTTTTCCACATAGGCTTATGTCCATTTGGCCAGATGCACGCGCGGATCATCTTGCCTATCATACTTTTCTGTCAATCGCATCTTAGGCTTCCCAAATCGTGCTTGCATCATTCTCCTACATTTGCACCAATCATCAAAGCTTCCTTTGTGCATACCCCACCATCTTGCGGGCATAGCACGTAGTACCCAGTTCAAGGCCTGGAAGCATTTCTTTTCTGGCACCTCCTTTTCAAATTCATCCAAGAATATATATACCTTAGTTAGATCATCATAAGTAGGTAGATTTATTACTTTTGACGGCATACAACGCAATGACTGGGTCATCATGTTGTAATTCAAGGTAGTTACCTCGTGTAACCGATTCTGCCAACGTCTTATTTCTTCGTTGAACTATAAAGTGCAAGAACTCTCACGCTCCCATGTAATTTTCCCATCCACAGTGGTATTCACCCAATCTTGGTCTCACATTGTTATCTTATAGATGCAGTCCAGATCATCATCACTCTCATAGTTGCGGATTGGTTTCATATAGCAAAATCCCTCAGCAGGATCTAGGTGTATTATTACACGCAGTGAATTCTTCTCAAATATCATCTTTCACTTCTTCATATTGATTACTCCATTCATACGATAGCCCAGTAAATTCCCAGGAGCGGAAGGTAGGGATTGTTGTCATCAATAATCTCTATTACTTCAAAATCTATGTTAGGAAACCAGCTCAAGAAAAGATAGAAAAGATAGATCAACGCCTTATAATTCAGCCTCTTCGAGGGGGAAACCTCCTTTACATTACATAAATGAACAATTCTTCGATGATTCAAATGACAAAACCTCCTTTCTATATATAGGAGTCTAAGGAGTCACAATATAATCCAGCCGACCTAACAATAATAATATAAAGCCACAAAAATAACAATAGAGGGATTTTGTGGGGCACAGTAATAACAATATGGGGGCAATAGGGGCACAACAATATTAATAAGGGGTATAAATACAATAGTAATGGGTAATCACTAGTATTATAGGGACCCAACATGCCCCTCTCCTTCAAAAAAGTGTTGTCCTCAATGCTTGAGTAGTTCTGGATACTTCTGCATAAAATTCTCATCCTCCCATGTGGAATCTTCAGCGGATAAGTTCTTCCACTTGATAAGATACTCTGAAATTGATCGATTTCGTAGTTGTCGAGTTCTTGTTTCTGTGAATGCTTCCGGTTCCAATATAATTTTTCCTTCCTCGTCAAGTTCTGGCAATATTGTTTGAAGTGGGAGCTTGCCGCCTATAACCTTCTTTAAACATGAAACAAGGAAAATTGGGTGCAATCGAGAAGCTGCAGGAAGCTCCAATTTGTATGCCATAGTACCAATCTTTTGCAACACCTTGTACGGACCATAATACTTTGGTGATAATTTATTATCCTTCTTAGCTTGCTTGAGGGACATTTGCTTATATGGTTGTAGCCGTAGGAATACCCAATCACCTACATCAAAACTTCTTTCACTGCGATGTTGATCTGCCTGTTGTTTCATTCTATTCTGTGCCAACACGAGGTTATCCTTTAAGAGTTGGAGGACTTGTTGTTGATGTTCTATGTGATGTTCCACTGCCTAAACCTTAGAATTTTCTCTTAAATATGATGTGATGGATGGTGGTTGATACCCATAAAGTGCCATAAATGGGGTCATTTTTGTTGTTGTATGGAAGGAAGTGTTATACCACCATTCAGCCAGAGGCAACCATTTGACCCATTGTGTCTGTTTATCAGATACAAAGCAATGAAGATATCCTTCCAAACATTTGTTTACTATCTCAGTTTGCCCACCAGATTGAGGATGATAAGATGAGCTATGAGCTAACTGAGTAACAAGACAAGAAAATAATTTTGTCCAAAAATTTCCAGTGAAAATGGGATCTCTGTCACTTACAATAATCTTTGGGTTTCCATGTAGCTTTTGAATTGTTTCCATAAATGCAGTAGAAACTGTAATGGCTTTAAATGGATGTGATAATGCACAAAAGTGTGCATACTTGGTAAGTCTGTCAACTACCACCATGATGACACTCTTTCCCTCAGACTTGGGTAAACCTGTGATAAAATCCATTGAAACCTCCTCCCAATGTTGGCTTGGAATGGATAAAGGTTGTAATAGACCTGGTGTCTTAATTGTTTCAACTTTATTTTGTTGGAAAACCAAACATTCCGCCACAAACTTTTGAATATCTGATTTAAGGCCATCCCAAAAAAATTCCTTCTTAACCCTGTGGTAAGTTTTTAAAAATCCTGAGTGCCCTCCTAAGGGAGAAGTGTGCAATTCCATAAGAATCTTTTGTTTTAGCTGGGAATTCTTACAGAGGTATAAGCGATCTTTGTACCATAACGAATCATTTTTCCAGCTAAATGTATCAGACGTACTGGAATCTTGTTGTAGCTTTCGAATAAGTGCCCACACTTCTTCGTCATTCTTCCATTCCTCCCTTTCTTTGTTTATCCAATCTGGTTGGATAATAGAAATGGCACACAACAATGCTTCCACATCCTCATCCTTTCTTGAGAGTGCATCTGCCACCACATTTTGCTTCCCTTTTTTGTAGATGATTTCAAAGTCATAACCCAACATCTTTGTGACCCACTTTTGTTGCTCTTCAGAGGATAATCTTTGTTCTAAAAAGTATTTAAGGCTATCATGATCCGTTTTTACCTTGAAGTGTCTTCCCATTAGGTAGGGTCGTCATTTCTTAAGTGCATGGAGTATTGCCAACATTTCCTTCTCATAAATAGCTTTGCTTAAAAACTTTCCCTTGATTGGACGACTTTCAAAAGCAATGGGTCTTTCATCTTGCATTAGAACAGCACCAATTCCATTTCCTGAAGCATCACATTCCACAATAAAGGTTTTTGTGAAGTTCGGTGTAGCTAAGACCGGTGCTTGGCACATTGCCTCTTTAAGATGTTCAAAGGCCTTTGTTGCTTCCGGAGTCCATGAAAATGCATCTTCCTTCAATAATGTTGTTAGAGGTGCTGCTATTCTCCCATAATTCTTAACAAACTTGTGATAATACCCTGTCAACCCAAGAAATCCTCACAGATGCTTTATGGATGTGGGGATTTTCCATTCCTTAATGGCTTTAATTTTGCTAGGGTCTACCTTAACTCCTTCATGAAATACAATATGACCCAGATATTCCACCTCCTGGACTCCAAAGAAACATTTGGATCTTTTTGCATATAATTGTTTCTCCTCCAATAGTTGTAGCACCCTGTCAACATGTTCAACATGATCCTTCCAAGACTTGCTGTAGATTAGTATATCATCAAAAAATACTAACACAAATTTTCTAAGGAATGGTTTGAAAATTGAATTCATCAAACCTTGAAATGTTGAAGGTGCATTGGTAAGGCCAAAAGGCATGACCAAAAATTCATAATGACCCTCATGAGTTCTAAATGCTGTTTTCGGAATGTCTTCAGTCTTCATTCTGATTTGATGATATCCTGAACGAAGATCCAACTTGGTGAAGTAAATTGATCCATGCAATTCATCCAGTAATTCATCAATGACAGGAATGGGGAACTTATCTTTAATAGTGAGCTTGTTGAGCTCCCTATAATCCAGACACATGCGCCATGATCCATCCTTCTTGTGCACCAATACTACTGGAGCAGAGAAAGAACTTTGACTCGGTTGAATTATACCAGCCTCTAGCATTTCTGCAACCATACGTTCAATTTCACTCTTTTGGACATAGGGATATCTATACGGCCTGATGTTTGGAGGAACACTTCCTGGAATCAGATGAATAGCATGATCATGATTACGCATAGGTGGGAGACCTTTGGGAGTCTCAAATACCTTGGAATGATTGTCTAGGACTTTTTGGAAATCTGGAGAAATAGATGATTCCGATGTGGAAACATCTAGCGAACATAATTGTGCAATTACACCTCTTTGCTCCTTTTTTAGAAGCTTTTTCATACCATTAGAGCTGATTATCTTTCCTGGTTTCCCTGCAATACCCCTTAATTCAACTTCCTTTCCTTCCGTAGAAAATTTGATAAAAATTTCTTGAAAATTAAAAGCTATTGTACCCAAGGATTGTAGCCATTGGACTCCTAGTACAACATCAGCACCTCCCATTGGAATGGAAAGCATTGGGCTAGTCAATACATATTCTCCCATGGATAGCTTGATATTATGGCACTTTCCAGAGCAATTTATTGTTCCTCCATTTGCAATCATCACTTGACACTCTGGTGCTGGATATAGGAAGCAATTCAATTCTTTTGCTACCTTACAATGAATAAAATTGTGGGTGCTTCCTAAATCAATCAACACTATTACCTTTTTCTTCTTGATTTGTCCTTCTATCTTGATGGTTTGAGGAGTGGTAATTCCCGCCAATGCATTACAAGATATGGTCGGATTTATTTGTTCTTCATCTAGGCTTTGTTCCTGGAGTATATCCTCTTCTTTTGACCTTTCTTGCTCCTTTTCTTCTTCCTCTTCACAACCTATGTAGAATAATTTCTTCTCAGCACACTTATGACCTTTAGTGTATTTGCTATCACAACTTTAACAAAGCCCTTTTTCTCTTTTTTCTTCCAATTGTTATGGTGTCAACCTTATAGGTTGTGGAAGACTAGGGGCAACAACACTTCCGTCTTTATAGTTGTGAGTGGTATGCTTCCTGGTTGCCATAATTTTGCTTTCCATTTTTCTTGCTAACCTGAATGCCTTCTCTAATGAATCAGGTTCCCAAAGGCGAACATCATGTTGGATATTATCCTTTAAGGACCCTATGAACACATCAATCCTATGCTCCTCTGGAATATCTTTTACCCTTATGTTCAATTTTTTGAACTCCTCAATGTGCTCCATTATTGAACTCTTTTGTTTGAGACTTATCAATTGGCTAAAAAAAGTGTTGCTTTTTGTATCCTCATAATGTGCTATCAATTCTTCCGTAAAAATTGCCCAAGTGATAAATTGTTTACGAGAGCAAAGCCATTGATACCATACAAACTGATTTGGTTCCAAATATAAAGTTTCCATACGTACCTTTTGTGTGTTTTGCACATTATTGAGATCGAAGAATTGCTCCATCTGTAATATCCATGTGGCGGGATCCTTGCCATCAAACATCCTCATATCGATTTTTGGAATATGGTGAGTCTTCGATCCAACATTAGAGTCTATCGAATCATGATTAACATTTCTTTTGTTCTCATCATGAGTTTCCTTTAGTACCCTTTCACCCTTAGTGACCATTTCTTGTAGCAACTTATTCATATTTATCTTCAATTCGTCCATGTCTGTCTTTAGATATATCTTCAAATCGTCCATCTTAGCTTCTACATCTTTCTTTAAACCATCCATCTTAGCTTCTACATCTTTCTTTAAACCATCCATCTTAGATTCTGTTCCTTTTTGTGCAAGTGACAATTGTTGCACTTGATCTTGTAATTTTGATATATCATGTTGCATTTCTTCCTCTTCTTCATGGGTCATGCTAGAGCTTTCAGGTTGCCTACTAGGTGTTTGCATTTTCTTTCCTCAGGGCATCAATTACAATAATAATGCTTTACTATGCCCTTTGAATTCCTTCAAACTAATTTTTCAAACCAATCTTATGCAAAAATTTTAAAAAACTACACACCTTTTTTCACTTTGTAGGAGCTCGATATTGCCTCTGATGTATCTTTGTACTTTCTAATCATCTAGTTTTGAATTTGTGACCTGCAGTAGCCCTTTGTGTCCTCTTTCCATTGCCACAAGTCTGACCCAAATTGGATTCTCCAAGGAAGAGTTATGCGAAATCTCCCACAGTGACTTGATTATAGACTAGTTCAGTAGAGCGAACTTGTACGACGTGCCACGAGTCATTGTTTTGACCTTTGGATCTGAAAAATGCATACAAGAAACTACAGTCCGTCCTCTTTCTATACCTTCTTACGAAATTTCAATCCGATCCCCAGAGAGAAAGTTATGAAGATTTTCCCCAGGTCACCTGTTTGGAATGTAATTCAGGAGTCTGCAAAAAGACCAAATTCCTCAGATCATATCTCCGCAAATATAGCGCGAAAAGCTCTGAAATTCAGACCCAAGGTTTAGCGCAATTTCTTCTCAAATGGGTTTTTTTTGCAACTTCTGAAACGTCTAAAAAAAAAGTTATGGTGAAAATGCCACGAAGACCTATTTGGAGCAGCGAAACCCTAGAATCCAAAGCTCTGATACCAAATGTTAGGAAACCAGCTCAAGAAAAGATAGAAAAGATAGATCAATGCCTTAGAATCCAGCCTCTTCGAGGGGGCAACCTCCTTTACATTACATAAATGAACAATTCTTCGATGATTCAAATGACAAAACCTCTTTTCTATATATAAGAGTCTAAGGAGTCACAATATAATCCAGCCGACCTAACAATAATAATATAAAGCCACAAAAATAACAATAGAGGGATTTTGTGGGGCACAGTAATAAAAATATGGGGGCAATAGGGGCACAAAAATATTAATAAGGGGTATAACTACAATAGTAATGGGGTAATCATTAGTATTATAGGGACCCAACAATCTACCAGCACACTCGGTCCCTCAATATCCACGGTTACTCCCTGTAGTCACACCATGGCTATAATTTTCTGTTGGTTCACCATTCTTAGCTGAATCAGGGACCATTGCAGCGTAGGTCTCCCCATTCACCTCCATGTTTGCATGAATAGAACATTCGCATCTGATGCCAAATATAGAATGAGTTGATCCATTTCGTATTCTCTGATCTGCGTGGCTAGTCTCATTTCATGCCCCATCCTTGTTTTTTGTTTTCCAATATTCCAGACTACACGCGGTTCTCCTTTTGTGGTCCCATCACATCCATTGATAAGTTCCTGTAACCCTTTCACAACCTTACTGTGGCGCAGTAACTTCGTACAGGTTTCCAGGAAAGTAGTGAACATGGAGGGGTCCATCTCTATGTTAGCCTTATCTTTGCTTCCTGAAGTGGAGGCTTCATTGAAGCTCTTCTTAGCTTTCATGAAGGTTTGTTGAGCGTGATCCAAATCAAACTCAGGCTCTATTGTCAGGGCTTTGTGAACCTAGGTACTATCTTCTGGTTATTTCACCTTGTCATCTCCCATCGAGATTCCACTTCGGAGAACTATATTCACATTTGGATCTTTCCTGCATGGCGTAGACCTCATCATCTCCAGGTTCTGAGTCGGGGGAGGTAGTGGCGCTCCTTTGTCATGTATCCTAGCTATCGACATAGGACAGTCTTCTGTCTCATGATCAAACAACATGCAATACTTGCACAACGGCTGCACTGGATTAGTGCAGTCGTGAGCATATTGTCTTGGCCCTCCACAATTGTAGCAAATCAACTGTCTACAACATCTACCAGGTCCTTGTCTACCTCAACCTCATATGTGCCCCTGAAATCCTATCCGCGCCATCCCTTCATTCTGGTCAAGGGACCACATTTTGGCCTGAACTTTGTAGGCAGGCATTCTATCCATCATCAGTTCATAACTCCTACAAGTACGCTCATCAATTCCACTGATCTACAAAAGTTGCACAACAACTATTGCAGAGTTTGCGTATACTTCTGTAATAAGTGGCAGTTATCCATGGCATGTTTTTGAGCTATTTGACCGATAGTGCACCAAAAAGCAGGTGCTGTGCTAGGTCTTGCTTGAGCTTCCAGCCTTAAAGGCATTGTTCCTCCTCATGCAAGGTAATTTCTAAATACTGGGCAATGGTCTTTGTCATGACCCTAGCTCTTACATTTCATACACCATACCTCTTTGCATACCTTTGGCCGAACAATCCTATCCTGCTTCAAGCTTTGCATCTCAAGGCACTTTAGCTGCACGTGGATCTGTTGAACTCCTAGATTAGGATCTTGCATCAAAGTCTCAGGTAGTCTCATGGCAATCTCCAAGGCCTCTGCCTGAGTTGTTATCTTCTGCTGCGACAACGCACTCCTTAAGTGTGGTAGTAGTGAAGCCACAAACCACTTGTGATGTTCTCCATCTGTCAAATTCATGTTGGCTTCCCGGATCGTACATTTTAGCCTTTGAACTAGTTCTCAAGGCATCTCTCCTGGTAACATCGTGATCTCTTTTAATCCCACAATCGTCTGCACTTCAGATTTAGGCCTACTAAATTCCTTATTCAGTGTTGCTTAGGTGTCCGCTACTTTAGCATTCGGGTTATTGTCGGAGTACTTAATATACCAGTTTAGCGTGTGATCTTGAAGAGCACTAGCCAGTGTTGTCTTATTTATGTTATCATATGTCACACCTTGATCTTCCCATACAACTATCACAATGAACCAGAATTGGTTCGGGTCCTCATTTCCCAAGCCTTTTAAACACGAAAATTCACTGTGTTTTCCATACTGAATTGCGGTGGTGGCGGAGGTGGTACGGGTGAAGCTGGAGGTGATGGTGGTGAAGATGGAGGTGGTGTGGGTGGAGGTGGTATTTGTGGAAATCCCTATCTTATTAGTTCAATACCGCTTCGCGGAGAGACCTTCACTATCCCTTCTTCGTCCCTTTGCAGTGGTGAAATCAAGGGGTTATACTCCGAACCCTTATTTCCTTCGTTTCGGTAAATTTTTCCACTTTGCGTAGTCCCAAACATCAAGGTAACTGCTGTTGGAAATAATACTGAGAGGAGGGGGTCAATCAGTGTTAGCAAGTCAATATTATTTCTTTTCACAATCAGATTTGTATACGCTACTTCAGTTAATGAAACTTGCATATATATGCAACTATTGTTAAGAAAACTAGCATATATCATGCAGACTTATAATTTAGTTAATTCATCAGATGTTCATCTTTAATCTGTGTATCAAATCCATATAACAGTAACTAGGTACAGTCAAAATAGAGTAGACAATCACACACAAGAACACAATATATAACGTGGAAACCCAATCTGGGTGAAAACCACCTGCTATAATTCGTCTCTATCTTCTTTTAATAAGAAACTTCTTTTTACAATATTTTTGTACTGGTGTTATCATATATCGGTATGCATGCTTCTACCAATAGAAGGCTACAATCTTCTCTCATTCTCCAGCTTCTCCTGGAAGGGAGCTACAACCCCCTTAGCTCTTGTACTAGCTGATGTACTAGTATGTAGGTGCTAACCTATGGAAAGCTACAACCTTCTCTTTTCTTCCAGGGACCACGTTTCATAAATTTTCAAACTAGATCCATTAATAACATCAATCAAACATCAAACATATCTGCATCAACCAATCTTCTTTGTACCAACCAAAACTGAATCAAACAATCACTTTTCTGAAAGCTATAGCCAGAACACAGTAACAGTAACCAAAACCCAAGCAAGAACCCAGAGTACTGCAATAGCAAATAGAAGTAGCTAAAACATATTTTATGAGGTGTCTGCTACTTCAATGTGTATAACCTGCGTGCATACGCACTTTGCTCAAGACAAACCTACGTATACGCAGTTTTGAAATGCTGAACTGGCGTGTATACTCTCCCTTGTTGTAATGAACCTGCGTACAGATCTTTAAAAGATGATTTAACCTTTACAACTATTCGGATATCAGTTATACCCAGATCATCAGATTTACAGATTACGACATGCGCCAACTATTCAGATAAGAGATCAAAGTCACATAAAGATACTTCTCTTCAAGTCTTAAGGTCTTGACCCATCAATAGAACTTATCCTTCTTTCAAGCACTCAGGTTCCTCCTTGATTTAGATCCAGCTATTCACCATAACCCAATGACTAGTATTCTACATCTTTCTCTTCATTAGATATTCAATACTTAAATGCCTTTGCCTAATGATCTCCTCCTCCTTTTATAGTCTTAGGCCTTACTCAATATTATGGTCCAAGACCACTTAGAAGCAATACCTTGGACCAAATACCTAGGGTCAACACTTCAGTCAAGATACCTTGGATCAATACCATGGGTCAACATACCAGGGACCAAATACCAGGGACCAAAACCAAGTTTTCCAATATGTACGCGCTTTTACTTGCGTGAAATTATGTGTATACGCATATGCACCTTCTGTGTTGGGTTGTGTTATATTCTTTCCACGACTAGCCACGTAGTTAACGGGGGTTAGAGGGGGGGAGGTCACAAGGGGTTTGAGACGTACCTGTAACCCCACTTTATGTGGTTTTGGGCCCTATGTTAGGCTGGGCGGACCCACCTATGGTTTTGTGCATGATTTTTGCACCAGTTTTTTGGATGCGATGGCTTTGAGTCCATGGTTTTGGACGCAATGGTTTTTGGTCCATGGTATTTGGATACTTTGGCATGTATAACTATGTATTATAACATTGAAAGGAATATAATAAAAATCAAGCTGGTAGTCCCAGTTTTGGGATCCAGGGGAAAATATCTGTGTATATGTGTTTTATGTGTTATTCTCTCGCATTGTTTATTTTCTTTGTTTTAGAATCCGTATGAAGGTAATTTCTATACAGGGTTAAAACCTACATTTGGTATCAGAGCAAGTTTGGCTTCAAGGTGATGCCTTTGTTGCTGAGGAGTTTCGCTCGAACGTGTGGTAGACCCTATTCAGTGGGAGATATGCAAGATCGATTCTAGTGGTGAAAGAAGATGGCGAGTAGTGCAGAGATAGATATTGAGAAATTTAATGGTCAAAGTTTTTAGTTGTGGAAACTCAAGATGGAGGATCTGTTGGTGGATAAAGATCATTGGATGGCAGTAGATCTGGGTACTAAATGAACAGGAGTGTCTGATGAAGAATGGAAGAAGTTGGATCGGAAGGCAAAGAGCATGATACTATTGTGTGTCTCAAATTCAGTATTGCTAAATGTATTAGGGGAAGCTACGACGAAGGCTTCGCCAGACAAGTTAGGGACTTTGTACCAATCTAAGTCTCTGGTGAATAAATGTTCCTAAGGAAAAAGTTGTATAACCTGAGGATGAAAGATGGAGACTCGATGACAGAGCATCTAATCGCATTTAATACTGTGGTAAGTCAGTTAGCATCTGCTGATATTAAAATATCAGATGAAGATAAGTGCACCAGTTTGTTGTATTCTCTACCAAATTCGTGGGATAGCCTGGTTATTGCAATAGGTAGCAATGAAACTACCTTGCAGTTTGATGAAATAGTCTTAGCCTTGTTGACGGAGGAGATGAGATGGATAAATATGGGGAGCCAGAACGGTGATGCCTTATATGTACGAGGACAGTCCTAGAACATAAACAAAAATAAGTCATCGAGTGGGAGATCTAAATCTCCAGGAAAACCTCTAAAGGTGGTGTGCTAGAAATGTGGAAAGGAAGGGCACTACAAAAGGGACTGTAAATCTAAAGCTCCTAATAAAGGAAAGGGATCTGATGATGCTCCTCTTGTAGAGGCGAAAACCACCTCAAATGAAGGTGGGGAAGTGTACTTGGCTTCTTTAAGTACACATGTAGATCATGAGGCACGATTGATTGACTCAAGTGCATCCTTTAACTTCACTCCCCATAGAGAGTGGTTCTGTGAGTATGATAAATACGATGGTGGTGATGTCTTCTTAGGGGATGATAGGAAGGCTAGAATCATTAGTTGTGGAAAAGTAAAGTTAAAGCTGCAAGGTGGAAGGGTTAGAACACTTCTGGGTGTTCTACATATTCCTGCATTGGCCAGAAATCTGATTTCTATAAGCAAGTTGGATGATGCAGGTGTAAAAACAATGTTTGAGAAGGATACCTGCAATATGGTTCAGGGAGAACTAGTATTGATGTGGGGAGTTCGAATTGGAACTCTGTACAAGCTACAAGGTAGCACGGTTGTTGATGGGTGCAACAGTTCTGTCGATCCTGAAAGTGGAGCAGAAAATCTAGTGGTCTTTGCAGAGAAGATCATGTTCTGCATCAAAGGCTTGGACATATTGGAGAGAAGGGCCTTTGAATACTTCATGGTAAAGGTATGGTAGAAGGTATGAGTAATAGCTCTGTGGATTTTTATTTCTATGAAAATTGTGTATATGGGAAGAAGAAACAGGTGAGTTTCCCCTTTGGTGGTAAGAGGGCGAAACATATATTAGAGCTTGTGCACAGTAATGTGTTTGGACCTGTGAAGGTTCCATCACTGGGTAAGTCTGTGTACTATGTATCATTTATAGATGACTTCTCAAGGAATACATGGATATATTTCCTTAAGAAGAAATCTGAAGTCTTTGACAGGTTTAAAGAATTTAAGGCTCTGGTGGAAAACCAAATAGATAAGAAGAGAAAGGTGTTGAGGATAGATAATGGTGGAGAGTTTTGCAGTAAGGAATTTGAAGAATTCTGCAAGAAGTGTGGTACAACACAGCAGAAGACTACTCCATATACACCTCAGAAAAATGGAGTTGCAGAAAGAATGAACAAGACGTTGATGGAAAGGGCAAGAATCATGCTCAGTGGCGCTGGGTTAGGACAAGAATTCTGGGCAGAGGCAGTGGATACTGCATGTTACCTAGTCAACAAGTCACCCTCATCAGTGTTGTAGGATAAGACTCCACAAGAGGTATGGACTGGTAAGAAACCCTCTCTTTCACATCTGAGGGTATTTGAATGTGATGCATATGTACATGCTCCAGAGGAGAAAAGAACCAAGTTGGATAGTAAATATTAAAAGTGCATCTTTATTGGGTATAAGGATGGTTTAAAGGGTTATAAGCTTTGGAACCCAATAACAAGGAAGGTTGTGTACAGCCGAGATGTGGTGTTCAGAGAGGTGAAAGATGTTATTAAACATGAAGTCCAACCAAAGGAACCTGAGAAGATAGAGTTTGAGCTAAAGGAGGAAGATTCAAACTCTACAACAGAGGAGGAATCAAAAGATGATGAGCCACAAACTCCGGGCCTGAGAAGATCAGTCCAAGAAAGAAGGCAGCCAGAAAGGTATAGTCCATATACTTTCTATTCAATTTTTTCTGTCTGTTACTGATGATGATCCCAGAACTGTGAAGGAAGCAGTGGATTCAGAGGATGGAAAACTCTAGAAAGAGGCCATGGTTGATGAAATGGCATCTTTGCACAAAAATGAGGCTTGGGATTTGGTGGAATTGTCGGCTGGAAGGAAACCCATTGGCAACAAATGGGTGTTCAAAAAGAAGACAAATGTACAAGGAAAAGTGGAGAAATACAAAGCTCGGTTAGTAGCAAAAGGTTATTCCCAGGTGCCAGGAATTGATTTTGGTGCTATTTTTTCTCCTGTTTCCAAAGTAACTTCTATTAGATTACTTTTATCTATTGCTACTGCTTTTGATTATGAGGTAGAACAAATGGATGTGAAGACAACATTTCATCATGGGGATCTGGAAGAGGAAATCTACATGAAGCAACCTGAAGGCTTTGCGGTGAAGGGTAAGAAAGAAATAGTAAGCAAGTTAAAGAAATCTTTGTATGGGTTAAAACAGTCACCAAGGATGTGGTATCAGAAATTTGATACATTTATACGGGGACTTGCCTTCACCAGAAGCAAAGCATATCACTGTGTGTATTTTAAATTAATTGGTGACCGTGTTATTTATCTAGTCTTGTATGTGGATGATATGTTGCTACTTGGAAATGACAAAGAAATTATCCAGGATTTGAAGACCCAGTTGTCCTCCAAATTAGACATGAAAGATCTTGGTGCTGCAAACTATATTTTGGGCATGGAACATAAAAGAGATCGTACAAAGAGGAAGCTCGGGTTAAACCGAAGGAAGTATGTCAAGACAATATTGAAGAGGTTTAATATGCAGGATAGTAAACCAATGAAGGTTCCTATTCCTGTAGGTGTGAAGTTATCTGCTGAACAGTGTCCCAAGACATAAGAAGAGGAAGATGACATATCTTGTGTTCCATATGCAAGTGTAGTGGGTATTCTGATGTATGCAATGGTCTATACTAGACCAGACATTGCACATGCAGTGGGAGTATTTAGCAGGTTTATGTCAAAACTAGGGAAGGAGCACTGGACAACAGTGAAGTGGGTTTTCAGGTATTTGCATGGCACTACCAAGGAAGACCAGGATTGGACAGAGTGTTGGATATTCATGGCTTTGTTGATGCAGACTGGGCTGGAGATCTGGATCAGAGAAGATCTACAAGTGGGTATGTGTTTAACTTATTTGGAAGTGCAGTCAGTTGGATGAGTAAGAAACAATCTGTAGTGGCACTATCAACTACAGAGCAGAATACATGGCAGCCACTCATGCAAGCAAGGAAGCAGTCTGGTTGCAGAGATTGTGTTCAAGTATGGGGTTAGTACAGGAAGCTATAAGGATAAACTGCGATAGCCAAAGTGCAATTTTCTTGGCAAAGAACCCCACATATCATTCAAAGACAAAGCACATTGATGTTTAGTATCACTTTGTGAGGGATATGATAGAAGACAAAAAGGTGTTGCTAGTAACACTTTGAAGAATACTTCAGATGCATTAACAAAATTTATGAGCTCTGAGAAGTTCTCTTGGTGTAGAGAGACAATGGGCATTTCAGGGCTGGAAAAATGACTAAGCTCTCTTGTGGCCCCCTGTGGAAAGAAAACAACAAGTGGGAGAATGTTGGGTTGTGTTATATTCTTTCCACCACTAGCCCACATAGTTAACGGGGGCTATAGGGGGGCAGGTCACAGGGGGTTTAAGGCGTACCCGTAACCCCACTTTATGGGTTCGGGTAGCGCCCCAATTTTTTTTTGTTTTGGACCCTATGTTAGGTTCGGCAGACCCACCTATGGTTTTGTCCATGATTTTCGCACATGTTTTTTGGACGTGATGGCTTTCAGTCCATGGTTTTGGACACGATGGTTTTTGGTCCATGGTATTGGATGCTTCAGCATGTATAAATATGTAATGTAACATTGAAAGGAATATAATGAAAAATCAGGCTAGTAGTCCGGTTTTGGGATCCAAGGGAAATCTCTGTGTATATGTGTTTTATGTGTTATTTTCTCGCATTGTTTATTTTTGTGTTTTACAATTCGTATGCAGGTAATTTCTGTACGAGGTTAAAAACTACATTCTGTACTGCTAACTCGCATGTATATGTGGCTTGGTCAAGGGGAACCTGCGTATATATTCTTTCCTTCATTCTGAGAGCCTGAACTGGTGATTTTTCATCTGAGTGAGTTTTCGTCAAGGAAAACACCTGTGTCATAGTGCCAAACCTATGTCATAATGCCAACAATCTCCCCCTTTGGCCTTGATGGCAACCCCAGGTCACTCTCCCCCTTTTTCATCAAGGGCAAAGGGTTATGCTCCCCCTGAGTACATGTTGAAATCTCTGATATGCTGAACTGTGTTGTTCATGCTCCCCGTGTCTTTAAGCAAGGTCTACAAAAAGATGTTCTACAAGAAGAACATGACTCTATACATCTTCCTATCACCCAAGACTCATACATACATCCATCTCCCAACCAAGTGGGGATATACCATGATTGACTCATCCACCCAACCAAGTGGGGATACACCAAAATTTTATACATGATAAAATAAGGACATTACATCATCCATCCCAGGCATAGTGGGGAAACAAAATAGGTCATTACATGACCTTGATAATAGAAGATATACATGGCATAGAGACAAAATATATAAAACAAGAATATGATAGTCATCAGCAACTATCATCAGTAGCATTTGTCAGTCACCATCCTGACCAACAACCATGATCTCCCTCTACACCTGTTCCACCTGAATCAGAAACAACTATGAAATTGTACCAAGATAATGCCAACAATTAGAATTATATGCTCCCCATGAACCCGTGCCAAATGATCACTATTAGACCCATATCAAACTCTTTTAGTCCTGAGTCTGTCCCACTAATATTCTTCAAACCAACATATATGCAGTTGTATCCTCAGCAACTGCATATGTACGTGGATATGCTTCATGAAACTCACATACAACCACTGTTCTCTCAACCAAATAAGTATCAAGAGAAATAAGATGCATCAACTACTCCCAGCTTCTGCCTGAGGTATTCAAATGTATCTTTGGGCAGTGGTTTGGTGAATATATCAGCAACCTGTTCCTTGGAGGGAACATACTCCTATTTGACCTTTTGTTCAAGCACTTGTTCCCGGAGAAAGTGATATTTGATAGGTATGTGCTTGGTCTTGGAATGCATGACAAGATTCTTTGAAATACTAATTGCGCTTGTATTATACATAGAATGGAGATGGGTGGAGTACACGTGATTTGAATGTCTTGCAATGTTTGCATCATCCAAAGAGGTTGTGTGCAATAGGATGCAACAACCACATATTCTTCTTTAGTTGTAGATAATGCAATTGAACTTTGTTTCTTGCTGAAACAAGACACTAATCTGGAACCCATGAAGAATGCACCACCACTAGTGCTTTTTCTGTCATCCACGCTTCCTACCCAATTTTCATCCATATATGCATGAAGTGTAAGATCTGTATCTCTAGGATACCATAAACCAAAGTTTTCTGTCCCTTGAAGATATTTAAAAATCCTTTTAACTGCTTGAAGGTGTACTTCCTTTGGATTTTCTTGGAATCTTCCAACTATTCCCACAGCATGCATGATGTCTGTTTGGGTAATTGTTAGATAGAGCATACTACCAATCATGGATTTGTAGGTTGGTTAATGTACTACTGATTCATCATTTGCGCTGAGGCTGCATCCTATTACCATAGGAGTACATACTGGTTTAGAATCTTCGATTCCATATTTCTTCAAGATCTGCTTGAGGTACTTGGTTTGTGATAGAAAAATACCATCTTTATTTTGTTGAACTTGTAAACGAAGAAAATATGTGAGCTCACCAAGAAGTGACATTTCAAATTCTTTTTGCATTACCAAAGTAAAGTTTTGACTCATGTCTTCTTCATTACTCCCAAAAATGATATCATCAACATACACAACAAGTATAAGCAATTTATCATTGTCAATTTTTATATATAGATTGCTATCAGCTGATTCTTTTGAAAAACCTTGTTGATGAAGGTATTTTTCAAGATGATAATACCAGGACCTTGGAGCTTGTTTTAGACCATAGAGAGCCTTTCTAAGTCTGTATACGAGTTTTCAATCATTTCTAAGGATGAATCCATCTGGTTGCTCAATATGAACTTCTTCTTCTAGGTCTCCATTAAGAAAAGTAGATTTCACATCCATTTGATATACTTTGAACTTCTGAAAGATAGAAAGAGAAAGTAACATTCTTATGGCTTCAAGTCTAGCAACAGGTGCAAAAGTTTCTTCAAAGTCTATACCTTCTTGTTGAGCATGCCCTTTACAAACAAGTCTGGCCTTGCTTCTAATAACTTCTCCATTTTCATTCAGCTTGTTTTTGAATATCCATTTGGTTCCTATGACAGTCTTATCATGAGGTCTAGGAACTAATTCCCAAGTATCATTCTTTTCAATTTGCTCAAGCTCTTCATTCATAGCCTTGACCAAACATTCATCTTCTCATGCTTTCATTATCTGAGGGAAGCTTAGATGCCCCAATCTTCTGTGCCATAGCCAGTGTTCATCATTTTTGCTTAGATAGCATTGTTGCTATCTTCCCTTGAGTATGTATAAATTATTTTGAGTTCTTATGCCTTTGATCATTGTTTCTCCTGTATCAAGCTCACGAAAAACACATCCATTTCATCAAAATAATACCTCATTTCCTTGATCACATATTCGACTAACACTCAATTGATTATGCTTTAAACCATCAACATACATAACATTCCTAGCTTTGACCTTTTCTTTTAAAAAAACAGGCCTTTACCTTTAATGACTGTAGGGGTGTCATTTCCAAATGAGACCTTCCTTTCCTTTTCTAAGGCACTATGTGATTGAAGTTTTTCTTTATCACATGTCATGTGTTTCGAGCATCCATTGCCAATGTATCATTGATTTTCTTGTCCTTTTGCATATAAGGCTATACCACATCTTTCGGTTTGCGGTTCTTTCTTTTTCCATGTTTTGGGACCCAATGAAGCTTGCTCAATCTAAGATGTTTGCCGAAATTTACTCCTCCATTCAGAGTCTTCATGACCGAAGTTGCTACAAATAGAGCGTTCTATTTCTTTTTTAAGAGCATAAAAGTTATTGTAGGTCTTTTTCATGATCCCAGTCACATTCCTTTGATTTCATGCTTCTCTAGTAATGATGGTCTCGTAAGCAACACATTGAGCAGCTTTGTGTTCGAATTTATGACATGAAAAACATTGGCCATTAAAGAAATTCTTGCAATTATCGAATCTACTGACATGATGATTGTAGTTTCCATTGACATTCATTCTTCAAGCAAATTGAGAATGATTTACCTATGGTTGGTTATAGCTTCTTTTCATCCTTGAAGTAGATTGAACTCGATTTATTTGGTGATCTGCTTTAAGCCTCTGCTGACGATTGTCAACCTATTCATTTCTCCTTGCTGCATCAAGATAGATTTTGGAGGTTGATGGCTTCTGTGCTTGAGATGGTTCTTCAGTATATCCAAGACCTGTCTTTATTAGAGGAGGAGGATGCACTTTGATAATTTCATCTAAAGTTTCTGATCCTTTAGCAAACTTAAGATTGAGAGATTTTGTTTTCTCAATTTCTTTTCTTAGACCCACAATTTCACATTCTAATTTTCATTGTGTTTTTCCCTTTCAGCAAGTTGGAATGTAAGAGTATCTATAATCATACATTTTTCTTCTAAGTAGATTTTAAGTCTAGAAATTTCTTCATAGGGACCATCTTCATCTAAAGCATCCAAGAAATCATCATCTTCAAAAGCCATCAGAAGTCTATAATCATTACTATTTTTCATCTTCATCAAAATTTGATAAACCATCACTATCTTCATGCATATAGTAGCTCTTCTTATTTACACTTTGTTTTCTATTCCATTTTGATGATTCCTTACCTTTATCAAGCTTATCATTGTGAGGACATTTGGTAGCATAATGACATACTCTTCCACAAGCAAGAAATTTGAAATGTAGTTTACCTCTAAATCTTCCACAACCCTGTTGAAGGTTGCTGACAAAGTTTGATTCTCCCTCTCCTTCTGATGTATGTCCTAACTCATTAAGTTCTCCTTTTCTGAAGCTTTGAATGTGACTTCTCTCATATCTGATGGACCCCCTTTTATCATTTTAAAAGTAGTTAGGATTCTGTGCAATTGTGACATAGTAATACTCTGAAGATCCTGCTTTTCTTCTATGGCAGAATCCTTTGATTTAAATCTAGAAGAGAAGGATCGTAGAACCTTTTCAACTAAGGTAACTTCTTTTATCTCTTCACCCAATTTTTTCATGCGATTAACAATCTCATCTATATGTAAGAAATAATTAGCTATACTTTCATCATTCTGCAATCTGAGAGTTTCATATTGAATACTAAGAGATTGTAGTTTTGCACGTTTTACCTGATCATATCCTTCATAGCTTAGAATGATCTCGTCCCATATTTCTAGGGCAGTTTTGAGCTGCATAACCATGACAAATTTTGATTATGATAGACTCCCCAATAGAGTATTGACAACCTTTGCATTTGTTTCATACTGCTTTTTACCTGCCATATCTGTAGGAGTTGCTGATGGAAATGTGTATCCTCCTTCCACGATATCCCAAACTTCTATTCCAAGGGATTGAAGATAGTTTGTGGTTCTTACCTTCCAATAAAAAAAGTTTCCCCCATCAAAGATTATTGGCCTGATGGATGCCTCTCTTTCGTAGTTGCTCATGATGATAGATCTTCCTTCAAGTGATCAATATTCTTCTGAAGGACTTGCTATGATACCAATTGTTGGAAATAATACTAAGAGGGGGGGGCTGAATCAGTGTTAGCAAGTCAATGTTATTTCTTTTCACAATCAGATTTGTATATGCTACTTCAGTTAATGAAACTTGCGTATATATGCAACTGTTGTTAAGAAAACTAGCGTATATTCTGCAAACTTATAATTTAGTTAATTCATCAGATATTGATCTTTAATCTGTGTATTAGAACCATATAACAGTAACCAGGTACAGTAAAAATAGAGCAGACAATCACACAGAAGAACACAATATATAAGGTAGAAACCCAATGTGCGTGAAAACTACCTGCTGCAATTTTTCTCTGTCTTCTTTTAATAAGAATCTTCTTTTTACAATATTTCTGTACTAGTGCATTCTTATACCAGTATGTAGGCTTCTACCTATAGAAGGTTACAACCTTCTCTCGTTCTCTAGCTTCTCCTGGAAGGGAGATACAACCCCCTTAGCTCTTGTACTAGCTGATATACTAGTACGTAGGTGCTAACCTACAGAAGGCTACAACCTTCTCTTTTCTTCCATGGACCACATTTCATAAATTTTCAGACTAGATCCATTAATAACATCAATCAAACATCAAATATATCTGCATCAACCAATCTCCTTTGTACCAACCAAAGCTAAATCAAACAATCACTTTTCTGAAAGTTGTAACCAGAACACAGTAACAATAACGAAAACCCAAGCTAGAATGCAGAAGACTGCAACATCAGACAGAAGTAGCTAAAACATATTTTATGAGCTGCCTGCTACTTCAATGTGTCTAACCTGCGTGCATACACACTTTTCTCAAGACAAACCTACGTATACGCAGTTTTGAAATGTTGAACCGGCATGTATACTCTCCCTTACTGTAATGAACCTGCGTACAGATCTGTAAAAGAAGATTTAACCTTTACAACTATTTAGATATCAGTTATACCCAGATCATCAGATTTATAGATTACGACATGTGCCAACTATTCAGATAAGAGATCAAAGTCACATAAAGATACTTCTCTTCAAGTCTTAAGGTCTTGACCCATCAATAGAACTTATTCTTCTTTCAAGCGCTCAGGTTCCTCCTTGATTCAAATCCAGCTATTCACCATAACCCAATGACCAATATTCTAGATCTTGCTCTTCATTAGATATTCAATACTTAAGTGCCTTTGCCTAATGATCTCCTCCTCCGTTTATAGTCTTAGGCCTTGCTCAATACCATGGTATTAAACCACTTAGAAGCAATACCTATGACCAAATACCTGGGGTCAACACTTCGGTTAAGATATCTTGGATCAATACCACGGGTCAAAATACCATGGACCAAATACCACAGACCAAAATCAAGTTTTCCAATATGTACGTGCTTTTACTTGCGTGAAAGTGCATGTATATTCATACGCGCCTTCGGTATTGTTGACCTCCATGTATACGCGACTTGGTCAAGGGGAACCCGCATATATATATTTTCCTTCATTCTGAGAGCCTGAACTGGTGATCTGTCATCTGACTGAGTTGCCATCAATGACAACACCTATGTCATAGCACCAAACCTGTGTCATAATGCCAACAACTGTATAACCCATTTTTCGCACAACAACATTTTAGTCCAAGTATTCAGAGAGTTTACGTACTTACCTTGCGGTCCTTTGAAAAAGCATCGCTCTACCTCACTATAGATGACTGAGGTGTTGACCGTGAAATCAATAACACATCCTCCTATAATGCGATTGAGGCAATGATCAACGGCGCACGCGATCTTATCCTCCAATTCTTGCAACCTTCACACTAGCTCTGGGGTCCACACAATAGGACCATCAAGTTTCCACCTTCCTTGGTTGTCTGCTAGCTTTGTAATCCAATCATATAGCTCAGTAGGGAAAGAAGCGAAAATGATTTCATGGATCTCCGTATACAGGTATTGGTTGAATCACTGTTCCTTTGACAGTCATGGGTTTTTGTTCTCCTGCGTCATGAACTAGTGAATCCTTCTTTCCAACCAGCCTTCGATTTCTTTCTTAGTTGGATTCCAGTGATACGACACCACACATCCCTCATGCAAATTTCAGTCCTAGCAATGGAAACATTTCTTGGATTGTGGGGGCCTGACCCAAGTTTAGCGTTGGTTAGCCAAACAATCCCTACGCTACTGGCCCTTTCGGCATCATCCCACGGAGCACAGACTAAAGCCTCACCTGAAGTAGTATGGGGAGATGCTGGAACCAAGTTTCTGCGCCCTTGAGATGGATGTGATGTCGATTTATCCCAGCTATACCTGCCTCTGCGCAGGTGGCTTAACCCTTAGTTCATCCTTCAATACCTTCGCGAAACGGTACAATCAGCTTTCACGTAGCCCTATCCTGGGCTTGATAGGCTTTCGCACTGCGAGCGCAACAAACTGTGATATTTCCCCAACTATGCTAAGTGTCTTACTTATCTTATTAACAGATATTAGTTAGCTTTGCATGAACGGATGTTCTTACTTGTGTTCACTTAACCAATACATTTACATACATTCATGTATAATATAAGCATTATAAGTGAAATTTATACCCAATATAATAGATGCATAAACAGAAAATAAAGACGCAAAAATTGCAGAATACTTCTCTTTATTGATAATTTCAAACAATTATAGACTCAACCCGCCTTGCACACTTAGCTACAGGGGTCCACACACTCAGCTGCGGACTTTTAGGCCTCTCCACACTCAGCTCCAGAGCCTCTACCTACACTACGGACCAAAAGTTATACTTCTACTTTAGAGCTATCCCTCATACATCTTCGATCATTGATTTCTTCGTGTCTTTTAACTACTTAGAGCTTCGCTCTATTTATACAATCCCATGGTCCGCAGACCATGGGTAGATCTTTTACAACCGACATTACATTATCAAAATAAGGGCGAACAACCCTATGACTCTTTAACATCTATGTGCTCCACGACTAGGAAAGGTGGAGTCTTTACATTTGGATTAAAAAATTGGACCAAAATATGGGCTTTACGCCCCAAACCTGTCCTTGGGGGATCCCGCACCCAACATTAACACATTATTTTTCTCCCATAGCTTGAGACTCCTTCCTTTTCTTCATGTAGCTTTGCACTCATCCTTGAACCCTTGCCACCTCAGAGCATGCAAAAATCCTCCATTTAACAATTAATTATTTCCTATGTCATTGCCACCATCGAGTCGTATCCCCTCTATGCTAGGTGGCCCCTTAAAATCTATTCTTTGTCCCCCATCCGAATTTCAATTCATGGAATCAAAGTTCTTCTACTGCTATTTTTCTTTCAAAAATTTCCATGAGTTAAGCATGATCCTCTTCCATAAAATCAAAATCCATACTCATTTACTTCTCTCATAAACATGTATCCTTTTACTTATTATTACTTAAATCAAACACTTTCCAGCATTTATTATAATGTCTACAACCTATTCATGTGTCTTAATTTGAAATAATAGTTCACAATATTTTTGAAAATAAGAATTTCTAGGTATTGCGTTATTGCTCTTCATAATATATATAGAGAAACAATTTCATTTCATCATACTTATGAAAATCAATGGACATGATGTCATAGTTAAAACGAAATCCATTACTCTTCCTTCATCCAATCATTTATATGACAACCTTGTATGTGGCAAAACATTGGTTATGGAAACACTATGGCCACATTAGGCATGATTTATAATTCTTTTCATGCCCAGAATTCTAGCTTCAAATTCCTTTGAAACACTAGAAATATTATCAAATATCTTAGGACTAAAAAGTCACAATAAAGATAAAGTTGTATGTGTTACAATCCATAAATATATCTAACAATTTATCATGTGAAAGGTATTTAATAGTAATATTCATGTTTTGAAATTATTAAATTTGTTCTTCTGGTGGAGTTATTTTCCTGATAATACCGAATCGGATAATTCACAATAAATTCATCCATAAAATTATACCAGGAAATAAAATACATAATTTTTATCTTCATGGATTAAACCATTAGTACAACATAAATTTATTAAGGTTCCAGAGATAGAGATGGAATAATTAGCATTTGTAAAATTGGAAATTATTGTGGATCAAAGTATTGCACTATTAGAATTATTGATGTCATATGATTGTTATTAGTATGTTGCCTCATATTGATGTTGGAGCTAATGTAGCTCATTGGTCAGAAATTGAGACCACCATGTTATTCACTCATATCATGAAGTCAAGAAATGTGATGCATCTAGAAGTCAATCCTCATGTTCTTTCTACCATATTTTGATGACGAGGTATAGAGGTATGGGGTCTTGCTAGCTCCTTCAAAGGTTTTTCGTCATTTATTTGAGACTTTAAATGAGATCATATTCAATTCACATACCATTTATACCATCATTACTTGAAATGTTTGACATGTTGTAATATTCAAAATTTTGTAACTTACATTTTATTTAACATCCTTATGATGTTAACATTCTATTCCATTTTATTTTACATGCTCGTTATTATTCCCTGCCTCGCTAGGCATGGTAGAAATCCATTCATGCTCAAAGTGCATTGACTTTTTATTATTTTGTTTTATTTTTGGAATTTTGACCAATGTTTCAAGAAATTGCTTAATATTTTTATTTTTACATAAATTGAAAAATAGTTCTCTAATTTTATGTGAATATTATTTCTAATTTTAAATTGATTGATAAAAATATAATGGGACATAATTCCTCTTATGGAGGTCCTTTTATTTTTAGTATTTGTCAATACCTGACAATTCATTCTAAAAAAACCTATTTTTTTGAGTGGCCATTGAATTTTGTGAGTGCTCTAAGACTAACACTCCTATGTTAGTTCTATAACACAGTTGTAAGTCTTTTCCATGGACGGGTGGTGGGGAAGCGGGGTGAAAAATATAATTGAAATTAATAAAACATGTAGGATGGAGTATGTGTAGACAACACTTATTTAGTGAATTAAATGTCGAGAAGACTAATTAACTTTAATTAAATGCTTTATCCTCACTTTCATGTCCTTTGTTTGGGTGGCCGAGTAGGCATTAACATATTTTTAATTAATATTATTATGTTTCTTTGTGTGGATCTTTTATTGTGCAAGGATGGGGTATTTGTGGGTTGATATGTATTAAATTTAGCTATGACCAATGTGTATGGATTCATTGCGGGTGAAGGGGGTGCATAGAGATATGAATATATGCAAAATGAAGGATGTGTAGACAACAAGGCATGTGCATGAGAACACAGTTGCAGTTCATGCCTAGATATAAGTCTCGGGAAAAAGCTTAATATTTCTATTTTTGCATAAATTAAAAATTATTTTTTTAATATTCCAGAAATCTTGTTTCTAATTTTTTATTGGATCTCAGAATTATGGAACACCATTTGATCAAGTATTTATATTCGTTGACTAATTATTTGTTTTGTGGATAACTTTGTGGGAAGTTCCTCGCCTGTGTGGAGAGCCTTCATAAAGTGGAATAGCTTGTACCAAAGTTTTGATTTGTGCACATTTTTTCATCGTTGCCAAAATGTCATTCCAAGATAATATTGACTGCTTTGTTTCTATTCAATCGTTATTACCATAGTAAGGATGGTAATTCTGTTGCTTTCGTATGTCTTTGCCATTACAACACATATACTAATTGTTCGAGAAACATTGCCAATAAAGTCATCATTAAAGTTATGTACTTTATATGATTAATACAAAACACCTGTACGAGTAAATATCAATCAATTTATAGGCATTCAATTCAGTGAACATATGCGTGATCAGGTCATCTACTTCCATAATGTTTACATTGTATCAGCATTAAACTCTATTTACTTCTAAATGTTATGAAATGATTCTTTTTCTAATGAAAATATCAATAATATTTGTAGTTGTAAACTAGTTTTCTAATTCTATTGTTTCATTTCCTTCGTACTTATGCTTCAAGTCCATTCATGTGTGAATGGACGGGACTGGCTATGCAATGTTTTACACTGAATTTTTCACTCAAATTTTGAATAATATTTGTGGTGAATTCAGAATATGGAATGATGGATTTCCAACAGAGAATGCATGCGGATATGCGGTTGACAAGAAATTTTGCTAAAAATTTTGCTAAGATATTTTTGCATATATGCCATCTTCGACATAGTAAATGCTCAGCACAAGGAAACATAAAAATACTAAGAATGACTAGATATTGAAATCCTTCTATTATTTCCTTTCTTTTGATAGTCATCTATGACAAGGCGTTCAAGAATAAGGATTTTATGTAGGTTAAAATGCTAATTACCATAGAAAATAACCATTATCTCACTATTGTTCACAAAATTGGTTTACAAGCTAGAACTTTGATTATGGAAATATTTTCGTGTACAAAGGTTTAATTCTACAGAGTTTTCCATTCACTCCATGCAAGCTTTAATCAATTAATTAGCAGCCTCGTATAACATTTTATTAATACAATATAGAACACACAACATTAATTGTTTATGTAATAGTTATAATGATGAATTTGTTTAATATAATTTATGTTTGTTATAACATATGGTCTCTAACCCCATCCTATTTTCATGCCTTCTATTGCGTAGAACGATGTAAATCCTGCTAAGTATATTATTCAATAAATTTCCAACTTCAAAATGATATAAAAATTCCTAACTCCGTTAGAAGAAACAATTGCAGACAACAACGAAAAGCATGAAAATTTTGTTTTAATAATTTCAAAAATATATTTAGCGTTTCAACCAATGCCCTTCCCATCAAATATTGTGTTCAATCAGGATAAATTTCGAAAATTTACTCTGATACAAGTGCCCCTTACTTTGTCATAACATTGAGATATTATGTAAGTGTGAAATGAATACCATAATTAGGGATCACGATATCTCGAGCCACTGTACAAGCTATTATGATTTTTGATTTATTTCGAAGAAATTTGTCACAATGAAGTAAGTGTGGAAACATTTACATGTATAATTATGCAGGACAATAGTCGTATAGAGCTGTGATTCTACTAGGAATAAATAATGTGCAGAGGATGGACCACGTGCAAGATAAAAGTGTAGATATGGAACTTTATTTCAAAAACATGAAATAAATTCATTTTTTATTTCACATTTGTAGATTAAATACTCGTTAATATTTTGTTTAAATAAGAAACATTAATTCAGAGGAACAATTTTCATGATTTGTTATTCTTGAAAATTTTACTAAGACCAATCTTTAAATTTGAGGAAAGAATATATTAATTCAATGAACATGATAGAATATCTAAGATGAAAACATTTTGAAGCGTTTTGTCCTTCAAATCAAAGTTTCCATAGTATCATATTTTCGAAAAAAATCAACCTCCAATAGTGCTCATACACAACATTGTAGATCGTTCTAAGCGAGCCAGTCCTTTCACTATCACCATGGATTTGGCAATATTTTAGCATTCCTTTTTTACATAATGGAAAATTTTCGTGGCAATAACAACAAACATAGAATCTTGTATTATTGACGGAATTATTCACCTTCTCGTCCAATAGGAATTTCGATGCTTTCACATTGCTCCATATGTTCATATTATAATCAGATCATGAGGATTAAACACTATTACAACTCCCATTGTAGGGATTTCCAAATGATGATGTAGTTTTGACTTTCCATGTAAGCTTCCCTCTTGAACGAAAGGGACCATCTGTTTTATGGGCTAACTGATGTGATTTAGCCATAATGAGTAGATGAATTCTCCTATATTGCTTCTTACATATTTGGTCGTCTCGACGCTATCTCTTATTTCGTAGGAACATCATACTAGATTTAAAAACAATATCCTCTCTTCATCGCTCTACGTTCTTATTTCCTATGATTCTTTTAAGTCCTCTCTGTATTAATTTTGTATCTTTATCTATTTCTCGGACCATTCGTGTGCCATCCTCCGTGTGCAAAATGGAGGATTGTCCTAGTCTGTTTACTTCTCATAGAATTTATCATTCCTTTAGCTTGTATCTTTATCTATTTCTCGGGTCATTCTTCTACCATCCTTCTTGTGACAACAATAGATTATTCTAGTCTATTGAACACTCATAGACTCTTTAATTTCTTGTATTAGTTGTTCTGGAATATTTCCTCCCTTGTTTAGCATTTTATATCTCTTGGAGATTTGTAGTAGTTGTTTTTTAAAAGACAATAATTACATTGATTTGATCATTACTATTTGTAGGTCCAGTTCATTGTACTTCTACGGGGAATGTTCACAAAATAATTTTCAATTCAATTCAAAAGCATGACCTACAAGTGTGATTTTTTAGATTGATACGATTTCCTTTTAGCATTATCATGTTTCGATTAAATTATCCAATTATGCAAAATTCTATAAACCATCATTACGTTAGCTTAATCATTACGATTTCAGATCTAGGTCGCTACACTTTTGTGTTGTACATGTGCGAAAATGTTTGCAATTTAGCTCAAAAGGATGGCCTGAAGGTGCCATTTATCAAATTGATAAAAATTCCTGTTAGTATTATCTTGTTTTGATTACATTATGTTGTAATAATGTAAATATTCTGCTTCCAACATGTCATTCAATGAAAATATTGGTTACTTTATTTCAATTCAATATTCATTACCATACCAAGTAATTACATTCTTTGTGCAAATTGTTGTATGTTTTCAATATTCAAATTTTGAAATCATAAAGATAATTTGGAATTTTATGCATTGCAAAGCTGGAATGCTACATTGGCTTCTTTTGTTTATGCATTGGAAGAATGATAAATATTGAATTGGTTCATCTAAAAATCAATAATGCGCGGAAGGAAATTGTGTGGGAGAATTGTGCAAAGGGGCAATGCACGCGTAGGCCCACAACTTTGGGAGACAAATGTTAACTAGTATTTCTTAGAAATCAAGTGTGTAGGAGAATTGTGCAGAGGAAGAGTGTATGAGAAAGTGAGGAACTTTGGGACGTGAAGTTTGTGTATGTTATTGTGCCACTATTCTTTGGAACAAAGCACAATTCAAAATTTTGATGTTTTAAGAAACTTTATTTATGTAATATTAACAAGTAAAATGTTCATAGTTTCATTAGCTATGTGTTAATTATACATCGCTTTTTGACATGCATGTTGCCAATGCATATTCAATTTGTTCTCCAATGGGGTTAATTAGGAATGGTTTTTGTCATAGTTGTCGGAATCGATAGTCAAGAGTGTTTTTCTGAGTGTTGCCGATTTTTCTCTTAGGATAATAATTGTGGATAAAAGTTCTTTCTGAACACAAAAATAGATTTTATGATATCTGTAATAGGCGCATTCTTGTTCGTTTTTTTTACAAAACTAAATCTAGTTCCTAGAGAAGATGTTTATTGCAATTAATGTGGATATGCATATGCTATTGATGTGTTTATTTTTTATCATATTATGGCTTTATTATGTGTATCTATATTGTGTTTTTCATCTTCATCTACATTGTCATTGTCATGTGGAAATGGATCTTACCGAATTTCGAAAATGTTTGAAGCATGACTACTAAGGCATCATCAATGGAAACTAACTTGTTTACTATGAAAGGAGATCATATAGATGCAGTTCTAAGACCTTATAATATATTTTGTCTAAATAATTTTTCATATGTTGTAGGATATTGTCCATTTGATTCTATGTGAACTAAAATGTAGATACATGTCAATAGAATTACATGAAGGAATGATAGAACATTTTAGGAACAATTTAAGTGAACACAACATTGAAGCGATCTTATCTTATGAGCATCAATTCAATGTAGATGCATTAATAGAAATGCATGGTATAAATAGCCCATATGTTCACTTAGATTGAATGGCAAAGTCCACTTCAAATTCTATGTTTGTCGAATAACGAGAACTTTGGGGGCATATTTTATATACATTGGTTATCGAGTTGGCTAAAAGTCTTGATAAGACTTTGGTAAAAAGCAAGCATGAAAATTTATTTGCATTTTAATCCATATTGATGCAATGCAAATTATGACATATTCTTTCATAACAAGAATCCAATTTGTGGACACTTCAAACCACTTTCATGCAAGAAAGAACATTACATAGGAATTGATAATGAAAATATAACAAATATAATAATGTATGAACAAACAAATCATTGATGGATGCAGATAGAGGAAATCATGAGTAGGCATACATTTAAGAGATCTTCTAGGTTGAGGAGCATTTACTTTGAAAGTTTTTTGAAAAATTATGTCAATTAATGAATAATGAGTATAATGTTCCCTATTCATGCATAGTGATTCATTTACATTAAGTTATATAGAAAAATACGTGAAAAAAGATGAAATTATGCAATTTCCTGGAATAGTAAATTGGTAGGGATAAATTATATGATTTGCAATGCCATATGAAAAACGGGAGATAGACAATGCCATTTTTATTATTATTATTGGATATGGTATAACTATATACATATGGTTTTTCTGGTTTTTTGATATTGTTGCCATTGTGGCTAAATTTCATACATTCGAGAAAAACACAACGATATTCCATCATTTGTAATTTAGAATGAGTATAGATCAATTAAATTATGTATCTCTTAAAGAAATAACACAAGGTAAAAACATTTCATGTCATAGTGAAGCAGCTAACGAAGAGAAATATATACAAGAATCCAATAAAAAACATAGAGAGGTTAATGCAAGTAACTTTCAAAGCATGAACATAGATAAAAAAAGAAATCATAGAATGTGAGATAGAGCCTATCATTGCAAGAAGGATATCGTGGCTATCATGACATCAATTCAAAATGCATATAAGAAACAATGACGTTTTTGAAACAACTGTTCTTAGAAAACTATCCAAGCCATTAAATTTCAATTATAAAAGCATTAGAGTAGATGAAGATACTATGAAATGACCATGTCCCTCATTTCATGAAATAAAAAAAATACATAATAAACAACTATGATCTTGAAACAAGTCTAATTAGAAGACAATCAATATGATGAAAATCAATATAAAGTTGATTTGAAACAGTGGTTGAACAACAATATTTTAACAAAAATCAAGATGTTCATGTTTATGATTATGAAATATGTAATCAAACATGGTTTAAAAGAGATTTCATAGAAAAACAAATCTAGAAATGTGTCGAAAGTTATATGCAAAAATTGGAGAAAAGCATTAGAAATTTGTAGTTCCAAAATAAATTAGGCATAACAGAAAATTTTCCATGCTGAAATAATTTGATGAATTGGATGAAAGACTAACTAATCCTTAAGAATACCATTTTTGCAAATATGAGAACTTAGAGAGAATTTTAGAAAACCACAATTGGCCTTGATTGGTGGACTAATACATTTACCTACTGAATTCTGGTAATTAAACAACATTTATTATTTAAAATAATATTTGTTATTCAAATAATATGTGTTCATAAGAACATGAAGGCATTGAGCAGATTGTCTCAACCTCCACTTTATAGACTAGGGTATGTAAGATTAAATGATTTATAACAAGTCTTTGACCAAAAAAAATGCATATGCATGTGAGATAGACGAAAACAATGACAATGATAATGATTGCTATAATCAAGAGCCCATAACAAAAACACTATTACAAGGATTTATCGATTTGTATAGTACTTATTACCTTAATAATAATATTAAAATATTAATCTAGGTGAAATCTATAGGCCTTTCAACATATTTAGGGAAAGGTATTTGAAAGAGATGAGATTTCCCACACAATGTTTTGGGGAAAAATGACTAGAGAGTGTTGCCAAGAAATTTATATATCACGATATTGCTTGATGGGAATTTTTGCATCAACCTCATAATTTTGTGTATAATATAATGAATTTATTTGAAAAAACAATCTGAATTATACTCAAATAAGTATACTATTTTGTTTGCATTTATATAAGAAAAGGACAGTTAAATGGAAAAAAGCTAATAGCTAAAGACATTAAAAGAAAGGAAAATTTGAAACTAATTTTGGTAGTGAACATTGTGTATACGGATCTTAGACAGATACGGACATCATCGAATTATTTTTCACACTTGTGCAAGAACTTATTTGCAATGATCCAACATTTGGGTCCACTGATTCTTTTATTTCGTTTACCTATGTTAAACATATGTTGGAACCTTTAGTAAAAGCATTGTAAGAAATAGGTCAAGAGAAGAAACCACCCATTCAAAACAAAATAGATGAAAGTGATATTGATACCTTGATAATAAATTACCATGTTACTTGTGTATGATATTACCATGTTACTTGTGTATGATATTATAGAAGTAGAATGAATTCTCTATGCCCTAATTTTACATGAATCCAAGTACTTTGGTGTAATTGTTGTCTCTTTCTTTGTAACAAAATTCCAAAAATTGAGGAATCCAACATGAACATGGATTGTTATGAATAAAAAATGCTCCTATCTATGGAGCAACTATAGGTATTGAAATTGAAAGTTTTATGGAGAAGTACTTGTGTTGTGATTCAAGTAATCTCCTTAAAAATGTGAAAATTATTCAACTTCATCGTCATACAAACACTTGTGGAAAGGAAAACACATACATTGCAGGTCCAATTTTCCAATTTCGCCGATGCGAAAAAATCAAATACTTGAGCCTATGGAATTCGATAATGCAAAACAAATGGTGAATATAAGAGTTATATTTGATGCATTAGAAATTATGGAAAATGGTAGGACTTATACATTTGATGGTTTTCTTGAAAGGGGAGGTATTAGTGAATATGATAATATCCCTGCAATTCAATGTATTCTTATGAAGAATTATATTGAAAATAGAAGCAATAGACATATGGACTAATAGGTTTTCTCAACATATTCCATTAATCTAGGGTTCAAATATTGATTACCAATTTGTACTTGAATCATATGTTACGACTACTTATTGTAGTTCATATGTCAAAAAACTAGATAAAACAATGACATCGAAGTTTGATGTATACGAAGTGAATACCCAAATGACAATGGTGATGTAGTTGAAATAATAGAAATACATGGAAATATTTATTGAACTTACAATAAATGTTTTCACAACAAGATGTATATATACTGTTCTCATTGGCGCTAAATACTAATTCAAAAAAAATTGTATATTTATTAATACTTCAACAATAGACGATAAAAAATTTTAATTGAAAAAAAAAAGGGAATTGGAGTATGAAATAGATGATTAAAACATTATAACATGTTTTTAAATCATTGATCACTATGTGCAACAACTAGAAAACATTGAAAATGTATTCTTAGTGAATTTTTCATCATGTTATACACTAAAAGGTAAGAGAAGAGTTAGAGACCGTATGTTATATGATACGTAAACTATAATAAACATATTTATCCCGATAACTATTGCACAGAATGATAAATGATGTATGTCCCATATCATATTGATGGGAACAATATTCGAGTTGGGAAAATGCTTATTTATTATTTGGAAAAAAACATAATTTTCAATGAACAAAAAATCACAAACGAAATAATGAGAATACAGACTAATATTAATAGCATAGTAACTAACCTTGAACATAGAGAGTTAATTTTTTGAAAGAGATGTACCTACATATGAAGAAATAGATAATGAAAAATGTTACTAGCAATATGATATTGAGCCACATTTTTAATATTTGCAAAAGACTGGAAATGAAAAGTCAATTGTTAAAAGACCTTACCAGCTTGTAAAACAATGAGAGCTTCTAGAAGAAATAGAATTCTATGAAATCATGAGAATTCTTAATCCAAAACATTTAAATAAATAACGTCTGAGAAAAATAAATAGAAAATACCAATTGTATATACTTACAACAAGTAGTGCGGAGTCCGGACATTAGTAAAACATTTACGATGATAGAAATATTCCAATCTCTAACTTCTTTGTACAAGAACTTATTTTCATATGACATATCTCAACTAAATAAAATCCTAACAAAATATACAAGAAATGCATTGTTGAACGTATGTTGTATAATGATGCATTCTACATTCGATCTACCATTGAACAAATTGGAATACCCTTCATTCAAAGATAATTGGACACATTGACCAAACATTGTGAACAAATTCATGTTATGCTTGTTAATGAGAAGCCATTATATGCTTATATAAAGTTGACAAACATTTATGTGAAATAAAGCATACTCCATTGTTTTATTTTGGAAATATGGATGTAATATTTTCAAGTTACTTTTTCCAAGCACAACTAATCAAATATTCTTTTCTTAGCAACCAATTTTACCAGGGGAAAAACCTATATACAATTCTTGGAAGGCAAATTTCAAATGCTATGAATTATGTAGCACAATTCGTCAGAAGGATAACATATTTGTTAACATTATTTACAAAATGTGAGTAAATCAGTAAATCAGTAATCTGATGAGGGCATATAATATATAAACGATAAGTGCTATAAACCTGCTCCACTAGATCCATTGTTTCCATATCTATATTAAAGAAACAAGGATGTGCAAAAGCATAATGAAAAGATGTTGTCACATGTTAATGAAGAGCCAATAGTTCTTTGGTCGATTGATGAGTATCAAACTGAGGAAGTAGGCTATGTTACATATGAGAAGACAGTGAGAGTACCATTAAAACTCTTGTTGAAATGCAATGTTTTTTTTAAGCTATATGGAGGGAAATATAATAAAAAATATGCCGCTGTTAATGACATGGATGGAATATGTAGAAAATATTAAAAAAAAAAAAAAATAGCAATAATGTTGATGTGTTATGGATAGATTTTGTAAACCCAATAATTGGTAGATTTCAAAGAAAAACTTATTGTTGGTAGATTTCAAAGAAAAACTTATTGTCAGCTATATCAAGAAAAAAATTGACCGAACTGGAATCCAATATTACGCATTCTAAAACCATTGACATGTAAAAGAAAGAGCCCTATAACTATATTGCAGAAACAATTCTTCAGACAGTTAGCTTTTGCTACAAGGATTCATCGATACAGAGTTTAACATTAATGGTCTTGCATTTGAACTAAGTGGCATATCGATGCATGAACGAGTTTACACAACATTTTCATCTGTTAGAACCATGGAATTGTTGTATCTTCTACAGAAACTAACCCAAAAGAATTTTCTCTAAATAGAAAAGTATTAGAAGAAATGAAATGCTTAAGAACTGAAACGAATGGAAATCAGGATACATAGAGAAGCTAATAGCAATTCCAAGTACCTTAATGATTGGAAGTTTGAATACATAAAATCTTCATGCACATGTAGATGAATTTGTTCTTTTTCACTTTACATTTTTCAATATTTGATAGTTGACATCGCTTTATTGTAATGTCATAAATTAAACTAGTTATTGATTACACAATTGCAGAAGAAACCAAATATGTGCAAGCATTGTGTAGAATATGCGAATGTGTTAAACTATTGTTGTCTTTTTTTCATGTTACATTTATACACTCATCACTATGCAGATTTTCTTTGCATATTTCCATCCTGTGTGACATTTTTTCCATAAGTTGATTAATTTTTTGAAAAATATATTAAATTTTAATTATCGAACAATTCACAAGATATGGTTAATTTTGAAAATATGGTTAATTGGCCAAAGATGCATGCAACTCGTAAATTTCGTCAAATTTGTGTGCCATGTTAGTCATAAATCTACTTCAATAATGATAAGGTAGTGGGGTCCAGTCGTACGACCAAATCACTTCAAAATAAAGATAACATTTTTTTTTTATTTCAAGGAATTTGTTCATTTGTGTGCAAAATATTTTGATTCAAGAACAAGAAAAACTGTTCTTCCAATGAAAAGGATACCTCCAATGACATTATAACAACATTCAAGCTTTTCTACATAGGCACATGCTTTTTCTTTGGGGAAAAGGTATACATGAAAAAAGAGAAAGTAATACACCAATTGAAATTTATGGATTTCAAGATAATTTATTATTGTTGCCAAAATTTGTTATAAATAAGTATTTTGTTGATGAAGTCTATAGGTAATACCATGATTAGCTGATTATATTTCAAAACAAAAACACAACACAATTGATTTCTTTCATGTTCACTGTTGCCAAAATTAGAGTGAAGAATGTGGTTCATTTTTCATAGCTCATAGAGACTTTGTATCCTCTTAACTTAAGTGAAGTTGAAGGAATTAAAGCCTTTTGAAAAAGAGGGCCTATTTAGAAGACACTTGGAACTATATTGGGTATGGAAACTTCTTTCCAAAGGTTATAGAACAAAGTGAAGAAATTAAAAATGCATTAACAAAAAATCAAGGGGTAGTCATATATGTTGAAAAAATAACCATAAAATTAGGTATCAATAATTCTGCAGTTCAATCTATAGATTACATAGAAAAAAGTTGATGCAAGTTCATCTTAGAGTGAAAAAAACATAAAATATACTGCAAATACGACAATGGTTCCCAATATGCTATTAGCACTCGAAAACGACAAAGAAGTTGACCGAACATTGATTTAAAAAAGAACATATATGGTGAATCAGTCACATCCAAAAGTTGTACGAAACATGTGGAATTGAGCGAGATGTAGGCATAGAGGATGAAAACATTATTCTACGTGATTACGTTATTAAATAGAGGAGGAATGACTTGTTATAGAGTTTTATGAACCCAACGTTTCAGACTACCAGGTGAGTCCATCATCAGGGGACGCGTCAATAGATGTTCTGAAGATATTAATAATGTATCCATGAGCTATAATTTAATCAGTTTCACTTTGGATAGTCTTAATTTCTCAAATTCTGATGCATTGTCCATCATGTCACTTCCATGGTAGGACTTGATGTTGTTAAATAATGAATCCATATAGGTGAGAATAGTTTTAAATAGAGGAGGAATGACCTGTTATAGAGTTTTATGAACCCAACATTTCAAACTACCAGGTGAGTCTATCATCAGTGGATGCATCAATAGATGTTCTGAAGATATTAATGATGTATCCATGAGCTATAATTTAATCAGTTTCACTCTAGATAATCTTAATTTATCAAATTTTGATGCGTTGTCCATCATGTCCGCTCCATGGTAGGACTTGATGTTGTTAAATAATGAATCCATACAGGTGAGGATAGTTTTAAATAGAGGAGGAATGATCTGTTATAAAGTTTTATGAACCCAACGTTTTAGACTACCAGGTGAGTCCATCATCAGGGGATGCGTCCATAGATGTTCTGAAGATATTAATGATGTATCCATGAGCTATAATTTAATAAGTTTCAGATAGAAATAATTAATTCCTAATTGTCTATGGTTGTAATTCTCCATTTGAGGAGTTTGTTCCTACATAATAGGAATTTAGTTTCTCCTAGTTTAGTGTGTGCTTGACAGAATCTCTCAACCACACTACTATACGTCTAAGATAGAATTCCTATCTTGAGACTATTGATTGGATAAATATGTGCGTAATTTCTTCATTCATGATAATAGAATATATTTTTGAGTGTCTGCAATTTTATCTTGGTATCAGAGCGTCAGAGCCCGTGAGGGCCTGAGACCTTGGCCCCTCCTAGGCCAGGGAAATAAAAGAGGATATTTTGTTTATTTTTTTTTTGTTTTCATCAAATATCTGCCTGTGAGAACCAATCACTTTGCCATAAAAGACCTGCGTTCAAAATAAGAAGGTTCGTTGATATATCTTCAGGCATTGCGATTGCAACAACAAATAGAATTGTAAAGAGGAATTGATAAATCACAGATCGAAGATCACTGCCTGTCACAGTGATGAGGGCTCGTTGAACAACCCAGATCTGAAGGTGTCACGTGGAGTGGAGAGAGCCGGATTTTTTTTTCGCAGATCCGATACATGAAACCCCATTACTGCAATTAAAGACGGTAGAGGAAAACATGCCTTCATTGGCCTTAGATTTACGGAGAGGAACGAGGCCCAATCTGAGTCTCAATTGATTAAAGTCTCGGAGATTTTCTGTTCGAAAGTTTAGGTAACAACAATGGCAGCCTCTATTCTCAAGGCCGGTGTGAAATTTTTCACTTCTTAATTGACTGGGTAGTCGCTCACACAAAATATTGATTCCCACAAGAAACCCAAAGGGTCTCCTTTCCGATCAGGGCCAGATCGTATGCTGAGGGAAAATAAAGAGTTTGATCCAAGTCGATTGGTGGATCAATCGATGCCTTCACGCAGGAGGCCAAGTAAGCGTGGTTGTGAGGCCATAGTGGCAGCATGGCTGTAATCACGTTCTCACGCAACAGATAACAGTAGATATCAGATTGCTTGAGGACGCAAAGATCCTTCATCGAGGATGCATCAGATATCGAGGATGCAACATATAGAAAATTGCTTGATCAATCTGTTCCATAGATCGTTGGCCTGTATTGGGCACGACTTTTCATCTCGGTGCGTGTTACGAGGGTTTCAAGGTGCAGATCCGGCCCTGTTCTTTCCAGCCTGATGCAGAAGTTTGCTCGGGAGCTCGTCGCTGGGGTTAGGGTACAACCTGGTGTTCAGCGAGGCGCTCCTCACTCCAGCGATCCCCTCTGTCTCTGCCCGAGCTGGAGGCATCTTTTTTGCCGCTTGTGAAGTCTCTCTACGTGGCCTGCGGAAGCAACGTCGGCGACGGGACGGAGCGACGTCTAGGATCGTGGATCATGCCCACCTGCTTCCAGACGTCCGTGATTTCCTCTGCCATATTCTTGACGGCCATGGCGGCTAATCCCCTAAGCGTGAATCTTGCCGCGGGGACCATCGAGCAGACCATCGGGTGGACGAATTGGGCGGTCGCAGCGCTGGTGCCCAGTTTGGTGTCCCTGATCGTTGTCCCGCTTCTTCTTTATGTGATCTACCCTCCCTCTGTCAAGAGCAGCCCCGATGCACCGAAGCTCGCCAAGGAGAAGCTAGAGAAAATGGGGCCAATGACCAAGAACGAGACCATCATAAGCACTACGCTGCTGGTCACGGTGGGCCTTTGGATATTTGGGGGAATGTTGAAGGTGGATGCCGTCACTGCAGCAATCCTTGGTTTGTCTGTCCTTCTCTGCACAGGTGTTGTGACATGGAAGGAGTGCCTGGCTGAATCGGTAGCTTGGGACACCCTTACGTGGTTTGCTGCACTAATTGCAATGGCAGGTTATCTCAACAAGTATGGTCTTATTTCATGGTTTAGCCAGAATGTTGTGAAGGTTGTAGGTGGACTCGGTCTGTCATGGCAGCTTTCTTTTGGAATATTGGTATTGTTGTACTTTTATTCTCACTATTTATTTGCAAGTGGTGCAGCTCATATTGGGGCAATGTTCACTGCCTTTTTATCTGTTGCAAGTGCTTTAGGAACCCCACCTCTCTTTAGGACAATGGTTTTGTGCCCATTGTGGAGCCAGAGGTTCTTCTGGATGGAGACCATTCCATTGACAGAACCCTTGAAGTGGCGGAGAAAGTCTGGGCGGAGGATTTCTTTTACTTGGAAAAGTGCTATGGAGGCCATCAGTTTGAAATGAGGGCTGGTTAGCATGGTGATGGATGAGCCATAACAGTTGGGTTCGAGTTTCTTTGGTAATATTCTGCCACTGCAACAGTAAAATGTGGTATTTATAAATGTTTTGGAATTATAAGCATTGAGCTTAGCTAACTCAATGGAGTGATTTTGTTAGAATTAGCTACTCTAACAAATATGCAGGTAAATCCAAGACAATTAAATCAAAAAGATGATGCAAATGTACTATGTGGTGGGTAACAAGGTTGAATTGTATCAAATATTAATTTTATGCAACAGTGACACTAAAGGAGCAAGGACAACATTTATGGTGGACAACAAAGTAGATGTTTGTTTGAATTAGTGTGGTTTGTGGAATAGACTCCCTAGCATGTTATAAGCAAGTCGAGTTGTTGTAATGGTCATTGTATGTACCCAGAAACTCCAAAATGTGGAATGAAATGTAAGTTTTAAAGGCATGTGAAAGTCCATGGTGATCTTAAAACCACTTTGTAATGGTTTATGGTCAGCCTGAAAGCATCTTTTGTCATTGTAAAGTGAGGGTTGGTGGTGAGCCAGAAACCATCTATAGAGTCTTTGTGGCTGAAGTGCTTGCCTTTGTGACAGAATCGCCTCTGTGGCTTGAGGTTCCTTTCTGGCTGGAATCGTGGATGTCAATACGTTGTTTGACAAGTTGAGCGAATATTTCTCTGCGTGCCTAAGTGGCTAACATGTACACGGGAGCTTTGTGCTCGTAGGAGCAGGTGGACTGCAGTAACACCTGGCTCACGGTCTAGATATTGGTATGTCTGAGCATAAGAGGGTTGGTGCACTTTTCTATCTGACAGTTGCGTTGAAAGGTGCAATCAACGCAACTGTTTGCGATTGTTATTTGGACATGAATATTTGGCTTAGAAAGGCACTGATCTCTCTTTGTTTTTGGAAGTTCTCCACATGCAATTCGCCCGATGGTGGTGGATTTGTAGGTACATATATGCAGTGATAATGGTCGACAGAATCATGTATGCAAAAGCACTAGCGGTTGCAGCGGTTGGTACCCATACATTCTGGTGGATGGTTGTTCTTTATATGGACGTCGACATATTCTTTGTTATGTTTGACCACAACCAGACATTGTGAATCACTAGCATGACAAGTAGTCATTAAAGGGGGGAGTTAGAAATAATTAATTCCTACTTGTCTATGGTTGTAATTCACCATTTGAGGAGTTTGTTCCTACATAATAGGAATTTAGTTTCTCCTAGTTTAGTGTGTGGTTGAGAGAATCTCTCAACCACACTATTGTACGTCTAAGATAGAATTCCTATCTTGAGACTATTGATTGTATAAATATGTATGTAATTTCCTCATTCATGATAAAAGAATATATTTTTGAGCGTCTGCAATTTTATCTGTTTCGCTCTGGATAATCTTAATTTCTCGAATTTTGATGCGATATCCATCATGTCCCTTCCATGGTAGGACTTGGTGCTATTAAATAATGAATCCATACAGGTGATTACGTTAGTTCTACTTTTGCAAAAGAACAGAAAGCATTGTGTTAAAATGTTTAAGAATTTATTATTTTTAATAATTGTTTAGTCATGCTAAAAAAATATAGAGTGTGACAGAAATAGAAAAAATGAATATTGAGAAAGTAAAGGTTCAGGCAAAAAAGGTTTTTGAACCAAAAAAAAATGCATATTGACCTATATGGAGTTGTAACGACATCGACCATGAAACTACAGAAATATACCAGTGACATACTTGCAGAGAATATTAGCCAAGAACAAGAGAAAAACATTACCATTAAAACAATAATAAATGACACAGAAAATTATCTAAATTAGGGGCCTTTCTTAATGACTCCATTGGAAGTGCGGACAACAATGTAGTCAATTTCTATGTGCAACAGATCATATCGATTTTCCAAAACTATTAATATTCTTAATGATGTGAGAACATGTTAGCAGTAACATATGCAAAAGATTGTAAATTATTTAAGTTGCATGGAAATGAACTTTCAATTTGTAGCATTTATTACAAAGCACAAGATTCATTTTTCAATTGCATTGAAGATTATCTCAAAGGGATAGGTGTTTCATAAATAATGACTTCAATGCTTCTGTCCAGACGCTTGATTTCATTTCTGATACAGGAAAAAGAAAAAGGAAAAAAAAGGTCTAGGAACTATCAAATGCTAATCAGATGAACCAAATCAAAGTTTCATGGTCTCAAAGATTCATAAGGCTAGAAAACATTGTTTCTGAGTGTCAAAACATAGAGAAAATTAGAGAAAATGTCTACATCAAAGCTCTATAGATTGCGTAGAATTTGAACTTTCCATGTATGAAATGTTACTCTAGATTAATTTGGAGAGAAACACTATTGTTTGAATTGGACAAGATAAAAGAATCAAAGGCAACAAAATTCAATGATACAACTGATTTTTATACCCAAGAAATTAGTGAATGGCAAGTCACTTTTTCTAATGTCAATGAACATAACTTTTCTTTAGTTGCATAACTATAAGAAAAAGCGAGGAAAAATAATAAGGATATATTTAGTCAAGAAGTGAAATAGAAAATAACAATTGACCCTATGAAAACTTTGATCTAGGCAAATGTAAAGAAATTGGTCGGAAAAACCAGAGAATGAAGAAACAATTCATGATTAATCAATTAGCATATATGATTTTACGTATTGTGCATATTCTTAAATAATGAGACATATGGCCGAATATTATATTGTGAATTCACTTAAATATTGTGACATTTGTTTTCATCTTTATCAATGATTAAATGTGAAGGTTCCTTATTTATGTTATTATGAAGTAAAATAATTTCTGGATACATTTTCTTACTTTTATTTGCCAATGGATTTTTCATACTGTGGTTCACGGTAGTTTAATAACAGAGCTCATTGTGACATGTTGGAATCCAGAGGCACAGCAAAATAAATCAAGCACATAAACAGAGTTTTTAACGTGGTTCACCCAACCAATCTGGGCTACGTCCACCAAACATAGGCATCAGGAATTTATTAATCAAATTGGAGATTACATCAAGAAATCCTCACAAAACTCTCACACTCTTAGCAAACCATCTGAATGGTTGCCTGTTATATAGCATAGAGAATCTAACAGCCTCATTAACTCCCTCACATCAAATATAGGAGGCATTAACTCCCTCCCAACAACCTGGAGCTAATCTAGGAACTGAATTCTTATTGTTGTCACCTTCAGAGATTTTTGCCTATTTCATCCCAAACAGAAAATCTCAACAATATCCACCTTGACAACAATTTGCCTGATGCCCTGTTATTATTATTTTATCTTTTCTACAAGCCAAGAGAAGCCAAACACCAGCGTAGCTTCTCCAACAAAACTGGTTTCGTGAACATGTCTGCACAGTTCTCCTTTGTATGCACCTTTTCAAGAGAAACTCCCCTTTCAGTGATAACCTGTCTTACAAAATGATATTTGATTGTAATATGCTTTGACTTACTATGATAGGCCGGATTCTTAGCCAAATGTATTGCACTTTGACTGTCACAAAGTAACCTGATGTTATCCTGTAACCTACCAAACTCACCAAGCAAACCTTTCAACCAAACCGCCTCTTTGCAAGCATGAGAAGCAGCAATGTATTCTGCTTCAGTAGTGGATAAAGCAACAATGTTTTGTAGCTTTGACATCCAGCTTATAGCTCCACCTACAAGAGTAAAGACGTACCCTGAAGTTGATCTTCTCTTATCCAAATCACCTGCAAAATCGGAATCAACATATCCGCAAACAAATTCACTACTCTTATTGTAAGAAATACAATAACTACTTGTGCCTCTCAAGTACCGAAGCACCCATTTCACTGCTGACCAGTGTTCTTTACCCAGATTTGCCATGTACCTACTGACAACCCCAACTGCATGAGAAATATCTGGTCGCGTACACACCATCGCATACATCAAACATCCTACTACATTGGCATATGGAATTCGAGACATATAATCCTTTTCTTCATCTGTATTAGGACATAAACTCGAAGAAAGCTTAAAATGGGAAGCTAAAGGGACTGACACAGGCTTCACATTATTCATACCAAACCTCAAAAGTATTTTCTCAACATACTTCTGTTGTGATAGCCACAGCTTACCATTGCCCCTGTCTCTGAAAATCTCCATGCCCAAAATCTGTCTTGCCGCTCCTAGATCTTTCATATCAAACGTCCTTGCCATCTGAGTCTTCAACCTGTTGATTTCTTCAATGCTTTTGCTTGCTAAAAGCATATCATCAACATATAACACTAAGATAATGAACATGCCATTATTTAACTGCTTAAAATAAACACAATGATCATATTCACTTCTTACATATTTCTGACTCAACATGAAAGAATCAAACTTCTTATACCACTGCCGAGGCGACTGCTTCAGGCCATATAATGACTTCTTGAGCCTGCAGACAAATTTCTCATTGCGATGGTGAACAAACCCTTCCGGTTGTTCCATATATATTTCCTCATCTAAATCACCATGTAGAAATGCAGTCTTAACATCTAACTGCTGCAACTCTAAATCAAGCAAAGCCACTAATGCTAACACAATTCTAATTGAAACAATTTTAACCACTGGTGAAAATATCTCATGAAAGTCTATGCCAGCTTTCTGAGAAAACCCTTTTGCAACCAGCCTCGCTTTGTACCTGTCTTCCGTATCATTCACACCCCGTTTCAGCTTGTACACCCACTTGCATCCCACAGTTTTCCTGCCTTTGGGAAGTTCAACCAGATCCCACGTACCATTCTTACCTAAGGCCATCATTTCTTCCTTCATGGCTGCTTTCCATTTGTCACTATTTGAACCTTCTACAGCTTCCTGATAACACAAAGGTTCATCATCATTAGCGATCAAAGCAACTGAAGTAACATGATCATCATACCTTCTCGGAGGGCGTTTGATCCTTCTAGACCTCCTTAAGAATGTTTCTGGTGCTTCCACAATTGGCTGTCTATCATCTGTAGGAACTTCTTCATGATCGCCATCTGAGACCTGTTCATGACCTCCATCTGAACCATGTTCAAAATCTGATTCTGAAACCTGTTCATGACTAGAATCTGAACTATGGTCGTTATGACTATCATTAGAAATGCTGTCAAACTGAATATGCTGGAAATCAGATACATCATCCTCTTTCAATCTATTATCTACATCTAACTGTACAAGAGAGGATTCATTAAACTTTACATCTCTGTTGATGATGATTTTGCGGGTAGTAGGATCCCACAATCTATATCCCTTTGTTCCATCACCATACCCAACAAAGATATACCTTTTAGACTTTGGATCTAACTTAGTTCGCTGATGTTTAGGCACTAGAGCATATGCATCACAACCAAACACTCTGAGTTTAGAATAGTCACAAGGGTGTCCTTTCCATACCTCTTGCGGAATCTTGCAGTCTATGGCCGTTGATGGAGACCGGTTTATCACATAACAAGCTGTTGCCACCGCTTCCGTCCACAACTCCTTTGGCAACCCGGCATTACTCAGCATACACCTTGCTCTCTCTAGAAGATTCTTGTTCATGCGTTCAGCAACTCCATTCTGCTGAGGAGTATAAACCGTGGTCTTATGTCTTTCGATCCCTGCATCCTTGCAATAGCTGTCAAACTCCTTGGAGGAAAACTCACCACCATTGTCAGTTCTTAAACATTTTATAGTTCTACGAGTGTTGTTTTCTACCAATGCTCTAAACTGCTTGAAAACTGTAAAAAAATCAGACTTTCTCTTCAACATGTAAACCCAGACCTTCCTAGAAAAGTCATCAATGAATGATACAAAATATGACGAGCCACCATATGACGCTGTAGGGGCTGGACCCCAAACATCTGAATGGATATAATCAAGTATGCCTTTACTAGTATGTTTGCCTGTTTTAAACTTTAGTTTACTTTGTTTACCAAACAGACAATGTTTACAGAAATCCAATTTTCCAAATCTTAGATTAGGAAGTAACTTTCGGTCAGCCAAAATTTTCAATCCTCTTTCACTCATATGCCCCAATCTTTGATGCCATAAGTGAATGGAACTACTGTCATGTTCAGACACAGACACATGATCTGACCCAGTTCTTCCTTCTAATTGAAAAAGATTTCCTACCTTCTTAGCCTTCATCACTAGTAAGATACCTTTATAGATTTTCATAACTCCACCTTGAATTACAGTTTTATATCCATTTGAATCAAGTGCTCCTAATGAAATCAAATTTTTCCTTAAATCTGGTACATGTCTCACATCAGTTAACATTTTGGTTGTGCCATCAAACATTTGCAGTTGTATGCTTCCAATTCCCACAATATTACATGTTACATCATTACCCATGTACACAACACCATCATCAATTGATCTATATGTTTTAAACCAATCTCTATGTATACACATGTGGTTAGATGCCCCGGAATCTAAAAACCAATGTTGATCATGTTTTGAAATATTAACAGACAATACCTCATCACTCATACCTGAACCTGATACTGAACTTGTATCTGTGGTGTTGGCTTCCTTCTTTTCTGTCGAAGAGCCTTCTTTAGCAGCCTGCTTTCGCTTCCAGCAATCCTTTTTCAGATGTCCAGCCTTGCCACAATGCCATCACTTCATCTTTGGCTTCTTTCCTTTGGACTTCGAACGAGGGTCGCTATGCTTTCCCCCGAAGTGTCTCTCTCGTGAGAGACCTCTGGCCATCATTACCTCTGATGTAGAGGTGTCTGCATTCGACCTTTTCCTCGTCTCCTTAGCCAACAAGGCTCCAACAACATCGTCAAACTCAAGAATTTCTGATGTACTAAAGCTTATGGAAGTAACAAAGTGATCCCAGGATTCAGGCAAAGAACATAATAGAGTTATTGCCTTATCCTCTGAATCAAATTTCACATCTAGACTGTCTAATTGCACCAGTAAGGTATTAAAAACATTCAGGTGATCAGCGATTGAGGTGCCTTCTTTCATCCGCAAACCGTAAAGCTGCAGTTTCAGGAGAATCCGATTTGTCAAAGATTTCATCATATAGAGCTTCTCAAGCTTCGACCACAAGCCTGCGGCAGTTTTCTCTGACACAATGTTGAACAGAACATCGTCCGCCAGACATAACCGAATTGCGCTCAGAGCTCTATCGTCCATCTCATCACATTCATCCTCCGTCATGGAAGGAGGTCTTTTGTTTTTCTCCAACAGTGCTTTCGCCACACCTTGTTGAACCAGCAGGTCGTGCATCTTTACCTTCCAGATCTCAAAATTATTCTTGCCATTAAATTTCTCAATTTCAAACCGGGCACTTTGAGTTTTCGCCATTTGTATCAACAAAAAAACACAATAATCTCCAATATCCAACCAGCAATAAAAAAAATTGCCAATGCCTTTGTTTTTACACAACAGAAAAAAAAAAAAAAAAAAAAAAAAAAAAAAAACTGACTATGCCTCTGTACTTTTGCCTTTAAAAAAAAACTGCCCTTTGGCACTTCACACAAAAAAGTTTCTTGTTTGCACTTTATTTGTAGCGCATAAACATTCTGGCACTGCGTTTTGTAAGGTATCAACTCAGCAATAATTTTTACATAACATATCAATGATGTGGCTACAATAATATAAAATTAAGTATAACGTTGATGTTGTAGCCAAATGATTTAAATGTAGATGCTGCAAATGAAATATGTGCCATATCGATCTCTGCTAATGTCAATTACAATGCTCCATCACATATGCATGACAATAAACGCTCCATACATAAAGTAACGTCGCTCCATGTAAATGCTTCCACTATGCACGATATACCATTGCTCCATTAAAGAGTAATGTTGCTTTATGTGAACGTGGACACTAGTAATGAATTGTTCTGCAAACCTTTTAACCTATAGTCTGGAATATTGTGGCATGCGTTACTCTGTTATTAATTAACATTTCCCCGACTATGTAATGAATTATTTTTCCACCACATATTAATTCCACTGTAACTACAGATTCCTACCAATCGATATAATTCACGCTGGTTCCAATATATATATACGCTGTTGGAAATATAATTCACGTTGTTTTAAACAACATACCCATGCTGTAAACTCACAGCAAACAAAAACGTTTTACCAGCGCGCAGGGCAATGGACGGCTCCAGCAATCAGGTAATATGTTTCTGCTCCAGCGCTCCACGCAGTTTCCACGCCGTTTTGTATAACAGATCCACGCAAGTTTTGATCAGCTACAGCAACCAACTCCGCGCTCCCAACAGCAAAGATTTGCTCCCTTGCTACGCTTTCCACGCACCAACAGTTATCAGCACAACCAGCGCTTAGCTGCGCTCCACCTCCAACATGCTCTGATACCAATTGTTGGAATCCAGAGGCACAGCAAAATAAATCAAGCACATAAACAGAGTTTTTAACGTGGTTCACCCAACCAATCTGGGCTACGTCCACCAAACATAGGCATCAGGAATTTATTAATCAAATTGGAGATTACATCAAGAAATCCTCACAAAACTCTCACACTCTTAGCAAACCATCTGAATGGTTGCCTGTTATATAGCATAGAGAATCTAACAGCCTCATTAACTCCCTCACATCAAATATAGGAGGCATTAACTCCCTCCCAACAACCTGGAGCTAATCTAGGAACTGAATTCCTATTGTTGTCACCTTCAGAGATCTTTGCCTATTTCATCCCAAACAGAAAATCTCAACATGACAAATTCTTTACTTTTGTGACTCTTATAAAGGTAATGTAAATTCAGTTAAATAAGAGCTTTTATTTGCACTCACTTTTGTTTTTCCACATAGCTCTGTTACAGATTTTTAAAATCACTTATTACATATACTAATGTCATTATGTTACACTTATTTCTATTTTGCTATGAAATGTAGGAGCTAAAATTTAGATAGAGAAAAGAGTGAAATGGTTGTAGTGAATATGCTAGTGAGGTAGGATATCAAATAGTCTCATTATGCAAATAATAGCTATGATGAATAAGAATTTAGTATTACTTACTGAAATTGTATTAGTTATTGTTTAAAATTGATTACTTTGTGCGAATTATGAGAATGTTTACTAATCTTTTGAACACTACCAATATGATGTTTATTTTGATGGATGAAATGAAAATGAATGTTCAATGACAATTTTTGGTTATCAGAAATCTATTTGATTTTGCACGTCTAATTTAACAATAGCTATGGAAGCTCACATTTGAATCGAGTTACTATCCTTGTTATTGTAGTTGATTTTGTTATTGTTGGAGACTTTTCAGGAACAAACACTAATCACTGTGTTCTAATTCTGAAATCATTTACTAATTTTGTGATATTTTTTGAAATGATATTTTTGAAAAAGCTTAGGAGGATATGTTTTGTGTGGTTCATTATTATTGAAGACGTTTGAAGGACAAACAATTATCTCGACAAAATGTGAGAATAAGCATTAAGTGGAAGCGTTGAAAAAATATTTAATTAATATTACTAACTTTGCTTACTATCATTGCGTGTGCAAATGTTTATTGTGTGAAGCATGTAGAACGTATATTTACAATAAAAAATTGATATAGTTGCTATATTTATACTTTCTACTGCCTACAATGTCAATGTAGAGTCAAAAGTTTTATTGAACAATAGCAGTAACTATAGTAGTAATAATGTCAATCTTAATATTGTAAAAGACATTTATCCAACTCTACACTCACCATTGCATCTGCACACATTTATTTCTCCAACGATATATATTAGTGTTTGATTATGTGAGATGAAAAAAAAGATATTGAGGAAAAACTGACGAATATTATACATCGCACTTTCAATAAATATTATTATGTTTTCTTGTGCAAAGCTTTTATTGTGGAGAGAACAGGATGTGTGCACGTGAACGGGGGTGTAGAGAAAACTTTTATTTTCATGAGTTGGAAATAGCAAAGTAGCATAATATAGTTCAATCTAAAAAAATTGAGTGAAGATTCAAGAGTGCGAAGTTGTATGAATTTGTACATATGTGCACTTTGCTTTTATCAAGAATCAAGTTTAAGTATTAGTAGGAAATAATTTTTCACCTTCATATACACTTCCATGACCATAAACTTTTTCAATACAAAATACAAAATGTTGAACATAAATAAATGTAGTGAAATTTTTATTGTTATCGATTTCCCAGTTTGATTTTTCTGTTTTTCTATGTGCATGCATTCAATGTAACAATTTACATGATTTTTTTACATGTGCCAAGTGTCAAGTAAACTTAATCAATGTTTGGAAATAGGATTTAATGTTTATTAGAAAATTAATTACTGACAGAATCATGAAATCATTTTGTGTTGGAGGTAGTTGGTTGTGCTTGCGTATAATATTTCTATGTCATTGTCTTGATACCTCGTATAATAATAATAATAATCATGATGGAAATGAGTGGATATTTATTTTAGTTGATAAATTCATTCTACTTAGTACATGTAACTCCATCCTGAACTAATCTCATTTTGTATAGCTCTAAAACCCTCACATTGAACAAGAATATCGAACTCGTTGTGGTTGAGCGATATGCAGCACATATGGCAATTTCACTTTGCAAGTAGTCATAGCCATTATGAAAATGAGTTGTTATTTATTTTAGTTGATAAATTCATGCAACATAGTACATGTAACTCTGTCACGAACTGAGCCCATTGTGCAGAGCTCTGCACCCAACAAAATGAACAAGGTTATCAAACTTGTTGTGGTTTGAGCGATATGCAACACATATGAGCATTATGCTTTGCAAGTAGCCATGTTGCAAATCTTGTACTTGATTCTACTCGCAACAAAATATTTCTCTCAACTTCGTTTCTTTCAGCATTGAAAATTATCATCATGGAAGATCTCCCATGCATAGAGTTTTCCCTATTCTAGCATGGACCCTTGTCCCATTGGCTTTCGATTCGACAACACATTTATATGTGGCTTTTATTTATTTACCCTAGCTCCAAAGTAGAATGAAGATATATATTAACATTAATTAAACTTATGATCCTATGAATTAGGAGCTCATAAATGGAACACACACTTATGAACGTCTAAATTCCACCCATATTAATATGTGTCACATGAGTTTAGTTTGAGAATAATTGAATAAATCATGTTTTACATGTTACTGGATAAAAATAACTAAGACTTGGATAAAATCAAGGAGATGGAAGACCCGGTAATAGAAAAATATCAATAAAAATATATTTCTATACATAACGAGTGTGGGAATTTGTAAGCCCATCGATCAGCCACCGCATGATTGAGGGAGTATTGTAATGTATCACACTATCTTTGTATGAGGAAATAAATTTATGGTTGAACGAATGATCATTACGAAAGTGAAAATAGAATCCACACTATCCACGTTGTTGATGGGATCCATCAATAAGTAGTGCCTCATGTTTTGTCAAAAATAGGGGCACTCTCATGTTAAATGTGGACATAGTGAGTTTATGGAATCGCCTCAATAAATATTAGAAAGGTGAAGGCTAAATCATACTCCTTTAACAAATAGTATTATACTTCTTTATTTGCTTGAAATTGAACACCTTATAAACACATGTATGAAACAAAATTACGATGAGGCTCTTGACGTAGAAATTTTTGTCCTGAATTAGGAAACCATTCAAATGACATCATAAACCATTCAAATGACATCATATATGATTAAGCATTGGGGGAAGAAATTAGAGACACATGGAATGCAACTATCTTTGACGATTCATACTAAGGGAAAAAAGGTTAGCCATAACTGGATTTCCACTCAACCCTCATTTATAGTTGATGCAACAACACACCCAACAAGAGTGGATGCTCATAAGGAAGAGCCCAAGCTTCTATCACCTTTTTGGGGTTTTACATAGAATATCAAAATCTAGAGAGAATGTATGATTAATTTGACCGATAAATTCACTGTGAAATTGTTTACTCGAAATGGAATTCCACATGTGATTGTAATTGAGATTAGAAAATTCCTTGGTCTACTTTTATGATGAACTTAGGGAAATGATCTTTTCCAATAATGTTCTCAAAAGAATAGGTTAGCCGAGACAACGAAACCACTAAGAAGATATTTGAAATAAACTTGCTAGTTTTCTAATGTTAATTACCGAGGAAAAGTCATCCTAGTGAGTAGATGAAAATGATATGAAGTGAGGAATAACTTTCTCTATTTTCAACTATGCTTTTATATTTTCTGTAGCTATATTTTATTGTTATGAATGATAGATATCATATTTAGGTTATTTAACATAAAAATAAATCTACTTATCAGAGCTCATTTCTTATAGATTTGTACAATCAATTTTAGGGATACAATAGTTGTTAGTCCAAATATCGACAGATATCCTGGCAATTTCGAATTTGATTAAACATTAACTGAACTATCGTGAGAATCATTTGTCGATTTGTGGCTAAAAGAATATTTACATTGGAGATTAAAATGCTTGAGCTTTATATATTTGTGTTGGGAAGGAAGAGGAGGAAAGACCCAAAATCTAACACACACAATAACATGAGCTACGACTCTTCAACTAATCACACAAACTTGATGATTAAAATGAACCTTGTGAGGGGTATTTAAAGTTTTCAAAAAGCGACTCATGCAAAATAACTTAACGTTCACACACACACTCTAAATTCAAATTTATCCAAAATAATACTATACTAGACTTATCTCAACGTGACTGAGTTAGACTCTCTAAATTTAGACAACTCTCCATGTGAGAGTAATTAAATATCTTTAACAATCCCCCATAATTACAACCGCTAAACTAAGACATGACTCATGACAACTCAAACATGTATGCAGGACTATGTCTTAGTTATGCTTCTAACACCCAAGTTTCCTTTATGAAACTGAAAAAAATCCGTTGCTAATGGTTCTTTAAATATATCATCTAGTTTATCACTCAATTTAGAAGGCTTCATGTGGAATTCTCCATTTCTCACAATTTTTCTAATAAAATGATATCTAGTATCCATATTCTTTCTCTTTTGATGAAACACACTATTCTTGGATAGTGCAAGGGCTAAAGTGTTGTCAGAATATATGTTGTTGATCCTTGTTATTTCTACTTGAGTCCATCTAATACTCTTCTTAACCATACTATGTGGCATGATTTTGATGTCAGTACTACATATTTTCCTTCTACTGACAAAAGTGTTATAGTAGGCTGCTTCTTAGATGCCTATGAAATCACACATGAACCAAGATGGAAAACAAAACAAGAAGTTCTCTTCCTATCATCCAAACTACCTAAAAAATCACTATTTGTATATCCAATCAAATCCTTCCTCTTTGTGTTAGCATATATTATGCCATAATCTGTAGTCCTTGTTATGTATCTCATAAATCATTTTCCTACTCTCCAATTTGAGTCTTTTAGAGTCTCCATAAATCTAGAAATCAAAATCACTCGCATAATATTCGGTCTTGTAGATGTGAGATACATGAGGCTTCCAACCAATCTTCTGAATAACGTTGGATTGTCATCTGATCGTTCATCGTCCTTACCTAATTTTTTACCTGTTACAACTCGTGTTGGGGAAGGTTTACAAGTTTCCATCCTAAATATTTTCAGTAAGTTTTTAACATACTTATTTTGAAAAATAAAAATCCCCTTTTAAGATTGTTCAACTCCTATGCCAAGAAAATATTTCATGAGACCAAGATATTTCATCTCAAATTATTTCTTCATCGTTGATCTAAATTCATCTAACTTAAGATCATCAGTATAAACCATCTCATCCACATACAGGAAAACAATCGAAATATGTCCATGCTCATTTACATTTGTGTACAAGGTAGGATCAATGTTCCTTCTGCAAAATCCATTCTTGATCATATAGTTGTCAATTCTGCTATACCAAGCTCTTGGTGCTTACTTGAGTCCATAGAGAACTTTCTTCAACCTATAAACTTTATCATCTTGTCCTTCAACTTCATATCCTACAGGTTGCTACACATATATTTCTTCTTCTAGAATTCCATTCAAGAAGGTTTATTTCACATCCATCTGATATACTTTCCACTTGTTCTGAGTTGTTGTAGATAGAGTTGCTCTTACATTATCCAATCTGGCTACGGGAGAAAATGTTTCTCCGAAATCTATTCTCCATTTCTGCGAGAATCCTTTTGCTACAATTCTTTCTTTAAATATGTTAATTTCACCTTTCTCATTCAACTTTGTCTTGAAAAACCATTTTACACTAATGACATTTTTATCCTTTAAAAAATCAACGAAGTCCCATGTGTCATTTCTTTCAATAGCTTCTATTTCTTCATCCATGGCTTGCACCCAGATTTCATCTTTGATTTCTTCTTCAAACAAAGAAGGTTGGAAAAACAACAATGCCAAATTTGAACCAACATCCAAATCATCATAAATACATTTTTGACTTCTCATCTTTCTCTTATCATTGCTTGATTCATCACTTGATTGATAGCTAAGATAATTCAAAATTGTTGGTCTCCTTGAAGATCCATGTTTCTCCTAAAAACTTGGAGTCCTTACTAGCATGACTTTTTTAGGTGTCTTCGCTTGTGATTCTGGATGCTCCTTTTATTCTACAAAATCTTCTTGTATCAGTGGCACTCTTACATCAATTTTTTTCTTACAGTCTCATTCCATGACTCTTGTTTCTTGAACAAAACATTGTTGTTGATTATCGTCTCCTTCATAATAGGGTTATACAATTTCTAAGGTTTTGATTTCTCACTATAACCAGTAAATATGCATTTTTCACTCTAATTGTTTGACTTTCCTTTTAGCTCCTTAGGAACATCTGCATAAGCTACACATCAAAACACTCTGAGATGATATATGATGCAAGACATACCTGACCATTCTTGTTATGGTACTCTATTCGTCACACTCTCTATAGGGGATATGTTTATCACATAAAAAGTACATGCAACTACCTCTACCTAATACTCATTAGACAAGTTTCTTCCTTTCAGCATGGTCCTTTGCATGTTCATAATTGTCTTGTTCTTTCTATCTGCGACACCATTCTCTTGCGGTTTGTACTTCGTTGTAAACTTCCTTCTAATTCCATGTTATTTGTAGTAATCATGGAATGCCCTCGAATCATATTCTACACCACAATCTGACCTCAATACCTTAATCTGTGAACACTTTGGTTCTCTACTAAGGCTTTGAATTCTTGGAGCTTTGCAAAAGTTTTAGTCTTCTTCTTCAAGAGGTAAACTCGTGTATTTCTACTAAAATCATTAATGAAAGTTATGAAGTAACAAATTCCACCAATCGACTATGTCCTCATAGGTCCACACTAGTCTATATGCACCAGCTCAAGAAACTGGTTTTCTCTATATGCAACACCCTTTGGAAAAATTTCATGGTGTTTCATTCCCAATATGCAACACTCACAAGTACTAGAAGGTTCTTTGATGGGAGGTAATCCTCTAACCATGTGTTTTTTCTTGAACAATCTTAAACCAGAGAAGTGCAAATCTCCAAACTAAAAGTTACATAACCAATTATCATTAAAACATGAAATTGTAAAAGAACTGACCTAATCACTATAATTCATGATTAGAGGAAAATTTTGTTCCTTGTCATCCACACCTTTTCTATCAACCACTTTCTTGGAGGCTTGTCATATATAACACATTCTTGTCCTTGAAAAATATCTTTGTTTCCCTTCTGCATCAATTAACCAACACTTATCAAAAAAAGTTTGAGACCAAGGACATAATATACCTATGACGTTGTCTTCAGCTCACCTTGATTGGTTAGAATGTTGACCACTATTTTTCCATCTACATCCATATTTTTTTCAGTGCCCAACTTCACATTTGTCTTTACAGATTCATTCAAATTTGCAACCAAAATATTTTTTCTTGTCATGTGGCTATTGCAACCATTGTCTAATAGTCAGACATTGTTAGAAGGGTCATGCATGGTATGGAAAGCTAGGAACATGGAGTCATTATTATTTGTAGTGTAATTATCTCTTTGCCTTCCTTCATAAGCTATCTTCTTTGTACAATCACAGGCATAGTGACCAAATTTATTGCAATAATAACCTCTCACCTTTGATTTATCAACTCTTCGATTATTGTTGAATATTGTGTTGTTCCTTTGACTTTCATGTTCTCTACCATCTCTCTGACCACCTTTTCTTTCACCTCATCCTCTACCTCTTGATTTACCTCTGCCTAGACCTCTATCTCTTGAAATAGAAACATGACTTTTGAAAGTGGTTTATAAAGTGGAATCCTTATTTCTATCTATCATTTCCCCATGGGATAGAAATGATCCCATCAACTCATTAACTGTCAATGTTTCGAAATCCTTCGCTTATTCTATGGCTATTACCATAGAGTCTAATTTGGTAGACAAAGATCTGATGACCTTCTACACCAATGTTTCTTCTTTAATGTCATCCCCATAATTTTTTAACTAATTTACAGCAATCAAGACTCGCTTCATGAATGAATCAATGTCTTTTATTTCCTTCATTTGCAAACTCTCAAAATATCTTCTACAATTCTTCTACTTAACAATATTGACTTATACATTTATAGCTTGTCTCCAAAGTATCCCATGTTTGTTTTGTTTAATACATGACCATAATGTTTTGAAACACTGCTCGGTTCACCCCTTGCTGGATAAGATGCAACACTTGCAGATTCTTCTTTTTGTCTTTCTTCCATTCTTCCCTTTCTGCATTATTGAGGGCTTGTTTAGCTACTTCATCTTTAGGTTCTTGAAATCCTTCCCTGAAATATTCCAAAACATCATAAGCCTTTAATGTGGTCTCTATCTGAATGGCCCACACATCATAATCCTTCCTTGTGAATTGAGGAAATATGGCTAGATATTTGATAAAGTCATTTCCTTCCAAGAAAAAAATACTCTCTTACAATAAAATGAAAAAAATTTCTTTAAAAAAAAAATTAATCTCTTAATAAAACCCTCTTATAAATCCTTTTATAATAATCCCTTTCAAAAAATTATGTTTTATAAAAAAACCTTTAATATACGCTTTCACAAGACTTTATAAATTCCTTTAATATTCCCTTTCATAAGACTTTATAAAATCCTTTTTAATAAGTCTTACAAAACCCCTTTCAAAAGAATTTAACAAACCCTTTTTTAATAGGTTTCCTTTCAAAAAGAGTCTTTTCAAAAACATACACTCACATATCTAGTAAGGGCTATAGAGTAGCTAGTCCCTGTCGCTTAGTTTAAATATAGCTAAATTAAAGTAGAAAACAATAAAAATACAATAATAAAAATACAAATATTTAAAATTTTATAATTAGGTTAATTTTAAATTGTAATTAAATGCATTATTAAATTTTGTAAATTATCAATATTTATATTGCAACATAGAAATAATTATTAATAATTTACATTTGGTATCGAGATCCTATTATGAATTTCTATTATACCTTGGTTTGTGAATATGGGAAATTTTATATGTATTCTTATTACAAACATCTTATTATTTTGAATATCATTCATTCATTAATAGTGTAAAATCTATGATATATGGTTAAGTTCACACAAAAACCTAAGTGACCTCACCCCTTAAAAATATAATGTAAAAGTAAAAATATATCTCTCAGATACCATTAATAAATCTTTATTAATTACATATGTGATTTTAAATAATCATTTGATATTATATATGTAATTTTAGATAATATATTTTTTATTACATTATATTAATCATTAGATATTTTTATAAATAGGAATATAAAATGATTATACTCATCAGCAATAATTTTGTCGCCTTCCCAAAACAAATTGTATCATGAATGCCCATCCTACACCTTCATGTGATCTATGTTCTTATGGCTAATTATGATAGGTAATGGGAACATTAATAGAGGAAAAGGGCAATAACATGTTCAATTTGATAGTCAATCAAATTGAACATAAATAAATTAAATTATTTGTAAAAAATCACATATTTCAATGTGTAATATTATACTATAGGATTTTTTGCAACTTTTTTTTGTCAAACCCAAATTAATATGGGTTTGACGAAAAAAACATTGCAATATCCACTGCCTTATGACAGGGATAATAAGAATTCAAATAAACACATGACTATTAACTCGCTATATGAGATGCTTTCGGCTTGTTATTTAAAAAAATAATGATCCCTACTTATGTGGCTTGTGAATTATTGAGGTCATGTACTATCACTATACACTATAAGAAGATGACCCATGTTAGTTCTCTAACAAAACTGACGCCACGTGTAGTGAGCATTATCGATTTGTGCGGTAAGTTTTGGTGCTTTAACATATCTCTCCATAGGCACATAGGTGCTTCTTGCATTATAACACCTTAAATACCATTGCAAGGTGCATTATAGTTTAACCAAGAAAAAATATATATATCTCTTCTTTCTCATATATTGTTGCTAATCCGCTTTCCCTGGCTTTTTTTAACCTCACTATGATGCTAATTTGTTGGAAAGGCAAAAGAGGAAAGACGCTCTGATACTAATTTGTTGGAATGAAGAGGAGGAAAACATAAAATTTAACACACACAATAACATGAGTTGCCGCTCTTCAATTGATCACCCAAATTTGATGATTATAATGAACCCAATGAAGGGAATTTAAACATTTTGGACTAGCGACTCACCCAAAATAACTTAATATGCACACACACTCTAAATTCGACTTTACCAAAAATAAGACTCAACTCGACTTGAGTCAACTTTACTCAGTTCACTAACTCTCTAAATTTAGATAACTCTCTATGCAAGAGTAATTAGCTATATTTAACACTTTGATGTCACCTTCAATAGTAGAAAAATGTCGAAGGATATAATGAACCCCAATTCATGTCGAATGGCTACAAAACATGTGAAACTGATGGAAGATTCGCAACCGAAAAAGGGTCATAACACTTTTCATGGTATCTTTGGTTTCAGTGTCTATAGTACAATGAAAACTCCATGCTCTACGTATCATTGACATTGTGAGAAGCATATAAAAAGAGGAATAATGTCGATTATCTCCACATATTCTGTGTTAATGTTATTATTGTGTTTGGACGCATGGAATTGATTGAGTATGAAGAATCCATTGATGGAGAAAGCTTTATATTGTAAAACCTTACTCTATCTCCACAATATTGTCACAAAACATTAAAAACTTTCAAACAACAAGTCTTCCATACACCATAGTCACTACTTCCAAAGGCTAACCCGATATTATACAAGAGTGTTACACCGAACATTAAAAAAATAAAAAACTAATAAAAACATTGAAAAAAGTAATAACTAATAAAAATATCATTAGCAACGCAACAACTGTAACTATTGCACAACAACTAGTGATTCCTGTGTTAAATCATTGATCGCTTTCCTTCAAATTTCCAATGCCACAATGTAGAACACACGAGACTAGAAACCAAATCAAATGTATATTAATCAATCTCAGTCAATGATGTACATTGTGTACATATTAATACATACAGGAAACAATTTAATTAGTTCTGGGGAATTCTTGGACTCCAATGACTACCCAAATTGACATTAGGTTAATCCTAAGGATTAACTCTCTAACAGTCCCCCCTTAATCCGAATGGATATACCAAATTCCAACAACAAGATCTCAAAATGAAAAAATGCATCTCATCCAAGAGCTGAATGTCTCTTAAAAAATGGCTTTTAAGGATGATCACAAACAAATATGGGATAACTCAAACCAACACTAACCTTGGAACCTTCATATTGGTTCTCAGAACAACCAAAAATGTGGTTTTAAGGTGACCACAAACTCTGGAACTATAACAAAAGTTCCTCGAAAAATTCCAAACATGGAAGTGCTCAATAAACTCGATCAACTCAACTCTAACTAAGGCTCACTTGACATCTCGAACTTGAACCTGTAGTAGACCATCAACTATTCTCCACTTTCCAAAGACAAGGTGAGAAGTAATCTTCATCACTGCAAGGTTGGCAATCACTTTGGAACATATTCTTTGATATGCCTTGTAAATATTATTTTTTGTTTTGGTCCAATCCCAAAAAGCAATTCATCCAAGATTTACCTTCTCTCTTGTAGTAGACTTCTTTCTCTAACATATATTTGTATGATGATTTCTCTTTCCACAATGCTCACACGATTGAAGATAAAAACACTGATCTTTCATATGTCCAACTCTGTTACTATGTTGACATCTATCAACTTGTTCTAGAACAACACTGTCCATAAATCCGACACTTCGGAATTGTATCGGTTTAGAAAAATCTGGTATGTTAAAGCATACATCTAGAATATCCTCTTTGTAACGCAAAACCAATTTTGTGTTTATTGTGTCTAATCTCTTCCCATGGCCTTATGAAAGTTTTGGGAATATCAAGCTTCTCATAAGAAATTTCAGTTGCAATTATTTTTGAAACCACTACATTACTCTGAATATTTTCAAATGGATGATCGAGCTCAAAAAAACTATTATTCTCAACAAGTAGAGGTTCATAATTCTTCTTTTGCAGTTCTTCTCGCTGAAACTGGGATTCTAGCTCCAAAATTTCAATTTTTCTTTTTGTATTTTACAAATAGGAATGGATGTGAGAAAGCGGGTCCTTGCTAACTTGGACACTTTTATGAACTTTGGATGACATTAAACTGTGTAATAAGTGTAACAAATCATCGAATTTGACTGTTTTTTCCAACAATCAACTTTGGAAAAAGGGGTGTTGACTACCACCGAAAATGCAGCCAATATATAAATAAATTTATGATGAAATAACCAGGTGTCGAGTTAAACTGAAAATCCACCTGTTTACAAAGATGATTCAAGAATAGAGATATTATAGAGTTGCAACTACACAATTAGGAACCTTTATCTTTCCTCCATACAGTGAATACCATGAAAACTCAAGTTTGTTGTGAGTTATATCCAATATGCATGAGTTGCAAATTTATCAAATAGTTACATGCTCAGAGTCACCAACCGATGGAAACCGTAATCATGTTCGCAACCTCCAAAATACCAAAATCATGTTCACAACCTCAAAAAAAAACTTTAAAAAAATATCTTTCAAAATTGTTTCTATAAAAATTTGAACTTGAGACCTTCAATAGACCAAATAACTATATAAACTTCACCAACCACAATGTGATTTTCCCTTCTTGATTTGATATTCATAAACTCTACCTCCAAAGATATCTCCCAAAACTAGATTTTAAAAAAATATCTTTCAAAATTGTCTCTATAAAGATTTGAATTTTAGACCTTGAATAGACCAAATAACTATATAGTCTTCACTAACCACAATGTCATTTTCCCTTCTTGATTTTATATCCATAAACTATGTTATTTAAACTTCAACAAAAATAATATCAAACTTCATGTCATTCCCCAGAAACTCCTTTTCTCCACCTGCCACCTATCAAAATTACTCCATTTGATGAAAATAAGAGAAGGAAGGAGCAAGCCTTACGACTTCTTTTATATTGGCTCCTTTTATGTAAAGTTTTTTTTTCTTTACATCACATAAAAATTATCTTTTATATTGTCTCCTTTTACGTAAAGTTTGTTTGTTGACTTCAATCCTTTTAAGAGTGAATTTTACATGTGATAATTATGGCATCATCCTGAGAGTTACTCCTTACTCCTGTTTTTTTTAATTCCTTTCTCAATTTAAAGAAAACTTTCACAGCTTGCTCAAAAATTAGCGTTCACATTAGAAATTTTTATTTAAATAATTTTAAAATTTTACCACAATTTAATGTGAATGCGATTTCTTCCATGCTCACCAACTCATTCTACGTTATACCTCTCTTTGTTTCAAGCTTCACATAGTCATTTACTCACTGGTCTGAGATTTTGCTACAAAATTCTCACAATCCGCTTCACACTCGGCTGCAATCTATGTCCACCCAATATATAAACTAACAAAATCTCTTTTTTAAATCCAGGACAACCAGAAAATTGACCACTCTTCAATTAAAAATTTAATTCAAACTAATAAAAAATATATATCTTTCATTTTAAGTATCCTTTTGAAATCCTTCAGTAAAAACTTCGGTTTGTAGTAAAAGTAAATATTATCCTTCAGAAACTTTACTTACTGTCAATAAACTCATGTTTACTATCATAAATGAAAATACTATCCTTCAAACATTTTACTGTTATTAAACTATTGTTTACTGTAGTAAATGAAAATACTATGCTTCAGAAATTTCACGATAAGTAAAATAATGTTTGATGCATTAAATGAAAATAAAGCCTCCCAAAATTATAATAACAAGTAACCCTTGGGTGCATGGAACTTAGACGTTTCACAAATAATCCAACAATTATTGGTATTCGACTCAGTATTGGAAACATGTATTCTAACTTCCAAGGATATGCTTAAAAAAAACTTTATACCATTGAATTTCTCCAATCTTCTTTCATTATGACAAAAAGTTATTAAATTTACAAAGAGTCAAAAGTTTGGTTGTCCCATTGGGCTAACCTTATCTTCAATTCTACCATCCTCACAACCATAATGCTCTAGGTCTCCTTTACAGTATAGAATTCAAATACATGGAGTTTAGAAACAACTCAACCAGGGCTCTGATAATGTTCAAATTAACCTCTGAAGTCTCAGATTCGTTCTATTTGATAGAACAAATTAACCATGCTCTAATACCATTGTACAACACATGAGACTGGAAACCAAAGAAAATGTATATTAATCAATCTCAATCAATGATGTACAATGTGTACATATTAATACATACAGGAAACAATTGAATTAGTTCTTGGGAGTTCATGGACTCCAATAATTGCCCAAACTGACCCAAGGTTAATCCCGAGGATTAACTATCTAACACACAACACTAACAAATAGAATGTCTCCATATTATATTTGTTATCATGTTTGCTTCCATGACTGAGATGTTCCATCACCAAAATGAATAGATTTAATCATTAATGATCATGGCTATTAAATAAAATAAAACACAAAGTGATAAGCTCAATTCAAATGCATTTTTAACAAGTTAGTCCCACAATTCCCTAATCATCTTCACTTGAATTACAATTTGCATCAAGAAGGGCATACGAGAAAGACTTATTTCTAGGATTATGGTGGCAATGGTGATCGTGATGCTACCCATTGTGAAGATTATGATTCGTTCGATGGAAATCCAAGTTTTCCATGAATTTCGAGCTTCGGTCACCTTCAAGGCACTTTTAGTGCTAGCTTAGAAATAACAACCTTTGCTCGGACTAGCCATAAGATTTTGGCAAGTTCCATGTGGTCAGATGGCGAAATGTAATCCACTAACAACAAGAAGATGTTTTTGTTCATATCTTATATAATGGGTGCATAGTATATTCAATGGTTGTCACTTAAAGCCTCTACTTACCAAGCTTACAAAATTTATGCATACAAATTTCTAAAAAATTGAAAATTTAATAGAACTTCCAAGTTTACCGAACATTTCATTCCCAAAGAAAATTGTATTGTATTAGAGGTTACATAGCACTATTGCTTCATCATATAATCAATCCCCTTGTAATGGCTTTATTAGTCTCGAAATAAGTAGTCTCATATATAGAAAGCTATTTTTTCTACACGCTCATGTTCATGCCAGTCTCTACGAAATTCTCAAGCTCAAACCGGTCAGAACTTGAACAATTCACATCATCATTTTCTTCCACCTCTTTTCCGTGTTTGTCAAGAACCCTAATTACCATAACTTCCATGAAGCTCTTTTCTTTCTAATACTTGTTAATTAAATCGTAAACATTAATACATTGTGCGAAGTATGAAAGGGAGGAAGAGCTTCAAGAATGGGTATGTTCCACATATTTGCACTCCTTGCAATTTATGAACATTATGTCTCATCATATTTCATGCTTACCTACATAAGGGACCTAGGCAAACCAGTAGCAGTTTGAGGGATAAAAATGTCAGTGTCAGAGTATTCATCAACATAACTGCCACTCAAAAATTAGCATTTTTTTCATTTTAGAATTATTTGTTAGAAACTAACAAATATAAAAATAGAACACCTTTCACCATAGGAATCATGTCCCATTAAAACTCACTTAGCCAATAAAAATCATAAATAAAATTTCCACAATATTAAAAATTTATTTTTTAATTTATAGAAAATAAAAATATTTAATATTTTCTTGAAACTTTAATTAATTATAAAAACATAACCAAAAAAAATCAGTGTACTTTGTCCCTAGTGCAATAGGGAATAATAACCAAACAATTAGGGACTAATAACAAAAACCACTATTCCATTAATAACAAAGATCAATATTCCATTAATTTATTAAGTGACCACCCATTTATAATTTTATAAAAAATATGATCGTAGTGTGTTGCATCCTTAATAGAAATGCCTTCAAGTAGAAAACATTAAAAGTAAAGTGGGGTAATCCTTGAGAAGGAGGATTGTAATAATCATGAGACTTTCCTTTTGTACTCTATATGTTCCCATTGATCAACAACTATATCTACACCAACCTTTGGCAATGAACTAGCCTCATAATATGACCAACCTTTGGCACTGAACTAGCCTCATATGACTCATTGGAAGTGTGTTAAATAAATTACAAACTTGACTAACTTCCTATCTTAGTGGAAGAAAAATAATGTTTTAGCATTTTGTTAAGCTAAACCCCATTCAATCATTGTCATTGATTTTCCACGTACTTGCACTGTTGTAAGCCAGTTCAACAATTAACAATAAAAATAGCTCAAAAGTTTGTTTTGAAAGCCTTTACTAGGTATACTTTTACAATAAACATAACAATAAAAATAGCTCAAAAGTGAGTTTTGAAAGCCTTTACTAGGTATACTTTTACAATAAACACATTTATGTTGTAAGGCATTCTTTTTGTGAAGAACTATTTTAGAATTCTTTAGGCTGCCATTATGTACTCTTGTGCACTTGATTTTAATCCACAATCCATAATAAAAGAAGCACTATTTTGAAACTCTCCTGGTCATGATATTTATTAGTGTGATTCCATATTGGAATTTGGATCAGTGTTAGCAGATCGATGTGGAGCAACATTCGATACAACTCATGGTACAATCATGATCCGTAGTTACAGATGTTCTAAGTAGTGTGTAAAATGAGGTGCTTTAGCTCAGCAAGACAACCCACTCACACTTGTGTTCCATGCTATAAAATGCCACTGAGAGGCATACATTACCATAATGACCCTTACATGCAAATCACCCTCTGCCTCATGGGGACATTGATATTGTCGGCATCCACCACCGGAATGAAGTCTGGAACAACCACCTTGTTTAGTCTTAGCCTCTCACTGGGAAGTCTGATATAAAAGTCTGGAATAACTCCAAGACCCTGTATTCGATCATAAATTAGTCCCACATTTGTGCTCAGCAATGTTGTAACTCCTCCGATCGTTTCTTCTAAAGCCGGAGAAAGCTTCGGGATCACGATATCTACTTTTGAAGGCATAATGTTGGCACTTGACAACATAGGTATGTTTCACTACCACGAAAAACTAAGAGAAACACCAGAACATCAGAAAACTAAATGAAACCCCTAAAAATCTTGTCTTACGTTGCTCAACTTGACCAGATTTTACAAGGAATTTCGAGGACGTGTTGATGGTACAAGAATATCCTTATGACAGTCCATAAATAGAGGGATTCATTGTCATTATGATTGCACTATATAGTCGCATAGAGGATTTAGTATTGTATTATATAAGGAATATAAAGAGTCACAAAAATACATTTGCATATAATACTAAGAAATATCCATATAGGTCTGTCAAGAGCTGCATGAGCGTGTAGCATAAACCCATAAATTTGCAAGACAGACTTGCCATCTAGAACTACAACACATAAACTATCATCCGGCCAAGATTAATAATGCCCATATCATTGGCATAGGAGGGATTGTTTCTTATACAGGAAACTTTACATAGAGAAGTTCACACTATGCATCAGTCTATAAACAAAAATGTATACAAACTATAGGCCGAAACTATAAGCAAAACAGGGATACCTGAGGATGTGCATTAATAAAATTAGAAATCTGGAAGAGAAAAATCTTGGATAGTGAAATTTTCTCTTCAGAAGATACTTGCACAAACCAAAATCCTAGATCTGAAAGAAGACCCTTCTTTGAGAATGAATCTGCCTGCTAGTTTTGAGCCATGTTGATGTGATGAAATGATCTTCCTTCCATTCCATCCCACAAAAACCTAATCCTGTCCAACCATCCAACTAGGTGGGGCTTGAAAATATTGCTTTTCTTTTCCACATAGTCCACTATTACTTTTGAGTCTCCAAAAATCGAGACAGACTGAATGTTTAGAAGGAACAAAAGTATAACAGGCCAGCAAGAGCCATCGCTTCAGCTTTGTTGTTGGAGCCCCTCCCTCCGTTCCAATGGATGAGAAATCGACTACTTTCATTTACCATTATATAAACCCCACAGCCACAGGATCCCCTCTGTTCAGCACCATTGAAAAACACCCTTAGGAAATTTGTTAGAGCCTGTGGATGGGCTATACAGACCTCCTTTTTTTGCTTGTGCATCTTTTGAGGGAGGTTTTCATAGAGGGAAACAATATTGGAGAAGATTTCCAAGTAAGAGGAATTTTCGTCATTGAAAACAGAATTGTTTCGCCGCTTCGAGATGCTCTAAAGGGTGACAATAAACAATGATCTCCAAATATCCTTTTGCCGACTCCACCAAAGAAACTCTTCAATAATTGAAACATGAGACGTATGCTGAAATCCATAACAATTCTCCAAAGTTTGCCATAATTGTTGATATTTTTGAAAGTTTAAAAATAAATGAAAGTTGTTTTCCTCAGCTGACCTGCATATAGGACAAAGACCAAGACCTTGCCATCCCCGCTTCATCAAGTTTTCCCAGGATACATTTTTGTTGTTGAAAGACAACCAGGCAAAGAAAATCATTTTAGAAGGACATTCAGCTTTCTAGAATATACAAGGAAAAATAGGACTGTGTGTGGCACCCTTCATACCAATTAAATTCTGATAAACATCTTTGACTCATATAAGATTCATCCCTTTTGAATTTTTCTAGATGAGGCAATCAGTTTCCGATGAGGGGAAAATACCACAATTCCTATGGCACGTCCTTATGGGTTCCCATTGATGAGCAATAGCATCTGGCATGTCCATATTTTCTGCGTCTTTCCAAAGAGGGGTCGAACCTTTCCAACCAATGATTAGACTGTAGAAGAGACCTTTCCTATGAGAAAAGTTTAACAATGATTCGGGCACATTGATTTCCTCGGCACCACTCAGAAACTGGTCTATTCCAATTAAGATCTTATTGCCTGCTTGAAAGCTCCAAATTAAGTTCCTCAAGAAAAATATTTCTACCTTACGAAGACTTAACCAGATTGAAGAACCATAAGCGGGACCAATCCTTCCCTCCCTGAACCAGAAAGAAAAATCCTTTCTGCCTAAATATTTCTTTTGGATTATGGCGCTCCAAGAACCCTCTTCGAAGATCCCTCTCCACAATGACTTACATAATAGAGCCTTTCCAAAATTTCGTAAGTCCAGCAGACCCCACCCTCCCATGCTCTTCGGTATAGAGATGTCGGATAACTTAGAGAGATGGAATTTCCTTTTTTCGCACTTGGCCTCCCCATATAAAATTCGCAGTTAGCTTATTCATTTTTTGAATAATACTCGCAGGGAGAAAAAAAAGATGGGCTCAGTATACTGTGAGTTGATTTAACACTGATTGTGCCAGGGTCACACTATCCGCCAGTGATAAACACCTGATTTTCCAAACAGAAATCTTCTTGTAGTATCTATCAAGTATCTTTTGCCAATCCTTCTTTGAATATCCATTTTCTTCAATCTAGTAACCCAAATATTTAATTCCATGACTGATGGATTGGGTCTCCACTCCAAAAAGAGCTGATAACCAATCAATTGTTTCTTGACTGATATCATTGTGGTAAATTATTGACTTCACCCTGTTTATTTGTAATCCTGTAGCCTTTTGAAAATTTATAAGGATATCATGAAAGCACAGCCAGGTGAGCCTACATAACATTCCAAACAATATAATATCATCCACAAAAAGATTATGAGAGATTGAAATATTCCTGCAAATTTTTAAAGGACGGCACCTATTTTCCTTGACAGCTTTGTTGATATGAAGACTAAGCGTATTCATATCCAAGATGAATAATAGGGGCGAAAGGGGATGGCCTTGGCGGAGACCTCTGGCCGCAAGGAAATAGGAAGATGGAATCCCGTTGATAATGATCACATAGTTCACCTTTTCAACACAAGCCATGATCCAATTAATCATGTTGGCTCTTATACCGATCTTTGCAAGTAAACTCCTGGTGAAGCCCCAGTCAAGGCAGTCATATGCCTTGTGAAGATCAATCTTGAAGATGACATCTTCGCTTTTTTTTGAATGTATGGCAAATAGACCTCCTTGTGTGACCGCAACTGTGTCCAGAATATTTCTTCCCCTTAAAAAGTCGTGTTGATCCTTTGTTAGGAATTTTGACAGAGTTTCTTTAATTCTTTCTGCAATGATCTTTAAGATTATTTTGAAAGAGATGTTACACAGCGAAATCGGTCTAAAGTCCATAAAGGATTCTGCATTTCCCTTTTTTGGAATTAGCGCTATGTGAGTGGAGGAAATTTTTTCATCGATATTGTCGACCATCCTGGTTCCCTCCACCATCCTTAACAGATCAGATTTGATCAGATCAAAAAAATGTATTAGGAATTCCACCGTCCAGTCGTCTGGACCTAGGCACTTGTCCCTTTTAAACGATTTCATTGTTGCTAAAAGTTCCTCCTTAGTTACTGGCTGGTAAATTTGGTCACTTAATTCCTCATTGAACATCTGAGAGAACAATTCTATGCCCCACAAAATATCCTAGATCCTGCAAACTTCAGATCTCTTGTATTGATTTTCAAAAAATTTGACGGCCTTGTTTGAGATGTCCTGTTGAGAGTATAAAAAACCTCCTCTTCCCTCAGTTATTTTCCAAATAGAGTTCCTTTCCTGTCTGGAGCTCACAAATTTATGAAAAAAATTTGTATTCTTGTCCCCCTCCTACAGCCAGATCGCCTACTCTTCAATCTCCAAAAAGCTTCCTCCTATTCTAAAATTTTTGGTTTTTTCTTTTGAAGCTCCCTTATCCCGCATCTCATCTTGAATGATAGCTGATGGGTAGTCATGGATCTCGAGGCAGTGTTTAACTCTACTTGAATTTCTTAGAGAGCCTTTCTGTTCATTTGCCTTTTCTTGAATTGTCATTCCTTAACCACCTTTCCAATGGAATCCATTCTAACCCTAAAGGTCATAAAATTGAAAAAAATTTCTTACATGACAACTTTTGAACTGATATTATACAAGTGTAAATTCGTGGAAGAAAACACTTGACCAGATTTTACCAGGAGTTTCCAGGACGTGTGATAACAGTCCATAAATAGAGGGATTCATTGTCATTGCACTATAAGGTCGCATAGAGGATTTGGACTGATATTATACTAGTGTAAATTCGTGGAAGAAAACATAGTGTATAGTGCATTTTTGTTGGTTGCGATTTTTTTATATATATAAATATATACAAATGTTGGACCATATCTTCAGAAATTGTTTTTTAATTAATTTTTTAATATGTTTAAGTTATTTCAACTTATCTAAAATTTGTATTTGTATTTTATAAACTCAAAAGAGTTAATTTTAATTTATAAATTTAAAAAAATATTAGATGTTTTATTTTCTTGACACTAATTATGATTTCCTTATTATATTATATTACATTTGTAATATATTTCGAAGTTTTTTGGAATATATATTTTTAGTCAAAAATTTTAAAATTTGGTGGGGATTTATTATAATTATAAATGTAGCAAGATTTGATAGAATCACAAATTTAAAAAAATTTGTGAAAATCACACATTTAAATTTTTAAATTCATTTATATCATAAAAACTTATTTTAAACCGCAAACAATTCCAATCACCAAAATTGTTTAATCAAATTCTAACATCAAACTCCAAAATTTATAATTATTATAAATAACCAAAAAAAATAAATTAAACCTATCAAGAGGAAGAAACCTTTAATATTAATGTTAAAGTAAACATCTAATATCTTAATATGGAATTATGTTAAGATTTTTCTCCGTATTTGTTAATACACTCAGATACTTATATTGCGATATATACATTATTTTAAATAAAATATGAAAATTTTATAAATGATAAAATATGTAGTTAAGATTACGTTAATGTTCCAATAACATTTGCTTTTAGAATTATAATTTTGAGCTCCTTGTTTATTTATTACAAAAGTGAAAAGTTTCCTTAGCATTGCGGATTTGACTTTTTTATGGCTTTGTTTTCACATCTTTACGAGATTGATTTCTAGAATTAGAATTGTAAGTTCTTTATTAACTTTTTCTTTTCTGGATGAGTAGTTGATGTTATATTTTGGGAAGAACTCTTTCGGTTGCTACTCTGTATTCCTGTGATCAAATTAACATTTTAAAATTAATTAAATTTATTTTAATAATATGAGTGGCTTAATATTTATGTAAATATATTTTAAATTTTTAATAAAATTAATTTAGATTTATTATAATCGATTTTATAAATGTTCAGATCAATCAAATCTTTTAATATGACAATATTTCTATCTAGTTTTATAGGGCACAATAAATTATTTAATATAAATAATTACAGACAGTCTATTTATTTATTTGATATGTTTTGAAGTTCTTAAAATTTACTGTAATTTACTAGTTAATTGAAAGTGAGGATAAAGTGTCTGGTAGTTGACAAATCAGAAACTTCATGGGTTATTAAGTTATTTTACAAGTGTAGTTTTGTTTATCACTTTACATTAAAAAAGATATTGATTCGCTTCCGTATATTTCATGATGAAATGTAAATGAATGTAAATTAACATTTTATATTAAATTTATATTAAATATTTTACTTATTTAGATTGTTAATTTTAGAGTTATTAAAGTATTATTAAATTGATTAATAATGTGAGATGTGGAATGTGAATTTGACGTTTAACTTCCGTTGTTATAAAATCAAATTATAAAATAATAAAAATAAATTTTTAGTGTAAGAAAAGAATTCCAAGCATTAATTAATAAGTTTTGGGATTTCTTAAGCATAAGGAGATTTGGGTTTCAATGTGTTATTGATCTTCTAGGTGCTTAATATAGGCAAATATAAGATGGTTAACAAAAGAGAACTGAGTTCAAAATACATTGAAGATTGATGGCCAATTTAGTGCTTACAAGAGGAATTTTTGTTCAAGAGATTATCAAGTAATATATCATAAGGTTGGCCTAGCTAGTAAATCAAACTTATATAACCTTATGTAAAACTTACTTAATAAAGGGAAATTTGCCTCATTTCAACAAGATATCAACATCATATGACCTCTCAATTCTCCTCTTATTAATACATGTCACATTTCATACTCCATAGTTTCTTATTAATAGATGTCACATTTCACACTCTATAGTTGTCTAGAGTAGTGTTGTTGTTCAACAATTTTGGATTGCTTCGGATGAAGCTACATGAAGAGAATATCATCCTTTTTCTTAGTAGAGGCTAATTATATGTAAAATGTAAGCACAAATTCACATCTCGAGAACTTTAAAGATTCCTTAACTTGACAAACCTTTTTAAAACAATAAAAATGGACTTAACTTTTCTTGTTTTCCATAGTTGCTGCCAAATCTCTCTGAGTTCTAGAGTTGTTGTCTCAATAGACTTGTTTTTACTACTCATGAAGTGATGAAAACCATGATTGTCGCATATAGGAGCATTTAGATATGATAATAAAAGTGTGATACTATGTTATAATTTTCTTTACATAGGTGATGGAAAGTGTGCCCCAAATGTTGCCAAATTCATGATTAATGTAGTATAAGCAAAATGCAATTTTTCTTTCTTCTATACAATACTAAGAAACTATGCCTAGTAGCCAACACTGTGGAGCAAGACACGTTTGCCAATTCGACAATTGCTATTAGATATCTCTCATTTTTAGAGTTTGTTTCTCAATAGTCTTATTTTTACTGCTCTTGAAGTGCTGAGCACCATCTCTCCATATATTTTTTTCTATCTACACGAAGAAAAAAAGAAATCAACTTCATTTCAACTACTGAAATATAAGTCAGTTCCTTTTAAGACACTTGGAAATATAATGAAAACTTAGCATATTAAACAATGTTTAATAGCTAAAGAACCCACAAAGAAAAAAGCGTACTCAGTAAGTATGAAATAAAATCAACATTAAATTGTTAACAATATCCATATAAAACCCTCATCAATATGGAAACAGGATTTGTTTTGAGTCTTCTAGTGAATTATAAATTCCAAAATTGTAATGTATCTTTCCCAAAATTGTGTTCCAAGCTGGATTTTTTTCCATACTATTGATTGAAAGAAAAGTGTTGATAATTCTTGCAACTCAACGTATTTGTTTTAGGAGCCAAACAAGGACCAAAACTGAATATATTTGTATAAAAAAGAAGAGAAATTTGCATGGAAATTGTCACTTCAATTTGTAAGTAGCCTCATTCATTTTTGGGATCCCCATTATAGTATAATTAACACAACTGGATCATTCAACATCTGCGTTTTCACTAATATAGCCCTAATTCATGAGTGATTTTTGTGAAGAGTCCATGTCATCACTTGCAATGTACTTAATACCTAAAGGGAAATTTGTTTCGATCACATAATAAATATTGCAAACCCAAAGATAATCTCATAATGTATGTGCATATGTTACAGATATTATGATAAGCCTCAAGTATGGTCTCTTTAACAAGCATCTATTAAGAAATGTTAACAATAGGTTTGTGCTTAAGCTATCCTCATGCACTTTAACTACATTAATATAAATAATGTAGCCCTTGGCCTGATGAACATACTGTAGGGAGTACAAGGCCAGTCATAAATATAATTTTAGCTATAAAGAAACTGAACCAACATAGTACATTTTTAGATCATGTCTCTCTAATTAGTGCTATTATCCCAAATAGGGAGCTTATATCCTGCTTCCCTTTTTATATTCTAAATAACATTAAAGAATCAGGAAACCTATTATGAAAGAATGTGTGATGCATAAATAAGGGTTCTCTGACATGAATCTCAAGTCCCAAACATGATTCTTCACATGTTGCTCGATCTCGGCTTCCCCTCTTCTCATTCTAGCTTACACCATGACACTCCTCCTTCTTGCACAAATTTAAACTATGATGCACAAGGTAGTTTTTACATATAGGAGCATTTAAATATGATAAGAAAAGTATGATACTATGTTCTAATTTTCTCTACAAATGTGATGGAAAGTGTGCCCTGAATGTTGGAAATTTCATGGTTAAGGTATTGTAAGCTATATGAAAATTTACAATCTTCTATACACAATCAAGAAATGTATGCCCAATATCCAACACCACATAGCAATAAATGTTTTCCAATTCCATAGTTTCTACTAATATGAAACACCACATAGCAAGACATGTTTTCCAATTCCACAATTGCTACCAAATCTCTCTTAGTGTTGGATTTGTTTTCTCAATAGACTTGCTTTTACTTCTTGTGAAGTGATGAAAGCCACAACTATTTCATATAGGAGAATTTAGATCTAATAAGAAAAGTGTGATACTCTGTTATAATTTTCTCTATAAATGTGATGGCAATTGTGCCCCGAATTTTTGAAATTTCATACTTAATGTAGTATAAGCTAAATGCAAATTTAATTTCTTCTATACAAGATCAAGAAAGCTATGCCCAGTAGTCAACACCACAAAGAAAGACATGTTCACCAGTTCCACAACTGCTACGAAATATCTCTTGGTTTTGGAATTATTTCCTTAATAGCCTTCTATTTACTACTCTTGAAGTGATAAAAGCAACCTCTCCATATATTTTTTCTATCTACACAAATAGTAAAAGTTACCAACTTCATATCAACTACTGAAATATAAAACACTTCTTTTTAAGACTCTCAGAAATACAATGGAAACGTAGTAGATTAAACAATATTCAATAGGTCAAGAAGACATAAATAAAAAACATATTGAGTGAGTATGAAATCAAATCAACATAAAATTGTTAATGACATCCATATAAAACCCTCATTAATATGGAAGTAGGAGTTATACAAAGTAGAGGTTCGTTATAGTACAATATTAACATTCTTTAGGTTGGTAAGAAGAGTACCTAAAGAAAAGATAACACAGAACAACATATTATCAAGAGAAAATATTTGCAGCCATCTTGAACTTCAACATATGTCTCATGATTTATAAAGCTTAAGAAAGCAATATTGCAATGATTGTAGCATGGTCTACCTAAATAAAAGATAACATAGAACATCATATTCTGAAGAGAAAATATTCGCATCCATATTTAACTTCAACATAGGTCTCATGATTTGTAAAGCTCAAAGAAGCAGTATTGCAGTAAGATTTCATTGTAGCATAGTCTTTGCCTTCTGTTAATATTTTTCTGTCTTTCAACAATTATCAAAAATAAATTAATTAGTTTGTTATACTATTATCTAATAACGTTTCTTTTACAATATTTGATACACTTACTAATTTATACCTATTACATCTTCAACTACAAATTAGAAGCTTTGGGAATGGGAACATTACGTCATGGATGATGATTGATATCAACGTAACATTTAAAAAGGAGCATCGCCTTAACATAAAAGTATTTATTTTTTAATGATTATCCTATGATAACGCTTTATAATTTAAAATTAAATTTTCCAAAATAATTAGTAAAGGATTTTGCAAGAGAGTTAGATTTAGGATATCCCTCCATCACCAAACAATACCTCTAATGTATAAAGTGTTCTATGATTTACCACCTAACACGAAATTCTAAATCATATTTTTGGTTGCGTTTGTAATTTTGAGGAAAGAGTATGTTTGTTATGAACATTTGACCAAGGTGTTTTTACAATTAAGACTACAAATATAGAGCACCCACTTCCTATTGTAAAGAGACGTCGTGACCATCATAGGTAACCAAGTTGTGTGGTCCTCTTTAGAGACAAAGGTTTCGTAACTTAGTGTTGATGATTTATTCTCTGTGAAGATCGTTTTAATTTTTTAGAACATGTGTTAACGATATGGATTATCTATAGTTCCATTGCTTATGCATTACTCAATACAATGGAAAGTATTCAGGCGGTGAGTATTTTTTTTCCTTTTTTTCTCAAGTAAATTAGGATTACATATTGGTGGTTCTCAACATATTATGAGCCTATTCTTTGATGGCATGAGTTAATTTGAATTTATAGCAAATATATTCTTGTAATTTTTTGGTAAGTCAATAAATTTAGGAAGGGAGAAGATGATTCATCTCTATCCATAACACATAAAAGTTTTTAATAAATTAGGAATTTCTCTAAATAATAAAACAGAATAACTTTTTTAAGAAAGTGATTTAAATATAAAATGGTTTTTTTGATGGTGAAGGAACATGTTTAGTAATCCTATTCAAAATATTTAGTAGCATATCATCAAAAATAATTTTTCAATAAAAAATTCAATTACATTTATGAAATGGATTAACATAGTCTTAGAAGAAATATTAAGTAATATAAAAACAACTTTAAAAAAATGTAATATCAGGTAAAAATGAGTTTAATTTTATTTTAGATGTTTTATTGTGATGAGAAATAGAAATGCAATTTTGTTAGGTGGAAATAAAACTATTGATATAATTTTATATTCTAGTGATTTATGTAGTATCCCAAAATATTAATAAGAAAAGCACATGGAAATAAGACAAATATGATAACGCACCATAATATAGTTAAAATAAAGAATTTGCAACTATGATCAAATCTTCATTTTTTCCAATTCTTTATTTATGTGAAAGTATCTAGTCTCTGGTTTCTAAATCCTTGCTCCAAATTTTTTTCACTAATTGTCATGTATAATCCGTGAGATTCATCTATTACATATTAAAATTAAAAAATCATTGTAAAAATAGCTAAAAATTAATTCTTTGGTTCATAGGAAATGTGAAGAGTTTGTTTTCTTTTATATTTGCATGGTTGCTCCGTACATTCATTTATCCTAACAATTAAATAATCAATTTATTTTTTCAAATGTTACAATATGATTATAGTTTTTGTTCCATTAGCAGGTGAGGCCCATGAAATTGAATTATGTCATGCATTCTTTATGATACACTTAGTGCTATTTACTATAAGATCTAGTTGTTTATGGGCCATATAGATCATGTACTTCTTTCTTACCTATGTGATTCAATGTTAGTAGTGTATCATTTTCTCCTCTTCAATAAAATTACCAAAACTTTATTTACTTAGAGTCTAGAGTCATATAAATTAGGTGAACTTTTCATTATATGGCTATGTCTTGATATGCTACCTTCATTCCAAATTGCCTTAGATTCCATATTTAACCCACATAAGAGAAAAACTATGAACAAAGCAATAATATCCATTGAATTTGAAATCATCCCATCACCAAATAATGGTAGGAAATTATTTTATAGAGTCCTTTGAGTGTTATTCATAGTTGAGAACATGCCAACAAAAGCCATGCCACTCAAGAATATTCATCCAAGAGAATGGAAGAAGATAATAATAAAGATCATTGGATTGTCACAAATTATCTATACACATATTACCATATAAAATTGAGGATACACATCTCTTCATGGGGACAACTTTCATTATGCCCTAACAATATGGAAATAATCATGAATGATTCAAATTATACAAAATGCGTTTCACTTGTATCTTCTTGTGAGAAGTTAGGCCCGTTTAGGGTTGGTAGTGTTTAGAATGGCTCACAATTCAATATTTTCTCCACCTATTCATTTAAAGGAATATAATGCCTCACCAGACTTAATATCCTCATTTTTGATAAAAAGTAACGGTACCACAAGCCGCAAATATCAATCTCCATGGTTGAGGTCGATAAATATAATCTATTATAAAGAAGAAGGATGATAAGGGACTTGGCATGGGATCCAATCATAAAATATAGTATCAACAAGTCATAACGCTTTATGGGTAGAAGTTGGCTAAGGCTTATAACAATCTCTAAAATTGTACATGGTATGAGTAAGGCCAAGGGACTTCCAAAATATTTTTTGGATAAATTTATAGCCATCTTACATTATTTTTTGAAATGGGGTTACACAAAGAATGTGAAGAAAATGGTATACAAGGAGGATGCGATGGAAGAAAGTGCTTGATGTTAAGGTGTTTAGTTGAGTTTCTTGTTCCACCAGCTTCATGGGAATTATTAACTAAATAACAAAAGTGAATATTGTAATTTTCTCTACTTTAACAAGTAAAAAAATACTAACAATTATATACTTTGATAACAAAGAATTAATAATTATTAATGACACAAAATTTTAAAATCTTTGAAATAAAATGTAAAGAATAAAAAACTAATAGTTATGGAAATATAATTATCACAAAATATCTTGAAAACATAAATAATACATATGTAATTAAAATCTCATTATCTAATTTTAAAATAGTTAATGAAAATAATCTATATATGATAACAAATAATAAATAAATAAATTATAAGTTAGAAAAAATAATAATAAAAAACTATTATAATATTTTACTCCATTTTAAATCTTCCAATATTGAATGGATGAAATATTAGCAAATGTGACAGATATATTGTTCCCATACATAACTCCAACAAAAATATATTAGATAATAACCTTCTTAATCTATTTAAAAAAATTAAATCATATTAAAAGATATGCATAAATAATATCATAAAATTTGCATAACTATATGACGTGAACTATATGATATAGTGTGTTGGTATGCAACATATATGGAAGAGATTAGTTATTGCTAATAAAAATAAAGACTTAAAAAATTGATTTACATATTGTTATGAAAAAGAGACTATATGTCCCCTATTCTTGCATTTCATTCTTTTTCAAAGTATCTTTTCAAGTCTCAAAAGACATGAGGAAAAATATTTTTCATCGAAGAAAAACATTTTTCATTAATATTAATGATTTAAATTGGATAATAATTCTAAAATAAATCTAAGAATAAAACCTAACATAAATATATTATTATATAAGATCAAATATCAATAATGTATATTAAATATATGGTTAAATAAATATAATATTTTTTAAAAATTCATATGGTCATGGTTCATTATTTAAATAAACTCATAAAAATCTACCGGGGTGACATATGAACATGTTTTAGGGATTGGGAAGGGATCACCAACTTACAATCCTTTTTAAAATATAGCAATTCTTGTCATGGCATATAGGTAATATGTATATTGGTGTAAATTCCAAATCCACATTGTTGGAAGAATCACCACACCTCTATGGAATCCATAATTTCCACCTCATGGATCCTAGTTACTGGTTTGGAATGTTTACCAACACCTGCGGGTTTTGGTGTAATGGAAAACCTCCACATGGTATCAGAGCTTGGACCCAGGTTCAATTCCCCGAGTTGCGTTTGAGGGGCAGTGTTGGAAGAATCACCACACCTCTATCGAATCCGTAATTTCCACCCTGGGGATCCTAGTTACTAGTTTGGAATGTTTACCAACACCTGCGGGTTTTGGTGTATTTTCTATTTTTCCCCATAGTGGTGTTCAGGGGGGTGTTGCAACTACTACACACCTACATGCGGACTCTTAGTTAGAGCATGGGACTACATGCAAGATTCCTTCTGCATGATTTACTCCTTGATTTGCTCTTTCTTTAACTCCACAACTGGTTAGTTCTTCTGCATGATTTACTCCCTAATTTGCTCCTTCTTTCACTGCGCAACTGGCTAGTTCTCTCTGGAAATTGTTTTAGGTGTTGAGTATTCTCATTGATCACCACTATGGTGCATTACCTTGGGGTCTTCACCCAGTAATGCTATATCATGAGCATTGTAACCTATTTTCTAATGAATTATTATTTTGTTCTTTCAATTTTCTTTTAATGTTTTTGCTCTACAAAGCTGTGTGTTCAACCTTTACTAGTGAGATTCATCTGTGCAGGTTTTCTAACATATTTACATGGTATCAGAGCTTGGACCCAGGTTCAATTCCCCTGAGTTGCATTTGAGGGGGGTGTTGGAAGAATCACCACGCCTCTATGGAATCCGTAATTTCCACCGTGGGTGTAAGGACCTGCAGTCCAAGGCATCACCGTCGGGCAAACACGACGAGTTAGCGAAGGCAAACGAGTGAGCAATTGGACAAGTTAAGTGGCAGAGCGAACACTTGGGAGCATGCATGCGTACAAGTGAATAGCAATTCATGTGTTTATATGACAAATAGTGTGGGTGTTCATCCTCAACGAGCCGATGGTGGAAGTTATGAATTGGAGCATTGGTCAATGGGCTGACCAACCGCTAAGACATACAAAGGGCGTCAGTTAGCTTGAAACAAGGGTCGGTCGTGGTGATGGCATGAAACACTACAACGCATATATATTGAGTGTGTTGTTGGAGCGTTCGAACATCGCTCAAGGCACTCAAGCGAGAAGGAAAAGTGCGTAGTTCAAAGGTGTAGCCACAGCAAAGAAAGGTAAGGCATAGTTCCATGCACCCAAACTTGGGTAAGGCCGCACGAAGGTGAAAACGCACAATCTTAAGTCTTGAGTGGGAGCGCGGGTTGGAGCGCCTGTTGTTCGAAAGAAGGAGCGTCGGTGAAGGTGCCAGAACATGGGTGAAGGTGCTCGGCACCGGTTGACATGGGTTCTTGGGTGGCTCAGGTGAGCGCTCACCTGTCGTGCAAAACATAATGCAGTGGAGTTTGGTGAGACCACCGTGCAAAGGAAATGAGGGTGTTTTGGTGACATGGTGGAGTCGCCCGCCGGTCGGCACAAGGTTCCGTTGTGAAGTTTGGTTGGCAGCTCATGTGAGGGTGCGCTCGCTTGACTTGGGCAAAGAATCTTGGTTATCACACAGAGGTGTGAGAAGATGTAAAATTGGCTAAGTATGAAACTTGGTGTTTCCAAGTATACTTGTAAAGCTTTGTAATATTGAAAGATTGTATAATATATTATTCGAGAATACTCATTTTTCAGGGAGTTGCCCCTCCCTTTATACTATGGAATTGTGTTCTATTGTATAATTGTTGTTGATAATGAATGTGTATGGGTGTTCATTGGTATAAAGGAAACATTAATAATACTTGGTTGAGAAACACAAACTAAGTAGGACATAAGGTTAGGCGTAGTCATGAACATAAGTATTGGTGAAAAGAAAGTGTTCGGTGGTGCTACACCTCGCCAAGATTGGTTGAAAGACTACCGTCGGCCTGGGGGTGTGACAGTTGGTATCAGAGCTAGTTTGGAAACTTAGAGAAGTCTTGCAGGAAGCTAGGAGAAGAAAGTGCACATACACTAGACGTTTGATGACATTGGAAGCAGGTACTTGCAGGTGAAGGAAGCTAGTTTCACATACAAGTGGAACGAGAGATGGTTCATGGTTGCAGGGAACTTGGTGAAGCTGGTGAATGGTGAAACAGGTTTAGCATAGGTGAAGCTTAGTGCTTGGGCCAAGCTGAACGACAAGGCATGGCAGGTTTGGAAGAATGTGAAGGGAAGCTCTTACTTACCTTATATAGGTTGAAGCGGATGAAAGAAGAGAGTCCCCGAATTCGAGAGAAACTTGAAGTCTTGGAAAAGAATGTTGAAGACGAACTTCTTCAACTTGGTTGGACAATGGAGCGGGATGAAGTTGCAGATTGTGCTAACAAGGAAGAGGAAGCAGTGATAGTTGAGGATGTTGCAGATGTGAAAACGATGGAGGATGAACTTGAGATTGATCAAGTTGGACCAGGATCGTGCAGTTTACAAACATGGAAGGATGAGGATACTCACATGGAGGAGCCTCATGATGATGATGTAAGTACTATTGATACTTGTGTTTCACTTGAGCATTTGGTAGATGAACTGTATGTAGGGAAGAGAAAAGCCAATTTGCTGATGCAAGGGAGCATCTTACCATGGATGTCTATGATGAGACCTTGTATGGAGAAGCAAGGATTGTTGACTGTTGCAGGACTTGATGGGGTTGTCTGTGACCTTATGGTAGAAGGTGTAAATGCCCGTGGCAAGGGATGAACTTGATGATCGTTGCGGGGAAATGGGTCATGCTTTAGCCACATGGAGAATAGGCTAAGTGCCTGGCATGACTCATGGACAGATTGGAGGGCACATACTTGAGTTTGATGATACTTGGGTGGACTTCTCATGGCCGAGACCGAGAGCAAGTCTTGGTGGAACCTTTAGTGAGGGAGACATGATGGAAGGGACTCGTGATGATGATTATATGGTTGGGTGACTGAGTTCACTAGACCGAAGATTGCAGACTTGGATGAGGATGACTGATTGTTATGATGAGTCTACTTGGTTGGACCACACGGGCAACTTAATCATGCACATCAAGTTGGAGACATGGAGCATGGCAGTCTTATGCAGGGACATTATGCGGGAGCACTTGTAGAGGTGTCACTTATGGGCATCCAATGACGAGTGCCAAGGCAGGGATGTTGTGCAGGTGGATTTGCTGGTGTGACATGGAGATGTTTTATGTATGAGCCAATGGAGACGTTGTGCACTCTTGTACAAAAAGGCCATGGACTTGGATAAAATTGTGAGCAGACTATGGAGTATTCCTACTACATGGAAAGTTGAAGCATCTTGCAGAGACCTTTGGGCAGAGAGTTGTATGCTTGTTGGGATGCTAGTTGGAGATGACTCATGGAGCTCATGATGACATGAGATTGTTGTGACTTTTGGGACTTCATATATGGTGGAATTGGAGGATCTGATGCATTGAGGAGTTGAGGTCAAAGACTTTGATGTAGAATGGGATGCATACTTTCGAGTACATGTATGGGAGTGGCTTGAAAGAGTGACTTGATGTGGAGGATCGATATGAGACACTTTGGAGTGATGGATTTATGACGATGATGATTCCTTGGTGGCAACACTTGGGCATGGGTTGAGCTGAGACTTGACCACTTTTGACACATAGGAGTTGATTGATCTATGATCATGGGCAACACATGGGAGATGAGACAGGTGCATACTTGTTTCTATAGCAGACTTGAGGGATGGTACATTACAAATGAGATGGGGGTTGATTCATTGACCTAGATGTGGCACATCGAGGATCGGGTTTGATGAGATGGTCTCTTCACTTTGAGGAGATGGATGTTTTGCAGATGGATGATGTTGGGATAGATGCGGCTGATTTCATGTAGCACATAGGTACCAAACATCATGGACAGCATGTTGCAGATGAGATGAGGACTACTTCATGGACCTAAGCATGGCTTATACTTATACGGAGATGGATTCTTGATTGAGTTGAGAATGTGAAAAGGTGTTCTGAGAAACAACTGATGATGGCATGAGGATGTTCACTCCAATGGTTTTGATGTAACGGTTGGATTAGCTACCAAACTAGTTCAAACATGGAGATGCGTAGTGTGCAGAGATGTGTTAGCATTATGTTGGAGTATCATGGCAGCAGTTCACATGATGAAAACACATGATGGGGTCGAAACGATATGTTGTAGTGGGCATGTAGCTTGAGATGGAGGGACCAGCCTTCCACGATGGGGAGAAACATGTGGATATTTCGACGAGATGGTTGATGATCATGGATTGAGTTGATTTCTGATGTATGACATACCGATGGGGTGTATACCTTGGTATGGTGATCTTGGTGACTGATGGTTGCCGAAATGAGATATTGTCGAGGAAAACAATGATTTCAAGTGGGGGAGGATGTAAGGACCTATAGTCCAAGGCATCGCCGCTGGGCAAACGTGACAAGTTAGCAAAGAAAAACGAGTGCGCAGTTGGGCAAGTTAAGTGGCAAAGCGAACACTTGGGAGCGTGCGTGCGTACAAGTGAAGAGCGAGTCATGTGTTTATATGATGAACAGCATGGGCATTCATCCTCAACGAACTGACGGTGGAAGTTATGAATTGGAGCATTGGTCGATGGGTTGACCAACTGCTAAGACATACGAAGGGCGTTGGTTAGCTTGAAACAAGGGTTGGTCGTGGTGATGGCATGACACACTACAACGCATATATATTGAGCGTGTTTTTGGAGCATTCGAACATCGCTCAAGGCACTCAAGTGAGAAGGAAAAGTGTGCACTTCAAAGGTGTAGCCGCAACAAAGAAAGGTGAGGTGTAGCTCTATGCACCCAACCTTGGGCAAGGCCGCACAAAGGTAAAAACATACAATCTTAAGTCTTGAGTGGGAGCGCGGGTAGGAGCGCTCGTCGTTCAAACGAAGGACCGTGGGTGAAGGCACCAGAACATGGGTGAAGGCTCTAGGTGCCGGTTGACACAGGTTCTTGGGTGGCTCGGGTGAGCGCTCGCCCGTCATGCAAAATATAACACGGTGGAGTTTGGTGAGACTGTCGTGCAAAGGAAACGAGGGTGTCTTGGTGACTTGGTGGAGCCGTTTGCGTGTTGGCACAAGGTTCGATTGTGAAGATTGGTTGGTAACTCGTGTGAGGGCACGCTCGCCCGACTTGGGCAAAGAATCTTGCTAATCACATGCAGGTGTGAGAAGATGTAAAATTTGCTAAGTATGGAACTTGGTGTTTCCAAGTATACTTGTAAAGCTTTGTAATATTGAAAGGCTGTATAATATATTACTCGAGCATACTCATTGTTCAGGGAGTTGCCCCTCCCTTTATACTGTGCAATTGTGTTCTCTTGTATAATTGTTGTTGATAATGAATGTGTATGGGTGTTCATTGGTATAAATGAAACATTAATAATACTTGCTTGAGAAACACAAACTAAGTAGGAATAAGGTTAGGCGTAGTCCATGAACATAAGTATTGGTGAAAAGAAAGTGTTCGACGGTGCCGCACCTCGCCAAGAGCGGTTGAAAGACTACTGCTGGCCTTGGGGCATGACACTGGAGGTCCTAGTTACTGGTTTGCAATGTTTACCAACACCTGCGGGTTTTGGTGTAATGGCAAACCTCCAAACACATTGGAGTGGTCATTAATGAAATTTACGCTTGTCTCTTCATTGTTGCATGTTGAACAAGAGGAGTGGGTGGTGGTTTTTCCAACGGCGATCAAAGCATTAAAGTATAATGGGAGGGAGATTTATTTGATAGTTATTCATTTGTGCATCATGGTATGATAAGGATTTCGTGAGGAAGACCTTCAGTCTCATACTAGGAGTGGAAGGAAAATTCTTGAGAAGAATTGGACCTATGAATAGAGTGTAGGAAGTTCTTAAGGGTAAGTCGATATGCAGATTCGAGATGAGCGGTGAAATACTTCTCGAGAAGTAACCTGCCTTTAGCTTTGAATCAAGATATCAAGTTTTCACGAAAGATCTATTGTGGGCAATTCACAACAAGTACAAGGATATAGGCCTAGTAGTGAGCTTTGTGCTAATTAATTGTGTGATTTTGTTAGTTAGTATGGTTGAGATTGTTGTGGTAGAGTGCCTCTTTGGTATGGTTCTTTAAGGTTTTCCCGCTTTATATTTGTATTGGGTTAGTTAGTGGGCGGTGAATCATTACCAGTGGGTTTGTTTTATTCGAGTATTTAGGTTTCGAGTTGTATCGAGGTGGGTTTTCCTCGAGAAAGAGTGAAGCTTGTTAGGCCGGTCCATAAGCGCGACATTGAATCTTGTAGATCTGTATAATTATCACGTATGTTTTTATGTGACTTTCTTGGAGAGTTTGTTGAGGGTATGTGGAATTGGAGTCGGGCTGCATAGTGATGTGCTAGCATTTCGTTGGCAATTTTGGGTGTTTTCTGTCAAGGCTTACGAGGGCCTCTCAGGAAAGAGGCATTGGCAAAAGGAAACGTCAGTGTTTGCTGCCCCTAAATTGATGAAAGAGGAATTCTGAGCATTTTTCGGGGCCAACTACTGCATTACAAACGTCCCCGTTATGAGATAAAGAGGTTAAAGATGGGCACTGATCATGCATCCTCAGTTAGGTTGGGTGCTTGGAGGAAGAGAGGCAAGGGGTGCCCAGGGTTGACAGCAGCCACTGAAGCGTGCAGGATGAAGCTATTTACTTGCCACTCTCTCCGCCTTTTACCTTGGTGGGCAATGCCCTAGTTTCATTTATTAGCTTAGTAGTTCTTTAGATTAGCTCAATTTTGCCGGGAAAGATGATCACATTCAATGTAATATGTGGGAAATGCATTATAGATTAGTCAATCTATGGAAAGGGTAACGTCAAATGGCTGATATGGATGGACATGTTCAATGAGAATTTAAGCCTCCCATCCTCTAGTTTGGGTCCATACCAGTAGAAATAAGGGTAACCAATTTTTGAACAATACCATATATCATCTGAATTAATAGAAAATTTTGATTTAAAAATAATCTCATAAAATTAAATATATGTTATTTACCTTAATAATAAAATTTAACCCTATCATGATTTCGTCGATATTCAAACATGATTTAACGAGCATAAGAGAACGCACACTCATCAGTTAACTCCGTCGGAATTTCTACCAACGATCATATTTTATTTAATTAACATATTGTAGTCTGCATTGAAATTTGTTCGTTCTTAACATTGCAGGCATTTTCACATAGTGAAAACGTTGCAAAATTATTTGTACCTTATGATTTTTTGTTTCTCTGGGTTATATCCAAGGTTCTCGAGGAGTGCACTACGTACAATGCCATTACGAGCAAATTATATTCTTTTTTCGCAGCGTAAACTGTATTTTTTCTTGGCCGTGTACAATGCAGCTGGTGAAGTTATTGAATGGTAATACTATATGGCCGCGATGGCGATAAATATGCAGTTTCATCTTTCCTACTCAAACAAATGGACAGGTTTTGGTAGCAGTATTTCAAGAGTTTCAATTCATACTAATTATTTAAGATATTATGGTGAACCATAAAACATGTCATGAAGGGATGGATGTGGATATTTAATGTAACACAGAGAAATAAAATGCTAGAATTTACAGAATGCCGTAAAATGAAGGATTTCATAGGTGTCCTAGGGATTCAAAAATAAAAAATAACATAGTTAGGTTAGCTCAATAGGAAATGATAAGATTCGTAAAGAATGTGGGTTAGCATTAATCATGGGTTGTGATAAATTTGGGGGTTTTGTTATAATATTTAACATTATACAAATTATTGTAACACTAACAACATAATTTAAATAGAATATTTAAGATGAAGAATAAATCGAACTTTTATTGCCTCTGCTGCTTGCAGTAATATTTAATCCATTGGTAACGTAACACCACGTCAAATCGGTGCATTTTCTTGGAAAGAAGTATAAGTTTTTTCATCCGATATAGTGGCCACTGTTTGAGCATTAGGTGCATCTTTTTTACTGTGAAGAAACCGGTCCATGAGTGTTGCTTGTTTTTGTATTGCAAGTGGCTTTTTCATCTCAGCTTCTTCCTTTTCACGCCGTTTCTATTCATTTCCGCCTCTTCTTGCTGCCGTTTCTTTTCTTTCTCCTCGTCAAGACGATTAACGATGTTATCAACTATGCGAGTGTTGGGATTGCGATGCTAAAGTTCAGAGTCAAATTTTCTCATGGCGCGGCATTGTCGAAGCTTGCTGCGCCAGATTTCCTAATCTGTGACCGCACGGCAGGCCTCCGGTGCGATGCCTGGTCCGACCGTGTTCGTGTACGAGAGATGCGCTCTTGGACGCCACGCAAAGAGGGATGGTGATGACCATGGGAGAAAAATAATAACTATAAACTCAGACACAATGTTTTTGTTCCCACATGGTAAAAAATGGTTGGACGAAGGATGATGAAAACGAGCCCTGTTCGATTAGTTGGATGTGCCAGCCAAACCCGTCCTCAAAACACGTCAACTGTAACTTTTCTACAAATCCAAATTATTGTGACATTAACAACATAATTTAAATAGAATATTTAAAATGAAGAATAAATCAAACTTTTATATGTATTCTGTTTTGTTTTTTTTTTTAATGAAAAGGTAATAAGGTATACTCTTTTGGATGATGAAATAATTATATTTGTTTATCAAACTCAAATGTTACGACTTCACATAATTCGAAAATAGAGATTTTTATATTTACACTGTGACTTTTACTTTTTTAATCTTTTTTATTAGCATGTTTGATTATAAGTGTTAATAATTTATTTTCACATATTTTTATTTTTAATGAAAATGTTAAAAAAAATAAAGTTAGTTTCAGTTTTTTATTAAATAATAATAATAATATAAGTTTTATTTTCATTTCTTTATAGAACTGCGTCTAACTCTCATTATGATTGGGCTATCTAAAAAATAAAGTCAGTTCAAGTGTTTTATTAAATAATAATAATAATATAAGTTTTATTTTCATTTCTTTATAGAAGTGTGTCTTACTCTCATTATGATTGGGCTATCTAATTTTGGATCTATCATGTGTTGAGAGGGATTAAATCTCTAGAGCTGCAAATGTTGTTTTTGGAATTTTTTTAATGTAAGATTCAAGTAATGCTTTGCACGACGAGGGATTCGATCCCTGTCAACACATGATAAATAGGGAGATGGGTGGATCTAGGGTGATTTTAGTTGAGCCAAGAGGCTCATTCTACAACCCAATGTGTGGGAGATGTATAATTTACATGTGTCTCCTTTAAAACAAGTCTAACTATGGATCTTTCATGTGTGGAGAGGGATCAAATCTCTCAAGGTGTAAACCTCCTTTTTTTTTTTTGAATGTAGAAATCGAGAAAAAGTTGCACATTGGTGGATTTGTTCCCTCTAGACACATGACAGATAGAGAATTAGATGAATCCACAATGCTAAATTATCATTATTATGTACATATTTGCGATAATTATGAACATATTTATGATAAATCATCTTTTTACATTTATATGTTTATTATTATTTATTTGGTTGAAGATTTAAAGCAAAATTGTACTTGCATTGCATCAACACTGATGAGTTCATACATTTGAATCTCACCATTATACACATTTCAACCACACCATTATATACAAGGTTGGCCAGGTTTTTGGTTTTTTTTTTTTTTTAAATATTTAGCCTATCTTGCATGCCTTAATGGCTTGTAGGTCATTTGGATGAAATTGTTTTGAGAGATGATTTGATTTGAATGTTCATAGATATACATTTTCCATATATATATATTTATATTTTGATTTGAGCCTTGAGTTTTCATTTTCTTTTTGAATATATTGTTTTATGTAATTTTTTATTACTGATTTTGGAAATATGTGATTTTAAATATATGTAATTGTATTTTAGTAATTAGTTGTTGATGAATAAGGAAGACGATATTCTCAATAATTAATTTCCAATTTGCATGAGAATTGATGCTCCACTTTTTTTTCAATTAATGACATGTATCATAATATTTGATAACTAATTAATTCTTAATAGCGTCCCTCTTACTATTGCTAAATATATCTAAAATAGTATTTTTAATAATTTACTACCCTAAAATTTGTCTTGAAATAATCAATTTCATTGCAAATGTTTCAAAATAATTAATTCCCTTCTTGAATATTTTGATGTTTTTATTTTTTTATCTATAGTATGTCTTAGGAACTCTCTCAAGAATAATGTATTTTAGAATTTTTTTTAATGAAGAGCAAGGATTACAAATTTTCTAAATTATTTTCTTCTCTTACAAATATATTGTTGTTTGCAATTTTTTATTAGTAACTTTGAATATATGCAATTTCTTCCTAGTAAATTGTTAGTGATGAAGAAGGGAGATAATTTTGTCAATAATTAATTAAGAAAATGCTAGAGAATTGATATTGCATATCTATTTCATTTAATTCCATTCAATCTCTTGAGAGATAATTAATTCTTGAGAGTGTCTCTCAAATATTACTAAATATATATTGAAAATTATTTTTAATAATTTATTGCCTCAAAATTACTCTTCAAATAATGTGTTTTTTTGCAAATATTTAAAATAATTGATTTCTTTATATATATATATATATATATATATATATATATATAATTTTATCTTTTATTATCATTAATATGCATTTTTTTTCAATGATCTTTGAAGTTTACAAATTCTATAAATTATAGGCTCATGAAAACAATTATCACAACTCCTTAGAAATATATCTTAAATAGCATTTTGATGATTATTTTAGAGACGATTTATTTTGAATATATAAATATAGATCTTCTTGCTCCAAATGTTTTTTGGAATATATTGGTGTATGCATTTATATATAAACTTTTTTTCTAATAAATATTTTAAATATATTTTTGTTTGCAATTATATGTTAGTATTTTTTAATATATGAATTTTGAATAAATTTTGAATAGATGTAATTGTATGTTAGTAATCCGTTTTTTATTAAAAGAAGATATGGTCTTGTCAATAATTAAGAAGATCCATTTTACATATTTATTTCATTTAATTTTAGATGTCACAACTATTAATCATTATATATATATATATATATATTAATTATATATATATTAATTTTATATATATATATATATATATATATATATATATATATATATATATATATATATATATTAATTATATATATATATAAATTATATATTAATTATATATATATATATAAATTATATATTAATTATATATATAAGAGTATTGTTAAATTTAATTCTCCAAGATTACTCCTAAAATATTTAATTTTTTGGCAAATGTTCGAAATAATTTATTTCTCTCAAAACATTTCGATGATTTATTTGATCTAGTATTTTTGGGAAAGTGAAGAAACAATGTATATCTTTAATGAATGGCCAGAATTACAAATTCTCAAAATTTTTTGTTTTTCCACACAATGATTATAAATTTCAAGGATTAGGAATTGTTACACACAAGTTATGGGGAATAAAACTGCACATGCTTCTTTAAAGCCTTGTTATAGATAATTTGCGAAAAGATTTTCTATGAAAATTATTTTCATATTAAGATTTCTTATGGAGTTACTTTTGTAAAATAAATTAATCCATATTTTTATCACGTCACTATTTTCCATATATTAAAAATATATCCATATATATTAAAAATATATCTTAAATAGCATTTTGATGAAATTTTTAGAAAGAAAATTTGTTTTCAATGTTTAAAAATATATATTTTCCTTATCATAATTATTTCTAATATATTGTTGCATACATTGAAATCATTATCTTGAATGTATTGTTGCACACAATGCATTTCAATGTTTTATCCTAATTAAATTTTAGGTCAAGATAAAGAAAAAATAATAAATGAGAAATTATGTTAAATTTTTTATTAAAATAAAATTATAGATTCAAATGATGTAATTTAGGGACATTCTTAATTTAAAATTATATATTTGATAGAAAATAATTTTAGGTTCTTTCATTTTTTATTAGAGAATTTCATTCTCTGAATTTTAATATATTATATTTGTAAAAGGTCAATTTATTTCTTAAACTTGGAGGTATTTCATGTATAAAACTATCAATGTCATTTCTTTCATTCTCTGAATTTTAATATATTATATTTGTAAACGGTTAATTTATTTCTTAAATTTTAGGTATTTCATGTATAAAACTATAAATGTCAAATAACTATGTTGTTTTTATTTTATTAAAATAGTACAATATGTACCATTACTTTAATTATTTCATCAATATGTACCATTACTTTAATTATTTCATTACTTTTTTCATTAATTTTTTGTAGAGTAAAAATACTACAATAAATAGAAAGAAGATGTAAGCAAAAATATTTCTCTTACACTTCGTTATAAATAATATATTCTCATATCCATATGAATTAAAATAATTTATATTAAATTTTAAAATTAATTAAAACAAAACGAATTAATATTATTTATATTTTCATATTTCAATTAAATACGTAAATAAATCATTTTAATATTTATAATATATTTTTATATTAATTTTAGAAAAATACAAACATATATATAAACATGAGCCACAATAACATATTTTAATAGGTGAACCAAAAAGTATTTGAAAGTTAAAAGATTGGAAATAATTTTAAATAAATATCTCAATATTCATCCTCACTAAATTATCTAAAATTTGTGAGAATTTTACATCATAATAATAATAATAATTAATTCTTATTGTTATAAGATTTCATGTATCATTATTTTAAATTTGGACATTTTGAAAATAATTTTAAATAAATATCTCAATATTCATCCTCACTAAATTATCTAAAATGTGTGAGAATTTTACATAATAATAATAGTAATAATTAATTCTTATTGTTATAAGATTTCATGTATCATTATTTTAAATTTGGACATTTCCAATTCTTATAGTTATAGCATTCCATATATCATACATTTAGTCCCTTTTATTAAAGATTTATTTTTAATAGAGCATGTTTAAGAAATGTTATTCTATGCATTGAAGTATTTTCCAGGGATTAAATCTAGGTATGTATTCAAGAATGTAATTTAAAAAATGAAAAATTATATATATATATAGAGAGAGGGGCTTTTAAGGATTTTTAGGATAAAAAGGTTTTACACCTTAAGATATAGCAAAAATATTTCTCACACTTAGTTATAAATAATATATTCCCATATCCAATATGGAGAATAATAATCACATATATATTAGATCAGCCCTATATCTTATATCTTACACCATCCATATAGTAGCAGCAGCGTAGTAGTCTATCCATGGCAATGGGTAGGGATAAGAAAGAGCCTTAATTTAGTTCAGAAGGACTCCTGGCTATCAGCAGAGAGAAACCTCATGAAAGGGTATGGCAGCAACATGGTGTAAGGTGGAAACGAACATGGGTTAATAAGTGGTGAGGCGGTACCCTACAACCTCATACTGGAGACTACATATTAGTGGGTTGCCTATTGGATCTACTACCATTGGATCTACTACCATGACATAAGATAATTTATATCAAATTTTAAAATTAATTAAAACAAAAAAACAAATAAAATTAATATTATTTATATTTTCATATTTTAATTAGATAAAATAAATAAACCATTTTAATATTCATAATATTTTTTATATCAAATTTAAAAATATATATATAGATATTAACCATTTTAATAAGTGAAAAAAAAAATATTTGAAAGTTAAAAGATTGAAAATAATATTTAAATAAATATCTAAATATTCATCCTCATTAAATTATCTGAAATTTGTCAGAAATAATAATAATAATAAAATCTTATTGTTATAAAATTCCATGTATCATTATTTTACATTTGGACATTTTCAATTCTTATAGTTATAGCATTCTATATATCATTATTTTACATTTGGACCCTTTTATTAAGGATTTATTTTTAATAGACCATGTTTAGAAATGTTATTCTATGCATTAAAGTATTTTGAAAAGTAGTTAAATCTAGTTATGTATTCAAGAATGTAATTTAGAAAATGAAAAACTATTTATATATATATATATATATATATATATGCAATCTTTACCTGTGAACTTTTTAAAGATTTTTAGGATAAAAAAGTTTTGCACGTTAAGTAATTTGACCCTCATCTCTTGCTAGATCCGTGGTTATGATGGATCTATATTGGTTAAGTTATTACTATAAAAAAGAAAATCAATAGACATGGAAGACAAGAGACTTGTTAAAGTTGCTTTCCAATCTAGTCAAAACCATGTATCTACATATACATCACTAGGTAGAATAAATATCATTCATGCGAATTTAAACAAAATTTTAGGTTTAACAAGAACTTGATAGTTAGAAGAAATTAAAATACTACAGGGATGTGATGAACCTTAATTTTAGGATGAAAACTATTTCTCTATTTTAACTAACCTAAGAAAGAAAATCAACACCACTAAAATTAAAACAATCTCTTATAGAGAATCATGGTGTTGGAAAATTCCTAAAATACCATGAGTTGAGAGAATTTGTGATATTTATGACAGTAAAGGTTGAAGATGAAAAGTGTCTTCTCTTAGATTGTTTCTTCATTAGATACCAATTTGAAAATATTTGTTACAATATCTATCTTCTCATCTTTTCAAATCAGTCAAAACTACAATGTATGGAAATATTGTTCTTATTTTAATTAAAATTCTAAGAAAGCCCATTAATTCCTTTATCCTTTCCTCACTTCTATAAATAAATGTTCACTTCAACAAAATAGTTATCATTGAAAATATTGAAGTCTTTAAATAAAAATATTCTCTTTCATTTATTTTTAATTTTCTCTTTCATTTATTTTTAATTACTTATATCAATATTTAATAGATATATAGTATTTTTTGTTTTCTACTTAAAATCTAGACAACAACAAAATTTAACATAGTTGGATTTCTTGGTATCTTTTTGAAACTTCTTTGAATTTAAAAAGTTGATCATAATAGAACAAGACGCTCACATCCAATTGGTATCTTTTTGAAACTTCTTTGAATTTAAAAAGTTGATCATAATAGAACAAGACGCTCACATCCAATAAAGTTAGAAGAGAAATAACTTAATAAAACAAGACTCCAGAATCCAATAAAATTAAAGAGAATTAACTTAATAGCTATATTGGTAAAATAATTCTACTTTAAAAAATAAAGTACCCAAAAAAATTATTTTCTTTTTTAAAATACTATATTTTCAAATAAAGGAAATTATTTTCTTTTTTAAAATACTATATTTTCAAATAAAGGAAAAAAAGAAGTGTACACTTTTAGGAATTTTAACTTCAAACCACAAACCAGTAGGTAAAAATAAACGCCTTATCCCACCCTATATATATATATAAACTTAGTGTTTCACTTCACACCACAAACCAGTAGGTAAAAATAAACGCCTTATCCCACCCTATATATATATATAAACTTAGTGTTTCACTTCACACCACAAACCAGTAGGTAAAAATAAACCCCTTATCCCACCCTACCTATATATATATATATATAAACTTAGTGTTTCACTTAACCTTGACAATTTATTTTCTTATTATTATTAATAAAAGAATCACTTTAAAACCACTGAGAATCCCTTGATATATGGAAGGGAATAATGCAAGGACACTTGTAATCAGAGACCTCCGAATTATTGCACTCAATGTTGGCGGCCAATTTCTATGACATGTAACTTAACCTTGACAATTTATTTTCTTATTCTTATTATTAATAAAAGAATCAAAAGAATCACTTTAAAACCACTGAGAATCCCTTGATATATTGAACAGAATAATGCAAGGACACTTGTAATCAGCGACCTCCGAATTATTGCACTCAATGTTGGCGGCCAATTTCTATGACATGTAACTTGCGTGTAGTATAAGTATGCTCATTAAAATTTTGTCACATCAAGGAAGTCCGTGGTAAGCAATAGCACGTTGATGGTGACCATGGAAGGAAAAGATCTGCAATATATGTCCTGCAGAGATGGTGACCATGGAAGGAAAAGATATGCAGTACCGTCCTGCAGAGATGGTGACCATGGAAGGAAAAGATATGCAATATATGTACTGCAGATGGGAAAAGAAAGTGAACGAATCACTTCCATCGCTGATAACAGACGCATCTTATCTCACGCTAGAAGCTACGATTTGCTTTTGCCTGTAAAAGTTCAAATAAAAATTTTATTTGAATAAAATATTTTCATCACTTTTAATTAAAAGATAAATATTCCAACTTGAAAACTGATTGAATAAATTTCAACGATTTTAATATGACATAATGCCAGCAAACTAGGCGAAAATATTTAAATAAATTATTAATTTTTAATATAAGATAATGTTGACGGTTTATTTAAATTTGAATTTTTACATTCTATATTTAATAAATAAGTGTAATACTTATATAAATAAGTGTAATATGTATATGTTTGTTTAGTACTTGTGTTTTATGAAAAAGTAATTAAGGACAAAACTATAAAAATTCTCACCATTTCTATTTATAAATATTTTTTAATATTTCTATTTATAAATATTTTTTAATACTTTTAACCATTAAAATTTGTGATTCGTAAGGGACATCATAATAGTTTAAAGTTTTTTCAATTTTTGAATTTAAATTTTTATTTTTGAATTTTAAAACAATTTTTCAAGATATTAAAAGAAATAAAATTGTTAAAATTTTTAAGTAGGAAGATTTTATATTTGAATTCACAAAATTAAGATTCATTTATTGTTTAGTTAAAACACTAAATTTTCTATTTTTCATTAACAAAAATTTACACAACAAATGATAACATTTGTTTATTCTCTATATTCTTAAATAACTAATGCATCTACAAGTGTTTATAAGTCTTTACCTTGCATTATTTGGTAATTGGATATTTCAAGGCCTTATATGAATGCTGCAAAAGTTGCCCATAAAATCAAGCTAAACATTAAAGGTAGATAAAAATGTTTAAAAAAACATTATATAATATTAAAGGAACATATAATTAATTATGAAAAAGGCATGTTGACTTAGCTGCATAGCAAAGAAATATAGAGACTTTAAGTGATTAATGTATTACATTAAAAATAAATGTAAAATTGAAGTTGAAGTAAAATCAAGCTAAACATTAAAGGTAGATAAAAATGTTTAAAAAAAAAACATTATATAATATTAAAGGAACATATAATTAATTATGAAAAGTCATGTTGACTTAGCTGCATACCAAAGAGATATAGAGACTTTAAGTGATTAATGTATTACATAAAAAATAAATGTAAAATTGAAGTTGAAGTTGTATTAATGTAGGAAGACACGTAAATGCAAGAAGAGTTTACGAGAAGAACTTAGATTGCATTTTTATAAGAGAGTTTAAGAGAAGAACTTAGATTGCATTTTTTAAAATATATTTATATTGATATAGTCAATAAGAGAAAATCACAAATGTGTTTATTGGATTTTTTAGATTGCATTTTTATAAGAGAGTTTAAGAGAAGAACTTAGATTGCATTTTTAAAAATATCTTTATATTGATATAGTCAATAAGAGAAAATCACAAATGTGTTTATTGGATTTTTTTGAACTTAGATTGCATTTTTAAAAATATCTTTATATTGATATAGTCAATAATAGAAAATCACAAATGTTTTTGTTGGATTTTTTTGTAATTGTTGTAGGAAGACACTTAAATGCAACAAGAGTTTAGGAAAAGAACTTAGATTGCATTTTTAAAAATATCTTTATATTGATATAGCCACTAATAAAAAAATCACAAATGTGTTTGTTGGATTTTTTTGTAATTGTTGCAATAATATTGAAGTCTTACTAGTTAATATTATAAATAATATATATATATATATATAACCACCAAAAAAATATAATAAAATAAAATAAAATGTGATAAAAAAATTTAAGAACTTTTAAAAAAGTTTGAAAATAATTTGCAAAATCTTTGAAAATTATTTTCAAAAGTTACAAATTAATTAAAAATTAAAAATGAGACATGAGTTTATTTTTATAGATAATAAATTTTTCATAAATATTGAAATTTGATGTTATACACCTTTTATATATATATATATATATATATATATATATATATATATTAAATTTAATAGTTATTTTTTTCAAAATAAAATAATATACTTTATAAAATCTTCTTAAAATTTTCATAACTAATTAAAAATCAAAACATTTTACAATATAGCTTATTTGATTTGAAAAATAACATTACAGTAATATAATTCTAAAAAATATTAATAATTATTTTTTTAAAAAACCTTAATATACTTTATAAAATCTTGAGAACTCATTAAAAATCAAACCATTTTACAATATCGATTTGAAAACTAACATTATAATAATGTAATCCCAAAAAGTAATAAACCTCTGTATATAATATATAAAGAAACATCACCCCAAATATTTTGGTTGATATTAAATTTTTTATTATTTAATTTAATTTTACATTTTAAAAATAATAAAAATGTATGAAAAATGTTAATGACTATACATTTTTAAAACCATATAAATATACATTTCAATTTTTTTTAAAGATTTATCAAAACATTTAACTTTAAATGTCACAAAGAAACCAACCATTGATGTTATGGGAGGTCGAGTCTCCTGCATTGGAGGATAATTTAAGACAGTCAACAAACCTCAAAACAAGTTTGAGATTACATTTGACAAAGACGACTCTAACCCTGAGCATTATACATTTTGTAAATATGTTATCATACTTAGTTATAAAAGTTATTTTTCTTTTGTAGAACACCCAATTGGGGTAAACGAGGGCTCAAGATCACTGAGAATCTTAAAAAGTCGAATCACTTATCCTTTTTGTTAAATTTATAATAGCAGCGGCATTGGGGTGCATAATTTTAAAATTAAAACCACAACGCACCGACCTCTTTGAGAGGCGAAGTTTACGGAAGAATAGGTAGCCCTCCGAGCTGGAATTATAAATACAGTGTACGGGGGCTCCCGCATTACGCCCTCCTGCATTTGTATGCTTCGTACTCGATTGTCCACGAGTCAGTGCAGACATGGCTGACCATAACAGATGGGCACTGTCACGATGCACTGATAAAGAAATTATGGAAATATGGAGTTTTTTCCTCTGGGGGACGATATGGCCTTTTGATTCCAGCTGTAAAGCTGCAGGCCAAGCAGAATGGTAGACAGAGAGTAGAGCAACGAGAGCCCCACCTTCCATATCAATAATGGAAATCACCCCCTCATGTTACACTATAAATTCTTCCCCTTCCCGCACCCTGCTACCATCACCACATCTTGTTACAGAGTCTTCTGTTTATTATTCAGATTGGTTTTTAATTTCTTGCAGTGTGTTGTTTTTTTCTTTTTGTGGTTCCTCTTCTTCTTCAATGGTTCTATCTTCCAAGACCCTACTGCGTTGTCTCAGACATGGCAAACCAGTTGGGCCCAATAATTTTTTGATTTTGTTTCCGTGATAGGGTTTCCCCACCTCCCCTTGTATATATCAATCTGCTTCTGCCAATATATACATAAAGTGCTCATTGATTATTAACCTAGTACTGGAATTATTTTAGGAGTTTGTTGTTATATTAACTTCCTTTCATTAAACAGATCGATCTTTGTGGTTTGGAGGGTGATTGATTAATCCTGGTACAGATATTATTCATCTGGGACCTTGCATGTAGGGCCAGAATGTCTTATGCAGCCAAGGATGACTTGCCGGCAGCATGTTATGTGTGACTGAAAATTACCTTCTTTTTTTCTGTTTCAATGCACATATGTGGGTGTTGGCGAGTTGTCCTTGGCTACATTTAATATTCCGGTTCTCATGCTAGACCTCCGATGATCTTATAACGACGACAAAGTTTGAAGAATAGAAGTACAGAATATGTTCCACAGATTGATTTTAGGTGGACGTTTCAAGTCCACACGAGGACCCAGCATCACGATATATCTCTTTCAAGGCCGAAAGAATAGACCTCATTCAAACCCTATTCAATAATATTTGTTTTTTTTCTTTAAATTAAATTATCTTACATATTGAACACTGTGTTGCAGGATATCCAGGTGATCCAGTGTGGTACTGAGTATGTTCTTTTGCAGCTAGATAACCATTATTTGACTGCAAAATCTTTCAAATTCAGGGCATGCTCACTGAAAGGAGATGGAGAAATAGAAATCTACGGAAAAACAAGAAATCAGAAGACATCCATGCTCGCTATTCAAGCCTGGAGAAGATGAAGATGAGGGGCATAACTACTCAATAAGACACCCAGATGTGATTGCTTGTTCAGTTTGCCCTAATGATGTTTGAGAACTTCAAAACATTCTAGATTCTATATTGTACTTTCCATATGCACAGTCCTATTCTATATGGTACCGTGCATAGGATTAGATATCATGGTATTGATCAATAAAATGTCATTGCTATGTACACATACTGATTATTTAATCAATCTAGCTTCAGCCATTCTTTTTCTATTCAGATCTCTTTGGATCATTGTTTTATGTCCTCACTAACCTGAAGTGATAGCTTTTTCTACTTTATACGTTTTTCATATCTTTGCAGCTGTGAAATCTTGGATTATTCATGTCCTAACTATTAGTTTCCATTAAGGTTATGAAGTAACTTTCTGATAGATTTTGTGTTTACAAAAGCTTCATTTCTTTAGCATACATCTGCTTTTCACTTTAGATCATGTGCTGAGCTGGAAACCTTAATCTTTGTCTCTGTACTGTGATCATATGTTTACCAGGTAATCTTAATCTTTTATGTCTGTACTGTGAAAACCTTATGATATTTACATTTATCTTTTGGTCATATATATGTCTTGCGTTTCAGATGTTTTTTTATTGAGTGTATTGTTTTCGAATTATAAATCTGAAGTGAGTCACATATATTTACACCCACGTATACATAAAGATAAAGGAAAAGTATATGTTTTATAAATCTAAATATATATGTATAAAATATATATATTTTTATATAAAAAGTTACATCAACAATTTAATAAAAAAGTAAATGTATAAAAATGAAAAAATATATGTTTTATAAATGGAATAATCTGTATAAAATATATTTTGATGTAAAAAAAAAATATAGGTTAATAATGGAAAAAGAAAGTATATGTAAATATTTATGTAAAATTTAAATAGATATTTAGTTAAGTCATAATTAATAAAAATAAAAATAAAAATGTATAAAAATGAAAAAATATATGTTTTATAAATGGAATAATCTGTATAAAATATATTTTGATGAAAAAAATATATATATTTTGATGAAAAAAAAATATAGGTTGATAATGAAAAAAGAAGGTATACGTAAATATTTATGTAAAACTTAAATAGATATTTAGTTAAGTCATAATTAATAAAAATAGATTAAAAACTCAATTTCATTTTTATTATATTTTTTTATTGCATTATTTTCTTTTAGGTAGGTGGTTTAGTATGGAGCATTTGTACTAAATATTTAGAGGTGGGTTTACTTAAAAATAGTAAAAAATAGTGAAAGGTTAAAAGTAATATAAAGATCAATATTGTAGTAATATAAATGTCGCTATTGTTAATGGTGTTAATGATGTAAATATTTAAACGTTTGACTCAACTAATAATAAAATGTGAAAAGTAATAAAAATAATAAATTAGTTAATGGTGTAAATATTTAAACATTTGACTCGGAACTATTAATAATAAAATGTCAACCTAATAATAAAATGTGAAAAGTAATAAAAATAATAAAATTTAATTTATTATATTGTAATTTTGCTTTTATTAATAAAATTACCATTTATTTTTGAAATAAAAGAAAATCATAACATATATGTTACATTAAAATATATAATGTATAAATAACAGTTATAAATTAGGATTTATTTTAAATTATATGTTACATTAAAATATATACTGTTATTTTATAATGTATAAATAAAAGTTATAAATTAGGTTTTATTTTAAAATATAATTTAAAATAAAGAAAGAATTCCTAACATATATGTTACATTAAAATATATAATATATAAATAATAATTATAAATTAGGATTTATTTTAACATATAAATTAAAATAATGATTTCATAATGATATTTAACCACATAAAATTTTAATAGTTACAATAAATTTACAATATAACAATAAATCATAACATATATGTTACATTAAAATATATAATGTTATTTTATAATGTATAAATAAAAGTTATAAATTAGGTTTTATTTTAAAATATAATTTAAAATAAAGAAAGAATTCCTAACATATATGTTACATTAAAATATATAATATATAAATAATAATTATAAATTAGGATTTATTTTAACATATAAATTAAAATAATGATTTCATAATGATATTTAACCACATAAAATTTTAATAGTTACAATAAATTTACAATATAACAAGATTGTTAATTGTTAATTAATGGATATTCACCGCTACTTTATCATGAATATTATTAATTTGAATATTACTTTATCATGAATATTATTAATTTGAATATTATTAATTTGCAATAGGGTTTATAAATGATTTCATAATAATATTTATTTCATAATAATATTTAACCACATAAAATTTAAATTTAAAATTTTAATAGTTACAATAAATTTACAGTATAACAATCAATGAATATTCACCCCCCTACTTTAATATTTTTAATTTGCAATAGGCTTTGTTAGAATTCCATGAATACAACAATCAATGAATATTCACCCCTACTTTAATATTATTAATTTGCAATAGGGTTTGTTAGAATATTATTAATTTGCAATAGGCTTTGTTAGAATTCGATGAACGAATAAGTTTTATTAATTTGCAATAGGGTTTGTTAGAATATTATTAATTTGCAATAGGCTTTGTTAGAATTCGATGAAGGAATAAGTTTTAATAGGTTTAAATGTGATCACTCAATGTTTGGTAAATCAAAAATTAAAATAAATTCATAATAATATTAAAAAATAAAATATAATTTTTAATAATTATAAAATTAAATATACTATTTTATGACACATCATTTTATAAAAAATGAAATATAAATTTTTAATAATTATAAAATTATATATACTATTTTATTACACATGTCATTTTATAAAAATACATCACCTATAAATATTACATTTTTTTAAATAAAATTAATTTTTAAATTATTTCTCAATAAAATTCTCAAAAGACTGTAATACCTTTAAAATAAATTTATGTTTTATTACACCTTATGCTTTTAGAAATAGAATTAAAAAAATTTGGAAACATTAAATATCACTAAAACAAAGATGGGTTAATATATTGTATAATAAATATTTCATTTTTTATAAAAATGAAATTAACAAAATATCAAAACATTAAATATCTCTAAAATAAAGTTGGGTTAATATATTGTATATTAAATATTATATTTTTTATAAAAATGAAATTAACAAAATTTCAAAACATTAAATATCACTAAAATAGAGTTGGGTTAATATATTGTATATTAAATATTATATTTAATTATTGCTATTAAAATTATCTAGAGATTAAATTTCAAAAAAGTTGTCTAAATGAATTTATGCTAATTTATTTTATTCTAATTTATATGGTAAATTCAATGTTACAATACTAGTAAAATGTATTTATGTTGATATATTTATTGCAACATATTTTACATTAATTAATGAATATATGTTAATTCGTTTTTAATAATGAACATAAGGACTGTTGCATTCTAATAACTATTCTCACTACTAATTTAATAAATAAAGTATCATTGTAATCAGTTTTTTATATTATCTAAATTATCCCTAATTAAAATCGAACATTAAATTTGAGATGAGATGAGCATTCTGAATTTCGTGAGAACTCACACGGTTGAGGATAATTCCAATACAATAATGGCATTCAATGCAATTTCAAAGATCTTCATGAAGACCGATCGACTTTAATGTGAATAATGACGTGTGTGTAGAGAATAATGTGAATAATGACGTGTGAGATATCTGATATCCAAAATCAATTAACGTTATCATGTAAAATGATCAATTAACGTTATTAATTAACGTTATCAATTAACGTCATCAATTAATTGAGTTAGATATATCACTTAACGTTATCAATTAATTAATGGAAAAATAATGTATCTAACTCAAATATCTGTCTGCGGAGATTATTATGGTCAATATACTTTTAATATATTGTCATGCTTTAATGTAACAGTGAAATCTGCAAAAATATAAATATTTGGCGATACACAGCGCAACTACACATTTTACCGTGATTGTTGCACCCGCTAACAGGTATATAAGAGGAACGGATAGATAACTAGTTGTGTGACAACCAGAAATAAATTTGCAAATCCGTTGGTTGAAAATGGCTAGATCTCCGAGTAAAGCAGGGCACGCAACATATCGTTTTGAACTTGGACTTGGATTAAAATAGAATATGAAGAAACTTGTCAAATCAAGAAATTGACAACTAGGTACGGGATAAGGGCTGGCTGACTGCTTGACAGCAAGAAGTCACTAAACATGCCAACAACACAGTGTGGATCATGAACTGAACCATGCACAAGATCAAGCACAAGATCGCGACAGAGAAGACTCAGTCGTGTCGCCAATCCTATTCTCTACATACACGTCATTATTCACATTAAAGTCGATCGGTCTTCATGAAGATCTTTGAAATTGCATTGCATGCCACTCATCCTGCTCCCATCTACACCTGTAAGCCGCCCCCTCCTCAGCAGCAGGGGACGATTCCTCAACCCAACCCTAACGGGAACGGGAACAGGAACGGCAACGGGACTGGGACTGGAACTGGAATTGGGAAGGAGAATGAATTCCCCCCCGTCCCCCAATAAGAACGGAGAAACAACTGCACACCATCTTGAAAAGGAAAAGCAGTCCAATAACAAGAACGAGAAGGAGACTGAGACTGAAACTGGTATTGGCAAGGAGAATCAATTCCTCCCCAAGGAGAATGGAGAAGCAACGGCACACCATGCTGAAAAGGAAAATCAGTCTAATAACAAGAACGAGAAGGAGACTAGGACTAGAACTGGGATCGGAGAGGCAACTGCATACCATGCTGAAAAGGAGAAACAGTCTAAAAACAAGAACGAGAAGGAGACTGGGGCTGGAATTGGGATTGGCAAGGAATATCAATTCGCCCCCAAGAAGAATGGAGAAGCAACTGCACACCATGCTGAAACGGAAAAGCAGTCTAATAACAAGAACGAGAAGGAGAAAGAGCAGAATGAGAATTTGGTTCCGAAGAAGTCTCCGCCCAAGAAGAAGAAGAAGACAGCCATGGACGACAAATTTGACAGAGGTGCATTTGATAGGCTTTTCGCTAATTCCAATTGGAATACACGGAAATTATAGTGACTGTAAATGCGAATGTTTCACTGTTACTGTTGTTTTGGAAGCGTTCACATGAATATGTACATGATGCTTTCTCTTTCTTTTCATTTGGCGCTTCACTTGGCTTATATTCGTCCTCTCGGCCGTTAGTTCTGCTTCTCTGCCAACAGCAGGGTTCTGCTTTTGAATTAATGTGATCAAACTATTGTCAGGCTTTTCTGACATGACATGAAATTTAATTTATGATTTTTCTTAAAAGTGGGGGGTTTATCTCTTTACAAAGCAAGGGCGTATATGGTTACAACAAATTCTCGGATTTCTGAAAGTAGTTAATCATGAAAGTAATACACCTAAATTTTTTCCGCAAGGTTTACTGATCTTGAACATCATTTTGGAGATGTCGCTAAAGTAATATTCCTCTGTTCTGTACTAAAAGATTAACCGATTTCTCCCTGGTCTGAGTTTTGCTAAAAAGGCCTGTGCATTGCTTAGGAAATTCTCTGCTCTATATATCGTTTTCTTCAACTTTCAGCTCTTACTATACCAGATAGGTGATGTCAAATCCTTGTTAACATTTTAGATGGGACAATTTATTTTTATACTGATCAATTTGTAAAATTGTCATTACCATACATATCTGCATTTTACCACCGAGCAAACTGCCTCTCATTTCAAGCATGCATGCAGTAGACTAGTGGGATACTTCATGGAAACCAGGTTCGGGTGAGATGGAAGTTCTTTCATCTAGAACCATATTTGTTTGCTGTGCGTTCTTAGTAAACATTAAGAGCCAATCAAGGGGCTGTGAGCTAATGATTGGCTACTTGCATTTCCATCTTATCCATTGAATTTTACATTATTCCCATTTAATGAATAAGATGGAAATGCAGTAAGCTAATGATTTGTTGCTCACTGTCTAATGGTAAGAGTTTGCCATGCATTCTTGCCTTTACATCTTTTTTCAAAGATGATGATTATCTCGACTGAATTTTATACCTCTTACGAGATGAAAAATTAATTTTTAAAATTTTAGGTTATTTTGGGGGACATATGGTTCTTTACAGGCCATGATCCTATTTGTTTGTTGTGCATTATTGCATTTACATTTTTCCAAATGTAATGATTATCTAGATAGAGTTCTACAAGTCTCAGGATATGAAGAGATGGTTTCAAAATTTATGTTTATTTTTATTTTTTTTATTCTTATGGTTCTTTTTAGGCGATGGCCCATCACGGGCTTGATATTAGCGAATATCCTTTTTATTTTTATTAAGGAAAAAATGTGCAGGCTTTTTAACTCCGGAGAGATTTTCTGTAAACGAAAATGACATTTCTGTGCTTGATATTGCATTAAATTCTATGGCTAGTTTCTGGTAAATGATCTGTAATTGGCTTAGTGCATTTAGATAAAATAGCACACAGCAATATCTTCTATATTATGAATGAGGAAATTACACACATATTTATACAATCAATAGTCTCAAGATAGGAATTCTATCTTAGAGGTACACTAGTGTGGTTGAGAGATTCTCTCAACCACACACTAAACTAGGAGAAACTAAATTCCTATTATGTAGGAACAAACTCCTTAAATGGAGAATTACAACCATAGAGAAGTAGGAATTAATTATTTCAAACTCCCGACCTTAATGACTACTTGTCATGATAATCAAATCCACCACCATCAGGTGAATTGCATGTACAGAACCTCCAAAACACAATGTGCCTCCCTCGGACAGATCCACTACTTCTCCGATCTCCTCCTCTCGCAAATCATCAAACGAAGATGAGGATTCCCGCAGATCCAGTTGAAGGTGAATTGGTGTGACCTTTCCGTAGAATTCCGCACCAGTCTGGTATTTTAGCGTGGTGGCACTATTAATGGCCTAACAGACGCGTCAGTTGCACATCCTGGTGCGACTGTCAGCGCGAAAAGCGTGCCAATCCCCTTCTACTCAGAAAATTAAAAAATCATCTGAGTCTGAGTCAGGTGTTCTGCAGTCCACCTGCTCAATTGAGCACAAAGCTCTCATGTACACGTAGCCACAAAGGCACCTCAAGCCACAGAGGCGATTCTGCCACAAAGGCAAGCTGGTCACAAAAGAACTTCAGCCACAAAGACTCTATAGATGGTTTCTGGCTCACCACCAACCCTCACTTTACAATGACAAAAGATGGTTTTAGGCTGACCATAAACCATTACAAAGTGGTTTTGAGATCACCACGAACTTTCAGATGCATTTATAACTTACATTTCATTCCAGATTTTGGAGTTTCTGGGTACATACAATGACTATTACAACAACTGGACTGGACTTGCTTATAACATGCTAGGGAGTCTATTCATCAAACCACACTAACTCAAACAAGCATCTACTTTGTTGTCCACCATAAACATTGTCACTCCTCCTTTACCTCATCTGTGAGGGGTCCACTGATAAAGAAACCAGAACATAGGCACTCACAGCCGCACGAAGAGAACACAATTTTCCCTTCAGGAACAGTAATCCAGGACTCCATGGTCCAATTCAGTATCCAATTCTCCTAGAATTGCAACATAATTTCACTTCCCCTACCCACAGTATCAAGGCTAGTCATTGTTTTCAAGCATACTGCCTCATGCTTGCTAACAATCTGCAACATGATCTCAATCATCCTCCAATCTCTGATGTAGCTCCAATTGATGTCGTTTCCACTGTCATGTATTCACCATTCCCTGCAAATTTGCTTAGTGTTGGAATGACCAGTTCCAACACACATTCAGAATTGTGACAATAGTAATTTGCTTAGTGTTGGAATGACCAATTCCAAAACACATTCAGAATTGTGACAATAGTTGGTCAGACCAAAGTCACTTCAATAATAACATAAAACACCATGACATGAAATACTTATTATGAAAATCGGTAGCATTTACTTCATGGCCAAATAGTAAGAGTAGAAACCAGGTCGCCCTTGTTGGAGGACAAACGGAGAGCAAAAAGATGGGCTGATACACCCCCAATCACCCAAAACTGCTCATTTCTCCACCAATCATCAATACCACACCCACTCCATCGTATCTCCAAAACACCAATTGTAATGATACACACAAAGAGAGCAATAAACCACAAACTAGCATAATTGCTAATCTATGGAATTATAAATTTTCCAGTGAGCAAACATACAGCAGGCAAGGTACAATAAGCTAACAAGGGCAAGGATGTCAATGGATACACAGTTGCGTTTATATAAGACAGTATTTCCAACCATTTCAACCCGCCTCCGTATCCATACGAAATGGGGCAATGCTTTGCTCAGGAATATTTCTACTGATCCAAGAGCCCAACGCAACACTTGATGGAGCCGATCTGAGAGATTATTTGGAGCAGATCCCTTGAATGCTAGTCCTAAAGGGATACAGTAAATAGAATGCCAGTCATCAGACAAGCGTATATCAGAGAATCAACCATGCCAGATCATGATGCAACAGATCTGTTGAAAAAAAAATTGCGGCCTGCAAACAAAAAACAGAGATCCGGCCTCCTCGGCCTCTCCTCGCGGCCTCCGGGCAAGTCCGGCCTCCTCCGATCCTCCAAGCTATCAGAACTTTGATATCTCTGTAACAAGTATACGCAGGAAACAATCTATTCCCACAAAGAAAATTAATTTGCATTGGAGCATGTCTAATACAAGGCACAAATCAGAACCTCTTTTCGAATCATAGTGTGGCATGGAATATCGGTAGAAGCTGGGACTGCAAATAATAGAAAAAATAACTCTGGATCCATAAACAAATCATCATAAATAAGCGGAAACCTGGCCATAATTTCCTTAGCACGTCTCTGAAGGCCAGTTTCAGTTTATAGGTGGCCTTTCTCCTCGGTGCCGACGATCTCGACTTCTTTTTCAACCTTGGATGTTGTTTCTTTCACATTCTCATCACCTGCAGGAACAGTTGGTGCCTCTGAGATGTCTTTAGCAGTTTCCTCTGCAGTTTCGGCTCCCCCTTTCACCAAATCAAGCTCTATAGCAATGACAGGGGATTCTTCATTGGCTACAAATGGAGAGAGCTTCTCTAGCAGGTATTGGATCTGAGAAGCCAATAGAGCAGTGCCATACTTATCTCCAGCCTCCTTCAATATTTGTGCTCCTGGACAACCTGCTTCCACAAGCCGCTGTAACAGATCCTGAACAGCTTGGGCATTTTGTTTCACCTTGTCTTCAGTTGGCTCCTTGAAAAGCAACTTGGTTTCTGGCTTCGAGTCCTGGTATAGTTATCTTTGGCTCCAGTTCAGGTTTCTTCTCTTCAATTTCTTTTTCAATGGAATTCTTGGCCTTGTTGAAGGATTTGGCAGCTTCTGCTGCCCCTTTGCTGTTGGCATCTCCTTTGCCAAAATATTTCTTGATCTTTGGCAGCACCTTTGACTTCCAGTAAGTCATTTTGATACTTCCAAAAACCTTTGGATCACCTGAACAGAGCTTGTTCTCAGAGCTAGCTCTTGATCAGATCTCTGAAGTAGGTCGCAGGCTTAGCTAATCTGCTCTCTTTTGCGTCCAGCAGCCATTGGATTATGTCGTCCACCAGGCTAGGTTCCATGGCACCCACAGACAACAGGCAGAAATAATGCCCAAACACAACTCAAACTTCTTTCTTATTCAATCAGAAAAGACCTTCAAAGAGAGATCCTGGTATGCGACGGCCTGCTCAGGATCGAAAATCCCAGCAAATTCTCTGCAAAAGAGTCAGCTCAAGCATGCAGATCTCCACCAAGCACTCATATCTCCACAGATCTGCATAATTTGGATGCACAATTCACGCTTCTCCTTCACGCAGTGAACAAAGCATGCAACACTCAGATCTCCTTGACCACACACACAGGCTCCTTGACCAACATAGAAATTGAAATACCCTCAGACTCTCCATTAATATGATTCCCTTGAGCTTTTCTGCTCAATTCCCCATCCTTCTCGCCATTATTATTCTCTACCAGTCGGAGATTTCCCCGGCCACCTTTTGTCTTCCCGATCGTCTCTCCGGCTCTCACCAGAAGCGGAGTCCATCCTTGGCAATGCATTTTCTTCTGGCAAAAAGCTCTGCGTAGACGCTCTGGAACTTGTCAAGCCCGATGGTAGAAAATAGATTCGACTTCTTTCCATTTCTCTACCACGATTTCGGCATGGGCGAGTCCGAGATTTCTTCTGCTTCGCCTTCCACTAATATCCTTCCACACCGGATTGAAGATCAAGAACCCTACACAATAACATCATGGTGGCCTTTGGTGGCCATATTATTGTTATTCATCCTTTCTTTCTGAATGGTGGCAGAATATTGGGACGATATACCACCATGCAGATGTAAAGAAGACTGCACGGTCGTAGAGAAACTCCATAGACCTCTCCCAACTCAGTGCACCAGAACACCGCCCAGCTCACCGGAACCCTGTTCGATGCTCGATGGACAAACTAAAAATTAAAAAAAATACTCTTTTATTTCCTCAGCCCAAGAGGGGCCAAGCCCTCACAGGCTCTGATACCAAGATAAAATAGCACACAACAATATCTTCTATATTATGAATGAGGAAATTACACACATATTTATACAATCAATAGTCTCAAGATAGGAATTCTATCTTAGACGTACAGTAGTGTGGTTGAGAGATTCTCTCAACCACACACTAAACTAGGAGAAACTAAATTCCTATTATATAGGAACAAACTCCTTAAATGGAGAATTTCCATAGACAAGTAGGAATTAATTATTTCTAACTCATTTTTGAGTTTTGATGTAAAAAATTGATAAGTAAACTTTCAAAACTCTCGGGACATTCTACTAAAATCATAACAATTGTGAGCTGGAATTATATTTCCTTGGGGCTTTGAGCACAATTTCACTTCAAAGTCACTGTGGAAAGGGTGTTGTCAATAACATTTTAGTAAAAAAAGGTCGAAGTTCTGGCAGTGTTGATGACTTCGCCATATCGTTCTAGTCTTCAAAGACTTTTCTTATTGTTCCAATTTTATGCCACACCATTTTGCACAAGTCGAGTGCCTCCTTAATGTGTGTAAAGTATGTGTTCCATTTTGTATTTTACAAGAATATTTTTTATATAAAGTTCCTTAACATTCTAGTCATCAGATCCTTTTCCTTCATGTCATTTCGAAAAACTCGTAAGTTTCATATATTATTTTTTCATGTGACTCTTTTCCTTGCTCTCTCCCCTGCCATTGTTCAATTTGTTTTCTACTCTCCCCTTTCGTTGTTTAAATTGTTCCTCACCATGAGGATTCTGCCTAGGCTCAGATTCATTGACATCAATTATTAAGGCTCAGACTCATTGACATCAATTATTAACTTCCTCCCTAGTGGCTTGCCTCATCCTAAAAGATCTGTTTATAGGTTGCTTGTTAGTGCCTTATTCCATCCCTTTTTAGGTTGCCCATTAATGCTCTATTCTTCCCTATTTGCCTTCCATTCTAACTTTTCCTATTAACTGCCCCCTTTATATCTTAGAGCATCAACCTACAAGGTGAAAATTCTTTGGTCCTTCAAAGAAATCGTTGACATATCAAGAAGGTTGCCCATTATTGCCTTATGCTTCATTATTCTCCATTCATTCTAATTTCTCCCCTCAACTGCCCCTCTTTAATTAGTTGTTAGCTCTCTCTTTCGAAGCTCCTACTTTGTCTCTATCTTTCTCTATCAAGCTATAGAGTGGAAATCCTGTGCTCCTTTAAAGAAATCCTTGACATATCAAGACAGAAGTATTGATAAGGAATGCTATGACTCATCAAAGGTTGAGATGGGTGAAGAAATGAAGAAATCTTATCATTGGTTAGTGCGAGGATTTTGAAGCAGTCTAGATATTGGGGCTAGATCTGTGTTAGACAAATTTTGTGCGAGTGATATTTTTTCTTTCTTCACCTCTATCTTTCTCTATCAAGCTAGAGAGTGGAAATCACGTGCTCCTTTAAAGAAATCCTTGACATATCAAGACAGAGGTATTGATAAGGAATTCTATGACTCATCAAAGGTTGAGATGAGTGAAGAAATCTTATCACTGGTTAGTGTGAGGATTTTGAACCAGTCTAAATATTGGGGCTAGATCTGTGTTAGACCAATTTTGTGCGAGTGATATTTTTTCTTTCTTCAGGAAACACATTTTTGAGAAAATTTCAAGGACAGTGTCAGTTGTAAAGCCCAAGTAAAATAGGCAGTGTATACTATCGTATGCTTACCTGATTGACGTAGTAGGAACATTGGATGAAGGTCCATATATGCAAAAGCAGCCAACTTGAAGACTTGGCTCCGAGACTTGCTTGCAATTCACAACTCATAGCCACTCAACTTAGCCTACCAAGCTTTGTGTGAACATGATTTATTTGCATCATGAAAAGTATATAGTTTTGAAAAAATGGAAAAAAAAAAGTATAAAAAGGGGAAGAATAAAAGTTGTTCAAAGCCATCCATAACATCTCCCACCTTGTACACATCTAGGCTGCATAATCTGATTTTTTATTTATTTAATGATTGTTGGCTTTTTGATATAGTTATAATTAGTTCATATTGTAAGACATTGGTATAAAACAAGGGTATTCATTTTTTATACACTACGAACAAGAAAACAATAAAGTTCATATTGTGACACATGTTGGTACAAAACATTTTTATAAAGTTACATAAAAATCACCTTTTTTTTTCAAAAGATTGATCCTCCAAATTCACTATCTACTTCTGTTGCCTTCATCCTGACCATGTTTTCCTTAATAGTAAGCAAGATGAAATTGGAAGTCTTTCGGTTCTAGCATCCAAGGACTACTCCTAATCTAAATTACATCACACTAAGATTCTCAGATAAAGTTCCAAAAGTGGGATTCAATCCAATCATAATTTGACTATAGGAATTTTAACAGAAAAAGGTATGTTTATCAAATTGATGTTGGTCATGAGGTAGCTCAATTCAAAATTCAAATCCATGTAAATCTGCTAAAAAAATAAAAATTCAAATCCATGTAAATCATGCCAAAAAATAAAAAATAAAAATTGTATTAGTTGTAAATGGAAACCTGACCATCATGTGTGGTAAGGAAAACATAAAGGAGTAGTCTACCCAGGCAATGCCCAGTTTCCTTTGCCGCTTAGAAAAACCCCCAGCTCCAGTCGCTGACAATTCCTCTGCCCAGCTCCGCCACCCTCCGCATTTAATGATGTCTGACAAGAGTTCCATCACCGTCTTGCTGCCATTCACACCTCAATTTGAGTTTGGGAATTAACCACGGGCCGCATTCAACCCAACACTCCCCTGCAGCTCACCAGGTCACTAGAACAAGCGGAAACTGGACTCCCAGATATCAGTATCTCATCAAATTCTAATAAGGTCAATAGTATCTGATCCTTCCAAACACCTTCTCAAATCTTTAATTCTGGAGAGATTTTGATATGGTATGTGATTTCTTAGTTGGTTGTTGATCAGTGATGAAAGGTTTCTTTACAATGTTTATAAGGAATTTAATCTTAATAACACTATTATTTCTCAATCACCCACTCACTCTTCTCGTCTCTGCCTTGGATTTCATCCCAATAGTTTTCCCAGATCACAACTCTATTTTGGCTTGAATTTTCTGTATTTCATCCAACAGTTTTCTGAGATCACAACTCTATTTTGGCTTGACTTTTCTATTTTTCAGATCTTGTGCTTGTGGATTTATCATGATAGTAAGAACATAGTCTTTTTAAATCAAAGAAAATCTTGCTCATGCTCAGTGTTACATAAGTAATGGAATGTCAATATTTCCCCAAGAAATGACATTCATCATGATGGTCTACTATGCTAAATCTCCGATGTCACCACTCCACCTCCTCCAAATATTGCACTAGTTTTTCCTCTACAAAGGGATTCTTAGATAAAAACTAGAAAATATGCAGTTGGTGTTCTGGTTGTTCTTGTAAGAGAGCTAAGAGGATTATTTGCAATTAGCGAAAAGAAACACACTTCTACATTTTTTGTCGAGTATAGAAATCAGTTTAGATCCTTTGCATTATTTTATAAAATGTGGATAAATATAGGGTAGTTTTGGTGTTTTGACATTGTTGTAAATTATGTCTGAGCTTAAAGAACTTAAATGTTCAAAATTTCAATAAGGATCTTAGAGGCATTTTCATAAGCATCACTCTGTTTGTTTGATAAAATAAGCTCTCACATCACAAACACCAAAGAGTGCACACAATTACATTCAATGATACAACTGATCCTTTTTGAAAAATGTCCAAGCCATGTAGTTTCGAAGATCGTAAATATTTAAACAAGATGGCAAAAAGTTAATTAAAGAACCTCAAATATATAATTCTGACTTTGTTATTGTCAAATTAAATAAAAAATTCAGGTATTGTTGAAAGTAATCAAATCCTTTCTAGAAACCTGAAAATCAGAAAGTAATCAATCCTTTCTAGAAACCTGAAAATCAATTTGTCTAACGCTGTCCATATTGTTAACAATTTTAGTATGATTGATAAGTTAACAATTTTAGTATGATGTGATAGTTATCAAATCTTATGTTTTACAAGATACCAAAAATTTCATGATAGGATTAAGAAAGTGCATCATATATGGATTCTATTTATATTTCAACCATTCTTCTTATAATAAGGAATGAAAACAATTAAGAAAGAGCAAAGCAAGAAGAATAAAGGGCAACACTAATTGGGGAACACTAATTTTGTTGTTAATTCTCAAACTATTTGTGAGAAAGTGAACTAATGGTGAACAAAAACCGTAAGCATTATGGGTAACACAAATTCTTCCATCATGATCTAAGCAATATAAATATTATCACCACAAGCATGATTAATGATAAAACCATTTCAATGATAATCCAAGCCATAGAAAGTTAATTACTATCTCAGAGAGACATCACCAGGTACTTCATTCATGCAATGATTGCATAGCAAACACTATCTTACGAGCTTATTACACATACAAGATTGTATTGCAATCATTAAATATTACAAACTAGTAAACCATCTTATTTCAGATGCTTAGAGATCATTCTAACTTCCCTCAAAAGTAAGTTTATCGCCAAAAACTTACCTTTAAGAAATATGACAGATATGACAAACATATACATTATGATTACAGAACACGATGACGATATTCAGCTAGAGCCCATATGGGGAAGATATTATGATAGGCAGCATAAACCATCACAAAGCAGCATAATGGAAGGGTTAGCAAACCTGAATGACCCGTAAACGTCTGAAGATATGAAATGGTACAAAATCTAAATAAACTTGTCAATAAAGGGGAGTACTCAATACAATGCAAACCATCAATATAAGTTAATGATGTGATACTTTTATGCAAATGAGATAATGCAATAATATTTCCCCAGGTAAACACTAAGGGGTGATGTTAGAATTACTTGTACGTAGATACCTCTCTACCTGCAATTGGTAAATGGAAAATCAGGTAATTGACAACACATAAGATTGAAAATAGGTTTTAATAATAAGGGAATAATTTTCTTTGTTACCAGTTCAATACAAAATGAACTAAAGATAGCAAAATGTTAAAAAACATCTAAAAATAGCATAGGTTCATGGCTCCGCAATTATTAACCTGGTGAATCTTCACTCTTTCCTCACAAGTACGCGATTAAACTTCCAAACTAACTACAGCTACAAATCAATTTTAGTTAGTAGTATATTCATGGCCACAAGTTTTCAATATAAATGAAGGCTACATTCCAAAGCTATAAATATACAAAACTGAATGTAACAATTTTGAAGTTCCTGGTAATAGGTATTCTAATTGCAAGCCTATTTCCGCTCAATAGCCACATCACAAGCCATGCTAGAATGAATTAAGGTGACATTTATGCTCTTTGCTGGCAAAACGGGCTTTAATTTTCCCAATTCCTTGCTTATCCATTTAGTGACTTCTTATGGAACATGAAAGTGCTTACATAAGCTACTCCCGTGACTTTGAAAAGAAAGTGGATGCTAAAGAAGATGATGATGAAGAAGATGTAGGTGACTCCCCTCCATATGTTTTGACAAGATTTGGGAATTCACTTCCTAATGAGAAACATGTGAACTTTTTTCTCTATTATGTAGATTTCACTAGAGACCTTGATGGCGAGCTTTCTTCCGTATCAGAGTACGTATGCATTATTAAACGTGCATCCAAATAATCTACAATTGTTGAATCTGGTACATTCACTTTATATAGATCAGAAGAAGCAAGGACAAATTCACTAGCCCACTCACTAGCACATCGTCTGCCATTTGTCGTGCTGATATTCTCAGGTTCCGATGCCCATGAAGCACTCTGGATACAAGGACTCCAAGGAGCATCCAGTTCATATCTTTGGTCCCTTTCAGCTCTCTGCCATAGGAAAATTGACAATTTGTCAGGCTCTCCTCAGCATGCTTTGAATCTCCAGTCTCAAATGGTTCTTATTAGCAAAACAGATCTCACCCTAGAGTGAAAGATGTACCTTTTCCTGACTATACCTTTTCTGCCTCGTATGGAAATTCCATGGAGTCCACTAGGCAAGCAAGGGCCTTCAACTGCTTACTAAGAACAAGTATGGTTTCTTGGCACTCTACAAGCTTTCGTGCAGCCACAACTATGTCCTTTTCCTGAAATTATAGTTAAGTACAAGTTACTCCACCACTATAGGACTTTAACAAACATTATTGTAAGTGTCTAGGCAGAACAGACTGACAAGGGAGGGTTGTAAAACCAACACCTCTTAATAGTTTATGTTAGAAACTGAAAACAGTGCCGGAACTATTATACATTAGTATAACCATAAAATTTCCTTCTGTAGAAAATCAGAACACTAGACGAGATTGAAAATTTACAAAAAATTAGAGAATTCTCTGTATTCCATGAAAGGGTTCCTCATTTTTAGATTAAGCTTATCATTTGCATTAAGAAATATGGTCACCTCTCCACTGACCTAGAAATAAATGAACCTCGTTAGCCTGTATAAGATCAATGAAAATTTTCATTGGCGTCACTCATTTCCATTTTTCTGATGTGTTTAATTTAGAATGATGATCCCTTTTAGAGATTGAAGTAAGTCTCAAGGTTGTCAAGGATGTTTGTATGAGAATCAGTATCAGGTTACTGTCTAATTTTATCATTTATTTAGATAGTTTCCACTGGATGAAGGGAAGTATCATTTGCGGTTGTGCACTTAATAGTCCAAAGTTAAACTATATTGTGTTTTCAAACCTTTTCAGATCTACTTTTTTTAGAACTGAGTTGGACAAACAAAGCATCCATCCAACAGACATTCACACAATATATTTTCTTTAAAATCTCATAGGTAAGATGGAATGCTGAGTATCAATGTAACTCTGAATGAGCAGTGCTATCAGAAGCTTTCCTTGTGACTGTACTGGTATCCACTCCTCATAGCTCAATAAATTGAGAAACAAAAGGGTAAAATGTGTAATGAAAAATTTCAATGTGCATCTGAAGTAAAAAAATAAGAAAAGAAATTGCTCAAAGTCAACAATGATTTCTTCAGCACTTATAGGTGGTTAATATTAAATAGTAAATACCTGGTTAATATTAAATAGTAAATACCTGTCTCTTCCTTATATCCTCCTCGAAAATTGCATGTTTGGAATATTCAAAATCATGTTCCTTTCTATGTGATCATGGAGAAATACAACTAGGATTAGAACAGATACTCTAGAAGAAAAACCACCTAAGGACATACTAAACGTGTGGGAAGGATCCTTATAGTGATTCACATATCTTTCCAAATAAACATAAGCCTGCAATGAAAACGAGTTTACAACAATGCAGTATTTAAGAGAATAACTATAGCCAGTAATGTCTTTCCAAAACTCTCGTATCAGATACATTTCTCACACATAAATTGAATTCTAGCAATCTGATGAGGTTTCATGATATGTGAGATGGATGAAGATACTAAAGGATTTTCTTCATTTTGTTTTCTAGCGGGATTAGAGCCTCAATTTTAGAAAACTTATTAAGAGAGACTAATAATTTGCTCCTTTGGGATTCTCGCTACACTAAATTTTGGATATAACTACATTCAGACATAAAAAAATGTAGTAATCTATTTTAAGGACTCCTATACCTTGATCCCTAATTATTGCATTATTTTTTTCCCTTTTTCTGATATATATATATATATATATATATATACATATATACATATATATATATATACATATATATATATATACATATATATATATACATATATATATATATATATATATATATATATATAGATATACATATATATATACAGACATATATATATACACAGACATATATATATACACACTGTTGGAACTTGCTCTTAAAACATATTTCTTTTGTTGCATAGAATACCTTGAATTGTTCTCCAATGTAATAAAACATATCGCAAAATATTGTATTGGACACATCTTCAAATGAGACATGTCAAGAATTAAATAATTTGTTCCTGCATATCACTAATATTCTGAGGTAGTGATCTATTCATAATACATCCTCCATGCAGACTTCACATAACACAAAAATTTATCCATAACCATTTTTTTTTGCCTAAACATCATATGCTCTATTTCATGCCTCAATCAATATCACCAATAATCACCACAGGAGTAGAGTCCATTCTTGAAATGATGAAATTGGGTAGAATCTTTCACTATGATTCCATGGTTAACAATCTTGGAGATAAACTTAGTATCAATGTGGCAGTCCCCACACATGCGAAGATTTTTTCAAGATCTAGATACATGCTCCTGAAGTTCTTTTAATGAACCCAAAACCAATACCCAACACCTCATTGTAGTGACTAAGAGAGTTTTCTTTCTATTCATTTTCAATATCATGTAGAACAAAATCTCTATTGTGTACATATCCTACATCCCTCGTATGGTTAGACAACCTCTCCAACATTTTATATATTTCTTATGCCCAGGAGTGTGAGTTATCTAAAATGAATTCATGCACAGTGTTATTTACATCAGTCCAGTTTTGCCCAAGATCCTCTTTTAAACCATAGTTTGTCATCATTTTTCTGACCCTTGCTACACATTCAGGCATGTTAGCTGCAACATAGATGTTTGAAAGTGATACATATATAGCAAATTCACGAGGTTTCAACTCAAGAAGATATTATACTTGATATTTCCATATATTCCATAGGCCCTAAGTAAACTCTGCCACACTGAAATTCTTGGTTCAAATGGCATTTTCTGAATATGTACTTTTCCTCAGTCAAGTGTACTGCATGATTAATAAATTAAGACCTATATGATATCCTAAAGTGTGACTCGAACAACTCCCTTAATTCCACAAGGATAGACTATACCAAAATAAACATTAGAAGGTAAAGAAGGCACCCTGTGCCAGTGTGTGGATTCTCTAGTAGTTGTTTCTCTGTTTTCAGTCCCTTGAGTGTTCCTCTTGACCAAACAATGTAAACTTTGAAATGGGAACTATAAACTCAAAACGGGAACTCTGGCCCAAAAACCCCAAAAAAACCACAAAAACAGTGCTAAAAACGAAAAGTGTGTATACTGGAACGATGTTTTTTTTTTAGGCGTAAATTTTGAACGTGTTTTAAAAATGGCAGTGACTACGAAATTTTCTACGAAATTTTCCTGCAAAATATAGCTTCAAAACGAAAGTGTTGATACTGGAATAATGATTTTTTTTTTAGGGTCAATTTTCAAACTTTTTAAAAAATGCTAATAAAACCAAATTTTTATGTCTCAAACAAAGTTAAATTTTAAGGAAAAAACACATTAATGTTTCTGGTAGAATATCATTTTTCTTTCCTAAGTATAAATTTAACATGTTTTCAACCACAACATGCTAGATACAAAAGAAATTGAAATTTTTTTAACTATAAAATTAAAAAAACATGACATTATGAACAAATTATATCACTGAATGAATTCAAAAGTCTTTATTTGTATACTGAGTAAAACAGACATTATATCTCTAATTTGATATTGCATTGTAGATATTTAAACAATAAAATTTATCATACTTAAGACATAATCCAACTCCGCCCACCCCCCAATTTCTCATTTGGAATGATGACCCAAGTACTAACGACCCATCCCCCGCCACCGCCCCCTTCCCGGACCCCCGCCCCCTTCCACGGACATACCCTCAAAACATGTACACATTTCAACATAAAGTAATAGCAAAGGATGGTGGTTTGTCTATAAAGTAATAGTCTTACATATATTTTTCCCAAACATAACTATGATGTATGTATGTTTGTTAATACTTTGTTACAACTTTTTTTAATATAATATTCCTACCATACAATTTAGAAAACAATATTATATCTTAATTAAAATACATATGTATGTAATAATAAATTAATATCAATTAGATGTGTTTGAACCTACAATTCAATTTTTTTTAGTCTTTTTTCTTTTTCAAATCTATACAGTTCTATATTTGATTTATATGTGATGATAGTTCCATTATCTCCGGAGAACAAACAACTGCTTGTTTCAAAAGGTCTCTCAAACAGGATTATACCAGTTAGCGGTATTCCTACTTGCGCTAAACAGTAAGCAGATGTTAAATTCCCTCAACATATCAAATCTGTTAGACATGTGTTTCAACAAAATCCCCGCCACTATAACAAAATACCATGCCAACTTGTTACCGGCTAGCGGTACTCTTAATGGCACGAAATTAGGAATTTATTACTCGCACAAACAAAGAGATATTAAAGCAATCGGTACAATAGTTTTTTAACTATTGTTTCACGTAGTTGTAAATAAAACGCTGGAGGTATTTACTATTAACTATGATTATCTTTATACCTTAATAGATAACAAAATACCATATGTTGGCTTCAAAAAATTTCGTAATACATTAATTTTTAAATTTGTAATTTTAATCAATGACGACGCATTATGCTTTCTAAATTTTATTCCAATAATATATAATAAAATTTAAGATATTTTATTGTGAAAAATAATTTTATAATTTAATTATTTTAACATGTAATTCTATTTTTGAAGTAATATGAAAATATAAAACATTTTATACTAGTATCTTATTTATTTAATAAATGGTTATTTTTATAATGTTATTTTTTAAATATAAAATATATTCTTCTAAATGTATTATTAATTTGTTTTTAGAAATTATCATTTTATAATTCAAAATAATAAAAACACATATTCTTAATATAAAAATAAATAATAATTATTTTGAATGGATTAAATGAAATAATATATAATAACTACTTTAACCTAAAAATTAAGAAATAACTATTTCTTATTAATCAAATTGTAAATATTGAATATGAATATTTTACCGTGTAATTATAATAAAAGTGCCTCGAAAATCCAAAGTCATTAAATTTATTTTTATATAAAAATAACAATTCCATAATCCAAAATTTCAATGTATATGGCCGAATTCAGGTATTAACAACAAACCGCATGTGATATATGTCATGGGTGAATTTCTAGGCACAAGCCTGTAGATTTTCGTAACACCTTCCATCATACGCGTTGCAGGCTGGGTTTCATGCCCCATATCTCGTCGGCTCTCAGTAGTTGATCTGCTACATATTCTGAGATCAGAGGTTCAAGCCATGGCTACTGCTGCCCTCCCCGCCACTGCATATGCTTCTTCTCCTCCGTATGCCTTCCTCCTGCTAGCTGTGGTGGCCATGATCCTTGCGGTGCTGCCATGATGCTGAGCTCTCACGGAATTGGGCTTATAACTATCATAGCATTCTCTGGCTGCAGTGTTATGTTGTTGGTGTTGGGTCGCCAGAAACTGTTGGAATTGAAGAAGGATTGTTCTTGCCTGCAAGATGAAGTAAACTACGAGGGCCCTCTCGGATCTCATTCCGGTGTTCACCATCAACAGCAGCATGCAGAGGGAGGAACAACGATCTCTTGGAGGATGAGAGGCTCTCAGCCCTCTCCAGGTAGTCATTTTTTAAGTGAAGCCGGTACGGGTCGATTCCCGGAATCGACCCGCCGCCGGTCGTGCGGGGCGGGGCGGCCCGGGGGTGGCGCTGCGTCGGCGCCAACGCCACCCCCGGGCCGCCCCGCCCTGCTCGACCGGCGGTGGGTCGATTCCGGGAATCGACCCGTACCGGCTTCACTTAAAAAATGCACACTATCTCTATTAGAACAAATAATAATCTAAAAAATTTTTATACACCGGCTGAACAAATTGAAGTTCCAGACTCATTGAATCCCCGAATTGAAGTTCCAGACTCATTGGCCTTCTGCTGGGGCGGATGTGGCCACAGTTGACAATGCTCGTACTTATAACAACAATCTCATCCGCCATGTCTTATCGAATGAAGGGACACCAAAGAGGTCGGGGACGAGCATTGAGACCTATATCTTCGCTCTCTTCAACGAGAACAAAAAGCCCGCCGGAACGGAGCAGCACTTTGGGCTCTTCTACCCTAATCAACAGCATGTATACCCTGTTAATTTTTCTCCATAATTCTGCAGCTTGTGAGTCCAACATACAAATAAAACCGATGTGGACTGGTCCTCCTCTATATGCGAAATGCCTTGACACGTATATTATCTAGTATGCTACATATATTGTAAACCCTTCTACAATAAAATGCGGACTTGAATTTTGATATCTCCGTTCACGATCTCTCGTCGGCACCACCTAGAGAAACACCAATGAAAACCACTTTCACCTTTCCTTGGAAATTGTAATACACAGTGAAGCTTCCAATAAAGTCCTCCAATCAGGTCCTTCAAGTCAAAAGTGGTATGCGTATTTAATGTACTTTTTAAAGTATTTGTGTATTCTGCTACCAGGGACAGTTTTGTTTTGGCGTTTCTTCTATTAGTTAAAACGGTTTGACACGGCTGGTTGTAAGTTTTTTAAATAAACCCATAGTCGCGGGTATAATATCGCAATGTGCAGAGCTATCCCACGTAAGAAAATTCAATATATTTTTATTCCATAACATGAATTGGCAGTGCAGCTGTGCATATATATTTGCGGTGTTCCTTCTCTGCACTTTCTAGTGTGACAATCAAACACTAGTGAGGCAGTTAGCACTTAAACTATTAATCCAACACCCAAAAACACCTCAACAAAAATATTTTATGGAGGCAAAAATTGCTACATAAACTCCTCGTGTGTATATATATATTCCAAAACCAACAACTTCGTAAACGGTTGATTACCACATAAAGGCGATGAAAATGTTGAGTCCCAAAGGAGGATGATATTTTTTAAATCTATCATGGTTATTAGGTCGAATGCAATCCAAAGACAACTAAATACATGAAAAGACATTATTGACCCCTTATAGTTTCATCTTAAATAATACATCAAGTATATGATATTATATAAATAAAAAATAATATAGAATTTTTAATATATAAAAATGAAGGTACACTTTAAAATGATGGTATGCTTTAAGATAAAACTAGTATAAAGAATTTAAAACAAATCAAAATAGGAAAATGAATAATATATACTCGGTGAAATCATTAATTAATAATAACATCAGGTTTGCAATTTAAATAATTTTTATTTTTTTGAAATGGGAAAATTTTCAAATTTATGTTATTTTTAGGTCGATAGCTTTTTCCTATGCATCAACAAATTGTCAACACTTTTATTCTCCTCCGTTAGATCAGGTAAGACACTTTCAACCGTGGATTTAAAGTGTCACTGCTTTTTCCAAATATTAATTGGTTTTGCAGTTTGCATACATGCAACAATAAAGTTGGAAACATTCGATAAGAAATATCTGATCTTAGAACTTTGTGTACCTGCAACATTAAAATTGGAAACATTCCTTTCATTCTCTGCCAGCATCGGATTCCCATATTAAAAATATCTACATTTCACTGACTCTAATTCGAAACAGCTATTACAGCACATCGCGCAAGATATTTCTAGACATGGAGATCAAGGCATCACATTGGCAATACATGTCACTATACTTTCGTATAACAGAGCCACCCCATGCGGTTACTCTTATTTCCAACTACAATCCTCAATTTGTCGTCCGTGTCCAGCCATCCAGTGGTGGGATCCCTAAAGAAATTCACATCAATTCCATCGCTTGGAATCAGAATAAGATTTTGAGGTATCTTCACCCATTCCCTCAAAAGAGGATCGGAGATATTATTAGAAACAGCCACGTTTTGCACCTGTTGGGATGAATTGGCCCATCCAATATAAAGAATTATAGGCTTATCTCCGGGCAGTAACGTTGCCGAACCGGACCAGCAGCCCTTTATATCATACCATTCGCTCGGAACAATGGCCGGATCCAGTGAATGCCAGTTGAGTCTTGATTTAACAGTGCTACAGTTTGTTTTTCAGCCTCTTGGAATTCAGATTTGTGGCTATCCGAGAGCATTTTCGTGTCCTCCTTCACATTTTTCCCATTTATCATAGATTCCCATAGATTTGGTACTACTCCGTTAGCTTTAGCACGGCTTCGTATGGAAGACACTGGGATTCAACAATTTAATCACTTATGGACACTGATAGCTCATAAACAATCTATTTGGTAATTTTCTGTTTCTTTAATTTGTTTGTTTTTGGTAATTTATTCTTGAGATATATGGGGCGATCTGAAAAAAAATGGTTTTTCTGTTTATAGAGCAAGTTAAACAGGGATATCTGGACTGTGGTAGCGTATTGGTTCTCTTTCTCTCTCAGGCAGTCTAATGTAAAGTTGTATCAGGCAGTCTCATTGAAAGCTAAGATGGGACTGGGTGGTGGAACGCTCCATCAATGTGCCATGTTGCAATTGTATCAATGCGTTGTGCTGTGTTGTATTTTTTAATGTGTTTTGGAGGAGAATATAAACAATAAGAAAGCAAGTTTTATTACTAATTTTGGTTTCTGGTCTTTGAAATTGATAAAGTTTTCCACAAACCAATTAACTATTTTAGAAAAATTCAACAATTCCAATTTAATAATCCTATCGGCCTCTCTTTGTACCTTTTGGGACAATTGCTAGTATCTAGTATGCTACATATATTGTAAACCCTTCTACAATAAAATGCGGACAATAAAGTGTCGTAGCCGTTGAGTCATCCTTTTTTAAATGATTCGCCTTTGGTTTTGTTTTCGAAAGTATATACCTGCAATGTTTAACACTCGACAAATGCAATGAATTTATGTAGATGCAAAAAGGGTATATCCTCGCAAACAAATTTGTATATAATTTCCAATAAAAATATTATCGAGATAGGGTAGGTAAGATCTGCTAAGGATCGGAGAGAAAGCTTGATTGACCGCAAGTGTTACAGTCGTCTCTAACCTTGAACCGAAGAGGAAGTATCTACAACGCTTGTTGTAGATGTTTCTTATAACCTCAAACCCAACAATAATTTGACTGTACAGAAAAAAATAGACAACAATGGCGTCTGGGGAGAATGGTAAGGATAAGTTTACAGAATTTACGTTTCTGAAGACAAATTAATGAAATCTGCTATCGGTCCATCATTCCCTTATTTTGGGTTTTAATACCTTTCTGCCCGAAGGTTATGAAATTACATTTCCTTCAGAAAAACAGCCAGTTGACTTTAACCAAGCAATCGATTACGTTGGTAAGATCAAGGTAATGCAGATGAGCCATTATGTTAATAAGACAAATATAATGCAGATGATGATGTATTAGTTCTTTGATATTGGAAAGCTATGTTCTATTTAAAACCTAATTTATTATAACCAGATTTTGTTTCGAAACTGGTGAACTGGTATGAGAGTCGTCGTCAGAACATTCATATTTCGAAAATTCAAAACTAGGAACTGTTTTACTTAAATTTTTAGTTTATTGTTTTCAGAAAAGGTTTGAAAATGATACACAAGTATACAACAACTTTTTGGATATATTAAGAATGTATAGGAATGGGAGCAAATCCGTGGATGAAGTCCACAAAGAGGTACTTTCAATTGTTTTTACAAAATAGGAATATAAATGTTATTTTTTTCAAATCCTCTTTAGCTATGTTATTTATGAACTAATTTAATTTTATTTGTTTGTATTCAAGTGGAAACACTATTTTACCATCATCAAGATTTACTCGAGGAATTTGTATGTTTTCTAGGATAAGATGAAAATAAGTTCAATTTTAAAAATTGCTAGATCTAAAAAGAGAACAGAAAAATTAGTATATTGGCAAGTCTTTATTCAGTGCATTTTCATTTTGTTTTGAAATGGGACATTTAGAAAAATCCTTTTGTGTTATAATTTTGAGAGTCAAATGTGTTTTTTGTGTTTGATGAATTGTATTATTCTTGATTTTTTCATTTTTTATAATGGTGTGTCATTTTTCTTATACTTTCATATGAATTGAGCTAAAAGGACATGCTTTAATAGCATGATGCCTGTTGATATACTGGTCAATGATCAAATTGCACATTACAACTTCACAGTTGTGAGGTTCTTGTTTTAGCAAAATCAACGGGCTTAAGGATAAATGTATATACAAGAGTTGTGTTTATAAATTTGCATTATCCTGAACTAAGATTCAAGGCATAGTGCTATATGGTCTTATTAACTAAGAGGTTAAGAAAGGAATTGTCTAATGACTATATCATTTGAGAGCACAACTGTGATTTTCGCATTGATTTTTAAGTAATTATTATTTTTTGAAAAAAAAAGTTGTTATTATTATTTTTTTGACATGAAATTCATAAAAAAACTATTATTTGACCATTTTTAGTTAATATTTTTGTATAAAAATTGTGATTTTGACATGTTAATTCTAGCAAAAAATTATCAAAACGTTTAGTTTTTTTGTTATATTTATGTTAAAAATGGTTATTTTTATGTCCATTGTTAAAAAATGTTGTTTTTTAGAAACAATTATTTCATGTGGATTGAAAAATTAATTAAGGATGTATAAATATGTAGATTATCTAAAATTCAAACTATCGACTTTCTAATTTAAAAACACAAAACAATAAAAACCCCACTAAAAAAAAAAAAAATTAAGATAGAGAACAAGAAAATATGAATAAAATGACCACTTCAAAAACTATCAAATTTAGAAAATAATTTTTTACATTTCACACACTAGAAAATTTAAAGTCAAAAAATAGGTCTTTTAAAAAAAGGGTGTGATGCAGAATACTCACTTTTTAAAATCAGGATGAAAATCACTACCATTCACTACCATTCTAAAACTTAATGCACATGAAAAAAATTAAAGTTCCAAAAACCATGTTCTAAAAAAAACATGTGTATTCTGCATCACCACTTTTGAAAATCGGGTCATTTTTTTGCCACCTCTACAAAACGGGTAACAGTATCAGTTCCCGTTTCAAAGTTTACATTGTTACCATTGCTAAGGTTTTATCAACATCTAAAAGATCCACCAGGGATATTCGATCTATACTCTCCCTGAATTTCAAGGGACTATGTTGATGCTTCTTCATCCATTGCTGAGGTCATAAGTTCATAACATAATTTCCCTTTGTAGAAGTTGAATCTGTATCTTTTTTCCTTCCTCCAAACAAGTTAAATTTATTAGTGATATTTACTATAGGTACAAGTCTAGAAAACATGTGCCTCCCTCCAAACAAGTTAAATTTATTAGTGATATTTACTATAGGTACAAGTCTAGAAAACATGTGAAGGGACTTCTGAACATGAATTAGTCCTAATACCAACTGTCCCTCTTAATTAGGTGTTGGTGTTATCTGCACTAGCTCCTCACGATTAAATCCATTACTGGCATGCCCTGAAGAAAATTTGCATAAATCTCCATAAGAAGAAAGTGCAAGATAATGCTAAAAATAAGCTGGTAATAAAATGCGAGGCACCAAATCTTCTAGTATGCAATATGTCTTGAAATGATGCTTTCATCTTTTACTACAATCATAATCTTGAAGAGCAGCATTCCCAACTGAAGGTTGCAAAATACAAATACATTTGACATGAAACTTGTCCCCATCTTTTGATGATAAGGATGATGCAAGGAACCTTGAAATTATAAGAGTTTCCAACACAACAACTACACCACCTAATGAATTCCCACACAACACAAGATGTTGATCCTTTCTTTTCTACAAGTCTTTCGAGATAAGGGTTTCTTACATTCAACTTGATTTGATAGGGACCTCTTTTCAAAATTTTCATATTCAGCAACTTTGAGATCCAACCCAGTTGGATGTTTTGCCACATGCACCAATGGCTTTGGAATTATGTTCAGAACTTCTTTCACTACATTGTCCAGTTCCTCAAATTCGTCGTTCTCGTCCCTGAATTGAGTAAACAAAGCAACTGAGAAAAGCTTACGAATGTGGGAATCCAACATGGTGGAAAGCCAACAAATGAAATCCAATTGACTAAACTAAGGGAATCACAACATGGTGGGAATCCAACAAATGAAAACTAAGACCAATGTGAAGGGACAGGAGGACATGTAGCTCACTTAATCTCGAAACCGCTTAAATCGGCAACAGAAGAAAGTGTGATTCTCCATTTCTTAATAGTGTCAGAGCTGTAGCGTGGCTTCTCTTCACCAGTTTTAGGATCAGCCGGTGTAGTTTTCTTTGCAAGGTCTCGCAGGGCATCAGCGTAGCTCGAGCTTTGACATTATGATGGACCACAGAAGGGTCAACTTTGTAAAATATTGGAAGAATGGCTTTCCCCGACTCTGCCATGAGGACAAGTTCATCCAATCACCACCAAGATTTGGCATACCTTGGTGAAAAGATTGCAATGTGAATAGACACACCACCAATAGCCTCTATTATCTGGCGAGAAATTTTTTGTGCCTTTTTCATCTCTTCCTTGTCAAAAAAGACTCTCCTTAATCCATTGGAAGTAAGGCATCGGTACAGATATCTGGCAGCCATTTTACCATCGAGACCGTGATGATTAATAAAGAGATCCCAAGGAGTATAAGAAGTCGAGGCAGAAGAGGAAGTAGCAGAACCTTGAGCGGATATAGTTAGATTTTCCATTGATACTGAAATTGGGAGTCTGGTTTCTGTTTGTTCTAGTGACCTGGTGAGCTGCAGTGGAGTGCCAGATCGAATGCAGCCCGCGGTTAATTCCCAAATTTGAATTGAGGTGTGAACGGTGGTAAGACGGCAATGGAACTCCTATCAGACGTCATTAAATGCAGAGGGCGGCGGAGCTGAGCACAAGAATTGCGAGTGGTCGGAGCCGGAGTTTTTTTCTGAGCAGCAACGAAAACTGGGCAATTCCTCCGCCTGGGTAGACTACTCGTTATTGTATTGGAATTATCCTCACTCGTGTGTGTTCTCACAGAATTTAGATTGCTCATCTCATCTCAAATTTAATGTTTGATTTGAGTGAGAGATTTAATATTCAATTTTAATTAGAGATAATTTATATAATGTAAAAAACTTATTACAATGATAATTTATTTATTAAATTAGTAGTGAGAATAGTTTTTTTTTTCAGCATGAAAAAGCTATATATCTATTAATTCATTATGAGAAAAATAAAACATTTACAACATATCCCTATTTTGATGCTTACATATATATGCAGATCTTTGACTTATCAATTGATATAGTGGGTGGCACTAACAGGCCCTAGCCACAAAGAGAAAACATCAATAATTCCTTTCCCATATATCGACAGAATATGAAGTATCCTCAGATAAACCAGACCGAGTATATGAAGAACCATCCAAAAAAGAAAATTCATAGAAAAATGGGGCCAAATGCGTACCAAATTGGTGTCAAGGAATAGTTATGTACCCAACATATTAAACTCCTGAATATGGTGAGTTTTGTTGTCCACAGATATACTCATCATCCAGACATCAAATTGAGAGGACAGTCCCTTTTTTGATAGCTCATCAGCCACACTATTTTATCCCCTGTCAATGTGATCTATAGTATAATCATTCCTATGATTCCTTATAGATTCTATCCTGTTCAGCCATCCCAAAAGATTTAGGTTTTTTATGACATGAATGGACCAGACATGATTTATAATATATTTTCAAATTTTGGATGTTGAGAAAATCAAAGATGTAGAGATGCCTTGCCAACACCATAACCTCAACTTAATTATTCGATCCCTTACCTCCATTCCAGAAAATTTTAATATGCTGACCCACTGTTGGAATAATATATACCCCATAGGCACAACATCCATGTTGAGCGGCTCCATCAAAATAGGCCTGCGGGATACTAGAGGGATCCATAGATTGTGTCTTCTTACCACTCATTTTCAAAGTCTTTTTGATGGAAGGGAGAGTATTGAATTGAGAGATAATTGATTCGAAGACATTGGACTAATTGTCCAAGATAGCATGAAACAGAGCCCTATTCCTCCATTTCCATATGGCCCATAAAGACAGTAAAGAAATAGGTCTCCATTTAATTCTCATAATTCCCCACCATTGAAATGCTTCCAGAGTAGATGGGAAGACGATTCTACCAATTCCAAAGTGGATAGCCAATGACTACCAAATCACTATCGATTGGGGGAAGTTTAGAAAAATATGAAAATTGCTTTCAATGTTTGATCTGCACAGAGGACATATGGCCGATCCATACCAGTTCCTTTTTTGGAGGTTATCCCATGTGAGATTTTTGTTGTGGAAGACTAACCAAGCAAAAATGATGATCTTGAGAGAGCAACCCGATTTCCATAAAGAGGATGGGAATATGTTAATCAGTTGATCATGTTCCGTGAATTGAAGTTGTAGATAGATATGTTTTACATTTATAGCCGATCTACCTCTGAAACCCTTCCATATAAGCTTGTCCTCGGCCTCAGCTCTAAATATACCTCTATGCCTCAAATTCGATGCGGTATGGGCCCATTGATGAGCCAACTCTACATTAAAACCCAACTCAATAGCCGACTTCCATATAGGGCTGGATCCCTCCCATTTGAGTATAGTCTGGTCCTAGAAAATAATGCCTCTATGATGAAGTGCTCCAATTAACGGCATATAAATTTATATATCTTCATCCTGCCCCACAAAGGCATCTAATCCAATAATGATTTTACTCCCCTTCTGGAAACTCCATTTCATATTTTGGAGGAAGAAAAGCTGTATCATCCTAAAACTCCTCCATATAGCCGAACCCCGAGATGCGCCGATAGTGCCTTGTCTAAACTAGTAAGAAATGTCTCTGTTTTGCATATACTTAGATCTTAGTGCTTTGCTCCATTGAGAATTTCCTATAACTGCCTGCCATAATGATTTAGAGAGGAGAGCTTTGTGGAATAAATTTAGATTCATTATACCCCAACCCCCCATCTTTTTTGGAGGAAGCATAAATAGCTTTGTAAGGTGATTTTTTTTTTCCTTGCTACCTCCCCAGATAAAACTGGTTGTCAATTTGTTAAGTCTGTTGATAATGGAGTCATGAACAAAAAAAATATGAGCCTAGAAGACCATGATTTTGGCCAACACTGACTAGTTAATATCACCCTCCCAGCGATAGATAAACACTTGTATTCCCATCCGGATATTCTCTTGTAAAAATGGTCGTAGATCCATGTCCAATCCACCGAGTAACCCACGGGTTTTAACTAATAACCCAGGTATTCCAAACCATCATTGATAGGAATGGCTTTAATGTTGAATTGCTGTGATAGGAAGGAAATAAGATCCCCATGAATTTCCTCTAGATGGAAAGACAACTTTCCCTCGTTTATACAAATCTCGTAGCTTTTTGGAACCTTTTTAAAATACCATGTAAACATATCCATGAAAATTTACAAAGCATAGCAGATAAAAGGATATCGTCAACAAATAAATTATGTGAAATGGATATGTCCCTGTTGATAGCCAATGGCTTGCAATTTCTTTCATGCACTGCCCTTTTAATGTGTAGACTCAAAGAGTCCATAACCAGAATGAATAATAGAGGAGACAAGGAACAACCCTGACGCAATCCTCTGGCAGCCGAGAAAAAACTAGTAGGATTACCATTTATAAGCACTACATAATTAACATTTGTAACACATGCCATAATCCAGTGGGAAAAGTTGCAGTCAAGGCCAATCTTGTTCAAGAGGCATCTAAGAAATCCATAGTCGACACAATCGTATGCTTTTTCAAAATCAATTTTTAATAGAGCAGCATCAATCTTCCTGGCATGCATAGAGTGGAGACAATCTTGGGTGAGGGCCACCGCCTCTAATATATTTCTATCCTTCAGGAAGCCATTTTTTTCTGAAGTCAAATATATTGAAAGGATGTCTTGCAGTCTAACAGCAATAGTCTTTGAGATAATCTTATAAAGAATGTTGCATAGGGATATTGGCCTGAAGTCCTGAAAAGTAAGAGATTCCTTCCTTTTAGAGATTAAGGCAATGAATGTGGAGGAAACATTTTTGCATATAGAGCCATTAATCCTGGAGTTGTCAACCGTATTAAGAAGATTGTTCTTGAATAAATCGATGAAATGTATGAAAAAATCAATGGTCCATCCATCCGAACCGAGGCATTTGTCCTTTTGAAAAGATTTCATGGTAGACAAAAGATCCTCCTTAGATACAGGAGAATATAAAAGTTCATTCTGTTGAGCGTCAAACATGGAAGGATATGGCTCAATTCCCCATAAAATGTCCTAAAATTCACTGCCCCCTAAACTGTTGTATGCATGCTGAAAATATTTAATTGCTTCCTTAGAGATATGCTCCCGTGTTGTGAGCGAAATTCCATCCTCATTCTTGATCTCACAAATAGAATTGGTTTCCCTCCATTTATTTGCAAACCTGTGGAATAATTTTGTATTTTTTTCACCCTCTTGGAGCCATATGGCTCTGCTCTTTAAACGCCAGGAGGCCTCTTCAATTTGTAGAATTTTATTTTTTTCTCTCTCCAATTTCCAGATATTAGCACGCATTGCTTGTGGCATGCAGGGAGCATTAAAGAAGATCGATAATTTTTCCAACTCCTTGTTAATATCTCTCAGAGCAATCTTGTTGGAGGTCATCTTTTCACACTACCACCCTTTGACTTCATTCCTGAGAACTAACAGACAATCCAAGAAAGGGACCGGATGTTCCTCGGAGAAAGGGGAGTGCCATAACTGTCGAATCAATTTATTGAATTGTTCATCCTCAAGCCAAACCTGGTTGAACTTGAAAGGGCAACCATGCCTATGACCAGTGAGCTTCCATTGCATTGAAATGGGTCTATAGTTCGAAATGAAACACAGAATAATATTCACCGATGGAATGCCAAATCGATCAATCAATTCTCGTGCATGAGAAAATGATTGAGTCTTTTTGCAATATATGCATCGTTCAATCTCCCATTGTCCCAAGAGGGAACCATTTTTATAGGTTGAACATCCACAAAGTTGTGCTGAAGGATTGCTTCTCGAATCAACACCCCCACCTAATCATTAGTTATGCACCTACCCCAAATTCACCATTACACAGAGTGCAATTTAAATCCCCTCCTATCAGAACCATGTCTAGCTTAGGAAGTTCAGAAGATAAAAAACGATCCCAGAAAAGAGATCGTTCCTTGTAGGGTGCATAGACATTTAATATATGTACAAGACCTGGAGAACCCCTAATATAGGCATCAAGCAAGATGCCAGCAAAACAATGCAAAGCAACGGCTGAGATCCAGGTCGGGTCCTACATAACCGCTAGTGCCCCAGATAGACCAACAACATTTGTCACAACCATACGCCAGTTTGGAAACATACGTCTAAAATATGATATAGATTCAAGACCATCATGGATAGTCTCCTGGATCAGGAGAATCTTGGATTTAGAAGAAAGAAAAAGCTCCCTTAGGGCCAAGAATTTTGGGCTTGCCCCAAACCCCTGATATTCATCGAGAGAATACTAATCATTGGACACATCCCCTGGCATACATGCTCTAAGCGGCCTCAAATCAGGTATTCCTTGGCCTGCGATTTTAGCCATAGGGATGTCAACCAAGGAGAGGTCGCTAATATTCAATTTCGGCCTACCCTGCCTACACCCGAAATGTTTGCTTCCCCTATTCAGTTTACGTATTACCATAATATTAGCAGCAGAAGTTGGACTGATAATAGGGGATGGAGATAGATTAGGCTTATGGACAGTCAGAGGGTGAAGTTTGCGGGATTCACATTTAAGAAGGAGGTCCAAATCACAGTCAATAGAATTAACAGGCAATGATTCAAGAGAATTTCGATATACAAGGGGCTTTACCTTTTTTGTCAATGGCGGGTTTAGAGGCATTGAGGGGAATCGACAGGGGGGGAAGGAATCCTGTGAGATGGAGGGAGATGCCTAGGGGGAGATTGGGGGGAAGATGATATATAAGTAATGTGGGAGGCAAATGGAATATCGCGAGAGGGGTGGGGAATAAAAGGGGGAGAGGGGATAGCAATATCTGGACCAGGATCAGGGGGTGAAGGGATGACAAAGAAATAAGCTTGTCTACTAGAGGGGGAGATATGAGATTGAATCGGGGACATGTCCCTAGATGCAGATCGGAGGTGGCCAATGCTCTCAATATTTGGTCTGAGAATATCACAAATGAACTCAACCGATTGAGATTGCTTCAGAGATATACTTGAAGATCGCCTAGGGGAAACACCACGAGGAGAACACTGTTGAACTCCCTGACCACCAATTTCAGGATCCATATAAAGATTATAATTTAGCTCTTCAGCAGAAACACCCGATGGGTGTACATGGGGATTTTCAAAATGGTTCCATTCCTTATGTCTACCACGAGGACGACAAGGACAAAGGAATTTGAGGTGGCCAGTTTTATGACATACAGAGCACCTGAATGGAACACCCCAATAATCTAGCCTCTGCTGGATATTGGAACTTTCCCATAAAAGTTCAATGTATTAAGGAAATCCCCCTTGTATTGTTTTGCAAGAAGAACCCATGCAACCCGCTTATCCTTGGCCCTGAGACATTTTGGGACAACATAAATGAAACGACCAATAGCATTTCCAATATCTACCAGTGTATGCTTAGTCCAAAACTCTATGGGCTATCCCGTCAACTTTACCCAGATATAATTGTTTTGCGGGGTGCACCGGAGGGGATTGAATCCAATGAACCATTTGTGTAAAGGGAGAAAGATTTTGTCATGAACCCACGGGTTAGCCAAGATAACCTCCAAATCTCGGTCATGAAGAAAGTGAAAACTGTACCAATTGTTCATTAAATGGACAATAGTCGGGTTATATCCCAACAGTGGAATCCACTTGGAACTAATCCAGGATCGCATCTGGGCATCCTCCATCGTCGGGAAATGCCAACGACTGACCAGAGCCCTCGTTTGAAGGCTTGTTATCCTATCAGATAAAAAAGAGCAGTCCAGGTTTATAGAAGTAGGAGATGGTGAAGTTTTCAGTGGATGCAGATTTTTCTGTCATGGCGGGAAAACAGACCCTCCAGCCTTAGGGTCCAGGTCAGGATAGGAATATGAGGGAGTAATTCCTCTGCCAAAGAGGATTTCCAATCAACAACTTTTTCTGATCTGGCAAAAGATTTCTCCGCAGAGAGGATCCATTAATGATGACAAACACAATCTCGAAAAAGGATAAAACAAAAATTCCAAGAAGATATAGGATAGGACAAGGGACAACGAGGCATAAATGGAAAGAAAATATCAAAGTCCAGAAGACATATCGTCAAGGATCATATGTGCGAAAATGGTACGATAAGTCAGACATAAGGTAAGCTTTATGAATGACAGCCTAGGGAGGCTTCAAAAAATGAATATCGAATCCAAGAAAGCTTCACATTTTAACATCAATTAGGAAGGATGTATGTCAAAAATATAAGAATGTGCAGGGAAAACTACAGTGACGTCGGCACATATTCAGTAGAAAGTGACTTAACACCGTTCCATCTTACATTATGGGCATCTAACGGACAGAAAAGGGTTCATTCAAAAAATCCGGGAACGGAAAAACCAGGAGAGATCAAAGCAGGAGGGAGAGCGAAGTCAGGACGGGAAGTCCGGGCAAATAATGCAACAGCAATAGCAATATTTGCAGATACACCACCATGGACCAATTTTAATTCTGAAGTCAAAGCAGGGTTTAGAAATGACAATATATTGCTTGAGATAAATAATGGGGACCCATAACCAGTTTGGGAAGGATGACCAAAACATATGAACCCAGTAATATGGAATATTAAGAAAAAAAGACGACAAATAACTGGAGAATAAACCGCATAAATGAGTATGCGTAGAAACCAGCTGTTCTGTAATGGACTGAAATCTAAAAAACATAATTTTTTTCTTTTAAAACATCCGAGTCCATACAGCTTCAGAGAGAAAATTCTTGGAAATCATAAATATCTCTCCATAGTCAGACATTAAAGAACGATAGATACCAGACATAATTTCATAAAACAACCTGAGACAGAGCATGTGCCAAAATCCTAAAAATGACTATATGCAGCTAAAAAGGAGATCCAAGTGTAACCGACCTTAAAACAAAAGCTACCGTTTGAGAGCGAGAGCGCCAAAAAATACTCTGCCGCAGTCCAACGCCGAGCCATCCGTTGTGAGGGATACCCAATGACATAAGGAAGGATAAAACAGCTGTATGAGGAGGCGGATATGGATCCTATACGCGTTCGAGAAACGGAAAGAGAATGGTAACCAGAGCTACCACCCTTAGGAAAAAACAGAGGTTTAGATGAGATGGGAGGGAGCATGTATGATACATCCCGCGCAGAGCGCGCGAAGGATAGAAAGCCGAAAGGCCGAAAAAAGATCGCGCGCCCAGGTGAAAGCTTGTTAAATAAGAGATGTAAAAAACTGTGGAGAAGACACGATACTGTCCAAGCGTCTTCACGTCATCAAGCATGCAGACATTATATCCAACGCAGGGACAAGTGGAGAGACCTCAACGAGGAGAAAAGATAAGATGCTCGACATGCGCTGGAGGGGCCAGTCAATTCAGCTGTTCGAGGAGCATGTAGCATTATAGATACGTCGGGGCATGGATTGGAACAATTACAGGTTGCTGAAACGTCATTGGTGAACTGAAAGGCCATAACTGGTTGGCCTCCAGCGCTGCGTGGCGCTCTCGTTCTCGCTCTCCAGTAGTGAGAATAGTTATCAGAACGCAACAGGACTTAGGTTCATTATTAAATTCGAATTAACATATTAAAATTGTTTTATTTTAACATTGTCTCCCATATTTTAAAGTTGTTTTATTTTTTTTTATAAGTACGTATTAATATATACATTTACATAACTATACAGTGAATACATATACAGTTTTGTTGTTTAGTAATTTTATTTTATGTAAAAAGTAATGAGTATTTCATATTATTGTAATTAACATAAAAATTTCCCTTATGAAGCTTATCTATATTTTTTTCTCAATTTTTGAATTTAGTTTCTACTTTATAATATTAAAACAAATTTCAAAAATATTAAAACAAATAGAATTGTTATTATTTTTAAGTGGAAAGATTTGTATAGTTGAATTTACAAAGTTAAGATTTATAAGTGTTTAGTTAAAAGAATGAAATTTCTATTTTGCATTAAAATCATTTATAACAAAAATTTCGGCATCAATTGGTTTTTGTTTGTTCTTTATATTGTTAAATAACTAATGTATTTACAATTGCTAATAAGTATTTATCTTGTATTATTTGACAGCTTGATATTTGAAGGCTTTATATGACTGGTACACAAGTTTCTCATAAAATCAAGTTAGTTATTAAAGTTACGTAGAAATGTTTGACTTATGAACATGTCAAAGAGCTAAAAAGATTTATAATGGAGGAGACATTATTTTTTCTTATCAATACATTATATTATTTTGAAAGATGTTGTTAGTAAATTAATAGTTAAGTTTGAGGAATTTTATATTTTTATGAAAAAATAATAGAAAAAATTTATAAGTGTGAGGAGACTTTAGGTTATTAATCTATTAGATAGGTAATAAATGTAAATTGGCACTATTATGTGAGTTCTATTTAGGAATCAATTTATGAAGGTTGTATTAATGCAGTAACGTACTCAAATGCATCAAGAATTTAGAGGAAGAACTTAGATTGCCTTTTCAAAAATATCTCTACATTGATATAGGATGTGATAGAATATCATAAATCTGTTTATTGGATTTCTTTGTAATTGTTCCAATAATACTAGAGTCTTATTAGTAACGCTTAAAAGAGATTTTGCTAAAAAATTCTCATTATAATTTAGAAATATTTTATTTAAGTACTAATCTAATAATTTTACATGTTTTTCTTATATTAAGTAGATTACATATGTTAAATTTATACATAAAAACACACTTAACCACAAAAAAGTCATAAAATAAAAATGTGATTGTAAAGTTTTTTCAACAATTTAGTAAATTATTTTCAAACGTGACATATTAATTAAAAGTCAAACATGAGTTTGACATAATTATCTAGAAATGAAATTTTCATGAATATTGAGATTTAATGTGTATTTTTTTCGTAATATTACTATTTGATGTGTATACTATTATGATAGTTCATGGCAGATAGTTTTTTTTTTTTCATAAATAATGAATTTTTATAGTATTGAGATTTTATGTGTGTATTGTTTTTTATAAATATTGAGATTTAATGTGTGTACTATTATGTCACTTGGTAACATACTTTTTTTATTTTATTTTTAAATATAAAAAATTATTTTTGACAAATTCTACTTATACCCTTATAAAATTAACCATTTCATCTAAATTTAAATTTCAAAAATTATTTTAAATTTTTAAAATATTCAATTTAATAATTGTTTTTTTCAAATCTTAATAAATTTTATAAAATTTTCAAAATTAATTGAAAAACAAATTATTTTAACCTTAAGGTGATTACAATATAACCTTCGATAATAATATAAAAATCCAAAAAAATAATCAAACTATTTTTATTAAAAAATATACAACCAAAATGAACACTAAAAGAAAAATTATATTAGACCAATGCAATAATGAAAAAAAAAAACCGAAGAGTGAATTGTCAGATATTTCTCATATAATAAACTAGCATTTGCACCTAATGTTGCAAAGGAAACGCCGTAAGGCATAGTGTGTGGAAGAATATTGAAATGTGAATGGGCTTTTTTGAAAGCAAGGGTCGATGATAATGAGTTTGAATTGAGGAAGCCATGCCGAAAACCCTATTCGGGGGTTAAAGTGGCTATGAAATAGAATAAAAGTAGTCATAAATATCCATTGAACTTGTTTAGATACCTTAAAGATTGCCTAGTTGAAGGTGAAGTTAAACAAATGAATTCACGTGAACAACAACTAGGTATCCATATCGATATACAAGGCCACCAGACATGCTTTGAAACACGGGGATAAAGAATGGGACCAGGTAAAACTTTCTATTTCCCTTTTCCTTTTAGCTTCATTGTTTAATATAGCCTCTCCTCTGGATATGTAGAGAAGTCTTATTCACTGAAATGCTATAAACCACCTTAACTCAGGGTTTCGGAATGCCAGACATGCTATGAAACACGGGGATAAAGAATGGGACGAGGTAAAACTTTCTATTTCCCTTTTCCTTTTAGTTTCATTGTTTAATATAGCCTCTCCTCTGGATATGTAGAGAAGTCTTATTCACTGCAATGCTATAAACCACCTTAACTCAGGGTTTCGGAATGCCAGGGTCTTGGGCATTATGGGCTGCAACAGAGTTGTTTACAACGGTGGTCCCCTAATCCATAGTTTTTGTTGAATGTTGTTGAACAAATATACTTGGCAGATTATAATCATGACAAGGCAGAGCAGTCTGTTCTGTGGACCTTAAGTGCAGATGTTGGAAATAGGTATCAATGTCTGAGGCCTATGAACAACATTAATTTGAATATGGATGCGAAAGCTGCAGATAGCCATGTTGGAGGAATACGTGATGGAAATCAACTCATCCTCTTTGAGTGGAAGAAACAGAGCAACTAGAAATGAAGCTCCAGCCCATCTATTGTAAGCAATCTAACAATAACAAGTTGTCTTTCAAGCTCTTTATTGAAATTAGCATCATTTCTGTAAGTTTATCAATAGAAAGGACAGAGGGTTCATGCTACTTGAAAGTTTATCATTTCCGACATTTTCTGTAAGTTTTCTGGCATCATTTTCCACATTCTTTTGTTTGCAGGTTTGGGTGTTCATCATAAGTTTGCTTGGCCTTGCACCTCTTGCTGAACGTATAGACTTTGTCACCGAGTAAGTGAAAAATTGCATGGTATATGTAGATAGGTTATGTGTAATCTATACCTTGTACTGCAATTGTTTATACACTTGGAATGGTCACTGCAGTGCAGTGACTTCATAAAATATTATGTTTGTTGGTTTTACAATCTGAAGTTTTGTTGTAAATTGTTGCAGACAAATTGCATTCTACACTGGACCAACAAGTGAGATTCTTATATGGCAATGGACTATGTACTCATATTTGTGGATACAAAATATGAGCTAATTGATATATATGAGAAAGTGTTTGACATTTCAAAGTAACTGATGCAAATATATTGTTAATTAATTCTCCTATAGTTGGCGGGTTGCTCAACGCCACATGTGGAAATGCAACAGAGATGCTCATTGCAGTGTTCGCACTTTACCATGGCAAGACCAATGTGGTCAAGTATTCTCTACTAGGCTCTATGCTTTCCAACTTACTTTTTGTGCTTGGCACATCTATCTTTTGTGGAGGAATTGCCAACATGAAAAAAGAACAACGGTTTGACAAGGCATGTGATATATTTTTAGTTTTTCTTTAACAACCTAGGCCACCAAAACAAGTCCGACCTGCTCATGATATTCATTCATTAGGGCCTAACCATGGGTGTTGTATTGCTATATGACGTAGGTTATTTCTGGAATCGACTCTAGTCTTCTCATGATGGCTTCACTGTGTCTCATGCACCCTTGGCCCTTCAACAATCTATGGCATATAGTGAAGCAGCTGTATCAACATTACAACTGTCTAGAGTCAGCAGCATCATCATGCTGATAGATTATGTTGCATATTTGTTCTTCCAATTAAGGACACAGACAATTGTTTGAAGAAGGCCCAGAAACAAAGGAGCTTTTTCTCTGAATCCTCAGCAGCAAGAATTCTTTGTCTTGGGTGGTTCCACTCCATCCCCATCTCCATATACATCCATAATATTAACTCTGTTGAGAGACAATTGAGACTTATAGGAATCTGAATTCAGCATTTTCTTGCTCACATTAGTGTAAATCTCCTTGACCACAATTTGGAATGCAGGCAATACATTTGTATTATCCAGAGCCAATTCATAGTCAAATGAATCCATGCATGATTGACTACAAGCAATGGCTTATCTAATCATGATTCAGTGTTCGAAGGCTGCCAATTTGACTCAGAGGAAGAGGTAAGTGACGCTCCAATGGTAATTGGGGATCTCCTTCTAGATTTGCATGACACTGGCTTGGAGCTTGCAGCTCTGGATGAATCTATGTCAAATGGCAAAATTTTGTATCGTCTCAGACCGAAACTAGAATGTGTCTTGGAAAGGAGAGGCAAAAATGGTGATTTTTGGCACTCTAAATTTCTCGATTTCTTAGTGGCATTGTCTGATAGACGACGCGATCGTGTTGAAAAGTGGCTTCACTGCAACACTGCAGAATTTTCTGGGAATGCTGATGTACAAAAGTTGCAACTGGAGGCAATTTTATCACTTGCAGAACTGAAACAGGGACTCTCTGTATGTGTTTGTAAATGTTCTGTATGTTTTTGGCGGTGTGTTCTAGAGAAGGGCCATTCCTCTGATCACTCTTGTATGGGTAACCATTGTTGCGATGAAAAGTGCACATATTGCTCTCTTGAATCACACCAAGGAAATGAATTGGAGGAATGCCGAAACTTGGCAGGTCATGATGGGAGTCATGATTGCAAAAAGAAAAATCATACATGTATGAAGATCTGTTCTTTATTTGATAAATCATCTAATTGTAACAAATTTTGTTGCTTGAAGGTTGGCCATGAAGGTTACAAATTGCTACAAATTGGCAAATGCCTACAAATTGTTCATTCAAATAAAATGAAAAGTTATTTGCAGGTGGGATGTTGTCTTTTAACAAGTAGACTTCCAAGGATTGCCAAACTAAAGTCCCCATATGGATTATTAAGCAATGATGCATTTGAGATTAGGACAAATTCTATATCAGCATATTATTATACAACCTTAACTAATGCATTGACTAGCTTTTCCACTAGGCAATCAACTAGTGTAACGGATTTCACTTCGAGTGGATCTTTTCCAATATAATTGACTACAAGCAATGGCTTATCTAATCATTTGACTATGAATTCTCATGGTGAATCTAATACAAAAATTCCATCTATAAGGGACTTTTGTCTTCTCCAATGGTTGACTAAGACAATTGAAGTTGTCGATGTTAATGTAGGTACGATAAATGACTCAAGAAAGACTTGATAGAAATAGTGTGTTAGTGTTGCTTTCATGGCATGTATCCTAAAGGAATTGATCTCAATAGACATTCATATGCACAAGTTTAATCTAAATGGGAGAATGATATGACTAAAGAGTGCAATTCCTTTGATGAAAAATAAAAGTTGACTTAGTTCCCCAGGCATAAAGAAAGAATGTGATGAAATGTCTAATGGTCTACAAGACTAAATTTACCATCTGCATAAAGAGAGAATGTGATGAAATGTCTAATGGTCTACAAGACTAAATTTACCATCTACAAATGTTATTGAGAAACATAAATTTACTTGTGACAAAAATCTTCTCTCAACAAGATCATATTCATATTGACTACATTGAATCTTTGCACCTATTGCAAATATGAACTCTTATCTACTTATTCTTTCACACATTATTCATTCTGTATAAGAGTTATAACATACATCCTACTAAAGAAATCCTTTTACACTTTGAAGCAAGCCTCCATAGTGTGGTATAAGAAGATTGATTGATTATTAGTTTTGGTTTCAAGCATCATGAATTTGATTGTAGTGTTTATATTTTGCAAATGATGATACTTACATGTTGGTGACTTAACCATAAATGTGCAAGCGATAATACTTACATGTTGGTGACTTAATCATAAATTGAAGTAGTGTCAACCTAATTTTGGGTTTGAAAAAACAATAAATAGAGATATTTAGAAGAAGCTTAGGTCTGTCTTTACACTGAACAGTCACCACAGAATACCCCCTCTGATATGCACCTTTGTGCTGCAGATTTTGCATCATATGTAAATTCTATACTGATAAATATATCGCTTTTTTCATCTGAAAAAAAAAGGTGTATGGCGTCATAGAACAGGGTTATCCTTAAACCAGTTTATCTATCAACGGGAAATTTTTTCTATAAGAGAGTGTGGGAGAGAGAGAGACATTAGGAGAGCAACTAGGGTTATAAGTGCCAATAAAGCAGTGGACAAGGAAGGCCTCTAGGCCAAACTCTTTAGGCTTTGTTAGCTCTCTGTAATTCCTCCAGGCTGAGGAGAGGAATCCAAAGGTAACCACAAACCACTTGGAAGTTGGAATCTAGCCCTTCCAACGTCAGAGAGCGCTCTCTCTAGCTAAAATTTCAATCAATTATATCTTATACTAGGTATGGTGCTCACAGGGGTATAGATTCTAAAGGTTTACTGGCGGGGAAGAAGATAGATCCGTTGGGCAATACGGTCATAAAAGTTGATTCTTTTCCAGTGAAAGGATGAAGAGAGACAGGGATCTTCTACATGGGCAAGGTAGGCAGTCTTTTGGAGTTTTCAGTCAAATTCATTGTAGGAGGGTGAGTAGAAGATAGGTCGAAATGACATATAGAGCATCAAACAACAGGATGAATTGTAAATGCCATTCAAGTAGAAAACATAAATTGTTTAGCAAACTGAAACAAAGCACTTTTTGAAGCGAATTTTGAGACAAATCTTTGTTCAACTAAACAAGAAGACACATTTCAAAGCATAATTGATTACAGAAGATAACTTACAAAACAAAGAAGCACATCTCCAAAGCAATTGACACAGGAATCCTTGTAAAATTAGGCCTCTGTCTTTTCATTCATTGGAAAATCAAGAAAATACAATACACACAGTGTTCTTTCTTCTCAAACTTGACCAACCCTTTGCTTCATTACAATTACATCATAAATAGATGAAAACAAATCAATTCCCACTTCTAGGAACCAAATTCCTTAATAGGATTTATGTTTCTAGCTAATGCACTGAATAAAAACTGTTTTTTTTCTTCTGCTGAAAATTAGGAATTGTTTGACCAAAGCTTTTTCAAGCATATTTACATTAAATACTAAGTCTAAATTGATCTTATAAGTCTTTAGATGCCTCATAACATTTACCATGAGCATAAAAACAAATTACATGAAGTTTTGACATGAAAATCTCGGTAAAAAAGACGACTGTGTGGAAACGCAGCGTCGGCGCTGTGCAACCTCCTTCTTTAGTAGAAACACAAAAACGCAATAGAAAAGCTCAACGAATCCATGGTTGATGTAGCTACGGTCACTCCCTGAGTTGGTTGATGACTTCTGCACATGTGAAATGGCCTGGACATCGTCAACTTCCTTAGAAACTTTCTTTCGTCACACCAAGCTCCCAACTCTTAAAATTTCACCTACATCAAAAGCGCAATGTGACCTGTTCTTTATGGTTTTGATCGATGTTGAGATCTCTGAGCAAGACACATCCTGCTGATGATGTTGACATGATGCTAATAATGTTTCAAACCCATTCAAGCCCTTATTCACCAAAAAATATGACAAAACTTCCACCTTTACATCGAAACCCTATTCCCTAATGCTTGGCGAGGATACAAAACTATTGTGTGGGCTGCTTCTTTTGGAAAGTCACTTGAGAATTCTGACTAACTGTGCTTGTAGGAAAGACTTCATGCAAAATATGACCTCTTAACCTCAACCCCGTTCAACAAGTATACTTAGGCAAAAAACCAAAAATCAAAACTGCTTTGTTTTACCTATTGCAATATTTTAGACTTTGGTTGCTTCAGCCAACAAATCCAACTTACCTCTGTCTTTCTCATGTATCTCCTTCAACTGCTACTTGGCAGCCCTCAACTCCCTCCTCATGGTAAGATTCTGCCTGCATATGTTTTTCAGCTGCCTATGTAGTGGGAGAGACCTCTTCAACATATATTTAGCATTTTCCATTGCTGGCTCATACATGTCCAAAAGATCACTCATATTTTTTCTAGCCATTTCATCCTGCTCCTTAAGTTCAATGATTTCACTGTGGGATTTCTTCAACTGCATCCTCAGCTTGTTAAAAGTATGTTGCCCCTCATCCATCGTTGTTTTTTTCTCCTCTTGTACTAATTTCTTTTCCTAAATATGCAATTCTCTAGCTGAAGATCTAGTGACTCTAGTTGTTCTTGAATATCCTCTCTTACTATCTTCTCCTCGCCTTTGAATTTGGTGACAGATGGTGTAGCCTTTGTCACTGGTTCTTCTTCATTAAGCTTAGCTGTCCTTTCTAGAGCAACCTTCTTCAATTCCTTATGGTCCTACTACAATTGTGGAATAACCATGTGTGCCTTCTTTAGCTTCTCTTGCAGTTGTGTAATCTCTTTGTCTTTATCATTAGGAACATCATCCTTTGGTATGGTTTCCAAGGCTTCAAATGTCTGCTCCAAGGGAAACTTTGTTGCAACAGATCTAGTGAGGGCTTTCTTGGGGACATTGTTATGAATATAATTCATAACAATTAGTTAAATAAAATAAATATAAATATTAAATAATTAAATATTATTGAGGTTAATTAGTCATTAAAATTAAGTGAAAAGGCATGTCTAAAAGACATGCCCCTTCATGAAAGGTCACCTGCTGAGGTATAAAAGCAGGGTCCTCATTGTACATTCAAATCATCTTATACATTTTTATATAATAATAAATAATTATTTTAAATACCAATGTGTATTTTTATCAATTAAATCTACAAGCTATTAATCCTTCGTGCTTCAGCATAAGTTTTTATGCTACAGTGGTATTAGAGCCATGGCACACGATATAATCATTGGGGCCTTTGAACGTAGTTTGCCGCACAATCTGCTGTTACGTTCACATCCTAATTACGTTGAACAATTTAGTATTCAAGAAGCAATTCAAAGTTTAGAAAAGTCAATTGCAGAAGTTAAAGAAGCTCGAAGGGAAAATGATCTAGATGATGATTCAGATGAAGCTAATGCAGATCAAGCTGATGATCCAAATAAAGTTGATGTTGAAAGTAAAGGAGAAGGAGATGTTGACCAGAGTAGTGATAATCAAAATGAAGATGTTATTGATGCATGTGTAAAAGGAAACCTTGGACGGTATACAAACCACAACTGCAATCCTAATTGTCAAACGGAGAAGTGGACAGTGAATGGTGAGGGTTGTGTTGGCTTCTGCGCACTCAGAAATCCTGTAAAGGGTGAAGAAGTAACGTTGGACTACAATTATGTATGATTTTTAGGTGCAGCTGCCAAAAAATGAGAGTATGGTTCTACTGACTGTAGAGGGTTTATTGGTGGGGATCCTACAACTCCCAAAAGTGTGGTTGAATGTCTGACATTATCGGGGATGGAGTCGTGGTCGAGACAAGCTGCCCGGGCGCTGAAAGATGCTGGTAACATCGGGTATGCCAAATGCATAAGCAAGATTGCAGATATCAATATCGCGGTTCTGAAATCTACTCGACACAACGACATTCTGCCCAAGGAAATTCACGTTCTCATTGCCTTGGCTGCAACACAATCCTCCGACTTACTGCAACATCCGAGAAATGTGGTGGAAACTCGGTTGAAGCGAACCAAGAACTGGATGGTCACTCTCAAGACCTTGGCACTTATTCACTGCTTGCTCAGGGACGGTCACATTACCATTTTCACTCATGAAGATGAGCAGCGCAAGTCCTCTCATAAAACCCTAATCACCTCCATGTCCCAACAATTCGAGGATTGTTCCACTTCCCTCGCCCGGGAATGCTCTCTCTGGGTTCGCAAATACTCTTCCTATTTGGCTTGCAGACTTCATTGCACTACGATTCTCAAGTTCGCAAATAAAATGATTAATTCCGAAGGTTCGGCGATTCTTATCATTATTGCATTCTTGGATGAATCTCTTCTTGAGGCACACTTGTTTGGCCGCAATTTGTTTTGGTATGCTGCTGTCTTTGGAACTATGACAACAATCAGTAGAGCAGCTATTATTGATGAATTCCTAGTAATTGATCCGGAAGGATCAATGGCATTAGTAGCTCAACATACACATTATATGCCAAAGAGTTGGCCTGGAGCAGAAGATTCTGAAGATGTTCGGAGCGAATTTGAATCATTTTTTCAGTATACTGGCATGATGTTATTGGAGGAGATGATCTCAATATTTGTGACCCCATACGTTCTTTTCCTTTTACTACCAAAGCGTGTTGATGATATTCTGCAATTCATAATGGATTTCGCTGTGAATGTAGAAGGTGTTGGGGATGTTTGTAGTTTAAGTGTATTTGATTTTGAGCATCATGGAAATAGTAAGTATGGGTCACCTTTCAATACGTCAAAGGACCGCAGGAGCTTCCAAGGGAAAATGGAGAAATCATTCCTTGGTTTTAAGAGCAGCTACCCTAGTTGGGAGCCAAATGCCCAGGGAAAGCGGTCTCTATCTACTCTTTTGGATTTCCGGCAGCAAGAACAGGATAGGCAAACAATACAAATGTATTTACCTGATCGAATTCCAGCTTTAAGAGCTTCAAGTAGTGGCTATAGTCCAGGTTATGACATCGCTTGTCCCTGGTCTGGTCCTTTGCTTATCGCCCACTCTTCTTTGCTCCCGTTACACTGTCTTTCCATTGAGCTGCGAGTTTATGCGTCAACACCGTTTGGTCAACCAACGCTTCTTTCCGTCATATCCCATTCAATCATGTTTATAGTAAAAAAAAAAAAAAATCGATATACGACTGTGGTAATATAGTCGGATTATATGGCTGTGGTAATATAGTTGGATTATATGGTTGTGGTAATATAGTTGGATCTAACATAAAATTGCACTAATATATAGTCAGATATAGTTACAAGAAAGAAAAAAAGAAAATATAAAGCCGCCTTTCTGTGTGAGTGAATCCCAAGAAGCTTAGGTCTGTCTTTACACTGAACAGTCACCACAGAATACCCCCTCTGATATGCACCTTTGTGCTGCAGATTTTGCATCATATGTAAATTCTATACTGATAAATATATCGCTTTTTTCATCTGAAAAAAAAAGGTGTATGGCGTCATAGAACAGGGTTATCCTTAAACCAGTTTATCTATCAACGGGAAATTTGTTCTATAAGGATTCTATAGCTTGAATTCATGCGCTAGCTACAGCTTTAGAAGTTGGAGTTTTGGGTTGTAGCAGACATTACAAGTTGGGGTTTTGGGTTGCAGCATACATTGATGGACTTCTGTTAAATAAATATGTTACTTGGGTTGCAACATGCATTAGAAGTTGGGATTTTGGGTTGCAGCAAACATTGCTGTACTTCTTTTAAATAAACAAGTCATTGCAATCTAAACAAAAACTGGCGGACAAATTCGTGTCTTCAACGTATTGTTGAGTGTTTCAAAGAACAGAAAATGGTTGGTGAAAGCAGCAGTACATGTTGATTTTTCCCAAAATGTATTTAAACGCAACAAGAAATACTACCTACAGTGGATTTTCCTGCACTTAGTTAGGTGACCTCACATTCGATCTGAAAAAAACATTGAGCAGAGGAAACCTGTAACGGAAGTTTATTACCTGATTTTGCTAATATCAAAACATCCAAAAAGTTGTTCGTATGAATATGCCACAAATCCACCGCGCACACGGGCATATTAACCATGTAAATCAGGCTGCAGGTCGGCATGTGAAAACCATAAGAATGGCGATTGGCACTCCGCGCTCTTCATTACCCGGACCGATTTAAACGCAACAAGAAATACTACCTACAGTGGATTTTCCTGCACTTAGTTAGGTGACCTCACATTCGATCTGAAAAAAAACATTGAGCAGAGGAAACCTGTAACGGAAGTTTATTACCTGATTTTGCTAATATCAAAACATCCAAAAAGTTGTTCGTATGAATATGCCACAAATCCACCGCGCACACGGGCATATTAACCATGTAAAACAGGCTGCAGGTCGGCATGTGAAAACCATAAGAATGGCGATTGGCACTCCGCGCTCTTCATTACCCGGACCGCCTGAGTGACATTTTTGATCGACGGTTCTGGTGTTTGTAATCGTCTAACATCTCATGGTACAGCGTCAGAGGAGGACACGTAAGCAAAAAGGAATGGATCTCAGAGGGAAACGCCTTACGGCGTAAAAATTCGAAAGTTAATTATCAAAGAAAGTTGACAGTGTCAGAGTTTAGGCAATGATATACATATACTTGAGTATCAATCTATGATTTTTTTTATTTGTATGAATAAATAAATAAAATGTCGATAGTAAAATTCTTGTAATTGAAATTTAATTAGTATAATTAATTTTTAGAAGAGGTTAAAGAATGTGTATTAATTCTGATTTTATTTTTACTATTTACGTGTTCCAATTATTAATGTTATTATATGATTTATTATTATTTATCCTATAAAATTAAAAATTATTTAAAAGTTAATATAATATATATTTAATATAATTATGGTTCGTGGTTGTTATTTATTATGGGTACACATATTTATTAAAGATAGCATAATATATCAAGTCTAATTAAGGGTATCCAAGAGATTTGAACTCAGGATGGTTTTAATAGATAAGATACTTAGCAACCTTATCCCTTAAAACTAGTTAATACAATATTTCTATATAATTATCTTTTTTATTTATATAAAATTTGAATTCAATTTTTTTAGAAATCTAAATTTTTCACTAACAAAACTTTGTTAATTAAGATGCTCAAATAAACTATTATATGAAAAAGTTTTAATAAAATTAATAAATAACTTTTTCAAAATGATTACTTTTTAAGGCGTTCCCTTCTGAAATCAACTCCCCTCTTGTCTTTCATGTCTTATTATAATCCGCCTGATTTGGTGTTAGACAATTAAAATGTTTTGCACGGTTGATCAAAAATATTGTTATAATTATCATGTGATAGAACTGCGATAAAACAAAACTAGCATCAACACTTGCAAGATGAGGTGGGGTGCAACTAGGGTCTAACACTACAAAGAAAAGGAGTCAGAAACAATAGGGATTGCAATGTTGTTTCGGGATGATTATACAAGAAGTAGATAAGGTGGGGATTTTAGAAGGAAGGTGCTTCGTTGGGTCATCTAAGCCATTGGCAGCATTGAAAACAATAGTGATTGCAATCTTATTTCAGGGTAATTGTAAAGGAAGTAGATAAGGCGGGGATTTTAGAAGGAAGGGTTTTCTCATCTAAGGCTAAGGCGGATGGTCAATGCCCTCCTTAGAAACCCAGCTATTTCCCACCAATTCGAAGTAGATAAGCGAAGATTTTAGAAGGAAGGCACTTCTCATCTAAGCTTAAGGCTAAGTCAGATGCCCCTTCTTAGAAACCCTAGATATTTCCCTCCAATGTGATTGAGAGAAGGTGTAATATCCCGAACACTTTTGAAAATAGGGTTTTCTTTTTCCTTTTAAATCATATGAGATGAAAAGAGTTTTCTCGCAGGCAATTACTAATTTAGTACTTTCAGTTTTAAGATGAAGTTTCTTCGGCAGTCCTCATGCAAGGCAGAGGTGGGGAGAATAATCTTATTCTACAAAATCGGTCCTCATGCAAGGTAGAGGTGGGCATAGTAATCTTGTTCTACAAAACTATCAAGAAAATGTGGATGTGAATTATGATGGAGTTCAGGTCTTGGCCTCCAAGGTGGGTAATAATGAAATCTTTGTATTTATATTTGAAACTATGTCTCTGTTGAGCTAGTGCCACTGTCTTTCTCTTTAATTTATAATATGTTACATGTTTCTCTCATGTTGTGATATTGTCTACATTATTAAATGATTTTCATTACACTGAATGTTCATTTAAATTGTTGCAGTTCCTCATGCAAAGCAGAGGTGGGCAGAGTAATGTTGTTCTACAACACTATTAGGAAAATGCAGAGCTTTTCATGTGTTGTATAGAAGTCCCCAATCTATTCAAGCAGTTGTAGGTGCTAAATATTTTTGTTATCCATGAAATTGTTCATAAGCAATCTGAAAGGTTGTGGATATGTTTGATTAAATTCCATTTTAGAAGCAAGGGGCTTCTCATCTAAGGCTAAGGTAGATGGCCAATGCCCTCCTCGGAAACCCAACTAATTCCTGGCAAATCGAAGTAGATAAGAAGATATTTTAGAAGCAAGGCGCTTCTCATTAAGGTAGATGCCCCTCCTGAGAAACCCCAACTATTTCCCTACAATTTGATTGAGAGAAGGTGTCAGATCCCAAATATTTTTGAAAATAGGGTTTTCTTTTGCCTTCTGAATCTTGTGAGATGAAAAGAGTTTTCTTGCACGTGATTACTAATTTTAGTACTTTTAGCTTTAAGATGAAGTTTCTTTGTCAGTCCTCATGGAAGGAAGAGATGGGGAGAATAGGCTCTAAAGAAAATTTTTCGGTAAGTTTATATAGTATTCCACAACAGTTGGAAGAACACAGAGTTGTAGTAGTAAAAGTTTCTTTACTTTTTGAGTTTTTTTGAGACTTTATATGTGACATAGAGATGCAAGGTCATGAGATATGAATTCTAGAAAATGTTTGATGTTTTTCTTCTCTTATAAAAAAAGGTAAGTTCTTTTTTCTCTCTTATAAAAAAAAAGGAAGTTGCAGACAATCCATCATAAATCAAGCTGTCAATATAATCACTCTCTACAGGTTATTGCAATTTTTTGGACAAAAATCAGAATCCCCTGTTGCAATTTTTGGGACAAAACTTAGAATCCCCTTTGTTATGATTTACACCTATAATTTTTCCATGGTATTCAAATATTTCTTCCAATTTGAGACTAGGTATTAGCTATATGGTATAGTCTCTGCCTTTGGCATTTGCTCATGCATCTGTCACGATTTGGAATTTTCTCTGGAAATAGGCTTTAAATATTTCATTCAATTTATTGCATTCATCTTGGGGATTGGACCACATTATGGTGAAGAGGTTCACATAATTGTTGAATCCACGTAAATCCATTCAAACAAAGAGACAAACTGTTGAAGTCACGATGGTAGTATAGATACTAATTTAAAATTTAGGGAGGAGATTATTTTATGAATTGATTCCTACAATGGTAGCCCAAGACTACAATGGAGACTTCTTAAATGTTATTATATGTCCATAAAATAAATTTATTGTATGCTAACCATATAGATAATGAATGAAGTACTGACGAAGCTGTGTATTGCTTTTCCACCAAGTTGTCAGTATCATAGCCTTCAATGATCTCTCTTGAAGACATAGCTAGACAGGAAAGTATGTTGAAGGTTTCAAAGGCCAAAAATATCAATAAAAGTTAGTGAAATACATGTGATATCAACAATGAAATATCTCGTCTCTTTGACAAAAAATATTGGGTGCAACATAGATGCATAGTGAATCAATTGAATAGAACTAGAAGCAAAATGAACAATAAGAATTTATTTGTAAGATTTTTGGAGACTCTATCCACTTTACTCAGGATTTTCCAACTATATTAGGAGCTCTTCTAGCCAAAGGAATGAATATCAAGTGCTTGCATTTATTTCTACGTCTTATGATGTAGAATGGGTACAACAGGGCCAACTGGTTTGTAATTGGATAAGCGAAGAGTACCTTACAACATATTACTGATGAAATCCATCTTTTGTCCCCCTATGATGAGCATCACAACACAGTTGATGTGGACATTTGTTGCAACAAAATTGTCTCTCATGACATTTTCTATTCTATTTGATAATGCTCACTGCTTTATACAAAAAGCTTCCTTCACCATTCAACATGTTTGCAATGGGTTTTTATGTATAAAAAGAAAGGTAAATAAAACATAATCATGAACACAAATAGAAATAATAATCACACACATAAAGAACACTAATAAATATCTCAAGAAATGTCGACTTTGCAAAATCCCAACCTAACGAAATACCATTACTCCTTGGCCAAATCCCTAGCCCAAACTTACTCAACCCTTAGTGCATCACAACCGAGACCTAGACTTCTGATCTACTAACAACTCCATCACTGTGATCAAGCTTGAGACTATTCGATTATGTCTGATGATGATCTGTAAGGCCATTATGTCTTCCTATATCGGTTGATTGATGAGTGCCATAAGCTGGTTTATTTATTCACCTTTGGAGTGAGGCATGTTTCTTATGTGGATGAGGATGAAGCTTCTTCGAAAATTACTATAGCCTGAGACCATATCTTTGAAATCTGGAACCACATAAACTAATTATTTTTTAATGGAAAACATTATTTTTAAGATTTCCCAAATATTAAAAGTATATGTCTTAAGATATCTACTTACTTTTTGGAGATTTGTCCTATGTCGGAGAAGACTCCTTTGAGACCCTTTAGAGACCCTTTCAACAAAAGGAGGTATCGAATAATTATCCAGTTGTATGTTTTGATGGGGCATATACTTATAGGGCATGTGGCAGTGGAGCTTTTTTAGTTTTAAATACATGTAGCTATTTTTATTTCTGGTAGAATGGTGACTTTAGGTCTAACAATAAAGTGGAGCTTATAGCTCTTTGGGGATCTTCTATTTTCTCATTGGCTAACAACAAAGAACTTAGATGTATTTGGTGACTTAAAGGTGATTTTAGATTGGGTACAACAAAAGTCTTCTTTTGGACCACCTTCTCTCACATTTTCGATGAAACGTGTCAAAAATTTGTTGAAATTCTATAAAGAACATAATCAAGAGGCAGATCGATTATCAACGATGGGATGCTATTGCATGCTTGGAAATCTCTTCTACCAAGCCCACAATAATGGTACTCTTTTCAACTCGGGCAATATCCATTTCTAATGGTCTATATAGGATTGTTATCTGCAATCTGGACTTTTTTTATATAATTGTTTGTATCTGTCATGTATTTTTCATATCTTTAATATGAATATTTAGAACAGTCTAGAAAATCTGTTGTGAAGAATAGGCTCTAAAGAAAAGTTTTTTGTAAGTTGATATAGTATTTCAGAACGGTTGGAAGAACACAGAGTTGTAGTAGTAAAAGTTTCTTTACTTTTTGAGTTTTTTTGAGACTTTATATATGACACATAGATGCAAGGTCATGAGATATGAATTCTAGAAAACGTTTGATGTTTTTTTTCTCTTATAAAAAAAGGTAATATCATTTTTTTCTCTTGTAGAAAAAAGGAAGTTGCAGAAAATCCATCGTAAATCGAGCCGTCAATATAATCACTCTCTATAGGCTATTGCAATTTTTGGGACAAAACTCAGAATTCCCTGTTGCAATTTTTGGTATAGAACTCAGAATCCCCTTTGTTATGATTTAAACTCCTCACTGGCCATAGTATTCAAAACTCTCTTCTAATTTGAGACTGGGTATTGGCTATATGGTATAATCTATGCCTTTGGCATTTTCTCTGGAAATAGGCTATAAATATTTCATGAGTGACTCCTCACTTTATTGCATTCATATTTGGGATTGGATCACATTATGATGAAGAGTTTGACATAATTGTTGAATCCATGTAAATCCATTCAAACTAAGAGACAAATTATTGAAGTCACAATGGTAGTATGGATACTAATTTAAAATTTAAGGAGGAGATTATTTTATGAATTGATTCCTACAACGGTAGCCCAAGACTCCAATCGAGACTTCCTAAATGTTATTATATGTCCATAAAATAAATTTATTGAATGCTAACCATATAGATAATTCATGAAGTACTGACGAAGCTGTGTATTTTTTTTTTACTAAGTTGCGAGTATCATAGCCTTCAATGATCTCTCTTGAATACATAGCCAGACAAGAAAGTATGTTGAAGGTTTCAAAGGCCAAACATATCAATAAAAGTAAGTGAAATACATTTGATATCAAAAATGAAATATCTCGTCTCTTTGACAGAAAGATCGGGTGCAATATAGATGCATATTGAATTGATTGAATAGAACTAGAAACGAGATGAAAAATAAAAATTTATTTGTAAGATTTTTGGAGACTCTAGCCACTGTACTCAGGGTTTCCCAACTATATTAGGAGCTCTTCTAGCCAAAGGAACAAATATCAAGTGCTTGCATTTATTTCTAGCTACTTATGATGTAGAATGGGCACAACAGGGCCAACTGGTTTGGAATTGTATAAGCGAACTGTACCTTACAACATATTATCGAGGACATTCATCTTGTGTCCTCCTGTGACCATTGTCACAACGCCGTTGATGTGGACATATGTTGCAACAAAATGAGCTCTCATGACATCTTCTATGCTATTTAATAATGTTGACTACTTTATACAGAGAGCTTCCTTCACCGGTCAACATGTTTGCAATGGGTTGTTATGTACAAAAAGAAAGGTAAATCAAACATAATCGTGAACACAAATAGAAATAATCAAACAAATTAATAACATCAAGAAATTTCGGGGAAGACATTGACCTTGGAAAAGCCCAGCCTAACGAAATTCCATTAGTCCTTTGGCCAAATCCCTGGCCCAGACTTCCTCACCCCTTAGCGCATCACAACTGAAACCTAGACTTTTGATCTACTAACAACTCCATCACTGTGATTAGGCTTGAGAATATTCAATTATCTCTGATGATGATCTGTAAGGCCATTATGTCTTCCTATATCGACTCATTGATGAGTGCCATAAGCTGGTTTATTTATGCACCTTTGGAGTGAGGCATGTTTCTTATGTGGATGAGGATGAAGCTACTCCACAAATTAATATAGCTTGAGACCATAGCTTTGAAAACTGGAACCATGTAAACTAATTATTTTTTAATGGAAAACATTATTTTTAGATTTGCCAAATATTAAAAGTACATGTCTTAAGATATCTGCTTACTTTTTGGAGATTGGTACTATGTCAGAGAAGACTCTTTTGAGACTCCTTTGTGATCATTTTGAGACCCTTTCAACAGAAGGAGGTACTAACTAATTATCCATTTGTATGTTTTGATGGGGCATATACTTATAGGGCCTGCGACAGTGAGGTTTTTTTAGTCCTTTCAACAGAAGGAGGTATGGATTAATTATCCACTTGTATGGTTTGATGTGGCATATACTTATAGGGCCTGTGGTAATGGGACTTTCTTAGTTCTAAAGACATGTAGCTATTTTTATTTATGGTGGAATGGTGACTTTGGGTCTAACAATAGAGTGGAGCATATAGCTCTTTGGGGCTCTTCTATTTGCTCATTGGCTAGCAACAAATAACTTAGATGTTTTTGGTGACTCAAAGGTGACTTTATATTGGGTACAACAAAGGTCTTCTTTTGGACCACCTTCCCTCACATTTTGGATGAAAATTATGAGAAATTTGTTGAATTCCTAAAAAGAACAGAATCAATAAGCAGATTGTTTATCAAAGATGGGATGCAATATCTGGTGCAAATGCTAGTTATGGATGTTTTATCTTTTGTTAAGTATGCATGAGGCACCTACTTCTGAATTAATCTCGTTAAACATTTTTCAATTGATTTAGTCAGTTATATTTAATAATATTAAAGCTGTGAGGATTTTCTTTCGAAATAAACTAGGAGGGGATGTGTGGATTTATAATTATCAGGATATTGTTTTTCAATTTTCTTTGAATTTAAGGATGTTAGCAGGTTTAGACATTCAGAGCTTAGAGCTTAGACTTATTATAGAAAATTATAATGCACTATGAAAGTTGTAAACCAATAATGTAAATTACCATATAATTCGATTTTAGCAGTTTTAGAGCTCAAATTTATTATAGAAATTTCTAATGAATCATGAAAGTTGTAGACCAACCATGTAAATGACCATATAATTCCTAGGATAAGGATTTAAGATTTGTAGAGGAGCAATGTAAATGACCATATAATTCCTAATATAAGCATTTAAGATAAAATGGAGTTTTAATTCCTTAAGTGATTTTTTTAATGGTTGTAACTCATATCTCAATAAAGATATCATTAACACCATTTTTTATCTTAGGTGTCAACTACATATGGCAAATGTTGTGATTTTCAGATTAGAAGTACAAATAACCATATGTATAATGCTTGTTATGAAAATAATTTTACTTATAATTTCTCATCAACTTTGGGGCTTGCTTTTGTGGTGATAGTTGGAAGTGGAGAGAATTTCATAACCCCAATGTTTATTGTGAAATAATATATATATGAGGTTTATTTGAATATGGAAAATAAACAAATAAAGTCCTTTTTTTTACAAAATAATAAATCATTTAAATTTTAAGAAAATCATATATGTTATAATTATTTATAATTCCACAACAATAATTTCACAAAGGTGAGACTTCATTCCCTCACATTCCATAGTATTCTTTATATAAATTCTTTTAATCTAAGAGAAATTCTTATTATCTAAGTCTAGTAAGGTTAAGAAATACAAGGGAAGCCGACTTGTAGCTTACATTATGTAAAATTGTTCATTACGATATAAAGATAACATGCAATATAAAATGAATGAATAGGTAGAAAATGGTATTATTATGGAAGAGATGGGCTATTGAAAAATTATCTCTCCACATGATCTCCTTTTGATTTAAAAAGACTATTTAAAGTATTAAACTAAATATTAGTGAGATGGATTTTCTTGGAAAAGGTAGGATTGTGGTTCATCCCAAGATTTTCACTTTACTTCTAGTCTTCAATTATTTAAGAATTGTTAATCTAATATGTACTGGTCTATTGAATTTTTACCATATTTTTTTTTAGTACCTCCAAGGTTAGTTTTAAGTTACATATCATATATAGTGATGATTATGTTGATTATGTTAGTCTTTAGGTTTCATAATAATTTCAAAATATTAAACAAACCTTTGGAAGTATTGTCTTCCAAATAGAGGACTTACATGTAGTAGTTCCAAGTCTTTTCAATATAATTTCCTATTATCTTGAAAGATCAATTAGTTATTTTGCATAGATAGAACAAAGGATGGGCATCCAACATACTAAAAAAGAGAAATAATTTAATCCCTAATATGTAATAAATTGAATTTGGGTTTTGCAAAAAGTTCTCTTTCATTGAATACTCTTCGAAATATCCATTTGGCTATTTCATAGTAGTAGTGAAGGAGGAGGACATAGTCCACCAAAAAAAAAATATAGATTATGCGAAAGTAACCCAAGAATTCAATGAAAATGCCAAACAAGAAGCCAACATAATTTAAGAAGTCAAGATAATTCAATGAAGATGTCAAACAAGAAACCAATATAGGCAATGTCTCCCACTAAAAATATTATATTTCCATGTTTTACCAAATAAATTTTTGTAAAAAATAATTTCATAATTTACAGTTTCATGGTAAACTCCACGGTGTTGTGAAAAAATTTATAAGACAATCATAGATTTTGTAGACTTTTAATAATTATAAGCACTTTTTTTAATCAAACAATATATCTATCTACATATGTGTCCTTTATATTTCTATATCTTGCAATTTATGAAATTGATTGCATGATTTCTCCCACCATGAGCAAACATTTCCGTCTCATAATTCCCAAAACATGTTATTCCATGTTAGGATATGTTTCCGCCAAGTAGCATTCTGAATATGCAATCATTTTATTATACCTTCCATGTGAATGATTAAGTTGTGTTCCTCTATATTGGGAGTATATTTCCTCCAGTTTTTTTTCAATGACTCATTTTTTGTTTGTGTTCAAGGCGACTAGGTTTTAGTTCCCAATATTTCACTGAATATAGCTATGTTGCGAAGGTTGAAACCTCATTTCATTTTGGATTTGAAAATATTTTCCTAAGTAACTAGGGCCCACTTCTTTTCCTACCTTTCCCATCCCCATAAAATGTTATTTATAGGTCAAAAGTATTCTTTATGATTATTTTAGCATTAGGTAATGACAAGAATAGATAATGTGGCCTAACTTAGAAAAATAAATAGATCAAGGGGAGTCTTATCACTATATCTAAGGTCCTTAAGATCCAACTGGTTATTTCTTTTCTCAAATTTTAATAAAATATCCTGCCGAAAACCTACCAAAGAGCATTTTTAATTGGGTTGAACCTATGTATTTAGATGGAATGACAATCTACTAAAAAATTATTAAGCTATAAAAATTCTAGACCTACGTGGAAAAATTCATCTAAAAATGTGTATGTAGTATTTTTATATACTCTTTTCTCAATGCTCGACACTTAGTTGGGTTTCCAATGTCCGTAGAAACTACGTGCATTCCTCTCTGCACATATCCTCTAGGTACACTTCATTTCTTCACATCAATCCTCTTTATACTTTCCTTCCACACACGTTTCGACATATAATACTCTTGCGCATACTCACCACCTGTATAGCATGAAACTCTGCAGAATCCAGTAACCCACACTACATGTCATTACTTAACATTAATTGTGCATATCATGGCTGAGAAAATCCATCCACCAGATTTACTCTTACCACTTCCTCTTTTTTATCAGTTCAAGGTCACTTAAAAGGATTAGTAAGGGAAATCAATATCCAAGTAAATGGGTCATAATGGGAATCATAATATGATATCTACTCTCCATCACATTTCATAAACATGGTCACGAGTTAGTAATTTCTACATACTATTTTCCTCATCCAATGGACTGACACAATATGGGATGTCATATTAGTAATTCTATTGGAGAATGAGAAGTTAACAACTAGGACGCCCTAAGGGGCTTTATTACTCAATCATATGTCTCTAAGTATACTGAAAAAATGGCTACTCGAATCTAGAAAGAGCGACTTTACAGTGACATCTTCAATCCACTTGTTCACATGGATAAAAGAATTCATTGATTAACTACATACTACTGGAATTTTGATTTATCTCTTGATAAGAGTTGAAAAAGGAATTATTTGGACCATCGGTCTCGCAAACATTGCATGTGTTCTTGAAGATTTTTTATTTCAGGGAGACCATTTATTTACACACACTACACTTTACTATGAAGACCAAAACTATCAATATTTGAGTGAAAAGGATCCGAGTTTGTCTCACTACAAAGGAATTCAAAAAATGCTCAAGTTGTTGGAATACACTAAGTTAATCAATTTATCTGAAGTTGGTACCTACTTGGATTTTCAATCCAACGGGATAATCATCACTTAGGTGGTGATGCTATCTTCAGTACAAATTCCATCTAATATTTAATTTGTAGAGATTTCAATATCTTTAGAATTCTATAAAGATTTTTCTTGGACTTTTCCAATATAATGCAGTGGGAAATTACATCAAATTTATGTAAGTCAATCTTTCTGATTGGAAAGATGTTATTTCTAGTGAATTATTTTTCTACGTATCCAATTTTTCGAAGACTCACAAATTTTTCATGATGACCTACTTATTCATAACACTAGTCAAATGCCATACCTTCCATAACATACACGACAAAAACAATTTTAATATAGATCTAGATCTAATACAATTTTGGTACCTAGTATTACAAAAACATAAGGCCCCTTCCAAATTTTGTCATGTCTAAGACTCCTTGTTATAGAATTTAATCATTTAGTGATTGGGCGAGAACCCACCAGAATATCAATTGAAGCACAATATTTACTTTTGGGAAATGGAATACATGAGGAAAGGGAAGAAAACACCCTTGTTCGAAACTAAGGATTGAAGAGAATCCCTTGTTGCTTCCAAAATTTGTATTGGATAGATACATTGTTTCCAAAACATGTACGTAATACCAACCATGTTTAATTTTTTTTAAAAGAAAGAAAAATAACAATTTATTTCCTTTCCTTTTAATATGTGAGAAGTAACTAAGAAATGTAACCCACCTAACTAAATTTTTTGAATTCCTAAAACTTTTAATTTCAACTGAAGAAAAGACCATTTAATTATTTTACCTAGAGGTTATATGCCAAGGAACATAGCCATAATAAGATATGGAAATTTATTTACAAGAATTACTTAGGAAAGTGGAGAGAGCCACATCGGTCAATTAGGAGAAAAATAAACTCCTACCCTTTTTAAATAATTTATTATACAAACCAACACTAGTTCAAGAGGACATAATAGAGAAAGTGGCAGAACCTAGAAATGCCCCACTAGCTTCAACACCTAGGGATCAGTCCACTTCATCTTCTAATAATAATCAGAGGGATACCAATGTGATTGGAAGAATGAGAAATGATGGGATCTTATGGGGAGAATATAGAGAGGAGCCACCTCAGCATGTGATCTTAGAAATAGCACACACATTGATACATTAAAGAGTAAGAATTCTACAGAGGCTCAATTATAGAAGAGCTAGTTGACATGGAGTTTGATATCACCATTCTAGGAGATGAGGTTACAACTCGCGTGACTAAAACCCCAAGAATGATTGGGGAAATTCCAAGGGAACCAAGTGCCTTAGATGATCACTCACTAACCATACAATATGCACATTATGTTAGGACAAAAATAATTTTTCATTTCTATAAACTAAATATTCAAAACAAAAGTGCTACTGGTCAATCAAGAAGAAAGATTGACATTATTAAAGTAGAAACTACTAGACTCCTAAAGTTGCACTAAAATACTCATGAATCCCTACCACACATTGTTATGGAATATTTTTTAGATATATGTAGGAACAAAATGAAATACAAAGTTAAAAAGAAACATAGAGCTATAACCAAAACTGAACTTCAATTTATTAATAACAAACAAAAATTGTTTACAAGCATAATAGAAACAAACTAGCTCGGGCAATGGTAGCTTATCTCTAAGAAGATATGTCATGGCTACATTAATTTTGAGCTTTGTTATAATGAGGCTCACATACCCTTTTACTATTGAGAAACAAGGTAAAACCATAAACTTCCAAAAACCTAACCGTAGGATATGAAGCACCAAAAATTTGTGGGCCTCGTTTGGGTTAGTTGGTACAAAAGATTCTCACGGTTGTAGCTTTGGTATAAAATATCCATTTGATGGTTACGATAGCTCAAATATATGCAATTACTATAAACTTCGACAAAAAACCCTTCTCACAGGCTACATGTTTTCCCAATTTCTAGAAAAACGTTGTTTAGAGCCTCAAAATGGCTCTAGAATTTGAGGACTAGAAACATTGCCAAAAATAGTAAATTGTGTTACCATTAATGAAATTGAAAGAAAAAGTGGTTAGGGCTAACATAGAATAGGCGGGCGGCGACCAATATCCACCTGGATCAATCCCCCCCCCCCCCAGGAAGTAATGGTCGCCATTGCATTGAGTGCCTCCATGAGATGGGGAAACTTATACAGAACTTGGTCCTTGGTAAACCACTTTCCTAGGTGAAAGAGTTGGCCAACTTTGACAACCTTATATACTTGGACCTCCTATTGGTTAGTGATCTGTATTTGTGTGTCCATGATCTGACCAATTACGACCTATTCCATGTAGTATGGATTGAGATTTACTAGTGTATGTTATTTGACAATGTCAAAGCTTTCAAACATTGGTGGAAATATGGCCGAAGGTGGTGCACATTGAACACTAGGTGTAGCCCAAGGTGTGGGGGAATATTGAGCTTGAAAGAATTGTCTCCCATAAACTTAGTGATATTTGAAGGCCTGTATTGGATTGATCAGACCTTCCGATGGGATTTGGCAAGGGGTTATTTCTGCAAATGCAACCAAAATTTGTTGTCCTCATGAAACTTATGTGGCACCTAATGTTGATCATGCTACCACTTTTTCTTGTCATTGGACTTATTCAAGATGTCGTGAACCTATTGGTGGATATTTTGGATGGTTTTAATAAACTTCGTTGCTTTATCAGCGTCATATTGTACATGTGTAGATTATGTCTGTGTAATTGCATGATGGATGACAACATCAATCATACATAATAGTTGAAATCGTAGACCCACTTGAAAGGGACTACGACTAGTTGATCTATGGAGAGTGTAACACCCTCCTCCCAAATTTACCCAAGTTAACTGATCCACTGGGTTAAGCATATGATGAGAGGCTACTATGATGTGATTCAACTCCCCATGTACAATTAAGGAAATGAAACTGAAAAAACACGACTAATTTTACCTTTTACATAGGCTACAAAAACTCTAGGAGCCAACTAACCGTTCCAGGCCACCAACCCCATAGGTAACTTGAAATTTTACTAATCTGGACCCTTAATCGCTCCCATGGCATGCCATGGATATGAATAAGGCCTTCCATTCACTCCCACAATGAGGCATGCCAATGACTGTGACTTTTTCCAGCAGTTCTGAGCTAGCGACCCTAGATTCTGAGCCACTTTTTCAAGGCTAGGTCTCAGACCACTATGAAAAATTTCATGAAACATTCAGAAATGATAAATAAGAATGGAACATGGCTATTAATGCAATCATTAGTACAAGTACTTGAACTGACCCCTGCCATCGATGATAGACGTTTTTTCGAACATGTTACAAATGTGCAATCTATAGGTCATAACAACAGATCGTAGCATAGGGGTCTCAGACTTATCTAAGAATCATTAATAAGAATTGATGCCTTATCACACAAGATGCAATATCCTCTATTAGGTAATATATTCATTTTTCATTCATTTTCTAATTAAAACATGATGAGAGTCATACATCAATTCTCTAACAAACATCCTCACAACCAACATATATTCAATAGAAATAACAAAGATATAACAAGCATAAAAACCACATATGAACCATTATCTTTACCCATCACATACAAGAAGAAAGGATTTTTTTATTAACATATGAAAAATTCAACCAGTTCTGGGACTTCCACTACCACTGAACCATAGATTCGGCTGAATCGAATCTCTCCTTCATCCAATCATCCCTGCATCATATTACAAGCGTGAATGAGGGATATCATAAAATAACTCAATCAAAACCAAACTAGGGATTCTATAGGCCAAACCACCTCAACCCTCAATTAGTGATTCCAACTCACGGTCATGTTTGGTGTGTGTTATATTCTTTCCATGACTACCCCACGTGTGGTGGGGTGGTAGCCCCCCTTTATATTGTGTCAATCATAGCAAGGGGGCACAGGGGGTATGTAGCGGGGTGGTAGCCCCCTTGCACAGGGTCCGATGTAGTGCCCTAGGAAAGTTTCTTTTGGGCCCTATATTAGATGGGCAGACCTACGTATGGTTTTCTGAATAGATTTCGCACATGGTTTTGGGCATGATGGTTTTTTTTCCATGATATTTTGTAGATCCGGTCAAGGGAACTATAGCTATGTTCTAATCCAGGTTTAATGGATTGGGGTTTATGGATGGTTCGACATGTGTGTGTATATATGTATTATAACAATGAAAGGAATATAATGAAAAAAATCAATTTGATGGTCCCAGTATTGGGATCTAGGAGAAAACCTGAGTGTATATTTTTTTTTTTATGTTTTATGCTCTCATTATTGTTTATTTTCTTCTTTTAAGTATTCGTTTGCAAGCAATTTATGTATGGGGTTAAAACCTAGAGGTCAAACATCACTAACCATCACCATATTTATCTCTACCAAAGATATCAAGGACTCAAGAATATTTTTTTCAACAATGGCTTTGAGGAATAGTAACTCAACCCACAACTGTTGTCGGGCTTCTAGATCATTTTTCCAACCATGGCTCCCAAGCCTAGTAACTAAACCCACTAAGGGATTCTAAAGTGTTTGTCCAAACAATTCTTCTAGGACTAGTAACTCAACCCAAGTTGTTATTGGGCTTCAAGATAATTTTTCCAACCAAGGCTTCTAGGAACTAATAATTAAACTCACAACCAAAGGGACATGAGCACCAACCAGAAAACAAATATAAAACCCATAAAACCACGACTATCTAGGAAATGGAAAGGCTAAGAGAATCCACTATCAATCCAAGAAATCCTCCATGTTAATGATAGATCATGACCAAGAAACCACATGTATGCATTATCCATGCCAAAACTAGCAAGGAAATCATATATCAAACTCGGTACATGCAAGCGAAACCGGTTATAGTTGTTGATCCTAATTTCCTCTTGTGCTTTCCTTATTTTCCTTTTCCTTATTGCTCTAAATCCCAAGTATGCCACACTCCTCCAAGAGTGCTCAAAGAAAACTCTAATTTTCCAAGAGCATGAGAGAGAGAGAATAGAGAGATTTCCAAAACTAAACTGACAAAAGGTAGCAATGGATCCTCATAAGAATTTTTATCATTGAGGCCTCTATTTTCTTAAATTTTCCATTATTTTTTTTCATTTTCCTCCTCACAAGAAGCCTATGACCTCTCACCTTCCTTTTCTCTTATTTTCATTATTTTCTTAAATAAAATGCTAATTAATGACACTTTTCCTTTCCAAATCCTCTTCCATTTCCTTCGCCAATTTCCATATCCATAAAGTAATCACATGTGATCCTCGTCACTATGTTTTCTCCTAACATTCAGCTTCGAAGAAGTGTCGCATGAACTTGGTTATTATTTTTCCTTTATTAACTTTATTACATTGATTTTTTACCAGGGTTGTTACAGAACCCTCCCCCTAGGGGAGAGTCATCCTTGATGTTCAATGACACCTACAACTAGCAACACTGTTGAAAAGAAAAACATACTACCCATGGATCTTATAACTTAGCTCAATGTAGCATTTACAATGATCAACTTGCTAAAGGCAAACCAACATGAGAACATAGAGACATGACACCCATACTACTTATTGGATATTTATAACATCTATCATGGCAGTATTTTAACCATTTACATATATACACATATATCAAAACATCACACCAAAACAAATGCCCAAAACATTCAGTCAACCATTGAATATAGAAGGATACATAGCCCACATCTGATCAACCATCTCCCATGTAACTTCATCGGGCCCAAAGTGCTTCCACACTACTTTAACCTGCTTGATTGCTCTGTTTTATGGGTTGTGTTATATTCTTTCCACCACTAGTTATTGTATTTTAAATGGGGGGTTAGAGTGGGGGCAGAGGTCCCCCTTCGTTGTGTGGATGCACAATGGGGGAGTCACTGGGGCAGAAGCCCCCCTCTAAGGGGTGCGAGGCAACGCCCAGGGAAAAATGTTTTTGGACCCTATCTTAGGTGGGTAGACCTCACCTATCATTTTGTGCATGGATTTTTCACATGGATTTGGGCGCAATGGTTTTCGATCCATGGTATTTTATAGATCTGGTCAAGGGAACTACACTTATGTTCTAATCCAGGGTTAATGGATTGGGATTTATGGATGCTTCGGCATGTTTATATATGTATTGTAACATTAAAAGGAATATAATGAAAAATCAATATGGTAGTCCCGATTTTGGGATCCAGGGAAAAATATTTGTGTATAATTGTTTTATGAGTTATGCTCTCACCATTTTTTTATTTTCGATTTTTTTTTTCAAAATTCGTATGGAGGTAATTTTGGTACAGGGTTAAAACCTACATTTAGTATCAGAGCTTTTTTGGCTTCAAGGGGCGCCTTTGTTGCTGAGGGGTTTATCTCGGGACTGTGGTAGACCCTTTTCAGTGGGAGATCTATGGGATTGATTCTAGTGGTGGAAGAAGATGGCAAGAAGTGGAAAGATAGGGATAGATATATTTAATGGTCAGAATTTTGAGTTGTGGAAACTCAAGATGGATGATTTGTTGGTGGATAAAGTTCAGTGGACTATGGTAGATCCAAGTACTAAACCATCAGGAGTGTCCGATGAAGAATGGAAGAAGTTGGACCGGAAGGGAAAAAGCACAAGACAATTGTGTGTCTCACATTCAGTATTGCTAATTGTATCCGGGGAAGCTATGGTGAAGGATTTTGGGGACAAGTTACTGACTTTGTACCAATCTACGTCTCTGGTAGATAAATTGTTCCTATGGAAAAATCTATATAACCTGAAGATGAAAGATGGAGACTTGGTGATAGAGCATCTAAATGCATTTAATAATGTGGTAAGCCAATTATTATCTATTGATATTAAAATTTCAGATGAAGATAAGTGTATCAGTTTGTTGTGTTCTCTACTAGATTCGTGAGATAGTCTGGTTATTGCAATAGGTAGCAATGAAACTGCCTTGCAGTTTGAAGAAATAGTCTCAGCCTTGCTAACGGAGGAGATGAGATGGAAAAATATGGAGATCCAGAATGGTGATTCCTTGTTTGTACGAAGTCAATCCTGAAACAGAAGCAAAAATAAGTCCTAGTGTGGGAGATCTAAATCTAGAGGAAGATCTAAATCTCGAGGAAAACGTGTAAAGATGTGTTGGAAATGCGAAAAGGAAGGCAACTACAAAAGAGACTGTATATCTAAAGCTCTTGAGAAAGGAAAGGGATCTGATGATTCTCCTTCTGCTGAGGTGAAAACAACCTGAGATGAAGGTGGGGATGTGTACCTGGCTTCTTCAAGTACACATGTAGATGATGAGGCATGGTTGATTGACTTAGGTGCATCCTTTCACTTCACTCCCCATAGAGAGTGGTTTTGTTAGTATGATAAATATGATGGTGGTCATGTCTTCTTCAAGGATGAAAAGAATGTTATAATCATTGGTAGTGGAAAATTCAAGTTGAAGTTGCAAGGCAAAAGGATTAGAACACTTATGGGTGTTTTGCATATTCATGCATTAGCTAGAAATCTGATTTCTATAAATATGCAAGATGATGCAGGTGCAAAAACATTGCTCAAGAAGGATACTTGCAAGATGGTTTGGGGAGCACTGGTATTGATGTAGGGAGTTTGGATTATAACTTTGTACAAGGTGCAAGGTAGCACTGTTATTGATGAGTGCAACAATTCTGTGGTTCTTGAAAGTGGAGCTGAAAATCTAGTGGTCTCTGGAGAAAATACCATGCTATGGCATCAAAGGGTTGGACATATTGGAGAGAAGGGCCTTCGAATACTTCATGGTAAGGATATGGTACAAGGTATGACTAATAGCTCTTTGGATTTTTATTTTTCTGAAAATTGTGTATATGGGAAGCAGAATCGGGTGACTTTCCCCTCTGGTGGTAAGAGGGCGAACCATATATTATTGTTTATGCATAGTAATGTGTTTGGACGTGTGAAGGCTCCATCATTGGATAATTTTGTGTACTATGTATCATTTATAGATGACTTATCAAGGAATACATGGATATATTTCCTTAAGAAGAAATCAGAAGTCGTTGAGAGGTTTAAAGAATTTAGGGCTCTGGTGGAAAACCAGACATAGAAGAAGATAAAGGTGTTGAGGACAGATAACAATGGAGAGTTTTACAAGAAGGAATTTGAATAATTTTGTAAGAAATGTGGTATATCATGGTAGAAAACTACTCCATACACACCTTAGAAAAATGGAGTTGCAGAAAGAATGAACAAGATGTTGATGGAAATGCAAGAAGCATGCTTAGTGGTGCCAAGTTAGGGTAGGAATTCTGGGCACAGGCGGTGGAGATTACAAGTTACCTAGTCAACAGAACACCTTCATCAGCGTTGGAGGATAAGATTCCACAAGAGTTATGGACTGGTAAGAAACCTTCTCTTTCACATATAAGGGTATTTGGATGTGATGCATATGTATATGTTCCAAACGAGAAAATAACAAAGTTGGATAGTAGATCTGAAAAGTGCATCTTTATTTGGTATAAGGATGGCTTAAAAGGTTATAAGCTTTGGAACCCATTAATAATGAAGGTTGTGTACAACTGAGATGTTGTGGTTAGAGAGGTGAAAGATGTTATTAAACATGATGTCCTACCAAAGGAACCTAAGAAGATAGAGTTTGAGCTAAAGGAGGAAGAAGCATACTCTACAACAAAAGAGCAATTAGAATACGAAGAGCTAGAAACTATGGTTGTGAGAATATCAGTTCGAGAAAGAAGGAAACAAGAAAGTTATAGTCCATCTACTTTCTATTTAATTTTTTCTTGATCTATTACTGATGATGATCCTAGAACTGTGAAGGAAGCAGTAGATTGAGAGGATGGAAAACTCTGGAAGGAGGCCATGGTTGATGAAATGGCATCTTTGCACAAAAATGAGGCTTGGGATCTGGTGGAGTTGTCGGCTATAAGGAAACCCATTAGCAGCAAATGGGTTTTCAAGAAGAAGACGAATGCAAAAAGAAAGGTGGAGAAATACAAAGCTCGGTTGATAGAAAACGGTTATTCCCAGGTGTCGAGAACTGATTTTGTTGATATTTTTTCTCCTTTTGCCAAGGTAGCTTCTATTAGATTAAGTTTATCTTTTTTTGTTGCTTTTGATTTTGAGGTAGAACAAATTGATTTGAAGACAACATTTATTCATGGCGATCTGGAAGAAGAGATCTACATGAAGAAACCTGAAGGCTTTGCGGTGAAGGGTAAGAAAGAATTGGTATGCAAGTTTAAAAAGTCTTTGTATGGGTTAAAACAGTGACCAAGGATGTGGTATCATAAATTTGATACATTTATATGGGGACCTAGCTTGACCAGAAACAAAACAGATCACTGTGTATATTTTAAATTGATTTGTGACCATGTTATTTATCTGGTCTTGTATGTGGATGATATGTTGCTGGTTGGACATGACAAAGAAATTATCCAAGATTTGAAGATCCAATTGTCCTCCAAATTCGACATGAAATATCTTGGTGCTGAAAACTATATTCTGGGCATGGAAATTAAAAGAGATTGAGCAAAGAGGAAGCTCTGGTTAAACCAGAGGAAGTATGTCGAGACAATACTGCAGAGGCTTAACATGTAGGATAGTAAACCGATGAAGGTTCCTATTCCTGTAGGTGTACAATTATTTTCTGAATAGTGTGCCAAGACACAAGAAGAGGAAGAGGAAATGTATCGTGTTCCATATGCAAGTGTAGTTGGTAACCTAATGTATGTGTTGGTTTATACTAGACCAAACATTGCACATGTAGTAGGAGTATTGAGCAGGTTTATGTCAAAACTAGGGAAGAAGCATTGGACAATAGTGAAGTGGGTTTTCAGGTATTTGCATGGAACTAATGATTATGGCTTGTGCTAACAAGGAAGTCCAGGATTGGACATATTTTTGGACATTCATGTCTTTGTTGATGCCGATTGGGCTGGAGATTTGGATCAGAGAAGATCAGATTTGGATCAGAGAAGATCTACACGTGGGTATGTATTTAACCTATTTTGAGGTGCAGTCAGTTGGATGAGTAAGAGGCAATCTATAGTGGCACTGTCAACTACAGAGGCAGAATTCATGGAAACCACTCATGGAAGCAAGGAAGCAGTTTGGTTGTAGAGATTGTGTTCAAGTATGGGGTTAGTACAACGAGCTATAATGATAGACTGTGATATGCAAAGTGCAATTTTCTTGGCAAAGAACCTTGCTTATATTCGAAGACAAAGCACATTGATTTTCAATATCACTTTCTGAGGGATATGATAGAAGACAAAAAGATGTTGCTGGTAAAGGTGGACACTTTGAAGAATACTACAGACGCATTGAAAAAAATTGTGAGCCTTGAGAAGTTCTATTGTTGTAGAGAAACAATGGGCATTACAAGGATGGACCAATACCTAAGCTCTCCTATGGCCCCCCGTTGAAAGAAAACAACAAGTGGGAGAATGTTGGGTTGTGTTATATTCACTAGGGGTCTAGGGCAACACCGCAGGAAAAATGTTTTTGGACCCTATATTACGTGGACGGACCTACCTATGGTTTTGTGCATGGTTTTCGCACACGGTTTTGGGCGCGATGGTTTTCGGTCCATGGTATTTTGTAGATCTAGTCAAGGGAACTATGGTTATGTTCTAATCTAGGATAATGGATTGGGGTTTATCGATGCTTCAACATGTATATATATTTATTGTAACATTGAAAGAAATAAAATGAAAAATCAATCTAGTAGTCCCGGTTTTGGGATCTAGGGGAAATATTTGTGTATATTTGTTTTATGTGTTATGCTCTCACCATTGTTCATTTTCTGTTTTTTTTAGAATTCATATGCAGGTAATTTTTGTATGTGGTTAAAACCCACATGGTTATCGAGCATGAGCATCTTTCTTTGCAAAATTCACTAAGGTTCTAGTTGTAATTCACCTTCTCGCTCCACCTACAATAAGAACTAGTCAATTAGATGATGAGGATATCTAGCATACTTCTTAATAAATGACACATGGAAAATATCATGGAATTTCATTATCATAGGTAGTGCAATTCGATAGGCTACTGGTCCAATCCTCTCAAGAATCTTGAAATGTCCACAAAAATGAGGTGTCAAATTGGCACATGATCCAATCCTCAAGTAACTATTCTTGGGCTTGATGTGCAAGTACACATGTTCCCAAACCTGAAACTCCTTAAGCAACATGTTTCAATATGAATAACTTTTCTTCTTGTCTTATATTGCCTTTAGATTCTTCTTGATTACATGGATTTCATGTTCTACCTATGCAAACATATCTGGTCCTATCAACACTTTGTTCACTAGATCACTCTCGCCGATGGGAGTATTACAACTCCACCCATACAGTGCCTCTAACAAAATCATCCTCAGTGAATCCTTATAACCATTATTAAAAGTGAACTCAAGCAACTTATGGTACTCCTCTGATATCCTCTGTTGATGAATTAGATACATCTTCAACATGTCCTGCAATATCCTTTGGTACCTCTTTGTTTGTCCATTTATCTAAGAATGATAAGTCTTGTTGAAGACCAACTCTATACCCAAACCTACAAATGTGTCATTCAAAAGCTTGGAAGTGAACTTAGCATCCCTGTGTGGCAAAATCTTCCTAGGTACACCATGCAACCTCACTAAATCTCTTATTAATATTTATGCTGCATCATTCACTGGAATAAAGTGCGATACCTTTGTCAACCTATCCACAACAATCATGACCCAATAATGTTGTCTATATGTCCTCATCAAAATTGTAATGAAATACATGGAAATGACCTCCCATTTCCACTTTGGAATGAGAATCAACTGTAGTAGACTGCCTGGATGCTTACACTTTTCCTTTACCTATTGAAAATCTAAGCACCTAGCCACAAACTCTTCTACTTCTTTCTTCAATTTTGGCCAATAGTATAACTTCTTCACTTCTGTCAATGTCTCTTGATATCCTAAGTTTGTCATGAAACTCCCTCAAGATAATATTCTTAAGCTCATTGTTCTCCAACACATATATCATCTCCCTACATTTAACCAAGCCATCTATTGTGATTTGATAGTCAACATCCTCATCACTTGTACCCTGCTATAACCTATTCATGAACTCTATGTACCTTTCATCTTGTTCATATTCCTGCAAGATCTAATCATGTAAACCTGTCGCATATGAACTTATAGATGCTACGTGATCTACCTATACTCTCCTGCTAAGAGCATTTGCAACAATTTTCTCTTTACCTTTAATGTACCACATCTCAAAATCAAACACATTAATCATGGAAGACCATCTATCTTGTCTGAAATTCATGTTTGGTTGGTCAAATAGACACCTCAATACACTATGATCACTCATCAATACAAGCATCCTATCAAGAAGATAGTGCCTACAAATCTTCAAAGCATAGATGATCGCTTCCAACTCAAGGTCATGTGTGAGATAATTCTGCTCGTGCTCATTCCATTTCCTTGATTCATAGCATACCACTCATCCTTCCTACATCTGGACTCCACCAAGCTCTATCTTGAAATCATATGTACATACCACAAACTCTTTGTCTAGATATACAATATTTATAATTGGAGCATTTTTGAATAGTTGCTTTAATTTCTTAAACCTGGTGGCACATTCCTCTATCCATTCAAACTCTTACCTTTCCTTTGCAACAATGTAATAGGATAAGAAATCTGTGATAATTTTCTGATGAACCTCCTATAATATCTTGCTAACCCCATGAACAATCTTACATCATACACATTCCTAGGAGTCAGCCACTTCGTGACAAACCTTACCTTTCGTGGATCCACTTCTAAGCCTTCCTTGGAAACCACATGCCCTATGCAGTGTACTTTTGTCTGAAATAAACTGCATTTGCTAAGCTTGGCATGCAAATGATGATCTCTTATAAATCTCAATATTGTTGCTAAGTGTTAAACACATTCTCCCTCATTCTTCAAATATACCAATATGTCATCAAAAATACAATAACAAAATTGTCCAGATAAGGACACAATAGACTATTCATCAAGAACATAAAAGTAGTTGGAGCATTAGATAAACTAAAAGAAACTAAAACAAACTCATAATGACCACACCTAGTCCGAAAATAAGTCTTATAGATGTCCTCTTCTTGAATGCGTACCTCATGGTGGTTTGATCTCAAATCAATCTCCGAGAACACTACTACTCCCTTCAATTGGTGAAATAAGTCATCAATCCTTGGAAATAGATACCTATTTTTGATGGTCACCTTGTTCAACTACCTCTAATTGATGCACAACCTTATAGTACCATTCTTCTTCTTCAAAACCAACATTGGTTCACCCCAAGGTGATATACTTGGTCTAATGTATCCTTTTTCAAGAATTTTCTTCAACTGCAACTTCAAATCTACTAACTTTGGAGTGCTCATCCTATATTGTGCCTTTGATGTTGGTGCTGCCCCTGGTACCAACTCAATAGAAAAGTCCATTTCTTTGTGAGGCCACAACTATGAAATCTCTACCAAAAGCACATCCTAAAACTACTATAAAATCGCGTACCTACGCAAGACATCCACATCCTTGACTTCCTTACCTTATTCACTGTAAATATTCATTGAGAATAACACACACCCTCTTTTGTGACTATGCTTGGCCTCCATAGTTGTCACCATTCTAATTGATGTCTCCTTCTTTTGACCCTGCAAGATTCTTTGTTCCCCATTGTCATCCATACACTAAATAGCTTTGTGATAACAATCCACCTTAGTGCTGTGAAGATATATCCAATCCATACCCATAAGCGTACTATATTACCCCAATGGAAATGCATTCTAATTGATGATGTCGACATACTATTCAAGTCAATTGCACAATATTTTACCCAATGATGAACTCTCTTCTTTGTACCTATATCCAATTGTACTAACCAAGATTTTGCATGAACATTTTTATTCAACCCACACTTATCCACCAAGTCAGGATTAACATAACTATAATTACATCCATGGTCATTCAAAATATAAACAACTTGATCACAAAGCTTACCATCCATCTCAATAATAGATTCCCAATGATCCGCCTACCTATTATCTGACGCTGCATAAATCCGACGAACACTTTGTCCAACATGGCCCACTATCTGAGATTCCTGGGAACTGTAAATATTCATTCTACCAACCAAATGTTGTGCAAAATCTCTCTGACAATGATGTTTGCCACAAGTCCAGCACTATAAAGGCTTCGAGTCTGCACCCTTATTCTTCTCTCATACTCAAATTCCTATCCTCTATTAGAAGAATTGAACTCCTTTTATGGTGATGCATTCTTTTTGTTACCTGTGTTTCGAGGCCATGTTTTATTCTTATCCCGTTTTCCTTAATTCTTTGCATTACTCCTCGAATCTTTCTTAGACTTAGATCTATGCTTTGATTTCTCATAACAATGCTTAACCTTCCGAATGGCCTCCTCCAATGATCTAGTCTCATCAAACTCAATCATGTCCTTGAATGAAATAAAAAAACCCACTAATGAATCTTTGAATCTTCACTTTCTCCTACTTCAGGTAAGGTACATATGTCAATAAATCTAAAAATATCCTAGTGTACTCCTCATTGGTCATAGATCCCATCTTTATCTCATAGAATTCCTTTTCCCTTTCGTCATAGTATCTCTCTGATAGATATTTCTTCCTAAATAGTCTCTCGAACTCACTCCAAGTCAACTCATGTTCATTAATACCTCTAACATTATTTACATCTTCCCACTAGATATATGCTTTAGCTTTAAGAATAACTTTAGCGATTCTTGCCTTCATGTTTGCTAAGTAATCATGCAATATGAAGAACTTATTCATTCCAAGAAACCATGCTTTGACATCCTTCGAGTTCATCATTTCCCCATCAAATGTAGGTGGATTATTCATCATTTCCCCATCATTTCCCCTATTACTCCTCTTGTAAGGATGGTAATGATGATGACTATGATACCTATCTGAACCAAAAATGGAGTAAATCCCATGTCCATTGCCTTGCCTATTTGGTGTATCGAAGAATATGCCATCCTTGATTGCATCATCTCTTTTTCACATGTGCCCACCATGTGAACTGCTACCATATGCCCCATTAGTCCTATCCTCCTATCCATGGCTAATCTAAAGTGGTCCCTATCTTTGTAATTCTGATAAAACCTAAAGGATAACTGAATTAACATTTGCTTGTTTCTCCTATTCATGAATGATCCTCTCATTATCCTCTTTAAAACTACTTATTTTTTCGTTCAAACTTCTCAATTTGTCTGCTATGTTAGAAGAGTCTCCAACACCATGCTTCTCCTCTGATCCATTGGGAGAGTTCTCTTCCTGCAAGGAATATAGTATCAACTAAACCAAATCATAAACAAAACAACGTACCTCAGTATAGTTTGAGGAGGATATCTCGTCTGCAAGACCAACCAGATTAACATAATATAGGTTCAATCATAATCACAATAGTATATGAAAATCATTTCAACCATTACCAGTTACTATACATCATGCCACAACTACAATACCAACTAGACATAGTGCATTCATAACAACATATGTACAATATGCATGCATACATAACACATACAAACACTAACATGCATTCATGAAAAACAAGTTCTAACAACAACAACATAAACTTTTGTATGAAATCATAATGGAAACCATTACCACCGCCATGCATCTACAACAAACAGATAGACTAGAATCATAAATAACATGTACGCAACTGACGTGAATGCATGACCAACATGCTACCTATTGAGTCCAAGGGGTGAACCATGCTTTGATACCACTTGGTAATATCCTCCTCCCACATTTACCTAATTTAACTTGTTTGATGGGGTAAACATGTGACTACATGATAATATGATGTGATTCAAGTCCCCATGTATAGTTAACGAAGTGGAATTGACGAAATACAACCAGTCTGACCTTCTACACATGCTACAAAACCTTTAGGAGACAACCAACCCTTCCACATGACCAACCTTCAAGGTAACTTGACATTTTATTGATCTATATCATTAGGCTCTCCCATGAAAATCCATGCATTTGACCAAGGTCTTCCAGTTTCACCCACAGCAAGGCATGCCAGTGACTGGAATTTTTGCAGCAATTCTGAGCCAGCGACCCTAGATTTTGAGCAACTTTTTAAGGGCTAGGTCACAAACCATTTCCCAGGACTTCATGAAACATTCATAAATGATAAATAACAATGAAGCAAGGCTACTAATGAAATCATCTGTATAAGTACTTTATGTTATCCCTACTATCCATGACAAGAATTTTGTCCAACATGTCACAAATATGCAATCTACAGGTCATAACAACCAATCTTGGCATTGAGGTCTCATACTTATCTAAGAATCATTAAGAAGCATTAATGCCTTCTCATAATACTTGTAATATCATCTATTAGTTCATATGTTCATTTCTCATTCATTTTCTACTTAAAACAAGAAGAGAGCCATACATCGAGTATGTCATGAATATCCTCATATCTAGCATACATTCAACATAAATAACAAAGATATAATAGCCATAAAAACCACATATGAACCAATATATTTATCCATTAAATACAAGAAGAAAAGAGTTCTTATTAACATATGCAAAATGAAACCAGGTCTGGGACTTCTACGTACCACCCAACCATATATTGTGTTGAACCAAATCTCTCTTTCAGGCAATCACTGTCATGCCATATTCCAAGCGTGAATGTGAAATATCATAAAACAACTCAATAAAAACCAAATTGTTGGCATTATGATTCAGGTGTTGTCCTTGATGGCAAACCCATTCAGGTGATAAATCAAGAAGGACGCAGGAAATATTTTCAGCAAGTGCGTCCCCGCAGGTATACCATACAGAACCCGCGTCCAGGGACGCAGGCCAGCCGTTCAGGAGGTGCGTCCGCCCAGTGCACACATTTCAAGGCAGAGAAAAGCACGTGGGGGTTTCTTGTGTGGTATCTAGCCGACGGTTTTGTGTTTCTATGGTGTCGGCTCGTGGTTTTGTTCCATGTTTTGGGGAGAAGCTTGCCTATATAAAGCAAAGGAGTTCATTTGGATTATGTATCATCTTGGTTGAATATCTTTTGGTGAGATCTAGTCCAGATCTATGAAGGCGAATCTTCTAATGGACTGTGATCTCTATGGCGCATGATCAGATCTGTGGATCTGAGTGTTTGGGTTGGTTCTGAAGTCCTCATATCTTTTATATCTGAAGGGACGCAGGTTCAGTGAAGGGAAAGTGCGCCGGGACGCAGTACAGTAAAGGCTCAGGTGCGTCTCTGAGGTAAAGGACGCGGCGCGACTGTGTTATTGGGTGCGTCTCTGAAGCAAAAGACGCGGCGCGATAGTGTTTCTGGGTGCGCCGGTCGCAGAAAAGCATAGAGGAACAGTGCGTCGGCACGCAGAACAGTGGAAGGTAGACTGCGTCCAGTCGCAGGTCACAGAAAGAAAATATGCGTCCCTGTCTTAAGATGATCTGTTGACTGTATATTTCTATTCATAAGGTGTTCTGGGTTATTTCTGTAATTACTGATCTGATATCTGTAGTGGACTGTATCTGTTGTATTCTTGTTGATCATTTGATTCTTCATAAAAATAAGTAGGGGGTTGTAGCTCCCTTCCAGGAGAGACTGGAAAACGAGAGAGAGTTGTAGCTCTCTGCAGGTTGCAGCCTGCGTGCTGGTAAAGGACTGCACCAGTACAAAATCATTGTAAAAAGAATTTCTTGAAAGAAGATAGAGACATATTGCAGCAGGTGGTTTTCTCCCGCATTGGGTTTCCACCTTACATCTTGTGTTCTTTGGTGTGACTGTCTATTTTCTTTATTCATGCTCATTATTTTATGGTACTGATATGCAAGAATAATTCAAAAGATAAAATAAGGAAGATTTGGTAAATTGCTTGATAATACTGATTCACCCCCCCTCTCAGTATTATTTCCAACAATTGGTATCAGAGCAGGTCCTTCAGAAAAGCTTGATCGCTTGAAGGTAGATCGTTCATCATGAGCAACTACGAGAGAGAAGCATCAATCAGGCCACCAGTTTTTGATGGGACAAACTTCAATTATTGGAAGGTAAGAGTTACTGCATATCTTCAATCTCTTGGTACTGAAGTTTGGGACATTGTAGAAACAGGCTATGCTTTTCCTTCAGCTACTCCTACAGATCCAGCTGAGAAAAAGAAGTATGAAACAAATGCAAAAGCAGTCAGTACTCTATTAGGAAGTATATCCCAAACAGAATTCATGAAGGTAATGCACTTCAAATCAGCAAAAGAAATATGGGACAAAATGATCACAAGCTATGAAGGAGATGAACAGGTAAAACAAGCCAAACTTCAAACTCTCAGAATTCAATATGAGACTCTCAAGATGTATAATGATGAAAGTGTGGCTAATTATTTTCTTCGGGTAGATGAGATTGTAAATTGTATGAAAAATTTGGGTGAAGAAGTAAAGGAGTCTCTAGTAGTTCAAAAGATTCTAAGATCATTATCCCCCAAGTTTGAATCCAAAGTATCTGCTATAGAAGAAAAAGAAAATCTCCGTGTTCTTACTATGTCTCAGCTACATGGAATTCTAACTGCTTATGAAATGAGAAAGGGAGGACCATCAGACAGAAGGGAGGCTGCTTTTAAAGCATCAGGCAAAGAAGATTACTATGAAGCAAGCCATGATCCAGAAGAAGAGGAAGAAGAATCAAATTTTGTCAGAAATCTTCAAAGAGGTTCTGGAAGGTTCAGAGGTAAGCTACCTTTCAAATGCTTTGCTTGTGGAAGAGTAGGTCATTATGCTGCAAAATGCTCTTATAAGGATAAAGGAAAGGAACCAGTTAGATGGAACAAGAAACAAAGCGCAAATAAGAAAAGCTACTACACCCATGAAGATAGTGATGGCTTATCAAACAGTGATGAAGATGAACAAGGTAATAAATATAGGTTGTTAATGGCATTTGAAGATGATGATTATGAGGATGTTGTAGATGTGGATAACCTTTATGATGAAATTACTAGACTCAAGAGATGCATAGAAGAAAAGAACATGATTATTGATACTCTACAATTCCAAATTGATGAAAAGGAAAAACATCCTGAAAAATTAGAAGGTGAAATTGTTGGTCTTAGAAAAGAAATTGAGAAAACAAAAACTATTAATCTCAAGTTTGTCAAAGGATCTGAAACTTTGGATGAGATTATCAGTGTGCAGCGGTCTCCACTAAATAAGACAGGTTTGGGCTATAATGGAGAAACTTCTCAAGCATCCACTTCAAAAAGTTATCTTGATGCAGCAAGAAGAAATGAGCAAGAGCACAAGGAAGATCATCAGGTAAAGCAGGGACAAATGTCAAGCAGAAACTATCAGGGGCAATCCAGCTTAAGGGTGAACAAAAGCCACAACCAGCCACAGGTAAAATCTTCTCAATTTGGTTCAAGAATAGATGAAAATAGAAATTACAATCAGTTGGCTGGTAGATCCAATAATCGCAGAAGCTTCTTCAATGGACAATGCTTTTCTTGCCATAACTTTGGTCACAAAGCAGCTCAATGTGTTGCGTATAAAACAATCATGACTAGGGAAGCTCAAAAAAAAAGAAGTATGACAGGGATTACAAAAAGGACCTATAACAACTTTTCAGCTCTTGAAAATGAAGTTGAATGTTCTATTTGCAATAATTTTGGACATAAAGACTTTGAATGCAGAAGCAGGTTTCCGGAAAGAAAGGTACAAGAGCAGAAAAAGGAACAAGCCTCAGGCGCCAAAACATGGAGAATAAAGGAACCTCAAACAGAAAGATGTGGGATAACATTTTATGCAGAAGGACAAGAAAATCTATGGTACATTGACAGTGGATGTTCGAAGCATATGACAGGTGATAAAGAAAAACTTGAGTCTTATTCTAATTTAGAAAAGGGAAAGAAAGTCTCTTTTGGAAATGATACTCCTGCAACTATAAAAGGAAAAGGTATTGCTCCTTTAAAAGAAGATGTTAAGGCTGGAAATGTTTTGTTTGTTGATGGATTGAAGCATAATCTACTAAGTGTCAGCCAGATGTGTGATCAAAGAACCGAGGTTATATTCAGATCAAATGGATGCCTTGTTCGTGATCTTGATACAGGTAAAACAGTTCTCAAAGGAAAGAGAACTCCAAATAATCTATACATATTTGATGAAGGACAACAACAATGCTATCTAAGCAAGAATGAAGAGCACTGGTTATGGCATCGAAGGTTGGGACATCTAAGCTTCTCACAAATAAGGAAAGCTTGCAAATATCAGGCAGTTCGCGATCTTCCAGATATCAAAATTCCTGACAACACCATATGCAGATCATGTCAGTTTGGAAAACAAACCAGAACTAACTTTCCAGAGAAAGAAGGATCAGCCAGCATGCCTCTTGAGCTAGTACATACAGATGTATGTGGACCATTCAGAAAAAGAACACCTAGAGGAGAGGAATACTTGATATTATTTATTGACGATTTCTCCAGGTTTGTTTGGTTAGGTCTTATGAAGCACAAAGATGAAGCATTCGAAAAATTCAAAACCTTCAAAGCCTTGGCTGAAAATGAATCAGGTCACAAAATTAAGTGCCTCAGATCTGACAGAGGTGGGGAATTTACTTCAAATGAATTTTTCGATTTCTGTGATGAACATGGGATAAGGAGAGAATTCTCTACAGCTAGAACGCCTCAGCAAAATGGAGTTGTTGAAAGAATGAACAGAACAATCCAACAAATGGCTCGTGCTATGCTTGATGAATCAGGAACCCCCGCAACCTTCTGGGGTGAGGCTGCACATACTGCGGTTATTATTCTCAACAAGACAAATGTCCGGGTGAACAGCACTCAAACCCCTCATGAGCTCTGGAGTGGTAAAACTCCTTCGGTAAAGCACTTCAAAATATTTGGGAGCAAATGCTATATCAAGAATACTGAGGAGCAGCTTGGCAAACTTGATCCTAGAGCAGATGAAGGCATTCTTCTTGGCTATTCTCCACATAGCAAAGCATACAAATGCTACAATAAAAGACTTGGCAGAATTGTTGACAGCATTGATGTAGTGGTTGATGAAAAGGGATATATTCCTAGGCAAATACATCGTGAAGACATCGAAGAAGATGAGAGCTACCCTCAAAGACAGAATGATGAAGAAGAAGAACCTCAAGAAGAATCTCAAGAAGAACCTCACGAAGAAGCAGAAGAACGGACAAGAATAGAAGAAAAGACTCCATCCAGATATGTTCAGAAGAACCATCCAGAATCTCAGATCATGGGACAAAAAGAAGCAGGTATACAAACTAGAAGAACAGTTGCAGAAGCTTCAAGCTATTTGGCATTACTTTCCTCCACCGAACCACAAAATGTGAAAGAGGCATGCAAAGATGAATGTTGGGTGAAAGCAATGGATGAAGAACTTGAGCAAATCGAAAAGAACAACACTTGGGAGCTGGTTCCTAGACCAAAAGATAAGAATGTTATTGGAACAAAATGGGTCTTCAAAAATAAATTGAATGAAAATGGAGAAGTAATTAGAAACAAAGCCAGACTCGTCTGTAAAGGGTATGCGCAGCAAGAAGGAATAGACTTTGAAGAAACTTTTGCTCCTGTTGCAAGACTTGAGGCCATCCGAATGTTCCTTGCTCTCTCAAGTTTTCAGAACTTCAAAGTATTTCAAATGGATGTGAAATCAGCCTTTTTGAATGGAGACTTGGAAGAAGAAGTGTACATTGAACAGCCAGATGGGTTCATTCTTGGAAATGATCCAAATCTTGTATGCCGATTGAAAAAGGCTCTCTATGGTCTCAAACAAGCTCCAAGGGCTTGGTACTACCGGTTGGACAAATATCTTCATCAACAAGGTTTCTTAAAAGGTTCAGCAGATAGCAATCTGTATATAAAAGTTGAAAATGACAAATTGCTAATACTTGTTGTGTATGTAGATGACATTATTTTTGGCAGCAATGAAGAAGCTATGAGTCAAAGCTTTGCCTCAGTCATGCAGAAAGAATTTGAAATGTCCTTGCTAGGAGAACTGACATATTTCCTTGGTTTGCAAATCCAACAGAAGGAAGGAGGAATCTTTTTATCTCAAACCAAGTATCTCAAGCAGATTTTGAAGAAATATGGCATGGAAGATGCAAAACCAGTATGTACACCCATGGTCACAGGATGTAGTCTCAGTGCAAATGATGAATCTGCAGCAGTACATCAACCAACCTACAGATCTATGATTGGAAGTTTACTATATTTGACAGGTACCCGACCAGACATCATGCATGCAGTTGGAATAGTTGGAAGATTTCAGGCAAATCCGAAGGAGACTCATCTTCAAGCAGTGAAGAGAATTTTCAAATATCTTCAAGGGACTCAAAATTATGGCTTATGGTATCCTAGAGATACAAATCTTACTCTTCATGCCTATACAGATGCAGATTGGGCCGGAAGCGTGGATGACAGGAAAAGCACAAGTGGTGGTGCGTTCTTTATGGGTCCCAGACTGGTCTCTTGGTTCAGCAAGAAACAGAGTTCAATTGCCTTGTCTACAGCTGAAGCAGAATATGTTGCTGCTGCATCTTGTTGCACCCAACTCCTTTGGATGATGCAGAATTTGCAGGATTATCAAATCACTTGTACTCCTCCAATCCCTATCTTATGTGACAACACAAGTGCAATCAGCATCTCAAAGAATCCGGTTATGCATTCAAAAACCAAGCACATACCAATCAAGTACCATTTTCTCCGGGAACAAGTACTTGAACAGAAGGTCAAGTTGGAGTATGTTCCTTCTAAGGAACAAGTTGCTGATATTTTCACCAAACCGTTGCCCAGGGACACTTTTGAATACCTCAGGAAAAAGCTGGGGGTTGTTGATGCATCATCTTACTGTTGATCATCTTCCTTGGTGGTATAGGCTCAGGGAGAGCACATAATGCATTGTTGGCATTATGGAGAAGGAGATCTTGGAAATAGCTGCAATATGTCTCTATCTCCTTCATGATGGATTTCTGGTTACAGATCTGGAGATGCATGAGCATAGGGGGAGCATACCCTTTGCCCTTGATGTCAAAGGGGGAGAATGAAGCTGAAGATTATGTGGTTGCCATCAAGTCCAAAGGGGGAGATTGTTGGCATTATGATTCAGGTGTTGTCCTTGATGGCAAACCCATTCAGGTGATAAATCAAGAAGGACGCAGGAAATATGTTCAGCAAGTGCGTCCCCGCAGGTATACCATACAGAACCCGCGTCCAGGGACGCAGGCCAGCCGTTCAGGAGGTGCGTCCGCCCAGTGCACACATTTCAAGGCAGAGAAAAGCACGTGGGGGTTTCTTGTGTGGTATCTAGCCGACGGTTTTGTGTTTCTATGGTGTCGGCTCGTGGTTTTGTTCCATGTTTTGGGGAGAAGCTTGCCTATATAAAGCAAAGGAGTTCATTTGGATTATGTATCATCTTGGTTGAATATCTTTTGGTGAGATCTAGTCCAGATCTATGAAGGCGAATCTTCTAATGGACTGTGATCTCTATGGCGCATGATCAGATCTGTGGATCTGAGTGTTTGGGTTGGTTCTGAAGTCCTCATATCTTTTATATCTGAAGGGACGCAGGTTCAGTGAAGGGAAAGTGCGCCGGGACGCAGTACAGTAAAGGCTCAGGTGCGTCTCTGAGGCAAAGGATGCGGCGCGACTGTGTTATTGGGTGCGTCTCTGAAGCAAAAGACGCGGCGCGATAGTGTTTCTGGGTGCGCCGGTCGCAGCAAAGCATAGAGGAACAGTGCGTCGGCACGCAGAACAGTGGAAGGTAGACTGCGTCCAGTCGCAGGTCACAGAAATAAAATATGCATCCCTGTCTTAAGATGATCTGTTGACTGTATATTTCTGTTCATAAGGTGTTCTGGGTTATTTCTGTAATTACTGATCTGATATCTGTAGTGGACTGTATCTGTTGTATTCTTGTTGATCATTTGATTCTTCATAAAAATAAGTAGGGGGTTGTAGCTCCCTTCCAGGAGAGACTGGAAAACGAGAGAGAGTTGTAGCTCTCTGCAGGTTGCAGCCTGCGTGCTGGTAAAGGACTGCACCAGTACAAAATCATTGTAAAAAGAATTTCTTGAAAGAAGATAGAGACATATTGCAGCAGGTGGTTTTCTCCCGCATTGGGTTTCCACCTTACATCTTGTGTTCTTTGGTGTGACTGTCTATTTTCTTTATTCATGCTCATTATTTTATGGTACTGATATGCAAGAATAATTCAAAAGATCAAATAAGGAAGATTTGGTAAATTGCTTGATAATACTGATTCACCCCCCCTCTCAGTATTATTTCCAACACAAATGAGGGCTTCTAGAGGCCAAATAACCTCAACCCTAAACTAATGATTCCACCTCATAGTCATACATCACTAACCATCACCAAATCGGTCTCTTCCCATGTTTTCCAGAGCTCCAGAGAATTTGTTCGAACCAGGGATTACAAGACTACTACCTCAACCCACAATTATTGCCATTCTTCCAAAGTGTCTTTCCAACCAGGTCTTCTAGGACTAGTTACACAACCCACAAAGTGCTTCTAGAGTACTTTTCCAATAAAGGATTTTAGTACTAGTAACTCAAGCCAAGTTATTACAAGGCTTCCAGAGTGATTTTCCAACCAAGGCTTCCAGGAAGTATTAACTCAACCCACAGCCGAAGGGACATGAGCACCAACTAGGAAAAAAAAAATAAAAAATAAAAAACTAACAACACCACATGTTACAGGTCTATTTGGGCACATCACTCCTGACATATAGATCAGTACTTTTAGGGCTCATCAAACCCTAATTCAATTGTTACATGCCCTAGAGAAGTCAACTCATTGAATGCCTCCTTCTATGTAGGCTTCTTGTCCTGAAGTCTTCGTGAAAAAACTCCTTGGGACACCAGCGCAGCCCAAGCCTTGAGACAGTACATTGCAGAGTAGGCAGGCCCACTGTGGGCTGCACTATAGTGCACTTAGGCCCTCTTTAGCATGTGTTGGGCGAGATTGAGCAAAATTTGCATAGGGTTCTAGGAATATTCCTCCATTCTAGATTATTCTAGAAGGTTCCCATCTCTTATCTACTCCTATGAGCTGGAAATTGGATAGACAAAGGATCCATTAACCTCCTATCCTCTCATCCTTTGCTCCATGGAAACTAACTCAAAATTTGGAAGGCCATTCAATACCCTCATTTATGACAAAACCACCTCCATTTCCTATAAATTGAGCACTCATCATAGTGATCAAGGGGCTAGAATCTAAATTTTGTAAAGAAATTATGTTTGTTTAGGGATTGATTTTACGTTAAGCAATGTTATGTCGCTGGAGTGTTATGCTTTCGATGTGGTGAGGGTTGGAATGAAGCTGGGGGAGTGGCATATAATCGAACTTTATTGGGTGATACTCTTCCATCTACATTAATAAAGAGATTATTCCTTTTCTCATATGATTGTTCATTTCTATGATTATTATGTGTTTCAATGTCATCGATTCCATTGTTTTATATTTGATCGTTCATGTATGCTTTGATTCTTTCTTGTTTCTGTTTCTCTTCACGCGGGTACCTTTTGAGAGGATTTATTTCAATTGGGAGCAATAGGAGAAATTCAAAAGAGATTTAGGAAGCAAAATGAAACAAGTAAGTTCCTCCATCTCTTCTATATTCTATAAGAAAATGTTAAACTACTTTCCTTCTGTTGTTCTAGGTGTAGTCACCCACCTAGGGAAAATGTGTTTACCTGTAGATGCAAATCCCATGTAACAAATTGGTGACCATACTGGGGAATGGATGTCATTCTTGGTGTCTTAGCCTCATTATATTACACCCTAGTAGACTTTTCTTAGCTTTATTGATCTTATTTCAGTCTTCTTGAAGTGTTTTTAGTCAAAAATTGTTCCTGAATGTCTCTTGAATTGACTCTTTGGCACCAACGTAGTGTTTTTCTTAACACATTGCACTGTAGAGAAACCCCCGCCTTAGAGACAATGCATTGCAATGCATTGTCTCCCTCTTTGGCCTGCGTTGATTCCTCTTAGGCTAAAAAAATCCACCCTTGGTCTGATTTTTCCAATGTTGCTTCTCTTGTTGTTTGCTAAAAGATCAATGATGCTTGTGGTTCTAAAATCAACTTGTATTTCTCCTCCTAGCCCTACTTTGGCCTTGATTGTTTAGTGTTTCTTAAATGATTTCTTTATCATTACCAATTCATTGTCAAATTTAGCTTATAGTCGATTAATCTTTAGTCAAAAGAAAGTGTCGTAAAGTCTTCATTTCCTTCGAAAATGAATTTTCGTAATGTATTTGTTTCTTGAAAAAATATTGATTTATTGTATGCGCATTAGTTTCCTTTTTTTCATCTCAACATTGAGGGAATTGAAAATAAAAACTTGCATTATGTAATTAGAGGTTTGTGTGTGCTTGTAGGAATAGTATAGTGAAAGTCGCATTAGATGTGCTCTATGATATTTGATTAAAGATTATGATTGCTCTATCCATTGTAGTTAAGGTTTTCATTGTTCAAATCAAATGAAAATAATGTTTCTCATCATAGTTGCATTCTAGGAATTTCAAAGACATCACGCAGTGAACTTGAAAGCCAAACTCTTAAACAATATGAACTTAAAATTTATCTCAATTAACCTAATGGAGCATTGTCACTTAATGAATAACATTTAGAGGTTCTAGGCTAGAGACGTGTTCCATCATCGTAAAACATAGCAGCTTTCATTAATTGTTTGTGATACATTCTGAGTGTGATACATCATTCCATGTACGTAACTATATCATAGCTCATCCAGGTACCTTCAGGTATATAGGGCGGTGTTATAGTACAAAAAGTATAAAGGAATGCTCTCACTATGTGGTTTCTCATTAGACATCACTAACACGGATTGGGCCTCCAAGTACTTTCCGGTATATATGGGAGGACTACACTAGGTTGCTATCCATCCTTAGGTAATTGAGTTGGCCACCTTGTATACTGTGATGCATCGAAAACAACATTCGGGGAGATTTCCTGCACGTATGTTAAGTCCTTGGTTTACTAAGGCATTATATTGCAGTTCACAGTTACTTGGTAATCCTTTTGCGTAGATTATCCCTCTTTTGTTTTGTTATTTTGATTAAAATAAATTTAATTGACCGTGGAGAACATTCTCGACGTCACTCCTTAGTTGATCTTAGGTTGAGAAATATGGAAACAATTATGGAGTCCATTGATCAAGGAGTTCTTTTTTATGGGAATCCTAGTCCTTTTTCTCCTATTGAAAAGATTAGTGCTCCTTATATGGCTACATTGTCACTTTCGGGACTTACCATCGGCTTGCCAGTGTGGTTGTTCTCAACGTCCTTGGCCCCAAGATTGAGTATTCCTACAATTGGACAAAATCAACCTCCAATTGATACCAAAGTTGACCCTTTACCTTCTTCACTGATTGTTTCTTCCTCCCTTTCTTCCTCTTCACCTCGTGAAAGTATTGACACTAGTAACCAGGTGAATAAGAAGAAGAAGAAAATGTAGCAGGTGGGAAACCAAGAGACCATTGCTTCGAATGCAACTTCTGATGAGAAGCCATCTGATAAGCCTCACAAATTTCTATATCCTTGCAAACTTTGTATGGGAGACCATGTTCTTCGAAATTGTTCTAGTATTCCTCAGATCTTAGAAGAATGGTCTCCTCATTCACATAATCCTATGTCATCAACATCTGGAGATCATGCTAGTGACACACCATCAACTAGTAGTAGTAAAGTTAATGGAAGTAAGGGTAAATTTAAGTTTCCCTATAGGTTATGCGGAATGAATCACCCCATTCACCTTTGTACCTATCTGGATGAAGCCCAAAAAGTGTTGGATAATCGTCCTGCTTCTCTGCAGTGACTTCCATCTGGTTACAAGAGACTCTCCCTTAATCCTTCACTAGCTGATGAAGTGACAAACCCAAATCAACTGTCGGTCAAACCCACTCTCTCTAAATGTGAATCCCATGAGTCTATACCTGACCAATCATAGGTCAATGAAATAGTTGACCCGATTTCACCTTTAGTTAATTGTACCTTTCCCGTAGAGAGTTAGTATGATACCATTCAAGTTATTTTTGTTTCTTAAGATTCCAATGATCTTGGAGGCAACCCTCCTGTTCCATTAAGACAGGAGGAAAATCCTCTTTTTCTCGTAACTCAAGGGGGTAATTCTCTTGTTCTTATGGTACCCCCTCCAAGTAGTTTGGTCACTTTCTTCGATTGGAATTGATTGCCAAGATGTCATATTCCTTCTTATGTGCCTTTCCAGATCATAGTACAGGTTTATAATATGATTGTATCTAGAACTATTATATATGAAGGTTCATCTATGAGTATCATTTCCTCCACTGCTTGGTAGGCGCTCGATTCACCACCACTTGTGCCTGTTACCCAGAATCTGTTGGCTATTAACAAAGGAACCAATCAACCACTTGGGATCCTTCATCAGTTGCCTATTACTTTGGGAGGAAAAATTGTTTATCTCAATGTGATGACAGTCCCAAGCCTGTTAGATTACAATTTATTCTTGGGCGCATCTATTTTTATGACATGGGAGCTATTATTTCAACACTCTTTCGAGTGATGTGTTTCCCGCATGAAGGCATAATTGTCGCCATTGACCAGCTTTCATTTCCCAGTGTAAATATGGCTTCCAGTCAACCATATTCCCTAAGTGGTCCTTTTGTCTCAATGGTATCTTCCCTGCCATGGGTCAATTATGTGGCAACTTGTTCCATGCCTACACCAATTGACGATCAATTTCATGATGTTGTGCATTATGTATTGGGGGCATTAGAACTAGATCTCTCTAATGGATTCTTTGCTACGTATCCCTTCCAGAGCATTCTTCTCCCATCTAGTGAGAACCTCTTAGAAGTCATGACCTCTTATGGGTCGTCATCAAGGAATATGAGGATAGTTCCTATTCTTGTGTCAACCTTGTTAAACAATGAAATAAAGGGTATAAGCATAGTTCCTTATCTTGCGTCAAGCTCATTAAACAATGAAACAAGGAATATGAGGATACTTTTTTTTACTGTGTCAAACTCATTAAAAAAATGAAAAGGTCCCTTGGAGTAGAGTTCCTTGTCTTGTGTCAAGCTCTATAATTAATGAAACAAAGAATCTAAGTAGAGTTCATTGTCTTGTGTCAAGATCGTTAAAAAATGAAACAAGGTCCTCTGGAGGAAAGTTCCAATTTGAGTCTTTGAATAGATCTCGTAGAATCCCAATCGAGTCTTTCACTTGATCTTGTAAATGAGCCTTCATTCCGTCCACCTGATAGCCATGAGTAGTCTACTTAGTTGAGTGCAATGAGTCTTGGGGGCATGCACCTAGAATCGAGTCATCATGCTGGGGGCATGTAAACCAATCTCAAGCATAATTTTTTTTGTTTCAAGCTTGTGTAAAAATGAAACTGAATCCAAGCATATTTTTTCATTTCAAGCTTGTGTAAACATGAAACTGAATCCTAGCATAGTTCCCTATGGTTCAAGCTTGTGAAAAAATGAACCCATCTACATTTTAACTATTGTGATTTCCATTCTATCAACCTGTTCCGTCAAATGAGACTTGGCTTTTCTCCTTCCATAGTCACTATCTACTTGGCTGATCATACGGTCTCACTTGGTTGTTTTACCCTTTTTGAGGAACAGTTGCAATGAGTGGTCTTGTTATCCAGCCTCTTCACATAAATGAACATGTTTTGAGAAGTTCCAACATCATCGGAACCAGCTGCTATAGTAGACACCACTCATTCCTCTAAGACAATTCACATTTAAGCTCTTTTTCGACTCTTTAAACATGAAAAGATTGTCAAGTGCTTGTCCTTTTCAGCTCGTAAACGGATTGGAAATTACATCTACTTAGTATAAGTTTAACCCTTTTTCAGACTGAGATAGATTACTTACGAAAAAGAAATACGTTGATCAAACATGGTGAATAGGTTCTCTCTTGTATTATTTTACGCTTTTTCAGACTTGAGTGACAAATTTATGAAAAAGAACTTGTATATTTTTCTTTTTGTCCCTTTTCAAACTCTCTAAACATGAAAATGACCGAGTACTCATTGTCGTTAAACTTGTTAAAACATCAACATAGCGAAAAGCTTGTCCATCATGACAACACCGAGTTTGACCTTCGTTAGGCTCGTTAAAACATCACATAGCAATGGATTCACCTTAAAGGTGGAATTATACTACAAGCGTATGTTATATTCCTCAAGCTTGTTAAAAAATAAAGAGGTAGTGGTCAACAATGACTAGGGAAAATGGAAAAAGGGATAAATCACTTTATGGTAGCAAGTCGCTCTTGAACATAACATTTTCACTTCATCTTTGTGACTATTTGCGTTAGGTTATCTGCTTGATGGTTATCATACCTATGGTCTATCACACCATCCATCGTTTTGGTTTTGGGTCAATGCTACCAATTCATTTAGTGTCGCTGACCTGTTCAAGAGAAGTCACTTAGTAAAATGCATCCTTTCCAAGACTCATAAACCTTCATTTCCATGACCACCATTCCTTAACCTTGTGTCGTCAATTACATTCCGTCTTGAAAATCATTACACTCGTTTCATATCATTGATGGGGAATACATCAAGATCCTCCTATGACGAGTCGGTTCTTGTTGACATCAGCACATTATCCAAGAAGTTTACTTAGAAACACCCTTTCAGTACCTTGGGGCTTACATACATCAATGGCAAGTTTGTAGCTTCTGGCGACAAGTTTACATCACTCGCCTTTGACTGAAAGACTTTGTATGGTTTTCGAGATAAAAACATCTATTCACATCATGTAGAATGTACTACAATACCTTGAGAATCATTATCATTATCGGTGATCTCTCTTGCGTCTGTTAATGGCTTACATCATTGGCTAGTAATCAAACAATGTCTTCCCATGTTTGCCTTTAGATCACATATTCACATGGTTATACTCGTACTTGAGCGAATGATTGAACAAGATAGAAGACCCCAGATCTAGTTTAATCCATCTGGGTTGTGATTTGAGTAGAGTACTAAATCATTTGTACAATGCCTTTACACTGATGGTCATCCTATCATGGGTCTATATCTGTAGACGAATATATATCTACATGTAATGAAAAGTTTATATCTTGAGTATGGGTATGCCTTCCCTCAACAATTCATGAAAAATCCAAAATATCATGATGTTATGTATTTTAATCGATGTAGGTCACTATCCACTTCAATTCCTCTCCATCACATCGTAAAGCATATCACTCGACATTATTATTTTCGAATTCATGCTTTAGGGGGCAACTGTTACATGTCTATTTGGGCACATCACTCACAACATTCAGATTAGTATGTTTAGGGCTCATCAAACCCTAATTCAGTTGTTACATGGCCTAGAGAAGTCAACTCATTGAATGCCTCCTTCTATGCAAGATCCTTGTCATGAATCCTTCCTTAAAATCCTGCGTGGGACACCAAAGCAACCCAAGCCTTGAGACAGTGCACTGCAGAGCAAGCAAGGCCACTGTGGCCTACATTGCAGTGTACTTAGGCTATCTTTAGCCTGTGCTGGGCGAGATTGAGCAAAATCTGCATAGTGTTCTAGGAATATTCCTCCATTCTAGATGATTCTAGAAGGTTCCCATCTCTTATCTACTCCTATAAGCTTGAAATTGGATAGGTTGAGCATCCATTAACCTCCTATCCTCTTATCCATTCTCCATGGGAACTAACTACAAGTTTGGAAGGCCATTCAATACCCTCATTTATGAAAAAACCACCTCCATTTCCTATAAATTGAGCACTCATCATAGTGATCAAGGGGCTAGAATCTGAAGTTTGTATGGAAATTTTGTATAAGAAATGTTATGCTGCTGGAGTGTTGTGCTTTTGATGTGGCGAGGTTGGACAAAAGTTGAAGGAGTGTCATAGAATCGAACTATATTGGGTGATACTCTTCCTTGTACATTAATAAAGAGCTTATTCCTTTTATCATATGATTGTTCATATCTATGATGATTATTTATTTCAATGTTTTCGATTCCATTGTTTTATAGTTGATAGTTCATGTATACTTTGAACATTTCTTGTTTTTGTTTCTATTGATGCAAGTAACTTCTAAGTAGATTTAGTTCAAGTGGGGGTGATGGGAGAGATTCAAAAGAGATTTAGGAAGCGAAAGGAAATGAGTATGTTCCCTCATCTCTTCTATCTTCTATAAGAAAAGTATAAAATACTTTCTTTTTGTTGTTCTAGGTGTAGTCACCCACCTATGGAAAATGTGTTTATCCATAGATGCAAATTCCATGTAACACTATGGTTATCAAAGAAATGGAAATGCTAAGAAAATGCACTAGTAATCCAGGCAATCCTCCATGCCAATGACAGAATAAGACAAAGAAACAACATGAATGTGCCATGCATGCCAAAACTAGCAAGGAAATCATACATGCAACTCGGTAACTGCAGGGAAACCCATTGTAGCTATTGATCTCCATGTCCTCTTGTGCTTTCTTGCCTTTTCTTTGGCTTCTTGTTCCAAATATCAAGTATTCCACACTCCTCCAAGAGTTCTCGATGAAAACTCTAAGAGGCCAAGAGTTTGAGAGAGAGAATAGAGATAGCTCCAAAACTTGACGTAAAGTACCAAATGATCCTCATAATCCTTTTTATCATTGAGGCCCCTATATTCATCAATTTTCCATTATCTTCCTTGATTTTCCTCCTTACATGCAACTTGTGACCTTTCACCTTCCTTTTCTATTTTTTTATTATTTTCATAAATAAAATTCTAATTAATGCCACTTTTCATTTCCAAATCCTTTGCCATTTCCTTTTCCAATTTCCATAGCCATTAATCAATCACAAGTGATCCTCGTCACTATGTTTTTTCCCGAAAATTTAGCTTGGAATATGTTTCCCATGACCTTGGTATTATTTTGCATTTATTAACTTTATTACATGGATTTCTTATGAGGGATGTTATAGAGAATTTTCTTATAACTATGTTGCACATAGGGAAGGCTCTCATGCAAAGTTCATAGATTATTGGAGTTGTACATGTAGAGGATGTGCACTGTAATCCTTTTCATGACCTCTATCTAGCCATTAGTCTAGGGATGGAATGCATTTGACTTGGTAAGCAAGGTGTCCAATAAGTTACATAACCTTAGGAACCTGCTATCATGATCTGATATAATGGTTTGTGGGATCCCAAAATGTACCCACACTAATTCAAATAAGTGTATATAAATGTCCTCTATTATGATACTCTTCTTATAGGCTGCCAATATAGGCATTATATAAAATTTGTCTAAGACCACCAATAAACAGTCATTACCATACTTTGTAGAAGGGGAGCTTGATAGATAGTCCATGGAGATGGAATACCATGGCTAGATGGGAGTAGGAAGAAGAGTGTACATGCCTCGCTTCTTAATGGTTGGTTTGGCAATGACATAGAAAGTGGACTATCTAATATATTTGTCAACATCTTGTTGGATTTTTAACCAATAAAAATGTGTTTGTAGTACAATCACAATTTTCTCCATACCAAAGTGTCATGCATCTTGACTGTAGTGTGCCTCCAAAATTAGCTTGGAACACGCAATTGAAGGAACAAAAAGGTGGCTCAGGTAGCATAAGAACATGTCTACGAGGAGGAAATATGGGTATTGCTTGCCATCCACTAACAAATGGTATGTCACAACAAAATTTGGATCATTTTTATGTAATTACAACCATTGATAAGTCTCACTCTCACAAGAGTTGAGAATAGTAGTCAGTGTTACAACTATGGGTCAACTGACACAGTACGCAACATGATTAGTGTTTCCCTTTTCCTATTTAATTTTTAAGTGAAATTGTTTAAAAAATGTAGACCACTTATGATGGTGATCATTGTACAATTTCCCTTTTATCTACTTAAGAGGTCATTGATCTATGTGGATGATCATTGCATTCCATAGAATGTAATGTTTCCATTGCTGCAAAGCCTAAATTATAGAAAACATATCCTTATCTTAAGTAAGGTACTTCTGAATTGTATCAGAAACTGTCTCACTATGCTATTCCATTAGATACCCTTTTTGGGTGAGAGCTAAACCAAGAGCATATTCAGAGGCATGTGCTTCAATTTCAAATGGCTATTGCAGGTATGAAAATTTATTTTTTATGTTCTCATTATTGTTTATTTTCTTCTTTTAAGTATTCGTTTGCAAGCAATTTATGTATGGGGTTAAAACCTAGAGGTCGAACATCACTAACCATCACCATATTTATCTCTACCAAAGATATCAAGGACTCAAGAATATTTTTTTCAACAATGGCTTTGAGGAATAGTAACTCAACCCACAACTGTTGTCGGGCTTCTAGATCATTTTTCCAACCATGGCTCCCAAGCCTAGTAACTAAACCCACCAAGGGATTCTAAATTGTTTGTCCAAACAATTCTTCTAGGACTAGTAACTCAACCCAAGTTGTTATTGGGCTTCAAGATAATTTTTCCAACCAAGGCTTCTAGGAACTAATAATTCAACTCACAACCAAAGGGACATGAGCACCAACCAGAAAACAAATAGAAAACCCATAAAACCACGACTATCTAGGAAATGGAAAGGCTAAGAGAATCCACTATCAATCCAAGAAATCCTCCATGTTAATGATAGATCATGACCAAGAAACCACATGTATGCACTATCCATGCCAAAACTAGCAAGGAAATCATATATCAAACTCGGTACATGCAAGCGAAACCGGTTATAGTTGCTGATCCTGATTTCCTCTTGTGCTTTCCTTATTTTCCTTTTCCTTATTGCTCTAAATCCCAAGTATGCCACACTCCTCCAAGAGTGCTCAAAGAAAACTCTAATTTTCCAAGAGCATGAGAGAGAGAGAATAGAGAGATTTCCAAAACTAAACTGACAAAAGGTAGCAATGGATCCTCATAAGAATTTTTATCATTGAGGCCTCTATTTTCTTAAATTTTCCATTATTTTCTTTCATTTTCCTCCTCACAAGAAACCTATGACCTCTCACCTTCCTTTTCTCTTATTTTCATTATTTTCTTAAATAAAATGCTAATTAATGACACTTTTCCTTTCCAAATCCTCTTCCATTTCCTTCGCCAATTTCCATAGCCATAAAGTAATCACATGTGATCCTCGTCACTATGTTTTCTCCTAACATTCAGCTTCGAAGAAGTGTCCCATGAACTTGGTTATTATTTTTCCTTTATTAACTTTATTACATTGATTTTTTACCAGGGTTGTTACAGAACCCTCCCCCTAGGGGAGAGTCATCCTTGATGTTCAATGACACCTACAACTAGCAACACTGTTGAAAACAAAAACATACTACCCATGGATCTTATAACTTAGCTCAATGTAGCATTTACAATGATCAACTTGCTAAAGGCAAACCAACATGAGAACATAGAGACATGACACCCATACTACTTATTGGATATTTATAACATCTATCACGGCAGTATTTTAACCATTTACATATATACACATATATCAAAACATCACACCAAAACAAATGCCCAAAACATTCAGTCAACCATTGAATATAGAAGGATACATAGCCCACATCTGATCAGCCATCTCCCATGTAACTTCATCGGGCCCAAAGTGCTTCCACACTAATTTAACCTGCTTGATTGCTCTGTTTTATGGGTTGTGTTATATTCTTTCCACCACTAGTTGTTGTATTTTAAATGGGGGGTTAGAGTGGGGGCAGAGGCCCCCCTTCGTTGTGTGGATGCACAATGGGGGAGTCACTGGGGCAGAAGCCCCCCTCTAAGGTGTGCGAGGCAACGCCCAGGGAAAAATGTTTTTGGACCCTATCTTAGGTGGGTAGACCTCACCTATCATTTTGTGCATGGATTTTTCACATGGATTTGGGCGCAATGGTTTTCGATCCATGGTATTTTATAGATCTGGTCAAGGGAACTACACTTATGTTCTAATCCAGGGTTAATGGATTGGGATTTATGGATGCTTCGGCATGTTTATATATGTATTGTAACATTAAAAGGAATATATTGAAAAATCAATATGGTAGTCCTGATTTTGGGATCCAGGGAAAAATATTTGTGTATAATTGTTTTATGAGTTATGCTCTCACCATTTTTTATTTTCGATTTTTTTTTTCAAAATTCGTATGGAGGTAATTTTGGTACAGGGTTAAAACCTACATTTAGTATCAGAGCTTTTTTGGCTTCAAGGGGCGCCTTTGTTGCTGAGGGGTTTATCTCGGGACTGTGGTAGACCCTTTTCAGTGGGAGATCTATGGGATTGATTCTAGTGGTGGAAGAAGATGGTGAGAAGTGGAAAGATAGGGATAGATATATTTAATGGTCAGAATTTTGAGTTGTGGAAACTCAAGATGGATGATTTGTTGGTGGATAAAGTTCAGTGGACTATGGTAGATCCAAGTACTAAACCATCGGGAGTGTCTGATGAAGAATGGAAGAAGTTGGACCGGAAGGGAAAAAGCACAAGACAATTGTGTGTCTCACATTCAGTATTGCTAATTGTATCCGGGGAAGCTATGGTGAAGGATTTTGGGGACAAGTTACTGACTTTGTACCAATCTACGTCTCTGGTAGATAAATTGTTCCTATGGAAAAAGCTATATAACCTGAAGATGAAAGATGGAGACTTGGTGATAGAGCATCTAAATGCATTTAATAATGTGGTAAGCCAATTATTATCTATTGATATTAAAATTTCAGATGAAGATAAGTGTATCAGTTTGTTGTGTTCTCTACTAGATTCGTGAGATAGTCTGGTTATTGCAATAGGTAGCAATGAAACTGCCTTGCAGTTTGAAGAAATAGTCTCAGCCTTGCTAACGGAGGAGATGAGATGGAAAAATATGGAGATCCAGAATGGTGATTCCTTGTTTGTACGAAGTCAATCCCGAAACAGTAGCAAAAATAAGTCCTAGTGTGGGAGATCTAAATCTAGAGGAAGATCTAAATCTCGAGCAAAACGTGTAAAGATGTGTTGGAAATGCGAAAAGGAAGGGAACTACAAAAGAGACTGTATATCTAAAGCTCTTGAGAAAGGAAAGGGATCTGATGATTCTCCTTCTGCTGAGGTGAAAACAACCTGAGATGAAGGTGGGGATGTGTACCTGGCTTCTTCAAGTACACATGTAGATGATGAGGCATGGTTGATTGACTCAGGTGCATCCTTTCACTTCACTCCCCATAGAGAGTGGTTTTGTTAGTATGATAAATATGATGGTGGTCATGTCTTCTTCAGGGATGAAAAGAATGTTATAATCATTGGTAGTGGAAAATTCAAGTTGAAGTTGCAAGGCAAAAGGATTAGAACACTTATGGGTGTTTTGCATATTCATGCATTAGCTAGAAATCTGATTTCTATAAATAAGCAAGATGATGCAGGTGCAGAAACATTGCTCAAGAAAGATACTTGCAAGATGGTTTGGGGAGCACTGGTATTGATGTAGGGAGTTTGGATTATAACTTTGTACAAGGTGCAAGGTAGCACTGTTATTGATGAGTGCAACAATTCTGTGGTTCTTGAAAGTGGAGCTGAAAATCTAGTGGTCTTTGGAGAAAATACCATGCTATGGCATCAAAGGGTTGGACATATTGGAGAGAAGGGCCTTTGAATACTTCATGGTAAGGATATGGTACAAGGCATGACTAATAGCTCTTTGGATTTTTATTTTTGTGAAAATTGTGTATATGGGAAGCAGAATCGGGTGACTTTCCCCTCTGGTGGTAAGAGGGAGAACCATATATTATTGTTTATGCATAGTAATGTGTTTGGACCTGTGAAGGTTCCATCATTGGATAATTTTGTGTACTATGTATCATTTATAGATGACTTATCAAGGAATACATGGATATATTTCCTTAAGAAGAAATCAAAAGTCGTTGAGAGGTTTAAAGAATTTAGGGCTCTGGTGGAAAACCAGACATAAAAGAAGATAAAGGTGTTGAGGACAGATAACAATGGAGAGTTTTACAAGAAGGAATTTGAATAATTTTGTAAGAAATGTGGTATATCATGGTAGAAAACTACTCCATACACACCTTAGAAAAATGGAGTTGCAGAAAGAATGAACAAGATGTTGATGGAAATGCAAGAAGCATGCTTAGTGGTGCCAAGTTAGGGTAGGAATTCTGGGCACAGGCGGTGGAGATTACAAGTTACCTAGTCAACAGAACACCTTCATCAGTGTTGGACGATAAGATTCCACAAGAGTTATGGACTGGTAACAAACCTTCTCTTTCACATATAAGGGTATTTGGATGTGATGCATATGTATATGTTCCAAATGAGAAAATAACAAAGTTGGATAGTAGATCTGAAAAGTGCATCTTTATTTGGTATAAGGATGGCTTAAAAGGTTATAAGCTTTGGAACCCATTAATAATGAAGGTTGTGTACAACTGAGATGTTGTGGTTAGAGAGGTGAAAGATGTTATTAAACATGATGTCCTACCAAAGGAACCTAATAAGATAGAGTTTGAGCTAAAGGAGGAAGAAGCATACTCTACAACAAAAGAGCAATTAGAATATGAAGAGCTAGAAACTATGGTTGTGAGAATATCAGTTCGAGAAAGAAGGCAACAATAAAGTTATAGTCCATCTACTTTCTATATAATTTTTTCTTGATCTATTACTGATGATGATCCTAGAACTGTGAAGGAAGCAGTAGATTGAGAGGATGGAAAACTCTAGAAGGAGGCCATGGTTGATGAAATGGCATCTTTGCACAAAAATGAGGCTTGGGATCTGGTGGAGTTGTTGGCTATAAGGAAACCCATTAGCAGCAAATAGGTTTTCAAGAAGAAGACGAATGCAAAAAGAAAGGTGGAGAAATACAAAGCTCGGTTGATAGAAAACGGTTATTCCCAGGTGTTGAGAACTGATTTTGTTGATATTTTTTCTCCTGTTTCCAAGGTAGCTTCTATTAGATTAAGTTTATCTTTTTTTGTTGCTTTTGATTTTGAGGTAGAACAAATGGATTTGAAGACAACATTTATTCATGGCGATCTTGAAGAAGAGATCTACATGAAGAAACCTGAAGGCTTTGCGGTGAAGGGTAAGAAAGAATTGGTATGCAAGTTTAAAAAGTCTTTGTATGGGTTAAAACAGTGACCAAGGATGTGGTATCATAAATTTGATACATTTATATGGGGACCTAGCTTCACCAGAAACAAAATAGATCATTGTGTATATTTTAAATTGATTTGTGACCATGTTATTTATCTGGTCTTGTATGTGGATGATATGTTGCTGGTTGGACATGACAAAGAAATTATCCAAGATTTGAAGATCCAATTGTCCTCCAAATTCGACATGAAATATCTTGGTGCTGAAAACTATATTCTGGGCATGGAAATTAAAAGAGATTGGGCAAAGAGGAAGCTCTGGTTAAACCAGAGGAAGTATGTCGAGACAATACTGCAGAGGCTTAACATGTAGGATAGTAAACCGATGAAGGTTCCTATTCCTGTAGGTGTACAATTATTTTCTGAATAGTGCGCCAAGACACAAGAAGAGGAAGAGGAAATGTACCGTGTTCCATATGCAAGTGTAGTTGGTAACCTAATGTATGCGTTGGTTTATACTAGACCAAACATTGCACATGTAGTAGGAGTATTGAGCAGGTTTATGTCAAAACTAGGGAAGAAGCATTGGACAATAGTGAAGTGGGTTTTCAGGTATTTGCATGGAACTAATGATTATGGCTTGTGCTAACAAGGAAGTCCAGGATTGGACATATTTTTGGACATTCATGGCTTTGTTGATGCAGATTGGGCTGGAGATTTGGATCAGAGAAGATGTACACGTGGCTATGTATTTAACCTATTTTGAGGTGCATTCAGTTGGATGAGTAAGAGGCAATCTATAGTGGCACTGTCAACTACAGAGGCAGAATTCATGGAAACCACTCATGGAAGCAAGGAAGCAGTTTGGTTGTAGAGATTGTGTTCAAGTATGGGGTTAGTACAACGAGCTATAATGATAGACTGTGATATGCAAAGTGCAATTTTCTTGGCAAAGAACCTTGCTTATATTTGAAGACAAAGCAAATTGATTTTCAATATCACTTTCTGAGGGATATGATAGAAGACAAAAAGCTGTTGCTGGTAAAGGTGGACACTTTGAAGAATACTACAGATGCATTGAAAAAAATTGTGAGCCTTGAGAAGTTCTATTGTTGTAGAGAAACAATGGGCATTGCAAGGATGGACCAATACCTAAGCTCTCCTATGGCCCCCCATTGAAAGAAAACAACAAGTGGGAGAATGTTGGGTTGTGTTATATTCACTAGGGGTCCAGGGCAACACCGCAGGAAAAATGTTTTTGGACCCTATATTACGTGGACGGACCTACCTATGGTTTTGTGCATGGTTTTCGCACACAGTTTTGGGCGCGATGGTTTTCGGTCCATGGTATTTTGTAGATCTAGTCAAGGGAACTATGGTTATGTTCTAATCCAGGATAATGGATTGGGGTTTATGGATGCTTCAACATGTATATATATTTATTGTAACATTGAAAGAAATAAAATGAAAAATCAATCTAGTAGTCCCGGTTTTGGGATCTAGGGGAAATATTTGTGTATATTTGTTTTATGTGTTATGCTCTCACCATTGTTCATTTTCTGTTCTTTTTAGAATTCATATGCAGGTAATTTTTGTATGTGGTTAAAACCCACATGGTTATCGAGCATGAGCATCTTTCTTTGCAAAATTCACTAAGGTTCTGGTTGTAATTCACCTTCTCGCTCCACCTACAATAAGAACTAGTCAATTAGATGATGAGGATATCTAGCATACTTCTTAATAAATGACACATGGAAAATATCATGGAATTTCATTATCATAGGTAGTGCAATTAGATAGGCTACTGGTCCAATCCTCTCAAGAATCTTGAAATGTCCACAAAAATGAGGTGTCAAATTGGCACATGATCCAATCCTCAAGTAACTATTCTTGGGCTTGATGTGCAAGTACACATGTTCCCAAACCTGAAAATTCTTAAGAAACATGTTTCAATATGAATAACTTTTCTTCTTGTCTTCTATTTCCTTTAGATTCTTCTTGATTACATGGATTTCATGTTCTACCTATGCAAACATATCTGGTCCTATCAACACTTTGTTCACTAGATCACTCTAGCCGATGGGAGTATTACAACTCCACCCATATAGTGCCTCTAACAAAATCATCCTCAGTGAATCCTTATAACCATTATTATAAGTGAACTCAAGCAACTTATGGTACTCCTCTGATATCCTCTGTTGATGAATCAGATACATCTTCAACATGTCCTCCAATATCCTGTGGTACCTCTTTGTTTGTCCATTTATCTAAGAATGATAAGTCTTGTTGAAGACCAACTCTATACCCAAACCTACAAATGTGTCCTTCAAAAACTTGGAAGTGAACTTAGCATCCCTGTGTGGCAAAATCTTCCTAGGTACACCATGCAACCTCACTAAATCTCTTATTAATATTTATGCTGCATCATTCACTGGAATAAAGTGCGATACCTTTGTCAACCTATCCACAACAATCATGACCCAATAATGTTGTCTATATGTCCTCATCAAAATTGTAATGAAATACATGGAAATGACCTCCCATTTCCACTTTGGAATGAGAATCAACTGTAGTAGACTGCCTGGATGCTTACACTTTTCCTTTACCTATTGAAAATCTAAGCACCTAGCCACAAACTCTTCTACTTCTTTCTTCAATTTTGGACAATAGTATAACTTCTTCACTTCTGTCAATGTCTCTTGATATCCTAAGTTTGTCATGAAACTCCCTCAAGATAATATTCTTAAGCTCATTGTTGTCCAACACATATATCATCTCCCTACATTTAACCAAGCCATCTATTGTGAGATGATAGTCAACATCCTCATCACCTGTACCCTGCTGTAACCTATTCATGAACTCTATGTACCTTTCATCTTGTTCATATTCCTGCAAGATCTAATCTTGTAAACCTGTCGCATATGAACTTATAGATGCTACGTGATCTACCTATACTCTCCTGCTAAGAGCATTTGCAACAATTTTCTCTTTACCTTTAATGTACCACATCTCAAAATCAAACACATTAATCATGGAAGACCATCTATCTTGTCTGAAATTCATGTTTGGTTGGTCAAATAGACACCTCAATACACTATGATCACTCATCAACACAAGCATCCTATCAAGAAGATAGTGCCTACAAATCTTCAAAGCATAGATGATCGCTTCCAACTCAAGGTCATGTGTGAGATAATTCTGCTCGTGCTCATTCCATTTCCTTGATTCATAGCATACCACTCATCCTTCCTACATCTGGACTCCACCAAGCTCTATCTTGAAATCATATGTACATACCACAAACTCTTTGTCTAGATATACAATATTTATAATTGGAGCATTTTTGAATAGTTGCTTCAATTTCTTAAACCTGGTGGCACATTCCTCTATCCATTCAAACTCTTACCTTTCCTTTGCAACAATGTAATAGGATAAGAAATCTGTGATAATTTTCTGATGAACCTCCTATAATATCTTGCTAACCCCATGAACAATCTTACATCATCCACATTCCTAGGAGTCAGCCACTCCGTGACAACCCTTACCTTTCGTGGATCCATTTCTAAGCCTTCCTTGGAAACCACATGCCCTATGTAGTGTACTTTTGTCTGAAATAAACTGCATTTTCTAAGCTTGGCATGCAAATGATGATCTCTTATAAATCTCAATATTGTTGCTAAGTGTTCAACACATTCTCCCTCATTCTTCAAATATACCAATATGTCATCAAAAATACAATAACAAAATTGTCCAGATAAGGACACAATAGACTATTCATCAAGAACATAAAAGTAGTTGGAGCATTAGATAAACTAAAAGAAACTAAAACAAACTCATAATGACCATACCTAGTCCGAAAATAAGTCTTATAGATGTCCTCTTCTTGAATGCGTACCTCATGGTGGTTTGATCTCAAATCAATCTCCGAGAACACTACTACTCCCTTCAATTGGTCAAATAAGTCATCAATCCTTGGAAATAGATACCTATTTTTGATGGTCACCTTGTTCAACTACCTATAATTGATGCACAATCTTAGAGTACCATTCTTCTTCTTCAAAACCAACATTGGTGCACCCCAAGTGATATACTTGGTCTAATGTATCCTTTTTCAAGAATTTTCTTCAACTGCAACTTCAAATCTACTAACTTTGGAGTGCTCATCCTATATTGTGCCTTTGATGTTGGTGCTGCCCCTGGTACCAACTCAATAGAAAATTCCATTTCTTTGTGAGGCCACAACTATGAAATCTCTACCAAAATCACATCCTAAAACTACTATAAAATCGCGTACCTACGCAAGACATCCACATCCTTGACTTCCTTACCTTATTCACTGTAAATATGCATTGAGAATAACACACACCCTCTTTTGTGACTATGCTTGGCCTCCATAGTTGTCACCATTCTAATTGATGTCTCCTTCTTTTGACCCTGCAAGATTCTTTGTTCCCCATTGTCATCCATACACTAAATAGCTTTGTGATAACAATCCACCTTAGTGCTGTGAAGATATATCCAATCCATACCCATAAGCGTACCATATTACCCCAATGGAAATGCATTCTAATTGATGATGTCGACATACTATTCAAGTCAATTGCACAATATTTTACCCAATGATGAACTCTCTTCTTTGTACCTATATCCAATTGTACTAACCAAGATTTTGCATGAACATTTTTATTCAACCCACACTTATCCACCAAGTCAGGATTAACATAACTATAATTACATCCATGGTCATTCAAAATATAAACAACTTGATCACAAAGCTTACCATCCATCTCAATAATATATTCCCAATGATCCGCCTACCTATTATCTGACGCTGCATAAATTCGACGAACACTTTGTCCAACATGGCCCACTATTTGAGATTCCTGGGAACTGTAAGTATTCATTCTACCAACCAAATGTTGTGCAAAATCTCTCTGACGATGATGTTTGCCACAAGTCCAGCACTATCAAGGCTTCGAGTCTGCACCCTTATTCTTCTATCATACTCAAATTCCTGTCCTCTATTAGAAGAATTGAACTCCTTTTATGGTGATGCATTCTTTTTGTTACCTGTGTTTCGAGGCCATGTTTTATTCTTATCCTGTTTTCCTTAATTCTTTGCATTACTCCTCAAATCTTTCTTACACTTAGATCTATGCTTTGATTTCTCATAACAATGCTTAACGTTCCGGATGGCCTCCTCCAATGATCTAGTCTCATCAAACTCAATCATGTCCTTGAATGAAATAAAAAAACCCACTAATGAATCTTTGAATCTTCAGTTTCTCCTACTTCAGGTAAGGTACATATGTCAATAAATCTAAAAATATCCTAGTGTACTCCTTATTGGTCATAGATATCATCTTTAGCTCATAGAATTCCTTTTCCCTTTCGTCATAGTATCTCTCTGATAGATATTTCTTCCTAAATAGTCTCTCGAACTCACTCCAAGTCAACTCCTCTTGATTAATACCTCTAACATTCTTTACATCTTCCCACCAGATATATGCTTTAGCTTTAAGAATAACTTTAGCGATTCTTGCCTTCATGTTTGCTAAGTAGTCATGCAATCTGAAGAACTTATTCATTCCAAGAAACCATGCTTTGACATCCTTCGAGTTCATCATTTCCCCATCAAATGTAGGTGGATTATTCATCATTTCCCCATCATTTCCCCTATTACTCCTCTTGTAAGGATGGTAATGATGATGACTATGATACCTATCTGAACCAAAAATGGAGTAAATCCCATGTCCATTGCCTTGCCTATTTGGTGTATTGAAGAATATGCCATCCCTGATTGCGTCATCTCTATTTCACATGTGCCCACCATGTGAACTGGTACCATATGCCCCATTAGTCCTATCCTCCTATCCATGGCTAATCTAAAGTGGTCCCTATCTTTGTAATTCTGATAAAACCTAAAGGATAACTGAATTAACATTTGCTTGTTTCTCCTATTCATGAATGATCCTCTCATTATCCTCTTTAAAACTACTTATTTTTTCGTTCAAACTTCTCAGTGTGTCTGCTATGTTAGAAGAGTCTCCAACACCATGCTTCTCCTCTGATCCATTGGGAGAGTTCTCTTCCTACAAGGAATATAGTATCAACTAAACCAAATCATAAACAAAACAACGTACCTCAGTATAGTTCGAGGAGGATATCTCGTCTGCAAGACCAACCAGATTAACATAATATAGGTTCAATCATAATCACAATAGTATATGAAAATCATTTCAACCATTACCAGTTACTATACATCATGCCACAACTACAATACCAACTAGACATAGTGCATTCATAACAACATATGTACAATATGCATGCATACATAACACATACAAACACTAACATGCATTCATGAAAAACAAGTTCTAACAACAACAACATAAAATTTTGCATGAAATCATAATGGAAACCATTACCACCGCCATGCATCTACAACAGACAGATAGACTAGAATCATAAATAACATGTACGCAACTGACGTGAATGCATGAACAACATGCTACCTATTGAGTCCAAGGGGTGAACCATGCTTTGATACCACTTGGTAATATCCTCCTCCCACATTTACCTAATTTAACTTGTTTGATGGGGTAAACATGTGACTACATGATAATATGATGTGATTCAAGTCCCCATGTATAGTTAACGAAGTGGAATTGACGAAATACAACCAGTCTGACCTTCTACACATGCTACAAAACCTTTAGGAGACAACCAACCCTTCCACATGACCAACCTTCAAGGTAACTTGACATTTTATTGATCTATATCATTAGGCTCTCCCATGAAAATCCATGCGTTTGACCAAGGTCTTCCAGTTTCACCCACAGCAAGGCATGCCAGTGACTGGAATTTTTGCAGTAATTCTGAGCCAGCGACCCTAGATTTTGAGAAAATTTTTAAGGGCTAGGTCACAAACCATTTCCCAGGACTTCATGAAACATTCATAAATGATAAATAACAATGAAGCAAGGCTACTAATGAAATCATGTGTATAAGTACTTTATGTTATCCCTACTATCCATGACAAGAATTTTGTCCAACATGTCACAAATATGCAATCTACAGGTCATAACAACCAATCTTGGCATTGAGGTCTCATACTTATCTAAGAATCATTAAGAAGCATTAATGCCTTCTCATAATACTTGTAATATCCTCTATTAGTTCATATGTTCATTTCTCATTCATTTTCTACTTAAAACAAGAAGAGAGCCATACATCGAGTATGTCATGAATATCCTCATATCTAGCATACATTCAAAATAAATAACAAAGATATAATAGCCATAAAAACGACATATGAACCAATATATTTATCCCTTAAATACAAGAAGAAAGGAGTTCTTATTAACATATGCAAAATGAAACCAGGTCTTGGACTTCTACGTACCACCCAACCATATATTGTGTTGAACCAAATATCTCTTTCAGGCAATCACCATCATGCCATATTCCAAGCGTGAATGTGAAATATCATAAAACAACTCAATAAAAACCAAATGAGGGCTTCTAGAGGCCAAATAGCCTCAACCCTAAAGTAATGATTCCACCTCATAGTCATACATCACTAACCATCACCAAATCGGTCTCTGCCCATGTTTTCCAGAGCTCCAGAGCATTTGTTCGAACCAGGGATTACAAGACTACTACCTCAACCCACAATTATTGCCAATCTTCCAAAGTGTCTTTCCAACCAGGTCTTCCAGGACTAGTTACACAACCCACAAAGTGCTTCTAGAGTACTTTTCCAATAAAGGATTTTAGTACTAGTAACTCAAGCCAAGTTATTACAAGGCTTCCAGAGTTTTTTTCCAACCAAGGCTTCCAGGAACTATTAACTCAACCCACAGCCGAAGGGACATGAGCACCAACTAGGAAAAAAAAAAAACTAACCACACCACATGTTACAGGTCTATTTGGGCACATCACTCCTGACATATAGATCAGTACTTTTAGGGCTCATCAAACCCTAATTCAATTGTTACATGCCCTAGAGAAGTCAACTCATTGAATGCCTCCTTCTATGTAGGCTTCTTGTCCTGAAGTCTTCGTGAAAAAACTCCTTGGGACACCAGCGCAGCCCAAGCCTTGAGACAGTACATTGCAAAGTAGGCAGGCCCACTGTGGGCTGCACTATAGTGCACTTAGGCCCTCTTTAGCATGTGTTGGGCGAGATTGAGCAAAATTTGCATAGGGTTCTAGGAATATTCCTCCATTCTAGATTATTCTAGAAGGTTCCCATCTCTTATCTACTCCTATGAGCTGGAAATTGGATAGACAAAGGATCCATTAACCTCCTATCCTCTCATCCTTTGCTCCATGGAAACTAACTCAAAATTTGGAAGGCCATTCAATACCCTCATTTATGACAAAACCACCTCCATTTCCTATAAATTGAGCACTCATCATAGTGATCAAGGGGCTAGAATCTAAATTTTGTAAAGAAATTATGTTTGTTTAGGGATTGATTTTACGTTAAGCAATGTTATGTCACTGGAGTGTTGTGCTTTCGATGTGGTGAGGGTTGGAATGAAGCTGGGGGATTGGCATATAATCGAACTTTATTGGGTGATACTCTTCCTTCTACATTAATAAAGAGATTATTCCTTTTCTCATATGATTGTTCATTTCTATGATTATTATGTGTTTCAATGTCATCGATTCCATTGTTTTATATTTGATCGTTCATGTATGCTTTGATTCTTTCTTGTTTCTGTTTCTCTTCACGCGGGTACCTTTTGAGAGGATTTAGTTCAATTGGGAGCAATAGGAGAAATTCAAAAGAGATTTAGGAAGCAAAATGAAACAAGTAAGTTCCTCCATCTCTTCTATTTTCTATAAGAAAATGTTAAACTACTTTCCTTCTGTTGTTCTAGGTGTAGTCACCCACCTAGGGAAAATGTGTTTACCTGTAGATGAAAATCCCATGTAACAAATTGGCGACCATACTAGGGAATGGATGTCATTATTGGTGTCTTAGACTCATTATATTACACCCTAGTAGGCTTTTCTTAGCCTTATTGATCTCATTTCAGTCTTCTTGAAGTGTTTTTAGTAAAAAATTGTTCCTGAATGTCTCTTGAATTGACTCTTTGGCACCAACGTAGTGTTTTTCTTAACACATTGCACTGTAGAGAAACCCCCGCCTTAGAGACAATGCATTGCAATGCATTGTCTCCCTCTTTGGCCTGCGTTGATTCCTCTTAGGCTAAAAAAATCCACCCTTGGTCTGATTTTTCCAATGTTGCTTCTCTTGTTGTTTGCTAAAAGATCAATGATGCTTGTGGTTCTGAAATCAACTTGTATTTCTCCTCCTAGCCCTACTTTGGCCTTGATTGTTTAGTGTTTCTTAAATGATTTCTTTATCATTACCAATTCATTGTCAAAGTTAGCTTATAGTCGATTAATCTTTAGTCAAAAGAAAGTGTCGTAAAGTCTTCATTTCCTTCGAAAATGAATTTTCGTAATGTATTTGTTTCTTGCAAGAATATTGATTGATTGTATGCGCATTAGTTTCCTTTTTTTCATCTCAACATTGAGGGAATTGAAAATAAAAACTTGCATTATGTAATTAGAGGTTTGTGTGTGCTTGTAGGAATAGTATAGTGAAAGTCGCATTAGATGTGCTCTATGATATTTGATTAAAGATTATGATTGCTCTATCCATTGTAGTTAAGGTTTTCATTGTTCAAATCAAATGAAAATAATGTTTCTCATCATAGTTGCATTCTAGGAATTTCAAAGACATCACGCAGTGAACTTGAAAGCCAAACTCTTAAACAATATGAATTTAAAATTTATCTAAATTAACCTAATGGAGCATTGTCACTTAACGAATAACATTTAGAGGTTCTAGGCTAGAGACGTGTTCCATCATCATAAAACATAGCAGCTTTCATTAATTGTCTGTGATACATTCTGAGTGTGATACATCATTCCATGTACGTAAGTATATCATAGCTCATCTAGGTACCTTCAGGTATATAGGGCGGTGTTATAGTACAAAAAGTATAAAGGAATGCTCTCACTATGCGGTTTCTCATTAGACATCACTAACACGGATTGGGCCTCCAAGTACTTTCCGGTATATATGGGAGGACTACACTAGGTTGCTATCCATCGTTAGGTAATTGAGTTGGCCACCTTGTATACTGTGATACATCGAAAACAACATTCGGGGAGATTTCCTGCACGTATGTTAAGTCCTTGGTTTACTAAGGCATTATATTGCAGTTCACAGTTACTTGGTAATCCTTTTGCGTAGATTATCCCTCTTTTGTTTTGTTATTTTTATTAAAATAAATTTAATTGACCGTGGATAACATTCTCGACGTCACTCCTTAGTTGATCTTAGGTTGAGAAATATGGAAACAAATATGGAGTCCATTGATCAAGGAGTTCTTTTTGATGGGAATCCTAGTCCTTTTTCTCCTATTGAAAAGATTAGTGCTCCTTATATGGCTACATTGTCCCTTTCGGGACTTACCATCGGCTTGCCACTGTGGTTGTTCTCAACGTCCTTGGCCCCGAGACTGAATATTCCTACAATTGGACAAAATCAACCTCCAATTGATACCAAAGTTGACCCTTTACCTTCCTCACTGATTGTTTCTTCCTCCCCTTCTTCCTCTTCACCTCGTGAAAGTATTGACACTAGTAACCAGGTGAATAAGAAGAAGAAGAAAATGTAGCAGGTGGGAAACCAAGAGACCATTGCTTTGAATGAAACTTCTGATGAGAAGCCATATGATAAGCCTCACAAATTTCTATATCCTTGCAAACTTTGTACGGGAGACCATGTTCTTCGAAATTGTTCTAGTATTCCTCAGATCTTAGAAGAATGGTCTTCTCATTCACATAATCCTATGTCATCAACATCTGGAGATCATGCTAGTGACACACCATCAACTAGTAGTAGTAAAGTTAATGGAAGTAAGGGTAAATTTAAGTTTCCCTATAGGTTATGCGAAATGAATCACCCCATTCACCTTTGTACCTATCTGGATGAAGCCCAAAAAGTGTTGGATAATCATCCTGCTTCTCTGCAGTGACTTCCATCTGGTTACAAGAGACTCTCCCTTAATCCTTCACTAGTTGATGAAGTGACAAACCCAAATCAACTGTCGGTCAAACCCACTCTCTCTAAATGTGAATCCCATGAGTCTATACCTGACCAATCATAGGTCGATGAAATAGTTGACCCGATTTCACCTTCAGTTAATTGTACCTTTCCCGTAGAGAGTTAGTATGATACCATTCATGTTATTTTTGTTTCTTAAGATTCCAATGATCTTGGAGGCAACCCTCCTGTTCCATTAAGACAGGAGGAAAATCCTGTTTTTCTCGTAACTCAAGGGGGTAATTCTCTTGTTCTTATGGTACCCCCTCCAAGTAGTTTGGTCACTTTCTTCGATTGGAATTGATTGCCAAGATGTCATATTCCTTCTTATGTGCCTTTCCAGATCATAGTACAGGTTTATAATATGATTGTATCTAGAACTATTATATATGAAGGTTCATCTATGAGTATCATTTCCTCCACTGCTTGGTAGGCGCTCGATTCACCACCACTTGTGCCTGTTACCCAGAATCTGTTGGCTATTAACAAAGGAACCAATCAACCACTAGGGATCCTTCATCAGTTGCCTATTACTTTGGGAGGAAAAATTGTTTATCTCAATGTGATGACAGTCCCAGGCCTGTTAGATTACAATTTATTCTTGGGCGCATCTATTTTTATGACATGGGAGCTATTATTTCAACACTCTTTCGAGTGATGTGTTTCCCGCATGAAGGCATAATTGTCGCCATTGACCAGCTTTCATTTCCCAGTGTAAATATGGCTTCCAGTCAACCATCTTCCCTAAGTGGTCCTTTTGTCTCAATGGTATCTTCCCTGCCATGGGTCAATTATGTGGCAACTTGTTCCATGCCTACACCAATTGACGATCAATTTCGTGATGTTGTGCATTATGTATTGGGGGCATTAGAACTAGATCTCTCTAATGGATTCTTTGCTACGTATCCCTTCCAGAGCATTCTTCTCCCATCTAGTGAGAACCTCTTAGAAGTCATGACCTCTTATGGGTCGTCATCAAAGAATATGAGGATAGTTCCTATTCTTGTGTCAACCTTGTTAAACAATGAAACAAAGGTTATAAGCATAGTTCCTTGTCTTGCGTCAAGCTCATTAAACAATGAAACAAGGAATATGAGGATACTTTTTTTTACTGTGTCAAACTCATTAAAAAAATGAAAAGGTCCCTTGGAGTAGAGTTCCTTGTCTTGTGTCAAGCTCTATAATTAATGAAAAAAAGAATCTAAGAAGAGTTCATTGTCTTGTGTCAAGATCGTTAAAAAATGAAACAAGGTCCTCTGGACGAAAGTTCCAATTTGAGTCTTTGAATAGATCTCGTAGAATCCCAATCGAGTCTTTCACTTGATCTTGTAAATGAACCTTCATTCTGTCCACCTGATAGCCATGAGTAGTATACTTAGTTGAGTGCAATGAGTCTTGGGGGCATGCACCTAGAATCGAGTCATCATGCTGGGGGCATGTAAACCAATCTCAAGCATAATTTTTTTTGTTTCAAGCTTGTGTAAAAATGAAACTGAATCCAAGCATATTTTTTCATTTCAAGCTTGTGTAAACATGAAACTGAATCCTAGCATAGTTCTCTATGGTTCAAGCTTGTGAAAAAATGAACCCATCTACATTTTAACTGTTGTGATTTCCATTCTATCAACCTGTTCCGTCAAATGAGACTTAGTTTTTCTCCTTCCATAGTCACTATCTACTTGGCTGATCTTACGGTCTCACTTGGTTGTTTTACCCTTTTTGAGGAACAGTTGCAATGAGTGGTGTTGTTATCCAGCCTCTTCACATAAATGAACATGTTTTGAGAAGTTCCAACATCATCGGAACCAGCTGCTATAGTAGACACCACTCATTCCTCTAAGACAATTCACCTTTAAGCTCTTTTTCGACTCTTTAAACATGAAAAGATTGTCAAGTGCTTGTCCTTTTCAGCTCGTAAAAGGATTGGAAATTACATCTACTTAGTATAAGTTTAACCCTTTTTTCAGAATGAGATAGATTACTTACGAAAAAGAAATACGTTGATCAAACATGGTGAATAGGTTCTCTCTTGTATTATTTTACGCTTTTTCAGACTTGAGAGACAAATTTATGAAAAAGAACTTGTATATTTTTATTTTTGTCCCTTTTCAAACTCTCTAAACATGAAAATGACCGAGTACTCATTGTCGTTAAACTTGTTAAAACGTCAACATAGCGAAAAGCTTGTCCATCATGACAACACCGAGTTTGACCTTCGTTAGGCTCGTTAAAACATCACATAGCAATGGATTCACCTTAAAGGTGGAATTATACTACAAGCGTATGTTATATTCCTCAAGCTTGTTAAAAAATAAAGAGGTAGTGGTCAACAATGACTAGGGAAAATGGAAAAAGGGATAAATCACTTTATGGTAGCAAGTCGCTCTTGAACATAACATTTTCACTTCATCTTTGTGACTATTTGCGTTAGGTTATCTGCTTGATGGTTATCATACCTATGGTCTATCACACCATCCATCATTTTGGTTTTGGGTCAATGCTACCAATTCATTTAGTGTCGCTGACGTGTTCAAGAGAAGTCACTTAGTAAAATGCATCCTTTCCAAGACTCATAAACCTTCATTTCCATGACCACCATTCCTTAACCTTGTGTCGTCAATTACATTCCGTCTTGAAAATCATTACACTCGTTTCATATCATTGATGGGGAATACATCAAGATCCTCCTATGACGAGTCGGTTCTTGTTGACATCAGCACGTTATCCAATAAGTTTACTTAGAAACACCCTTCCAGTACCTTGGGGCTTACATACATCAATGGCAAGTTTCTAGCTTCTGGCGACAAGTTTACATCACTCGCCTTTGACTGAAATACTTTGTATGGTTTTCGAGCTAAAAACATCTATTCACATCATGTAGAATGTACTACAATACCTTGAGAATCATTATCATTATCGGTGATCTCTCTTGCGTCTGTTAATGGCTTACATCATTGGCTAGTAATCAAACAATGTCTTCCCATGTTTGCCTTTAGATCACATATTCACATGGTTATACTCGTACTTGAGCGAATTATTGAACAAGATAGAAGACCCCAGATCTAGTTTAATCCATCTGGGCTGTGATTTGAGTAGAGTACTAAATCATTTGTACAATGCCTTTACACTGATGGTCATCCTATCATGGGTCTATATCTGTAGACGAATATATATCTACATGTAATGAAAAGTTTATATCTTGAGTATGGGTATGCCTTCCCTCAACAATTCATGAAAAAATCCAAAATATCATGATGTTATGTATTTTAATCGATGTAGGTCACTATCCACTTCAATTCCTCTCCATCACATCGTAAAGCATATCACTCGACATTATTATTTTCGAATTCATGCTTTAGGGGGCAACTGTTACATGTCTATTTGGGCACATCACTCACAACATTCAGATTAGTATGTTTATGGCTCATCAAACCCTAATTCAGTTGTTACATGGCCTAGAGAAGTCAACTCATTGAATGCCTCCTTCTATGCAAGATCCTTGTCATGAAGCCTTCCTTAAAAGCCTGCGTGGGACACCAAAGCAACCCAAGCCTTGAGACAGTGCACTGCAGAGCAAGCAAGGCCACTGTGGCCTACATTGCAGTGTACTTAGGCTATCTTTATCCTGTGCTGGGCGAGATTGAGCAAAATCTGCATAGTGTTCTAGGAATATTCCTCCATTCTAGATGATTCTAGAAGGTTCCCATCTCTTATCTACTCCTATAAGCTTGAAATTGGATAGGTTGAGCATCCATTAACCTCCTATCCTCTCATCCATTCTCCATGGGAACTAACTACAAGTTTGGAAGGCCATTCAATACCCTCATTTATGAAAAAACCACCTCCATTTCCTATAAATTGAGCACTCATCATAGTGATCAAGGGGCTAGAATCTGAAGTTTGTATGGAAATTTGGTATAAGAAATGTTATGTTGCTGGAGTGTTGTGCTTTTGATGTGGCGAGGTTGGACAAAAGTTGAAGGAGTGTCATAGAATCGAACTATATTGGGTGATACTCTTCCTTGTACATTAATAAAGAGCTTATTCCTTTTATCATATGATTGTTCATATCTATGATGATTTTGTGTTTCAATGTCTTCGATTCCATTGTTTTATAGTTGATAGTTCATGTATGCTTTGAACATTTCTTGTTTTTGTTTCTGTTGATGCAAGTAACTTCTAAGTAGATTTAGTTCAAGTGGGGGTGATGGGAGAGATTCAAAAGAGATTTAGGAAGCGAAAGGAAATGAGTATGTTCCCTCATCTCTTCTATCTTCTATAAGAAAAGTATAAAATACTTTCTTTTTGTTGTTCTAGGTGTAGTCACCCACCTATGGAAAATGTGTTTATCCATGGATGCAAATTCCATGTAACACAATGGTTATCAAAGAAATGGAAATGCTAAGAAAATGCACTAGTAATCCAGGCAATCCTCCATGCCAATGACAGATTAAGACAAAGAAACAACATGAATGTGCCATGCATGCCAAAACTAGCAAGGAAATCATACATGCAACTCGGTAACTGCAGGGAAACCCATTGTAGCTATTGATCTCGATGTCCTCTTGTGCTTTCTTGCCTTTTCTTTGGCTTCTTGTTCCAAATATCAAGTATTCCACACTCCTCCAAGAGTTCTCGATGAAAACTCTAAGAGGCCAAGAGTTTGAGAGAGAGAATAGAGATAGCTCCAAAACTTGACGTAAAGTACCAAATGATCCTCATAATCCTTTTTATCATTGAGGCCCCTATATTCATCAATTTTCCATTATCTTCCTTGATTTTCCTCCTTACATGCAACTTGTGACCTTTCACCTTCCTTTTCTATTTTTTTATTATTTTCATAAATAAAATTCTAATTAATGCCACTTTTCATTTCCAAATCCTTTGCCATTTCCTTTTCCAATTTCCATAGCCATTAATCAATCACAAGTGATCCTCGTCACTATGTTTTTTCCCAAAAATTTAGCTTGGAATATGTTTCCCATGACCTTGGTATTATTTTGCATTTATTAACTTTATTACATGGATTTCTTATGAGGGATGTTACAGAGAATTTTCTTATAACTATGTTGCACATAGGGAAGGTTCTCATGCAAAGTTCATAGATTATTGGAGTTGTACATGTAGAGGATGTGCACTGTAATCCTTTTCATGACCTCTATCTAGCCATTAGTCTAGGGATGGAATGCGTTTGACTTGGTAAGCAAGGTGTCCAATAATTTACATAACCTTAGGAACCTGCTATCATGATCTGATATAATGGTTTGTGGGATCCCAAAATGTAACCACACTAATTCAAATAAGTGTATATAAATGTCCTCTATTATGATACTCTTCTTATAGGCTGCCAATATAGGCATTATATAAAATTTGTCTAAGACCACCAATAAACAGTCATTACCATACTTTGTAGAAGGGGAGCTTGATAGATAGTCCATGGAGATGGAATACCATGGCTAGATGGGAGTAGGAAGAAGAGTGTACATGCCTCGCTTCTTAATGGTTGGTTTGGCAATGACATAGAAAGTGGACTATCTAATATATTTGTCAATTCTTGTTGGATTTTTAACCAATAAAAATGTGTTTGTAGTACAATCACAATTTTCTCCATACCAAAGTGTCATGCATCTTGACTGTAGTGTGCCTCCAAAATTAGCTTGGAACACGCAATTGAAGGAACAAAAAGGTGGCTCAGGTAGCATAAGAACATGTCTACGAGGAGGAAATATGGGTCTTGCTTGCCATCCACTAACAAATGGTATGTCACAACAAACTTTGGATCATTTTTATCTAATTACAACCATTGATAAGTCTCACTCTCACAAGAGTTGAGAATAGTAGTCAGTGTTACAACTATGGGTCAATTGACACAGTACGCAACATGATTAGTGTTTCCCTTTTCCTATTTAATTTTTAAGTGAAATTGTTTAAAAAATGTAGACCACTTATGATGGTGATCATTGTACAATTTCCCTTCTATCTACTTAAGAGGTCATTGATCTATGTGGATGATCATTGCATTCCATAGAATGTAATGTTTCCATTGCTGCAAAGCCTAAATTATAGAAAACATATCTTTATCTTAAGTAAGGTACTTCTTAATTGTATCAGAAACTGTCTCACTATGCTACGCCATTAGATACCCTTTTTGGGTGAGAGCTAAACCAAGAGCATATTCAGAAGCATGTGCTTCAATTTCAAATGGCTATTGCAGGTATGAAAATTTTAGTATATGTGTATAAAAAAAGGTGGTTCTTGAGCTCAATGAACACCTTCTATCGGGTTTCAGAATAGGAAAACTTTTCTTTCACTCTACCCTTAGTATAGGCATAATCTCAACATGAACATCTGGTAAATACTAGCAAGGCCCAAAAATATGTGAAGTTTAATTAGTGTGGATGGCACTGGCCAATCCTGAACGACCTGAATCTTATCCTAATCCAAATGAATGCCTTTCCCATCTATGATGTAACCTAGATATTCTACTTGTCTCATGCCATAGGTGAATTTCTCCAAGTTTTCACATAGTTTTTGTTTCCACGGTGTTTTAAGGACTTGTCGAATTTGTAAGTGATTGTCCCAAGTCTTGTTGAACATGGGGATGAAATTGTGATATACAACCATGAACGAGTTGTTGAAGGTCCATAAGATGTCATCCATTAGCCTCATAAAAGTTGCAAGATCATTTTTTAACGCCATCCTCCCACAATTACCCAAGCTACTTGGTCCAGCAGGATAAACATGTGACAAAGAATTACTATGATATGAATCAAGTCCCCAAGTATAGTTAAGGACGTGGCATTGACAAACTAAAACCAAATTGACCTTCCCCAGGAGCTACAGTACTCCCAAGGGCTTACCAACCACTTGAGTGTTGGAAATACTGAGAGGGGGATGAATCAATATTCCTTTTTAATTGTTATTTTTACCAGTTAAATCAATTATATTTAGAACACTAAATGAGAAATACGAATAAACTCTTTTATTAATATAATGTTTATAATGAATCTAGTACAATATATATGGCTCCAACCCTTGATGAAGACACCTGTTCTTAAATTCCCCAGGCTCCAACCTATTGCCAAGCACCAAATTGGTCTTTTGTGAGGCTCCAACCTCTAGGCCACCGACCCTATATTCTCAAGGCACCGGCCTTGCATTTAGAAGATCCAAACCCTAGGGTAGCAAACCTTCTCTAGTATAGGCTCCGACCTAGTTTATTGATGACACTGAATCTTTAGGGCTCCAACCCTATCCTTGAAGGCACTTACCTTGTTTGTTCAAGGCTCCAACCTTCAAGGTATCAATCCTCTGGGCTCCAACCCATTGTTATAATTTGTCTAGATATGTTTTATAGTAATTCACACCTCCCAAAATCTTCTTCATTGAGTTATGTCCATATACAACTTGATTGTAGTCTCCATGCTACATCATTAATGACAACCTTGTTTCATAGAAGGTATCACCATTTCTCTTCATGACACCTAAGCAAAATATGAAATTCACATCATGATGACCAATACATCATGGTCTGCAATAGTCTCCACACATATTCAATGCTTCTACAATGAATTGCACTAATCTCTGTACAAAGACAACTCTCTGTTTCAACCCTCTTCATAACTTTCACAATAACTCCTTCGAGAGTGAGACTTCATGAGTAACTTATTTAGAGGAGTGACTGCTGTTGCTACAGGTTGTGTATTCAATTAAAACGACCATGTCTATGCAGTTTTTTAAACTGATCATGGGCTGCACTTCTACGAATTCATTCTAGTTATGATCCTTTCAATGAATAACCCAGTCAACAGAATGCTTGACCTTTGTCTTCCTTCTTCTTCCACTGGACATTCAGCTCCCTTCTATTCTCGCTCGATCTTCGGCTTCCTCTTTCGCTTGCTCAAACATTGGCGTTTCCTTCTTCTATTCCTTCATGTTCACGAGTTGTGAACTATCCTTTGTCTCAAGGATAGATGCCCGAGCTCAATTCACTTCTTGAGGTGGACCATTTAACTTATATATATATATATATATATATATATATATATATATATATATATATATATATATATATATATATATATATATATATATATTTCCCATAGGAAAATTCGTAATTTTATTAAAAATAACAAAATTACATTTTGTAGATGCTGAAGCGCATATCCAGAAAGCAAGTTAGAGACTGTTGTTCAAAAGACACAAAAAAACAGAAAGAAGATATTGTACAATTGGGGAGAAATTAAACTTTTCTCCCCTTTTTCTTCTCGACTTTTTGCCACTCCCCTTGAGTCGGCAAGGACGAAACAAGTGCTAGAGAAGTGTCCTCCATGGGGTGAGGATTTTCCTTATCTGAATCTGAGTGATCTGAGGTATGATGTCTTTTGGCACTGTTGGTATCCATTGTATCTGGGATCTTCCCTGGCAAAGTGTCCATCAGATCTTGTAATACTGATTCCTCTATTTCTGGTTCCTTGAATGTCGGATTGTTCTCATTGGGAATGGGGTATTCCTTTTCCTCTTCTTCCTCCACATCAGGGTCCTCAGGGTCTGGTGGGGGGAATTTCCATCCCTTGGGCTGTTTGCCTACTTTCTTCTTCCTGCGCATATCTTTTTTTGCTTCTGGGCACATGTTTTGTAGATGTCCTGTTTGGCGGCAAATTCTGCATCTGAATGCAGTATTTTCGTAATCTAGTATCTGAGTCTAGCACCCCTATTTATACTTGAGCTATATTTGGTCTGGAAATCCTTTGTTGAGATCTACTTCCACACAAATGTGTGCAAATGTGTAAATTTTAGCCTCCGTTCTTTCTATGTCCATTTTAATGAAACGCCCAATGGTGTTTCCTATACCAGCCAGGACTTGATGGCTCCAAAAATGTAGTGGTAGGTTGTGTAGGTGAACCCAAACCGGCATCCGAGATACAATCATTGTATTTGGATCAAAATCTGGAAACCATGGAGTAATGAAGAGACCAGTGGATCCCATGAACCATGGTCCTTCCCTCATGATGATGTCCCTTTCCTCTGATGTACGAAATTTAACAATGAAGAAACCTTTGGAACAGAGATAAATGTCACATGTATTAGTCCAGGTTCTAAAGACCCAATGGAAAAGGTCCATAGGTTTAGGCCAAAAATAGTTGAATCTACATATTATCGCTTGTTTTTCCATTGTAGAACAGTACTCATCTGTTTCTGGAGTATCCGTATTCAATTCTGGGGTGTAACTCAGTTGATCCACAATGTATGGAGCAGGTTCTGTGCCGGCTTGCTTTGCTGATGTTGTTGTTGTTTTCTTTCCTTCAAGAATGTTCTTGAAAGATAAACCTTCACTTTTTTGTTGTTGATGCATTTTTGGGGTTTTTGTTGTGCTGCATCCTATGCCACTGCCTGGAGGGTTTGTTTTGCGGTGGTCTACCGCACCTCCCCTCAGCCTCAGATTGAGAGTAATGGTAGACTCAGGTAAAATTTTGTAGACCATAAGAGGTTTGTGGTCTTGTAGTACCCTGCCTCCAAAGATCAAAACCTATGATCCGGTAGGATAACCAGTATGCTGGAAGATGTTGTGCTTCAGGTTTTGTACAGTTTTGGTAACCTGCACCCAAGCCAGATGTGTCCTCCCAAAAGGGGTTTTGATAAAAACTTGAAAGGGAGAAGGGTTTACCAGTGATTCAGATTCTGATTCTATCTGAGTGAAAATTTGCCCATTCCCCTCAGTTTTGCTGCACAACTTTGTATTCTTGGTGCTTACCTTCGGGGACTAGAAGTTCCAAGTATGGGCGAGATCTGGTTCTATCTGAGATGCATCGATTGCTTTGTTGGGCCTATTCAGCTCCTCTAGGTCCACACCGGTGTTGTCAACAGTCCTTCCTCTCCCTTGTTTGAACCACCCCTTACCATTGTCTCTATGCCTGATCTGAGCCATCACACCCTCTCGTCCTATCCCTGTAGCCAAAACCCTATCTCCTACAAAAACCCTCTCGTGCCCCGGATCGTTCAATCCATGATTGGCAATGGGAGGCTACGTTGCAGTTATGGAAATCCAGTGTGATCTAGCCAAACCTATTCGTAGGGCCAAGCCGAGCTTGGCACCATGGAAGAAACGCAGAGGCACGAGGAAACCAACAGCAAATAGGGTGTCAGATTTGGGAACTTCAATGCTTTCTTTGTCTCTGGGCCTGGTCTGTGCCACCACGTCTTCTTCTGCTTCTGGTATAGTCGAAACCCTAGCTCCTGCAAAGGCCCTCTCAAGCCCCTGGTCATTCATTTCATATTTTTCATTGGGAGGCTGCGTTGCGGTCATGTAAACCCAGTGCGGTCTAGCCATAACTGCACGCAGGGTCGAGCCGAGCTTGGCACCATGGGAGAAAGGCAAAGACTCAGGGCAGCCGGGAATTTCAATGCGCTCAACAACATAAATAGTGGATGCCATTTTTCTTCTCTCTTCCCATATATATATATATATATATATATATATATATATATATATATATATATATATATATATATATATGAATCTCATCAATACCCAATAAACATGTTCATTGTAGGAGAGGTCGACTTGTGTATGGGGTCACATATTACAAATATATCATAAACCTATTTATTTACGAACATTCATATTACAATAGACACTTGAAGGTCCCACATGGCACGTCAATACCTAAATTGCAATCGCAACTTCATAAAACTCCCACAATAGCAACCCTTTGGCTTCACAATATAACATTTCTGATACACCTCTTTCTGACGGAGCAAATGCAAAATAGTTGTTAATAAATCCATTGGGTCCACAATTCTATCACAATCAATAGTTTTTCATCATGACATCTCTTCAAGACTTGCGATATCTGATAGATGCGATATTTCTTTAGGATGTATTATAATCGTGCAACGGGTTTTCAATACTATGATAATCGGGGTTTGGACGTGATAAGACATTAAAGCTTGAAATTCAGTGGATACGATATTTCAATAGAGTTGTTACCATAAAATGAATGGGTCTGTAGCACATATCGCAATCGCTGGATTTCAATGTGGCAAGGCTTTAAAGAGACTTACGATGTGGTGGATGTGATGTCATATTAAGGTGTATTGTAATGGGGTTATTGGGTCCATGTTACATATCACAATCAAGGGTTTCGAGTAGTGGCATATAATAGAACCATCGTTAAAGCTACTGATATGTTTTCTCCAATGCATTGTGGACTTTAAAGAGTTTTTGCAGCTTATTACGTGGACGTTCCTTAGCTCTTTCGATATCTTAAATCCTCTGGTATCTTAACTACTCCGATGCTCCACAATACTCCTCCAATATGTTAGCTTCTCCGATATGTTAACTCCTCCGATATTTCTCAGATATTTCATGTGATATCTCTGATATTGATCTTACTCTTGAGAATATGTGATATTTCAATAAAAACAGGCTGTAATAGACTCTTATTCTTGGCATGGCTTTCCTGTGGATTCTCTATGATTTCCGATGGCTACTCTTTGATGTCTTTCCTCCTTGGCTTCTTGCTCTTGTTAATTCATGGATCTCCTTCTCCTTGGATTTCCTCCTTGGGTCTACTGCTTCTATTCTATCTATCTATATAAATTTAATCCATATGTTGTATTCAGTTCTTGGGTCCTCCATGGGGAACATTATGATCACAATAATTTTCCATCACAAACACTGTGATATTGACGTTAATGACAACCTTGATTAACATGGAGGTACCCAACCCCTGAGTTAAATTTCTCTTTGAGCCCATAACAAGCCCTCCATGCAGTTGAAACCCTCCAGTCACATGCACAATAAGGGAATCCATGCAATGACATACTTTTTGAGGCAATTATATGCAAGTGAATCTAGATTCTGAGCCACGTTTTTGGGACTCTAATGAAAAACTTGAACAAAATGAAAAGGCCCCTTATGAAAATCTTGAACAAGGACCTGAATTGACAAGGTATATCCATGGCAAACATTCCATCAGACACATCATGAACATGTAATCTAAAGATCATATAAACGCATTTGAGCATAGGAACTTCATACTTATCTCATAATTGTCAAGAAGGTCAGATGCCATCTCATAAGAATTGCAATATCATCTAATATGTCATGCATTCATTAACATTTCATTTACTAAACAAAAAATTATGAGAGACATAACTCAGGTCTTCCATAAACCATGCTTACAACCAGCATATAGACAATATATTAATTTTGATAGAACAATAATTCACATCACATAATAAGAAAGAGTGTTTACACATAGTACATAAGAGGAAAAGAGCTCTTATTAACATATGCAAAATGCAACCAGGTTAGGGACTTCTACGTACCACCCAACCATAGATTGGGATGAAACAAATATTTCCTTCATCCAATCACCCCCATGCCATATTCAAAGCATGAATGTGGGACTTACAACAAAATTACCAGGGCTTTCGTAGGCTTTACCACAATCCACCAGGGGATTCTTAGGCCCAACCTGTCATCTATACAACCAAGCTTTACTGCAATCCCACCAAGGGATTCCTAGGCATAAAGAAGAAACATACCCTACCAGAATTTACTGTAATCCCACCACATACCAGTCCAGGAATCACTAGGTATATACATGCATGGATGCATCTTGATCTCTCCACCTAATCCATGAGGGTTGTTTCCATCTCCACCATCTAGGATTACTGTATATCTCTTCGTTCACCAATTGAGGATTCCTAGGCCCAACGAGGGTATACACAATCAGGATTTATGTCAATCTAACCTTCACCAGTCTAGGGATTCTTGGGCCTTGTGTTTCCTCCTAAGACCACACCACTCAAATTCGAAACCATCCGACAATCCATCTCAACCAAGTAAAAGAGAAACCCCATCACAACACACCTAGAAAAACCCATGTCAATGATAGTAAGAGAACCAAATATGCACATGCATGTACCATGCATGCCAAAACTAGCAAGGAAATCAGACAGGCAACTAGATAACTAAAAGTAATCTTGAAGTAGCCATTGGATCCAACTCTTCCTTGCTTGATCTTTGCTTCCTTTTTCATTCTTTGTCGTTCCTTTTCTTTCCGTGATCCAATGCTAAAGTGATCGGGGAATTATCTAAGTGTCCAAAAGTATGAAAGAGTGGAAAGAAGAGAAAGAGAGATCAATGGAAACCACTGTCACACCTAGAAAAACCCATGTCAATGATAGTAAGAGAACCAAATATGCACATGCATGTACCATGCATGCCAAAACTAGCAAGGAAATCAGACAGGCAACTAGATAACTAAAAGTAATCTTGAAGTAGCCATTGGATCCAACTCTTCCTTGCTTGATCTTTGCTTCCTTTTTCATTCTTTGTCATTCCTTTTCTTTCCTTGATCCAATGCTAAAGTGATCAGGGAATTATCTAAGTGTCCAAAAGTATGAAAGAGTGGAAAGAAGAGATAGAGAGATCAAAAAATAAAATGACAAAAAACTATGTATTGATCCTGACAAACATTTTTATCAATGTGGCCTCTAATTTCTTCAATTTTCCATTATTTTCCTTTAGTTACATCCTCACATGCAACCTGTGACCTTCCACCTTCCTTTTTTCCTAAATTCCATTATTTTCATAAATAAAATTCCAATTAATGCCTCTTGCCTTTCCAAAGCCTTTGTAAATTCCATTGTCATTTTCCCATAGCCATAACAAATCAAATAACTGCCCACACTAGGATGTTTTTCCCAACATTCAGACTGGAATACATGTTCCATGACCTTGGTCTTTTTTTTCCTTTCATAAATTTTTTACATGGATTTTTGACCCAGGGCTGTTACACATTTGTCAACTGGAAGGGCATGACCAACCATTCAAAAAGGCCCTCGTTGGATTTCAAGTTTATATTCCATATAAATGTGGGCTCTACTGAAACCTAGTGATGCCAAACTTCTAATCAATCTTGTTGAAATACTTGGCCGCCTTGAGCTGGTCTAGAAGGTTATCAATATCTGGGATTGGATATTGTTCTTGATAGTGATTTCTTTGAGTGCGTGATAATCAATATACAACCTCTAGCCCCCATCCTTCGTTTGTACAGGTACAAGTGGGATCTCAAAAGATGTGGAACTCGATTGGATGTGCCCTTTTTTTAGACACCCCTGGATTTTCTACTTCATCTCTTTATTTTCCATAAAGGATCAATTTCATATCATCCCATTTAGTAGAGGTGCCCCATAAGTCATATCAATCGAATGCTTCACTCAACAGTGCAAGTGTACCCATGTGGGTGAGGAGAATATGTCATTGTATTCTTGTACTACCTTATCCACATTATATTTCTGTGTCGAGGAACTCCTTTTAGTGGCCATGTATGTGGCCACAATATTTCCATAATTTTGAGAGTGAACTGGAAAGGAACCCAATTTCCTAGTTTGGGAGATGACCGTACTTCATTTTTTAGTAGAGATAAAAAAATATGGCAGTAAGTGGGGATACATCTACTATCTTGTATAATTTATTGGCCAAAATAATCATAACAGTGTGAGGCCTAGAATCATATACAACATGATGCTTCCACAAGTATGGTTGGCCTAATAATACACTAAAAATTTCAACATTAGAAATGTCACAGAATACCTCATTCATGAAGGGTTTGATGTTGTAGGGAAGGCGACACGGTTGGTTGTCACAGAGATCTCATCCTTGGTGGAGGAACTTGATGGTGTATGGTTGTAGGTGTGGTGGGGTCAGCAGGGTCGCCCACTTCATGACATTGGTTGAGATGATGTTCTTTTCATTCTCACTATCAACAATGAATTGCAACAATAATCCCTTCACTGACATTTGTGAGTTGAAGAGTTTCTCCCCTACCTTTGACTCATCGATCTTATTCTTCTAGACTTTTATGGTGGAAACAATGGCACTAAGATCTGCATCAATACTATACTTCCATTTTTCATTCCCATTATTTGGGTCTAACTCATATTTGGAACATGCATCTTACTCTAAAGCCTTCAACTTGACCACCAATGACTTCTGTGCACAACACTGACTTGTGTTTTCAGTGGGGCTCTTTTGTATCTCACACCACTTCCTTGTGTCCTTATTTTTCTTTGTGATGTTATTATTTTGTTGCAACTTAAATGCATTATCTGGGGTCACCCCACCTTCAGTTTTTCCTTTGTTTTATAGTTTGGGGGAACCTTTCCCTTGCTTCAGATTTGTATATCCAAAGTTTCTCTTCTTCTGTTTAGATTTCTTCTCGACCTTGATAGCATATGACTATGTCACGTTGAGTGAGGAGATGTCCAAGAAATCCATCTCACCCTAGATGAATTTATATAGATAGTTGTGGTAATTGAGAACTAGATACCCTTTAGAACCCTTTATACCAAACTTCATGCGAAGGGTATGAAAAATACTTTTGAACTCCAACACATCTTGGTCTCTTCTCTACTACAGTGTGGTCCATTTTATGTACTTATCTTCATATCTCTGAATAGGGTGATATTTTTCCTTGCCAACATCTTGAAAGGAATTCCAAGTGGACGTAGCTAAAAATAGTGAGGATTTCCCTCTTGTCCTTCTACTCACATTAGGTTTCCTACCAGTCCTTCAAAAGTAATCTTCCCCTATTGGAAAAACCATGAATCGAGAAATATACCTCTAGCATATTTAACCATTTATCTACAACATCTATGTCTATTTTACCTTCAAATGTAGGGATTTCAAAGTTAACTGGTACTGTAAAAGGGGACAACCTCTCCGAAGTGAGTATTGGATGAAGATGTGTCACCTATTGGGATCTACCAAAGGATCTAGAGAAAGTTGCCCATCATATCATTCCTTTGCCACGTGAGGTCTTATTCAAGTATTAGTTTGATAGGATCTATTGTAGCATCCATCGTCATTTAAATTTCATTTTTAATATTATCACAAAAAATAAAAATAAAAATAAAATCAAATATTTTGTTTTAAAAAATCAAAGGAGAATGTGAAAGTCTGATTTTTGAAGAACCTAGAGACTGTGTTGTTGTATTCTTGATAAATTGATGATTAATAAAAGAATTAGAAGCTTTCCACACATTGTTGGGTATGATTTTGTAATTTCTCTGTTATGTGTCATCATGTTTCTTCCTTTCTTTAAATATGGTAATGAAGCTGCGGGTCTTTTCTTACTTATGTGAATGAATTTAAAGTTTCTTAAAGGAGCGCTCATATATTTAAAGTTCCTACCCCTATATTTCTTCTAAGTTATAGATAATAGTTCCTATCAAACACAACATGTTATCTATAACTTCTGAAGGCATTCTTCACACAACATTCATATTCAGCATCACATGGCATTCTGAGATTTTCATATCAGCTAAATATTAAGGGTTAAAAGTCAGGTCCTTCAGGCCCTTCACATGAGAATACATAATACAAATAAGTGACATGCATAATAAAAATTAATGTCTTAAGCACAATTTCTACACAGCTAGGAAATTGATTTCTTAAGGGACAACATTAATTGGCGCCGTTGTCATGGACCAAAATCAAAAACAATTTTCTCCGTGTTTTTAATATTTTCCTCTAGTTGTTTAGTGAGGAGGAAATATTTGGTTGTATTCAATAGAAATCAATAACTCTGGCATCAAAAAGACCTCATATGAGGTTAGATACCTCACAGCAAAAATACCAAGCCATTTCAAACACTGACAAACTTGTTTCCAAGAGGGTTGGAAGGCCCAAAAATCCATTTACACCAAGTCCTACATTGTCTGCACCTCACAGCAGTTCAACACATCTTTCATCCAAACATTCACCTTTTATTGACCAAAAGCTACCTTTTACATCCACTTCATTTTAAGAACTGAACTGTCAAGAACATTCTTTAGAGTTTGTTTCTTTCTCAGTATTCAAAAATATATCTGCTATAGTTGTTCAACGTGAACCCATAACTACATTGCCACATTTTCATACTCCATTTACTCCTTAGACAAGTTCTACATATGCTGGTACTCAAGGTTCAGTAAGTTCAAGTGCAAACATGGCAACACCTATATTCTTGTTAAATAGGTATGCACCTGTTTAGTTGCTGTAACAGTTAAATCCAATGCCTAAAGAATACTTAAAAATCCTTCTTGGTTCTCAGGGGAGGATGAAAAAACAACAAAGAATCATATAGCAGTGTTTTGTAATTTTGTTGAAAATCTCAATGTTGAACACTTGGATGTTGTTTTAAGAGTTTTTGTGCAATTCGTGGATGGTGAAGCAAGAAAGTGGTTTTAAGGGCTTCTTAATAACTATATTCCTACATGGGAAGAGATGGAGCACCAGTTCATGCAGAAATGGGGAGAGAAATGAGATCATGGGTATTCACTTACAAAGTTTAATGCTATTAAAAAGAAGTCTAATGAAAGTGTTCTTGAGTTCATAAAAAGGTTCAATAAACTTTACAGCAGTCTTCCAGTGGAGATCAAGCCCCCTCCTATTGGTGCAAAAATAACTTTTTCAGGGGCGTTTGAATCAGATTTTGGGTTCACATTAAGGGAGAGGAGATCCAAAACCCTTGGTCAGAGCCAAACTGATGATTTAGAAATAGAAGCAAATCTGGTGGCTGCAGGTAAAGCACCAAAGGCACAACCCACCCAAGATAAGGGAAAGGCCAAAGTGGAATCCTCTCAGAGTCAAACATTAGAGAATATGAATAATGTGATTAAAAATTTGTCTAGTAAATTGATTAAACTGGAGTTGGAAAGAAAGAATTCTCAAATACAGGTACAAAAAAATGAAAACTTTAACCCTCAAAATCGAAGGCAACCTCTACAAATTTTGCAAAAAGAGAGAAAAGACCAAGATGAGGTTCAAGCACCAATTTACTTAGAGGCAGATCTTGATGAAATACCAAATCATTCCAAAGATCACGGTGATCATATTTCCATGTTATATGCAGTAGGTGAAGATGAAATAGGTGTTGAGGGAGAAGAATATGAAACAGATGCCATTTATGATGAGAATTAAATTCATGAATATTAGAAGTAATTTATTGATTTTATTCAGGCATAATTACATAAGAAATATGATTTGAGATCAAGGAAAAGATCTAGAATTCAAGAAAATGAAGGTGAGTAGCAAGTTCCTTCTACCCTACAAAAGGAGGCTCCATGAGAACCATAGCTTGCAAAATAAACAAATAAAGGAAAGCAACATCAGAATACAAAAAACAAAACTCAGATACCTCAAGGTGAGTCTTCTCAAGATAAAGTTGATAAAATTCCTTTAGAAAAAATTGTTTCCATTCCACAAGAGATTTCAGTGATGAAGAGAAATGAAGATGAAACTTAAAAAAATACCAAATAGGTCCATGTATTTAGTCTCACTAAATAGTTAGAAAAAATCATAATTCAGGTGCCCCTCACGGAGTTGGTTAAAACACCAGTTTATCAAAGAGAGATTGTTGAGTTTATCAAGTTGTCTTAGAATGTGAATATAAATGACATTGTGAATCTACAAGAAGATAAACCAGTAGTGGTTTTCGGGCCACATGTGGAGAAGGTAGATTCTTCAACACCTCCTTTCTACATTTCTTTATTGATTCATGATTTCCTCTTGCATAATTGTATGTTTGTTTCAGGAGCTTCACACAACCTTATGCCACTATCAGTAATGAAATAATTAAACCTACAAGTTACTAAACCTTATAGAGACCTATATTCTTTTGATTCAAATAAATTCAAGTGTCTTGGGGTCATTAAATATATGGTGGTGTCATTAGCCCAGATCCCAGCTAGAAGCTTGGTAATGGATGTAGTGGTAGAAGATATCCCTGCTGGGTTTGGAATGTTGCTATCTAGGTCATGGGGGGCTAAATTGGGGGAAGTTCTAAAATTGGATTTAACTTATGCTATCATACCAATATTTGGCAGAGAAGAGAGAAGGTTGTACAAAGAAACAAGATTTCTTAAAATAATCACAAAGAATTGAGCAAGTAATTCACCTGTGTACAACCAAGAAAAGATGACTTTTATTGTTTCGTGTTGCATGACAATGCAGAGTTGGCTGAAGATAATCAGAGCCAGCTTACTTCATCCTGTGTAAATACAGAGTTGTAAATAGAAGAGGTGTGGAAGTGCTTCTTTGATGGAGCCTATTCTAAAGAAGGAACAGGTGCTGGTTTCCTTTTAATTACACCTGGAGGTAATATGATCTCGTTTTCTTTTAAATTGGAGTTTGAAGCAACTAATAATGTGGCAGAATATGAATCCTTGATAATTTCCCTTCAAACATCAAAACAAATGGGAGTCCATTCTATTTCTACTTTTGGATATTCAGAGTTGATTATAAAGAAATTCAAAGATCATTGTCAAACAAAACACCCTAGACTTAGCGCATACAAAAATCAAGTGTGGGATTTAGTTGAGAATTTCTTTGAGGCTTTCAACATACAGTTCATTCCAAGAGATGGGAACAGGTTGGTAGACTCATTAGCTATGGCTGCTAGTACCTTTAGGCCTGCTATAAATCCAAGGCTGAGATATGAGGTTGAAATGAGGCACAGGCCTTCTGTTCCAGATAACATAAAACACTGGCAAGTTTTTGAGGATGATCAATAGATTAAGGAATTCTTGACTATGATTGAATATTTTCAAGGCACCGAAATTGATCAAGAGGTGGATGAAATGGCAGAAGGTGCAGAAGTAAGCAATTTTAAAAATTCCATAGTTAATCAGAAAATTATTCAATTGAAAGATAATATTCTACCAACGGACTTTTCCCTCTTAAAAGACTTTTTAACTCTAATGATGTAGCTGTTAGTTCAGAGAAAGTTTCACAGGATGAGCAGATTCAAGATCATAATATTGGAACCCAGAAGGAGCCCAAGTTAGTCAAATTGTTTAAAGGAGTTCCATTATATTATAAAGAGAGATATATTGAGCTTTTCAAGAAGTACACTAATGTTTTTACTTGGTCCTATGAGCATCTCAGGACATATGATGTAAGAATTATTCAGCACAAGATTCCCTTGAAGGAACGGATAAAACCATTTAAGAAGAAACTCAGGCAGATTAATCCTTTGCTTTTACCATTAATTGATAAAGATGTTAAGAAACTTCTTGATGCCAAGATAATAGTTCCACTCCGATACTCTGACTGGGTTGCCGATCTAGTACCTGTAAGGAAGAAAATGGAGGGATAAGGTTATGTGTGGATTTTAGAAACCTGAATAGGGCTTCCTTAAAATATAACTATCCATTACCTAAAATGGATCATGTGCTACAGAGGGTAACTGAATCATTCAGAATGTCGAGGCTAGATGGGTTCTCTAGGTATAACCAGGTGGTTGTTGATAAAGAGGATCAGAAAAATACTACCTTCACAACTCCTTGGGGAACCTTCATGTATGCTGAAATGTCTTTTGGGTTGATGAATGTAGGTGAAACATTTCAGAGGGCTATGGACATTACATTTGCAGGTGATAAGTTTGTAGTGATATACTTGGATGATATCATTGTTTTTTCTGAGTTAGATGACGAGCATCTGAACCATCTTAGAAATACTTTTGAGAAATGTGGTAAATTTGGGCTTTCTTTGAAACCTAAGAAGTCTATTTTTCCTCTAGAAGAAGGGAAACTGCTGGGGCACATTGTTTCTAGACATGGAGTCAAGATAGATCCAGCAAGGGTACAAGTTGTGCAAAAAATACCCCTACCTAGGAGTAAGAAATGCATTCAAAATTTTTTGGGAAAAATAATTTTTTTAAGGAGGTTTGTGTCCAATTATGCTGAAATTGTAAAAGTGATTACCAATATGTTGAAGAAGGAAAATGAAGTACATTGGACCACGCAATCCAGAGAGTCATTCTCTAGGTTCAAAGAAGCATTACAGGTAGCTCCCGTTTTAATTAGCCCTAATTATCAAAAGCCCTTTCAAATTTTTTCATTTGCATCACTTAATTCAATAGTTGTTGTTTTGTTACAGAAAAATGATGAAGGGAAAGAGCAGCCAGTTGCTTTCTTTAGCAAGATTCTCAGAGATGCTAAGCTCAAATACAATATCCTTGAAAACTAGGTATATGCTTTGGTAAAACCCCTAAAGGCCCTCAGGACTTATGTGCTGCAGACAGAGATCATTGCTTATGTGACAAATGCCACACTAAAGGATGTCTTAGTCCAGAGTGATGTGGAAGGAAAAACACAAAAATGGATAGCTAAGATCCAAGAGTATGACCTGGACATAAAGCCCAAAAATCTGGTGTAAGGGCAGGGATTGGCAAGGATGTTGACAGAGTCAAATTTTCAGTCATTAGGAATCAACTTGCTAACACTGGTAAATTAGGAAATAATTGAAGAAGGTGAAGAAAAATCAAACCCAGGCATGAAGATCCAATACAAATTTTTATGTTCAGAATGGTACAAGCACATAGTTCATTATTTATGTTTTCTCTCTTGTCCCGAGTCAATGGATAGAAAAAGATATAGAGCATTAAAAATTAAGGCACAACCATATGTGATTGTGGAGGGTAGATTGTATTGGAAGGATCTTGTGGGAATGTTATTATTATTTTTTACAAATGAAAAATCTACAGAGACAATTAAAGGTTATGAGGGGAAGTTATGTGGTGGATAATACAGTTGGAAATCTACTGCACACAAAGTCCTCTAGACAGACTTTTATTGGCCCACCTTGTTTGGTGATATATATAAGTTTGTCAGAAGCTGTCAAGAGTGTCAAATTTTTTATGAGAAAAAGAGGTTAGCTCCCTTGCCATTAATCCCAGTTTTCATAGAAGAACCATTCAAACAATGGGGGCTAGACTTTGTTGGAGAAATTAACCCAACTTCAAGTGGACAGCACAAGTGGATTCTTATAGCTATTGATTATTTCACCAAGTGGGTAGAGGCTATACCTACTAAAAAGGAGAATGACCAGGTGGTGATGAAATTTTCAAAAGAAAACATTTTCAGCAGATTTGGGTTCCCTGTCAAAATCATAACTAACAATGCTTAGGTGTTTAGTTCAATTAAGTTTGTTAGCTTTTGTCAGAAGTATAATGTCATTTTATCTCATTCAACAACTTTATCATCCTCGGGGAAATGGTTTAGCTGAATCCACTAACAAAACATTGATGAAAATTCTTAAGAAAACTATTGCAAAGAATCAGAAACACTGGGATTTGAAGATAAAGTTTTCTCTTTGGGTTGTCTGAGTGACTACAAAAAGGTCTATAGGTAAATAACCTTTTGAGTTAGTGTGTGGAACTCAAGCTCTTTTTCCTAGTCAGCTTGTGAAACCTATGATTGTAATGATTCAGGAGGCAAAAGAAGAGCCCAATCCTATGATAAGAAGGATGCATAAGGTAGTGGAGTTGAGTGAGAGCAAAGATAAGGTGAGAGATAATTTGATTATGTATGAATAAAAAATGAAGGCCATTTTTGATAGAAAAGCAAAAGAAATTGATCTTAAAACTAGAGACCTAGTGTTAAGGTGGGATACTAGAAAAGAAGATAAGGGAAAACATGGGAAGTTTGATCCACTCTAGTATGGCTCATTCAAGATTATAGAAGCAAGGGAAAATAATACATTCTTCCTGGAGAATCTTGATGGTGAAACTTTATAGCTACTTGTCAATGGGTAGTACCTCAAACAATATTTCCAATTCTAAAGCACAAGCATCCTGTCATTGCAGATATCAGAGTGAATTCATTGTACAATTTCCATAGAATTAAAATTGGCAAAACAATATATGACTCCATGCCCGAGATGAAGGCACTGATTTGCGGTTCTTAGTGCTTCTATGGAAAAATCACTATCCCTAGGTGGAGCCAAATGTTGTAGCATCCATCATCGTTTAAATTTCATTTTTAATATTATCACAAAAACTAAAAAAAAAATTAAAAAATCAAATATTTTCTTTTAAAAAATAAAAAGAGAATGTGAAAGTCCGAATTTTGAAGAACCTGGAGACTGTGTTGTTGTATTCTTGATAAATTGAAGATTAATGAAGGAATCAAAAGTTTTCCACAAATTGTTGGGTATGATTTTGTAATTTCTCAATTATGTGTCATCATGTTTCTTCTTTTCTTTAAATATGGTAATGAAGCTGCAGGTCTTTGTTTACTTATGTGAATTAAGTTAAAGTTCCTTAAAAAAGTGTTCCTATATTTAAAGTTCCTACCCCTATATTTATTCTAAGTTACAGATAACAGTTCTTGTCAAACACATCATATTATCTATAATTTCTCAAGGAATTCTTCACACAACATTCATATTCAGCATCACATGGCATTCTAAGATTTTCATATTAGCTAAATATTAAGGGTTGAAAGTCAGGTCCTTCAAGCCCTTCACATGAGGATAGATAATACAAATAAGTGACATGCATAGTAAAAATTAATGTTAGAGAGAAATTCTTCGGCGAAAATCACATGGAATACCATTTGTCGACGCGTTTCGAACCAACCAGTGTGGTTCATCGTCAGGACAAGTTGAAGAAACAGATCCAGCTTAGCATGTTATATAGACCGAGCAGAGCCTCCAACGGCTAGTTTGACCAACCGTTAATATTGACTAATGGACCGGGATCAAAATAATAGTTTATTAATAAATATTTAAAAATTAAAGGTCAATTATTTTTAAAAGGAAATTAGTTGCAACAGACCGCTTCTATGAATAAATTAAGAGTTAAATGTGAATAAAAATAACTAAATGAATAAAAATAAAATAATAATAACAAATTAAATACAAAAAACACAAAATAAAAATAATAAAAATAAAATAAATAAACAAATAAATAAAAATAAAAATAAAAATAAATAAAAATAAAAATGAAATAACTAAAATAATAAATAAATAAAAATAAATAACTAAATGTGAAAAAGAGTTAACTGTGAATAAAAATAACTAAATGAATAAAAAAATAACAATAAAATAAATAAATAAATGAATAAAATAAAATAAAATAAAATAAATAAAAATAATAAAAATAAAAATAAGAATAAAAATAAAAATAAAAATAAATAAATAAATAAAAATAAAAATAAAATAATAAATAAATAAAATAATAAAAAATAATACTAATAATAATAATAATAATAAATAAATAAATAAATCAGGTAAAAAATTAATAACTAAATAAAAATAAAAATAAAAGGAAAAATTAGGTGTATAGAGTAATGTATAAAGTTAATTTTACTTTAAAAATATTATAAAAATTTGTGTGTTAAATAATAAAGGTAATAAAGAAAAACAAAGGATGATAGATTAGAAATATAAGCAGAAAGGAAATTAGTTACACGGAGGCCCTTAAATAAAATAATCAATAAAAATAATAGGAAAGGCGATTAGAAAAATATAAAAAACAAATAAATAAAATAATAATAACAATAATAAATTAATAAATAAGTGAAAATAACGAAAAAAGACACCAAAAAACCAAAGAGGACGAAAAAACGCCTAGGAAGAGAGGGCTGGGACCCAACACCTACTGACTTTCCAACCATCCTCTCTATTGAGATTGCTTGGTCTCTTTTCGATCTCAAGCGCTTCCCTGAATTTTCGATGATGGAAATGCGGAACCTTAGCAATAACACTGGCTTCTTCGATACAAACATGATGATTGGTTTTCTCAGCATGTTCAGCCAAAGCGGAAGATTTAAATCTCCTATGCTTCAGATCCGCTGCGTGCTCACTAATCCTCTGATTAATGGAACGACCAGTCTCCCCAATATAGGGGGTCCCACAAGAACAAGGGATCATATAAACACCCTTCATATCTTTAGGGTCGATGGGATCCTTCACCGATCTGAGAGACGAACGAATGGTGTTCAGGGGCCTGAAGGACACCGGGATACTATGTCTCCTGAGAATCCTACCAATTCTATCAGTGGTCCCTTGAACATAAGGAAGATGGACACCAGGAACACGATCTTTTGGCTCTCTTTTCACCAGAGAATTCTTGGAAGCTTTAAGGAAAGCCCTATGACCCATGTATCTACTGTAACCATTCTCCACAAAGACATCCAGCAGATGGGATTTTTCCTTCTCAAAGCTCTTCTTGTCCGAGATCCTCAGGGCCCGAGTAGCAAGGGTACTAAGACAATTTCTACACAGCCAGGAAATTGGTTTCTTAAGGGACAATAGGATCTATATCCCCCTCATATTTATGTTCTTCCCCCATGGTAGAAAATTAGTGTCAACGGGGTTAGTATTGAAAGGGTTCAACCATTTCAAGTCCCAACTCCTTATACCTCAACTTCATTGGGGACTTGCACATAAAAATAGAGAAAGATCATAGTACTCTAATAATATTGATCCAGATTTATGTAGGAACAAAATGAAATACAAAGTTAAATAGAAACACACTTCTACAACAAAAAATGAGCTTCAATTTATTAATAACAAATATTTAAAAATGTTTACATGTAGAATGGGAACAAACTAACTTGGATGATGGTAGCTTGTCTTTGAGAAGAGATGTGGTAGTTGCATGCCTTTTGAAGTGTGTTACAATGAGGCTCATAGGCCTTCTTATTATTGAAAAATAGGGGAAAACAATAAACATCCAGAAACCTAACCTTAGGAGATGAAGTGCCAAATGTTTGTGGGACTTGTTGGGGTTAGTTGGTACACCAAATTACGAGGGTCATAATTTTCGTATACGATATTTGTTTGATCCATATGATACCTTTCTATAAATATCTATCTGATGAATAATTTTTTTTATTATAAATCATTTCCATGGGCTATGAGATCACATGATTTATATAAAAACATCATTTAGGGCCTCAAAATGTCTTCGGAAGTTCAAGACCCATGAAACTACCAAAAATAGTAAATTGGGCTACAATTAAGGAAACTAAAAGAAGTAGTGGTGGGGGTTGAAGTGGAATAGGTGGGTGGCCATTAATGTTGACCTATATCATTCTACTCACATAGGAAGAAATTCTCCCCATTGCATTAGGTTCCTCCATGAGATGGGAAAACTTCTACTGAACTTGGTCCCTAGTGAGACACTTGCCTTGGTGCCAAAGTTGGCCAACTTCGACAACTCAATACTCTTGGATATTTTGTTGGAAAGTAATATTTATTTGTGTTTCCATGATCTCATTAGTTTTTTCCCCTTCCATGCAATCTCGGTTGAAATCTTTCATGTTAGATTTTCGACAATGTTTGAGTTGTCTAGTAGTGTTGAAAAGTATGGCCAATGGTAGTCCACATAGAACTTTGGGTGAAAGCCAAGGAATGGAGGAATGCTAAGTTTGAAATAATTGTCACCCACAACCTTGGTGATTCGGTAAGGCTTGTGCCAGAGTTTTTAGAGCTTCTGGTGGGCTCTAGTAAGCATTCTTTCTGCAAATGTAACGAAACTTTGTCACCCACCTTCAAATTATGTGGCACCCAATGTCGATCATGTCGCTACTAATACTTGGCATATGACTTAGCTAAGATTTCATGAACCTAGTGGAAAATGTGTTGGATGTATTCGATAAGTCTTGTTGATTTGTCAATCTTAGACTCTATATGTGTGGATTCTTTCTTTGTAGTCCCATGAGGCATGGCGACATCAATCAGACACAATGGTTGAAATACCAAACCCACTTAAAAGGGAATATGACTAGTTGAGCTATGCAGAGATTTTTTATAATTCTGTTGCACATGGGGAAGAATCTCATTCCCTGTTCACTAATCCTTGGAGTTGTACATGTAGACTATGTGCACTATCATCCTATCAACGACCTTTTTCTTGCCATCAGTCTTGGGACTGAATGCAGTTTAATTTGCAAGCTTGGTGGGCAATAATGTACATAGCCTCTATCAAAATGTGCTCAGAAAGATGCTATCCCAATTTGATATAATGGTCTGCAAAATCCTAAAATTTATTCACACTCATTCAAAGAAGAGTTCGGAAGTGTCGTCTATTGTGGTACTCTTCTTGTAGGCTGCCAATATAGCCATCTTAGAAAATATGTCTACAACAACAAATACAAAATCACTACAATGCTTGGTAGAAGAGATGCCTAGACGAAGATGGATTCCTAGGGATGTATTAGAGTAGGTAGAGGATTGTACATGCCATGCTTCTTGATGGTTGGCTTAGTGATGGCACAAGAATTATAGGGTCTCATATAATTTCCAACACCTAGTTGGAGTTTGGGCCAATAAAAATAATTTGGTAGTATAACTACAATTTTCTCCACACCAAAGTGCTCAACGACCTGAATGTAGTGTGCCTTCAAAATCAGCTTCGAATGCTCACCTGAAGGAACATAAAGGGGGCTTAAGTAGCATAATAATTCTTCCTAGAGGTGAAAATATGGAACTTGGTTTCTATACACTAGCATATGGTATGTGGTGGAAAAATCTGTATCATTTTAATACAATTGCAGCCATCGAGAGGTATTGTGGCCACAACAGTTGAGAACCGTAGCTAGTGTTGCAACTAGAGCTGACTGAGGAAATCTGTAACATGATTCGTGCTGCTACTTTTGTATTTAGTGTTCAAGTGGAAATGTTGCAGATATGTAGAATGCTTTTGATGGAGATTATTTAGAAACATCCATTATGTTTGTATAAATAGAAGAGTTGGTGATCTATATGGATGATGGTCTCATTTCCGCGAATGTAATGTTTCCATTGTTGGTAAGTGCGCATGATAAAGTACATCATTTTATCATAGGTGTTGTACTTTTGAATCGTATCGGAAAGTGTCTCACTATGACAACCCACTTGATGCCCTTGCTAGATTAGAACTTCACCAATAGCATAGTCAGAGGTGTCTATCTAAATTTCAAATGGTTGTCATAGGTATTCCAATGTGAGTATAGGTGGAGAGTAGAGTTGGTGCTTTAGGTCAACAAATGCCTTCTGTTAGGCCTAAGACCAGGAAAACATTTTTTTCACCCCACCTTTGCTAACTGACTCAAAGGCCAAGTGATATGGGATAATCCCAATAAGAACCTCCAACAAAAATTAGCAAGGTCCAAAAAGTTGCAATGATTTGTTAGAGTGGTCGGGACTAGCCAATCCCAAATGTCTTGAACCTTAGTCAGATCCACATGCACACCTTTCTCATCTATGATGTAACCTAGATATTGGATATGGCTCATGCCAAAGGTGCATTTCTCAAAGTTGGCACATAGTTTGTGCATTTCTCCAATTTGGCACATAGTTTGTGCTACTGCAATGTTTGAAGGACCTACCAAATGTGTTACAAGTGCTCTTCCCAAAAATTGTTGAAGATGAGGGTTTCTTATAGATAGGAAACCATGAAAAAATTAGTGAATGGCAACAAGATGTCATCCATCAAACTCATAAAATTTGCAGGGGGATTTTTCAACCCGAAGGGCATGACCAATGATTCAAAAAGGTCATCCTTGTATCTGAAGGTGGTCTTCCATACATCTATGGGCTCTACTAGAACCTAGTGATAGAAAAAATTTAAATTGATCTTTCTAAAATACTTGACCTACTTGAGTTGGTCCAAAAGGTCATCAATCTATCAGATTAGATACATATTCGTAAAAAATATTTTGTTTAGTGCTCGATAATAAATGAAAAGCCTCCAAGTTCCATATATCTTTTGTAAAAGTGTAATCATGCTCCAAAAAGGTGAGGAACTTTTTTAGATGTGCCCTTTTTGCAACAAGTCCTATATCTCATTTTCTTGAATGGAGCAATGGTATGTCGACGCATTGGGTAAAGCTACTCCAAGATTTATATGGATTGAATAATTAACCTAATAGTGCAAGGGTACCCTTGTGGGTGAGGAAAATATGTCCCTGTATTCTTCAACAAAATTATCCAGCTGCTTATGCTGCATGGAGGAACCCTTTCTGAGGGCCATGGATGTGGTTAGGATATTCTCCTTTGAGAGTGAATGCGAAAGAAAATAAATATCCTAGTATTGAATATTATCTTAATTCATTTCTTAGCAAAGATTAGAGAGTGGAAAGTAGGCAGAGCTAACTATAGTATCCTTTATAACTTACTGTCCAAAGAATTAAAAATGGTGCAAGGTCTAGAATCATACACAACATGACACTTCCACAAGTATCGTTTTCCTAATAATACATCACAATATTCAAGAGGAGCAACGTCACACAATACTTCCTCTATGAACCATTTGATGTTGTAGGGAAGGTGACTCTACTCGCAGACATGGAGATATCGTCCTTGTTGGAGCCACCAAATGGTGTATCGGTGCAAGTGTGGTGTTGATGGAAAGCCTAGCAACTTAATGACTTTAGTTGAGCTTAGGTTATTTTGTCTCCTATTTTCAACAATGAACTACAATGATGATCCCTTCACCCACACTTGTTAGTGGAAGAGATTCTCCCTTTCCTCTGGGTGTTTGGCTTCAGCGTTTTTGACCTTGGTGGTGGAAATAGTGGCGTTGGGATTTGCATCAATAATATTCTTTCATTTTTCATTCCCCTTGTCGAATTTTTGCTAAGATTCAGAACATGCATTTGACTCTACAACCTTTATCTCGACCACCAGTGACTTCTTTGAATGAAACTCACTACTGTTTTGAGTGGGGCTCTTATGGAACTCACACCACTTCCTTATGTTCTCCTTCATAATCGTGGAGCTGTTATATACTTAAAAATTCAGTGGGTTTTCTTGGGTCACCCTGCCTTAGATTTTTTATTTTTTTTGTAGTTTGGGGCCACATTTTCCTTGCTTCATATTCATATACCTAAAGCCTTGCTTCTTCTATTTAAATTTCTTATCAATCTTGATAGTGTATCAGTACGTGGTCCTCAATGAGGAGATGTTTAGGAATTCCATCTAGTCCTGGATATATTTTTGTAGAAAAATATAGTACTTGAGTTCCAAATGTCACATGGAATCCTTGATACCCAAATTTGTGTGAAGGGTATGAAAGATATTTGTTAACTATGATACGTCTTGGTCCCTTCCCTCCTATAGTGTCATCCATTTTATGTACTTATCTTCATCGTTCCCGACAGGATAATATTGTTCCTTCTCAGCATCTCAGAATGAATTCCAAGTGGGTTGTGTGGAAAAAAGTGAGGATTACCTTTCATCCTTCTACTCACAATAAGTATCCTACTAGTCCTAGACGTGGGGGGAAGCTTCGCTGACCACAAAAGTAGTATTTTCCCTATCAGAAAAATTATGAACCAAAAATATCCTTCTAGTAGATTTAACCATTTATATAGAGCATCTGCCTCTATTTCACCTTTTAATATAAGTATTTCTTATTTAACTTGTATCTTGAATGTAATTCCACCTGCAAAGTGATTGCTGGATGAAGATGTGTCACTTGTTGGCATCCATTGAAGAATTTGGGAAAGGTTGTCCACCATCTTGTTCCTTTTCTACCCAAGGGATTATTTGAGCATAAATTTGATAACATCTACCACTCCCTAATATTTATTTTCTCCCCCCATGGTAGGAAATTAGTGTGAGTGAGGACGGTCTTGCAAGGGTTCAACTAGTTCAAGTCCCAACTCCTTATACCCCAACCTTGTTGGGGACATGCACAGAAAAATGGAGGAAGACAGGCCACTCTGATGCAATTGATCCAAATTTATGTAGGAACGAAATGAATTATAGAACTATAAATAATCAAAGAGATATAACAAGAAATAAACTTCAATTGATTAATAACAAATACTAAAAATTGTTTATATGCAAAATAGAAACAAACTAGCATAGGCCATGGTATCTTATCTTCGAGAATAGATGTTATGGATACATGCATTCTTGACAGTCTTACAATGAGGCTTGCAGGAATTTTCATTATTAATAAACGAGGGGAGAACCTAAACATCCAAAAACCTAACCCTGGCAGATGAAGCGCCAAAAGTTTGCGGGCCTCATTAAGGTTAGTTGGTACACCAACTTCCTAGGGTCATACTTTGGCATGCAATCATCATTTGATGCATATGATACCTCATTAGAAGGACCTACTTGAAGAATACAACTTTCAGGCTACAATTCCATTAAGATTTCTATAGCTTTTCCCATTTAAAAAAAAAATATCATGTAGGACCTCAAAATGGCTCCGAAAGTTCAAGATTTGAAATGCTAACAAAAATAGTAAATTCTGCTACAATTAACGAAACCAAATGAAACAATTTTGGTAGTCCAAGTGCAATAAGCACATGGCCACCAATATCAACCTATATCATTCCACCCCCCCTTAGGATGAAATGGTCCCCATTGAGTTGAGTGCCTCCATGAGATGGGAAAACATTTGATACACTTGGTCCCCAGTGAGCCACTCGCCTTACTTTAAGATTTGGCTAACTTTTAAAATCTGATATAGTTGTGTCGTCTATTTGCAAGTGGTCTTGATCTGTGTTTTCATGATCTCATAAATTGTGGTCTATTCCATGTAGTATGTGTTGAGATCTGTCGGTGTTAGTTGTTCAACAATGTATGAGGTCTCCAGCCATGGTGGAAAGTATAGCTAAAGGCGATCCACATTGAACACTAGGTTCAAGCCAAAGAATGGGGGAATGATAAGCTCGAAATAATTGTCTCCCACAATCTTGGTGATGGCATATGACTTGTATCAAAGTGGTCAAATATTCTGATGCACTCTATCAAGGAATTATTTTTGAAATGCAACCAAATTTTTCACCCTTATGAAACATATATGGAACCCGATGTTGATCATGTCATCACTTGTACATCACATTGGACTTATCCAAGATGTCATGAACATATTTTCCAATGTACTTGGTGCATTTAACAAACCTGTTTTATTTATCTGCTTCAGACTGTACATGTGCATATTATGCTTGTGTTATCACATGAGGCATCACAACATCAATCAGACACAATGGTTGAAATCTGAGACCCACTTGAAAGGGAATATGACCAGTCGAGATATGGAGAGATCTTTTATAACTATTCTTGACATAGGGATGGTTCTCATCCTAGTTTCTTATATGATTATAGTTGTACATATGTAGTATGTGCACTATCATCATTTTCATGGCCTTTTTATGGCCATCATTCTAGGGATGGAATTTTGTTGACTTCGTAATATTGGTGTCTAATAATCTCCAGAGTCTCGACAAAATTTTTCTCAAGATCCTCATATCCTCATATGATATAATGGTCTATGATATCCAAAAATTTTCTGACACTCATTCAAAGAATAGTTTGACAGGGTCCTCTACTATGATACTATTCATGTAGGCCACCAATATAACCATCTTAGAAAATTCATCCACGACCACAAATAAAATGTTATTACCATGCTTGGAAGAAGGGAATCCATACATATAGTCTATGGATATGGATTCCCAAGACTGGGTAGGAGTAAGTAGAGGAGTATATAGGCCATGCTTCTTGATGGTTGGCTTGGCGATAGAACAAGTAGTGTAGGATTTGATATATTTTCCAACATCTTGTTGTAGTTTTTTCCAATAAAAATAATTTTGTAGCATGACCAATGTGTCCTACAACCTGGCTATAGTGTGCCTCCAAAATCAACGACGCATGATCACTTGAAGGAACATAAAGGTGGCCGAGATAGCACAATAATACATCTTGTAGGAGGAAACATTGAACTCCCTTTAGATCAACTAGCATCTAATATGTGGTGGTGATCTCTAAATAATTTTTGTATAGTTGTGGCCATCCAGACGTCTCATTTCCACTAGAGTTAAGAATGGTTGTCAATGTTGTAACTAGGGGTCCACTGAGGCAATATCCAACGTGATTGGTGCTACCCTTTGTGTATTTAATGTTCAAGTGGAATTTTTGCATATGTGTAGAAAAATTGTGATGGTGATCGTTCTGCAACTGCCCTTGTGTATGTATAAACTTGAGAGGTTTGTGATCTTTGTGGATGACTATATCCTTCCATAAAATGTAATGTTTCCATTGCCAACTATCATGCATGATATAATACATCTCTTTGTCATAAGTGGGGTACTTCCATACTGTATTGGAAAGTTCCTCATTATGATAGGACACTGAATTCCCTTGTTAGGTGACAATTGCACCAATAGCATAGTCATAGGTGTCTTTCTCAATTTCAAATGGTTGTTGTAGGTCTAGAAATGTTAGTACAAGTGTAGAGGAGAGGTGGTGCTTCAACTCAACGAATGCATTTTGTTGCTTTTATTTCACTCTACTATTGGTAACGATACTCAAAATCAAGTTATATAGGATAATCCCAACATGAACCTCGAATAAATTGAATCTTAGCTAGATCTACAAGCACACATTATTAATCTATGAGATAACCAGTATATTAGACATGGATCATGCCAAAGGTGAATTTACCCATGCTGGCACATAGTTTGTGCTACCGTATGGTTTGGAGGACATGTTGAAAGTGTTGCAAGTTCATTTCCCAACTGTTTTTGTAGATGAGGATGTCGTCTAAATATAAAACCATGAACGAGTTGGTGAAGGGCCAAAATATTTTATCTATCACCCTCATAAAATTTGTAGGGGAATCTGTCAAACCGAAGGGCATGACCCACCATTTAAAAATGTAGTCCTTGGATTTGAATTTGTTCTTCCATACAATTTGTTGGGCAGTGGATCCCCCGCGTAACAGTTTTGGGGCTTCAAGCCCACATTTTTGGGTATTGTATTGTAAAAGCTCCGCGAAATGCACGTAGTGCGCATTGTAATAAAACATTTCAAAGGGTAGTCCACTTGAAAATAAGGTAAAATAAAAGAAAATAAGTTGGCCTGCCCATGGTCCGTGGACCATGAGAATGTATAAATAAAGCAAGGCTCTAGGTGTAGAAGATAATTTTTGGAGAAGAAGAAAAAGACATCTATAGTGCATGGGTTGTTAATTGCGATAGTCAGTCTGAGTTGCGAAGTTTGAGTGAAGGTGTGTAGTAGGAGATAGAGGCTCTGCAGCTGTGTGCGCGGAGGCTTGGTTAGAGTCCGCAGTTGTGCGCGTGGACCCTTGCAGCTATGTGCATAAGGCAGGAAGTTGCTTGTAATTAGATAAAGGGCATAAATAAAGACAAGTTGATTCCAAATTATCGTGTACCTGTTCTTGATTCTGGTTTATGCATCTATTCCTGATTTATGTTTACGCGCATATCTATTTATGTTGAATAATAATTGGAAGTGTTGTAACTTCGTAAATAACCAAATATATATAATAATAATAAGAATAGAAAAGGGTAAACTGCATTTGCACTTGACTAAGGTAGTTGCCCTGAGAAGACAGCTGCACAAAAGCAACGTCGCCCATAGGATTGCTCTGCGAAAACCCAGACCACATCAAGACATCCCTAGGGTTTGGAAACCTAGTTCCAACACCCTCCCATACTACCTCAGGTGAGACTTTAGTCCGCACTTCGTGGACTGTTACTGAAAGGGCCGGTAGTGTCGAGATTTTTTTGGCTAAACATTTCTAAACCTAGGTCAAGCCCCAATAAGCCAACAACTATGGGCTCTATTAGAACCTAGTGATACCAAAATTCAAATCAATCTTAATAAAATACTTGGTCCCCTTAAGCTAGTATATAAGGTCATCAATTCATGCAATTGGATAGTTGTTCCATACACTGATTTTCCTTACTGCCCAATAATTAATGTAGAGCCTCTAGGTTCCATCCTTCTTTTTTAAAAGTATAATCGGGCTCCCACATGATGAGGAACTTGATTAGATGTTCCATATTTGCAGTAACTCCTGGATCTTCCACTTGATGTCTTCATTTTATAGAATTCAGTGCTGGTATATCGACCCATTGGGTGGAGGTTATCTAGGAGTAATATTGATTGAATGCTTGACCTAACAGTGGAAAGGTACCACTGTGGGTGAGGAGAAGATGTCCTTGTATTCTTCCATGACCTTATCCACCTACTTCTACTATATGGAGGGACACTTTCTGGGGTCGTGGACATGCCATAATATTACCCTTACTTTTAGAGTGAGTAAGAAAGAGAAAAAATTTCCCGGTGTTGGCTTATAGGGGCCTGACCCAAGTTCGGAAGAGTTATTTAGCCAAACAAATCTCACAGCTACCAGCCCTTTCATCAACAGTACACAAAGCGCGGACTGAGGTCTCACCCAAGGTAGCAAGGGAGGGTGCTGGAACTAGGTTTCTGCATGCTTGGGATGTCTTGATCTGGCCTAGAGGATTCATGCACCATTCTATGGCCTTGCGCCACTCTACTTCTGCGTAGATATGAAACAAGATAAATCCTTAATACTTATTATTAGTGAGCTGTTATAGATCAGATCTATAGTTTACGGTCTTTAAGCAAACATTTAATAAAGATAACCAGTTTTCCCACACAGAAATGTTATAGATTTGTATAAACTCACAACATAAGCACGAGTGTACATATCCACAGATATATCAACCAAAAATTAACCAGATCTACAAGATTTCAGGAGCAATATAGTATTTCATAATCAAATTATCTCTATTCAATCCCTTCTCAATACAACAACATCTGTCTTGTGCACTGAGCTGTAGCAGTCCATGCACACAACTGTGGACTCTACTCGACCTCTACGCACACAGCTACAAAGCCTCTATATATCTACGAACACCCTTGAGTCAGACTTCTAGACTCTTCAAGGCTTCTTACTTCACAAACCCATTACATGCGAGATCCAGAAAGACATTCTAAAAAACTGACTTCTAACCATAGAGCCTTGCTCTATTTATACATTCCGATGGTCCGTGAACCATGGTCAGGCCGACTTACTTCTTATTATTTTACATTATTTCAGGCGGACAACCATTTGACTTGACTTCTTACAATTCACGCTCCGCATATTTCGCGGAATCTTTACCATACTCTTTACCCAAATCTTCAGGCTTTAAGCCCCAAAACCATTACGCAGGGCCTACGCTACCCAATAGTCCCCCAACACAATCATCATGACTTGTCCCGAGTCACTTGGCTGGTGTGTCAATCTTCACTCAGAGGTTAATCAACAACTTGTGTGCTTCGCTTGTGCTTGCAGCAAACTCCTTCGCCATCTGCTGTACCCGTTCGACGCGAGCCATCGACACATCAGTCTCTGTTTCCACTACTACACTCAATGCATATTCACCCTGCATGTGTGCCACCTTGTGCTCGATGGTGGTGGAAACCACAAATGCCTCATCAAGCCATGGTTCGAGACGTTCTTTAAGCATAGCTTCCTTTTGCCTTGCCATGTTGACCCGTGGCTAGAGGGCCTGGTCCTCCCACAGCCTGGCCAGGCGTTGTGTGACAGCGACTGATTGTATGGTTCCCCAGATGTTGTCATATTACTACTGTAATTCCCACACTTCTGTTTCCAGTTACTGTAGCATGGGGTCATCTTGTAGAGATGTGAGTGTTACTAGGGACTAATATAATAATCCTGAGCACTCTTGGACCGTGTGTTTCATGACTTCCACCCTTGCTTGAATTTTTCCATCTCGTTGTTCACGAACCTCTGGGGGTGTGGGTGGTTGCGCATTTAGCTGTAACTCCACAATTTGCAAATTTAATTCGTACTAAGCTTGCTCGGCCTCTTCCTGGGCTATACATAATCCTGCCGCCATGCGATGGATATTATCAGTGATTGGAAGTTCCACTAGGATAGCTCACTCTGGTACCTTGTTACAAGTCTCTTCCATAGCTTGCTCCACTTACTGATTGCAGGAAATCAAGTCATCACGGTGTAAGTTGACCTACTCTAGATCTCTCTTATGTTCTATTACAATTTGGAGGGCGCGACCTTCCCTGGCACGCAGCTTGGAAGTTACCACATCCTACAATTGGTAGATGGTTTTGTGAGGTAGAGTGGCCAAATTCAACTCTCAACGTTGCATGTCCCCCTTGGCTTTGACTCAGACCACGCCTACTGGCAACACAAAAGTTTGCGCTATATGACTACGCACGGTCTGCTTGGTGGCGGTTGTATCACTTGCGAGGTTTGGAAACATCCCTTTCGGGGGTCACACCTGTAGTGTCTGTAGCTGCACTCTGAGTTCCCCCAACACAGCTGTCTACTCCATCATCAATTCCTCGAGTGTGCCGACAGTGATAGTGCATAGGGGTTTGCTATTGTCCAAAAATTCCTTTTCCAAGGTCTTCATGGTTTTGGACTTTTTGCGTGCTTGTGGTGATTCCTTGCTACGCGACCTTTTGCCTTGGGTCAAGGTTGTGATAAGGTCCATGTGTTGTTGTTTCTCTGACTCCTTCTGCATGTCCTACTCTGAGGACATTCCGCAATCCTCTTTAAGTTGGTCGACAGGTGCTTCCTGTGTCACTTCTTGCAGCGAGGCAGCCTATTGCCCCTGTCGTTCCTTCTCTGCCAGTTTATTGAGTTACAACTGGATTTCCTTCTTCTGCTGCTACGCAGCCATCTTTTCTAATGTGGCCATGTCTAGGGCATGCCTCTCTGAAGGCCATGCTGCCAGTGCCTCGTAAATTGCATTGTCCGTGGCAGTAAATGGGAGCTAGACCCATGCTCGCTTTGGATCCTACCGCACCCACATATATAGGTTGTGCATGTCTGCTTTGAACTCGGCCATGCTGATCAACTTGTTGTAGACTATGGGGGACAATCACATTCTATGCATGATCTGTGTTCGGATACTTGCTTCCATGAATATCCAAAATACCTTGATCTCCTGAACCCTCGTGGCATCCTTCGTAGCCTAGAGCGAAGTAAACCGCACTACTTCTAGGAGGGTGAGCTCGATGTTGGGAAACTAGCTGCCCTATAGAAATTCTCCTACAACCAGAAGGATTGATAGTAGCAACAATGCATAATGGAAAGTTTTACCTTTCTCCTATGCTTCCTTACAATTGGTCAGAAATTCCTCGAATAAGAACTATGCCCAATTGAACTGGACTCCTTCTACACACTGCCCTACAAGTGCAATAACAGGGGCTGGCACCTCATCTGCGTGACATTTCCTCATAAGTTTACTAGCTAGTAGCTGGGTGGCAACTCACACACCTCAGTCGTTGATGCTTGCTATTATATACCCATGCTTCCCTTTTTCTAGTGTATATTTGACCTTCACTACTTTTGCCAGACCAGCTTTGCTACTGGTTTTGGTGATGTCTATGGGGTCGTTTCCTTTAATTGGTAGGTGCATAATCTGATGGACTAAATCGAGTGTGATCAGAATTGGCTCTTCCAACCAGAGATACCCATCGTGTACCAAACAGAGTAGCTGTCGGATCACAAAAATGTTCATGCCCAATAACCATTTCCGTTGTAGCAATTTACCTGCGACCAATTGTGGGAACATGCCGCTATCCGCTAGATCCAAATCCTCCAACTTGATACTTATTACTTGACCCAGTGGCAAACCGTCAAACCTCATCTCATCCGGGAGAAGTGGGGTTTGTAGCGTACTCTTTGCAGCATCCAGGTCCTTCGATATCTTCGCTATGTCGTTCCATGGAGAGATATAGGTGGGTAATGGAGGTATTTGGAATGCATCTTCTTCATCCTCATCCTGAGCTTCAATCTAGGCGATTAAGTCTTGCAAATCGGCATCGTCCTCAGTGGGTTCAGTGGTGACGTTCTTACCCTTTTCGGCTTCTGACCTTTTGTTGAATCTTGGTGACACCCTCACTAGCCCCATCATCTACTTGTTTTTCTGTGGTCATGGTGTGCATAGGGACCTTGAAACCTCTGGGCCCGCCATTCCTTCATCTGGTTCTTCCTAGGTAGGATGCATTTGTTCCATGAACCGGGCTCAGGTTCTTGCAATGGAGCTCACAGGGCTTCTGGTGGTAGGGTGTTTGCTGGTCATCACTAGTTTCAAATATCACCTTTTTTAATGTTGGCCAGAGGGTGTTATAGAAGCACGCAGATTTGAGTATATTCCTTCCCTCCATTTCCTGATCATTAATTGCATCAAGTTGGCAAATATTTTTGGATCTACCTCAGAACTTCTGTCTTAATGACCCACCACCTACTCCTCTCTATCGTAGCTGGAACTTCTTGTCAGGAATAGTGGTGTTAACGGTCACCTGCGACCCTCCCCACGTGGCAGCATAGCCCTTTTGACACAACCGTAGTCATTTCATCTGACTGGTCCTGTACGGGTCCTTTTTCCTATACCAACCTTCCGCAAGCTTGTTTATAGTCACACACCCTCTTTCAATTGCGTGGAGTGCTGAGACTGTGCTTTCCACGGTTAGTTAGGTGGTCGCACCTCCGGTGTGATATCTCATCTTCCCTACTAGCCCGGGTTGCGAGCACCTTCCAAGTTCCCTTGAAGCCGCTATCTCTTTGAATTTTGTTGTGTGAGGTGCATCCTCCCATAGGTGTGGGCATAGCCATGATAGCAGGGTCACGGTTTGTTATGTTTCTATAGGAAACCCGATCGGACCTGACAGACTCGCGCGGCCTTCGTAGACATCGTTACTTTTCATCCTACGGGTTTCCTCTCACATGCCTCTCTTTCTTAGTCGTGCCCGTGGTTCTTTGTTTTCGTGAGGCCTGTTGCTACCCTGCTTATTTTGAGCTTCCTCCTATCCTATTGTTAATGACCTCATCTTTGCCTCTTTTCTAGTATAGGCCTAGTGCCCCTGTGATATCTGCAACTTCCCAGTGGGCCATTTTATTGAGCAGATGGCATGCGTGCTTCCCCCTATTCCCCTCCTAACTTTTTCGTGGGCCGCTGGTGAACTAGATTGTAGGTGAGGGCTCTGCTTATCATACACCTACAACCCACATTAGCGAGGGATGCTTGTCTCGTTTGGCCCGCAAACCCATACGCGCACCTACCTCCGACATCCTTGCCACTTTCATCAAATCTTCAGGCCTATCTTCCCTTTGCAAGCAATTGGCACGCGCGGTGCCTCTGTGGGGGCATCCTGTGGCTTTGGTTTCTGATTCTTCATTTCACATCGGTCAACTAGCTCCTCCGCCTTTGTGGCATCCACTTCAACTGGCCACTCCTTTGCCTCTAGCGTGACACATCTTAGTGATCTAACCATCCTATTGCAATTTAGTGTCGTTACCTCATGCAATCAGTTCTGCCATCGCTCAATTTCTTCATCTGAGTCCGACATGCAAGAACTGTCCTGGTCCCTTGAGATTCTTCTACCCACTATCAGATTCACCCGGTCCTGATCTTGCATTATGATTTGGTAGATACAGTCCAATTCCTCGTCACTATCCTCTTCATACACTGGCTCAGTATAGTGCGCTCCTTCGTCTGGGTCTAGAGGAACCACCACTCGGAGAGATTTCATTTCAAATATTATTATTCATTTCTTTAGGTTGATCACTACATTCATATCCGTTGCCTAATCTATTCCCAACAATGTAGGATATGGGTTACTGTCGTCCACGATTTCTATGACCTCAAAATCGGTTTCAGTGCTCGCACTATCGATGTCTACTATAACTCCTTGCAGTCTTCCCATAGGAAAGATCTTCTATTGCTTCACCATCTATAATTGGATAGGAGACCATTGTAGTGTGGGCCTACCCGTGCATTCCCAAGTTTGTTTAGGTAGGACATTTGCATTTGACCCCAAGTCCAGAACTACCTGATCCATCTCATAGTCCCCAATCTTGGCAGTTAATTGCATTTCCTGTCCAGTGCGCAATGCATGCTAGCCTAGTTTCCAGACCATTCGAGGCTTCACTGATCCTGTGGACCTATTTATCAACTCTTGCAATTTGTTCACCGCTTTAGTATCTCGTAGCAGCTTCATGCATGTTTCTAAGAAGGTAGTTAGGATAGACATGTCTGACTCTGGTTGATCCTTATTACCCGAAGTAGAAGCTTCCACGAAGCTCTTCTTAGCTTCCATAAATGTTTCCTTCGTGCACTCCAAATCAAATTCGGGTTGTTTGATAGGGGCCTTATGAACCTAGGCATCCCCCTCCAGTTGCTTCCCCTTATCTTCTCCTATAGTTGCACCACTCCTGAGCATCATATTCACGTTAGGGTCTCCTTTGCGCGGTTCAGCCTTCATCATTTGAAAGTTCTGAGTGGGGTTAGCCAGAAGCACCCCTTTCTCCTGCATTTAAGAAATTAGCATGGGGAAATCGACTGCTTCTTAGTCAAATTGGTAATAGTGTGGGCAACAAGCTTTGGTTGGGTTCGTGCAATCATGCATGTAGTGCCCTGGGCATCCACAATTATAGCAGATTAATTGTCCCCGACCGCGTCTGGGTCCCATGCCCCCTCAGCCCCGCCCACATCCTTGGAATCCTCCCCGTGCTATCACTACAGCATGATCCTACCTACACACCTCCATCTTCATCTTGTATGTGTGTGTTCGATCCATCAACAACTCATAACTTTGGCAATTTCTTTCATCATGGCCCACCATCCTACAAAAGTTGCAAAATAGCTGCTAGGGGGGGGGGGTTGTCGGAGGTTCTGTAATAGATGACAGTTGTCCATGGCATGCTTTCCACCCACCTGACAGATCACGCACTAGAGTGCAGCCCCCGTACTTGGCCCTATTGGTACCTCTGGTCGCAATGGTATTGGTCCCCTCGTTGTCACATAGTTCGCAAATATTGGGTAGTGATCCTTATCGTGGCCTTGGCCCTTACATTTGATACACCATACCTCTTCCCATACTTCTGACCGAGGCACCTATCCTTGTTTCAAACTTCACATCTGTAAACATAGGTTTTGTATTTGTTTGTGGATTTACTAAACTCCCAACCCCAAATCCTGTATTGGGGTTTCGTACAACCTCATTGTTGTCTCTAGCGCTTCGGCTTGGGTTGATATCTTTTGTTGTGAGAGGGCCATCCCTATATGTGGTGTCAAAGATGCCACAAACCACGCGTAGTGCTACACATATGTTAATGTCATTTTAGTCTCGCAGATTGTGCTTTTCAATCCCTAATCCAGATCCCATGGGGTTTTACCAGGTAGCATCGCGATTTCCTTGAACCCAATCACTGACTGTGTTTCTGATTTAGTCTGACTAAATTTCTTATTCAATGCATCATGGATTTCCACTATTCCTACATTTGGTTGATCACTGAGTACTTTATATACCATGACAGTGCTCAGTCCTGTAGCGCACTAAACAGGGAAGCCTTCTTGATGTTCTCATCTGTCACTCCTTGGGCTTCCCACACAGCCTTTACCACGAACTAGAATTCCTCTGGTACATCATTTCCTACACCCCTAAGTAGTGGAAACTTGATCTACCCTGCCATCCCAACCCTCGGTGGTGGCAGTGGGGTAGGTGAAGATGGGTTTGATGTCGGCGAAGCAGGTGGTGGTGTGGACGGTGGTGGTATCAGTTAGACGCACTGCCTAATCAAGCAAATGAAACTTCTCGGCGAGAACCCTGCGAGTTCTTCCTTTCTTTCTCATGAAATAGACACTAAAGGGTTGTTTTCTAGTCCTTCAGCTTCCCAATAGCCTCCTCTGCTCTGCATTATGCCAAACATTAGTAAATGCGCATAATCTATTTTTCACACAACAACATCTTAATCCAAGTATTCAACAATTTGATATACTTACCTTGCGGTCCCTAGAGAATGCGCGTTTCTGCTTCACTATAACTCACAATTGTGTATATCGCGAACTCACTGATAAACCCTCCTATTACCTGATCCAACTAGTGATCTACTATGCGTGTGATTTTGTCTTCAGATGCTTCTAGCCTACACACCAATTCTGGAGTCCACACAATAGGTTGATCTAGTCTACACCTTCCTATGCTATCTGCTAGCCTCACGATCCACTCGTACAACTCTGTCGAGAATGACGCAAAGAAGATCTTGTGGATCTCTGTGTATATATAACAATCCAACCACCTTTCTTCTGATACCTGCAGGTTCCTGTTTTCCTGAACCATGAACTCGTGAAGCTTCTGATCCAACCAATCTTCAAGCTCTTTATTTGTAGGGTTCTAGTGTTCCGACATTAGACATCCCTTAGGCAGATCCTAGTCCCGGCAATGGAACCATTTGTTGGCTTATAGGGGCCTGACCCAGTTCAGAAGAGTTATTTAGCCAAACAAATCCCGTAGCTACCGGCGCTTTCTGCAACTGTCCACGGAGCGTGGACTGAGGTCTCACCTGAGGTAACAGGGGAGGGTGCTAGAACCACGTTTCCGCACCCTTGCTATGTCTTGACGTGGTCTAGAGGATTCATGCACCATTCTATGGCCTCATGCCAATCTGCTTCCATGTAGATCCGAAACAAGATAAATCCTCAATACTTATTATTAGTGAGCTATTATGGATCAGATCTACACTTTACGGTCTTTAAGAAAACATTTAATAGAGATAACCAGTTTACACACATAGAAATGTTATAGATTTGCATAAACTCACAACATAAGCACAAGCGTACAGATCCACAAATATATCAGCTAGAGATTAACTAGATCTACAAGATTTCAGGAGCAATACAGTATTTCAAAATCAACTTATCTTTATTCAATCCCTTCTCAATACAACTTGATCCATCCTGCACACTTAGCTACAAGGGTCCGCGCACATAGCTACAGAGCCTTTATCTATATACCAACACCCTTGAATCGGACTTCCAGACTCTTCAATACTTCTTACTTCACAAACCCATTACATGCGAGATCCGAAAAGACATTCTAAAAAAGCTGACTTCTAACCATAGAGCCTTGCTCTATTTATACATTCCCATGATTTGTAAACCATGGGTAGGCCGACTTACTTCTTATTATTTCACATTATTTTGGGTGGACAACCCTTTGACTTAAATTCTTACAATTCACGCTCCGCGCATTTCGCGAGTCTTCGCCATACTCTTTACCCAAAACTTCGGGCTTTGAGCCCCAAAACCGTTACGTGGGGCCTATGCTACCCAACACCTTGTATGGGAGATGATCTTACTCCATTGCTTAGCAGGCACTAGAGAGATGTTGTTAGCCAAGGCTACCTTCGGTATCCTATTTAACATAGTGTCCATTGTAATCATAACATTGAGATGCCTAGACTCGTAAATGACATGATTCTTCCACAAGTATGGTTGGCATAATAATACATCACAAACTTTAAGAGGAGAAACATCATACAATACCTCCTCCATGAATGGGTTGCTATTGTAGGGAAGGTGACTGATCCAAATGGATCTGAGAATGCTCTTTAAGTATTCACAAACCCTTTAAAAATCATGCCCAATGCCAAAAATCCTTTGAAAGATTGAAATTATCACAAAAGGGACACCCTTAGTAGGGCGGAGAAAAACTATTAGGAGGCCCAAAACCCACGAAAATAGAGAAAAAAAAGTATCGGCAACTTTAAGGCAATGTTGAACCAGAGCTATCAGATCTAGCCGATCAACGATCCAGATCTGATCAACGAATCACTATCGACACTTGTTGGTGGAATCCACATGGCGGCTGCGATTGTGATCAACACGAATCAATGTGGACTGTCGATCAAGCACGAAGATCGACTGCCCATGGTAACGCACACTATCACAATCGGCAAATGTAGAGGCGTGATTACAATCGGTGGGGGTCACGTGCGATATGTGACATCACATCGGAATATGGAGTAGGGCCGACGACAGTGATGGAAACGATATTACGGACCCAATAACAAAATAGGCGACATTGCATATATTTTGCAGTCTGGAAAACTATGTTTTCCTTTGTAAATCACATTTTCGTTGAATAAACGAAAAGCTAAGGAAAACGCGCCGATGCGATGCCACGGCCCTGAAAGGGTTTATTAACAATATTGAACAATATTTTAGGTCCGGAATGTAGGATTTTACACTTTTTTCGTGCATTTTCACATTTTGACATATTTTTCCAAAATATAAAGGAATGATCTTTTTCGATATGTGATAGCAACTTGTGGGCAGATCCAATAGGGTAATGAATCATATTTAAGGACTTTTAAAGTCCGATATATTGGATTTTGGTGAACTTTCTTTGTTAAAACACATTTTTCCTGTGCTTAACAGAGCACAGCTGTTTCAAGAGTTTCATAGGCCCGCGGCATTATGGTGTTACAAAATGGGTGGCCACCTCCTCTCTAGGTGTTAAACAATGATTTTAACACGTTGAGAGAGGGATTCGAAGTGGACAAAGGTCGGGGAGACCAAGAGACAAGAACCAAAATGAATAGGTAGCATTGGCTTTAAAAGCCATAAATAGAGAGCAAACAGACAGGCAGTGTTGCAAGAAAATGCGAGACAGAGTGAGGACAGAGAATGACAGCTGTGAGGGAGTCTGTGTACTCAGAGCAAGCTTGAGGGATTCAAGTGAAGCTCTTGTAATTACATTTGTTGTGTGTGAGACTCAAACTGAGCTCACTATTGTAAAACCTCTGTTTGAAGACTTAATAGAGAGGCCACCACCGAAGGCTGGACCAAGAGATGTAGCCCAGGAGTATTGGGTGAACTCCTTATTAAAGTTGTTGTGTTTTTATGTGTTTGTCTATTATAGTCTTTAACTTCTTCAAAGTCTATATATTTCGCAATCTGATCAATCCATTGCACAAAATAACATAGGCACATCCATGCACATGAGTCTGTAATACCTTATTAATTGTCTTAGATCTGATTATCAGATCAAGTGGTATCAGAGCTTTAGGTTGCTAAGGTTAGAGAAGCTTGTGTTGGACTGTTTGTGAATGCTAACTAGGTCAAAGCTTAAATTAGGAGAAGGAGAAATGATTGAAACTAATCCAAAAATTGGTAGAGTCTATCCTAAGAGGAAAATGACAGAAGAAATTCACTTGGAATCAGACTCTCAGTTCATGGATAGTTTCGTGACCATGAGAGCCATGGTAGAAGAAATGTATAGGGAATTTAAGAAATATCAAAGTAAAGATTCTTCAACTTCAAAGCAAGGCAAAGGAATAGAAGAATCTCTTATATATGGCCATTCTGAAGGCAAAGGGAAAGGGGAAAAGGCTCCTCTATCAACACCTCTTGATAGCCCTGAAAAAACAAAGAAGAAGACATCTTTGATTAAATTATATGTTAAATTTGATTAGCCAATATATGATGGAGAGTTAAATGAAGAGAAGCTCGATAACTGGATCCGATATATTGATGTGTATTGCAGGGTGCAAAGCATTGATTCAGACATAAGTAAAATTCAGTTGGCCAGCCTACGTCTCAGAGGAACTTCCTTGGTATGGTGGGTGTTAGTGTCGATATCTTCATCCCCTCATCAGTGATCAAAATTCTCTTGTTGCATTGCATTTTAGGTGTCTCATCCAATCAGCTGCATTCCATTAGGCTCATGGATCATCTGATGGCAGTGGCATATTATCAATTTTCCCTCATGGTCTTTACATGCTGACCTATTTTCACTAATTCAAGCCATTTACAGTCATTTTTTGTCTTTAGATCTGCAAAAGCCATTTTTAGGGTTTTAGGCCTCATTAGGTCTAGTGTTTTTCATCAAAGTCTTCTAAAAGCTCAATAATGGTCAACAGGTACATGAGGAGGTCAAAATAATGTCTCAGCATCAAAAATTTCAATAATCACATGCTCAGTGATTGATCTTTCGTCGAAACCCTATTTTGAGGAAAAACAGAGTTTTTATGTTTTATCTATAAATTTTCATGTAATTTTATTTTTTCATTATGTAATAAGTTTGGAAATGTAGCCTTGGTCACCTTCCCAAGCTCCTGCACTCCGGCTCCTACCAAAGAGTCAAGAATACAAAGCATTGGTCCATCAAAAGTCAAAAAGCAAGTCAAACTGCCAAAACAAAGTTTTTAAAGATAAAGTGAAAGGCAAACATTAGAAAATTGGGTTTATTTTAAATGAAAAATCAAAGTCAATGGGTATATAAAGTGTATTTGTATTTAAGACATCATTTGTTCCCAAAGAGAAAGTGAACAAGAGCCAAGTCACGTTTTTAAGGTGAAGGAGATAAATCGCAGCGAAAATTGCAAAATTTTCCTGGTGTGGCGCACCTGGGTTGTGGCGCAACACACCTGGTGGGTGCAACACATAGAAGCTCAGAAAATACATTGAAGTTTGAACTGGTATGGTGCACCAGTTGGGCATGGTGCACCTGAGTCTCATCATGGTGCACTAGTCCTCCAAACATAAATTTCGTCCAAACGATCTTGCAAAGCTCCCAAATCTTGCAAGCTTCATTCCTCAAGTAAGCGGAACCTCACACTTTTCCATTCCAAAATATTTACTCATCTTTGATGGTGTTTTGACAAGTACAAATACAAACCCTAGTTTGTTGCGTAGTTGCACTTAAAAACTGCCTAGGGTTTGCAAAATTGTCATTTTTGCTGTCTTATTCCCTTGTATCATTTTCACATCCCCTTCACTACATTTCACTAATTTCATTTCCCATTCCCCCTCTCATTTCCACTCATCCTACTCCCCTCTTCCCAAAACCCTAAAACCCTATCAAATTCCTACTATTCCTAAACCCTAATTTATATCCCCAAACTATATCACTCCTTAAAAAACCTACAGTCAGCATATAATCCCTCATTCACTGTCCCCCTCATCAATCCCATTCATTAAACAGAGAAACACCTATTCTTAATATAAAATCTCTTCATACTCATCATTTCACAACAAACAGTGGCAAAAATGGAAACAGATTCACCTTACGAAAGGGATGAGGAAACAGTGAGTGATTCCTCTGAAGATATTCATGCACCAAGAAAACCACACAAGGGAGGAAAGCACATCCGGGAGGAGCCCACTACACTCACAGAGCTATTCGCTTGTCCTCTTGCTGTCACATATTTCAAACATCAGTCTTGCTACCAGTTTTGTGAGATAGTGGAAAGAGTCAAATACCACCATGAGCTTGCTAGATATTTTGTCCTCCATGTTCACAATGGCCATGTCAATTTGGCAGGTGTTATGTTCTCTTTGACACCTGAAACTATAGCTGAAGCAACAGGTATTCCGAATGTGGGTGAATAGTGGAACAAAGGACAACTGGTGGAAAAACAACATTATGAGCCTTATATCAAGGTTGGCTATCAGAAGAAAATTAGTAGGGTCTTCCGTTTCAGATACCTACAAAACACATATGCTCCACTTATGAAAGTCATAATAAAATACATTAGCTGTGAAGGCAGATTTTCTGGCTTATACACTTATCATGTCAGACTATTGATGCATTTCACTAGAGTGAGGATGATGAACCTCCCCTATTTCATGTGTCGGAATATTGAGAAAATGACCACATTGGTACAAATTAAACCTCCTCATCAGTTGTACAACAACATCTATCACTTTGCATTGATTAAGATTGTGGTTTTGCATTAGTTGAGTTTGCTGAATGTTTCATGGGATGATTTCATTTCACATGAGGTTTTCAAAAGCCCTCAAGTGACCCCATATTCAAGAGGTAGGAGGGCCTTCACATCAGAAAGAGGTGCATGAGACTCAAACCACCAGTGTGCCAATACTTTTCACTTATCAGAAGGGAACAAGGAGGTTATTTGTAGCAGCCAAACGAGTACTATCTCCACCTGGGGTGGAAGGGGTCTCGTTTCCATCATCAGATCATAGGAAAATGTTATCTTTATCCGGGGTGAAAGTGGCTTTTCCTTCTTCTTCAGCAAAGTAGGACAAAGGGAAACAACCAGTGCATGATGAGGGGCCTTCTGAAGGTCAAGAGAGAGAGTTCATTTTGATTCAGGATGAGGACACTAATTGGGGCTCCCAAAGCTCAAAACTCAAGGAGATCATTTAGGAATAAGAAGCTGACATTCATGACTTATCTCTTAACCTGGAAAGAGCTAAGTGGATCATAAACTATCTTGAGAAAAGGAACAAGCAGTTGGAGGACCAACAAACTATCATGGAGCTACATAACATAAGAGAAAACAGGCAAGCAACAAAGAGGAGGAAAGTCAAGTTGACATCACTTGAGCAAGAGATTGATGCTGATAGAGAATATTGGCTTGAGAGGGCAAACATGCACTTGGATAAGCTGCTTGAGAAAGCAAATAAGGAGAAAAAGATGTTGAGGCACATGGCCTATCACTATTTGGCAAGAAGCAATATTTGCAAAGCGAGGATAAGAACCTTAAAGGCCAAGTTGAGGAAAACGTTGAGGAGGAAGAAAGAGCAAGATAAGCTCAAGATCTTGGCTGAGGCTTCCCTGGCCAAACATAGTACTTGATACAGGTCACTCAACCCAAATTTCAAGAAATTTGGCACACTTTTTCTCAATTTTGAATTTTTGAAGGAAAAAATGGGTTTTTTTGCCCTGTGCATAGCGCCACCCGGTGCTCGCTTTTGCTAGGGACCTCTTCTGGAGGAAAACTCTACATTTTTAGATTCCTCATGGAAAATTATGAATACCCACAAATTAATAGAACGTTTTTTCAAGCTTTTGGCCTCCAAAAGGGTCAAAAACACCTGAAAAATGCCGTCTCTGCCCCTTTTTGGCCACACAGGAAGTAGTGTTGGGAGAACTCACTTTTGGAGGGGCAAATATACACAAAATTCAGAAATTCCACCTGTTATGGAAAGTAGACAGGTGGAAATTTCCAACAAGCCCCCTTGGAGCAAATTTGGTGCAAGGGAAGGCCTCCAATATTAGCTGCAAAAAGGAGCTATGAATAGGGACAGTGGCGCGATGCACAGGATGGAAAATTACCATTTTTGCCAAAATCTTTGTTTTTCGCCTAGTCTTTTTTTTTAGTTTGAATTTTCTCTATCTCATGGTCAAGCTCATGATGTAATTGATGTAACTTGATTGAATTTGATGTATAAATGATAAAAACTCACTCATGGAGGTAGATACATCATGTATAGGTGGTTTTGAACTGAATGAATTAGTTTCCTAGGTTTTAGAGGCAAGCTGTTCCACTGCCTAATTTTCAGTTCTTAGTTTAGGTCTTGTTGAAACAGCTCCTAAACTCATGAATTCAACACCTAAAGGCTAGCATGAGTTGTTTTTTTCCTATATCTAGTACTTTTTCAGTCATTTGTAAAGGTTGGACTCTTTTGAATGCTTTGAGCATTATTGTACATTCATCTCTGTAGTTTGGCAAAGGAATAGACCCGGGTTTGCAGCATTTTGTGGGATTCTTGTGGCAAGTTGATTTGGTATTGTTTTTCCTTCTATAATTCAAGTTTACATGTGTTTATGTATGCCATCATATCTTTCTGTTTAGCTTAACTAAATGAATCAAGGATAAATGTAGAAATCACTAATTTTGCAGTGATCTACCTAGGGTTTCTTTAGTTTTTCATGTTTTCAACTGTTTGAAGAGGATTCCTGAGACTCTCATGCCCTCTGAAATTCCTCACTAGTCTTAAGACTCTACATTTCACTCAATTTAAAGTACTAAAGCATTTTCCTACCTCCCCCCACAGAAATCTCTGCAAGATTGAGTCCATTCCCCGGACCCAAATATGCCTTTCACATTTGAGCGAGCAGACCAACATTAAATTCAATCAAACTCTTTTGAGCATATACCTAGCCTAAAATTAGAATTCATATCAGTCATCTCAAGCCTAATTTGCTATATTTTCCTAATATTGACAAGGAGAGAGCCCTCTCCTGGCCTTGTAGGGCTAGCTACCAGGTTAAGCCTAGTTTGATGTTACCCTAGATCCTGCCTTTCTCAGCTGAGGTAGATTTAGGCAATAACATATTGGTGACCGTACTGGGGAATTAGAAAGTTTGTTTGTTTATTATTGTTGTTTGCTTTATAGACTATAGACAAAGCTTGAAGTTAGCCAGGTAGCCTTCGAACTGCTCTTGCTTTGCAAGTGCATAAGTAGATGAATGCTGCCTCAGTCAATCTCTGATTTAGTTTATGAACTGAAAATCTGGTTTCCTCAGCAAAATGTAATCAAGTTCATATCTGATTGTTGATGGTGAACAACGATCAGACACATCAAGGCTGAAATCATTCACCTGGAAACTCTAAATTAGTTTTGAGATTAGATCGAAGGACTCCACTAGAGGATGAACCTGACCAGCAGAAACATGAAAGTACAATATGGAAAGATCAAGTATTCACGTTGGAATTTCATCAAAGACATTTTTTTCTTTCTTATAAATTATTTCTTCTCTTTTCCTGAGAATGTCAAGAAGGCTTTGCAAAGTATATTGTATTTGAGAAAATATCTTCAGCCCGCATTTGATTCCTTCCCTTTGAAGATTGTGAATACCAAAGAATTGCATGCCTTTGAGCTTGATCAAGACCCTTTCTCTAAATCTTGTGATGACCGTCTTCAAACTTATGAGCCTCAATAGACCAAGACTGATTCTATAGCTTTTGTACATAGCCCACTACCTTGTAAAATTCGAGATCGATACAAGCCTCTAATTTTACCTACTATATCCCATGCTTTCCCTAAAAATCATGACCTATATCTACCAATATTTGATGGTGAAAAGACAACATCACTGTTGAGAGACATGTACTGAAATTTGAGTCTTTCCTTGACCTTTTTGAAGTTTATGAAGAAGATGTCAGTATTAGGCTTTTTTCTCTTTCTTTGCAAGGCAAAGTCAAGAGTTGGTTCAAAACCCTGCTTGATGGGAGCATCTTAGATTTCCAGTAGTTCGTCAAAGATTTCCTCAACAAGTGAATGATCAGAGAGAACCCTTTCTTGATTATAGAGGAGTATAACCAGGTTAAAAGATTGCCAAGGGAGACAGTACAACAATTTTCTGCCAGATTTAACCAAGTTTATTATTCGATGCCTGTGAATATATGACCTCCTCATGGATCTGCTCTCTTGCACTACCCGGAAGCCTTTGATCCAGAAATGGAGATTTAGCTGAGGGAAAGGAACCTAGCAACACTTGAAGAGATGCATAATAGTGCAGTAGATGTAGAGGCTCATTTGCTGATCAGAAGGGCAAAGTTGAAGGAAGAAGAGATGAAAAACATAGATCCTGAGGAATTAACATCTCTAGAGGTAAAGCTTGACATTTTGGTAAGTGCAGTGGAAGAGATGATGCAGAAGATCACTACAAGGAATGAGTATGATGTTCAAGACCACGCTCACTGATTGAAGAAGAACAAATGGCTACTCCAAAACATTTTCTTTCTTCTCCCAGTTGTCATAGATTTGATAATGATTATTTTATAGATCATCTTGGAGAAGAGAGATCTGTTGATATGACATGTATGCTTGATGATGTGTTTTATACTAATGATTTGCCCCAATTTGATCAGGATGATGATGATTATGTTCTCCAAATTGAAGCTAGTCTTGTAGACAAATCAACAGCTAGTTTATGGGAGAAGGAAGTTCACTTTCCACAGCTCGAGTACAGTGATCAATCATTACATATCAACTATGGCAGTGAGGAGGAAAGTGCAGCAAATTTTGAAGTAAGTGATGGATCTTTGCCTTTTTTCTTTGCTTCGTTTCAGTTCATCAAAGACAACATTCATGCAATCAGAAATCAATTGTCGACAAGTCTTGATCTGGACCATCTTGAGGGCAATGAAAACCTTGTTCAAGATTTTTCATATCTAGAGTTGCAACCCCCGAATGCCTTTGATTGTCAAATTGAAAATGAAGACATGGAAGCTAGACCATATGATCAAATGATGCAAGATGATTCTGTACCTTTCTGTTTTGAATCATTTCAATTTTTGAAGGAAAATTTGCATAGTATATCTTCAAATGAGCAGCCTGTAGGAAATCATGTAATCTCATTAGAACCAATAGAAAATGGGTGGCAACAGTCTTTTCAAGTTTTTCATGATCCAATAGCTGATGTGTTGGATGATGTCTACAGTCAAAGTCCTTCTCCTATCTGTGAGCTTGACAAAAGTATTGATACAAACTTGATCCGGTAGCCGGTTTCTTTGTCATTTTCAGTAGGAGTCTCATCACAAAGCTTAGATCAAAGTTTGCATTCATGGTACGAGGAGAAGAAAAGTAATCCATTGGATGAGCTAAGTCCTAGTGTGCATGAATTTCGAGATCATTATGTAGTGTTTTTGGAGGTGGATAAAGAATCCATAGTATTCAACGGATCTGTTCACAAGTTTTCATGGGAGTTGCCTTTCAGTATTTCCCTCTTTTTGTTCATAAGCAAGCACTTGCGGAGAATTCAAATAGCAGTCAGAATACTTACTTGGTTGCATTGGTTGTTTCATTTCACTTGATCAGGTGATGAATGAAACTATTAGAGTAGGTTTTGATGAATAAGCTCTATTTTTAGCATCATTTCTAGTTTGTCGGTTGTGTTTAAGTATTGAGTCAGTTTTTAGTTTAGTGAGAGTCAGTTTGTGTCGTCAAGTCGTCAGTTTTTAGTCATGCATTTCAGCTTGAGCTTTTTACTCCATTACCCAATGGATAAGGCACTAGTCTACTCTCCCAAAGATCTATAGTTCTTGGCACCTCCAAGTAGCTACCATCCCCATTGGAGCCAATGTTAGTGTCGGTATCTTTATCCCTCCATCAATGACCAAAATTCTCTTCTTGCATTGCATTTTAGGTGTCTCATCCGATCAGCTGCATTCCATTAGGATCATGCATCATCTGATGGTAGTGGCATATTATCAATTTTCCCTCATGGTCTTTACCTGCTGGCCTATTTTCACTAATTGGGGCCATTTACAGTCATTTTTTTCACTAATTGGGACCATTTACAGTCATTTTTTGTCTTTACATTTGCAAAATCCATTTTTAGGGTTTTAGGTCTCATTAGGTCTAATGTTTGTCATCAAAGTCTTCTAAAAGCTCAATAATGGTCAGTAGGCACATGAGGAGGTCAAATAAAGTCTCAGCATCAAAAATTTCAGTAATCACATGCTCAGTGATTGATTTTTCCTCAAAACCCTGTTTTGAGGACAAACAGAGTTTTTATGTTTTATGTATAAATTTTCATGTAATTTTATTTTTCCATTATGTAATATGTCCGGAAATGCAGCCCTGGTCACCTTTCCAAGCTCCTGCACTCCAGATCATGCAAAAGAGTCAGAAATTCAAAGCATTAGTCCATCAAAAGTCAAAAAGCAAGTCAAACTGCCAAAACAGAGTTTTTAAAGATAAAGTGAAAGGCAAACATTAGAAAAGTGGGTTTCTTTTAAATGAAAAATCAAAGTCAATGGGTATATAAAGTGTATTTGTATTGAAGACATCATTTGTGCCCAAAGAGAGAGTGAACAAGAGCCAAGTCACGTTTTTAAGGTGAAAGAGATAAATCACAGCAAAAATTGTGGAAGTTTCCTGGTGCGGTGCACCTGGGTTGTGGTGCGGTGCACCTAGTCGGCCCGGTGCATAGAAGCTCAGAAAATACATTGAAGTTTGAACTGGCACAACACACTAGTTGGGTGAGGTGCACTTGAGTCTTGGCGCGGTGCAGCAGTCCTCCAAACATAAACTTCGTCCAAACGATCTTGCTAAGCTCCAAATCTTGCAAGCTTCATCTCTCAAGTAAGTGGAACCTCACACTTTACCATTCCAAGAGATTTACTCATCTTTGATGGTGTTTTGACAAGTTCAAATACAAACCCTAGTTTGTTGCACAGTTTCACTTAAAAACTGCCTAGGGTTTGCAAAATTGTCATCTTTTTTGTCTTATTCCCTTGTATCATTTTCACATCCCCTTCACTACATTTCACTAATTTCATTTCCCATTCCCCCTCTCATTTCCACTCATGCTACTCCCCTCTTCCCAAAACCATAAAACCCTGTCAAATTCCTACTACTCCTAAACCCTAATTTACATCCCCAAACTGTATCACTCCATAAAAACCCTACAGTCAGCATATAATCCCTCATTCACTATCCCCCTCATCAATCCCATTCATTAAACAACAAACACCTATTCTTAATATAAAATCTCTTCATACTCATTATTTCACAACAAACAGTGGCAAAAATGGAAACAAATTCACCTTATGAAAGGGATGAGGAAACAGTGAGTGATTCCTCCCAAGAGATTCATGCACCAAGAAAACCACACAAGGGAGGAAAACACATCCAGGAGGAGCCCACTACATTCATAGAGCTATTAGCTTGTCCTCTTGCTATAGCATATTTCAAACATCAGTCTTGCTACCAGTTTTGTGACATGGTTGAAAGAGTCAAATACCACCATGAGCTTGCTATATTATTTTTCCTCCATCTTCACAACGACTAAGTCAATTTTGCAGGTGTTACATTCACTTTGACACCTGAAACTATCGTTCAAGCAATAGGTATTCTGAATGTTGGTGAACAATGGAACAAAGGAGAGCTGGTGGACAAAGAGAATTATGAGCCTTATATCAAGGCTGGCTATCAGAAGCTAATAAGTAGGGTCTTCCCTTTCAGATACCTACAAAATGCATATGCTCCACTTATGAAACTCATAATCAAATACTTCAGCCGTGAACGTGGATTTTATTGCTTATACACTTCTCATGTCAGACTATTGATGCATTTCACTAGAGTGAGGACGATGAACCTCCAATATTTCATGTGCCAGAATATTGAGAAAATGACCACATTAGTGTAAAGGAAACCTGCTCATAAGCAATACAACAACATCTATCACTTTTCATTGATTAAGATTCTTGCTTTGCATCAACTAAGTTTGTTGACTGTTTCAAGGGATGATTTCATTTCACATGAGGTTTTCACAAGCCCTCAAGTGACCCCATCAGTTTTTCAAGAGGCTGGAGGGCCTTCACATCAGCAAGAGGTGCATGAGACTCAAACCACCAGTGTACCAGTATTTTTCACTTATAAAGGGCACAAGGAGGTTACTTGCAGCAGCCAAACAAGTACTATCTCCACCTGGGGTGGAAGGGGTCTCGTTTCCGTCATCCGATCATAGGCAAATGTTATCTTCACCCAAGGTGAAAGGGGCTTTTCCTTCTTCTTCAGCAAAGCAAGACAAAGGGAAACAACTAGTGCATGATGAGGGGCCTTATTAAGGTCAAGAGAGAGAGTTCATTTTGATTCAGGATGAGGACACTGATTTGGGCTCCCAAAGCTCAAAACTCAAGGAGATCATCCAGGAACAAGAAGCTGACATTCATGACTTATCTCTTAACCTGGAAAGAGCTAAGTGGATCATAAACTATATTGAGCAAAGGAACAAGCAGTTGGAGGACCAATAAACTATCATGGAGCTGCAAAACATAAGAGAAAACAAGCAAGTAGTAAAGAGGAGGAAGGTCAATTTGACACCGCTTGAGCAAGAGATTGAAGCTGATAGAGAATCTTGACTTGAGAGGGCAAACATGCACTTGGAGAAGCTAATTGATAAAGAAAATAAGGAGAATAATATGTTGAGGCACATGGCCTATCACTATTTGGCAAGAAACAAGATTTGCAAAGCAAGGATAATAACCTTAAAGGCCAAGTTGAGGAAAACTTTAAGGAGGAAGAAAGAGCAACATAAGCTCAAGATTTTGGCTAAGGCTTCCTTGGCCCAAAATAGTACTTGATGCAGGTCACTCAGCCCAAATTTCAAGAAATTTGGCACACTTTTTGTCCATTTTGAATTTTTGAAGGAAAAAACAGGTTTTTCTGCCTGGTGCGTAGCGCCACCCGGAGCTTGCTTTTGCTAGGGACCTCTCCTAGAGGAAAAATCTACATTTTTTGGATTCTTCATGGAAAATTATGAATACCCAGAAATTAATAGAAGGTTTTGTCAAGTTTTGGGCCTCCAAAAGGGTCAAAAACACCTCAAAAATGCCCTCTCTACCCCTTTTTGGCCACACAGGAAGTAGTGTTGGGAGAACTCACTTTTGTAGGGGCAAATGGACACCCAATTCATAAATTCCACCTATTCTAGAAAGCTGACAGATAGACCTTTCTAGCAAGCCCATCTGGAGCAAATTTGGTGCATGGAAAGGCCTCCAAAATCAGCTGCACAAATGCGCTACACATAGGGATAGTGGCACGATGCACAGGATGGAAAATTACCATTTTTGCCAAAAAACTCAGTTTTTTTCCTAGTTTTTTTTTTAGTTTGACTTTTTTCTATCTCATGGTCAAAATCATGATGTAATTGATGTAAATTGATGGAATTTGATCTAAAAATGATAAAAAATCACTCATGGCGGTAGATACATCATGTATAGGTGGTTTTGAACTAAATGAATTAGTTTCCTAGGTTTTAGAGGCAAGTTGTTCCACTACCTACTTTTTAGTTTTTAGTTTAGATCTTGTTGAAACAACTCCTAAACTCATGAATTGGACCCCTAAATGATAGCATGAGTTTTTTTTTGCCTATATATAGTACTTTTTCAGTCATTTGTAAAGGTTGGACTCTTGTGAATGCTTTGAGCATTATTGTACATTCATCTCTGCAGTTTGGCAAAGGAATAGACCAGGGTTTGCAGCATTTTGTGGGATTCTTGTGGCAAGTTGATATGGTATTGTTTTTCCTTCTGTAATTCAAGTTTACATGTGTTTATGTATTCCATCATCTCTCTCTATTCAACTTAAGTAAACGAATCAAGGATAAAGGTAGAAATCATTGATTTTGCAGTGCTCTATCTAGGGTTTGTTTAGTTTTTCATGTTTTCAAACTGTTTGAAGAGGATTCCTAAGACTCTTATGCCCTCTCCAACTCCTCACTAGTCCTAAGACTCTCAATTTCACTCAATTTAAATTACTAAAGCATTTTCCTACATCGCCCCACAGAAATCTTTGCAAGACTGAGTCCATTCTTGGGACTCAAATCTGCCTTTCACATTTAAGCCAGCAAACCAACATTAAGTTCAATCAAACTCTTCTGAGCACATACCTAGCCTAAAATTAGAATTCATATCAGTCCTCTCAAGCCTCATTTGCTATATTTTCCTGAGATTGACAAGGAGAGAGCCCTCCCCTGACCTGGTAGGGCTAGCTACCAGGTTAAGCTTGGTTTGATGTTACCCTAGATCCTACCTTTCTCAGCCTGAGGTAGATTTAGGCAATAACAGTGGGAAGGCAGGACACAAGCTGACTTGAAAAATCATGGTAAAATTCTTTCTGTCTGTAGTGAATTTGTTTCTACAGCTAAAAAACAATTCTATCCACTAGCTTATATGCAACAAGCTATGATGAGTGGGAAAGCTCTTCGCCAATTAAAAGGGCAAAGTGTACAAAGTTACACTCAAGAATTTAGAAAAAGAGCTTTGATTATAGGCATTTATTTAGACTCACTTGAAATTTTACTGAAGTATATAGGTGGTCTATATAGTTATTTGAGGCACACCATTCTCATGTTTAACCCTACTAGCATAGATGAGGTATCTACTCAGGCTACCCATCTAGAGGATAGAGGCAAGAATGTGAACCCAGAGATTGGGGGATCATCAAAACCCACTGCAAGAAAGAACAAGGAAAAGAGGAAGTAGAAATGGAAAGAGAGGAAGGCAAATGTTGTAAAAAAGGCCAAACCTTCATGCACTCACTGCAAGAAGGATGAACATTGCTGGTCTTTGCATCTGGAGTTGAAACCCAAGAAGTTCGATGGCAAGAAGAAGAAGACTGTTGTTGCTGTTAAGAGATATTTGTGGCCAGACTCAGGTGATGAAACAACTGCCACAGCCACAGTTATACAAGGTAAAAATTCTGAAGCGTCTTCTAGTAATTCTTCCCAAACTATTGATAGTGAAGAAAATGAGAGAAGAAGACATGAGCTTTTTCATATTAGAGTTATTTCCAAGCATCAAAACATTGATACTTTATTGGATAGTGGCTCACAAGTAAACTTAATTTCTGAAGCAATTGTAAAGAAGCTGGGATTACTAACCACACCTCACAAGAAGCCATATACATTAGGTTAGTTATGTGATAAAGCAAAGCTACAAGTGACTAGACAATGTAAACTTAGGTTTGCCATTGGTTCAACATTTGTAGATGTGGTTGAGTTGGATGTAATTCCCTTGGATATATGTGGAGTTGTTTTAGGAAGTCCTTACTTGTATGATAGAAAATCCATTTACTATAGAGCTGAAAATAAGTATCAACTTGTTAAAGATGGAATAGACTTATTCAAAACTAATTATACTCTCATAAACTCAGGGAAAATAGAAAGGTTTGCAAATTCATGTAAGAAATTTTTACTGATCGTTGTAAAGGAAAAGAAACCTGATAAAACCAATGTATTTAAAGGCTTTGATGCTAAACAACAAGCTGATTTAGAAAATGTTGTTTCAGAATATGATATTTTATTTCAAGAACCTAAAGGTCTGCCACCCAAAAGGGAAATTGCACATAATAATAATTTGTAGCAAGATGCTCCATTGCCTAACATCGGAATGTACAGGTTATCCGCTTTAGAGAATGCATAAATCAAGAAGCAGTTATACGAGTTGCTCGAGAAAGGGTTCGCAAGACCAAGAATATTGCCATGCGGATCCCCAATAGTGTTGGTGAGAAAGAAGGATGGTTCGTGGAGGATGTGCATTGATTACCGAGCATTGAATAAAATAATGATCAAGAATCGTTATCCCCTTCCTCGCGTGGATGATCTATTGGATTAGCTGAAAGAGGCTATTTACTTTTCCAAGTTGTACCTACATAGTGGTTACCATCAGGTTAGAGTAGTAGAGAAATATGCATGGAAGATTGCTTTCAAAACAAAGCAAGGGTTGTATGAATGGCTAGTTATGCCTTTTGGTTTAACTAATGCTCCTACCACTTTCATGAGAGTAATGAATGATGTACTCAGGCCTTTTATTGATGATTTTGTAATTGTATATCTAGATGACATTCTTGTATTCACTAAAACATGGGAAGAACATTTGAAGCATGTAAAACAGACTCTAGATGTGTTGAAAAAAGAAAATATTTATGTTAAATTATCAAAGCATGAGTTTGGTAAAACATCTTTGAATTGTTTGGGTCATATTGTAGGGGGTGGTGAACTAAAGATAGATCCATCTAAGGTTGCAGTCATTGTAAACTAGCCTAAACCCAAGTTTGCTACAAAAGTTAGAAGTTTCCTAGGGGCAGCACAATATTGGAGAAAATTTATTGCTAACTTTTCCTCGATTGCATCTCCCTTACATGCTTTGACAGGATTGACCAAGGTGTTTCAGTGGGGAGGCAAACAACAGAAAGCCTTCAACACCTTGAAAGAAAAAATTAGTACAACACCACTAATAGCATTGCCAAATCTTCAACAACCATTTGAGATAAAAATAGATGCCAGTGATTATGCCATGGGAGCAGTGTTGATTCAACATGGTAAACCCATATGCTACCATTCTGAGACTTTTAATTCTACAGTAGTTAATTAGACTACATATGATAAAAAATTGTATGCATTAGTTCAGAGTGTGAAGAAGTGGAAACATTACTAAATGGGCAAAGAAACAATAATACACACTGATCATCAACCACTTCAGTACTTACACTAACAAACTAAATTGCAACAATCAAGACACTATAGGTGGATGGGTTTCCTACAGTGGTTTCACTTAGTCATCAAATATAAAAAGGGCATACACAATAAAGTTGCAAATACGTTGTCCAGACCAATCATAAATGGATCTACTATACTTAAGCATAACTCAGTAATACATGAAAGCTACATTGAACAATATGCTCAAGATATAGATTTTAAAGACATATATGCAGCTTCAAGTAATGGAAAAAAGGTAGAAGAATTGGATTACTATATTAAGGACCAACTCTTGTATCATTTGGGAAAGCTATGCATTCCACAAACAGAGAGAATTAACATAATTAGGGAGGCACATACTTCCCTGATATCAGGTCATTTTGGTGTAAGCAAAATAGTTACACAGCTGCAAAGATACTACTATTGGCCAACAGTTTCTGGATATGTAAGAGGGTGTAGCATGTGTACTAAAAGAAACCCCAGCAATAGAAAACTAGGCTTGTACACCCCACTATCAGTTCCTTCCCATCCTTGGGAAAGTGTTTCCATGGACTTTGTTGGGGGATTGCCAAACTCTAGAAAGGGACATGTCTATTTATATCTTATTGTGGACAGAATCAACAAAATGTGTATTTTAATACCTTGTAATAAGCAGATTATAGCTAAACAAATAGCGAAATTGTTCTTTCAGCATGTCTGGGTGAATTTTGGGTTACCCATTTCCATAGTATCTGATCAAGACTCTCGATTTGTTGGGATGTTTTGGTCAAGTCTATGGGAATTAATGGACACCAGACTGAAGAAAAGCACAACCTTTCATCCATAGACAGATGGCCAAATAGAGGTAGCTAACAGGACAGTGATCCAGTTGCTCAGGGATTATTGTAGCAAGCATCCCAAGGTTTGGGATGAACACTTATGTTATGTGTAACATGCTTATAACCATGCTAAACATTCTTCTACACATATATCTCCATTTGAGACCAGTTTTGGTTTCATACCAAGGTCTCCCTTGGATTTTGTCTTTGAAAAGGACACAGCAGTTGCTGGGCACAGTGATGTGAACAAAGCAACCAGATTCATTGAAAATATCCAAGAAATTCACCAGGTGGTGTAGGAACAACTAGAAAAGATCCAAGCCAAAAGACATGATAAACACTGGGTGGAGCACAAGTTCCAAGTTGGCGATCAATTCCGGCTATATATCAGCAAGGACAGAATGCAAGGTGAAGGAAAGAAGTTGAAGCCAATAAGGTATGGGCCTTTTAAGGTACTTAAGAAAATTGGTGAGAATTCTTTTCACCTTGATCTTCTAGCATACATGCACATCTATTCAGTAGTAAATGCAGAAAATTTAAGACTGTCTGAACCTTCTTTAATTGAAGATCCTGAAGAGAAAAGTCAATCGCATTCCATTGATGATCTGTTGCCTGAATATCTCAATGAGCTATAGGAAGATACAATTCTAGACAGGAAGGTGAGGACAATGCACAGAGGGGACATGGAGTACCTTAGAATTAGACTCAAAGGTTCAAAACCCAGTAGTGCCAAATGGATAGAGATTGGGTAAGTGAGGCAGTTGTATCCTCACTTAAGCGATGCTTGAAAACCAACTTTTGGTGGTCCAAAAGCCTTTTCAATGGGAAGGCGTGATCCAAATGGATCCGAGAATGCTCTCTAAGTCTTCATAAACCCTTTAAAAATCATGCCCAATGCCAAAAATCCTTTGAAAGATTGAAAGTATCGCAAAAGGGACACCCTTAGTAGGGTAGAGAAACACTATCGGGAGGCCCAAAACCTATGAAAATAGAGAAAACAAAGTATCGGCGGCTTTAAGGCAATGTTGAACCAGAGCCGTCGAATCTAGCCGATCAACGGTCTAGATCCGATCGGCGAATCGCTATCGGAGGGGGCTATTGGCACTTATCGGTGGAATGCACATGATGACGGCAATTGTGCTCAACGTGGATCAACAAGGACCGTCGATCAAGCGCGCAAATCGAAGGCCCATGGTGACGCGCGCTATCGCAATCGGCAAATGCAGAGGAGACATTACAATCGACGGGGGTCATGTGCGATATGCGGCATCATGTCAGAATATGGAGCACGACCGATGACATTGATGGCAACGATATTATGGACCGAATAACAAAATAGGCAGCATTGCATATATTTTGAAGTCCGGAAAAATATGTTTTCATTTGTAAATCGCATTTTCGTTGAATAAATGAAAAGCTAAGGAAAAAGCACCGATGTGATGTCACGGACCCAAAAGGGTTCATTAACAATATTGAACAATATTTCAGGTCCGGAATGTGCGATTTTACAATGTTTTCATGCATTTTCACAGTTTGAAATATTTTTCCAAACACAAAGGAATGGGCTTTTCCAATATACGATAACAACTTGTGGGCAGACCTGATTGGAGAATGAATCATATTTAAGGACTTTTAAAGTCCGATATATTGGATTTTGATGGACTTTCTCTGTTAAAACACACTTTTCCTATGTTTAACAGAGCATGGATGTTTTAGGAGTTTCAGAGGCCCGCGGCACTATGGTGTTACAAAATGGGTGGCCACCTCCTCTCTAGGCATTAAACAAGGATTGTAACATGTTGAGAGAGGGATTAGAAGTGGAGAGAGGCTAGGGAGACCAAGAGACAGGAACTGAAACAAACATGCAGCGTTGGCTTTAAAAGCCATAAATAGAGAGCAAACATACAAGCAGTGTTACAAGCAAATGTGAGACAGAGTGAGGACAAAGATTGAGAAATGTGAGGCAGCCTGTGTACTCAGAGCAAGCTTGAGGGATTCAAGTGAAGCTCTTGTAATTACATATTTGGTGTGTGAGACTCAAACTGAGCTCACCATTGTAAAAACTTTGTTTGAAGACATAATAGAGAGGCCACCACTGAAAGCTGGACCAGGAGATGTAGCCCAGAAGGATTGGCTGAACTCCTTATTAAATCTACTGTGTTTTTATGTGTTTGTCTATTATAGTCTTTAACTGCTTCAAATTCTATGTATTTCACAATTTTATCGATCCATTGCACAAAATTACATAGGCACATCCATGCACATGTGTCTGTAATACCTTATTAATTGTCTTAGATCTCATTATCATATCAGTGACATTGTTGGCTGACGTAGAGATCTTGTCCTTGGTGGAGCCACTTGATGGTGTATGGATACAATTGTGGTGTGGTCAGTAGGACCATCTGCTTAACCAATTCTACTAAGATGAGGTTATTTTCACTCCTGTTGTTGAAAATTAGCTACAACCATGACGAGTTAACCCACTCCCCTCCCTCTGGGTCTTTGAGTTCAGTCTTCTAGATCTTCGTGGTCAAAATGGTGGAACTAGGATCTACATAAATAATGTTATGTGTGTGTTATATTCCTTCCACGACTAGCTCCATGTGCTATATGTTGCACCCAGCATATCATCAGGGTCAAAAGGGGGGCAGAAGCTCTTGTGGAGATCACAGCAATTCCCTATGCCCTTCTTCATCTTGGTGGTGTTATTATTTATTGAAGACTTCAATGGATTATCCTAGCTAACCCTACCTTCGCATTGACCTACATTCTTGAATTTGGGGTTAGCTTTCCCTTGCTTTAGATTCACAGATCCAAAGCCTCACTTCTTTCGTTTAAATTTTTGTTCAATCTTGACGATATATTAGTATGTAGTGCCGAACACGGAGATGTTTAGGAACTCTATCTCATCTTGGATGTATTTGTGTTGATAACCAAAGTACCCTAGTACCAAATGTCACTCAAAATCCTTGATGCCCAACCTTTTGCGGAGGGTATGAAAAATATTTGTGAACTCCGACACGTTTTGGTTGCTTTCCTACTACATTATGGTCCATTTTATGTACTTATATTCATATCTCCTAAGAGGGTAATACTATTCCTTGATGAAATGTCAGAAGGAATTCCAAGTGGGTACAGCTGAGAATTCCCTCTCGTCATTGTTCTCATGATAGGTTTCCCATGTGTCCTTAATGTGGGGAGCAACTTTGAGGAGCAAAAAAGTAATATTTTCCCTATCATAAAAATCATGAACCAAAAAATATAATTCCATGATATTTAACCATTTATATATGAAGTATGCATGTATTTGAATTTCAAATATAGATAGTTCAAATATAACTTGTACCTTGAAGGGCGTAGCGCCTCTGGAGTGACTGTTGGATAAATATGTGTCACCTATTGGCGTCCACCAAAGGAACTGGGAGAAGTTGTCCATCATCTCGTTCCTTTCCTACTTGAGGGCTTCTTTGAGCAACAGGTTTATAGGATCCCCTACTCCCTCATATTTCCTTTCTTCCCTCATGGTAGGCCTTCATTTTCGATAGGGATGGTCTTGTAAAGGTTCAATTACTTCAAGTCTAAACTCCTTATACCCAACCTTGTTTGGGACATGCATAGAAAAAGAGAGAAAGAGAAGACTACTCTAATAATAATGATTTTAATTTATACAGGAATAGAATGAGATATAGAATTAGGGGGAAACACAAAGATAAAATTAAAATTGAGCTTCAATTGATTAATAAAAAATACTAAAAATTGTTTACATGCAAAATGGAAACAACATAAATCATTCGATGGTAGCTTATATCTAAGAAGAGATGTGACAACTACATGATTTCTAAACTCTATTACAATGAGGATCACAAGCCCTTTTTTATTTACAAACAAGGAAAATCCCTAAACATCCTAAAACCAAATTCTAGGAGAGAAGTGCCAAACATTTGTGGGCCCCATTGGGGTTAGTTGGTACACTGACTTCTAGGGGTCATAACTTTGGCATATAATCTCTGTTTGACATGTGTGATACCTTATCAGAAATATCTATATGAGGGCTAAAAATTTGGACTACAATCACCTCCCATGGTTTATTGGTTTTCTTGTTGCCCAAAGAAATGTCATTTGGGGCCTTAAAACAACTTTGGATGTTCAAAACCCAAAAAACTACCAAAAATAGTAAATTGTGCTATAACTAAGGAAACTCAAGGAAGAAATGGTGGGGGTCCATGTGGAATAGGTTGGTGGCCACCAATACCCATGTAGATTAATCCTCCCCACTTAAGAAGTAGTGGTGGCCATTGCATTGAGTGCCTCCATGTGATGAGGAAGCTTCTTATGAACTTAGTCCTTGGTGAGCCTCTTGCATTTGTGAGTTGGCCAACTTTAACAACCAAATACAGTTGGATATTTTTTTTGGTGAGTGGTCTTGATATATGTTTCCAAGATTTGATCCATTGTAGCTTGTTCCATGGAATATGGCTTGAGGTCTATTGGTATTAATTTGTTCAACAATGTTTGAGGTATGCAAAGGTGGTGGAAAATATGGCCAAAGAGAGTACACATTGAACACTAGGTGAATCCAAGGAATGGAGGAATGTTGAGCTCAAAATAATTGTCTCCCACAACCTAGGTGATGATGTAATGAATTTATTGGAGTGGAAGAAACTTTTGATGGTATCTGGTACGACATTATATATTCAAATGCAACTAAACTTTGTCACCAACCTAAATGTTTTGTGGTACCCAATGTTGATCATGTCACTGCTTGTACAGGAAATTTGACTTGTCCATGATGTTGTGAACCTACTGGAAGATGTACTCAATGCATTCAATAAACCTAGTTCCTTTATCATCCTCAAAATTTACACGTGTGAATTTTTCTTGTGTATTTGCATGATCCATGACAGCATAAATCAAACACAATGGTTTAAATCTTAGACCCACTTGAATGGTACTAAGGGCAGTCGAGCTATGGAGAGATCTATTATAAGTGTTCTATACACAGGGAAGGATATTATCCCAGGTTCATGAATTATTGGAGTTGTACATACAAAGTATATTCCTTATTATCATGTTGATGACCTTTGTCTCTCCATCAGTGTGGGGATGTAATGTAATTGAATTGGTAATATTGGTGTCCAAAAATGTCCATGGGCTCGACATAAATGTGCTTAGGAACCTGCTATCCCAATCTAACATAATGGTATGAGGATCCCAAAATTATAGCCACACTTGCTTAAAGAAGAGTTTGATAGTGTCCTCTACTATGATACTCTTCTTCGAGGCCAGTAATATAACCATCTTAGAAAATCAGTTGACAAACAAAAATACATAGTTATTACCATGCTTGGTACAAGGGAGGCTAGAAAGATAGTCCATGGTGATGGATTCATACAGTAGATGGGAGTAAGCAGAGGAGTGTACATGCCTCGCTTCTTCATGGTTGGCTTGGCTATGGAACGGGTAGTGTAGGATCTGATATATCTTCCAACATCTTGTTGAAGTTTTGGAAAATAAAAATAATTTTTTAGTATGGGCACAATTTTACCCATGCCGAAGTGTCTTGTGACTAGACTATACTGCACCTTCAAAATGAGCTTCGCATAGTCACTCGAAGGAAAAAAAGGTGGCCCAGGTAGCCTAAAAATGCATCCTGGAGGTGAAAGTAAGAAACTTCCATGCCATCCACTAGCATATGGGATGTGGTGGGGAACTATAAATCATCTTTGTACATTTGCAACCATCAATAGGTCTCGTGACCATAAGAGTTGAGAAAACTAGTCAGTGCTACAACTAGGGGCCAACTAAGGAAATCTATAATGTGGTTGTTTCTGCCATTTTTGTATTTAATGTTGAAGTGGAATTGTTACAGATATGTAGATGATTTTTGATGGTGATCATTTTATGACTTCCCCTGTGTTTGTATAAACTGAAGAGGTAAGTGATCTATGCTGGTGACTATCTCCTTCCCCAAAATTTATTTCCATTATCAGTAAGCATGAACGATAGAATACATCTCTTTATGGTAGGTAGGGTACTTTGAAATGGTGTCAAAAAGTGTCTCGCTTTGGTAGGCCACTAGATGCCCTTGTTGAATGAGAGCTGCACAAGTAACATAGTCTAGGGTGTCTATCTCAATTTCAAGTGACTGTTGCAAGTCTAGAAATGTGAGTACAGGTGTAGAGTATAGGCGGTGCTTCAACTCAATGAACGGCTTCTATTGGGACACAGATTAAGAAAAAAATGTTTTCATTACACCCTTTTAGCCTAACGCATAGGCTAAGTGATATGGAAGAATCCCAACATGAACCTTTGACAAAAGTTGGCTTGGTCCAAAAATCTGAAAAAATATGTTAGAGTGGTTTGGATTGCCCAATCCTGAATGAATTGAATTGTAGCCACATACAAGAGAGTGCCTTGATAATCCAAGATGTAACCTAGATATTGGATCTGATGTATGCCAAAGGTGCATTTCTTCATGTTGGCATATAGTTTTCTATTCCATAGGATTTAAAGGCCTTCCAAATGTGTTTCAAGTTCTCTTCCAAACTCTCACTGAATATGAGAATGTCGTCCAAATATACAACCATGAACGATTTGGTGAAGGTGTGAAAGATGTCATCCATCAGACTCATAAATTTTGTAGGGGAAATTTTCAACCCAAAGGGAATGGCCAACCATTTAAAAGGGTCCTCCTTGCATTCGAAGGTGGTCTTCCATACATCTCTTGGATGAATCAAATCTTGATGATAGCCAGAATTCAAATGGATCTTTCTGAAATACTTGGCCTCTTTGAGCTAGTGTAAAAGGTCATCAATCCCTGGGATGGGATACCTGTTCCTGAAAATGATTTTGTTTAGCGCCTGATAATCAATGTAAAGCCTCTAGGTTACATCCTTCTTCTATACAAGTACAATCAGGCTCCCATAAGGTGAGGAGCTTCATCATATGTTCCCTTTTTGTAACAACTCCTAGATCTACTACTTGATCACTTCACTTTCTGGAATGGAGAAATGATATATCAACCCATTGGGTAGAGGTGCTTAGAGAGTAATATGGATTAAATTCTTGGCCTGACAATGTAAGGGTACCCCTGTGCGTGAGGACAATATTTTGTTGTATTCCTCCATGACCTTATCGACCTTTTATTCTGGATGGAGGAAACCTTTCTAGGGGCCATGGATGTGGCCAAAATATTCCCCTTACTTTGAGAGTGAATAAAAAAGAAAACAAAATTCTCGATATTGGAGATGATCTTAATGCACTTCTTTGCAGAGATCAGAGAGATGGTGGTAAATAGGGCTACCTGTTGTATCCTATATAACTTATTTCCCAAAGTAATAATAATAGTGTGAGGCCTAGACTCATACGCAAAATGATGCTTCCACAAGTATGGTTTTCGTAATAATACATCACAAAATTCAAGAGTAGAAATGCCACATAGTACCTTATTTGTGAAGAGCTTGATCTTGTAGGGAAGGCGACACTGCTAGATGATGCACATATCTCATCCTTGGGGGAGCCACCGATGGTGTATGGCTACAGGTATGTTGTGGTTGGTGGGCCTAGGCACTTAATGACCTCTACTGATATGAGGCTATATTGGCTCCTGTATTTAATAATAAACTACAATTATGACCACCTCACCCACATTTGTGAGTGGAAGAGATGCTTCCCTTTGTTTTCATCTTCGGGATCAATCTTCTAGACCTTCATGGTGGCAATGGTGGCATTGGGCTCTGCATCAATAATATGTTTCCCTTTTTCATCCTCATTGTCGATGTCTTGCTCATAGTGAGAACATGCATCTAACTCTAGAGCCTTGAGCTTGACCACCAGTGAGTGCATGGCATGACACTCACTTGTGTTTTGAGAGACTCTTGTGGAACTCACACCACTTCCCTTTGTCGTTCTTAATATTCATGGTACTATTATTTTATTGCAGCTTCGATGGGTTATCTTGGGTCACCCTAGCTTGGCTTTCTCCTTTTTACTATGCCTTGAGGGTTCCTTTCCTTTTCTTGAGATTCACAAATCGTAAGTATCACTAATTTTGTTTAAATTTGTGCTCTATCTTTACATTGTATTGTTATGCGGGGTCGAGTGAGGAGATATCCAAGAAACACATCTCGTCTTGGATGTATTTGTGTAGATATTCATGGTACTTGAGTAATAAATTCTACTCATAATCCTTGATACCCAACATTGTGTGAAGGATATGAAAAATATTTGTCAACTCTGACACATCTTAGTCCCTTCCCTTCAGCAATGTGGTCCAGTTTATGTACTTATCCTCAAATCTCACAAAAGGGTAATACTTTCCCTTTGGTGAAATATTGGAACAATATTCATGTGGGTGCCACAAAATGAGATTTTCCTCTCTTCCTTCTACTCATATTATGTTTCTGACTAGTCCTTTACATGGGGGGTGACTTTGAGGAGCACAAAAGTAATCTCTTCCCTATCAGAAAAACCATGAACTCAAAAAGTTCCTTCCAACTGATTTAACCGTTTATCTACAACATTCGCATCTATTTGACCTTCAAATATAGGGATGTCAAAGTTTAATTTTACCTTTAAGGGTCCAACACCTCTGAAGTGACTGTTGCATGAAGATGTGTCACCTGTTGGGGTTGGTTTCTTAGTTTTCCTAAAAGACCAACTGATCTCTATACATTAAATCATTAACCCAGCGCTTCAACTATTTATTTCAAGGCTATCCACACAACATGTGCAAGATATAGTGCTAATTTTATCTAATCCTAATTAAAGGTAAATGAATGTGAACACAAGGAACCTCTAGGATCTACCGAAAATAATGATTCAATCATAACTTTTGGGTTTCAAGAATAAACAATTAAAACTACTAAATGAATGAAAGCATTAAATATTTTACCAGAAACAATGAAGTAAGCATTAAATCTTCTACCATGAATATTGAAATAACCATGCTAACGCAAACTTGTTTCCTAGGGAACTACAACTATGAGAAAGGAACAACACTCCAAATAGAAATGAATTTTTTGAAAGAAATATCAAATCTTGAAGATTAACAACTCTTAATTAATCGCAGGAAACAATAGAAAATATATCACTCGAAGAACCAGCTATAATAAATCCAATTCTATGATATTTCATTGTGATTGCTACAAAAACTAATATTGTAATGACAAATCCAATAACCAATGATTAAATCTAGAAATAAATTGAATGATTGTAAAACAAGAACTGAAAGCTAAACGTAAATTTAATAACACAAGAAAGGATAGTAGTCGTTCTAGGACTAGGCCCAAGATCTTTGGAATTCAACTTCCTCATAGCTAATTCAATGAAATAATTTAAGGTCGAACCACGAAAGTCTCCATTAAATTAATATTAATAACTTCCAAAACATTTCTAAAAAACTTATACCATAGATCAAAATGAAAGTAATTCCCCCACTTAAACTATCAAGGTTCAATTCCTCATTTTATATTACAATCAAATCTATTTTCAAAATGGAGAAGAAATCATGAGAATCTGAAGATTCTCAAGATGCTTAATTCAAATTACAAAATCTCCAACGTTTCCTCAGAATGGCAGATGAAGATCTCTTCTTCCACTTATATTTCCATCATATAAGTCAGTCTGATATAATCAAGTTATAACAAAGCCGCACATCTGCACATAACTCATTCTTGTTTGACTATTCCAGGGAACAACATATGATATCGAATATCCTTGTCAATTACTAGTTTAAAGTGTAAGCGTATTTTGTCTCTCCATAGTTTAAATCAACCCTTTCAAGAATAAAATGATGAAAATATTATTGACTTCTTCCTAGAATCCATATCACATGAATTACCATATTCTATACATAAAAATATTAGAAAACTAATAAATGATGATGAAATATGGTAAGAGATTGTATTAATTCTGAAGCCCAACATCGCCCCCCAATTTACCTATTTGCATGACCTCATCCAATTAAGTGATTTACATGAAGGATAGTTAAAAAATCAATTGGATAATGGTGTTCTCCATAGTGTCGGAATCCATTTCTACTCTATATTTCATGGAAAGAAACATACTTACCCACCTTAGCTAAATCATACTCTGGATTATAATCATCTAAATGCCACTAGATTATATGGAACCTATACCTATATCCTATCCACCTACGTCATTCTTCCAATAATAGATGAGCATAATCTCGTTCCCTACTTATTCTATCCTGTAAATTTCGATAATTAAAAGGTTCTCTATTTTGAATTTCAGCAGATGATGTCTTCAATATTTGTTTGTCTCCTAGAAGATCTTTGATATTGATACCTAATAGATATTCCAATCCTGACTGCAAGACATCATTGTGAATAGGTGCCAAAGTGTTAACAACACTAGATTGTTCCATTAACCTCTTATGGTAGATAGGTTTATGCAAGGGATTTTGTGACTCTCCTCTTGCCCAGAGGTCGATTCCAAGCTCTCTTCTTTGAAATACATTATAAGCTTTTCCCCATTTTTTCTAGCTTCTAGAAAATGATACAAAGGCTTGGAATTGTACATCCCCTATAAAAGGGGTAGGATTCTCATCTCTCGTCTCTTCTAAGAAGAATTTGTGCATGTAATGCTCGCATAAAAAGTACTTTGCATTATCATCCTACTTATGGAGATAATGAACAAACTCTAAAACATTGTTGAAATCATAAGGTTTCCCAGACCAATTTTCCTTAACCTTAAGTAATAAATATTGTTCTAGCATAAATAAGGCATAATTTCTAGCTCGAGACCCGAATGATAGAGCATCCGAGTATATATAGCAAACTTCATTCATTTTTTTCGTGGCTTTTTAAAGCCGACTTTTCAAAGACTCAGTCTTTTTCTTGGCTTCTCTCATATCAGCATAAGTTTCATCCTCTATAACTGACAATGCCTCAAACCTTTGAAGTAGCTCATGATATTCCTTTTTTGGTACTACCTCTTTCTAATATTGTATTATAGTCTCTTGTTCTTCCTCCATATTTTTATTTAGAACCCAAATGGTGGCTTGCAAAATTAAAGGAGTGTATGGACGCACATGTCTTGTATGCGATTCTCTTATAATAGAGAATGGTAAATTTGTCTGAGTTCTATCTTCAGTAGTTAAAAGGTCAATATTTGACATATGTAACTTGGTCTGAGTTCCCATAGTAAAGGTAGCAACAAAATTTTCATTTTCAATTTGGGTTTCGTTCTCCCAAACTTCCTTCTTTTTATCATTTCTCTTCTCATAATTCCTGGGCCTTGCTATTTCGTAACCACTTCTTAAGTTGTCGGACCTTTATTTGTAAATTCTTATTTTCTTTCTTCAATGACCTTTGTTAACATTTTGTGTGAAATTCTTGGCAAGCGTGACTAGAGAATAGGGAACAATGGATATGGTCACTGGGCTTCCAATCATCAATTACTTGGTAGACTCAATTGCGGCATAGATTAATGTTTCAACAAGGTCTCTTTCATCATATGGTATCATTGGATAGTCAATCATGACTTATCGTTCTATTTTTTTGGGAGGAGATTGTAAGGCTACTTCTTCAGAGAGGAGAGTTCCTGGACTGTTGCAGCAAAATTAATAGAGTATTCTAGAAGAAACATATTCCCAACTTCTCCTGAGTGTTCTAAAATTATAGTAGATGTGGAATTGGGAGAGGTTGGAACTATAAGTGATTTCCTTTGATTAGGAGGATTTCTTGAGCAACTTGCAGCTTCTTCGAAATCCATAGAATTCAAAAAAAAATCAATCCCTTCCAAAACATGAGTTGCATCTATTTCCTTCTCTTGAGAAGAATCCTCCTGATGTGTTTCCAATATATTTAGAAAATTTTGAGGTTCACTTCCCTCGAATGGCTATTGTCTAGAATCTATAGAATATTGGGACTTAGCCAACCTAGTTGATCTTCTTGTCTTCCTAGGTAAGGAGAAAAAGAGGGAAGCCATCCTTTTTTCTATTAGGTAGGCAATACTTCATTGTAATGTAGGCTTGGAGGTGAGTGGTGAAGGCTCACTTGGCCAAATTGTCCAGGTTTTTGGCCAATGCTAATAAGATCTCATGGGGTTGGGGTTTTCCCAGTATTTCAAGTTTTCCTGGATAAATATTATGTGTATAATATTTATCTGTATTGTTACTAGTTATTTTATTATTCCTCTCTGTAAATATCAATAATTTTTAGTAATAATTTATCTATCTGTAGTAAATTTCTTAAAATTTTATGCCCTTGTTAATTGCTGGAGGGATGGAGTTTGTGATTTTTCCTATAAGGTTTTCTCTACCATAAAATTCTCATTTTGACTGGATTCTTCATTTTCTTCTGTTTCCTTATCATCAGATGGAATGTTTCTAGTTTCTTTAATGGGCGCTTTGGTTTTAGGTGGAGCCTGAAGGTTTCCTAATAACTCTTCTTTGATCAATTGTGCTTGGTTTAAACTTCTGACAAGTATCAATTTTATGAGACCATGGTGGCTCACCATTGACGCATGATCCTTGGATATATTGAGTTTCACAACAGCCTCATTCAATAATTACTTTAGAAAATAAGGTAGGTACATGATTATCTTTCGTCTCAAATCCGCCATTAAATTCAGATGTCGTCCCCTTACCATCTCATATCATCTGTCACATGTAATGTACCTTTAGACAACATTGGATAGTTCTTTCCATGGCTCTGGCAATGAAGCAATATTGTACCATTTTCCTATTCTCACTAATTCTTCTCCAGGGTTCACAAACAAGGATGTTGCACTCTGCAGTGGTCTATGCATCTCAAACCATTTCCTGCCTTCTGTGGGTAGGCATGCTTCTTCCACCAGATCTTCTTCATTGACCTATTTTTGTCTTCCACTTACCATTGTGATTTTTTCGTTCAAATTCTTTGTAAATTCCAAAGTGACTATGTTGTCAAAGCCTTGGAGCTGTAGGAAGCAATTCAACCACCCTACCTGGTCTAGAATACTATGTGCTTTCTCAGAGACCCACAGCTAGGCAGGTTCACTATGGACCAACTGGCCAGCCATTTTAGTTACCCATCATAGTGAAAATTGGTACTAGATGCAACAAGGTTTAGTAGACACAGAAACATAAACATTTCATATAGTAGGACATTCAAGAAAATATAGCATGGAACGATGTTAAAGAGTTTGCAAGTGTCCATTTATGTGTTTAACTTTTCAACCTCCCACGATATATTTGGAGGTCGTCTACAACCATTCGTTATGCATTTTATTTGGCAAGATAGTTGACATGACTAGTCAAATATGAATGCATTAATTAGGCATAATGGAGCAATTGTTAGAAAAAATAAAAATAACGGTGAGCCATGCGATGTAATTATTGGACGCATTAATCATATATTGTGATGACAGGAAAATACATTTACAACACTTAGAACATTAATGTCAAGAAAAATCATGTGGAGATATCTTGCTCCAGGAACATTCATAAGATAAATTTCACCGAAAGATTTCCTTGAGAGAGAAAAATAGGGAAGAAAATTAAAATAGACTTAATAATTCTCCAAGAGATTACATCCCTGATATGTAAAATTAAAATTAATAATTCATACATATTCATCATTACCATCTTCCAAGGGAAAAATTTAATAAGTTTCCATAGTAATTCAATGATTTTCCTTTATTATTACTAAGGGAGAGAAACATCGTTAATTTTAGGTGGTAATTTCAAATGTACTTCAATACAACAGGGATGTCCTCTACTACCAACATGCATCTATGGCCTCGATAGGGTTTCCTTTTAACCCATTGATATGCCAGTATCCCATTCTACTAAAAAGGATTCATAAATTTTTTATTATTTTTTGATTATCGACAAAAGGCCATTGTTCTAGCATGGTGACCAGTTGATAACAATGCCATTCACCAGAGGTAATGAAATGAACAAGCCATCTCGTGATGAGAACTCTTGTAATTCCACCTAACAGATGGAGGCCATTACCCTGGCTTGGTAACCATAGTGGTAATTTCGCCATGTTAAGTCCTATGATCATGGTAGGTTGGCTCATGATGCGACCTCTGATCCTTTGTCTGACTCTCTTCTTCTATTTTTATTTATGATTATTTTTTCTCGTTTTTGTTTTGTTGTGAAAAAATATTAGTGAATGGGGTGCCTCATCAACTCCTTAAGAGTTAGGGATGGTGTAAAATGTATTGAAATAATTAACTTTTTATCTTGCCATTTTACTTCCAAAATTGATTTTTCAAGAAGATCAGATAATTATAGGAAACTAAAGGGAAATATAAATCTTCTGGTGGTGATGAAAGAAATTCATTGTAAATATCTTTATGAATTTACAATATCACGGGTTTTTTCAAGTTTTAGGAGTTTTTAGGGGTCTAATTAAAATTTTCTTATAAAAAATTCTCTTATGGAAATAATTCAAGGAACTTATTAATTTACGATGATATCAAAGGAGAGATTAAAAATCATAATAAATAGAATAACTATTTGTAAAAAAACAACTATGGCTAGAAAACAACAATAATGAGTATAGGAACAATAGTTGTAACTAAAGAAACAACATCCTCAATCAAGGGAAAAAAAACTGTGGCTAAGGGAACAATAACCAGTACCAAGGGAACAATAATTGTGACTAAGGAAGAAACAACCATGACCAAGGGAACAACAATTGTGACTTAGGGAATAACAATTGTGACCAAGGGAACAACACTTGTGCCTAAGGGAACAACAACTTTGTAATAGCCCTGTTGAAAAGTTCATGTAATAAAAGTTAATAAAGGCTAAATAAGACCAAAGTTAAGGGACACGTATTCCAACCTAAATGTTGGGAAAATATATCCTAGTGGGCATCACTAGATGTGTTGTTTGGCTAAGGGAATTGGAAAAGGCTAAGGAAAAGACTATAAAAGGAAAAAGGGAATTTTTGGGAAATTGATTTATGAAAATAAAGGAAATTAGGAGAAACGTAAGGTGAAAGGTCCCAAGTTACATGTAAGGAGGAAAATGAAGGACAATAATGCAAAATTAAGAAATTAGAGGCCGCATGCATGAAAGGATTTTGATGATCAGTTCATGGATTTTGTCAATTTAAGTTTGGAGTTATCTCTCTCTCTCTCTCTCTCTCTTGGTCACTTAGAGATTTATTCAAGCACTCAAGTTTGGAGAAAAGTAAAGGGGAAGCAAGGAAAGGAAGGGAAAGCAAGGAAGGAAATGAAAAACAAGTAAGGATCAAGGAAAGGAAAGAAGGATCAAGAAGCTTTAGCAGGAATACTTGCAGGTAATAGTTTTCATGTGTGATCTCCTAGCTCGTTTAGACATGCATGGCTTTACATGTTGGTGTATGGTTCTCTTGTTGTCGGTGGCATGGTTTTTCCAGGTTATGACAGTGGATTTCAAGCTAGCCTAGTGTTTTTCTAGATGCCATGGTGTGTTGGGATATTGATCTCGATTTTGAGCTTTGAAATTGTCAGATGGATTTCAGAATCTGGGGCGGTTGTGGTCTCAAGGTTCATTCCCAAAGGCCTAGGAATCCATTGACAATTTTTGGTGGGATACATGATAAAGACTGAGGGGGAAGTCTCAGTTTAGGGCCCAAAGATCTACTTTCAATTTTGGTAAAGCCTAAGAGAAAAGGAGGCAAAAAATTCCACAAGGATAGTTATGGATTCTTGATGGAATTCCAAGTTCTATTCAGTTGTGACCAGAGCACCAATTTTTGTGTGATCATGATTTGATGAGTGTGGAGGTAGTTTAACCTATGGTTTCCCTTGTTTGGTTTATTAGATCCCACATTCATGCCTGGAATATGGCACGGGCGTGACTAGCTAAAAGAGAAATTTGGTTCAACCATGTCTACGGTTGGGTGGTACATGGAAGTCCTGAACCTGGTAGGATTGACCTATAATTAATAAAGATAAGTTCTCTTACTTTTGCACTGATTTATATATGGATTTAATGGCTATCATATCTTTGATATTTATATGGTTTTATGCTAGTAATAAACATGGTTGAATGACTAGTTCATGTCCTGGTCATTTCATGTATTTACTTGCAACTATAAATGGATGGATGCAAGACCTAATTAATGAAGTAGTAGTTCAATGGCAAAGGAGGTAATTATTCTGCTTATCTTTCATAAGTTTTTTTGGTTGTTTATGCTTTGTCTTGTATCCTAGACCTGTAGGTTGAAATGATGCCAAGTGCTTGATAGAATTCCAGTCCTAGTTGAGGATGCTCAGGCCTAGTCCTGAGGGTGGTTTTTGATTGATCAACATTGTTATTAGGTTCTTAATGAATTATGGAAGTTACAACAAGTTCTAGGTAGAGGCGAATATTTTGGGCTAGAAAAGTGGCTTGAACCAGGGGTCACTTGCACAGAACCGGAAATTTTGGTCCACATTCGCTAGTGGGAAAGCCTGTGAGAGCGACATTGGGTTGTTGGCAACTCCCTTTCCCATAGCATGAGAGTTACTATGGCCTAAGAGTTGTAGAATAATAGTGGGACACAGGGACAGTCTATCTAAGTGGTTGGCTCATCTCTTGAGGGTTATGTTGATGATGTCAGATGATTGTATGCGATGTTCCATTGATTCCACTTTTTTAAGGTGACATAGGAGGTTGAATCAGATTGTAGTAGCATCTATCCTCATGCTTACCCTAGTTGGAATGGTTATTTTGGGTAGACCTAGGAGGGGGTGTTACATATTGGTATGAGAGCAGGTTTTGCTCTTTTTAGGTCATGTATGATTCCAATAGATTGGTGAAAGAGTATGGTGCACTCTCTTTGGGTGATATCTAGTGCTACATATATGGGTGAATGTGTTATTCATGCATGCATGTCAATTGCGTGTGTGGCTCTTACACTTGTGTTCCATGTGCTTGTTGCGCTGCATCCTATTGATAATGGTAGTAGTAAGGTTATCATGAGGGACGTGATGTCGATTTTATGGAATGCATTGGCATGAGTATATGACTATTTATACAATTAGATTCACCTTGATTACATCCTTGTATTCTAGGTTTCATTTGTGTTTATTTGATTACATGCACCAGTCTTGTAGGTTGATTACAATAATTGATCTCTTATGCTTGACTACATGTGGTTATGGGTATGTGTAGTTGATTAGGCATTGCTTATGCATGTGGATAGTTGCATGAGGCAATATGTATATTGTAGTAATGGTTTTTTTCATGCATGAGGTCATAGCATGCATTGTTGATATGGCCTTGTGTTGATGATTGGACCCAAGTTACTATGATGGTTATGCATTGATGTGCTTATCGATATATGTCTATATCTTGTTATGATTATGTTATACATGCATCAAGGTAATTTGTTTGTCCAGGAGGATCAATCTAGGTGGATCTCTCTAAAGTACCAATGGCATGGTTAAAAGCTCAAAAATCAAAGTGGAAGAATCTCAGTAGGTTTAGCATCAGATCGAAGTGCTCATCATACTGATTCCAATGGTGCCAATGACACGTAAATCCAAGTCCAGATGACAAATTTAGAGAAAGTCAAAGTTTGAGTTTGACTTGTGTAGGTGGAAGGAAGAAGATGACATTGCCAAGATTCAGTAAATGAGTATGCGCCACATGGTAGGTCCACTGGGCCTCGCCTATCGCTTATCGGTGAAAAGAGGAGCAGCTTAAGGAAAATTAGCCCCTGGTAGTACCGATTGTGATTGTGATATCACATATCGTAGGCCGGTGGGGAAAAAAGGTATATCGCCCCCAGAAAAGACCTAGTTGCGATGCGATTTTATCACATACCAAATAAAGGTAAAGGTGACAATTTACAAATCAGCGTCAATAGGTTCTAAATTGTGATTTTGATGGGGATTCGGACTTGATATTCTATATATGATGTTTTATATCCACCGGTGGGTCCATCATATTGCAGAATGCATGATTGTGATAGTCCGCTGATGAATGCTGTCGATTGTGATTTTGCAATGGGCCATGTTATTTGTCGATTGAGATATGCGATGGGGGTCCTAGACGTGACCTTTTATAGGTTATGTCTAACACTCCCGGTGGGTCTGCAGAGTGCCTGTTGTGAGAGGTGTTGACATACGCCGAATTGCGATTTACGATTAGCCCTAGATGGAATATTTATATATTATTTTTTATAATTCTCGCGGGTCCGTGGATCCACAGAAATGCAGAATGTGTGGAATTTGGATCTATCCATTGATTGCAAGAGCACCGATAAGGATTATTCGACTAATTTCGCTATTCTGATCAGCCAACTACCGATTTCAACCCACAACGTTTCCAGATTTGTAAGCTACTTGCCACAAGTATTAGCTAATCCCGAGATTTTAGATATCCAACCAAAATCATCAATATAAATTCATCTTTGGTTAATAAATACCCATTTTTCGAGGGATTTTCCACACATGCTTATTTAAAGGACCCTCTATGTCAGAAGAAGGGGGAGAGAGAAGAGAGCAGCACAAGTTTACAGAGCACAACAATGGCACCTACTCCTCGAAGGAGGTTGGGACCTTATCTTAGAGATCATAAGGTTCTGAGAAGGTTGCAAAAGGCCCGATTATCCAAATGGGGTGTTCGGATAGGCACTTTTACACTAATTTTTGCTAGAAAGTCAGAGGTGATATTTGTGTCTATAGTTGGGCTCTCCATTTGCCAGCTATCTTCTAGATTGGAGGTATAAGGATTTTTATGTAGAAATTTGGTTGTACTTCTCTATTTTCATGCAACTTAATAAAGGAAGGCCTTTCCACTATTGAGCAGGGCCGAGATATGTAGTCGAAATTGGACAAGCTCTGTAATCAAATCTCTATGTCATAATCTTTTGTGATGATGTCTCTTTGTCTTCATTTCGCATGCTTATGTTTTTATGGTTTTTAAATGCTGTAACTGATTTCAAATACATCTATAAGCAAAAAAAATCTAGATTAAGTGGTATCAGAGTAGGGCTTAAGTGATACGAATTGCATGAGTGCACTAACTAGAAATAGGCTTCAAAGGATGAGAATCTTAAAAAGGAGACATGGCGAGTATTAAGGCTCATGGGGGAGAGATGCGATACATATTATGTTAGAGTGAGTGTGAATGACTGAGTGCACATTGCTGAGTTTTGCATCGTGGTTGTGAGATAAATATGTGTAGAGAGGGATGAGCAGCCATGGAGAGTGACAAAGTGATGTACAAGACCTTCATGCAAATGTCCAAAATGGTGTACATTATGTATTGCACGTATGAGAACAGAAGATATGAGGAAACAAAAGAATCGAAAAGCGATGTGTCCTCCACATCTCCCAACACCTGTGCATCTCATTCCTTGCATTCCTTGAATAAGGAGATTGCTGAGTTAAGAAGGCTCATGCAAGAAGAGAAGGAGGAGAAGCATTGATCACAGCTCCATCTGAAGACCGTGATAGCCTTGGAAGAATTAAAGTGTAGGGATCAGAGTCTTCAAGGAGAGATTGCTGGCTTACAGAGGATTTTACAAGAAGAGGAAGAGGAGAAACAAAGACTGCTACATCAGCTATAAGCTAAGCATAAGGCCTTGGAAAAGTTGCAGCATAACTCCCCTGAGGTAAAGAGAAGCTATTTGATTTCATGTAATTATCCTAATAATGACTTCGCTTCTTTTGAAAATTGTACCATAGGAACTGGCTCCAACATTCTAAAGAGAATGGGGTATGTAGGAAAACGATTGGAAATTAATGGCCGAGGTATTGTCAGTCCCATCAAAGTAGAAGAATGACCCCATCGAACAGGAATTCGGTATGTCAGGAGGGAAGCTGAGAAATGCACTGTTACAGCTAATGAACCATCAATGGCAGATGATGAGAAGCCCTCATCAATTCTTTCCAACTGGGCAATGGAGCTAAATGATGTTGATTTCCCTTTAGTTTCGTCTTCACATATTATAATTGATGTTGGAAATGTGGAGATACCAATCACATGGACAAACATTAGACTCCTCAATAGAATGAGGTACAAGGAAGAACAAGGACTTGGTGTTAATAACCAAGGAATAACTCAGCCATTGGAGGTTGAGCAAAGACATCAATTTGCAAGGTTTGGGTGAACCAAAGGAGAATTCTCAAAGATTTTAGAATCTTCCACAACATTTCCGAAACAGTCGAGGAAAGAGGATTATGGGAATACATCACCATCAAACTATGGAAACATGCATTGCAGAGAGAGAGTTGAGGCAATATCTTGTTCCCATGATCATACCAGACACCAACAAGAAAGGTATAACCAGTCTCGATATTTTAATGTTCATTTTGATTACAATCACATTGTTAATAATGCATGTAGATCATTGCATTGAAGGAATTGCAATTTTTATGGATTGCATAACCATTTGTTTGTTGAGTGCTGGAAGAGAATGAAAACATATAGAAATATGAGGCGTAGAAGATGCTCTAAACAACAGGCAAGGAAGAGGAAGATCAAGCAGATCTAGAAGGTGAAGGCTCATTGTATTCATTGCGATAGACGTGGTCATCATAGAGCCACATGTTGGAGGCTCCATCCAAAGCAACATTGCAAGGACAAGAGCATCCGAGCATGAACTAGGTGAAACAGTTGTTCGACCAGCAAATGCACCACATGGAGATGATCAGTTCACTTTGATAAGTGAGATATGGTTCTTTTAGGTGTGGTAGAATGTCATGGACTTATTTTTTTCATGTGTTGCATTTTAAATTGTAAAAGTGATAATGTGTTTTCCACCACTTGTTGAAGCAACAATGATACTTGGCCTTATTTTGTGTTGAATTTTAAACTATGGAAGTGAGGATGTGTTTTCCATCACTTGTAGAATCCACAATAGTGTTTGGCCTTGTTTTTGTAAATCATGTGTTTCAGTGATGATGTGTTTTCCATCACTTATTGAAGAAACAATGATGTTTGGCCTTGTCTTGATATCTAGAGTATTGTTTCCATTTTTATGTAAATGTGTCCACAGAGTATATGTTATAAAATCATGGCAAGTATGGGATGCTTGACTCATGTTTTTCATAGATCCAAACATGTAGTTTGCAAGATATTGTACTATAGGTTTGTAGGGGACGCAGGGGTCGGCTCATCGCTTATGGATCCGAAGGACAAAGGTGAAGGAGATGGAAGGATGACATGTTAGGACACTTTCAGTGTAGACATAGTACAACGTAATTGAAAATTAATTAATGATTTTGGGGCACCAAAAGCTTCTCTTAGTGGGGAAGATTGATCCAGTAGGATAGAGGAGGATCTAGGAGAATTGATCCAAGTGGATCTCTCTAAAGTACCAATGGCATGGTAAATGGTTCAAAACTAAAAGTGGTAGAATCTGGGTAGTCTCAACATCATATCAAGGTGCTCATCATCCTAATTCCAGCGATGCGAATGACACTCAAATATGAGTCTAGATGACAGAGCTAGAGCAAGTCAAAGTTTGAGTTTGACCTGTCCAAGTGGCAAGAAGAAGATGACATGGCCAAGCTTCAACGAATGATGACACACCATATGGTAGGTCCATTGGGCCACACATATCTCTTATTGGTGAAAAGAGGAGTGACGTAAGGAGAATCGGCCCTTGGTGTTATTGATTGCAATTACAATATCGCATATCTCAGGCTGGTGGGGAAACAAAAAGGTATATCGGCCCCAACAAAGACATAGTTGTGATGTGATTTTATCTCATATCACAAAAAGTTAAAGGTCCCAGTTTACAAATCACCATCAGTAGGGTATGAATTGCGATTGTGATGGGGAGCTGGACCCGATATTCTATATATGATGTTTTATATCCACTGGTGGGTTTTTCATATTGCAGAATGCGGAATTATGTCAGTCCATCAATGAATGTTGCTGAGTATGATTTTGCAATGGGCCATGGTATTCACCGATTGTGATCTGCGATGGGGGTGCTGGACACAATCTTTTATAGGCTATGTTTAATACTCCTGGTGGGTCTCCAGAGTGCTTGTTGTAATAGGTGTTGACATACGCTGAATTGCGATTTGCGATGTTGGTTCCAGATGAGATATTTATATATTATGTTTGATAATTCCGGCGGATCCGTGGGTCACACATAAATGAAGAATGTGTGGACTTTGGATCTTTCTATTAACTTCAATAGGAATGATAGGGATCTGTCCATTGGTTACGCTACGTCGATCAACCAACCGCTGATTTCAACCGACAACTTTTCCAAATCTATAAGGTAGTTGCCACAAGTCTTAGTTAAGTGTGAGATTTTAGATATCTAATCAGAATCGTCAGTATAACTTCATCTTTGGTTAAGAACTGCTTGGGTTTTGAGGGATTTTCCACACATGCTTATTTAATGGACCCTTTGCATCCGAAGAAGGGGGAGAGAGCTGAGAGCAATGCAGGTTTGCAAAGCACGACAGTGGCACCTACTCGTGGAAATTGGCTGAGACCTTATCTAAGAGATCAAAAGGTTATAAGAAGGTTGCAGAAGGCTCGATTATTTGAATGGGGTGTTCAGATAGCCGTTTTTGCACTATTGTTTGCCAAGAAGTCAATGGTGTTGCTTGTTTCTAGAGTTGGGCTATCCATTTACCAGTTATCTTCCAGATTATAGGTATAAGTATGTTTATGTAGAAATATGCGTGTACTTCTCTTTTTGTGCCACTTAATAAAAGAAGGCCTCCCCACTATTGAGCAGGGCCCAGATATGTAGTCCAAATTGGATGAAATCCGTAATCAAATCTCTGTGTGAAGATCTTTTATGATGATGTATCTTTGTATTCATTTTTCATGCTTATGTTTTTATGGTTTTTAAACATTGTAACTCATGTGAACTCTGATGCATCTCTACATAAAAGAAATCATGGATCATTTGATGATCTTGCAGATAAGTTGTTGTCCTTGAAATATGCTAAGGGATGTTGATTTATGGTGACTTGGTTTAGCTGACATAGTATGACTTGCAGGAAAGAGATCATATGGATAGCGAGGTGGTAGACTACATAGAATCTCCCTATGCATAAGATTGGTAGCATGTTGTTGGGCACTCTTTTCACTTGGTAGAGACCTTGAGAAGCCCGAGGAAGGAAATAAGGAGTTCCAAAGTAGACAATGACAAAATCATGAAAGCACAAGAGAAACCAATAGAAGTGAATGCAATATTACTTTATAGTTTGTCAGATTTGCAGTGACAGGGACCTCTTCAACTCAACCATGGACATGAGGACATAACTAATGGGGCATATGGCAGCAAGTATAGAAACAAGTATTACTCTATTTTTGGTTCTGATAGACAGCATGATCTTCATCATTATCATTCATACAGGAGGAATGATATGGGATACTTGTCAGATGAGTTCAAGAAGGCAAAGCCACCTTCCTTTGATGGTGAGATGAAGAAATCACAAGATGTAGAAGCTTCGTTTCTTGTCATGAGGAAATTCTTTAGATGCATGATTGCTCAGAAAACATGAAAGAAAGGATAACCCTTTTCAAGTTGAAAGGTAAAGTGGATATTTGGTGGGAAGAAGTGAAGAATTTCAAGGACATACATTAGGATTAATTGACTTGGCATGCATTTGAAAGTCTCTTCATAAAGAATTACCTATCTGAGAGGTACTATGATGATAAAGCTAAGGATTTTTATGAGTCGGGAATGGGTTCTATGACAGATGAGGAGTATACTAGAATATTTTTGGAGTTGTTGAAATATGTGCCTTACCTCAGAGAGGACAAGGCCAAGGCTCAAATATTCATCAACGGATTTCCAGTTGCATATAGAGACTCGATTGAGTTCGATGATCCTAGATCGTTGGAGGAGGCCATCTGAATGTTGAAGCATTATTATGAGGAGTCAAATAACAAAGTTGTGACGAAACATGACTTGAAGGGAAATGAAAAAGTTAAAGGAAAATGGCCACCAAAGTGAGGAAGATCTCTAGATAAAAGTGAGAAAGATAATGTAGTTCCTTACAAGATATTCGATACAGTTGAGAAGGGACATGGAGAGTAGTAGGCTAGAGACAGTGGTAGGGAACCATTGAAGTGTTCAATATGTTATAAGGATAATCATAAGAGGGATTATCCATAGTATCACAGTGCTGGTAGACCGTAGATATACAGTGATTAGAAGGCACATACGGTTGGTGATGTTGGTCATCAAATTCCTTGGATTTATGTAGCTTTGGAAAACAGGTAGGCAGATCATTAACCATTGATCATTTAGATGGATGGTAAGCTATGTGATCAAGATATCTCTATTTTGATTGATCTTGGATCTAACTATAATTATATTAATCCTCACATGGTGGATAAGTGTGGTTTGTGAAAATAAGTGCATGCAAAATCTTGATTGGTATTGTTGGCTATAGGTAGGAAGAAGTGAGTTCAACATTGGGTAAGAGGTTGTGCATTTGAGTTAAATGGTATGCCTATAAAAGTGCATTTGAATGTATTTCCATTGGGTTCATATAGTATTTTTTTGGGTATTGATTGGTTATACCTTCATAGAACCAATGTGGACATCTTCTATAAGGCCATTGATTGTGTGGAAGATAGTGGGGAAATAGGATCTTGCAGGGAAAGAAGAAGCCTACGTCAGTGAGGATGTTTACTATTATGAAGGCTAAGCATAGTTGCAGAAAAGGTTGTGTGATGTTTGCAGTACACATTTCCAATGACAAGAGTAAGGAGGTTGAGGATGCTGATGTGTTGAGCAGGTAGTCAATATTGCAGTAGTTTTAAGATGTATTTCCTAAGAACATTTTAGATTTTCCACCTCATAGGGAGGTAGAATTTTCCATTGAGTTAGTGATATGAGAAGCTCGAGCATCAAAAACACCTTATAGGATGAGAACAACTTATTTTTTAGAGTTGAAGTTGCAGCTAAAGGAATTGTTGGACAAAGGATACATCAAACCTAGTGTATCACGTTGGGGTGCACCAGTGTTGTTCATAAAGAAGAAAGATGGTACTCTGAGATTGCGCATTGATTATAGGTAGTTGAATAAGGTAATGATCAAGAAAACATACACTTTGGTGAGGATTGATGATTTGTTTAATTAACTAAAGGGAGGAAAGTGTTCTCTAAGATTGACATGAGATTGAGATACCATTAGGTATGCATCAAGAAAGAGGATATCTTCAAGACTACATTCAGGACCAGGTATGGGCATTATGAGTTTGTTGTTGTTCCACTTGGTTTGACTAATGCTCTAGCTACATTCATGTGTTTGATGAGTAGTGTGTTGCTTCCTTATTTGGACAAGTTTGTTATTGTATTCATTGATGGCATACAGGTATGTTCTAAGAATGAGGAAGAACATGTTGAACATTTAGCAGAAGTGTTAAGACTTCTAAGAGAGCATTAGTTGTAAGGTAAGATTAGGAAGTGAAACTTCTTTCAGACTGAGGTACACTACTTGGGACATGTTGTCTCCAAGGAAGGCAGAGAGGTAGATTTAGAAGCAATAATGGACAGCATGGAATGGGTACCTCCTAAGAATTTAGAGGAGGTGAGATCATTCATGTGATTGATAGGTTACTATAGGAGGTTCATCAGCAACTTCTCAAACATTGCATATATGTTGATGGTGTTGGTCTTGCCAACATTTAGAGGATCTCCCTGGTATGAAGTCCCAACTAGACCTCACACAATTGGGTGTAGGATTCCCATCTGATATGATGTCACGGTTGCCATTGTCTTAAAGGTTTAACTTAGCTCTTACTTTTCAACACATGAGAGTGGGTTTCTCTATCCTCGAACAATGAGGTTCGCATGCCTAGTGAGTGCTTAATGTTACTCGTGTCAAGGTTCTTTCAGTGCATAGGGATAAGGTGGAGGTGAGTATCAAGTTGGAAGGGAATAGTCCCAACTCTGTTACAGACACATAACACAATAGGGCATGTGAAACTTTTGCTAGAGTAGTCCAAATGGATGCAATAGTCATAAACACATAGTGAATGGTAGCACATATAACACTCAATGAAGTAGTCCACACAAGTGCAACGATTGTTATAACTAGTTTCTGGGAATGATTTTGTCATGTGTCTGATGTGATAGCCCACATGGGCGAGACAACACTAATAAATTATACAACACATTTTTGTAAGAATATGTATTAGAGCTACCAAAATAGTTCTACTGTTTTAACACAGGTTAAAGCAACATGCATTACAAGTGTCCAAAGAATAGTCTTACAAACAAATACAATACATGTGTGAAAATGTGCTGGCCTAGTATCAGGGTTCTAAGTTAAGCAAATGTTCAAAGACACCTCGGTACACCATACATCAATAACCCCGATATCATGGCGTTGGAGCCATTGCTCGCTCCTCAAAAAAATACTACAGACTCTTAAGGCTATGTGGGAGGAGCCAAGTTGAAAAGTCCTTTGCATGTGAAAATGAGGGGCATTTATAGCAAAGGATAAAGCTAGCCCTTGTCAGTGTTCGACTTACGTCATGACTATTTGACTTCCATGACTCTTCAACTTTACATGTGGGTATATTAGACTTCCACATTACATTACATTGAGTACAATAGTGTGGCACATACTAGTAATGTGGCCAAGATGACTCATGACATGATGGTGTGTTCATCCTGGTGGTGGTGTGCATGTTGAGCTATAGCGTTGTTGAGTGATGGATGTCCTCTTAGTGTATCATAGCTTTACCTCCGCATGGCAAGGTGTGGAGAGTCTTCGATGGTATTGGCGTTCACTTGATGTTGCACGTGCATGCTTCTCTTTCACTTTTACTTTGGCATGCTCCATTTTTTCTTTCGTTCATGAACACATTTCCTCTCATCCATTCCTTGTTCATATATTCATGAAAAAATCTTCTCGCATTGATTCCTTGTTCATATGTATGCAAAACAATCTCCTCGCATGTGATCCTTGTTCATCCCGTTCGTCGTCATGTCATGTGTCATCCATATACCTATATTTGCAATTAGTCATGACGAGATGACATCAAAACCAAGAATCTCCTAGTTTACGATGATGCATTGTCATTCGCTTTCAGATGTAGGTGACCCAGAGAGACGAAAATGCTCTGAAATATCACAAGGTAGATTTTAAGATGGGATGCAGTCTCCAAGCACTGTTCATGAAAACTGCAAAGAGGTCACTGGGAGGATGAGATAGGTAATCTAGATCAATAGTGACTGTTCGTGGGATGTGGCTCGGCTGGAGGGAAGATCTGCACATTTTTTTGCGGGATTCAGTGCAGGCAGCATAGAGAGATTAGTAGTGAAAACTACACAATTTCTCTATGGAGATCTCACAGCAAGGCATGCAAATGACTGTGGAATTTTTGTAGCAGTTTTGTGCCATCAGCCCTAGATTTTCAGCCATCTTTTTAGGGCTAGGTCTGAGACCATTTCCTAGAACTTCATGAAACATTCATAAATGATAAATAAAAATGAAGCAAGGCTACTAATGCAATCATTGGTATAAGTACTTGATCTGACCCCTACTAGCCATGACAAGAATTTTATCAAACATGTCACAAATATAAAATCTACAGGTCATAACAACAAATCTAAGCGTAGAGGTCTGATACTTATTTGAGAATAATTAACAGCATTGATGCCTTATCATAATAGTTGAAATATTATTTATTAGGTCATATGTTCATTGTTCATTATTTTCTAATCAAAACATGATGAGATCCATACATCAAGTATGTCACGAATATCCTCATAGCTAGCATATATTCAACATAAATAACAAAGATATAATAGCCATAAAGACCACATATGAACCAATATATTTATCCATTGCATACGAGAAGAAATGAGTTCTTATTAACATATGAAAAATGAAACTAGGTTCGAGACTTCTACATACCACCAAACCATATATTGTGTTGAACCAAATCTCTCTTTCAACCAATCACCCTCGTTCCATATTCCAAGTGTGAATGTGGAATATCATTAAACAAATCAATCAAAACCAAATGAGGGCTCCTAAAGGCCAAATAGCCTCAACCCTCAACTGGTGATTCCACCTCACAGTCAGACATCACTAACGATCACCAAATCAGCCTCTACCCATGTTTTCTAGGGTGCCATAGCATTTGTTCCAACCAGGGCTTCCAAGACTACTAACTCAACCCACAGTTGTTGTCAGTCTTCCAAAATGTCTTTCCAACCAGGCCTTCGAGGACTAGTAACACAACCCACAAAGGCCTTCCAGAGAATTTTTCCAGCATGGGCTTTCAATACTAGTAACTCAACACAAGCTATTACAAGGCTTCCAGAGCATTTGTTGAGCCAAGGCTTCCAAAAACTATTAACTCAACCCAAAGCCAAAGGGACATGAGCACCAACCAGAAAAAATAAATAAATAAATAAATAAATAAAAATAAATAAATAAATAAATAAAAACAAATAAATAAATAAATAAAAATAAAATAAAATAAATAAATAAATAAAATAAAATAAAATAAAAAATAAAATAAAATAAAAAATAAAAAATAGAAAAAAAAAGAACCCACAACACCACAACTATAAAGAAAATAAAAAGGCTAATAAAATTCACTGTCAATCTAGGAAGGAAGTTCTCCATGCCAATGACATATAAGACAAAGAAACCACATGCATGTGCCATGCGTGCCAAAACTAGCAATGGAATCATACATGAAACTTTGTACCTACAAGAAAACCCATTGTGGCTATTGATCTCGATGTTATCTTGTGCTTTCTTGCCTTCTGTTTGACTTCTTGCCCCAAATGCCAAGTATTCCACACTCCTACAAGAGTGCTCGATGAAAACACTAAGAGTCCAAGAGTATGAGAGAGAGAATATAGATATTTCCAAAATTGAATTGACATAAACTACCAACTGATCCTCAGAATCCTTTTTATCATTAAGGCCTCTATTTTCTTCAATTTTCCATTATTTTCCTTCATTTTCCTCCTCATATGAAACCTATGACCTTTCACCTTCCTTTTCTCTTATTTTCATTATGTTCATAAATAAAATTCTTTGCCATTTCCTTTTCTAATTTCCATAGCAATTAATCATACGCAAGTGATCCTCGTCACTACGTTTTTGCTTGGAATTTATCTTGGAATATGTGTCCCTTGACCTTGGTTATTATTTTGCGTTTATTAACTTTATTACATGGATTTTCTATGAGGGTTGTTACAAAGAGTTTTGTTATAACTATGTTGCACATAGGGAAGGCTCTCATGCCAAGTTCGCAGAAACTTGGAGTTGTACATGTAGAGTATGTGTGCTAGAATCCTTTTGATGGCCTCTACCTAGCCATTAGTCTAGGGATGGAATGCAATTTACTTGGTAAGCGAGGTGTCCAATAAAGTAAAAAGGCTTGACCAAAAAGTGCTTAGGAACCTGCTATCATGATCTGATATAATGGTCTGTGGGATCCCAGAATATACTGCCACTAATTCAAATAAGTGTATGGAAATGTCCTCTATTATGATACTCTTCTTACAGGCTTCCAATATAGGCATTATAGAATATTTGTCTAAGACCACAAATACACAGTCATTAGCATTATTTTATAAGGGAGGAAAGATAGATAGTCCATGGAAATGGAATCCTATGGCTGTCTACGAGTAGGAAGAGGAGTGGACCGGCCTCGCTTCTTAATGGTTGGCTTGGCAATGACATAGAAAGTGCAAGATCTATTATATTTTTCAACATCTCCTCAAAATTTTTAGCCAATAAAAATACTTTTGTAGTACGACCACAATTTTCTTCACCCCAAAGTGTCATCTGACTCGACTGTAGTGCACCTCCAAAATCATCTTGGCACACTCACTTGAAGGAACAAAAAGGTAGCCCAGGTAGCATAAGAATGTGTCTAGGAGACGAAAATCTAGAACTTTCTTTCCATCCACTAGCATATAGTTTTTCGTGGTAAACTTTGGATCATTTTTATATAATTACAACCATCGAGAAGTCTCACGCCCACAAGAGTTGATAATAGTAGTCAGTGCTAAAACTAGGGGTTGAGTGACACAATATGAAACATGATTACTGTTTCCCTTTTCGTATTTAATGTTTAAGTGAAATTGTTTAAAAAATATATACCACTTATGATGGTGATCATTCTATAATTTCCCTTCTATCTACTTAAGGGGTCAGTGATCTATGTGGATTACCATTGCATTCCCTAGAATATAATGTTTCCATTGTTGGGAAGCCTGTACTATAGAAAAAATATCTTTATCATAGGTGGGGTAATTTTGGAATGTATTAGAAAGTGTCTCACTATGCTAGGCCATCAAATGCCCTTGTTGGGTGAGAACTACATCAAGAGCATATTCAGAGGCATATGTATCAATTTCAAATTGCTATTGCAGGTATGGAAATGAGATTATATGTGTAGAACAAAGGTGGTTCTTAAGCTCAATGAACACCTTCTATTGGGTTTCAGAATAGGAAAATTTTTCTTTCGCTCTACCCTTCGTAACCTAACTCAATGTCAAAGTGATACTCTAGAATATCAACATGAACATCTGGTAAATATTGGCAAGCCCCAAAAATCTATTAAGTCCAATTAGTGTGTTTGACACTCGCCAATCCCAAATGAATTGAATCTTAGCCTAATCCACATGAACACCTTTCTCATCTATGATGTAACATAGATATTCTACTTGGCTCATGCCAAAGGTGAATTTCTCCATGTGGGAACACAGCTTTTGTTGCCACAACATTTGAAGGACCTGTCAAATGTGTTGCAAGTGCTCTTCCCAAGTCTTGTTGAAGATGAGGATGCAATCGAGATATAAAACCATGAACAAGTTGTTGAAAGGCCACAAGGTGTTGTCCATTATCCTCATAAAAGTTGCTGGGGCATTTTGTACCACCCTCCTCCCACAATTACCCAAGATACTTGATCCATCATGGTAAACATGTGACAAAGAGTTACTATGATATGACTCAACTCCCCAAGTATAGTTAAGTAGGTGACATCGACAAACTGAAACAAAATTAACCTTTCTTGGGAGCTATAGGACCCCTAGTGGCTAACCAACCACTTGAGTGTTGGAAATACTAAGAGGGGGGTGAATCACTAATCCTTTTCAATTGTTACTTTTACATGTTAAATCAATTATATTTAGAACAGTAATTGAGAAATAGGAATAAATGCTTTTATTAATATAATATTTATAATGAATCAAGTACAACATATAGGGCTCCAACCCTTGATGAAGACACCGATATTCAATTCCCCAAGCTCCATCCTATTGCCTAGCACCAACTTTTTGAGGCTCTAAGCTCTAGGGTACCGACCCTATCTCCTAAAGGTAATGACCTTGTATTTAGAGGCTCCAACCCCTAGGGCAGCAACCCTTCTCTGGTACATGCTCTGACCTGGTTTTTGGAGGAAACTGATCCTTTAGGGCTCAAACCCTATATTTAAGGCACCTACCTTATTTGTTCGAGGCTCGAACCTTCAGGGAACCAACCCTATGCACTACAACCCACTACTATACTTTGTCTAGATATGTTTTATAATAATTCACGACTCCCAAAATCTTCATCATTCAGTTATGTCAATGAGAAACTTCACTATAGTCTCAAGGTTACATCGTTAATGACAACCTTGTCCCATAGAAGGTATCACCATTGCTCTTCATTAAACCCAAAAAAAATCTCCAAGTCACATCATGATGACTAATATGACATGGTACTCAATAGTCTCCACACAACTTCAATGTGTTTATAATGAACTGCACTAAGATCTGCACAATGACAACTCTCTTTTTCAACCCTTTGTCCTAACTTTCGCAGTAACTGCTTTGAGATTGAGGCTTCAGGAGTGACTACTTCAAAGGAGTGATTATTGCAGCTATAGGTTGTGTATTCAATTAAAACAACCATGTCTATGTAGTCTTTTTAATAGATCGTGAGTTGCACTTCTATGGATTCATTCTAGGTCTGATCCTTTCAATGAATAACCTAGTCAACAAAATGCTCGACCTTTGGCTTCCTTCTTCTTCCACTGGACCTTTGGCTTCCTTCTATGCTTGCTTGATCTTCAGCTTCCTCTTTCACTCACTCAACCTTCAGATTTTATTTCTTCTATTCCTTCACATTCATGAGTTGTGAACTATCCTTCATCTCAGTGATAGATGCCCGAGCTCAATTCACTTCTCGAGGTGGAGCATTTAACTTATATATATATATATATATATATATATATATATATATATATATATATATATATATCTATATATATATATATATATATAGATATATATATATATATATATATATATATAGATATATATATATATATATATATATATATATATATATATATGAATCTCATAAATACCAAAAAGACATGTTCATTAGAGGAGAGATTGACTTATGTATAGTGTTGAACATTACAAAAATATCATAAACATGCTTATTTATGAACATTCATATTCTAATAGATGTTTGGTGGTCCCACATGCCACATCACTGCTTAAATCAAAATTGCAACTTCATAAAACTCCCTCAATCACAACCCTTTGGCTTCACGATATAACATTTTCGATGGCCCTATTTCCGACGGAGTCGATGCAATGTGATATTAAACAATTGTTAATAAATCCGTTAGGTCCACAATTCTATCGATAGACGGTTTTCCATCAGGACATCTCTTCAAGACTTACGATATGCCACGGATGCGATATTTATTTAGGACGTATTATAATGGTGCAGCGGGTCTATAATACTATCACATTCAGGGTTTTGATGTGATAATGATTTAAAGCTTGCAATGTATTGGATGCAATATTTCAATAGAGTTGTTATCATAAAATGATTGCATCCGCAATACATATTGCAATCAGTGGATTTCAATGTGGCAAGGATTTAAAGAGACTTTTGATGTGGCAAATGTGATGTCATATTAAGATGTATACTAATGGGCTATTGGGTCCGTGTTACATATTCCAATTTGGGGTTTTGAGTAGTGGCATATATTAGTGCCTAAATCTACCTCATGCTGAGAAAGGCAGGTCTAGGGTAACATCAAACCACGCTTAACTTGGTAGCTAGCCCTACCAGGTCGGGAGAGGGATTTCTCCTTGTCAATCTTAGGAAAATATGGCAAATAATGCAAAATATGACTGATGTAAATACTAATTATAGGCTAGGTATGTTCTCAAAGGAGTTTGATTGATTTTAATGATTGCTTGCTGGATCAGATGAGGAAGGCAGTTTTGGGTCCAGGAAATCAACTCAGATTTGAAGAGGTCTCTATGGGGCGAGGTAGGAAAGTTTTTTAGCACTTTGATTTAGGTGTAATGGTGAGTCTAAAGATTGGTGAGGAGTTGGAGAGGGCATGCAAGTGTCATGAATCCTCTTCAAATAGCAAAAAACATTTAAAACTAAATACACCCCAACAGAGAGCACTGAAACATTAATGAATTCCACCTTTTACAGTTTATTAATTTAGTTATGAAAAAAAGAGAGAGATGATGGCACATACACACATAAGAGAAACACTAAATGACAGAGGAGAAAACAATTCTAATTCATCTTGCCACAAGAATCCCACAAAATGTTGCAAACCCTAGTCTATTTCCTTGCCAAACTGCAGAAATGATGTACAATAGTTCTCAAAGCATTCACACGAGTCCAACCCTGACAAATGACTAAAAAAACACATGATATAGATATCCAAAAAACCTATGCTATCAATCCGGGGTCAAATCCATGATAAGAGGGGTGGTTTCAACCATATCTAAACTAGGAACACAAAAATACGCAGTGGAACAACTTGCCTCTAAAACTTAGGAAACCAATTCATGACAGCTCAAAACCACATACAACTGATGTATCTACCTCCCTGAGTCAATTTTTATCATCATAACATCATAGTACATAATTTACATCATATCACATCATGAATTTGACCATGAGAGAGAAAAAGTCAAACTAGAAGCAAACTAGGCGAAATTCTGAGCAAACAGGGAAAATTGACACTTTTTCATCCTGTGCGTCGCGCCATTTTTTTGTGCGTAGCACCTTTTCCAAGCTGCTTTTGGAAGGCTTCTCGAAGTCCAAATCAGGCATAGGATAACTCTTTGGAAATGCCTATGAGTCTACTTTCTGAAACAGCTTGAATTTTTTGATTTGGAGTCCATTTGCCCCTCGAAAAATGCAATCTCCCAAGACTGCTTCCTATGTGGCCAAAAGGTGGCAGAGAGGGCATTTTTTGGGTGTTTTTGGCCCTTCTGGAGGCTCAAAACTTGTCAAAATTTCCAAGCCATTTCTGAGAATACATAAATTTTCATGATGAATCCAAAAATACAATTTTTTCTTCAAATGGAGGTCCCCTTCAAAAGCGTAGCGCCACCTACCAAAAAAACCTGTTTTTCCCCTGAAAAATTCAAGAATGCCAAACATTTCACCAAATTTATTGAAATTTGGCATGAGTGATCTATGTTATCTAATTTGCTGGCCCAATGAAGCTTCAGCCAAGATCTTGAGCTTATCTTTCTCTTTCTTGCTCCTCAAAGTTCTCCTTAACTTGGCTTTTAGGCTTCTTATCCTTGTCTTACAAATTTTGTTCCGTGCCAAATAGTGATAAGCCATGTAGCGCAACATCTTCTTCTCCTTGTTGGCTTTCTCAAGAAACTTCTCAAAGTGAATGTTTACCCTCTCTAGCCATGATTCCCGGTCAGCATTAATATCTTGCTAAAGGGGTGTCAATTTGACTTTCCTTCTCTTTGTTGCTTGCTTGTTTTCCCTTATGGTTTGCATCTCCATGATTATTTGTTTATCCTCCAATTGTTTGTTCTATTGCTAAAGGAAGTTAATAATCCACTTAGCTCTCTCAAGTTCAAGTGATAAGGCATGGATATCAGCTTCTTTCTCTTTGATGACTTCCTTGAGTCTTGAGTTTTGGGAACTCAAATCAATATCCTCATCCTGAATCAAAACAAAATCTTTGTCCTGACCTTTAGAAGGCCCTTCATCATGCAAAGGTTGTTTTCCTCTATCTTGTACATATACTGCTGAAGAAGAAAGCAAAGCCCCTTTCACCCCAGGTGAAGATAGTATTTGCCTATGGTCTGGTGAAGGAAACGAGACCCCTTCCACCCATGATGGAGATAATACTCGTTTTGCAGTTGCAAATAGTCTCCTTGTGCCTTTTTCATAAGTAACAAACACTGGCACACCTGTAGTTTGAGTTTCATGAACCTCTGGCTGGTTTGAAATCCCTCCTTCCTCTTAAAACACTGATGGGGTCACTTGAGGGCTTTTAAAAACCTCATGTGAAATTAAGGTATCCCATGAAATATTCAACAAACTCAGCTGATGAAAAACAATAATTTTGATCAATGAAAAATGATAAATGCTACTGAACTATTGAGGAGGAGGTTTCCTTTGCACCAATGTAGCAATCTTCTCAATATTTCTGCATATGAAATAGGGGAGTTTCATCATCCTCACTCTACTGAAATGCATCAGCAATCTAACATGGTAATTGTACATGTGAGGAAACCTCCCTTCATAGGTGAAATATTTGATAATGAGTTTCATGAGTGGAGCATAAGTGTCTTGTAGGTATCTGAAAGGAAAGACCCTACTGATTTGCCTTTGATAACTAGCCTTGATGTAAGCCTCATAATGCTCTCTGCCCACATGTTGTCCCTTATTCCACTGTTCTCCCACATTAGGAATGCTTGTTGCTGCTACAATAGTTTCAGGTGTCAAAGTGAAGGATACACCAGCTAGGTTCACCTAGCCATTGTGAAGATGAAGAACAAATAACTTAACAAGTTCATGTTGATATTTTACCCTCTCCACCATCTCACAAAACTGGTAGCAAGACTGATGTTTAAAACATGTTACTGCTAGAGGGAAAGCTAGTAACTCTGTGAGAGTGGTGGGATCCTCCCAGATGTTTTTCCCTCCTTTGTGTGGTTTTCTTGGTGCATGAGCCTCTAAGGAAGAATCACTGAAAGTTTCATCATCCTTCTCATACGCTAAATTTGTTTCCATATTTGCAAATGTGGAGTGTAGAATGATGAGTATGAAGAGATTTTCTCAAGTATAGGGTGACTGCTATTTCCTTTTTAGGAATGAAGAGGATGACTGATAGTAGGACTGTGAATGAGGATTTTAATATTGGCAGTAGGTTAGGGAATGATATGGTTTGGGAAATGAGAATTAGGGTTTGGGGAATAGTGGGAATTATGTATAGGGCTTAGGGTTTGGTGACAGGGGGTAAGGTGAGTGTCAATGGGAGAGGGAGAGAGGAAGGGAGTTAGGGAAATTTAGTGCAGGGGGATGGGATGTACGAAAATAGTCACAAGGGATGTACAAACAGTAGAAACAGCAAAACCCTAGACAAGCTTGGTAAGGAAACTTTGAGAGTAACTAGGGTTTCATTTTTCAATACTCAAATCACCACCATGGATGAAAAAATCTCTTGCTAAGGCAAATGGGAGGGTGTACTTACTTGTAGAGAGGTTGTTTGCAAATTTGGAAGCTTGTGAAATCGATGGAATGAGTTCTTGAGCTCAGCTGACAGATGTGTCGCACCAACACGTAGGTGCGTAGCACACTTTCTATGCATAGCGCCCATTGAAATTCCTTTGTAAAACCTGCGCCCGATGTGTAGCGCCAGGCAGGTGCATCATGCCAGTGCCCAGGTTCATCACGCTGGCAAAAAACTTGAATTTTGCTACAATTTCCCTTGTTTCTCCTCAAAGTGCGATTTTCCCTCTTGCTCTCTCTCACTTGCACAAAATGAGGTCCTCTAACACAAAGGATCACTTTATATATATCTTGACTTTAATTTTTCATTTAAAAAAACCCACTTTTCTAAAGTTCCTTTTCATTTTGCTTTTAAAAACCCTGTTTTTTGTAGTTTGGCTCTTTTTGTCATTTGATGAACTGATGCTTGGATGTTTTTTGTTTCTTTTGTAGTAGCTGGAGTGCTGGAGTTTGGCAAGGTGACCAAGGGTTGTAGCTAAAGCCTTATTACATATGAAAACAATAAAATTACATTAAATTTGTACATGAAATACCAAAACTCTATTTTCACCTCAAAACAGAGTTTTGAGGTAAAAACCCATCATCAATAAAATTTGTGATTTCATGAACTTATTAAACATCCTCATGTGCCTACTGACCTCTTATTGAGCTTTTGAAGACCATGATGGAAAACCTTAGACCTAATGAGACCTAAAAACCCTAAAATGACTTCTGCAAATGGAATTAAATAAAAAATGACAGCAGATGACCTGTACATGTGAAAATAGGCCAGCAGATTAAAGGCATGAGGGAAATTGACAAAGAAACACTACAATCAGATGATCCATGACCTAATGGAGTGCAGCTAATCTGATGAGACACCAAATATGCATGAAAAAATAGAAATTTGATCACTAATGGAGGGATGATGATACCGACACTAACTTTGGCTCCAATGGGGATGGTAGCCCCTGGGAGGTGCCAAGAACCATAGATCTCTGGAAAGCAGACCAAAGCTTTGTTCCATCGGGCAATACGGTAAAAAAACTACAAAGTCAAAATAACTCATACCAATCCAAACTGAAATGTTGCCTTTCACAGCTTATTTATTTACACAAACCTACCCTAATTTGCTGCAAAATCAATGGATCAAGTGATGTTGTAATGCCATATCAACCATTCAAGTAACTATGACAAAGATGCTACTTGAAAATGCTTTAACCAGGACACAAATGTAAATGCTGACAACCATCCATGCACAAACTGAATTTGGTTGTGTGAATGACAGTCTCACTTATCATTCAAAATGAAAAAATACTCCATATATGCGACAATAAGATCAAAGAAACCAGACTCTTTTTGCTGCCCTAACTCCTCAACATAGACCTCTAATTGCAAACTGTCAATGCAAGCATCCACGAGTAGCTCTATTGTTTCTTTTTTTGAAGGTGGGAGAGTTTCCAAGAACTTTTTGGGATCTAAAAATTCATATGATTAGATCTGATCATTTAAATATTGAATCTCCTTCTCAAATTTTTCAACAACTAACTCAAAGAAACTGGTTTTAGCTTTAGGAGGAAACTTTGGAGATCTCAAACATTGAAGCATGGTAATGAAAAATACTTCATCAATTTCAATATCCACTAACTGATCTCTAAATTCTTTTAAAACTTCACAGAACACAAGGTTTTCCACATACCCTACCATTTTATTTTAGTGCATGTGAACAAATCCATGAGTGCTAGAATCTCTGGATTGAGTTGGAGTCGCCAGGTGAATGTTTCAGCCTTCATATGTGTCTGAGTGTTGTCCACCATTAATAATCAGATCTGCAACTTGAATGATCTTTCCCGGAGAAGATCTATCACCTCTTCCCAAGTATGGTCGCCACTATTTTAGTGCCTAAATCTACCTCAGGCTGAGAAAGGCAGGTCTAGGGTAACATCGAACCATGCTTAACCTGGTAGCTAGCCCTACCAGGTCGAGAGAGGGCTCTATCCTTGTCAATCTCAGGAAAATATGGCAAATAATGCAAGAGATGACTAATGTAAATACTAATTTTAGTCTAGGTATATGCTCAGAGGAGTTTGATTGATTTTAATGATTGTTTGCTAGATCAGATGAGGAAGGCAATTTCTGGTCTGGGAAATCAACTCAGATTTGCAAAGGTTTCTGTGGGGCGAGGTAGGCAAGTGTTTTAGCACTTTGATCTAGGTGTAATGGTGAGTCTAAATATTGGTGAGGAGTTGGAGAGGGCATGCAAGTTCCATGAGTCCTCTTCAAATAGTAGAAACATTTAAAACTAAATAAACCCCAAGGCAGAGCACTGAAACATCAGTGAATACCACCTTTTACACTTGATTTATTTAGTTATGCAGAAAAAGAGAGAGATGATGGCACATATACAAATAAGATAAACACTAAATGACAGAGGAGAAAACAATGCTAATTCACCTTGCCACAAGAATCCCACAAAATTCTGCAAACCCTAGTCTATTTCCTTGCCAAACTACATAAATGATGTACAATAGTGCTCAAAGCATTCACAAGAGAACAACCCTGACAAATGACTGAAAAAACACATGATATAGACATCCAAACCACCTGTTCTATCCATCAAGAGTCGAATCCATGAGAAGAGGGGTGTTTTCAATCATATCTAAACTAGGAACACAAAAATAGGCAATGGAATAGCTTGCCTCTAAAACATAGGAAACCAATTCATGACATCTCAAAACCACATACAACTGATGTATCTAACTCCCTGAGTCAATATTTATCATTTTTACATTATAGTACATCAATTTACATCATATCACATCATGTATTTTACCATGAGAGAGAAAAAGTCAAACTAGAAGAAAACTAGGTGAAATTCTAAGCTAACAGGAAAAATTGGCACTTTTTCATCTTGTGTGTAGCGCCACTTTTTCTATGCGTAGTTCTTTTTTCAAGTTGCTTTAGTAGGCTTCCCAAAGTCGAAATCAGGTGTAGGATAGCTCATTGGTAAGCCCTATGAGTCTACTTTCTGGAACAACTTGAATTTTTTATTTCGAATCCATTTTCCCCTCAAAACATGCAATCTCCCAAGACTGCTTCCTATGTGGCCAAAAGGTGGCAGAGAGGGCATTTTTTGGGTGTTTTTGGCACTTTTGGAGGCCCAAAACTTGTCAAAATTTCCTAGCCATTTCTAAGCATGCATAACTTTTCATGATGAATCCAAAAATGCAAAGTTTTCTTCAAATGGATGTCCCCATAAAAAGCGTAGCACTAGTGGCGCTACGCACTTGCCAGAAAAACCTGCTTCTTTCCCTAAAAAATTCAAAAATGCGAAAAATTTCACCAAATTTCTTGAAATTTGGCATGAGTGATCTATGTTATGTGCTATGTTGGGCCAATGATGCTTCAGCCAAGATCTTGAGCTTATCTTGCTCTTTCTTACTCCTCAAAGTTCTCCTTAACTTGGCTTTTATGCTTCTTATCCTTGTCTTACAAATTTTGTTCTGTGCCAAATAGTGATAAGCCATGTGGTGCAAAATCTTCTTCTCCTTGTTGAATTTCTCAAGCAACTTCTCCAAGTGAATGTTTACCCTCTCTAGCCATGATTCCCAGTCAGCATTAATCTCTTGCTCAAGGGCTGTCAATTTGACTTTCCTTCTCTTTGCTACTTGCTTGTTTTCCCTTATGGTTTTTAGCTCCATCATTGTTTGTTTATCCTCCAATTGTTTGTTCTTTTTCTCAAGGAAGTTAATAATCCACTTAGCTCTCTCAAGGTCAAGTGATAAGGCATGGATATTAGCTTCTTTCTCTTTAATGACCTCCTTGAGTCTTGAGTTTTGGGAGCTCAAATCAATATCCTCATCCTGAATCAAAACAAAATCTTTGTCCTGACATTCAGAATGCCCTTCATCATGCAAAGGTTTTTTTCCTTTATCCCATACCTGTATTGCTGAAGAAGAAGGCAAAGCCCCTTTCACCCCAGGTGAAGATAGCATTTTTTGTGGTCTGGTGAAGGAAACAAGACCCCTTCTAGCCCTGGTGGAGATAATACTCATTTTGCAGCTACAAATAGTCTCATTGTGCCTTTTTCATAAGTAACAAACACTAGCACACCTGTAGTTTGAGTCTCATGAACCTCTAGCTGATTTGAAGGCCCTCCTTCCTCTTGAAACACTGATGGGGTCACCTGAGGGCTTTTGAAAACCTCATGTGAAATGAAGGTATCCCATGAAATATTCAGCAAGCTCAACTGATGCAAAACAACAATTTTGATCAATGAAAAATGATAAATGCTACTAAACTGTTGAGGAGGAGGTTTCCTTTGCACCAATGTACCCATCTTCGGAATATTTCTGCATATGAAATAGGGGAGGTTCATCATCCTCACTCTAGTGAAATGCATTAACAATCAAGCATGACAAGTGTACAAGAGAGAAAACCTCCCTTCACAGGTGAAATATTTGATAATGAGTTTCATGAGTGGAGCATAAGTGTCTTGTAGGTATCTGAAAGGAAAGACCCTACTGATTTGCCTTTGATAACTAGCCTTGATGTAAGGCTCATAATGCTCTCTGCCCACATGTTGTCCCTTATTCCACTGCTCTCCCACATTAGGAATGCTTGTTGCTGTTGCAATAGTTTCAGGTGTAAAAGTGAAGGATACACCAGCTAGGTTCACCTGGCCATTGTGAAGATGAAGAACAAATAACCTAGCAAGTTCATGGTGATATTTCACCCTCTCCACCATCTCACAAAACTGGTAGCAAGACTGATGTTTAAAACATGTTACTGCTAGAGGGCAAGCTAGTAACTCTGTGAGAGTGGTGGGCTCCTCCCGGATGTGTTTTCCTCCTTTCTGTGTTTTTCTTGGTGCATGAGCCTCTAAGGAAGAATCACTGATAGTTTCATCATCCTTCTCATATGCTGAATCTGTTTCCATATTTTCAAATGTGGAGTGTAGAATGATGAGTATGAAGAGATTTTCTCAAGTATAGGGTGAGTGCTATTTTCTTTTTAGGAATGAAGAGGATGACTGGTAGTAGGACTATGAATGAGGATTTTAATGATGGCAGTAGGGTAGGGAATGATAGGGTTTGGGAAATGAGAATTAGGGTTTGGGGAATAGTGGGAATTATGTATAGGGCTTAGGGTTTGGTGATAGGGGGTAAAGTGAGTGTCAATGGGAGAGGGAGAGAGGAAGGGAGTTAGGGAAATTTAGTGCGGGGGGATGGGATGTAGGAAAATAGTCACAAGGGATGTACAAACAGCAAAAACTACAAAACCCTAGACAAGCTTGGCAAGGCAACTTTGAAAGAAACTAGGGTTTCATTTTTCAATACTCAAATCACCACCATGGATGACAAACTCTCTTGCTAAGGCAAATGGGAGGGTTTACTTACTTGTAAAGAGGTCGTTTGCAAATTTGGAGGCTTGTGGAATAGACTGAATGAGTTTTTGAGCTCTGCTGACAGATGCGCCATGCTAACACCTAGGTGCATAGCAAACTTTCTATGCATAGCGCCCATTGAAATTCCTTTGTAAAACCTGCACCCGGTGCTTAGCGCTAGGCAGGTGTGTCGTGCCAATGCCCAGGTGCGTCGCGACAGCAAACAACTTGAATTTTACTGCAATTTCCCTTGTTTCTCCTCAAAGTGCGATTTTCCCTCTTGCTCTCTCTCACTTGCACAAAATGAGGTCTTCTAACACAAAGGATCACTTTATATACATATTGACTTTAATTTTTCAATTAAAAAAAAACACTTTTCTAAAGTTCCTTTTCACTTTACTTTTAAAAACCCTATTGTTTGCAGTTTGGCTCTTTTTGTCATTTGATGAACAGATGCTTGGATGCTTTTTGTTTCTTTTGCAGTAGTTGGAGTGCTGGAGTTTGGAAAGGTGACCAAGGGTTGTAGCTGAAGCCTTATTACATATGAAAACAATAAAATTACATAAAATTTTTACATGAAATACAAAAACTCTGTTTTCACCTCAAAATAGAGTTTTGAGGTAAAAACCCATCATCAGTAAAATTTTTGATTGTATGAACTTATTAAACATCCTCATATGCCTGCTCACCTCTTATTGGGCTTTTGAAGACCATGGCGGCAAACCCTAGACCTAATGAGACCTAAAATCCCTAAAATGACTTTTGCAAATGGAATGAAATAAAAAATGATAGCAGATGACCTGTACATGTGAAAATAGCCCAACAGATGTAAGACATGAGGGAAATTGACAAAGAACCACTAGAATCAGATGATCCATGAACTAATGGAGTGTAGCTGATCGGATGAGACACCTAATATGCATGCAAAAAGATAAATTTGATCACTGATGGACGAATGAGGATAACGACACTAACAACATATAATAGAACCATTGATAAAGCCGGCGATATGTTTTCTCTGATGCATTGTGGAGTTTAAAGAGTTTTCATGTCTTATCACTTGGATGTTCCTTAGCTCTTTCAATATCTTAACCCCTCTGATGCTCTGCAATACTCCTCCAATATGTTAGCTCCTTTGATATGTTAACTCCTATGATATTTCTCCGATATTTCATGCGATATCTCTGATATGGCTTTTACTCTTGAGCGTATGTGATAATTTAATAAAAACAGATTGTAACAGACTCTTACTCTTAGTTTGGATTGGATTTCCTGTCGCTTCTCTATGATTTGTAATGGATACTCTTTGATGGCTTTCCTCCTTGGCTTCCTACTCCCGTTACTTCATGGATGTGTAAAGTTCACATAAAAAGTACTTTGTATTATCATACTACTTATGGAAATAATTAACAGACTCTTAAACATTGTTGAATTTGTAAGGTTTCCCATTCCAAACTTCCTTAATCTTAAGTAATAAATACAGTTCTAGCATAAATAAGGCATAATTTCTAGCTAGAGACCTGCATGACATAGCATCTGAGTATATATAGTAAACTTCATTCATTTCATTTGTGGCTTTTTCAAGCTGACTCTTCAAAGTCTAAATCTTTTTCTTGGATTCTCTAAGATCGCCTTAAGTTTCATCCTTTGGAACTAACAATGTCTCAAACCTTTGAAGTAGCTCATGATGTTCGTTTTGAGGTACTACCTCCTTTTGATATTGCATTCCATTTTGAGGTACTACCTCTTTCTGATTTGCATTATAGTCCACAATTAAAGGAGTGTATGGATGCACGTGCTTTGTATGTGTTTCTCTTGTAATAGAGAATTGTAAATTTGTTTGAGTTCTATATTTAGTAGTTAAAACATCAATATTTGATGTATCTAACTTGGTTTTAGTTCCCAAAGTAAAGGTAAAAACAAAATTTTCAGTTTCAATTTGGGTTTCATTCTCCCAAGCTTCCATCTTTTTATCAATTATCTTCTCATAATGCCTTTGGGGCTTACTATTTCGCAACCACTTCTTAATTTTTTGGACCTTTCTTTGTAAATACTTATTTTGTTTCTTCAATGACCCCATTTCCTTATTGTCCTCACTTTTGCTTTATTCCTCAATCCTTTGTTAACCTTTTGTGTGAAATTCCTAGCTAGCGTGACTGGAGAAGAGGGAACAGTGGCTACGGCCACTAGGCTTCCAATAATCAATTACTTGGTAGGCTCAATTGTGGCATCGTTTAATGTTTCAAAAAGGTCTCTTTCATCCTAGGATCTCAATGGAGATTCACTCTTGAATTCTCATTCTATGTTTTCCGGAGGAGATTGTAAGGCTACTTCTTCAGGAGAGGAGGGTTCCATGATAGTTGAAATAGAATCAACAGAGTATTCTAGAAGAAACATATTCTCAGGTTCTCCTAAGGGTTCTAAAATCATAGTAGATGTGGAATTGAGAGGAGAAGTTGGAGCTATAGGCAATGTCCTTTGATCAGGAGTATTTCTTGAGAAACCTCCAGCTTCTTCAAAATCCATAGAGTTCAAAAAAGAATTCCAACCATTCCAAAACATGAGTTGCCTCTATTTCCTTGTCTTGAGGAGGATCCTCCTTATGGGTTTCCTGTATATTTAGAAATTTTTGAGGTTCACTTCCCTCCAATGACTATTCTATAGAATCTATAGAATTTCGAGACTTGGCCAACCTAGTTGATATTCTTCTCTTCCTAGGTAAGGAGGCCAAGAGGGAAGCCATCCTTTTTTTTCCCTTGTTAATCGCTAGAGGGATGGAATTTATGATTTTTCCTGTAAGGCTCCTTCTACCATAACATTATCATTTTGATTGGATTCTTCATTTTTTTTTGTCTCCTTATCATCAGATGGAATGTTTCTAGGTTCTTCAATAGGTGCTTTGGTTTTTGGTGGAGCCTGAAGGTTTCCCAAGAACCTTTCCTAGATCAATTGTGCTTGGTTTGAACTTCTAACAATTATCAGTTTTATGAGACCATGGTGGCTCACCGTTGATGCATTATCCTTGGATACCTTCAGTCTCACAACGGTCTCATGCAATAATGAATTCAGAAAATGAGGTAGCTTTACGATTATCTTTTGTCTCAAGTTCGCCATCAACTTCAGATGTCATCCCCTTACCATGTCATATCAACTATCACATGTAATTTACCTTCAGACAAAACTGGTTAGTTCTTTCCATTGATCTCGCAAAGAATCAAGATTATACCATTTTCCTATTCTCACCAATTCTTCTACAGGGTCCACAAACAACGATGTTGCGCTCTCTATTAGAGTATGCATCTCAAACCATTTCCCACCTTTTGTGGGTAGGTATGTTTCTTCTTCCATATCTTCTTCATTGACCTATATTTGTCTTACCTTTACTATTCCCATTCCGTTTAAATTCTTTGTAAATTCCAAAGTGACTATGTTGCCAAAGCCTTGCAGTTGTAGGAAGTAATTTCACTCCCTACTTGGTCTAGAATACTACGTGCTTTCTCAGAGACCTATAGCTGGGTGGGTTCACTATGCAGTCGGTGGCCACCCATTTCAGTTATTCCAAATGGAGAAAATTGGGACTAGAAGCAACAAGGTTTAGAATATACAGAAACATAAACGCTGCATATAGTAGGAACTTCAAGAAAATATAGCATGCAATGATGTTAAAGAGTTTGTAAGTGTCCACTTGTGTGTTTAACTTTTCATCCATGACCATTCATTATGAATTTTATTTGGCAACATAGTTGACATGACTAATCAAATGTGATTGCATTAATTAGGCATAATGTAGCAACTATCAGAAAAAATAACAATAACGGCGAGGAATGCGACATAATTATTGGACACATTAATCATGAAACGTACTGACAGGAAAAGACATTTACGAAAATTAGAACATTAAATTAAGGGAAAATTCATGTGGAGATATCTTACACCTGGAACATGGATAAGATAAATTTCACCGAAATATTGCCTTTAGAGAGAAAAACTGAGAAGAAAATTAAAATTGACTTAATAATTGTCTAAGAGATTACATCCCCGATCGTGTAAAATTAAAATTGATCATTCATACATATTCATCATCACCACCTTCCAGGGAAAAATTTAATAATTTTCCATAGTAATTCAATGATTTTCATTTATTATTACTAAGGGAGAGAAAAATGCTTAATTTTACATGGTAATTTCAAATGTACCTCAATACCACCAGCATGCCCTCTACTGCCAGTAGTCATCTATAGCCGCGATACGATTTCATTTTAACCCATTTATATGCAAATATACCATTCCACTAAAAAGGATTCATAATTTTTTTATTATTTTCCGATTATTGACAAAAGGCCATTTTTTTCGCGTGGTGACCAGTTGATAACAATGCCATTCACCAGAGGTAATGAGATGAACAAGCCATCTTGTGATGAGACCTCTTGTACTTTGACCTAATGGTTGGAGGCCATTACCATGGCTTGGTAACAACATTGGTAATTTCTCCACATTAAGTCCTATGTTCATGGGAAGTTGGCTCATGATGGGACCTCTTATCCTTTGTCTGACTCCTCTATTTTTATTTATGATTATTTTTTTTTCAATTTTGTTTTGTCATGACAAAATATTAGTGAATGGGGTGTCTCATTAACTCCTTAAGAGTTAGGGATGTTGTAAAATGTATTGCAATAATTACCTTTTTATCTTGCCTTTTTTCTTCGCAATTTTTTTTCAACCAGATCAGATAATTATAGGAAACTAAAGGGAAATAAAACTCTTCTGGTGGTGATGAAAGAAATCCATTATAAATATTTTTATGAATTTACAATATCAGTTTTTTTAAGTTTTAGGATAGTTTAGGGGTCTACTTAAAATTTTCATATAAAATATTTTCTTATGGCAATCATCTGAGGAACTTATTACTTTACCATGATATCAAAGGGGAGAATCAAAATCATAGTAAATAGAATAACTATTTCTAGAAGAAACAACTATGGCTAGAAAAAAACAAGAATGAGTATGGGAACAATAGTTGTAACTAAGGAAACAACAAGTGCATTCAAGGGAACAAAAATTGTGGCTAAGGTAACAACAACCGCAACCAAGGGAACAACACTTGTGACTAAGGAAGAAACAGCCATGACCAAGGGAACGATAGCTATGATTTAGGGAAAAAGAATCGCGACTAAGGGAACAACATTTGTGCCTAAAAGAACAACAACTATGTAACATCCTTGGTGAAAATTTCATGTAATATAAGTTAATAAAGGCTAAATAATCCCACGATTAAGGAACATGTAAACCAAGCTGAATGTTGGGCAAAGATATCCTAGTTGGCATCACTAGATGTGTGTTTTGTCTAAGGGGATTGAAAAAGGCTAAGGAAAAGGCATTAAAAGGAAAAAATGGATTTTTGGCATATTTATTGATCAAGACAAAGGAAATTAGGAGAAAAGTATCGTGAAACGTAATAGGTTGGATGTAAGGAGGAAAATGAAGGAAAATAATGGAAAATGTAGAAATTAGAGGCCTCATGAGTAAAAGGCTTCTGAGGATTAGTTGATGGCTTTTGTTAATTTAAGTTTGGAGCTCTCCCATTATTCTCTCTCTCCCTCTCACTCTGTTGGTCACTTAGGGAAAGCAAGGAAAGGAATGGAAATCAAGGAAGGAAATGAAAAACAAGCAAGGGTCAATGAAAGGAAAGCAGGATCAAGCAACTTCAACAAGAATAATTGTAGGTAACATTTTACATGTGTGGTTTCCTAGCTAGTTTGGACATGCATGGCTTTTCATGTTGGTGCATGGTTCTCTTGTTATCAGTGGCATGATTTTTTCAGGTTATGATAGTCGATTTCAAGTTAGCCTAGTGTTTATCCAGAACCAATTGTGTGTTGAGATGTTGATCTCATTTTTGAGCTTTCGAATGGCCGACTGGATTTCGGAATCCAGGGAAGAGGTCATCTTGAGGTTCATTCCCAAAGTCCTAGGAATCCCTTGACCAGCTTTGGCAGCATACATGATAAAGCCTCAAGGACAAGTCTCAGTTTAGGGCCTTGTGATTTGGGTTTGGATTGTGGTAAAGACAAGTAGGTAAAAAAATCCTCAACAAGAGTGATGGATTCTCTATGGCATTCCAAGTTCTGTTCGGTTGTGATCATATCACTGGTTTTGGTGTGATCAGGGTTTAATGAGGGTGGAGGTAGTTTAACTTATGGATTCCCTTGGTTGTTCTTCGATTGGGTTTTTATGAGATCTTGTGTCCATGCTTGGAATATGGCATGAGGGTGAATGGCTGAAAGAGAGCCTTTATTCAACCATGTTTATGGTTGGGTGGTACATGGATGTCCTGAACCTAGTTAGATTCACCTATGATTAATAAAATCTAAGTTATTTTACTTTTGCACTGATTTATATGTGGATTTAATGGTTGCCATATCTTTGATACTTATATGGTTTTATGCTAGTTATAAGCATGGTTGAATTAGTAGTTCATCTCTTGGTCATTTCATATATTTACTTGTAACTGTTATATCGATGGATGTAAGACCTAATTGATGATGTAGTAGTTTAATGGAGAAGGAGGTGACCCTTCTAGTTATGTTTCATAAGTTGTTTCAAATGCTTATGCTTTGTCTTGTATTGTAGACCTGGAGGTTGCGTTGATGCCAAGTGTTTGACAAAATGCCAATCCCAGTCGGGGATGCTGAGGCATAGTCCTGAGGATGTTTTTTTATTGATCAACATTGTTATTATGTTTTTAATGAATTTTTGAAGTTCAACAAGTTATGGGCAGAGGCTAGGATTCTGGGCTGGAAAAGTGGCTTAAATCCCATGGTCGATGGCACAGAACTAGGAATTTTGGTCCATAGTCACTAGCAGGCAAGCCTGTGAGAGCGACTTTGGGTGTTGTGCACTCCCTTGCCCATAGCATGAGAGTGAATATGGCCTAAGATTTGTAGAATAGTAGCAGGACATAGGGATAGGTTGTCTGAGTGGTTGGCTCATCTCCTCAGGGTTCTATTGATGATGTTGGATGATTGTATGTGATGTTCCAACGATTCCACTTATTTATGATGGCATAGGAGGCTGAATCTGATTATAGTAGCAACTATCCTCATGTTTACCCCAGTTTGCATGGTTACTTTGGGTAGACCTAGGAGGGGGTGTTATAAATTGGTATCAGAGCAAGTTTTTCCTCTTTGGGTCATGTCTGATACCAACAGATTAGTGTCAGAGTATGGTTTCATTCTCTTTGGGTGATATCTAGTGCTATAGAAATGGGTGAATGTGTTGCTCATGCATGCACATCAATTGTGTGTGTGGCACTTACACTTGCATTCCATTTGCTTATTACACTACATCATATTGATCATGGTAGTACTAAGGTTATCATGAGGGACTCGATGTCGATTTTATGGAATGCATCATCATGAGTGTATGAATGGTTATACAATTATATGCACCTTGATTACATCCTTGTACGTTTTGTTTTATTCTTGGTTACTTGATTACATGTGTCAGTCTATAGGTTGATTACAATAATTGATCACTTACGCTCGACTACATGTGGTTATGAGTATGTTTAGTTGATTAGGCATTGCTTATGCAATTGGATAGTTGCATGAGGCAATGTGTTTACTAGAGTAATGGTTTTTGTCATGCATGAGTTCATAGCATGTATTGTTGATATGGCCTTGCACTGATGACTGAACCCTAGTTATTATCATGGTTATGCATTAACGCATTTATCAATATATGTCTATATGTTGTTATGATTATGTTATACATGAATCATGCTAATTTGATGATCTTGTATATAAGTTATCATCCCCAAGTTATGCTAAGGTAGTTTGATTTATGGTGACTTGGTTTAGCTGACAGATTATGCCTTGCAGGAAAGATATCAAATGGCTAGAAAGGTGGTAGACTACATGGAATCTCCCTATGCATTAGATGGATAGCATGGTGTTGGGCAATCTTTTGACTTGGAAGATAAATTTAGAAATGTGGAGAAATAAATAAGGAGTTGCAAAGTAGGAAATGAAAAAATAATGCAAGCACAAGAGAAACAAGAAAAAGTGAATGCGATATTACTTCAGATTTTGTCAGAGTTACAGCGACAGGGATGTCTTCAAATCAGCCATGGACATGAGGACATAACTAATGGGGCATATGGTAGTAAGTCTCTTAGTAGACATGGGTCAGATAGATATGACACTATTAGAGATGGTAAGATGTTGGACGCTCCGGATAGGTGGGGTGACAGACACAAGTATTACTCTAGTTTTGGTTCTGATAGACATCATGATCTTCATCATTATCATCTGTACAGAAGGAATTATATGAGATACTTTCCAAGTGAGTTCAAGAATGAAAATCCACCTACCTATGATGGAGGGATGAAGAAATCATAGTATGCAGAGGCTTGGTTTCTTGGCATGAGGAAATATTTTATATTGCATGATTGCTTAGAAAGCATGAAATAAAGGATAACCATTTTTAGTCTGAAAGGTAAAGAGAATATTTGGTGGGAAAATGTGAAAAATGTCAAGGACATACATCAAGATTAATTGACTCAACATGTGTTTTAAAGTCTCTTCAAGAAGAAGTACTTGTCTGAGAGGTAATATGATGATAGAGCTAAGGATTTTTATGAGTCGAGGATGGGTTCTATAACACATGAGGAGTATACTAGCAGATTTTTGGAGTTGTTGAGATATGTGCCTTACCTCAGAGAAGACAAGGCAAAGCCTCAAATATTCATCAGTGGATTTCCAGTTCCATACAGAGATTGGATTGAGTTCGATGAGCCTAGATTGTTGGATGGGGCCATCTGAAAGTTGAAGAATTTCTATGAGCACTCGAAGCACAAAGTTCAGCCAAAACATGACTTGAACAGAAATGACAAAGCTAAATGAAAATGGCCACCAAATCAAGTAAGACCTCAAGATGAAAGTGAGAAAGATAATGTAGTTCCTTACAAGAGATTCAATACAGTGAGAAGGGGCATGTAAAGCAGCAAGCTAGAGGCGGTGGTAGGAGACCATTGTAGTGTTCGATATGTGGTAAGGATCATCGTAAGAAGGATTATCTACAATATCGTATTGGTGGTAAACCCCAGATCTATAGTGCTTAGGAGGCACATAAAGTTGGTGATGTTGGTCATAGAATTCCTCGAAACATTTCAGAGTTTCCACCTCACAAGGGAATAGAATTTTCTATTGAGTTAGTGCTATGGGAATCTCCAACATCGGAAGCACCTTACAGGATGAACACACCTGAGTTAGTAGAGCTAAAATTGTAGCTAAATGGAATGTTAGAAAAAAGATGCATTAGATCGAGTGTATCACCTTGGGGCACACCTGTGTTGTTCGTAAAGAAGAAAGATGGTACTCTCAGTTTATGCATTGAATATAGGTAGTTGAATAAGGTAACGATCAAGAACAAGTAACCTTTTTTGAGGATTGATGATTTTTTTGATCAGCTAAAGGGAGAAAAGTGTTCCCTAAGATTGACTTGAGATCGGGATAGCATAAGGTATGCATCTAGAAAGAGGATATCTTCAAGATTTCATTCAGGAATAGGTATGGGCATTATGAGTTCACCTTTGTTCCATTTAGTTTGACTAATGCTCAAGCTACATTCATGTGTTTGATGGATAGTGTGTTGCATCCCTATTTGGACAAATTTGTTATTGTATTCATTGATGACATACTGGTATATTCTAAGAATGAGGAAGAAGATGTTGAACACTTAGCAGTAGTTTTAAGATTGCTAAGAAAGCATCAATTGTATGCTAAGCTTAGAAAGTGCAACTTATTTTAGACTGAGGTACACTACTTGGGACATGTTGTCTCCAAGGAAGTCATAGTAGTAGATCCAGAAAAGATAAGAGCCATCATGGAATGGGAAACTCCTAACAATGTAGATGAGGTGAGATCGTTCATGTGATTGGTAGGTTATTACATGAGGTTCATCAGGAACTTCTCACGAATTTCATATATGTTGATGGTGTTGGACTCGCCAACATTGAGGGGATCTCCCCAGTATGAAGTCCCAACTAGACTTCACACAATTTGGTGCAGGTGTCCCATCAGTATGATGGCCTAGTTTTCATTGTCTTAAAGGTTTTCATTAACTCTTTCTTGTCAAAACATGAGAGTGGTCTTATTTGTCCTCGAACAACAAGGTTCGTGTATCTGGTGAGTGGTTAGTGTTATTTGTGTCTAGGTGCTTTCACCGTAGAGGGATAAGGTGGAGGCTAGTTTTAAGTTGAAAAGGAATAGTCCTAACTCTGTTAGAGACACATAAAATAGCGGGGAATGCACCACTTCCAATGGATTAGTCCACATAGATGCGCAGTCACAAAAACACAATGAATGGTTGCATGTATAACAATCAATGGAGTAGTCCACATGAGTGTGACGGTCGTTATAACCAATTTCTAGGAATGGTCATGTATCGTGTCCAGTTGGATAGCCCACATGGGTGAGACAACGCTAACAACTTATACAACACATTTTTTAAGTATATGTATTAGAAAAACTAAAGTAGCTCAATTATTTTAACACAGGATAAAGCAACATGCATTACAAGTGTCCAAAGAATAGTTTTACAAACAAATACAATGCATGTGTGAAAACGTGTTGGCCTATTGTCAAGATTTTCAGTTAAGATAATGTTCCAAGACACAGCGGTACACTATACATCCATAACCCTAATAACAGGGCGTTGGAGCCACTTCTCACTCCTCAAAGAAAAGACTGCAGAATCTCAAGCCTATGTGGGAGGAGCCAAGGTGAAAAGTCCTTTGCATGTACAAATGAGGTGTATTTATAGCGAGGGTAAAACTGGCCCTTGTGACTATTCAACTTCCCTCATGGATGTTTGACGTACATGAATCTTCAACTTAACATGTGGGTATCTTGGACTTCCACGTTACATTACATTTATTACAACATTGTGGCACATAGTAGCGATGTGGCCAAGATGACTCATGACATGACTCGACATGACAGAGCTGGTGTGTTCATGCTGGTGTTGGTATGCATGTCGAGCTGCAACATTGCTGATTGATGGATGTCATCTTCATGTATCATAGCTTTACCTCTACATGGCAAGGTGTGTGGAGTCTTCGATGCTCTTGGTGTTCACTTGATGTTGCATGTGCATGTTGATCCTTCACTTGTACTTTGGCATGATCCATGTGTTCATTTGTTCGCGAACAAATCTCTTTGAATCCATTATTTTTTCATCCGTTCATGAAACAATCTCCTTGCATTCACTCCTTATTCATGTCATTTTCTGTCGCATCATGTCTCATCCATGTACCTGTATCTGTAATCACTCGTGACAAGACAACATCAAAACCAAAAATCTCCTAGTTTACCATGATGCCTTGTCGTTCTCTTTCAGATGTAGGTGATAGGGAGAGAGGACAAGGCTCTGAAACAGCACAAGGTAGATTTCAAGATCGGATGCAGGCTCCAGCCAATGTCCATAAAAAATGCGGAGAGGTCACTAGGAGGCTGAGATGGGCAATCTAGTTCTATAGTGACTATTTGTGGGATCTGGCTTGGATGGAGGGACGATCTGTGCATTTGTTTTAGGGAGACTATGTAGGAAACAAAGAGAGATTGACAGTGAAAATTACACAGTTTGTCTAGGGAGATAGCAATGGGCTGCTTGGAAAAATTACAAAATTTTTTTGGGGAGCTTGCAACGAGCTGTAGGAGTCTGATGATAAAAACTATGCAATTCATGGAAGGTTGGCCTGCGGAACATCCTTCTTCATTTTCTGACCCGATTGAGATGTTGGGCAGCTGGGGGACTACTCATGAGAACTGCACAGTTTTCCAGGTGAGCATTAAGTCAACTGACTGGGTGACTGGCTGGAAAAACTATGCAATTTTTTTAGGGAGACAGTGATAGACATAGGGTGTCTATCCGACATGTCTGCGTAGTTTCTTCAGTCAGCGGAGCTAACGTGCTTTTCATATTTTGCACAAGTTTCTGGGGGAGTGCAGCCCAACATCACTACCTGGTCAAACTCTCTCGTTGACCAGCTAGAGGCTTGGCTGATGTGCTTGCGGGTAGCGCATATTGAAATGGATTGCTCCGAAACTTCTACATTATTCTGAGTGATAGTTGGTCAAATCGATTCCATGATTGCGTAGCGTAGATTGCTTGGAAGCCAACCTCAACCATTGGAAAATTCTAGGCAGCAATACATAATCACTGAGAGATGAAACTGTGCAATGTAGCTCAACGAATATCTGACTGTTGGAGGTTGGTCCGGTCGACAGAGTTTCAACAAAATGACCAAGTGTGTGAACAAGTGACTTCTTACATGCATGACCTTGTGAACACACACTCAACATGACTTGACAATAAGAGACCTTGAACCATCAAGGCAACATACACTCAGTGTGACTGATCAATGGTGTGAGCGACAAGCATGCACCTGTGATAGATCATTAAATGACTGTGACAAAACTTGTGTGATAGTGCATACGACTTCATTTTTTACTGCAACAGATGTTTACGTAGATGACACAACTTGTACACACAAAGGCAAACCTTGTACATGGCTAGAACATGACTACAAGCATGACATTTTGACCAACATGCAAAAAAGTTTTCTGATGAACGATCAAGCGAGGAGGGTGCAAAGACTCAACATATGCTCATAGGATGAGCCAAAGTTCTTGGAAACATTAAGGAAAAACCCAAGGAGGGCTCCAAAATAAAATGTAGGCCAACATTTTTTAGGGTGTTGTAGCCACTAAAACACTTGGCAACACACTAGTTGAACTCCAGGTTCTCTTCTTTGGCCTAGTGATAGCACTGGGCATTGGTATTTTACAGAGTATTGAATTTTTGTGCGGGTTACTTTGGCTTCTAGACTTACCTGATGGAAATACATGGTTCACCTTTCACCAACTCAGTCAAACACAACAACAAGTTTTAGCTCGATCATAGTGTTTCGAAATCTAGAAGGGTAGTTTGGCTTGTAAGTTAAAAAAATTTAGACTATAAGTTTTCATCTCTATTGTTTCTGCACTACCAGGAGTCCTAGAAAATACCTCAGTGGAGTCACATAGGAACACACACATTTTCCCACTACCAGCGAGCCTAGTTAGTACCCCGGTGGAGTTGCATGCTTCACCTCTCTACAGAAGAAGCCTTTCTCTTCTTTCGCCTTTGTATTATCTATTTTATCAAAGAGGACGCATATGAAATTATTTATTTTTGGATGGAAGAGTGTTATAGACATTTTTGGGCACTGCAACCCCAAGCATAAATTTCCATAAACCAAGGGCTCCTAAGTCCCTAAAGGTGTTTTTCCAACCCCTAAAAGAACAAGGTCAATTGATTATAGCATCTCCTAGAAGTTCTCCATGAAAAACTACTCAGAACTGGTCAAAACTGGATCATTTCACCTGCTCCATAGGCAAAGTGTGTTGCATCCCACCTGAATACACACAGTAGGTGAAATGCATGTCAAAAAACCCTTCTATGGGGTGCGATGGGCGAGAAGGGACAAATGGCAGGGTTAATCCGCAAGGTGGAGGAGCATGGAATCTTCCATAAACCCCTCCTGTGACACTTGCCTCTCTGAGTTCGACCAGGGATGAGTAAGAGATCATCAATCTCCAAGTGGAATCAAGAACTACTAGAGAGAAGACACTAATCAAATCTCAAAAGCTGACTCACCTCCCTTGCAGACATCTATATATGGATCCCTCATCCCAGAGATCCAGAGGCTGGAATTTTGTATCTTGTAAGGAAGTGTTGCTGGTTTCTTGGTGCAATATCATAGTTTTGGGTGATCTAAGCTTTTCATGAGGTGAAGAAGGGCTTTCTTGCTGAGAGGATGATGCTGGGTCAGAACAATTGGCTGTAATCCTCTTTGCTCTTTCTTGATTATCAATAAAGCTATTCAAGCTTTCCTCCACATTCTTGTATGATTGATGATTTATGCATTTGTGTGGTCAATGTACATCTGATCCTATATTGTTTAGGATAATAGATCTATGTTCTTGGATAGTGTTATGCTGCTTTGATTCTACAAGTATGCCTTGAAGCTGGGTAGACAAGGAAGCAAGTGGAAAAGTCCTACGAGAAGAGAGAGGAATCGAGCAGGGAACCAAGTGCAAGACAGAGGTTGGTCTCCTTATTCTTCTCTTATCTATTTCTCGTAAAGGAAAATGAAAGCAGTTTTTAGTGTGTTTATTTCTAAGGTAGCTACCAGCCTTAGTGGGACTAGCAGCTCTGTATAGACACTAGTTTTCCTGGTAACAAAATGGAGACTCTGCTGGGGAGAGAGTAGATTGTTTGTTCATCTACATTTGTTTACTTTATAAACTTACAGACGGAGCCTGAAGTCAAGCCAGCTAGCCTTCGAACTACATTTGCTATGCAAGTGCAAAGTAGATCAACGCTGCTTCAGTTTATCTCCAGGTTTTGTTTATGAATTAAACGATTGATTTACAAGCTCTCTAATTGCCCTCGTGGTGGCTCTAGTAACCTCCTTAGATCTACCCCTATGATTGATTTACTAATTACCACTTGCTCGGCCTAAATCCCTGAACTGAACTGCAAACTGTGACCCGGAACCCAATCAAAGTCTCGTCCCTGGTCCAACGCACTGTCTGTTCTATGAACTTCAAATGCATCGCACTTCCCAAGTGTAGTAGGTGCGTTGCATTTCAATTTCACTGTGTTACAGGTGCGCTGATCAGACAAGGCCTTGTTCCTAAATTTTGGTTTCTGTGTTCACTCTTTTCAGCTCTATTCAAGAGTTTTGCTGCCTGTAGTCAGTACACCTCTGTTTGAAACCCCTTTCCTTGCTGTTATTCCGCCTCCATTGTGCAAAGAACTGTAAATTTTTTTATGTATTTTTCAGTCATTTTCAGTTCTCCTTTACAAAGAAGTAGCGTAATTGTACTGTCATTTCTTGATTTGAAAGTGTCGCAAGTGTCGTTTTCAGTCATAGAAGAGAATTCGATTGTTCTTGATAGTCGATTAAACTGTTACTCTTGTATTTGATTTGAGTTAGTAGTTTTTCAAGTGTCGAAAGAAAGTTTTCAATTCCAAATAACAAGGTGTCGTCATTGTCCTCATTTTGTTTTGAAAAGAAACTTGTTAGTAATTGTCGCTTTGGAAAATAATTCAGATTTGCACTTAGATTTCTTTTTATCATTCATACATTAAGAAGGCTGAAAACAAATACATTCATGTGCATTTGCATTTAGACTGTTTGTTGGCTTGATTTAGGACAGTGCATATAGTGTGTGCTCTCTGCTCTTTGTTGAAAGAACGCCATCTCTCTTTCCTTAGTAGCTAGGATTTTCATTGCAAAAAGAAGACTAAACGACTGTTTATCATCTTAGATTGCATTTTAGGAATTGTACATCTACATCACGCGGTGAACCTAAAAGGAAAATTTCTTAAGCAATATCAACCATAAAATAAATTTAATGAATCTAAAAACGCTCTGGAACCTAACGCACAACATCTAGAAGTCTAGGCTAGATACGTATTTCGGTGTCGTAAATCCTGGTAACTGTTGTTTTCACTGGTGGTTGGGTGATTCCTCCACTTTGAGATGATAAGTGCCAGTACGGACTTGTGCTCCCACGTACCGTTGAGTATATTTTGGGAGACCACAATAGGCTTTATCCTTTATCCATAGGAAGTCGTGTCTATCGCCCTATCGATCGCAATGTACCGAACACAACATTCGGGAAGATTGACTGTCGTACCGTAAAAGGTATTTTGCAGTTTTGCGATTGATTTGGTAATCCCTCTGTCTAGATTTCCAGATCAGTCCCTTTCGTTCCTTTTCAAACTCCTTAATGGAAAAGGTCCATCTGAGCACTTGTCACTTCAGGGTCATTAAAAATCGAAGGCGACTAGAGTCATCTTTTGTTTTTTCTCGACTCTTAAAAATTGAAAAAGCAAGTTGTGTCAAAGCGTCTAAAATTTATTTTAAACGAAATAATAATCACCTTTCCTATGTTGATCTTAAGTTGAGAAAAATGGAGTCCACCAACCAAGGAGTTCCCCTTGGAGGAAATCCTAGTCCCTTCTCCTCTTGGGGAGATGTTGGTGCACCCCATATGGCCACATTGTCTCTTCCAGGATTGACAATCGGCTTGCCCGTTTGGCTCTTCTCAACTTCTGTCGTTCAGAACACCATGATTCCTGAACAATCACAACTAAGCAATATTAGAGTTACCCCCCAACCCTCTACTTCGTCAAATTCTTCCTCTCCTCCTTCCTCTTTGCTTGATGAAGCTGGTAAAGCCCAAAATCAAGTAACTGAGAAGAAGAAGGAGAAGAAGAAGAAAGAAAAGAAGAGGAAGGAGCCAAAGGCGAAAAGGGGCAACCAAGCATCGTTTAGCGAAAATCCACACACTGCACCGACCAGGCCTAAATCACCATGTGTCATTTGCAAAGTAGACCACTAGACCACTATCATCGAGATTTTCCTTGCATCCCTCGAATATTAAGGGACTGGTCTCCTCGTTTGCACAATCCGATGTCATCAACCTCTGACGATCATGTTGTGCATACACCGTCAACTAGTGAAAGTCAAGCCCCTAGACAAAAAGGAAAATATAAATTTCCTTGTAAATTGTGTGAAGGCGATCACGCCGTCCACCATTTTCCCTTCTTAGACAAAGCTAAAAGAGTTTGGGATGACCGTCCAGTTTCACCGTTACGGCTTCCTCCTGGATACAAGAAACTCTTGCCGAGTCCGTCACTAGTTGAAAATCCGGCTGACACGCCCTTGTGGTCAGTCGAAGCATCTATCATTGAAGATAAATCATCTGAATCCATACGAGACAAAAGTCAAAAGGTCGAGGTGGCAGGTTACCCGGTCTTGCCTTCAGAAGGTCCATCTTCAGATGATATAGTCACCGAAGAGAATAAGAACGACACCGTTCAAATTCTCTTCATAATCACAGACTTCGATGAACATGGGGGTAGTCTACCCGTTCCTTTACCGCAAGAAGGAAGTTTGTCAGATTCGTATCCGGCCGTCTATTCGGTCCCACCTCCAAGCAACCTGGTTGTTTCCTTTGACTGGAATCTACTAGGTAGACCCCATTTACCGGCTAGTGTACCGTTCCGAATCATTGCTCAAATATATAGAATGGTCATGGCCAGTACCATCATAGATGAAGGGGCTTCTATGAGTATCCTTTCCTCAACTGCTTGGAAAGTGCTTGGTTCACCATCGCTTTTGCCTGAGATGAGAAATCTAACAGGCTTTGACAAAGGAACCAGTCGACCATTAGGGATACTTCCCAATGTGCCGATAACATTGAGAAGGAAAACTGTTCACATGAACGTAATGGTAGTCCAAGGACCCCTGGATTATAATCTACTCCTTGGACGAGACTATATTTATTGCATGGGAGCCATTGTCTCCTCACTCTTTAGAGTAATGTGTTTTCCGCACGAAGGAAGAGTGGTCAAGCTCGTAGACCAGCTTTCATTCCCCGGTTCACACATAGCAAATAGTCATATACCAACCCTGAATGGTATTTTCACGCAAGGAATGTCTCATCAATCCCCAGTCTGTCCTGCTGATGAGCACGAGTGATTTGGAGGGCATGACTGAAACCCAGGGGGCATGCACCCTGGTCTGCTTCGGCAGGAAAACTTCAGGTATAGGGTAGGTTTCCGCGAAGGATATATGACTAGTCTGACACACCCGTCTGTTTAGGAAAATGGGATTAGGCTAGAATAAGATTCCCTCGTCAAAGTTATGTGAGTGGAGGCGTCTGCGCCACTCACCTTTGTCTATTTTGGTAGACATCGCCGAAGAAGTGTTTTGTTTGTGGTACAAATAGAACAATATTTGGTAACCTGAAAAAGGTAGGCCTTTCCCAACAAAAAAAATGTTTTGTCTGTAAATTGAGGGGTAACCTCGAAACTCTATTTCACTATACCTGGGGCAATGCAAACCTTTTGGCATGCAAGCGAAGAGGGACCATTTATTTTTTAAATTTATAGGCCCTCTAACCCTTTAAACTCGTAGGATTGGTCATTTCCTAACTTGCATAAAGAAAGGATGTGGGGCAAAGCTTTGAAAAAATGTCATTTTTAGATGAGACATTCTTATTATATGACTGGATCGAGCAGTTTTAATGCGGACTTCAAGCTCGTTAAAAAATAAACATAAGAAATGAGCAAATGTTCCTCCAGAGTTTAAGCTCATTTTAAAATAAAAAATGAACCAATTTCCGGTAAATAACCATCGTGAATGTATTACTTCAGCCTTTGAAGCCTTGGTCATGTTCTCATCATCACCTCCACTCTGTATTGGCCGATCATTCATCTCCACTTGATTGTTTACCCCTTTTGAGGAACAACTACGAAGAGTGATCTTGTTAGCCATCCTTGTGACACTGTCGTGATTGGAAAATTCCAAACCTTACCTAGAATCAGCTGCTACCCGAATCTGTCACTCGTTCCTCAAAAAACGAGTCTCCTTTAAGCTCTTTTCAACTGACTCGTAAAATATGAAAAGATTTCTGAGCCATTGGCCTCTCCATCTCGTTAAACTGACCAGAAGTGCTATCCCTCCTTTAGATTTTAATCTTTTTGGACCTGAGGGATTATTACACAAAAATATCGAGCGCTTGTTTTGTTTGGCTCGTTAAAATTACCGAAAATTCATCCCTTTTGTATCATTTTATACATTTTCGGACTTAAGGGATTATATGACGAAAGAGGATTGTTGGAGTTTCCTTTACGTCCCTTTTCAAACTCTCTAAAATTGAAAAGGAACAAGTTATCTTTGTCGTTAAACTCATTAAAACATAATAGTGACAAACTTGTCCATAATAGACAAGAACGAGTTTCACTATCGCTAGGCTCGTTAAAACATAGCGATGGGTTTGCTCGAAGGGCAAATTATAGAAAAATCATATGTTATCCTCCTCAAGCTTGACAAAAATAAAGAGGCACTGGTCAGCAATGACTAGGGAAAAATTGGGAAGAAAACTTGAAGAAACTTTGTTGGTAGCAAGCCGCTCTTGAACATGACATTTTCACTCCGCATCCAAGTCGGGTTGGGTTGTTCCATTCACTGGTCACATCACCATGGTTCCATCACACCATCCACATTTGGGGTTAATGCTACCAATCCATCATGTCAGTGTCGTCGATATGTTCAAGAGAAGTCGCTCAGAGAATTCACCTGTGTCTCACCCACTATAATACATTTTCGCTCCATTCTTTCACGACCGCCACCCTGAACTGTATATCACCAGATCATTTTCACCTCCATTAAAATCATTTGCTCCATTCTGTGTCATTGATGTGGGATTCACTAAGGCCCTCCTATGACAGATTGCTTCTTGTCGACATTAGCTCGTTATCCAAGAATTCGATCTAGGAACAACCCTTTCAGTACTTTCAAGCTTGCATGCCTCAATGGCAAGTTTCTCACTTCCGGCGATAGGTTTACATCAATGGCCTTCGACCGAAAGATTTTGCGTGGTGTTCAATGCCAAGTCCCTTATTCACACCACGTGAATTTTACTGCAGTACCTTGAGGGTCATCATCATTATCGGTGATTCCTCTTGCGCCTATTAATAGCTTACATCATTGGCTGGTAATCAAGCGATGTCTTTCCATGTTCAACTCCAGAACATCTCTCACATGGATCGACTTGTACTTTGAGTGAAGATCGAACGAGATTGAAGACCCCAGATCTAGTTTCATCCATCCGGGCTGCGATATATATTCAGGAAAATAAAGACATCAAATGTACATCATTACTGCACAGATAATCATCCAATCTAAGGGATGATGGCTCTCCAGAATCATCAGTCTACACTAAGACGATTGTCTGTCCTATGTACATGAAAATGAATTTATAAAGCTGAGCATGGGAATGTCCGTCTCAGCTAGATCATGAAAATAATATGAAGATAATGTATTGTATTGTATCTTATTACAGGTCGCCTTCCAGCTCGAAAAAACTTCGGATCCTCATGACAAAGCATTTCACCCGACATCAAAAGATTAACGACCTCATGCTTTAGGGGGCAACTGTTATAGAAAATTTTGGGCACTGCAACCCCAAGCATAAATGTCCATAAACCAAGGGTTCCTAAGTCCCTAAAGGTGTTTTTCCAACCCCTAAAAGAACAAGGTCAACTGATTATAGCATCTCCCAGAAGTTCTCCATGAAAAACTACTCAAAACTGGTCAAAACTGGACCATTTCACCTGCTCCATAGGCAAAGTGCATTGCATCCCACCTGAATACACACAGTAGGTGCGATGCATGTCAAAAAACATTTCCATGGGGTGCGATGGGCGAGAAGGGACAAATGGCAGGGTCAATCCGCAAGGTGGAGGAGCATGGAATCTTCCAGAAACCCCTCCTGTGACACTTGCCTCTGAATTTGACCAGGGATGAGTAAGAGATCATCAATCTCCAAGTGGAATCAAGAACTACCAGAGAGAATACACTAATGAAATCTCAAAAGCTGACTCACCTTCCTTGCAGACATCTATATACGGATCCCTCATCCCAGAGATCCAGAGGCTGGAATTTTGTATCTTGTAAGGAAGTGTTGTTGGTTTATTGGTGCAATATCATAGTGTTGGGTGATCTAAGCTTTTCATGAGGTGAAGAAGGGCTTTCTTGCTGAGAGGATGATGCTGGGTCAGAACAATTGGTTGTAATCCTCTTTGCTCTTTCTTGATTATCAATAAAGCTATTCAAGTTTTCCTCCACATTCTTATATGATTGATGATTTATGCATTTCTGTGGTCAATGTACATCTGATCCTATATTGTTTATGATAATAGATCTATGTTCTTTGATAGTGTTATGCTGCTTTGATTCTATAGGTACTCCTTGAAGCTGGGTAGATAAGGAAGCGAGTGGTAAAGACCTACCAGAAGAGAGAGGAATCGAGCAGGGAACCAAGCACAAGGTAGAGGTTGGTCTCCTTATTCTTCTCTTATCTATTTCTCATAAAGGAAAATGAAAGTAGTTTTTAGTGTGTTTGTTTCTAAGGTAGCTACCAGCCTTAGTGTGACTAGCAGCTCTGTATAGGCACTAGTTTTCTTGATAAAAAAGAGGGATCCCGAATTATTGAGAGCATAAGAGGTTGTTCCTTCAGAAAACCATGTGATATCTATGACATAGGTTTGATCGTTTAGATTTTTTCCCTTCTCCATTTCTACTAGTTGGATGAGATTCAACACACAGAGCAGAAGGCTAAGTGTATGCATAGGGTTTCCCAGTGTGGACACGAGTTCATGGTTGGACCTAAGATTCCCTTAAATATGGCTCGTATTATCCATCAAGACTTCATCATCTCAAGGTTACAACCAAGAATAGAGAAGACGAATGTAGGACTAGACAAATGCTGCAGTGTCACAAGTTTCTTAGATCTCAGCCACACACTCATTCAGAAGCCAAAACTCAGTAGAGGGAAGAACTTACTTACAAAACAAAAAATAGCATGGTACTAAACAAAGAAAAGAAAATGAAACAAAAATAGTAAACAAATCAAATAAGAAAAAAAACAAGCAGTAAATCGACTATGTACATGGTGTGGGGTGCGGCCCGACCTACTAAAAACAGAGTTTGAGATCTTGGGCATTGATAGGAAGGTTGTAAACACTCCCTTCAAGTGATTATAGAAAACAAATTTGTGGGACAATCTTCTCTTGAACTAGTATCAGGCTATCAGGTTCCAGTACCGGAACCTGGTGGTATCCTGAAATACCATTAAGAAAAGACAAGATTCCTACTCCAGATAGTGTGTGTAACATAGGTTCTGATTACGACACTAGGTAGTTTTTTTTGTTCTAGGAAAGGTCAAGTTCCTGAAATAAATGCATAAGAAGATTTCCCAAGATTTCTTATGTACAAAACTTAAATTAGAAGCCCATGTAAAATAACAAACTTTGTAAGTGATCTGAGCATCCAACAACTTAGTTAGCTCTTTCTGCATAAGGGGTTTAAGCAACATATTTTTTTACCCAGTTTTGGATGAAATGGCTTGACTCCTTCTTTGATTGGAATCCTATGTTGTATTATTCATGTGTTGTATGTACTCAGGTAATCATGTGGTCATGTAGACATATCTCGGTACTTCTTGAACAAGTGGACACAAACTTTCAACTCTTGTGCTGTGCAACACATATCGAGACTGACAAAATTTGAATTGTGGTTTGTTACCAAGTTGATATGTACATTCATCATGGTGGAACTATGGGTTTTATTGTTTCTTGACCCTGGAAAGTGGTTTTGCAAGTCATAGAGCCTGTTGAGAGAAACCACACCCTTGGGGATGAGGTTGCTTTTCTTGTCATCAGCTGCAGCTTGCAGGGACTGCTCATGCTCATCTTCACTAGCTGTTGCATCCTTGAAGGAATCCTTGCTATTCATGAAGTGAAGTATCTATTGATAATCGTAAAAAATACATAGATTATTTATGTTATCAGGGATACAAGGTTTATACAAAATTTCAATAGTAAATCTATCCCTTAGCAATGACATGCTACCAGCTGCGTTTGCTAAGGTATCGGCAACTATGTTGTGTATTCTTGGCACAACAATAATATTGAATTCTTGGAAGTTAGAGATTAGTTGTCATACCCCTTTCTCAACATTAAATCTATCCCTAAGCGATGAAATTCTACCAGCTATGTTTACTAAGGTATCGGCAGCTACGTTGCATATTCTTGGCACAACAATGATATTGAATGCTCAGAAGTTAGAGATTAGTCACCATACCTCTTACTGGTAACTTTTGAGATGAGGTGATAAACAATATATGTTACTATGTAACTTCTGTACCACGAGTTTTGCATCACCTACCACTTTGAGTGAAACAAAGTTGAGGCTAATGGCGTTTTTCAAACCCAACACGAGTGCTTCATATTCAACAATGTTGTTCATGCACCTGAAATCCAAGCGACTCAAAATCAAGTGTTTCTTGTTCTTTGGGTCAATAAAGACACACCTGGCTCCAAATCCATCCCATGTCTTTATCCATCAAAATACATGGTCCTAATCTCACCTATACATGGACCATTTGATGCACTTGTACTACTGCTACTAGTGCTACTAGTGCTACTAGTGTTATAATGAGTTGTACAAGTTTCATTTCCATCAGTTGGGCAAGGAAGGAGTCCCAACTGCATGTACAGTGGGGTTGAAGCTAGATGTGTGAGATAACACCCGAACGTTGTTTGCAAGAGGCAGTTTCCAAACATGCGTTTTGTGAATGCCAACAGTTCATTCTCACCATTGATGGGAGTGATGTTATGCCTCATGTATCTCTCAGATAACACCCAAATTTGATTGAATTTTCCCTCATACAGAAGCCACAAGTGTGACCAACTTATAGTAAAGTATCCATTCAGGTTGCTAGACCAGTCTTTGTTGAGTAGTAAGCCATACGCTTCTAGTATGAGCACATCAACAATGTTTATAATGCACTGGTGAACTCGGTCATCATGAGTTAGTCAGATGATCACATCCTGAAGTTACCCAATGGTTGGTATGCATGTATAACCAAGTTGGATGATCCGTGTGGATGTATTTCTCCATTGTGCATTGATATTCTTGCGAATGGAGAGCAGCATGACATTGGATCATGCGCCATAATCAACCAAACATATGTGAACATTGCAGTTAATCAAATGAAATCGAGAATGGAGGGAAAAGAAAGTTTGATTATTCCATATGGAGTGTGTTTATTACAGTTGTGAGTGAACCAGGAGATGTGCTTGCTCCCTTGTTGCTAGAGGTTGTGCTATCTGTAGATCTCTTCCCAATGCACACAACAAAATATCTCGCTTACTCTGAATCTCAGCCAACTCAAAAAAACTGATGTTTGTATGATTTTTCTTCATGTCTTTCACGATATTGTAATCCAAAGTAGGTAGAATCACTGAGATGTCTAAGGTGAGACTAGTGTTTGTGTCATCCAGTAGAGTGTTTTTTAGTTTGTTTCTGATGGGCACGCTCTTTTCTGCCGCTATCTTATTGGGCTTTCTTTTTGTTTTCTTCTTTGGGACGGTTGGTGGATAAACCATCCTCGTCAGCAATTTCATATTTTCTCACATCTCCCCAATTGTAGGGGAGCCCCTTGGCTTCTAATATTATATCGACCATTTTGTTTTTGGGGCTTCTTCTTGGTGTCTATTTTCTGTGCTACTTGTGAGAACTTATACATGTTCATCACCTTACCAGTGCTTGATGTCTCACCAGGTGTAGCATCTTCGTCATCATATGTGTCTCCCAACTGGCCCTATGTGTTGCTCATTACATCTATTGTGTGGTTGGATACTAAGCCTGCAACTCGTTTCCAATCTGAACAAGACCCTTTTGGGTGATTGTCTTCATGAAATGAGCAAAATTTGTTGTTCGCACATTCTTCTATCTCGAACATTAAGCCAGAGCTCTGCGCAATTTTAGTCAGGAAGCAGTTGCTACCTAATGACATGCTTGATTTTCGTGTTTGTCTGGGTAGTTGGATATTCGAGGATGTGTCGGTTGGTCATTGTTTGATGTCATATACTTCTCTTGTCAAGTTCTTAACAAGACAAGTTACGGTTTCAATATCACTTGCTACCTTGTCTTTACCCCTGCTTGCCACAACCTAGGGCTTCCTCCTCACATCTCTGGAGTCTTTTGTTGGTTCGTCATCCTTGATGACTCCAATTGTGTGCATGTCCTTTTCAACAACAACTTCCTCTTTGCATTTTTCTAGTAATGTTGGTTTCATAGCTCACTTGACGAACTATGCAATGCTAGTTGGCATTGCGGACATGTATTAATCAACAATGATGAAGTCATGATATTTCATGTCCACTGCAAACTTGTTCAATATGTGCAAAAACCTCTGATTGAAATCCTTTACCTTTTCTTTTTCCTCCATCTTCAGGCTGCCCAACACTTTGTGTAACATGGCTGGGGTCTTGTCATTAGCAAATTTCTCCAAGAACATGCATTTAAACATACCCCGGTTATGGATGGAATTGCCAGGAAGGCTGTGATACCACACTACTACATGTCCATCTAGGGTACATGGTAACAGTATACATGCAATGCCATCGTACTGTACCTCGAGTGTCTATAGTTGTAGGTAAAAGGTGTCTAAGTGATCTTCTGGTTTCACCTTGCTATCAGGGTCAAAGTTTCTGAGCATTCTCTCCAAATGCTTTTAGCATCCTGTGCAAAGCACACATGAGATCCAATGGTCCCTGAGTCATCCATTCCAAGTGTTGGTCAGGCATGCCTTCTTCTTCATTGTCCTCGTCCTCTTCTTTAGAATCTGATGGTTCTGGCTCTGAGTCTGTTGGTTCGTCTTCACCTCCGCCCTATACTGGAATCTAAGCCCAAGATCACGAGGGTGTCTCGTTCTCCTTATTGGAAGACCAAAGTTTCCTCCCCATTCTCAACAACTTCTGCTAGACCTTCAAGTGTGGCAAGAACTTCTTCTTCAATCGATGATACAACAACCCCTATGGGAGTGCGTTTTGGATTTCTTGATGCCTATGGAAGATTTTATATTCCTAGGATCAGTCTGACTTCTTTCACGAACTGACGGATGACGGTACGGATAGAGCGGAGGTGCTGATATGAAGTTTTGCGTTCACATTTGGGAGGTGAGGAGTAACATACTTCAGAGTCCCGCGTAGGTGAGAGGGAGTGCAAGTTACTGCCTTGACTAGTTGATTGATGAGTTGGAGTGATAGGAAATTCATCCATACACAACTAGTTTCCCTCCTTCTAGCGCCAGAAATGTTGATGGTGCTGGACCCGCTGAAATTTAGGGGATCTCCCTGGTGAAGTCCCAACTTGACCTCACACCGTTTGGTGTAGGATTCCTATCTGGTATGATGGCCTGGTTTCCATTGTCCTAAAGTTTTTCTTTAGCTATTACTTGTCAACATATGAGAGTGGTATGCCTTGTCTCTGAACAACACGTTTCACGATCCTAGTGAGTTCTTAGTGGTACTTGTGTCAAGGTTCTTTCACTACAGAGGGATAAGGTGGATATGAGTCTCAAATCGAAAGGGAATAGTCCCAACTCTGTCAGAGACACACAACACAATAGGACATGTTCAACTTCTGATGGAGTAGTCCACACAGATATAATAGTCACAAACACATAATGAATGGTAGCACGTATAACATTCAATGGGGTATTCCACATGAGTGCAATGGTAGTTATAAGCAGTTTCTTGGAATGATTATGTCGAGTGTCAGAAGGGATAGCCCACATGGACGAGACAACATTAATAACTTATACAACACATTTTCGTAAGAATATATATTTGAACAACATAAAAAGGTTCAACTGTTTTAACACAGGTTAAAGCAACATGCATTACAAGTGTCCAAAGAATAGTCTTACAAACAAATACAATACATGTGTGAAAACGTGTTAGCTCGTTATGAGGCTTTTGAGTTAAGATAAATTTCCAAGACACATCGGTACGCCATACATCACTAACCTCGATTGTGCGGTGTTGGAGCCACTGCTCACTCCTCAAAGAAAAGACTATAGACTCTCAAGGATATGTGGGAGGAGCTGAGTTGAAAATTCCTTTGCATGTAAAAATGAGGGGTATTTATAGCCAAGGGTAAAACTAGCCCTTGTGAGTGTTCGACTTCCCTCATGACTATTTTAGTTACATGACTCTTCAACTTTACATCTTGGTATCTTGGACTTCCAGGTTACATTACATTGATTACGACAGTGTGGCACACAGTAGTGATGTGGCAGAGATGACTCAACATGATAAAGCTGGTGTGTTCATGCTGGTGGTGGTGTGGATGTCAAGGTGCAACATTGCTGAGGATGTCCTCTTGGTATATCATAGCTTTACCTCCACATGGCAAGGTGTGCAGAGTCTTCAATGGTCTTGGTGTTTTCTTGATGTTGCATGTGTACATTCCTCCTTTTCTTGCACTTGGGCATGCTCCATCTATTCATCCGTTCGTGAAAAAATCTCCTCGCATGAATTCCTTGTTCATCTGTTCATAAAAAAATATCCTTACATGCATTCCTTGTTCATCTATTCACAAAACAATCTCCTCGCATGCACTCCTCGTTCATCCCATTCATCATCATGTCATGTATCGTCCATGTATCTGTATTTGTAATCACTCATGATGAGATGTCATCAAATCCAAAAATATCCTATTCTACCGCGATGCGTTGTCGTACACTTTTGGATTCAAGTGACTGGGAGACAGGACAAGGCTCTAAAACTATGTAAGGCATATTTCAAGCTAGCATGTGGGCTCCGGGAACTGTTCATGAGAACTGCACAAAGGTCACTCAGAGGTAGAGATGGGAAATCTAGATTAGCAGTGACTATTCATGGGATCTGGTTCGGCTGGAGGGGAGATTTGCACATTTTTTTAGGGATACAGTGTAGGTAGTAGAGGGAGATTGGTAGTGAAAACTACGCAATTTCTTCGGGGAGCTGGCAGCAGGCTGTGAAAGGATGGTTGGAAAAATTGCATAAATTTTTTGGGGAGTTGTCAGTGAGCTGTGGGAGTCTGCTGACAAAAAATGCACAATTACTGGAAGGCTAGCCTGATAGACATCCTTGCACAGTTTCAGATTTGAGAGGGATGTTGGGTAGCTTGGGCACTGCTCATGAAAATTGTGCAGTTTTCCGGGCGAGAAATAGGCCTGCTGACTAGGTGACTAGCTAGAAAAAATGTGGAATTTTTTTAGGGATACAGTGACAGAAACAGGGTGTCTGTCCGGTATGTTTGCATAGTTTCTTCAGTCAGTGGAGCAGGCATTCTTTGAATATGTTGTGCAATTTTTTAGGGGAGTGAGGCTTGGGTTCACTGCCCAGTCAAACTCTTTGGCTGACTAGCTAGAGGCTTGGTTGATGTGCTTGCTGGTAGAATATATTGAAATGGCTTGCTCGGAAACTTGTGTGTTGTTCTGGGTGATAGTCAGTCGGGTCGATTCCAGGATTGCATAGCACACATTTCCTGGGAGGAATCCTCAAGCTCTGCACAATTCTAGGCAGCTATACATAATCATTTAGAGATGAAACTATGCAATACAGCTCAACGGATGTCCAAATTTTGGAGGTTGGTCTAGTCGACAAAGTTTCAACAAAATTACTAAGTGTGTGAATGAGTGAATTCATACATGCACAACCTCACAAACAAACACTAAACATGACTTGACAACAAGACACCTTGAACCATCAAGACAAAATACACTTAGTGTGACTGACTGACGGTGTGAGCGACAAGCTTGACACTTGTGATAGATCGTTGAATGACCGCGACGATGCTTTCATGATAGTGAATACAACTTCATGTGTGAGTGTGACAGATGTTTACATAGTGAAAACAACTTGTACGCACAAAAGCAGACCTTGTGCATTGACATAACATGCCTTCAAGCATGACATTTTTACCAACATGCAAAAAGATGTCCGATGAACGAGCAAGAAAGGAGGGTGAAAAGACTCAACATGGGCTCACATGATGAGCCCAAGTGCTTGCAAACATCAAGGAAAACACCAAGGAAGTCTTAGAAATTGAATGCAGGCCAAAATATTGGAGGGCGTTGCATCTGCTACAAAAATATCCTATCACATCAATGTAGTGGAAACGTAAGAATTTTGAATGGACAGAAGAATGTGAGGCTAGTTTTGAGAAGCTTAAGTAGTTGTTGACACATGCACTAGTGTTAAAGATTGTAGTTGTAGACAAGGATTTTTTGGTGTGTACATATGATTGCAAGAGGGTACTTGCTGGAGTTCTCATGCAAGACAGACAGGTAGTGTGTTGTGAGTTGCGAAAACTGAATGAGCACGAGTAGAACTATCCAATGCATGATCTTGAGCTAGCAACAATTATACATGCATTGAATATGTGGAGACATTATATTCTTGGCAGAGGGTTTACTATGATGAGTGATCCCAGTGGGTTGGGATATTTGTTTGATCAACCAAATATAAATGCCAAGCAAGCTAGATGGTTGGCTACCCTTAATGAGCCTAACTTTGAGATTAGATACATTAAAGGGAAAAAGAACCATGTTGCAGATGCTCTTAGCGGGAAGGTATAGGTAAATCATATAGTAGGTATAAGCTCATATGGGAAAGAGTTACAAGATGGGATCTTGCAGGCAGGACAACATGATGATAAATACATGAATATCATGAACATGTTATAGTAGAGTACAGGCATAGGTATAGGTGCACGTACAAGTTCAGGGGATTAGGATGCAGACTATCGTGGCACAGCAGATGGCTCTGTGAGGTTTTGAGGTAGGATCTACTTGTCGAGTTGTAGTGAGATCAATAATCTTATCTTGAGGAATTTTCTTATGAAACCATATTCGAGTCATCCAGGATGTCATAAGACATTGATAGTGATGAATAAGTTTTACTATTGGCTGAATCTGAAGAAGGAAGTGGCAGATTTCGTGGCTAGATGTTTAGACTGTCAGCAGTGAAAGGTGGAATGCAAGCATCCAAGCGGCCTACTACAACTTATTGCAATTTTGGAATGGAAAAGGGAGGTCATTTCCAAGGATTTCATCACAGGTCTTCCGAGGACAGTGAAGCAACATGATTATGTTATGGTCATGGTTGACATGTTGAGAAAGGTAGCTCACTTCATTCCTATGGAGACTACACATTCAACAATGACATAGCACAAGTGTTCATTAAAGATAGTGAGACTGCATGGTGTTCCAAAGAAGATTGTGTCAGATAGGGATGTAAAGTTCACTTCAATGTTTTGGAAGGATATGTTTGCAGTCTTGGGTACAAAGCTTGCCCTTAGTACAACTTATCATCTGCAAACGGATTCTCCGACAGAGAGGGTCAACAAGATCTTCGAGGATATGTTGAGGATGTAAATGATGCACCAATAGAGGAAATGGGAGGAGTATCTTCCATTTGTAGAGCTTTCATACAATAATTGTTATCACAAGTCATTGACGATGAGTCCTTTCGAGACATTGTATGGACGAAGTTGTAAAACTCTCATTAGCTGGAGTGATCTAGTGAATAGTGTACTTATTGGACCAGACATGTTCAGGGACATGGAGTAAGAAATGCAGGTTATAAAGAAGAATCTAAAGGAAACATTTGATGGACAAAGGAGTTATGCAGATCATCACAAGGTGTTCAAAGAGTTTCAGGTTGGGGAGCATGTGTATTTACGCATCAAGCCTAAAAGAATCTCTTTGAGGATTGGTTCATGTGCCAAGTTGGCACCACGGTATTGCAATCCTTTCAAGATCCTTGAGACGATTATATCAGTGGCATATCGACTTGGACTGCCTCCAATAATGAAATTCCATGATGTTTTCCATATTTCATTGCTTAAGAATATATAAAGGATGTTGATCATGTTATTGATTGGTTTGTATTACAGGTGGAGTAAGAGGGAGAGTTCTAGCTGGAGCCTCAGTGCATATTGCAGCGGAAACATCTCATGCTCAGGAACAAATCCATAGAGAAATTTAAAGTGTAGTGGAAACACTTTGGGCCTGAGGAAGCTTCATGGGAAATGGTGGATCAGATGCGGGCCCTATATCCTTCATTGTTTTCCAGTTGAGGAAAAGAAGTTTTGTTTTGATGTTGGTTTATGTTTGGCATATGGTTGGCTAACATTTTGATATTTTATGTATATATATATATATATATATATATATGTGTGTGTGTGTGTGTGTGTGGATGTAAATACCACCATAAGCTAAGTTATAAAGCTCCAATAAGCGATATGGATGTCATGTTATCATGGTCATTATCTTGTCATGTTGTCATGATGTTTTTCTTTTGAGCATGTCCTTCATTGTAAATACTGTAGCGACCTAATTTATAATGCTCCATAGGAAATATGTTTGCTTTTGAACAGTTTCATTGAGGTGTTGGTGTGGTTTAACACTGAGGATGGTGTTCCCCAAGGGGGAGGGTTCTGTAATAGTCCTAGTGAAAAGTTCATGTAATAAAATTTAATAAAGGAAAAATAAGACCACGATTAAGGGACACATATGCCAAGATGAATGTTAGGCAAATATATCCTCGTGGGCATCGCTAGATCTGTGTTTTGGCTAAGGGAATTTGAAAAGGCTAAGGAAAAGGCACTAAAAGGAAAAAAGGAATTTGAGGCACATATATTTATGAAAATATAGGAAATTAGGAGGGTGAAAGGTCACAAGTTGCATGTGAGGAGGAAAATGAAGGAAAATCATGGAAAATGAAGAAATTAGAAGCCTCGTGCATAAAAAGGCTTTTGAGGATCATTTCATGGATTTTGTCAATTCAATTTTGTATCTCTCTCATTATTCTCTCTCTCTCTCTCTCTCTCTCTCTCTCTCTCTCTCTATCTTGGTCAGTTAGATTTTTCTTGGAGCACCCTAGTTTGGAGCAAAGGAAAGGGAAAGCAATGAAAGGAAGGGAAATAAAGGAAGGAAAGGAAAAGAAAGAAAGGATGAAGGAAAGGAAAGAAGGATTAAGAAGCTTCAATAGGAATACTTGTAGGTAACCTTTTGCATGTGTGATTTCCTAGATGGTTTGGACATCCACAGATTTTCATGTTGGTGTATGGTTCTCTTGTTGTCAGTGGCATGGTTTTGCCAGGTTATGATAGTGGATTTCAGCGTAGCCTCACATTTTTATGGATGCCAAGGTATGTTGGGATGTTCATCTCATTTTTGAGCTTTGGAATTTCCATATGGATTTTGGAATCCGAGGCAGAGGTTGTGTTAAGGATCGTTCCCAAAGGCCAAGGAATCCCCTAACTGGTTTAGCATGGCACACGGTAAAGCTGAAGGGATCAGTCTTAGTTTAGGGCCTAGTCGTCCAAGTTTGGATTGCAGTAAAGCCTATGATCTAGGTGGATATTGGTGGCCACCCACCAATTCCACTTGGACCCCCACCATTGTTTCTTTCAGTTTTTTTGTTTCCTTAATTGTAGCATAACTTGCTATTTTTAGCATTTTTTTGGGTCCTAAACTTTTGGCGCTATTTTGAGGCCCTAAACGACACTTTTTTGGAAATCTACCACCAACGATTCACTGTCTAAAATTGTATTTTTTGTCGTAGTCCTCGGAGAAATATTTCCAATGGGTTATCATGCATGACAAATAGAGATAATATGACCAAGTCATGGGCTCGGGAAGTTGGTGGTCCAACTCAGCCCAATGGGGTCCATAAACTCTTGGTGTCACATCTCCTTGGGTAAGGGTTTTGGTTGTTTAGGGTTTTCTCTTATTATTCAATAATAAAAAGGCCCTTTAGCCTCATTGTAACATAGTTCAGAGGCATGTAACGGCCACATCTCTTCTCAGAGATAAGCTACCATCACTCGAGCTAGTCTTATTTCCACTCAGTTTGTAAGCATATTTCGGTATTTGATATTAATTAAATGAAGTGCTATTTCTACTTCATATTTGTATTTATGATTATATTTGTAATTTGTTGTGTTATTGTTTAAATCTGAATTAGTTGGATCAGTGGTATCAAAGCGATCTGCTCTTTCTCTATTTTTCTTTGCATGTACCCAACGAGGTCGGGATATGAGTTAGGGCTTGAACTAGTTGAACCTTTGCAAGACCAGCCTCGCAAATCCCGACAGCCTCCCATGGTGGATGAAAAGAAAGATGAGGGGGTAGGAGATCCTAACAAAATATTTCTTGAGGAATACCTCGAGTGACAAAGGAATGCGATGATGGAAAACTTTTCCCAGATCCTTCAGCGGCTACCCAGGGCCAACACATCTACTTTCGGTAGATAGTCTAGACCCGCCACACCCTTTAAGGTACAATTTAACTTTGACATTCCCATATTTTAGGGTCAAATAGATTCAAATGCTCTAGATAAATGGTTAAATCTACTAGAATGATATTTTTTGTTCAAGATTTTTCCAACTGGGAAAAGGCCACCTTTGCACTTCTCAAAGCAACTCCCCATGTCAAGGATTGGTGGGAAACCTATTGTGAGCAGAAGGATGAAAGTACAAACTCAATGTTTTCAGTCACACCCACTTAGAACTCACTCCGGGATGCCATCAAGGAGCAGTACTACCCTGTCAGGAGCTATGAGGATAAATACATAAAGTTTACAATGTTGTGATAGGGAAGGGACCAAGATGTGCTCCGCATGAAGTTGGGTATCAAGGATTTTGAGAAGCATTTGGTTCTCAAGTACCTCGGCTACCTACAAAGGTACGTCCAGGATGAGATGAAATTCCTGGACATCTCCTCGCTCGGCACGACATACTCATATGTGGTCATGATTGAGAAAAACTTTAAATAGAAGAAGTGAGACTTTGGATCTGTGAATCTAAAGCAAGGGAAAGGTGCCCCCAAAATGCAAAAAAAAGGACAAAGCTGAGGCGAGGTAGCCTAAGACAACCCACCAAAGCTGCAAGCAAAGAACAACACTGTGAAGATCAAGAAGGACATGGGAAAGTGGTGTGAGTTCCATAAGAGCTCCACCCACAACACAAGTGAGTGTCAGGCCAAGTATTCACTGGTGGCTGAGCTAAAGGCTTCAGAATCAGATGCATGTTACAACTCTAAGTCAGAACCCAATAAGGGGAATGGAAAATGGAAGGAGATTATCGATGTAGATCCAAATGCCACCATTGCCACCATGGAGATCCATAAGGAGGAACCCGAAGATCCAGAGGAGGCAGAGCGACTATTCCACTGCTAGATGTGGGCAAAGGGTTCCTTGCTACAGTTCATTGTCGACAATAGTTGCCAAAAGAACCTAATTTTGGCAGAGGTTGTGAAGTGGATAGGCTTACTGACCACAACACATCCACAACCATACACCATAGGGTGGCTTCACTAAGGGTGGGATATGCGCATGAGCGAGCAGTGTTTCCTTCCATACAACATCAATCCCTTGATAGATGACGTATTATATGACGTTGATCCCCTTGATGTTTGTGATATATTATTAGGCCAACCATACGTATGGAAGTGACACATTGTGAAGGAATCAAGGCCTCATGCTGTTATTGTTACATTTGGAAATAAGCTATACAGGATACTAGAGGTAGCACCGCCTACTACCATCTCTTTAGTTACTGCAAAACAATGCAGTAAGATCATTTCAAAAACCAGAAAATTCGGTTTCCTGCTATATGCATTCAGGGAAAGAAGAAGACAGTGGCCACGACCTCTAGAAAGGGCCCCTATGCACGACAACAACAGATGTAAAAGGTCATGGAGGAGTATGAGGACATCTTCACCTCCCCCATAGTGGTGCCCCTACACTATCAGGAGAAGCACTCCATCGATCTGACCCTGGGTGCACCACTGCCCAATGGACTAATCTATGAGCACTCTATTCTAGAGAATGATGAAATCAAGAGGTAGATTCAGGAGCTGCTGCAGAAAGGTCACATCCGTCTGAGTTCATCACCTTGTGGGAGCCCGATCGTGTTGGTACAATAAAAGGATGGGACTTGGAGACTCTGTATTAACTACCGGGTACTGAGCAATATCACTGTTCGGAAAAGGTACCTAATCCCATGGATTGATGAACTTCTCGACCAACTGAAGGGGGGAAAAATTTCAGCAAGATCAACTTGATGTTCGGTTATCACCAAGTACCAATCGAACCCTCCAATGTGTGGAAGACCACCTTCAAAGCTAAGTAGGGCCTTTTTGAATGGTTGGTTATGCTTGAAAAATGTTCCTACAAGCTTCATGAGGTTGATGGATGACATATTATGGCATTTCACCAAATCATTTGTAGTGGTATTCTTGGATGACATCCTGATATTGAGCCAGATTTGGGAATAGCACCTCCACCACATCCGACAGGTTCTCCAAACACTGCGGCAACACAAGATGTGTGCCAATTTAGAGAAATAAACTTTTGGCATGACCCAAGTTCAGTATCTCAGATACATTATTGATGAACGAGGGGTGCATGTGGATCCATCCAAGATCCAAGTCATTTGGGATTGGCCAGCTCCAACCACTCTGACAGAGCTCTATAGCTTTTTGGGTCTTTCCAATTTCTACTACAGGATCGTGTTTGGATTCTCTCATATCACTTGGCCCTTGAGTCAAGTCACCAAGAGAGGAGCGAAAGCAAAATTATTTTGGTCTGAATCTCAGTAGAATGCATTCGCAAAGTTGAAACTTCACTTTTTCTCTACACTAGTGCTCACTTCACCACACTTGCAACAACCATTTGAGATCAATACAGATGCTTCTGACTCTGCTATTCAGGTAGTTCTTACTCAATAGGGGCATCTAGTGGCATATCATAGTGACACAATTTCAGACACAGTCCAGAAGTATCACACTTATGAAAAAGAGATGTATTCCATTGTGCAGGCTTGCCTTAAATGGAAGCATTACACTTTGGGGAAGGAAATGGTCATCCACACAGACCACCAACCCCTATAGTTCATGCAGACACAAAGGAAGTTGCAGAATGATTGCCCTTAAAAGTGGTCCACATACCTATAGCAGTTCCATTTTAATATCAAATATAAGAAGGGTAGCACCAATAATGTTGTAGAATACCTTAGCTAACCACCGATCATGGCGTTAACCACTGTGCTCAACTCTTATGGGCATGAGACTTCTGATCAACCACTTCTCTACAAAAGTGACCTAGAGTTTGGCCACACATACCAAATTCTCTTGGAGGGTCAGGAAGTTCCATATTTTCACCTCCAGGATGCCTGCTATGCCACTTGGGACACCTTTTTGTTCCTTCAAGCGAGTGAGCCAAGATGATTTGGGAAGTGCACTATAGTTGGGACGTTAGGTATTTCAGGGTCGATAAAATAGTGTTCTACTCACCGAGTCTTTGACAGGATGTTGAGAAGTATATCAGATCCTGCACTCCCTACACCATTGCCAAACTGACCATTAATAAGCAAGGCCTCTATACTTCGTTGCCTACCCATAGTCAACCTTGGGAATCCATCTCCATGGATTACATGTCTGGCCTTCCTTCTAATAAGCATGGTAATGACTGTGTTTCTGTGGTCGTCGACAGATTCTCGAAGATGACGATTCTCACGGCCTGCAAGAAGAATACCACAGCGGAAGCCACTACTAAACTCTTCTTCGGACAAGTGTGAGTATAATTTGGGATCCCACAGTCTATCATATCACATATGGAAGTAGGTTCCTGTTGGCATTATGACACAAGTTTGGCATTATGGCACAGGTGTTGTCCTTGATGGAAACTCACTAAGATGGCAGATCACAATTCAAGCTCTCAGAATGGAAGAAAAATACATATACGCAGGTTCCTCTTAACCAAATCCTGTATACACATGGGTTTGATGATCAAAAGTTGCGTATGCATATGCACACACTTTCATGCATGAAAAAGCATGTACATGTGGGAAAGCTTATTTTTGGGTCCATGTTATTTGGACCTATGGTTTTGGACCATGGTATTGCGTCCGAAGTATTGAACCTAGGTATTGAGTCCCTAGTATTGGTTCTCTATGGTTTTGGACCATGGTTTGAGTAAGGCCTAAGACTATAGAAAGGAGGAGATCATTTGGCAAATGTATTGACTCAAGCATTGAATATCTTATGAAGAGAAAGATTTGGAATACTGGTGATTGGTTTATGGGCATAGCTGAATCTGAATCAAGGAGGAACCTAAGCATAAGAAGATGGATAAGTTCTATTGATGGGTCAAAACTCAAGTCTTGAATAGTAATCTATACGTAGGTTTGACACATCAGAGGTGCGTATACACGCTGATTCAGTAAATCAAAACAACGTATACACTAGTTGGCGTTAATATAGAAGCGTATGCACACAGGTTTTTTCATATTGAAGTAGCGTACATCTCTTGAAATATGTTTTAGCTACTTTTTTTTATTGCTGTAATGTTCTAGGTTCAGAATTGGTGTCTGGTTACTATTACTACTTTCTGGGTATAGCATTCAGAGAAGTAACTATTTGATTCAGTTTGATTGGTGCAAAGGAGATTGGTTGATGCAGATATACTTGATGTTTGATTGATGTTATTCATGGATCCAGTCTGAAAATTTATGAAACGTGGTCCCTAGAAGAAAAGAGAAGGTTGTAGCCTTCTGTAGGTCAGCACCTACATACTAGTACCTCAGCTAGTACAAGAGCTAAGGGGGTTGAAGCTCCTTCCAGGAGAAGCTGGAGAATGAGAGAAGGTTGTAGCCTTCTACAGGTAGAAGTCTGTGTACTAGTATAGGACCGCACCAGTATAGATCCATTGTAAAAAGAAGTTTCTAATTGAAAGAAGATAGAGACGAATTGCAGCAGGTGGTTTTCACCCACATTGGGTTTCCCCCTTATATCTTGTGTTCTTGTGTGTGACTGTCTGATCTGTTTTTACTGTTCCTTGTTACTACTTATATGGTTCTGACAAACAGATTAATGATCAACATTAGAAGAATAAATTAAATCACACGTTAGCAAGTTATACGCGAATTTCCTTAACTGTAGTTGCGTATATACGCTGTTTTCACTAACTAAAGTAGTGTATGCCAATTTGATTGTGAAATGAAAAATAATTGACCTAATAATACTGATTCACCCCCCCTCTCAGTATTATTTCCAACAATTGGTATCAGAGTAGGTCCTTCAAAAGAAGCTTGATCGCTTGAAGGAAGATCTATCATCATGAGAAACTACGAGAAAGAAGCATCGATCAGTCCACCAATTTTTGATGGGAGAAAATTTGTCTATTGGAAGGTAAGAATCACAACCTATCTTCAATCTCTTGGTACAGAAGTTTGGGATATCATGTAAATAGGATACACATTTCCATTAGCAACTCCTACAGATACGGCTGGTAAGAAGCAGTATGAAACAAATGCAAAGGCTGTCAATACTCTATTAGGGAGTCTATCTCAATCAGAATTTGTCAAGGTCATGCACCTCAAAACTGCAAAAGAAATATGGGACAAGATCATTCTGAGCTATGAAGGACATGATCAGGTAAAACGAGCAAAACTACAAACTCTCAGAATTCAATATGAAAATCTTAGGATCCACAATGATGAAAGTGTGGCTAACTATTTCCTACATATAGATGAGATTGTTAATTGTATTAAAAACTTGGGTGAAGAAATAAAAGAAGTTGTTTTGGTTGAAAAGGTTCTAAGATATTTGTCTTCTAAGTTTGAACCAAAAGTTTCTGCCATAGAAGAAAAACAGAATCTACAGAGCATTACCATGTTGCAGCTACACGGAATCCTAACCGCTTACGAAATGAGAAAAGGTGGACCATTAGACAAGAGAGAAGCCGCTTTCAAAGGCTTAGGAAAATGAGATTACAATGACTCAGGACATATGTCAGAAGAAGAGGAAGAATCAAATTTTGTCAAGAACCTTCAACGGGGTTCTGGAAGATTCTTAGGTAAGCTACATTTCAAATGTTTTTCTTGTGGAAGAGTCGGTCACTATGCTGCCAAGTGTCCTCATAAAGATAATCTTGACAAAGGTAAGGAATCAGTTAGATGGAACAGAAAACAGAATGTAAGTAAGAAGAGCTATTACACACATGAAGACAGTGATGGATTTTCAAATAGTGATGAAGATGAACAAGGTAATGATTATATACTTTTGATGGCTTTTGAAGATGATGATTTCTTAGATGCTATAGATGAAGAAGGTCTTTATGAAGAAATTTCTAAACTCAAAATTTGTTTAGAAGAAAAGAATATGATTATAGATCTCTGACATTCCAACTTGCTAAAAGGCAAAAACACAATGAAAAGTTATAATGTGAAATTGTGGGACTTAGAAAAGACATTGAGAAAACAAAAGCTCTTAATCTTAGATTTTCTAAAGGATCTGAAACTTTAGATGAGATTATCAAAGTGCAGTGTTCTCCTCTAATCAAGACAGGTCTTGGGTATACTGAAGAAACATCTCAAGCACAGAAGCCATCTACCTCCAAAAGTTATCTTGAAGTAGCAAGGAGAAGTTAACAGGTTGAAAATCGACAACAAAGGCACAATGAAGATCATCAGGTAAATCAGGGACAATTTACTTCAAGAATAAACAAAGATCACCAAGTAAATCGAGGGCAATCTACTTCAAGGATGAACAGAAGCTACAACCAACCGCAGGTAAATCATTCTCAATTTGCCTCAAGAATGAATGGCTATTACAATCACCTAGACGGAAGGTTTGATGATCGCAGGAATTTCTTCAATGGCCAATGTTTCTCTTGTCATAACTTTGGACATAAAGCAGCTCAATGTGTTGCCTACAAGACCGAAATGGCCAGAGAAGCACGAAATCAAAAGAGTATGACTGGAATAATGAAAATAACCTACAATAACTTTTTTGCTCTTGAAAATGAAATAGAATGTTCTATTTGTAACAACTTTGGTCATAAAGATTCTGAATGCAGGAGTAGGTTTCGGCAAACAACTCAGAAGGAGCAAGCTTCATTGAGCCCCAAAACATGGAGGAAGAAAGAACCGCAACCAGAAAGATGTGGTATAGCCTTATATGCGGAAGGGCAGGAAAACCAGTGGTACATCGACAATGGATGCTCGAAACATATGACAGGTGATAAAGAAAAACTTCAATCATATAGTGCCTTAGAAAAGGAAAACAAGGTCTCATTTGGAAATGACACCCCTGCATTCATAAAAGGTAAAGGTTCTGTTCTTTTGAAAGAAAATGTCAAAGCTGGGAATGTTATGTATGTTGATGATTTAAAGCATAATCTATTAAGTGTCAGTCAAATGTGTGATCAAGGAAATGAGGTAATATTTCGATCAAATGGATGTATTGTTCGTGAGCTTGATACAGGAGAAACAATGATCAAAGGCATAAGAGCACCAAATAATCTATACATACTCAAGGGAGGACAACAACAATGCTATCTAAGCAAGAATGATGAAAACTGGCTATGGCACAAAAGGTTGGGGCATCTAAGCTTCTCTCAGATAAGGAAAGCATGCAAATATCAGGCGGTTCGTGATCTCCCTGACATCAAAATTCCAGACAATACAATATGCAAATCATGTCATTTTGGGAAGCAAACCAGAACTAATTTCCCTGAGAAGGAAGGATCAACTAGTAGGCCACTTGAACTTGTCCATACTAATGTATGTGGTCCATCTAGGAAATGGTCACCTCGAGGAGAATAATACTTTATATTGTTCATTGACGACTTTTCCAGGATGTGTTGGATAGGACTTATGAAGCATAAAGATGAAGCTTTAAAAAATTTCAAAGCATTCAAAGCCTTGGTTGAAAATGAATTAGATCGTAGAATCAAATGCCTCAGTTTTGATAGAGGTGAGGAATTTACCTCGAATGAATTTTTCGATTTTTGTGAAGAACATGGAATAAGAAGGGAATTCTCTACTGCTAAGACTTCTCAGTAGAATGGAGTAGTAGAAAGGATGAACAGAACAGTTCAACAAATGGCTCGAGCTATGCTTGATGAGTCTGGAACTCCTGCAACATTCTGGGGTGAAGCTGCATTTGCTGCCATCACTATTCTCAATAAGACAAATGTCCTGGTGAAGAACACTCAAACTCCTCATGAACTTTGGTATGGTAAGACTCCTACGGTAAGATACTTCAAAATTTTTGGAAGAAAATGCTACATCAAAAGGACTGATGAAAACCCCGGCAAGTTTGAACCAAGAGAAGATGAAGGCATTCTCCTTGGTTACTCTCCACATAGCAAAGGATATAAATGCTACAATAAAAGACTTGGAAAAATTGTTGAAAGTATCGATGTAATGATTGATGAAGAAGGAAACACTCCAAGGCAGGTAAAATCCGAAGATTTCGAAGATGATGAGGACTATCCTTCAATGTCAAATCAGACTTATGATGAAGAAGAAGAAACCTATGAGGCAATAGAAGAACAGATAAGGGTGGAAGAAAAGACCCCATCCAGGTACGTCGAGAAGAATCATCAAGAGACTCAAATTTTGAGGCAGAAAGAGGCAGGTGTACAAACAAGAAGAATTATTTCTGAAGCTTCAAGCTATCTAGCATTACTCTCCTCCACTGAACCACAAAATGTAAGAGAAGAATGCAAAGATGAATGCTGGGTCAAGGCCATGGATGAAGAACTTGAGAAGATTGAAAAGAACAACACTTGGGAGTTGGTTCCTAGACCAAAAGATAAGAATGTCATAGGGACAAAATGGATATTCAAAAACAAGCTGAATGAAAATGGAGAAGTTATTAGAAACAAGGCCAGACTTGTTTGTAAAGGGTATGCTCAATAAGAAGGTATAGACTTTGAAGAAACTTTTGCACTAGTTGCTAGACTTGAGGCCATAAGAATGTTCCTTGCTCTTTCTAGCTTTCAGAAGTTCAAAGTTTTTGAAATGGATGTGAAATCTGCATTTTTAAATGGAGACTTGGAAGAAGAAGTGTAAATTGAGCAACTAGATGGATTCATCCTCGGATATGATCCAAAACTTGTATGCAGACTTAAGAAGGCACTCTATGGTCTTAAATAGGCTCCAAGGGCTTGGTATTATCATTTGGACAAATACCTCCATCAACAAGGTTTTTCAAAAGGATCAGCGGATAGCAATCTATATGTAAAAATTGATAATGATAAATTGCTAATACTTGTTGTGTATGTTGATGATATCATATTTGGTAGCAATGAAGAAGCCATGAGTCAAAATTTTTCTTTGTTGATGCAGAAAGAGTTTGAAATTTCCCTTCTTAGTGAGCTAACATATTTTCTTGGTTTACAAGTCCAACAAAATAAAGACGGTATCTTTTTGTCACAAACCAAGTACCTCAAGGTGATCTTGAATAAATATGGCATGGAAGATTCAAAACCAGTATGTACCCCTATGGTAACAGGATGCAGCCTCAATGCCAATGATGATTTAGTAGCAGTACATCAACCAACCTATAGATCCATGATTGGTAGTCTTCTCTATCTGACAGGTACCCGACCATACATCATGCATGTAGTGGGAATAGTTGGAAGATTCCAGGAAAATCCAAAAGAAGCACACCTTCAGACAGTTAAAAGAATCTTCAAATATCTTCAAGGGACACAAAACTATGGCTTATGGTATCCTAGAGATACAGATCTCACACTTCATGAATATATAGATGCAGATTGGGCAGGAAGCGTGGATGACAGGAAAAGCACTAGTGGTGGTGCATTCTTTATGAGTTCCAGATTAGTCTCTTGGTTCAGAAAGAAGCAAAGTTCAATTGCTTTATCTACAACTGAAGCGGAATATGTGGCTGCTGCATCTTGCTACACACAACTCCTTTGGATGATGCAAATTTTGCAATATTTTCAAATCACTTGTACTCCACCTATCTCCATTTTATGTGATAAAGCAAGTGCAATCAGCATTTAAAAAAATCTAGTCATGCATTCAAAGACCAAGCACATACCTATCAAATATCATTTTCTCCCTGAACAAGTGCTTGAAAAAAAGGTCAAATTGGAGTACATTCCCTCCAAGGAGCATGTTTCTGATATACTCACCAAACCACTACCCAGGGAGACATTTGAATACCTTAGACAGAAGCTAGGAGTACTTGATGCATCATCTTGTTGTTGAAACTTGTCTGTTTCAGAGAAAAGTGGTTGTACGCGAGTTTAATTAGGAGAATCCACGTACATACACCGGTTTATTTGGTTACAATCGTGTATATGTTGGTTTGAAGACAAACATTGGACCAAGCTTAGGATGAAAGGAGTCTGATATGGGTCTGACAGAGACCATCTGGCACAGGTTCAAGGGGAACAAATATATTCTTCTAACAATGCATTATTGGCATTATCATAGAAGATCTTGGTTCAAGATCACAGTGTTTTGGTTTCAGGGGGAACAGGTGCAGAAGGAGAACATGGTTGCTGGTTTGATGATGATTGACAAATGCTGCTAATGATAGTTGTTGATAACTATCATAGTTTGATTGTAGACATTTCGTCTCTATGTCATGTATTTCTTTTCTTATCAAGGTCATGCAACAACCTTCTTTGATATCCCTACTATCCCTGGGATGATTGATGTAATGTTCTTGTTTTATCTTGTGTAAACTTTTGGTGTATCCCCACTTGGTTTGGTGGATGAGTCAATATTGGTATATCCCCACTTGGTTGGGAGATGTATGTATGTATGAGTCTTTGGTGATAGGAAGGTCGCCTATGATGTATAGAGTCACGGTCTTTCTTATAGATCATCTTTTTTTCCAGACCTTGCCTATAGTCAGGGGGAGCATGGACAACACAATAGAGTAGAGATATCAGCATGTACTCAGGGGGAGCATAACCCTTTGCCCTTGATGTCAAAGGGGGAGAATGACTTTGAATGATTTGGGGTTGCCATCAAGTCCAAAGGGGGAGATTGTTGGCATTATGACATAGGTTTGGCACTATGGCACAGGTGTTGTCCTTGATGGCAACTCACTGAAATGGAAGATCATAGTTCAAGCTCTCAGAATGGAAGAAAAATACATATGCGCAGGTTCCTCTTAACCAGATTGTGTATACACGTGAGTTTGATGATCAAAAGTCACGTATGTGTATGCACACACTTTCATGCATGAAAAAGCACGTACATGTGGGAAAGCTTATTTTTGGGTCCATGGTATTTGGACCTTGGTATTGTGTCCGAAGTATTGAACCCAGGTATTGGGTCCCTAGTATTGGTTCTCTATGGTTTTGGACCATGGTTTGAGTAAGGCCTAAGACTATAAAAAGGAGGAGATCATTTGGCAAATGTATTGACTCAAGCATTGAATATCTTATGAAGAGCAAGATCTGGAATACTGGTGATTGGTTTATGGGCATAGTTGAATCTGAATCAAGGAGGAACCTGAGCGTAAGAAGATGGATAAGTTCTATTGATGGGTCAAAACTCAAGTCTTGAATAGTAATTTGTACGGAGGTTCGACACATCAGAGGCGCGTATACACGTTGATTCAGTAAATCAAAATAGCGTATACGTTGGTTGGCCTTAATACAGAAGCGTATGCATGTAGGTTTCTGCATATTGAAGTAGCGTACATCTCTTGAAATATGTTTTAGCTACTTTTGTTTATTGCTGCAGTGTTCTAGGTTCAGAATTGGTGTCTGGTTACTGTTACTACTTTTTGGGTACAACATTCAGAGAAGTGACTATTTGATTCAGTTTTTTTGGTGCAAAGGAGATTGGTTGATGTAGATATAAATGATGTTTGATTGATGTTATTCATGGATCCAGTCTGAAAATTTATGAAATGTGGTCCCTGGGAGAAAAGAGAAGGTTGTAGCCTTCTGTAGGTCAACACCTACATACTAGTACCTCAGCTAGTACAAGAGCTAAGGGGGTTGTATCTCCCTTCCAGGAGAAGCTGGAGAACAAGAGAAGGTTGTAGCCTTCTGCAGGTAGAAGCCTGTGTATTGGTATAAGACTGCACCAGTATAGATCCATTGTAAAAAGAAGTTTCTAATTGAAAGAAGATAGAGAGGAATTGCAGCAGGTGGTTTTCACCCACATTGGGTTTCCACCTCATATCTTGTGTTCTTGTGTGTGACTGTTTGATCTATTTTTACTATTCCTGGTTACTTCCTATATGGTTCTGACACATAGATAAATGATCAACATCAGAAGAATAAATTAAATTACATGTTTGCAAGTTATACACGAATTTCCTTAACTGTAGTTGTGTATATACACTGTTTTCACTAACTAAAGTAGCATATGCCAATCTGATTGTGAAATGAAAAATAATTGACCTGATAATACTAATTCACCCCCCCTCTCAGTATTATTTCCAATAGTTCCTAATACATTTTTGTCTAGTATCTGGTCGATGTTGGACACCAAGCTCAGTAATTCCATAGCTTTCCATCCCCAATTTGATGGCCAGACATAGGTTGTCAACAGGATGATCATACACATTCTTCCCATGCACAACTCAAATCATACATGCACATGGGATGAGAGCCTTCATTATGTCCAACAGAACTATAACCGGGCTCTCCATAGCTTGACTGGCCACAACCCTTTTCAGGTGGGCTTGGGATTCCAGCCACTATGTCCCATTGATGTGGCCATACCATTTGCAGCTACCAAGAAGATTCGGCTCATGTTTATTTGGAAGTCAATAAGGAAAAAAACTTCATTGAGAACATCCAACATATCTGCTAGGAGGTCCATGACATTCTGGAGAAATCAAATTCCAAGTACAAGCAGTGAGATGGTCAACATTGGGTGCCACACAAGTTTTGGGTGGGTGACAAAATCTGGTTAAATTTGTAGAAGGAACACCTTACCGGAGCCTATTGTAAACTCAGACCACTCTGATATGGTCCTTACACCATTACCAAGGCTATGGAAGATAATTCATTTGAGCTCAACATTCCCCCATTCCTTGGCCTGCACCCAGTGCTCAATGTGGACCACCTTCGACCATACTTCCCACCATTGTTGGACGCTTTTGACATTACAGAACAACTCACACCTATAGAGCTAAATTCATATTTCATTGAGAAAGCCACAATTGATCAGATCATGGACATGGATATCAAGAACACTCGCCAGCAGAAGATCCAACTATATCGAGTTATCAAAGCAGACCAACTCCTTCAGCAGGGACCAAGTTCAGCAGAAGTTTTCTCATCTCATGGAGGAACTCAACGCAATGGGGTCCATTGCTTCCTAGGGGAGAGGAATGATCCAAGTGGATATTGGTGGCCAACGGCCAACTCCTGTTCAACCCCCACTATTGTTTCTTTTAGTTTTGCAGTTTCCTTAATTGTAGCATAGTTTATTATTTTAAGCATCTTTTCGGGTCCTAAACTTTCAGAGCTGTTTTGAGGCCCTAAATGACGTTTTTTGGCAATATACTGCATAGTTTTCTATCTAAAATCCTCTTTTCCATCATGTTCCTCAGAGATATATTTCCAATGGGTTATCATGCATGTTAAGTGAAGATAATATAACCAAGTCACGACCCTGGGAAGTTTTTTGTCCAACTCACCCCAACAGGGCCCGTAAACGCTTGGTGTTACATCTCCTCGGGTTAGGGTTTTTGTTGTTTAGGGTTTGCTCTTATCTTTCAATGATAAAAAAGCCCTTGAGCCTCATTGTAACATAGTTCAAAGGCATGTAGCCACCACATCTCTTCTCATAGATAAGCTACCATCACCCGAGCTAGTCTCATTTCCACTCTATTTGTAAGCATAGTTCAGTATTTGATATTAATGACATGAAGTGTTATTTCTATTGCATCTTTGTATTTATGGTTATATCTGTAATTTTTTGCATTGCTTTTTAAATCTGGATCAGACTGAGAGACAAGGAGATAGAAAATTTCTCAAGGATAGTGATAGATTCTTGATGGCATTCCAAGTTATGTTCGGTTGTCATTGGAGCATTGGTTTTGTTGTGATCATGGTTTGATCAGGACATAGGTGGTCTAACCTCTGGATTCCCTTGGTTTTTCTTTGATTTGTTGTTCTATGAGATCCCACATTCATGCTTGGAATATGGCATGGTGTTGATTGGCTGAAAGAGAGATTTGGTTCAGCCATGTCTATGGTCGGGTGGTACATGGAAGTCCCGAACGAGGTCAAATTTGTCTATGATTAATAAAATCTAATCTCTCTTAATTTTTCACGAAATTATATGTGGATTTAATGGTTGTCATATCTATGATATTTATATGGTTTTATGTTGGTTATAAGCATGGTTGAATTACTCGTTCATGTCCTTCTTATTTCATGTATTTACTTGTAAATATTAAATGAATGGATGAAATACCTAATTGATGACGTAGTAATTCAAGGGAGAAGGAGGTGATCCTTCTGGTTATGTTTCATAATTTGTTTTAGTCATTTATGTCTATCTTGTATCCTAGACCTATAGGTTGCATTGATGCCAAGTGTTCGACAGAATGTCAGTCCCAGTTGGGGATGCTCAAGCCTAGTCTGGAGGGTGGTTTTTCATTGGTCAACATTGTTATTATGTTGTTAATGAATTCTAGAAGTTACGAAATGTTTTGGGTAGAGGCTAGGATTCTAAGCTAGACAAGTGGTTTAAATCTTGGGGTCGGTGGCATAGAACTAGCAATTTTGGTCCATAGTCATTAGTAGGTAGGCCTCTGAGAGTGACTTTGGTTTGTTGGCTGCTCCCCTTCCCATGGCATGAGAGAGACTATGGCCTAAGAGCTGCAAAATAACAGTGGGACCCAAGGACAGGTTGTCTGAGTGGTTGACTTATCTCTTGAGAGATCTATTGATGATGTTGGATGACTGTATTTGATGTTTTATCGATTCCACTTCCTTAAGGTGACATAGGAGGTCGAATTTCATTGTAGTAGCATCTCTCCTAATGTTTACCTTGGTTGGCATGGTTACTTTGGGTAGATCTGGGAGGGGGTGATACAAACTTCTGCTAAGGGAAAAACAACTATTGCTAAGGAAGAATCATCCATGACCAAGGGAACAACATCTATGACTAAGGGAACAATAATTGTTTCTAAGGAGGGAGAAACCATGACCAATGGAAAAACACTTATGACTAAGGGAACAATAAATATTAATAAGGGAGAAACAACCACGACCAAGGGAATAATCGTTCTGAATCAGGGAACATCAAATATTGCTAATGGAACATAAACTATTACTAAGGAAGCAGAAACAATGACCAACGAAACAACAACTATGACTACGGGAATAACAACTATTTCTAGGGGAGTAGCAACCGCGACCAAGGAAACAACAAATTCCCCCCCTTTTCTTGTTTTCTTTTAAGATATCTTTTAAAAAGGTTTTCTCAAAAGGTATATACATTATGTACAGAATGAAAGAGATTTCAGAAAATGCTTCGGCAAGTTGTTTCCACGGGATTATCTCCCCGGTCAGCCATAACCTATATATTAGAATCATTTCTTACCTCGTGAAGAAAAGAATACCATTTAAGTGGATAATGATATAAGCATAATCGATGTCCATTTGCAGGGAAAGAGATGCCAGAACCATCAATCATAGTAAGGCTTAATGTACCATTCTCATAAATTTTGGTGACATCATATGGTCTCAGCCAGCTAGTTTAGAGCTCCCCTAGGAAATCCTAAAATTTGGAATCATATAATAGCAACCAATCACCGTTTTGAAAAGTCTTCCTTCTGATGATTTGATCATGCCATTTGTTCCTTTGCTACAGAATAATGATTGTGCATTGCATGGCCAATAGGCGCATTTTGTCCAATTCATTAAGTTGTTGCAGATGATCTTTTTGTGCTTCTGTCAAATCCAACACGACTTTCCTTGTGACTTTAAGAGTCTTAATTTCGAATTATATCAGAAAAATGGGCTCCTTACAAAACACAAGCTGGTATGGTGAATAACCATTAGTGTTATGCCAAGTTCTTCCATAGGCCCATAGTTGAAGGAGTTTTGAAACCTAGTTCCAGTGGTTTGCAAATACTGTTTTGGTCCAAATTGCCTCTAGAATGTTATTCATAATTTCCACCTGTCCATTTTCTTGAGGATGGTAAGGGGATGTAATCCCATATTTAATGTGATATTTCTACAAAGTAGCAGAAATTTTGTGGGTAGTGAACTGTGAACCCCCATCTATTATGATTTCTCTAGGAAATTTGTATTGCACAAATAATTCAAACAAGAAATTAATAAGTGCCTCTTTTGTAGTCTTTAAGAGAGCTACTGCCTCCACCCATTTGGTTACATAGTCTGTGCAAACCAGAATATGTGTCTTTTGGTTTGATGGTGGGTTGAAGGGACCCACAAAATCAAACGCCCATCTTTCAAAGGGTTCGAGTACAATTTCACATTGCAGGGGAATTTCATTAGTTAGAATGGGGCAACCCATCCTCTGAAATCTATCATAACTTTGGACATATTTCTTTTCATACTTGAATACTGTGGGCTTGTAATAGACCATTTACAACACTTTATGCATAGTCCTTCAATTAGCAAAATGCAAACCACAGGGTTTGTCATGGAAATCCTAAATAATATTTCAAAATTCATCTCCTCTGATGCATTTATAGATTTGAAAATCAGATCCTGTATGGAAAAGATATCCATCAATCGACAAAGACTGTGCACTGCACTGAAGAATGAGCTTACTTTCCTCACATGGTAAATGTGCCAGTAATTTTCTTGCTTCTAGATAGTTGGCCACATCTGCATACTAGTTTGTTTTAACATTCATGGAAATCATATGTTCATCCAGAAGCTAATCTTCCACAGGTAAACAATCAGCTGCTATCGGAACTCTAGACTAAAAAGTTGTGGCAATATTCTCCTTTCCCAGTTGATCCTTTATGGTAATATCAAATTCCTATAATAACAACAACTAGTGTGTTATCTGACCATTATTAATTGGTTTATTAGGTAAATATCTAATGGAAAAATGATTAATGTATAAAAATATTGTGTATCATGTTATGTAGTGACAAAATTTATTGATAAAGTAAACAGCATCCAAGAATTCGTTTCCATCATTGTATCAATCAGCTCTCCCAATGTAAGATTCATGCTATTTTAATAAATAGCATAAGGATTATGTAGATTTTCCCATAGATTCACAACTTATATAATTTCTTAAAACAAAAGACAAGAATCTACTCTACTGTTTACAACGGAGGCCCATAAAGATCAATGAAAACAATAATCGACAAGAGGAAGATAATCAATATCAGATAACACAATATTTATCGAGGGAAAGACACAACTCAAAACCCATACTATCTATATTGCATTAATCAGAAGACCTGGGAAGAAAATATAATGCCTATTCATCCTGAACAATTCCTGCACTAGTACAATATAACTCTCTGCTTCACAAGCCAGCTCAAGCCAACACTTGCCGAATTCTGCTACCATCCAAGCCCTACTTACTTGCGCAATTCCTAGGATTAATAGCCTATATTTAAAGGGAATTCATTCTTCCAAAAATAAGCAATAAAAACATAGGTCCTTATCTAATTGCATGCATGCTATTTACAACTCAGTAAATAATAGAACTGATAGTGCAATGTCCCTGCACTCTAGTTTCAACTGGGTCTTTCTCTGAACTGACATACCACGAGTTTATCATGAGGGAATCTCCAGTTAACTGGAGTAGCACTTGTGGATGCCCCAATGCACCAAATGACTATTAGTCCTCTACTAGCTCCACAAAAAATTACAACTAATTTAATAGACCATAACTATGTAAACGGAGTTATCTAATTACAATTGAATTTAAACTCATAATGGACCCCTAAAGTTTAGGGAGAACATATACATGACTATAGAAAGACTTCAAATTCGAAATTCAGAAGCTAATTAAGTTAATTAAACTTAATTAAATATTTACAAGTTTCTATGAGAATAGAATTGCAATTTTAATTTACAGTTTAATTCAATGACAAATTAAATTGGAATTTCTAGATTCTATTTTCAACATTTCTTCTTGCTATTTTCAACACTCCCTCTCAACAAGAAATGAATTCAACTTGATCCTAATCCAAATTGTTTGGAATTTTCTACATGCAACACTTCTCTCTAGTGTTGTTTCTACTACAACTCAAGAAACAAGAAAATCATTTAACCTAAATCAATATGATGCATATCTCGTCAAAGTCTCTGGCTACTATTACCTCTGTCGACTCAAAACTCTGCACTTTTTTTGACTCTTCATTTCTGCATTGTTTCCAACCCTTCTCTACGTTCCTCAGTATCTGACTGCATTGACCTCTCTCACTTTGATCTCTGACTGCATCAATCTCCACTCATTTGTCCTGTTAATATGTAATTGGGGCTCCAATAGAAAGGTACGATCTATGAGATAAAACCTATCAATGGACCCTACCCAGTTTCATCCTTCCTTGGACTATCACTTCACATCACCCCACCTCACACCTAGAGGTATGGCTGCATGTGATCCCTCTGCCTGCCTGGCTTTTAATTTCCCCCTACTGGAGGTCTCTGCATGAGTGGATGTCTAAACTCAGTCTCCTCTCTACTTATCCAATTACGGTTGCTCCACAATTATCTGAGAATGATTATAATACTACTTGTTCTCTGCTTGAGTGGATCTCTACACTTGGTCTCCTCTCAAATTCTCTAATTGTGGTTGCTCCACAATTTCTTGAAGCTACTTCTGAGGATTCTTCTAGGGCAGCATGTTAAGAGGTAATTTAGTCTCCCTCTCAACTACCAAGTCTCTAACATTTTCCTTGCTCCTCAAGGCTTTGCATGCATCTTATACCTCAATATCATATAGGTTCTTGACGCATGCACCCATCTATTTCACATGTGTCATGGCGATGTGTCTAAGGAAAACTTTTCCCTTACTAAAAATCACATCATAGCCATGGTCTTCCAATACTGTGACTGAAACATGATTCTTCTTTATTCCTAGAACGTACATCTCATCTATGATCTTGAGAGGGGAGAGATACTCCCTCCAAAAGCTAACTATACCCAAACCAGTAGCATTATACCCCCATCATCTCCAAACTCTATGTTTTGCTTGAGGTCTTTCTCCTCGAAATCACTAAAGCTATCTTTGTTCCCTGTCGTATGGAATGAAGCACTGCTATCAAGATACCACACACATCACATTACATTGCTGAGCATGCATACAATGAGAGTGAAATCAAGTTCAAATTGTGAGTCTAGAGCTTCCCCTACTGCAACTACTGTAGGCTACTTCTTGACTACTTTCTTCTATGGGAAATTCGTGGCATAGTTCCCATGTTCGTGACAGTGAAACACTTGATTTTCAACAAGTCCATCTTCTTGCCACCCACGTCACCTTGGGAATTCTTTCCCCTGGCCTTCTTTTCCTTACCTGCTAAGGCAAAGTCCTCTTCCACTTCCTTGGAAGAGATTCCATCTTTGGTGTTTTGTCGAAACTCCTCTTCTACCAAATCTGACCACAGTCATTCCCAATATGGCATCTTCTCGCTCCCATTGACAAATTCCTAATAACTATCACAACCCTTGGGATGTCCTAGAAGATCTAGGCTCACCATATCATCCTTCGTAACAATGAGTCCAGCTCTTCCAAGTTCATCTTGACAATGAGTGAACTTGGTCTCGTAATTTGGAATTGAGTCGCCCGCCTCTATCTTGATTTTTCGAAGTTTATCTTTCAGTGCCAACTTCCTATAGTCACTATTGTTCTGGAAAAATTTTGTCAATTCCTTCCACATAGCATATGTATTCTCCTTCATATGAAGATTCGAGACAATGTGGTCTCGAATTCCCTCAAGGATTATCTGCCTCGCCCTTGCCACACACTTCTTCCATTCGACAAGATATTTTCCATTCGATGTTGGTGGCTTGAGAATGTATTAATCAATGAATTCCTTCAAGCCATTATCCTGCAACATGGCCTCCATCATGTACTTTCAAGATATGTTATTCAAGATGCCTTCCAAGACATACTTGATACGCAAACCGTAGAACACCATCTACCAATCCTAAAGTATGAATTGCAAATTCGAATTTAACCTATAACCCTGAACTCAAAAACTTTGAAATCTCCTCTATTGCATTGTAATTAGCTCTGATACCATGTAGAATTTCCTATGGATTCAAAACTCATGTAGTTTACTAAAACACAATACAAGAGTCTACTCTACTCTTTACAACGAAAGCCCATAAAGATAAATGAAAATAGTAATCGAAAAGAGGAAGATAATCAATGGCACATAACACAATATCTATCTGCGGAAAGCAATAGAAAAAACCTCTACTATCTATATTGAATTAATCCAAAGATATGAGAAGAAAATATAATGCTTGTTCATCCTGAACAATTCCTGCACTAGGACAACCTAACTCTTCGCTTCGAAAGCGAGCTGAAGCCAATACTTAGCCAATTGTTCTACCTGCCAAGCCCCTACTTCCTTGCATAATTCCTAGGTCAAATAGCCTAATTTAAGAGGAATTCATGATTCCAAAATCCAAACATAGGTCCCTCACTGATTGCATGTATGGTATTTATAACTCAGTGAATCATACAACTGACAATACACTCTCCCTGCACTCTAGTCTCAACTGGGCTTTCTCTGAACTAACTTGCATGAGTTTCTCATGAGGGAATCTTTAGCTAACTGGAGTAGCCCTTGTGGACGCACCTGTGCACCAATTAGTTCCATAAATAGTTAGAACTAATTTAACTGACCATAACTTAATAAACTAATTTATTTAATTACAACTCAGTTTAAACTCATACTAGACCCCTAAAATTTAGGGAGAACATATACATGACTAGATAAATACTTCCAATTCAAAATTCCAAGGCTAATTAAGTTAATTAAACTGAATAAACTATTTACAGGTTGCTATGAGAATAGACTTACAATATTAATTCACAATTTAGTTCAAGGACTTTTTAAATTGGGATTTCTAGATTCTATTTTTAACATTTCTTGTTGTTATTTTTAATAGCTTCTTATCTCTTTCATGTCCGAGTAAAACTCCTATTGGTGTGTTTGATGCATCGGATGAAATGTCGAATGGTAAACTCCAATATGGCCTTTGTTACATAGGGAATTTTGAGAGAAGCTTCTTAAGATCTGAAAATAAACATCACACATGTCAATCCATTCAAATTCCACATTTCATGTCAATACATACAATTTTGCTGCTATATTTGAAAAATTCGCTATAAAGCGACGATAATAACTAACATAGCTAAGGAAAATATGCACCTCAATTGGCGTATGGGTAGTAGGTAGCATAATAATTACCTCAATATTTGTTGGGTCTACTTGGATACCTATAACAGAGATATAATGCCCCAGAACTATGACTTTTGTCATCATCATATGACATTTTTCATTGCTAATGCATAACCTCGGCATGATGCACCGTTCAAGAAATTTTTCTAGGTTTCGTAAGGCTTGTTCAAATTCATTTCCATATGGGTTGAAATGATCCATGCGTAGTTCAAGTCATTCACTGATTAAATAAAAAAAATTACTTAAGATTGCTCTCTGGAAGGTGGCTGGTGCATTGAAAAGCCCGAATAGTAAAATTTTGTATCCAAAGTTTCCCCATGGATAGTTAAACGTGGTTTTGTCTTGATATTTGGGAGAAATCTAGATTTTATTGTATTCAATAAAACAATCTAGGAAAGAGGAAAAACATTTCCAACAAGAGTATCAAGGACCTAATCTACAAAGTCAAGAGGTTAGTGATATTTTTGGGTAGCTTTATTCAATTCTCTGTAATTAACACAAATTCTCCATTTGTCAATTTTATTAGGGACCTCAACTAGCAGTGAAACCCACTGGCTATTAGAGATAAGATATATAAAATTAACATCAAGAAACTTCTGAAACTCTTGTTTTACTATATCCGTAACATGTGGATTTAATCTTCTTTGTGGATAGCGAATGGCATGAGCATCTTTCTCTATATAAATGTGGTTTGTGAATAATTGATAATCAATGCCTCTCATACTAGAATATTCTTGAGCCAAATATTGTTTATATTTCTCGAGGATTTGAATTAATTTCTTACATCACAGGTAATCCATATTAGCATTAATGTTCAAGATATTACCAGGTTCAATTTCGATGGGATTATTATTATGATCTACAGTTGTGGGTATATAATAGCTAATCAAAACATCTAGTTGATCTTCCTTGACCACATTGTTAATAATTTATTTTAACATTTGGCATGTTGGATTCCCAACAGTAAAAGGTTGGTTAGTAAAAAGATTTGTTATGTCATCCTCAGTTTTCCTTTTAAAAGTAAGAGCCTCATCTAAAGCAAGAGAAGCATCCAAATTTTCTTCCAGATATTTTTGAGGGAATGATTGGTAATTGTCAATTAGTAGGATGGGTCTAGTAGGTCGATATAAGATAATATTTTTTACAACATCCCAATTTGCAATTTTCATATTCCCTGTTCGACATCCAATATATGCATTTGTAGTTTCCATCCATGGTCTCCCCAATATCGGAGGGTGTCCATCCAACCAATTTCTAGGATTGATGACCAGAAAGTCTATTGGGTACTTCTAGTTATCTAAAGAAATTATAATGTCCTCTAGAGTCCCTTCTAGTCTAACTATCAATCTATCAACTAATTCCAGCATAATGGTGGTTGGTTTAAATGTTGTGATCCCAAGGATCCCACAAGTTTCTATAGTCAAAATGTTTATTATAGCTCCTAATTCCATGAGGGTATTTGTGAAATTATGACCTTCAATTTGAAAAATAACTACTAGATTTATAAGGTCATCATATTTAATAGTTATTTTCATCCCTAAAATAAGATCAAAAAGTGTCCCTAACACATGGACTATAGGTGGGTCTTTTGGTTTTCTATTAGGATTTTTAACACGCAATTCTTTGATGGTTTTAGAATATATAGGGACATCCCGAATAGCCTGGAGAAGATGAATTTTAATACATAAATTTTTCAGTTCCCCTAAGAGATCAAAATCAGAATAGATCAAAGATTTAATTACAGTAACTCTCTCGCGGAATGGCGGAGCAACATTTATAGTAGACTCTTGTTGTTTGGTTGATTTTTTAGGTGTCTTTGTTTCAGCGACAACTATGGTTGAAGGACGGTGTTCTCATAAATGTTCTCTTCAACAAGATTTTCATTGTCTACCTACTCTCAATTTCCTGTACCATCCTCTGGAAAGATATTCCTTCCAAATCTTAGTTGTAGCTCATTACGTTCAAAGGAAGTAGAGCCATAATCTAAGTTTTCAATAATTTCCAAATACTGGATGGGTTTGTTATTCATATTAGGATTTGGCTTGGAAGGTAATTGAGGACATAATGGGTGTGGAACATTTGGGGGAAATTGAAGTGGACCTTGAAATGGTGGCTATGACTGAGGAAATGTCCCAATAGATGGATTGATTAGTCTGGCAAGACACTACCAATTCTGGGACCACATTTGTCCTTATGTAGGTGAGTTTGCTAAATGTGAAGGGTATGAGTTATTCGATGGGTTCTTTCATGAACATGTAGGATATTGTTGTTTTGGCCATGAGGGTCCAACAAATGTCTTTTTTATCCATGGCAGTGTGGAGTATGATTGACATTTCCAGGTGGTAATAAAATGTTGTTGTCCCTTCCACATTGATACAGGAATCTATGACTGAGCATATTTTCCAGATTAAAAGAATGAAGGATCTTGAATCATACCTTGAGGGTGAGTCTGCCACTTCCATTGTTGTCACTACACTATTTGGGTCAAGATATTCATATTCTTTCCTTACAATCGGTGTCGTAGGATTTTTTTTGCTTAGAAAGTCGCAACTATGGGTCACTCATCTCACCTTCCCCCTCTCTTATGTTGCAAGAGTGCCCCTCACTTTCACTGGAAGGATTGGGATACCTAATAGATGTATCTTAAAAAGAATTCTTAGACCTTAAATTTTTGTCATGAATCTTAACATGAGCTACAGTGCATGACCCTACCTCTTGAGGGGCAACAGTAGAACCATTCCCAAATGTTGTTCAGGGGCCTATTAATGCTTGAGATTCTAAATTGTGAATAATATCATTTGAAAATGTCATTTTTCCAAGGCTAGTCTCACCTTGGGTTTTGGTGGTTTCTGAGGAATTTTTTTATCTATAACTATTTTATTTGTAGTCCTAGGATTATTACTAGTCATACACATTGAGTGATCTAAAGGTATCTACTAAGGGTAGCCACTAGCACAAGATTTTTACTTAGTGCATGTAAAGGTTCTTACCTTTTCGTTTTTAATATCGAACCATACAGGGATACAACTAACCCTTCTTTCACAACTTCCATGGTGAAAACCCCCAAATGTTGGGTTTCTTAGTTGTTCCTAAAATATAATTGACCTCTCTACATTAAATCGACAACATGAAGCTTCCTATGTTTATTTCAAGGTTGTACACACAATATGTGCAAGAGATAGTGCCAATGTTATCTAATCTTAATGAAAGGGAAATGCATGTGAATACAAGGAACATCTAGGATCTACCAACAAGAATGATTCCCTCACAACTTCTAGGTTTCAAGCATAAACAATTAAAAATGTTAAATGAATCAAAGCACTAAATATTTTACCAAAAAAAATGAAGCGTTAAATATTCTACCTATAATATTGAAATAACCTTGCTAAAATAAAGTTTTTTCCTAGGGAACTGCATCTATGAGGAAGGAACAAGACTCTGAATAGAAATGAATCTTTTGAAATAAATATCAAATATTAAATGTTAATGGCTCTTCATTAATTGCAAGAAACAACAAAACATATAGCACTCCAAGAACCAACTATAATAAATCCAATTCTATGATCTTTAATTGTGATTGCTGCAAAAACTAATGTTGTAATGAAAAATATAATAACCAACGATTAAATCTTGAAAGAAATTGAATGATTGTAAAACAATAACTGAAATCTAAATGTAAATTTAATAACACAATAAAGGGAAGTAGTCATTCCAGGTTTGGGCCCAATACGATTGGAATTGAATTACCTCGTAGCTAATTCAGTGCAATAATTTAAGGTTGAACCACAAAAGTTTACATTAAATTAATATGAAAAACTTACAAAAGATGTCAGTAAAAACTTATACCATAGATCAAAATGATATTAATTCCCCCACTTAAACTACCTAGGTTAAATTCCTCATTTTTATATTACAATCAAGTCTATTTTCAAAATAGATAAGCGATCCTAAGAATATGAAGATTCTTAGGATGATTAATTAAAATTACAAAATATCCAACGTTTCCCCAGAATAGTAGGCCAAGAACTTTTCTTCAACTGATTTTTCCATGATACAAGTCAATCTCATTCAATCAGGTTATAACAAACCCACACAACTCCACATAACTTGTTCTTCTTCGACTGCTCTAAGGAACGACATATGACATCGAATATCTCTGTCAATTATTAGTTCAAATTGTAAGCATATTGCAACTTTCGATAATTTAAATCAACCCTTTAAAGAATAAAATGATGAAAATCTTCCCGACTTATTTCTAGAATCCTTATCACATTAATTACCATATTATATACCTAGAAAGATTATAAAACTAATCAAAAGACAAGGAAATACTATAATATAATGTATCAATTCTCAAGCCCAACAGTTGGCATCCACCAAAGGATGTCGGCAATGTTTTCCATCATCTTCTTCCTTTTCCACTCGAGGGATTCTTTGACTTGTAGCTTAATAGGATCCATTGCTCCCTTCTCTTTCTTTTCTTCCCACATGTGAGGTCATCTATGTGGATGGTATTGTAATTCTTCAATCATTTCAAGTCCCAACTCCTTATACACCGACCTCATTGGGGACATGAAAAGAAATAAAGAGCGGATCAATATATACCACTCATTTGGATTTATGAAAGAAAAAAATGGGATGAAAAATTAAATTGAAACATATATCTATAGAAAGAACTAAACTTCAATGGATATATAAACAATACAAAAAAATATTTACATGTAGAATGGAAACAAACTAGCTCAGGCAATGGTAGCTTGTCTCTTAGAAGAGATGTGATAGCTACATGCCTTCTAAATTGTGTTACAATGAGGCTTGTTGGCCTTTTTATTTTTGGGAAATAAGGGAAAACACTAAACATCCAATTATTTAACCCTATGAGATGAACTGCCAAAATTTTGTGGACCCATTTGGGGTGAGTTAGTACACCAATTTCCTGGGTTCATAACTTTGGCATATGATCTTTAATTTACATGTTAGATAAATCCTCAGAAATATCTATCTGAGGACTATACAATTCGACTATAAATACTTGCCATAGGCTGTGAGTTTTCCCTTTTTTCCAAAGAAACATCATTTAAGGCCTTAAAATGGCTATGGAAGTTTAGTACCCATGAAACTGCCAAAAATAGTCAATTGGGCTACAATTAGGGAAACTAAAAGACATAGTGGTGGGGGTCCAAGATAAATAGGATGGTGGCCACTAATATCCACATGGATTATAATAAGAGGCAAAGAATATTAAGTTCAAGAAGAGAATAAATGATCCTAAAGAAGCCCTCAATATCACTCCTCTATTTATGACCCATTTGGCCATCCAATCACCTGAGTAATGGAATTTCACCTTACATTTTAAAGAATGGAAATTAGTGGCACAACCTCTGAATGGAATTTCGCCTTACATTGTAAAGAATGGAAATTATTAAGGAAATATGGGATGTTCCCCTACACTTAGAAAATTTGGCACAAATAATTCACTCATTTGTTTAGTATCTTAAAAGGAATCTTGAAAATGATCGATGAATTTTTTATAATGAATTATCAACTTCTATAAACAATGCCAACTCAATGAATAAATTTTAGAGAACACTGCAAAGTCTCTCAGTCCCTAAAATAATTAGGAAGATCAAATGTTATTAGTCTGCTAGGATAAAATGTTAAAATATGTTATTCTTGATAGTTTTGGTATTGATGATATAAGGAAAAATATTTTTATTAAGGATATTAAAATCTTCATGGACCTAAAAGGCCCATGGATGATTAGATACTTAATTCTTATTTCCAAATATATATAAAAAAAGAGCTAGGGGTTACCAACACATCGATGGGTTGTAAATTTTACAGCTTAACGAATTTCTTTGAAGTTGAAATTAAGGAAGGATTAGATAGATTTGTTAACAATAATGAAGATCAATCAAATAAAACTACACAACTATGAGTGGATTCTCAATCTATTGAGAATGAAATATTTATATACCTATTAAACAATATGTAATAGTTACTCCAATGAAAGAATAAATTGAAGAACTGATGAAGAAATCACCTCAAGAAATTGTTAATCCTTAATAATTTTAAAATATTTAGGTTAACGACCATTCCTTTTACCCATATAAATGTCCATATTATTTGATATCAATGAGAGGTTTTTTCCATTATTTTTGTGAGTTTTTAAATCCATTGAAGTAAATCCCCTCTTTCTTCCCATTCTTTCTTCATTCTCCTTTCGTGATTTTTTTGTATGTCATTTAAGTCTATCCATAATTGCATCTTTTTTTCTAGGTACCTTCAAATTTAATGGTCCATGGGGACCAAAACCCAGTCCACATGGGAATACTGTATTTTATTTTAGGATTTCAAAGAGTGCTTTAGGGACCTTATTTTCCCAAAAATATTTCAATTTGTAAAACTATATTTTTTTTGTTTGTCATAAAGAGATCCCTTTTTGGAAAGAAATTAATTTGTGATTATGAGACATATTTTAAAGAAGTATGAATCTTGTGGATACTTTCCTATACCATTTATGAATTATATCAATGAAATAATTCTACATCTCTTTGAATATCTAGACAATTATGCCCGTATCCTATCTATTATCTTGCTTCTATTAGTGTCAGTGTCTTCACATTACCATCAGTGATCAAAATTTGTTCTTTTTCATTTCATAGTAGGAGTCCCATACCAATGAGTTTGCATTCCATTAGGTCATGGATTCACTGATGGTAGGGTTTTCTTCAAAATTTTCCCTCATGATCTGTACTTGTTGATACTCATTCATATATTTCAATCATGGCTCATGTTCACTTTGCAATTCATTTCGTTAGGTCTTAGGGTTTGGTCTCATTAGGTTTTAGGGTTCCACCATCATCAAATCTGATAATTACATGCCAATAATGATCAAAAAGGACATGAGGAGGCAAATAATGATTGACAAAGCCATAATTTATCATTTTGAAAGCCTAATGTAGTTCTCACCTCAAAACTTGTTTTGAGGTGAAAACATAGTATCTTGTTCTTATCTTCATTTATGATGTAATTTTATCTTTTCATATGTAATATTGATTCCCAATTGCTAATAAGCATCTTGTGATGTTTCCAAGCACCTGCCACTGCAAAAATCAAGTCATCTTGAGCGTCAATCCATCTACAAGAGTAAAAGAAAACAAGCATGAAAACTAGAGTATTAAAAAAGACAAATAGACATTAGAGCGGTGGGTTTTTCAAAATAAAAAATCAAATGGAGTTCATATAAAACCCTCCCATGCTATATTCAAAGTCATTGTCATGTTTGCAAAATCCAAAGGAGAGAAAAACATCAAATGAGCAAGGAAGTCGGGCGTTGCACTTAGAGAGAAAAACACTGTTCTTCTGAAGTTTTTGGCCCGGCACTGCGCTTAGGGAGGAGGGCGCTGCGCTTAGAGCCAAGTGATGTGCTTAGGGGACGTTTGCTCAGTTCAAAATATAACAGGCGTTGTGCTTAGAGGGAGGCACTGCACTCTTGGGTAGTGGCACTGCGCTTAGGCCAGCCAACCAAAAAACACTCCCAAACTTCAAATTTATGTCAAATATCCTCCAATTTCACACTTGGCAGGTAAGTATTATTCCTCTCCTTGCAATTTAGTTTGCATATGTAAATATTTTCATAAGTTTCCACTCTCTATGTAAAGCCCTAACTTTCACTATAAAACCCTAGTTCTTTGGTTTTCCCTTCTTATTTTTTTCCCATAGCTTCGCTCACACCCATTCCTCCAAGGCATTACACATACCATTCATCCCATAAATTGTCAAAACTGTGCAAACTAAAAAATGGACATAGGAAGTGATTTTGAGTATGATGAAGAGACTACTAGTGATAGTTATGTGGAGAGATATGGGCAGAGAAAGCCTCACAAGAGAGAAAAATCGTAAGAGAAGAGCCCACTAGTTTAAGAGAATTTCAATCTTGCCCACTTGCAGTCTCTTGTTTCAGACACTGTGGATGTTTTGAATTCTGTGAACTAGTGGAAAGAGCTCAATTTCATCATGAGTTGGCCAGATGTTTTGTGGCTCATTTGCATAACTATGAGGTGACTCTTGCCGGAGTAACCTTCAGATTATCACGAGCTGTCATTTCAGAGGCCAATAGAATTCCTAATGTTGGTGAGAAATGGTACAAGGCTTAGGACCTTGATGAGCATTTCTATGAGCCTTACATCAAGCCTCAGTATAGAAAACAGGTGAAGAAGCTTTTCCCCTTTAAATTTTTGGAGAACAGGTATGTTCCTTTGATGAGGATTATCATCAGATATTTCACTTGTGAAACCAGATTCTCCCAGTTGTATTCTTACCAAATCAGACTCCTCATGCACTTCACTAGGGTAAAGATGATGAATCTCCCATATTTCTTGTTTAGAAACATTTATAAAATAGCTTTCCTTGTGCAGAAGAAGCCATACCCTCGGTAGTTGAATAGCATCTATCATTACTCTTTGATCAAAATCATTGTTCTTCACCATCTCAGTCTTCTTAACATTCCTTGGGAGATTTTCATTACTCATGAGATGTTTAGAGGTCCACAGATCCTTTCACTAGTGCATCAAGAAAATGGTGGGCCTTCTAGCGATATGGAAACAAGGGAAGAGGTCAAGTAAACCAAAACTGTTGAGGTTCCAGTGTACTTGACATATCAGAGAGGTGTTATCACTCAAATTTTCCCTTAGAAGTTATTAAAAGAAGGGACACTCCAAGGTAACCACAAACCAGTCTTTTAAGTACAGAATCTAGCCAATCTGTACTCAGAGAGGGCTCTCTCTTTATGATTTAGCTTTGTTTTGTGAGATATTAGGCTAGTTATGAAAGCTTGTAGGGGGTTTTTGGTTGGGTGGTGGAATTCTGGGAACAGATGGATAGAGAAAGGACTTCAAACCATTGGGCTATGGAATCTATAGAAGGATGCTTTAATTGGATCAGATCAATTACTGAAGGGATAAATCACAGGGAAAGGTAGTAAAACAAAAGGAAAATACCAAATTCAGATGGATGGATGAAATATACTAAACAGGGAAAAAGGGCAATGAGGAATCCTTTAACCGGGTTTAATATGCAGAATAGAGGATACTCATTAACAAGGAGCAATTAAGTATTCTTTGTTAAATGGGTCACTATGATAAACTACGAAGTATTGTTAGATGTATAATACTTATTTGATTTTTGTTTGACACAAGTATCATATAAACTGCCTTAGCTTTATTCCTTGATCCAGCAAGCCATACAAATGTTGGTACAATAGCACTTCAATTCCAGAAGAAAATGTCTATAGAAATGTTGTAGAACCCACCTTCAATACTTCGAATGAGGAAGTATTTATACAAATGTTTACATCAAAATATATCCTAACTAAGAGAGATATATTCTAGAAAAACTAAATATCTTTTACATGAATATAGAGACAGATAGTCTCGAATGTAGAAACAGAATGTGAACTGATTTTTGTTGTCCGTGTTTTTGATGAAGGAGCTGGAGGCAGGTCCTATGAATATGCATCTTGTTGTCATGTAGTAATTCTGTGTTGGGCATCTAATTTTATCTTTTCACTGATACTCTTTCACCTATATATGATACTCTTTACCTGTTCACCATTGTTCACCCTTTTTACCAGACTTTACTGTGGTAAATATTTCTATTTACCTCACTGTTTACCATGGTAATTTATAGGATGTCATTCATGTTGGACCACCAATCATATTTTGGTATTCTTGTCCTTGTCAACTTCTTGTAGATTTCATCTGCTTCAGTATATTTCACAAAATTGGGTTGCACTGGGAATAGGTGTTTCACGTCATGTTCAATGTAAAAAAGGTTCTCCAAACCATCATAGAGAACTTTCCCTATGGGAAATGCCTTCACTGCAGATGAACTGGCCTGGTTGTTAACTTGCTGATGTAATTTGTTGATGTAATCAATCTGAATCATTAGCTTATCATTGATGACCAAAGGACTTGGGAGCCCTTTACTTTGTAAGATGTCAAACTTCCTCATGAACTCATCTATGTCTTCCTGCGTACTTTGACATCTTCGTTCCAGACCTTGCATCAGATTTTTCTTGGTCAATACTTTCTTTATTTCAAGGATGGTAGTAGTCCTATCCTCAATGTTTAATTGCTCCAATGGTTTCTCGTTTCTACTATTTTGAAAATTTATTAAATGGATTGCCTCTTTAGGCTTTCTACCCAATTCCTCTCTGGCCCTTTGAACTTCTTCAAGAGCAGGCTTAACAAAATCAATTTGCGCAAAAATAATATGAGTGGATGACCAAATATCATTTATGGAATCAATGATATTGGTCCACAATATCCTCCTAATGTCTGTCAAAGGTTTTTCAAATGTAAGTTCTTTCTCCAGTGCTTTAATTTGTTGGGTCAAGTCTTTGTTTTTCCTCATCTCTTCTGCAAAATTGATTTTTGATATATCATATTTCTACTCTAAAGTAATGAATTTCTCTTTCACTTTCTGCAGTTCTACGGCTTGGAGTTTCATCTCCTCCATGGACTTGATTAAATCTTCTGTACTTTGTGTTGGTGTACCTGTCTGTAATGTGCCTGTTACTTCTATGGATGTAGCTGCTTCCAAAGGAATATTTGGTGCTAAAGCTGATGCCAATGTAGAAGGAATTGTTGTTGAAACTATAGGTACTACAATCTGGAGCTATGTGGTCAACTCACTCTGCCTTGACTATACTGCTTTTTCTAATTCCTACTCAGTTTATTTTAATTTCTCATTTAGCTTAAGGACCAAGTCCATGAGCTCTTCTTCATTTTTCTTCTCAATCACTTCAGCAGTCTGAGGGTGAATGAGTGGTGGCAATTTCAATTGTTTCCTAAGTGTAGCTATATCTTCATTCTTCTTTTTTATTAGGCTCTCTGCTACCTTGACATCCTTTGGGTCATGGCCCAACTCAATAATCAACTCCTCCAATGATTTGATTATGTTGTCTTTTGCCTGTGAGGAGGCCTTTTCTAGTTGCAATTGGGAAATGGTGTTGCTCAGTGAATTTTGCAACCTATGTGCCATCATTGCCTTGCTAGTCAGTGTAGAATAGACCATCTCCCCTGTTTGTTTGTGCAGTTCTATCTGGTCTATGGGGTGGATGTCTTTACCCATGACTTCAAATTCAGTCTTGAGACAATCTGCCAAAGATTTTGGCTGCAGCACTGTGGGCTTTAGAAAGCTCATTTGCATTTTTCCTTCTTTGATGTCGAGAGATGAAATCAATCTAGTTTGATTTGTAGGGACCATCTTCAAATACTAAGCTTAGGCTTGGGCCTTTAGCTGCTCATTATTTGTCTTTATCTCCTTAAAATTTACTTTGATATCTAAAATTTTCTCAAATGAAGACTTGAGAGATGAAACTTCTATACTCTGTTGCCTTTCCAGTTCTTGCCTCTATGAGCCTGAGGGTGTCCCTCCTATGTGTAAACTATCTGTTCCTTCATTTCTCATGCTTTCTGTTATTTCTCCAATGAACTCTTCCTCTGAATAAGGATTCAACCTTTGCCTCTTAGCAAAGGTTTGATCTATAGGTCTGCTAGAAGGGGTAGCAACTTCCCTATCTCTTTTCAAGTTATTTTCCTCATTTAGAGGAGTCTGCACTACTGGGGGATTTCCCATGTTGGTCTGAGTTGGATGTGGCTATGGTGGTTCTAGCTTTATTAATATCTCAGGCTACTTTGATTTCTCTGGTTGTTTTTTTGTATCTGGTTGTTCTACTATTGAGGAATTTAGTTCCTGAGTTTCCTTCTGTGAAGGCTTTGCAGTGGGGGCACTGGTTTCCTTGGCTAGCCTTTGGGAAGACTCTGCTGCCACCTGTTCAAAAGAGTCCAGGTAAAGTCTCTTCTCCAAATCTTTCATCACATTGTCAACCTCAACCTGATCACTATCTTGTTCTATCAAAGTCCCTTCCCTCCATTCATTCAAATTTTCATACTGTTCTATCTCAGGGAATCTGTGATGGATATAGGGTGACAATTTATGTTTCATTCTTCTATCACAAATGAAACTGTGAGGATCATAAATCCAAGAAAATCTTTTCTTTAGTCTCATTGTTGTTTGTGTGATTTCTTCTGCACTTTTTCCCTGCTTCTCTATTGTTGCACACAAATGGGCCTAAGTGGTCTTTGATCCTCAATTGGGCTTTCTTCTTTGCCTCGGTGAAATGAATTTCGTCAAAGTTTAACATTTGCCTATAATATTCTAGGGCAAGAAATCTGATAGGGACATATTTAGGTAGTTTCAAAGGAGGGAGTTCACAACCATAGATATAGATCTCAGTGTGATTCCGGTACAAGTACCAGTCACCTATCTTGTACTTCTTTGACAGTTGAAGGATTCTCTTGATATCATCATTGATTCTTGGGGGAGGATGTCCTATCAGCATGGTGGTTATAAGATATACAAATTGATCTATGAATTCATTATATGAATAGGGAGAAGTGTATGACAAATGGAAGATGGAAGTCCAAAAGATGACTGATCTGGGATTACCTTTGTGTTGTGGGGAAAAATGCCTATGCAGGACGATCCTATCCACCTAAGGTGTGACAGTGCCTTAGCAACAAACAGAGATAGCTATTCTAATGTTTATTCCTTTATGAATTAAGAATGAAGAGAGATAGATGGACTAACCGGTGTCTTCCGTTTGTCCCTCGATCTAGCTTCTCTTCTCTTGGAGAGTTCCCAGCTACTTGCCTTCTCGCTTGCCCAGCTTCAAGAGGTTTCTGCAAGATCACAAGAAGAGAACACTATACAAGACATGGATTCATATTCATAACTAGTTCAGGATTAGAAATAAACTAAACATACTAATGCAATCATACATCAAGAATACATTAGCATATAGGAGAAACCAAGATAGCTTTATTGATGAATAACAAGGTTCAGGAAGAGATACAACCCAGAGGGCTCCAATCCAGCATCTCCTTCCCAGCAAATGGAATTCCTATCTTCACCCCCTTCAAAGCATTAAGCACCCAATGATTCCAGTCTCAAACCAACAGCAATTCTTTGCAATAACAAAATTCCTGCCTCTAGATCTCATGGAGGAGAGATCCATATATAGATGTTTGGAGAGAGGATGAGTCAGCTTGAGATGTGACTAGTGTCCTCTCCCTCTGTCAGTTCTTGAGTCCACTTGGAGGTTCTTGCTTCCACTTGGAGATTTGGAACCTCTTACTCATCACCAGTCAAATTCCCTGAGGCAAGTGTCATTTTGGAAGCTTCCTGGGTTTTGAAACCTTGAGAAATGAGTCTGCCACATGTCCACTCTCGTTCAGCGCAGGTAGCCAGTGTTCCAGTTGACATTCAACGCAGGTAGCCAGTGTTGGCTTTGACATTCATCGCAAACAGCTAGTGTAGCCACTGAAATGATCCTGACTTGACTTGTTTTGAGTAGTTTTTTGGTGGAGAACTTCTGTGAATTGCTGTGGTTTGTTAGCCTTGTTCCTCTAGGGGTAGGAACAACATGTTTAGGGACTTTGGATCCCTTAGATTATGGACATTTCATGCTCAATGTTGTAAGGCACAAAAATGTCTATAACAGTTTCCCCCTAAAGTATGAGGTTGTTTATCGGGTGAAATGCTTTATCAGGGGGATCCGAAGTTCATCCAATGCTGGGAGGAGACCTGTAATAAGATACAATACAATACATTATTTTTCATACTGCTTTCATGATATAGCTGAGGCGGGCATTCCCATGCTCAACTTTATAAATTCATTTTTCTGTACATAGAACAGACGATCGTCTGATGGTAGACTGATAATTTTGATGAAATTATCATCCTTTGAGTAGGATGATCATCTGCTGCAATGATGTACATGTCAATGTCTTTATCTTTCTTGAATATATATCGCAGCCTGGATGGATGAAACTAGATCTGGGGTCTTCAAACTGTTCGATCTTCACTCTAAGTACAAGTCGATCCATGTGAGAATTGTTCTGAAGTCGAACATGGAAAGACATTGCTTGATTACCGGTCAATGAGGTAAACCATTAAAAAGCGCGAGAGGAATCATCGATAATGAAAATGACCCTCAAGGTACTGCAGTACAATTCACGTGGTGTGAATAAAGGACTTGGCGTCGAACACCACGCAAAATCTTTCGGTCGAAGGTCATTGATGTATACCTATCGCCGGAAGTGAGAAACTTGCCATTGTGGCATGCAAGCTTCAAAGTACTGAAGGGGTTGTTCCCAGATCAACTTCTTGGATAATGAGCTGATGTTGACAAGAAGCGATCCGTCAAAGGAGGGCCTTAATGAATCCCACATCAGTGACACGGAACGGAGCTAATGATTTTAATGAAGGTGAAAACGATATGTGACATATGATTCAAGGTGGTGGTCATGAAAGGATGAAGGATAATGTATGGTAGTGGATGGGACACGGTTGACTTTTTCTGAACGACTTCTCTTGAACATATGGTGACACTGATGCGATGGATCGGTAGCATTACCCCAAATATGGATGGTATGGTGAGACCATGGATGTGACCAGTGAATGAAACAACCCAACCCGATTGTGGTACGGAGGAAAAGTGTCATGTTCAAGAGTGACTTGCTACCATCAAAGTTTTCTTTAGTTTCTCCCAATTTTTCCCCAGTCATTGCTGACCAGTACCTCTTTATTTTTGTCAAGCTTGAGGAGGATAACATATGCTTGTTCTATAACCTGCCCTTCGGGCAAGCCCATCGCTATGTTTTAACGAGCCTAGCGATAGTGAAACTCCTTCTCGTCTAAAGACAAGTTTGTCGCTATTTAATGATTTTAACGAGTCTAACGACAAGGATAACTCGGTCCTTTTCATTTTTAGAGAGTCTGAAAAGGTACATAAAGTTAACTCCAAAAGTCCTTTTTCGTCATCTAATCCCTTAAGTCCAAAAAAGTATAAAACAATACAGAAGGGATGAGTTTTCGATAGTTTTAACGAGCCGAATAAAACAAGCGCTCGATCTTTTTGTGCAATAATCCCTCAGGTCCAAAAAGATTAAAATCTAGAGGAGGGATAGCTCTTCCGGTCGCTTTAATGAGCTGGAAGGCCAAAACTCGGCAATCTTTTCATATTTTATGAGTCAGATGAAAAGAGCTTAAAGAAGACTCGTCTTTTGAGGAACGAGTGATAAACAGGGTTAGCAACTGATTCCAGGTACAGGTTGGAATTTTCCAATCACGGCAGTGTCACAAGGATGGCTAGGTGAGATCACTCTTCGCAGTTGTTCCTCAAAATGGGTAAACAAACATATGGAGGTGAACGATCGGCCAATGGAAAAGTGGAGGTGACGGGCAAACATGACCAAGGCTTTAATGGCTGATGATATTACATTCACTGTGGTTATTTACCGGGATAGTTCATTTTTTAACGAGCTTAAACGCGGGTGGAAACATTTGCTCGGTCTTATGTTTATTTTTTAACGAGCATGAACTATGTGCTAAAACTGCTCGGATCTTGTGTTTATTTTTTAATGAGCATGAACTTTGTGCTAAAACTGCTCGATTACCCAGTCATATGATAAGAGTGTCTCATCAAGATTCTATTTTTTATGGAGCTTCATCTCACTAAGCTTTGCTCCGGATCCTTTCGTTATGCAAGTTCGGGAACGACTAATCCTACGAGTTTAAAGGGTTAGAGGTCCTAAAAATTTAAAAAATAAATAGCCGCCCCTTGCTTGCACTCCAAAAGGTTTGCATGCCCCCAGGCATAAAGTACGATTTCAAGGTTACCCCTCAATTTGCAGATAAAACATTTGTTTTACCGGGAGAGGCCTACCTCTTTCAGGCTACCCAAAGATTGTTCTGTTATTCTTTCAACAGAACACTTCTTTGGCGATGTCTACCGAGATAAACAAAGGTGAGTGACGAGACCCGCCCTCTCACATAACTTTGACAAGAGAATCATATTCTAGAATAACCCTCTTCCAACCACGGACGGGGTACAGACTAGTCATATTCTCCCGCGGAAACCTACCCTATACCCAAAGTTTTCCTACCGAAGCAGACCAGGACGCATGCCCCCTGGGTTCCAGCCATATCCTCCTGGATTACTCGCGCTCATCAGGAGGATGGACAGTGGGTTGAGACACTTCTTGCGTGAATAGACCATTTAGGGATGGTATATGACTATTTGCGATGTGTGATCCGGGAAATGAAAGTTGGTCCACGAGCTTGACCACTCTTCCTTCATGCGGAAAACACATTACTCTAAAGAGTGAGGAGACTATAGCTCCCATGCAATATATATAGTCTCGTCCAAGGAGTAGGTTATAATCCAAGGGTCCTTGAACGACCATCACGTTCATTTGAACGGTCTTCCCTTTCAATGTTATAGGCACATTGGGGAGGATCCCTAAAGGTCGACTGGCTCCTTTATCAAAACCTGACAGATTTCTCATTTCAGGCAAAAGCGCTGGCGAACCAAGCGCTTTCCAAGCAATAGAGGAAAGGATACTCACAGATGCCCCCTCATCAATGATAGTGCCAGCCATTACCATTCTATATATTTGAACGATAATTCTGAATGTTATGCTTGTTGGTAACCGGGGTCTGCCTAGTTGGTTCCAGTCAAAGGACACAACCAGGTTGCTTGGTGGTGGGACTGAATAGATGGCCGGATATCGCTCTGATGAACTTCCTTCCTGCGATAAAGGAATGGGTGCATTGCCCCCTTGTTCATCAGAGTCAGTGTTGATGAAGAGAATTTGGACGGTGTCGTCTTTACTCTCCTCTGTGATGGTATCATTTGAAGATAGAGCCTCTGAAGGAAAAACTGGGTCAACTGCCGTATCAACCTTTTGACTTTCGTCAGGCATGGATCCAGACGGTTCATCTTCAATGATAGGTGCTTGGGCTGACCACTTGAGCGGGCCAGCCGGATTCTCAACTAGTGAAGGACTTGGCAGGAGTTTTTGATATCCAGGAGGAAGTTGCGCTCGTAAAATCGGGCGATCTTCCAGAACTCTTTTAGCCTCATCTAAGAAGGGACAACGGTGGATGGCGTGATTGCCTTCACACAGTTTGCAGGGAAATCTAGCTTTCCCCTTCTGTCCTGTGGCTTCACTTTCACTAGTTGACGGTGAGCAGTCAACATGGTTATCAGAGGTTGATGCTACCGAATTGTGCAAACGGGGAGACCAGTCCCTTAGTATCCGAGGGATGTAGGGACAATATCTGTGGAAGTGTTCTCCCTTGCATATGACACATGGCGATTTAGGCCTTGTCAGTGTTGTGTGTGGATTTTTGTCAGACGACACTTGTTTGCCCCCAGTCGCTTTTGGCTCCTTCTTCTTCTTCTCTTTCTTCTGCTTTTCCTTCTTCTCCTTAGGAACTTGGTTTTTTGTTTTACCAGTTCCGTTAAGCGAAGAGGAAGGAGGAGAGGAAGAGTTAGATGAAGTAGAAGGCTGGTTGGAAACTCTGGTCTGGTCTAACTGTTGACTCGACTGTTCAGGAACAGTGGTGGTTTGAACGACATTGGTTGAAAGGAGCCAGACCGGCAGGCCAATTGTCAGTCCTGGAAGCGACAATGTGGCCATATGGGGCGCACCAATATCTCCCCAAGAGGAGAAGGGACTAGGATTTCCACCAAGGGGAATTCCTTGGTTGGTGTGCTCCATTTTTTCAACCTAAATATCAACGCAGGAATAGGGGTGATTGTTCCGTTTAAAATAAATTTTAACGACGCTTTAGACAGAACTTGCTTTTTCAGTTTTAAAGAGTCGAGAAAAAGCTAAATATGACTCTAGTCTCCTTCGATGTTTTAACGAGCCCGAAGTGACAAATGCTCGGATGGAATTTTTCTATTATAGAGTCTGAAAATGGCCAAAAGGAACTGCTCTGGAGTTCTAGGAAAAGGGTGTGCCAAACCTTTCGCAAAACCGCAGAATACTTTTTAGGGTACGGGCGGTCGATCTTCCTGAATGTTGTGTTCAGTGCATTGCGATCAGTATGGCGGCTGACACGGCTTTCTAAGGATAAAGGTTTTATGCCTATAGGGGTCTCCCAATATATACGCGACGGTACGTGGGAGCACAATCTGTACTGGCGCTATCGTCCCTCAGGAGGAATCACCCACCATCCACGAGATCGACAGTCATCAGGCTTTACGAAGCCGGAACACGTCTCTAGCCTAGACCTCTATGTTGTGCGTTATGTTACAAAGCGTTGTTAAGTTCATTCAATTTATTTTAGGTTGATCTTTTTAAAGTTTTCCTTTCAAGGTTCACCACGAGATGTATGATACAAATTCCTAAATGCAGTCTAAAGATGATAAGCAAGTTTTTTATCTTTTCAACTTTGAAAATCCTAGCTACTAAGGGAAAAGAAAGACACCATCTTTTCTCAAAGAGCAATCAGCACACTCTAATGCACTTTTCCTAAATCCAGCATGCAAACTATCAAAATGCAAATGCACAATGCAGGTGTTTGTTTTCTGTTTTCTTAGTATTGATGCCTACAAAGAAAGCTTTTTGCACAACTTTGAATTTGCTTTTAAATGACCAATACAAACAAGTTTACTTTTTCGAAATCAGAAAGGGTAGAAGAGATTACAACACTTAACGATTTTCGAAATAAGCTTTTGTTTCGACACTTTAAAAAAGACAAACTCAAACCAATAAGCAAAAGTAAATGTATAATCAATCTGCAAACAGCCAATGAACTCCCTTCTAAGATCACAATCAACAGATCTGAATCAAGGGCTACAGGATGATTACTTCACTCATGCAAAGGAAGACTGTAAATGACACCACAAACACATAAAAACACTCACAGCCTTTTTGTACAAAAGGAGGCGGAATCTAAGCAGAGAAAAGGAGTTATGAGACTGGTACCTATGCTAGCTACAGGCTGCAAAAATCAGAGATCAAAACAAGGCAAAACACAGCAGAGAACCCCAGCTGCACAAGAGCAAACTGGTTCAGCGCAACCTCAACACAGGGGTTTTGACATTCAGCGCAGGTAGCCTTCACGGGACCTGCGTTGAAATGCAGAATCCCTTCACTGGGTCTGCGCTGAAGGAGAAACTCTCGTTTCCCACAGGTTCTGGGTCACAGATTGCTATTTAATCAACTATTTCAGGCCAAATAAAAGCAACAAGCAAGGTACAATCAAAGGGATACTTTGAGGGGTACTAAGATCTATCACAAGGATCATCAAATCATTTGTGAATCCATTGTTGAGATCATAGACAAGTCCAGTGATTGGATCAAGGCAGCAACTGTCTACTTTGTATCCGGGAAAAGCAGATGCAGTTCGATTGTTGCTGTCAAGTCTATGAAGTAAACAATGATAGAAACACAAATAAAATGACTAAAAAAATCTCCCCAGTGGAGTCGCCAATTTGTTGTGGGGAAAAATGCCTATGCAGGATGATCATATCCACCTAAGGTGTGACAGTGCCTTAGCAACAAACAAAGACAGCTATTCTAATGTTTCTTCCTTTATGAATTAAGAATGAAGAGAGATAGATGGACTAACCGGTGTCTTCCGTTTGTCCCTCGATCCAGCTTCTCTTCTCTTGGAGAGTTCTCAGCTACTTGCCTTCTCGCTCGCCCAGCTTCAAGAGGTTTCTGCAAGATCACAAGAAGAGAACACTATACAAGACATGGATTCATATTCATAACTAGTTCAGGATTAGAAATAAACTAAACATACTAATGCAATCATACATCAAGAATACATCAGCATATAGGAGAAACCAAGATAGCTTTATTGATGAATAACAAGGTGCAGGAAGAGATACAACCCAGAGGGCTCCAATCCAGCATCTCCTTCCCAGCAAATGGAATTCCTATCTTCACCCCCTTCAAAGCATTAGGCACCCAATGATTCCAGTCTCAAACCAACAGCAATTCTTTGCAATAACAAAGTTCCAGCCTCTAGATCTCATGGAGGAGAGATCCATATATAGATGTTTGGAGAGAGGATGAGTCAGCTTGAGATGTGACTAGTGTCCTCTCCCTCTATCAGTTCTTGAGTCCACTTGGAGGTTCTTGCTTCCACTTGGAGATTTGGAACCTCTTACTCATCACCAGTCGAATTCCTTGAGGCAAGTGTCATTTTGGAAGCTTCCTGGGTTTTGATACCTTGAGAAATGAGTCTGCCACATGTCCACTCTCGTTCAGCGCAGGTAGCCAGTGTTCCAGTTGACATTCAATGCAGGTAGCCAGTGTTGGCTTTGACATTCAGTGCAAACAGCTAGTGTAGCCACTGAAATGATCCTGATTTGACTTGTTTTGAGTAGTTTTTTGGTGGAGAACTTCTGTGAATTGTTGTGGTTTGTTAGCCTTGTTCCTCTAGGGGTAGGAACAACATGTTTAGGGACTTTGGATCCCTTATATTATGGACATTTCATGCTCAATGCTGTAAGGCACAAAAATGTCTATAACACTTTGGTATCAAGCTTATTCACAGAGCATGGGATTTTGTCAGTTTGGTAATAGAGGAAAAGGTGATACAAGACTGTGGAATACTTTAATACTCTCTCATTTTCCAATCTCATGAACTGATCATGGATTTTGTCAGCTATGAATGCAGCATAGTCATACTTGGTAGCAGGGGACTGGCTAGGGGTGAAGATAGTCATATAAGCAAAGGTCGTTTCATCCACATATTCATTGGTTGTGAAACCAAGAATACAGGCAATCATGGTAATAATATCCCTCCCTAAGCTTGTAAAAGCACCTGTCATGTAGGGTGGAGGGCTTTCTGAAATGTATTGTTGTAACATGAAAATTTAGCAAACTGTGGCAATTTCTGAACTGGATAGTTTGGAAAATTTGTCAAGTAAATCAACAATAGATAGAGGGGTAAGGTTCTGACCAGGTTGCAACTGCAACATTTCATTGATGGAGTTTGCTGTAATTGTAAAAAGGATTTGCTGGTTGGGGGACATTATAGCTCTAAGATTAGGGTTGTAATTGGCATGGCACTGGTGGACAATGTCCTGGAAAATGTGCACAATAGGGAATTGATATTTTGGGAGATTTAATTCCCATAGGCCAATATTGTCAGCACCATTGAGGTAAAGGTCTCTATATTTGCATTGTAGTTTCAAGGGGGAGTCTTCAAATGCGAGGACTTTGATTTGGAAGTCCCTATTAGCTAATGGAAGATAATCCAAGTCTCTATGAGGAGTAGTGATAGAAGGTACATTGAGGGGCAAGGGGGTTTCAATTTATGGTTCTTGTGGATTCAGAAATGGAAATGGGGTTTTTGAGTAAAGTTGGTGAAAATAGAGGGTCCTAGGAGTCTTTAATTTTATGTTCCGCAACTGAGTTACACTGACTTTTGGGCTTTTCAATGTAATCAAAGAGGAAATTAAGTATTTACAGGGTTTCTGGAAGGAAACTGGTAAATACCTATTTATGGAGTGATTGGCAATGGAGTATTGGTTCACTGAGTGCAAATGGTGGACTGGAGTGGCATCGGACTGCAATTTTCAGGGTAGTTGATGGTTGGAGTACAAACTGGTCAAATTCATGTTTTGGTTACATGCATGAGGTTTTAGAATAAGGACGAAAAATAGATTAACTTTGTTTTATACGCAAAGTCAAAGTTTTTGGTGGGTTTTGAGATACAGGCAGGTGGTGTTAGCTGGGAGGCGACTTGAGGTTTTGTCGTTAGCGGGAGGCAGTAAGCGGGTTTCATCGCACCGCTTTTGAAGGGTAAGTGGTATTTGGGTGGAGCAGTGAGATTCCATACATCTTTCGACACATAGCATCAACACTGTTCATGAAAACCGCACACATCGCGCGCTAAAGTTCAACCAGAAGGCCCGCGCGATATGAGCGAAGGCCATCGGATATGAAGGATCTGATTGGACGGTGGTCGGGGTAATGACGTGATTGATGGATAATAGGGGTGGGCCCAATATTAATTAAAGGAGTTAATCATATCGGGGGTGATTTGATTGGTTGTGAGAGTTATTAATTAGTCCAGATGACTAAATTAATCCTCATTAAATGGTGGCAGGGTCGGGTTCTTAATCAACTATAGATTAGTTAATTAATCCCATTTATTATTTGTTTTACAGTTATACTTAACCATTAGGGTGGGATATGTAATAATTTGGGGTTTTGCATAGTATAATAATAGAGGCATGGGTAATTTTCTTTTATTTAGGAATTATATAATAAAACATTAATGGTTAATATGACCAAGATGAATGGGAAAGTGCTAAGTCCAATATTTTCCAAAAGTGTTTCATCATATAACATATTGGCTTAGGCTAAAGTGTATAAAAGGGTTTTTATGAAGATTTATTTCAATTTCTCTAAGTAAAATAGGATTTTACTTAGGAAAAGTTTTATCAAAGGAATAAGTGATCTTATGGGGGGTAATGTTGATGAAAGGGACTTAAGTACTTTAGGCATTTCCAATTATTGGGGCGAGTGTACGATCCCTCCAAAAGTTAGATAAATGCTCTGAGCCCCTCTAACTTTGGTAATTACCTTTAGCACTTAGGGAATTAGTGAAGATTTTAGGGGAATGAGTAGGGAAGTTAATCATTTTGACTTTGAATGTTGATGTGCCTTTCCATGTGATACATGCCTTTCCATGTGATAAAAGTAAAAGATTTAAGCATTGTACTTAACCATTTCATGCAACCATCATCTACTTACCCTACCTACATTATCCTAACATTTTTACTTCTTTATTAGGGTGCACTTAGACTGGCAAACCCTTTTCACACTTTCTTTTATTTTACATAATGATAGCTATCTAAATCTACACTTATTACATTCATGGGCTCAGATTATACTCTTGAGCTCCTTTTTCACTCTACCTATCTACTTATCTGGCAAGTTTACACTGTTTGGTCATATATTTATTCTCTATTTCTAAAACATGAAATTGAACATATGAACTAATCAAGCTTAAACTATTTGACTATTCAATAATTGTGGCATAGGTGACAAGCTGCGCACAATTTTTTATTATACAAAAGTAAAAAAAAGTAGTAGCATTTAGACTTGCACAATTTCATCGTCTTTTCTTTTTGTTGGGGTTCATTTTCTTTCATTTTTTTGACCTCTTCTTTATTCTTTTTACCCTTTTATTATTTTTCTAGGGTATACCCTCTTTACATTTTTTTTATTTTTTGTTTCTTCACAAATATGAAAACATTTGCAACAAGCAAAGGTATGAACATATTTCAAAGCTAAACCAGGTCAATCATGATATATGACACCTATTGGTATAAGGGGATAACAAGAGGTAGAAGGAGACTTTTTGCAGCTTCTAGGCAAGTTTTTTCTCTATGGGATGTGGAAGGGACCTTGCCTTCTTCATCAGTCCACAGGCAAATGTTATCTCCACAAGGTGTGGAAGGGGATTTCCCTTCTACATCGACAAAACATGTATAGGTTGAGAAGCTGAGCAAAGGCAAGGAAAAAATGTAGGAGGAGAACCTTGGTGATGAGGAGGAAAGAAATTTTGACTTAATTGAGCATGAGGAGCTGCAGCAACACTATACTCATCATGGAGTTAACATCATTGACTTGGAGGCTCAGGATGAAGAAACCATCAAATACATTATCATACAAGAAATGGAAGCTCAAATACAAGCTTTGGCAGACAGCTTAGAGGGAGCCAATTTCACCATCTAATACTCAGAATAGGAAAACAAACAGTTGAGTGACAAACAAGTCCTCATGGAGCTGGAAATGATCAAAGCAAATAGGCAAATTACCAAAGAGGCTCATGTCACATTGACTCCTATTCAGAAGGAGATTGAAAATGATAGGGAAACTTGGCTTGAGAGAGTTATCATACATCTAGAAGGGCTCATTGAGACGACCAATAGGGATAAGAAAATTCTCAGACACATGGCATACCATTATATGACCCGCAACAAAATTTGTAACATAAGGATTATAAAGTTAAAGGCTAGGCTAAGGAGAGCTTTGGATGGCAAAATGAGGCAACATAGATTGAAGATGTTAGCTGAAGCCTCCCTAGCCCACCAGAGCACTTAATGGTGGTGCTCCATGCCAAATTTGGGAAAATTTTGAGAAGTTTTTGCATTATTGAAATTTTCAAATTCACAACACAGAAAATTTGTCCAGAAGCACAGTGTCTGCGTCATCGGCACTACGCTTTTTCCTGGGGCATCCATTATAGAAAAGGTTGGAATTTTTGGATTTAGAATTATGAGGACATGCATCCTAGAAATTTTCAAAATTTTTGGAGCAGATCTGATTCGCCAGAAGGTCCAAAAACTACCAAAAATGACCTTTCTGCCTCTTTTTGGACACACAAAAGGAGTCTTCGGAGACTCAAGTTTTGAGGGGACAAATGACCTCGAAATTAAAAAATTATAGGTGTTGTATAAACTATACTTGAATACCTTTCCAATGAGCTATCATGGGCTCAATTTGGCTAAGGGAAAGCCCTCCAAAATTAGGTCAAAAGTGGTGTTGCGCTTAGGACCAGTGGCGCTGCGCTTAGGGCCATTTTGCTCATGGAACTAAAATTCGCCTGTTTTGACTATGAATTTGATTTCTCTCTCATCATGGATGATTTTACTAATGTAATTGATGACATGAAATGTAAATTTAATGATAAAGTAGTGTTAGAGGGTAGATTCATTAGTTAGAGGTGGTTTTGAGGCAAATGAATCAGTTTCCCTTCTTTTAGAGGCAAGTTGTTTGACTGCCTAGATTCCTGGTCCTTGTTTGGAAATGGTTGAAACAACTCCTCTTCTCATGGTTTCAACCCCTGATGGTTAGGATGAGGGATTGCAATGTCTATATCATGTATTTTCTTTCTCATTTGCAAGGGTTGGATTCAGCTGGATGCTCATGTATTGAACACTTATCATTTTGTAGCAGTTGTGGCAGGAAACTAATAAAGTTGCAGCTATTTTTATGGGATACCTGTGGTATGGCCTTTAGCATGTGTTTCTTCTTCTGTTAATATGTTCTCATGTTATTTATGTATGCATCTTTCATATAATTACTTCTGATTGGTTGTTTTCAAGTCAAATAGGTGGAATACATTGGGTTTTAATGCTCTGCCTTGGGAAAACAACAGTATTTCATGTTTTCTTCTATTTAGGAGGGATTCTTGACTTTCTCAGGGCCTTCTTAGCTCCTCACCAGTCTAGCCTTTCACCCCATCAAGCTTTAAGGTGTTGAAGATCATACCTACCTTGCCCCATAGAATACCCTACAATTTTGACTTAGTTTCCCATACCCAAATTGCCAAGCTCCTCCTGATATGGCAAACACCAACAAAATTCAATCAAACCTTTCGAGCTACTATACCTAGCCTAAAATCATTACCTAATTCAGTCATATTGGTTGAGATTCATAAGGAGAGAGCCCTCTCCCGACCTGGTAGGGATAGCTACCATGTTAAGCTTGGTTTGTGGTTACTCTAGAATTGCCTCCATTCAGCCTGAGGTCAATCTAGGCGATAACATAGTGGTGACCATACTGGGGAATGAAAGACTAAGCACCCTGGTAATATCTTTCAACCAAATTCTTGAACTTCGGATGATGAGTTTTATAATTTGCTAGGTTGAAACTGAAAGTTAAAGAAAAATAAAAATTTTGAAATCTAAACACACTGGCTTCGCGAAGGTACACTAGATCCAATCCTGATCCGAATCCTCCCCCTTTATTTGAAAATCCCAATCTCATTCCAATAATAATCAGACAAGAAATTTTAGTAAGCCCTAGACCTACTTGCAGATCCAATTCTTGTTCTAGTGAGTGGTTGTTTATTGAAGACCTCCCTTTTGACGAGTATTTTGATCTTTCTCTATTTGAAACCAAATTTGAGACTGCACTTGATAATACAATTCTAAATCCAGAATTTTTTGAAAATATTGAAAAAGAAAGGGAAAAAAAAATCAATTGATGAATATATCTTAAATTCTCTTCAATCATCCATCGTAGCTGCCAATATCCCTGAGCTTTTGGAATCGGCAACCACTACTCTCGGTTCATCAATATTCCCATCAATTTCCGAAGTCCATTCTCAACCTCAGTTTATACTTACTCTTCCCCTTAAACCTATCATATTTGATCAAGAACCTATCACCCCTACTCCTCCATCAACCACACCATTAAGCACAAGTAGTCCAACTGTTGTTTCAAATCCACATTGAGTCATGGCTGCCTGATATGCACCCCTTGTTCTACCTCAGAATCTGGATGATATGCCCGTAGATTACCAAAGTAAGATACCTCTTTTTGATGCCACTCAAAGCATTACAGTGCAACAACATGTTGACAGAATGAATGACTTCTTCGACCTTCATGATGTAGATGTGTAAAATGTGACTATGAGATTGTTTGTGCAAAGTTTTGGAGGCAAGGTTCCAAAATGGTTCCAAGCTTTACCAGTAGCCTCTATTAACACTCTTCCGGTTCTGCATATACAATGAACCCACTCCAAATTTTATCTGAGTAATAAAATATCAAAAGGAATGTGGGTGAAAGTGTGCAAGATTACTGTGTGAGGTTCAACGCAGTATATAATGCTATTCCGACTGACATTAAACCACAAATGGGGTTAGCATTGCTCAAGTTTCTAGATGGTTTCCATGCTTATATGGCATATCAATTACAAGAAAAAGACCGTACCACACTTGAGGATATGCATAAGAATGATGTAAGTGTAGAAGAAAATCTGCTGGCCAAAAGAGCGAGAATGAAATCTGAAAAGAAGGTGACTATAGAGGAAGAAGCATCTCCCTCACATGTTAAGATGGATACTTTGCTCCGGAAAATTGAGAATATGTTTGACAGGCTGACTGTTGCTGATAAACCTGAAACACCAATTAGGAATCCAAACTTCAGAGGATAGCAACAACCCCAATTCCAAATTAAACAAAGGGAGCAAAGGGCACAAGATCAGACAACACAACAACAACAGGTCAGGACTCCTTTGTAGCAGAACTATGTGAATAGAGTGGAGGAGGAAGATGATGATGATCTGGTGGTTGAGGCAAACCATTTCTTTACTGTCGATGGTATGCCCATTTTTCTAATAGAGGATGAAGAATATGCGAAGGTTCTAGATACCCAAAGGGATGAAGATTACATACTAGCAAATGAGACAGTTTTGGAGGATGAGTCAGAGGATTATCAGCAAGGGTATATGAATGCCTTGATAGCACAACAAAAGCAATATTCATTGAGAAGCAGAGATGTACCAGTCAGTCCAATTCAAAAAATAAAGGAAGAAAAATCCAAAAATGACTCCACAAACATTCAGAAGAAAGGGAAAGAGCTTGCTGATCTGACTTCCAGCAAAGGACCATCAGCAAATAGCATTGCAAATGAAATGAACAATCAGCAAAGTGTAGCAAAACGAAGAGAAGAAAAGAAGAACCTTCCTATCAAAGAGGTAGAGAAAGTTTCAGCTTTTAGTTTAGAAAATGAAATTTCTAAATTAAAAGTTTCGATTCCTTTGACTGAGTTAATGAAAAACAATAGCAATAAACACCAGGTGTCCAAAATTTTACATAAAGATCCTTTATCTTATATGGTCAATGTAGAAGGTGATCATCCTAAGCTCATTTTTGGCCCTGCCTTAGAAGTTCAGTCTGAATATAGTGAAGTTCGTCCATTTTACATAAGCCTTAGACTACACGAGTATGTTCTCCATAATGCCATGTTTGACTCCCGAGCTTCCCATAATCTGATCCCAAAAGCCATTATGGAGAGATTGGGCCTTGATATTACTCAAAAATATCATGACCTGTATTCTTTTGATTCTAGTAGGGTCCGTTGTATTGGTCTTATCAAAGACTTGGTGGTATCTTTAGACCAAATTCCAGCCAAGAATGTTATGATGGATGTGGTTGTTGCCGACATTCCACCATGGTATGGTATGCTTTTGTACAGATCGTGGGGTGAAAAACTTAAAGGAACTTTAGAACTTAATTTCTCTTATGCTACCATTCTCGTATTTGGCCAATTGAGAAAACTATACAGGGAGAAGAAAATGAAATACATGATTACTAGCAAGGAGAAACCACTCAATCATCCAATAAACACTCTACATACAGATTTAGAATCATTTGTACTATATTCAGATAGTGGTTTGAATGATATTGATAGTCAGTTAGTTGAAGTAGAAGATGTTCCGGAAATTTTAGAAAATTTTAGAGCAACCTTGATCAAGAAAGACAAAAAATAGCAAGTTCTTCTCAACAGTCCACATACCAGTAGCAAAAAGATAGTGAACAATAGAAAAATGAAGAGATCAGTCAAGGTAAGGAAGAGAAGGAAACATAATTTCATCATCTAGAAGAAGAGGTAGGTTTTTGGATCATGGATTTTGACGGAGCTGTGGGTAAGGACGGTGCGGGCATAGGAATTTGGATTTGGAGCCCTACTTTCCAGCTGGACAAAGTCCCTAGTAATGTTAGAGTATGTTCTTACAAATTGGCTTTTGACTGCTCTAACAATGAAGTGGAGTATCAAACTTTGATTGTAGTTCTGAAAATTTTGAAGAAGATAAATGTTAAAAGAATTTTAGTCTATGGAGATTCAGAGCTGGTAATCAAACCGGCAAAGGGAGAATATCAAGAAAAGCACCCATGGATGAGAGCCTACAGAAATGAAGTTCTAGACATCTTGCGAATGTTTCCTGATTATACTTTGATAGCTATACCCCGGACTCAGAATATTATTGCAGATTCACTAGCCACTGCTGCAAGCAATTTGAAGATCCCAATGAACTCCAGCAACAAGTTTGAAATTCATACCAAACACCGGCCTACTATTCCAAATAATTTAAGGTATTGGCAAGTGTTTTGGGATGATAATGAAATCAATACTTTTTTGTAGAATGAAGGAAATTACAAGGATGCTTCCATAGATGATGACTATGATATCGATGAACAAGAGATTGAGGTGAACCAGATGGAGATATTACAGCTGAAAGACAACATTATTCGTAAAGCCCTCATACCTTTAGAAGAACTTTTTGATCAAGATGATGTGGCTAGAAAGCCGAGCTTGGTGCCTACAGATAAAGGAGTTGAGGATGTCAATCTTGGAACAGCAGATAATCCCAAGTTTGTGAAATTGTCCAAAGCATTGTCTCTCGAGGTAAAGACTAAATATGTTAGATTGTTATCTGAATTTTATAATGTGTTTGCTTGGGATTATTCAGACCTGAAGGTGTATGACAAAGATATAATTCAGCACACTATTCCCATCAAGCCAAATTAGAAACCGTTCAGGCAGATGTTGAGAAGAATTAACCCAAAGTTGTTGCCTTCCATTGAAAAAGAGGTAAACAAATTATTTAAAGCTGGTATATTTGTCCTAATCAGATTTTCTAATTGGATTTCGAATCTAGTTCTGGTACGAAAGAAGACTGGAGAAATAAGATTGTGTATCGATTTTTGGAACCTTAACAAGGTATCTGTGAAGGACAATTACCCACTTACGAAGATGGATGATATTCTGCAAAGAGTGGTTGGAGCATCGCACATGTCACTACTCGATGGGTATTCAAGTTATAATCATATCCTGGTGAATGAAAAGGATTGAGACAAAACTGCATTTACAACACCTTGGGGAACTTTTCATTATGCTAAAATGCCATTCGGTTTGAAAAATATTGGAGCCACATTTCAGCGAGTTATGGACATCACTTTTGCCAATGAAAAGGATGTATTTCTAGTTGTATATTTAGATGATTTGACAGTGTTTTCAGGTTCCAATGATGACAATCTACACCATTTAAATATTTTTTTTAGAGATGTAGGAAGTTCGAGATATCTCTTAATCCAAAGAATAGTCTTTTTTCCATGGATGAAGGAAAGCTGCTTGGTCATATTATCTCAAAAGAAAGAATTCGCATTGATCCTTCAAGGGTGGAGGAAATTTAGCAAATATAATTTCCCTAAAACAAGAAGGAGATACAAGCTTTTAATGGTAAGATGAATTTCTTACGCAGATTCATACCCAATCTAGCTGAACATTTAAGAGAAATAACTAACATGTTGAAAAAGGATAGCATAATAAAATGGACGGAGGATGCCATGAAGTCACTTAATCTGGTAAAGTATGCTTTATCTATAGCCTTGGTCTTGATTAGTCTTGATTACACTCAAGATTTCATCATATTTCATTTTCATTTGAGCATACCATCGTCGCAGTATTGATGCAAAAGAGAGATCAGCTCGAGAAGCCCATTGCCTTTTTCAGTAGGACTATCTGAGATGCTGCCTTGCGGTACAATATAATTGAAAAACAGGCTCTTTCTCTTGTCAAAGCATTAAAGGATTTTAGAGTGTGCATTCTGCACTCACACATTATAGCATATGTTCCCAATGCAGTAGTAAAGGATGTGTTGATACAAACGGATCCGGAAGGAAGGCGGGGAAAATGGATTGTAGAAATGTTGGAATACTATCTGGAGATTGAACCCAAAAAATTGATCAAAGGACAAGGCTTGGTGAGACTACTGGATGAATCAAATCTGCATGCTTTAGACATCAATCTCATCGCAACCATGTAAGAAGATGAAGAAGAAGGCTCAGTCAATCAAGTTTCTGAAATTTTTCTTTAGTCACCATGGTATTCAGACGTAGTGTATATACTTCAGCACCTTTTTCCACCTCCGGGAATGACAAAGAACAAAGGTAGATCACCCAAACCATTGGGTCCCTATAATACTAGTGATTACCCCATTACTATTGTATTTATACCCCTTATTTATATTGTTGTGCCCCTATTACCCCCATGTTGTTATTTCTGTGCCCCATAGAATCCCTCTATTGTTATTTTTGTGGCTTTATATTATTATTGTTAGGTCGGCTGGATTATATTGTGACTCCTTAGACTCCTATATATAGAAAGGAGGTTTTGTCATTTGAATCATCCAAGAATTGTTCATTTATGTAATGTAAAAGAGGTTTCCCCCTTGAAGAGGCTGAATTCTAAGACATTGATCTATCTTTTCTATCTTTTCTTGAGCTGGTTTCATAACATTTGGTATCAAAGCTTTGGATTCTAGGGTTTCGCTGCTCCAAACAGGTCATCGTGGTATTTTCGCTATAAATTTTCTTCTGTGATGTTTCAGAAGTCGCAAAAAAACCCATTTGAGAAGAAATCGCGCTGAACCTTGGGTCCAAATTTCAGAGCTTTTTGCACGATATTTGCGGAGACAAGATCTGAGGAATTTGGTCTTTTTGCAGACTCCTGAATTACATTCAAAACAGGTGACCCGGGAAAAATCGTCATAACCTTCTCTCTGGAGATCGGATTGAAATTTCATAAGAAGTTACAGAAAGAGAATGAACTTTAGTTTCTTGTGTGCATGTTTTAGATCCAAAGGTTGAAACAGTGACTCGTGGCACGTCGTACAAGTTCGCTCTACTGAACTAGTCTAGAAGCAAGTCACTGTGGGAGATTTCACATAACTCTTCCTTGGAGAATCCAATTTGGGTCAGACTTGTGGCATTGGAAAGAGGACGCAAAAGGCTACTACAGATCACAATTTCAAAACTGGATGATCTGAAATTACAGAGATACATCAGATTCAATATCAGGCTTCTATAAAGTGAAAAAAGGTGTGTAGGTTTTTTTTAAATTTTTGCGTAAGCTTGGTTTAATGGAATTCAAAGGGCATAGTAAAGCATTATTATCGGTAACTGATGCCCTGAGGAAAGAAAATGCAAACACCTAGTAAGGAACCTGAAATCTCTAGCATGATTTATGAATAAGAGGAAGAAATGCTACATGATATATCAAAATTACAAGAACAAGTGCAACAAATGTCACGCTCACAAAAGCTAACAGAAGCTAAGATAAATGGCATGGAATCTAAGATAAATGGCGTGGAATCTAAGATAAATGGTGTGGAATCTAAGATAAAGGGCATGGAAGCTAAGATGGATGATTCGAGGACAGATTTGAAGAGAGACATGGCAGATTTGAAGACAGATTTGAAGACAGACATGGCAGATTTGAAGACAAATTTGACAAATTTTCTACAAGAAATACTTACTAATGTGAAAAGGTTGTAAAGGAAACTCATGATGTGAACAAAAGTAATGTTAATCATGATTCCATAGACTCTAACATTGGATCGAAGACCCACCATATTCCAAAAATCGATATGAGGAAGTTTGATGGCAAGGATCCCGCCACATGGATATTACAGATGGAGCAGTTCTTCGATCTCAATAATGTGCAAAACACACAAAAGGTATGTATGGAAACTATATATTTGGAACCAAATCAGTTTTTATGGTATCAATGGCTTTGCTCTCGTAAAAAAATTATCACTTGGGCAATTTTTACGGAAGAATTGATAGCTCATTATGAAGATACAAAAAGCAACACTTTTTTTAGCCAATTGATAAGTCTCAAACAAAAGGGTTCAGTAATGGAGCACATTGAGGAGTTCCAAAAATTGAACATAAGGGTAAAAGATATTCCAGAGGAGCATAGGATTGATGTGTTCATAGGGTCCTTAAAGGATAATATCCAACATGATGTTCACCTTTGGGAACCTAATTCATTAGAGAAGGCATTCAGGTTAGCAAGAAAAATGGAAAGCAAAATTATGGCAACCAGGAAGCATACCACTCACAACTATAAAGACGGAAGTGTTGTTGCCCCTAGTCTTCCACAACATATAAGGTTGACACCACAACAATTGGAAGAAAAAAGAGAAAAAGGGCTTTGTTATAGTTGTGATAGCAAATACACTAAAGGTCATAAGTGTGCTAAGAAGAAATTATTCTACATAGATTATGAAGAGGAAGAAGAAAAGGAGCAAAGAGGTGTAATTGCAAAATTATGTTCGCTAGATGTTTCCACATTGGAATCATCTATTTCTCCATATCTCCAAAAAGTCTTGGACAATCATTCCAAGGTATTTGAGACTCCCAAAGGTCTCCCACCTATGCGTGATCATGATCATGCTATTCATCTGATTCCAGGAAGTGTTCCTCCAAACATCAGGCCGTATAGATATCCCTATGTCCAAAAAAGTGAAATTGAACATATGGTTGCAGAAATGTTAGAGGCTGGTATAATTCAACCAAGTCAAAGTTCTTTCTCTGCTCCAGTAGTATTGGTGCACAAGAAGGATGGATCATGGCCCATGTGTCCGGATTATAGGGAGCTCAACAAGCTCACTATTAAAGATAAGTTCCCCATTCCTGTCATTGATGAATTACTGGATGAATTGCATGGATCAATTTACTTCACGAAGTTGGATCTTCGTTCGGGATATCATCAAATCAGAATGAAGATTGAAGACATTCTGAAAACGGCATTTAGAACTCATGACGGTCATTATGAATTTTTGGTCATGCCTTTTGGCCTTACCAATGCACCTTCAACATTTCAAGGTTTGATGAATTCAATTTTCAAACCATTCCTTAGAAAATTTGTGTTAGTATTTTTTGATGATATACTAATCTACAACAAGTCTTGGAAGGATCATGTTGAACATGTTGACAAGGAGCTACAACTATTGGAGGAGAAACAATTATATGCAAAAAGATCCAAATGTTTCTTTGGAGTCCAGGAGGTGGAATATTTGGGTCATATTGTATCTCATGAAGGAGTTAAGGTAGACCCTAGCAAAATTAAAGCAATTAAGGAATGGAAAATCCTCACATCCATAAAGCATCTGCGAGGATTTCTTGGGTTGACAGGGTATTATCGCAAATTTGTTAAGAATTATGGGAGAATAGCAGCACCTCTAGCAACATTATTGAAGAAAGATGCATTTTCATGGACTCCGGAAGCAACAAAGGCCTTTGAACATCTTAAAGAGGCAATGTGCCAAGCACCGGTCTTAGCTACACCGGACTTCACAAAAACATTTATTGTGGAATGTGATGCTTCAGGAAATGGAATTGGTGTTGTTCTAATGCAAGATGAAAGACCCATTGCTTTTGAAAGTCGTCCAATCAAGGGAAAGTTTTTAAGCAAATCTATTTATGAGAAGGAAATGTTGGCAATACTCCATGCACTTAAGAAATGGCGACCCTACCTAATGAGAAGACACTTCAAGGTAAAAACGGATCATGATAGCCTTAAATACTTTTTAGAACAAAGATTATCCTCTGAAGACCAATAAAAGTGGGTCACAAAGATGTTGGGTTATGACTTTGAAATCATCTACAAAAAAGGGAAGCAAAATGTGGCGGCAGATGCACTCTCAAGAAAGGATGAGGATGTGGAAGCATTGTTGTGCGCCATTTCTATTATCCAACCCGATTGGATAAACGAAGCAAGGGAGGAATGGAAGAATGATGAAGAAGTGTGGGCACTTATTCGAAAGATACAACAAGATTCCAGTACGTCTGATACATTTAGCTGGCAAAATGATTCGTTATGGTACAAAGATCGCTTATACCTCTGTAAGAATTCCCAGCTAAAACAAAAGATGCTTATGGAATTGCACACTTCTCCCTTAGGAGGGCACTCAGGATTTTTAAAATCTTACCATAGGGTTAAGAAAGAATTTTTTTGGGATGGCCTTAAATCAGATATTCAAAATTTTGTGGCGGAATGTTTGGTATGCCAACAAAATACAGTTGAAACAATTAAGACACCGGGTCTATTACAACCTTTATCCATTACAAGCCAATGTTGGGAGGAGGTTTCAATGGATTTTATCACAGGTTTACCCAAGTCTGAGGGAAAGAGTGTAATCATGGTGGTAGTTGACAGACTTACCAAGTATGCACACTTTTGTGCATTATCACATCCATTTAAAGCCAGTACAGTTTCTACTGCATTTATGGAAACAATTCAAAAGCTACATGGAAACCCAAAGATTATTGTAAGTGACAGAGATCCCATTTTCACTGGAAATTTTTGGACAGAATTATTTTCTTGTCTTGGTACTCAGTTATCTCATGGTTCATCCTATCATCCTCAATCTGATGGGCAAACTGAGATAGTAAACAAATTTTTGGAAGGATATCTTCATTGCTTTGTTTCTGATAAACAGACACAATGGGTCAAATGGTTGCCTCTGGTTGAATGGTGCTATAACACTTCCTTCCATACAGCAACAAAAATGACCCCATGTATGGCACTTTATGGGTATCAACCACCATCCATCACATCATATTTAAGAGAAAATTCTAAGGTTCAGGCAGTGGAACATCACATCGAACATCAACAACAAGTCCTCCAACTCTTAAAGGATAACCTCGTGTTGGCACAAAATAGAATGAAAAAGAGGGCAGATCAACATCGCAGTGAAAGAAGTTTTGATGTAGGTGATTGGGTATTCCTACGGCTACAACCATATAAGCAAATGTCCCTAAAGAAAGCTAAGAAGGATAATAAATTATCACCAAAGTATTATGGTCCGTACAAGGTGTTGCAAAAGATTGGTACTATGGCATACAAATTGGAGCTTCCTGCAGCTTCTCAATTGCACCCAGTTTTCCATGTTTCATGTTTAAAGAAGGTTATAGGCGACAAGCTCCCAGTTCAAACAATATTGCCAGAACTTGACGAGGAAGGACAAATTATATTGGAACCGGAAGCAGTCACAGAAACAAGAATTCGATAGCTACGAAATCGATCAATTTCATAATATCTTATCAAGTGGAAGAACTTATTCGCTGAAGATTCCACATGGGAGGATGAGAATTTTATGCAGAGGTATCCCTATAATACTAGTGATTACCCCATTACTATTGTATTTATACCCCTTATTTATATTGTTGTGCCCCTATTACCGCCATGTTGTTATTTCTGTGCCCCATAGAATCCCTCTATTGTTATTTTTATGGCTTTATATTATTATTGTTAAGTCGGCTGGATTATATTGTGACTCCTTAGACTCCTATATATAGAAAGGAGGTTTTGTCATTTGAATCATCCAAGAATTGTTCATTTATGTAATGTAAAGGAGGTTGCCCCCTCGAAGAGGCTAAATTCTAAGACGTTGATCTATCTTTTCTATCTTTTCTTGAGCTGGTTTCATAACACAAACTCAAAGCTGCAAAATTATGCATTCTAAATAATTCCCTTTATTGGAAAGATCCAGGAGGTGTGTTACTTAACTATTTGGTTGAAGATGAAGCTCAGTAGGTAATGTATGACTTTCATAAAGGTGATTGTGGTGGTCACTTGTTCTAGAAGACAACGGCAAACAAAGTGTTGAGAGAAGGTTATTACTGACCTACTCTATTTTCATATGTTTACAAAACAGTCATGAGTTGTCATGAATGTCAGGTCCTCCAAGGGAAAAGAAATTTGCTGCGTCTTCCTCTGAAACCTGTCGAAGTCAATACACCATTTCAGCAATGGGGACTCGATTTCATTGGGGAAATATATCCAACATCATCAGCACAACAAAAATCGATCCTAACAACAACCGACTACTTTACCAATCGGATTGAAGCAATTCCGACCAGACAAGCCACATATATGGTAATCATCCAATTTCTAGAGTCAAATATTTTATCTCATTTTGGTTGTCCTAATAAAATCATCACAGATAATGTAGCCGCATTCAAATCAAAGAGGATGATCAAATTTTGTAGAAAGTATAACATTATTTTGGGTCATTCTACAACATATTACCCACAGGGAAATGGTTTGGCTGAATCATCAAATAAGTCTTTAGTAAACATCATCAAGAAGATGCTAGAAACAAATAAGAAAAGTTGGCACAGGAAGTTGGTTAATGCCTTATGGCTAACAAAGTGAGCCAAGAGAAATTCATAGGTATGTCTCCATTTGAAATAGTTTATGGCATTGACACGATGTTTCCAACATCTCTTGCAGTTCCGGTTATGAGATTGTTATAGGAGGCCAGTAGTGGAGAGGATGATTTTCAGCAAAGAATCAATTAGATGATTCATCTGCAGCAAACAAGGGATGAAGTTTTCCAAAACACTTTCAGATTACAGGAAAAGATCAATAAGATCTATGATCAGAAAACTAAAGCAAACAAATTTCAGCTAGAGGATGTAGTGTTGCGGTGGGATGCTCTGATTGAGGACAAAGGAAAGCACGGTAAGTTCAAAAACTTATGGAAAGGTGTTAAGGGATAAATTCCCCTAGGGTCTTGGGTTGATACCCTAGCAGATCAGAGGTTATCTACACAGAGAAACACACATTCCACATAGCCATGATGCTAATATAAATAAACTAAATGAAGAGAGGTGCACCTGGGGGTTCTTCGTTTGGGAAGATCCAGCCAGGGTCCAAACTCTCTTGGAGTTCCTTTCGCCTCTTCAACCTGCAAAACAATCGATTCAAGAAAGTACGGCAGTATATGGACCAAGCATCATAAGGAAATCATCTTCATAACATATGGAAAGGTAGTTAGTTGTACAATTAAAACAACCATTCATATGTGAATCATAACATTGATATCATAAACATGAAGAAGATTCATATCAGGAACAAGACAAGTGATTCTTTTATTATAGATAACTAAAGTACATAAAGGAATGATTTCACCTGAGTCATCCTTTCACAGGCTCCAAGCAGAACCATCCTCCAGATTCGTCTAGTCTCAAGCCTTCAACAAACTCCTTCCATGACTTACTCCATGAAAGACATCATAACACAAGGAAACAAGGGTTTCCTGCAAATGGGGGAATTGCTGGAAGCACAAGGATCTTCAGACCTAGTCAGGGGTAATCTCAACAGAGTGATCTTTCTCTCTCTTCTCTCCTCCCTTAGGCCTTCCCATTGAAGCCTTTTTATACTTCTTCCAAAGTAGTTTTTTAGTTGGGAATTTGTTGGGAACAGTTGGGCCACGGGCACTAATAGGTAATCAATAGGTAAAACCCACAATCTTTGCCCGAAATTAAGGAGTTTTATTTTTTTTAAGTGTTTTAAGACATATATGGGGGTTGGGTATACACAGACCCATGTACACACGTGTTTATCTCAGGGCAATGTCTCGTATAGGGAATAAAACATTGTTTTTTGAATATTTGGACAGGTCTAGAAGGAGGGGTTGCCCTAGCCCATGAGTGCAGCATCACAAACAACAAGAGTGAGATTTGGAGCTATAACAGATGCCCCCTAATATATGAGGTTAGAAGGGGTACATGATGGCTGAAATATATTATGTAAGTACATCGAAAGGAAATCTGTCAAAAACTGAGAAGGACTTCACCTGAGTTTAGCCTGCCAAGCCACAAAAGGAGATCAGAAATAAACACTATCTGAGGCGGGCATACCCATGCTCAGAGAAAGTAAAGCATGTCCACATATCAAGTACAAGCGGATCCACTAAGTACACAAGTATAAAAGACTGGAAAATACATAATGGATCATCTGATCATGATCGAACGAGTACATGTCTAGATATCACATATAAGGATGTCAATGATGCTGAAGGATGAAGCGGATCACTGATATCAAAGCCTGATCCCAAAAATTACCAGATGAACATGATGGAGAAAAATGGTACTACATTGCAAACGCAGGCACCAGCATATAGAATGTTACCATGAATGACTGCAACATATAAGGTGGAATGGTATCAACTAGCAACAACTGAAGCAACTGTCAAGTGAACCAATGAATGATGATACAACTTGAGGTCTTCACCGACCGCCGTGGTACATTTCTACACCTTGGGAATAAATGATCTGAAGTCAACCATGTGAGAAATCCTTTGATTACCGGTCATTGATGTATACTGTTAACAAACGTGAGACTACTCGCTGATAATGATAATGAGAATCAAGGTACCCAGTACAATCTAACAAGCATGAATAGATGAGCTGAAGTCAAACACTTGTAAGAATCTATCAATCAGGAGACAATGATGGTTTCCCACTATCAATAGTGAAGGATCTGCCACTAATGACTGCAAACCCCAAGGTACTGCCAAATGGACTCTAGATCATTTCCCCAGAGCAATGAGTCGTAGTCGATAGGGAAAGATTCGCTAGAAGGAAGGAATTAAGGCATCCTTCATCAATCTAACGTGAGTGTAACCCATAGGCCAATAATGTGGAAGGAATCAGACAAAAAAGATGTAGTAACCTGACCGAAGCACGTTTCCGATGTACACAAGATGTGGCTAGTGCATGATAGAAACCCTCTGAACCAACCAATAATGAAAGCTGACACAGAGGCGAGGTATCTACCAATAGGGTCAAATGGAAACCAAGGTACTACACAAATCCCAATGTGTGATAACGTAAGCTGATGTCGAAAATAAGGGAAACCACTCAGTCAAAGACCCATGATACTGATCGATGTTGAGCACAAAGTGACCTATCAATAATGAAAATAGGGCCAGGGTGCCGCTCTAGGTCTATCCTTAGAGCATAATGTCATCGTTGATAAGGACCAGACCCGCCAGCAAGAAGTTAATGGGGACCTTCTCAAACCGGCACGAGTAAAGGACCAATATAGCTGATATGATGATAGACGATACTAACAACCAAGGATGGCCGACTGAAAAATGAGTCAAGAGACACTGCAGAGAGGCCGACTCACGTTAACTTCCCTTGAACAAAAGCACGACTCAGTGTGACTATGTGGCAGCATATGATGACTCTGTATAAGTTTGCCATGCAGGAGGCACGAACGAACCCTCCATATGATTGGAAGAGATAACCAATCGGGGGAGAACTTACTCAATAACAAGGTTAAGGTGTACCTAAGTCAAACTAAATCCTGCCAAAATGGAAGAGACTTCGTTTTGAGTGATTTGTTCAAGGGTGACACGACTAACTCTAGCTACCAACAATAAGTGGAAATATTGTCCCGTTCCTGCTATTTTTTGGAATATATAATTTTTTTGTCTTTTTCTTTAAGCTGGAAAAAGAATAAAAGAATGCTATAGTACAGTGGAAAGAATGAGTGTCAGTGAAATAGATGATCTAGTTCTTGGGATTAGAACATTCCTATGCTCAATGTAGGGAGGTGAAAACTATGCAAGGAAACTCAAAGGTATGTTCCTTCCATGGGTCAAGGTGTGTCAAGTTGCAGAAGTCAAGGGCATGCAAGTTTGATTTTGTAGTCACCATGGTCAAAAGTTGCCTTAAACACAAGTCCAAGTGAAGCGAGCTCAAGGCCAAAAGGTGCAAGTGCTCAAAATGCAATGCAGTAGTACAACTCAACACAAAGGAGCCTCTAGGGTATAAAGCCAGAATGAAGCGAAGAAGCAAAGAGGAATGAGTCTTCATCACTTAAGTCATGGCGGGACTACAGAGGACTCCCGAGCCCACACAGATGAAAGCAGCATGGGCAAAAAATGTCACTGAGGTGCTAACTACGATGCTCATGAAAAGGATGGCTCTACCATCATCTCATGATTTAAAAATCGGTGAGTGAAGGTGGTTTACGAACCATAACACGATGGGATCGACCCTATGGCAAGTGTATCGACAAATGTAGGCTAGTATGCATAATGCACCGAAAAGATGGCTTCCTTAACCTATATGCTAGTGAGGAAAAGATACCTACCATGACTGGTCAGTAGTCATGGAACCATCTCGAAACTGTCAAAAAAACATCCAAAATGTCCTGAAAATCAAACCATTCTCTACATTCCAAGCTCCCAAGTTAAAAGTTACATGAGACCAAACAAAATCAAATTTTGAAAAAAAAAATCATTTTCAAAGCCTATAAAATAGTTTTCAGACTCACCATTTCCACCATTTGAGTTTGAGAGCAAAGGAGTGGAGCAAAAGGAGCAGACTTTTCCATACACCGAATTCAACCGTTCAAAATCTTCCAAATTCACCAGCTAACCCTTATACTTATCTTGTATCCAATTGTGACTAGTTTTAGAATTTTTAATTTAAGTTTTACTGTTGAATTTTTGTAAAAAAATTATGCATGGTGTATACGAGGGTTGGATATATGAAACCCGCATATACACAGGCCCTACATGTCACGACTGTGTGTAAAATGGACCCGCATATACGTCACGAAATCCTCAAACGAAAAAAGCTAATGGTCTAAATTCATTTTTTCTTTAGGATGCTAGTCACTTGGAGAGAAAGAGAGCATGTCGCAGTGGATGATGAAGTTATGAACAATCCTAATGATTTGGATGCCTTACGGGGATGTGGTTTGCTAAAATTCTTTAAAATGCCAAATATGAAAGCAAACACTTGTTTGCTGGAAATTCTCATTCACTATTGGAGCATCGAGGATGACGCATTTATGATTGACCAGATGCCACTCAAGATAGAGGTTGAAGACATTTATTTCATCACAAGCCTTTCCCAGAGGGGAGAGGTGGTACACTCGATGGGCAGATCACGAGGCAGTCTCTCGATCAAGGACTACGTACATATATACTACCTGGGAAATCCAGTGAAGGTTGGAAGTCAAATTCCAATCAAACATGTGGAGAGTTTATCGCCGACGATAATCCTGTTCACCATAGATAGAGTGAACGGATCAGCTTCTTTGCACCAGACTTCATGGCTAGCCATGAGCTTGGTGGTAGACTGTTTGACCACTGTATTCGACTGGTGTACTCCTTTTCTAACCAACCTGAAAAGCCAGCTTACCTCTATCAAGAAAGGGAAAACCGAAAACTTCGGATATGGAACCATTTTGTGCTCTTTCTTATTTGAGAGGGTCCCTGTACTCTGTCCTAGAGTACTGGTTTCAATCAGCACCCCACGAGATCCATGCATGGGCAGGTGGGCTGAGTTGATGAAACGTCTAGGAGGTGGGGATGTCCCATGGACTGCATTCAACGATGACTTCTTCTCCTGGTGGGAGAAACAGATCATTGCCGTAGATGACTACCCTTATGCTGGTTTGGACTTCCGAGGAGATCTCGATCTAGTATTACTACCGACCGCAGCATGGGGTGACATAGGTAAGTGTTTTTTGATTTTATGATATTTTTTTTGTGATTTTTCAAATATAATAATGAATTTTGAAAAATATTTTTGATAGGATTCAAATGACTAATATGATGATCATGTTCTAGATATTGGGCCGGTACGACCAGATGGGTTCCCATGGCACAAACATCGTGGCCGAGGGTCCGAAGAGGCAGCTGCAGACACAGAGCGACTTCTACACACAGTTCAACGACACTTGGTGAGACTAACTCACCGAGTACTGATGGAGGCGGTAGAGTATCTCCCGGTAGAGATGCAACGTCATGTGGTTGGCATGCCACGAGACTGGGTTCACACTCTTAGGCGTGTGGCCAATGTAGTAGTTGCCTACTTAGCTACTCATCCTAAGTTGGGGCATTAGATGTACTGGACATGATTGTGGGCATTTGAGTCCCAATTTTGTATATTATTTTGGACACACTTATGTACACTCGGGATGTTTTATGATATATATATATATATATATATATATATATATATATATATATATATATATATATATATATATATATATATATATATATATATATATATATATATATATATAGATATACATACAATTCGACTTTTTGATGCTTGATTTTATTGTGATGAATGATTGATGTGCCAGTATAATGCTTGATTAGCGATAGAATCAGCTAACCAATTATGGGATCTTGGAATGTGAAAATAATTAATATAAGTAAATGGTCTTTGTAACAACCTCACCCTTAAATACTGGTGATATAAACATGGATCCCTTAGCCGATAAATGTTATTCAATTGTGACACTATCAATTATGAGTCAAGATAACCTACTAATGAATCGATTTCATAAGAAATTGCTTCGGATAGTAAATTAATGACCGTAGTATACTCAGCCATATTATTTGAAGCAGGACCAATGCATACTCCTCTTGACACCATCAACTGACCAGTTGGATAGTAGAGTACCCAAGCTGCGGAAGCGAGGTTCTGAGTGTGCCGACTAGCACCATCGGTGAGTTCAAAATAGATCCAGTAATCCATCAACACCTGCCACAATAGACCAAAAAGTTTTGATATCAAAAAATCTCGATGAGATATGTAAAAATATAAAAAATGTACAAAGAAGCCATTGCCTGGCTGTTACTTAAGCAAATTACTTCTTGAGTTACAACCCGTTTTGGGGCTGTGCCAACTTGTTTCCTTCAAAATTGATTAGCTCATACAACCCTTTTTCTAAAACTCATTTAATTATGAAGTGACCGTACCACATAGGCTTGAACTTGCCTGCCCACAAGGCATCTTTATCTTAGTCATAGACCAAGACAAGGTCACCTTCAGAAAAGACTCGAGGACGGACAGCTTTATCGTAATGAGTTTTAACCCTTTTCTTATGATCCTCATTGATTGTGGTGGCATCTCGGCGCTGCTCATCGAGATGTTCCAAATGAAGGAGGTGCTCTTCGAGACTAGAAGTCTCTGGAAGGAGCTCAATAGCTAACTTAAGAAATGGAATTTCACATTCAATAGGAAAGATAGATTCCATCCCATAAACTAACTGAAAAGGTGTAAAACTTGTAGTAGTCTTTATGGAGGTTTGGTATGCCCAAAGAGCCAGATACAACATAAGATGCCAGTTGGATCGATTTTTGTCGATCGTCCTTTACAGAATCATCTCAAGGGTTTTCTTCACTACCTCGACCTATCCATTGGCTTGAGGATAATAAAGAGATGAATGTTCCTTCCAGAAACCCAATTTGAGAGCCAATTCAGACATTAGTTGATTCTAGAAATGACTGCCATGGTCAGTTACAATCTCTCTTGGGATACCAAACCTTGAGATAATCTGATTAAAAAGGAACAATGTCATTGTTTCACTATCATTTTTATAAGTGGGCATGGCCTTAGCCCACTTGGTGAAGTAGTCTACAACCACGATAATATACTTGTGATTCGCTGTTGAAGGCGAATTACAAGTTGTAAAATCAATACCCCACTTAGTAAAAGGATCGGCAGTGACAACGGGAAAAAGAGGAGCTGGATATGCGTGTATCTTCCGAGTTTAGATTTGACAGGGGTGACAGAATTTGACCACTTCAACACAATCTTTGAAGAGAGAAGGCCAAAAATGGCCGGCACACAAGATACGCTGAGCTGTAGCAAGCCCTAAAAGATTACCACCACAAGCTCCACTGTGACAGTCATTGAGCACTGACTCTGCTTCCTCTAGGGTTAAGCAACGCTGAAGAATTGAATCAACCCCTTGATGATATAATGTATTGCTAATGATAACATAATTTTTTTCCAGGTGATGTAATTTTCGACATTCATCCTTAGAGAAAGTAGAGGGAAACTTTGGAGTCTGGAGACAGACAATGATATCTCCATACCAAGGGTTGAGTGAAGAGATGAGGAATAAATGTTGATTGGGCTTCCTCATAAATAGTATCCTCTCAACAAAGCAACTCGGAAATTAGCTCGGAAAAAACCATAGATTTCTTAAACTTGGCGGCCAAGAACTCGAGATCAAATTCTTCTAAAATGACTATCCATTGATTATATTTTCCCCCAATCACTTGCCTAATGAGGACAAATTGAAATTGATTGACCGCTGCTAAGACAAAAGTTTTGCGTAGCAAGATATAATGGCAGAGCCGCTAGATAGCATGGACGTCTCCCAAGGCCAACTTCTCAACCGGAGAATAGCAAAGTTCAGGACCTATCAAGCCTAGGCTCAAATAATAAATCACATGCTCTGTGAGAGCATCATCTTCTTGAATGAGAACCATACATATGGTTGATTCTGCTACAATGAGATATAAAAGGAATTCCCTATGCAGAGACTAATGCCTTTTTCAAGGCATCGAATGACCACTGCGCAAAGTTGTCCCATACAAATGGGACTCCTTTCTCTAGCAAATGCATGAACCCTTTAGTGATCTCAGCATAATTCTCTATGAACCACCTTAAGAAATTAGCCTTCCCTTGAAGACTTTGAAGTTGTCGAATTGAGGACGGGGGAGGCAACTGGATGATTGCCTCTACCTTGAAGGGATCAACCCTAATTCTTTCATTTGACACAATGAACCATAATAACCGACCAGATGTAACGATGAAAATGCACTTATTGGGATTCAATCGGATCTTGTAAAAACGACATCGCTCAAAAACCAATTGAAGGTGACTGGGGCAATCAGTTCTCTTTCGAGAACGAGAAGCTAGATCATCTAAGTATGCTTCAATGATACGTTTAATGTAGTGGAAAGCATATGACATGGCCCGCTGGAAAGTGGCTCCAACAGTTTTAAGACCAAAAGGCATCTTTCTGTATGCAAAGGCACCCCAGGGACATACAAAAGTTGTCTGATGCTGATCTTCAGGACAGATAGAGATCTAATTATAACCGGAAAAGTCATCCATGAAGGAGAAAATCTCATTACCCACACACTCATCAATAATCTGATCAATAAATGGCATGGGGTAATTATCTTTGGGAAAAGCCTTGTTTAGGTCTCTAAATTCAATGCATACTTGGATTGTTCCTTGCTTTTTATCCACAGGGACTACATTAGAAACCCAATCGGTAAGAGGTACAGCTGAGCAACTTCTCTACTTCAGCTTTGATGGCTACTACTTTCCTAAGATTAACCAGTCGAAGCCTTTGACGAACCGGTTTGGCATTTTCATACGTCTTGATCTCATGTTGAACTATAGATGGATCAATGCCAAGCATTTCTTCATAAGACCAAGTGAATACATCTCGAAATTCCTTAAATAGGTCGATGTAAATTTGAATTTTCTCAGGGGAACATTTGGCTCTGATGAAGAGATTCTCAATCACACTAGGGTTCCTAGAGATGTTTATAGATATCGTTTTTGAAATCACCAACATATTACCTTCGGCACAAAAGTGTGTTGGAGCCAAAGGATTTGATACTGTATAAACATCACTAGTAAAGAGCTCGGAGAACCTAGATTCTACTTCCTACAATGGAGGAAGAAAATATGAACGATGGTGTAAGTCTTCCCAAGGTCGATCTACACCCATCATTACTTCTAGGATTTCTTCTTCAGAAGGTAAAACCATATCTAAGAAGTCCATGGCGGAGGTAGAATCAAGTGTCCAGGCTAGGGTGACATCACCATCTAGCTCCTCTTCAAAGAAAGAAGTAGAGTGGTTGTCTGCAGAGTTGACGATAGATTGATATCTAAGCTCTGCTGCAGACATAGGGAATGCCATTCCACCGACTTGTCCTTCAACTAATGTGATCATAGGTGAAGGCAAGGTCCAAGGATCTAGAAAATAATGAGTTCGAAAGAACCCTTCTCGTGAAGATTCCTTGGTTGATGAAACAACATTGATTCTAGCGATAGGAGAGGGAAAATCAAAGGTATCCATCAATGAAGAATACATCCCAACTCCTAGATTCTCAGTAGGCAGATGAGGTTTATCCACTAATTGAATAGTAGAGTTGGAAGTTGCTTGAGGATCGACTGGACAATAATCCAATTGATCAACCTTAACGATTTTCCCTTCATGAGGAAAGCAAATGACACAAAACAGAGTCGAAACAACAACGTCCATTTCGTATACCCAGTTTCTTCCTAAGAGGAGATTGTAGTCTAGGTTAGCATCAATAAATTCTACTTCGATATTGACAACCTTCCCCCCAACACATATGGGAAAGGCTGGGATAATCCCGTGCGGCTTGTGAGAATGCCCATCAAATGCAGTCAGGAGGGTAGGTGAAGGAACAACCGAAGGCGATCCAATGGCCTTCCAGCATGACATTGACATGACGCACATGGAAGCTCCTTCATCAATAACGGTGTGAAAAATGTTAATTTTCTGGTATGTAGACTTTATTTGAAAAGCCATATGATGAGGGAGTCACTTTTTGACATTTAACATGTCGAAAGTGAGCACTAAAGAGTTAGTTGGATCAACTGCCCCAATCGCCAAAAGTAAAGCACTTCGTTGAGCTGGACACGACTGGAGAACCTCTAAAGCGAACATGGCACATGGAATTTGAGCCAGATCCTCAACAATGGAGTAATTCTAGGCGGCCCTAGCATTAGGATTAATAGTCACGCATTTAGCAGAACCTTTCGGTATCTGTGGTATAGTCTCAACAGGGGGTCGCTCAATATGAAGGTTGGTATTTCCGGGAGCAATTTTGTCCTTGGAAGTTTCAGCTTCACCGTAATCATGTGACTGAGTGGCCACATGGACATTAGAACCCATAATGAAAACATTTGATGATTTCTCCCCCTCCGAGTTGCCCCCTGCGGAGGTACCAGGATTTGAACTCACGCCAGCAAGCATTTGCTACCCTTGGGGAAAAGGGTTGGTTAACACCGATTGAGAGCTAGAAGTCCCTTATTGCCCTAACAAGCGCCAAGAATCTTGAATCTTTGGGCAGCGATGAGTTAAATGGTCTCCACTACATAACTTGCATGGAAACTTGACTTTCTTTTTAGACTCATTTCTACCACCACCAGTATTATTTCCAGATTTATTTGCGTCGGTCTTCTCATCTTGACTCTTTTTCTTACCTCGTCCTTTCTTCTTCCCATTGGAATTTTGATTTCCTTTGGGGTTGGAAAATTGGACGGCATTAACTGAAGAGGGTTGGGAAGATGAAGGGTTAGACGATGTGACCTGGTTGTTAGAAGCCGTTTGTAAAGACAACTACTGCATTTGGCTAAACAGGTTCACCGCATTTGTGTCTACCAACCCAAAAATACCATCCGCATGGGGACCTAGCTTCAACTTGGCTATATCAACCTTAGCCCCGGGAGCATCAGGCAAGATTTTTTGTAGAATCCCAGACTGAGAATAAATCAGCTCTAATTGCTGGGCCCTAAAAATCGCTTGCTCCTCAGAATAGACTCCGGACAGGGAGACATCATTAGAGACTTCAGGTTGTAAAGATTTAAAAAACCATTCGAGATGGTATTCTAGAGGAATTTCAGCTTTAATAAGCCTCTTTCTCCGTCTCCATTCCTGAATGTGGTCAGAAATGTGAGTTGTCGTATCCTGATGGAAATTGGCCAGAAGTTCAGTTCCGACATCATAATCGACGAGCAAGTAGAAATGATTTAAGAAAATATTAGCTAAGTTAGCGAAAGATGTAAAGATGCCCCCTAGCAACTCTATATACCACTTGGCCGCATTACCAGTCAAGGTGCGTTGAAAAAGTCTCAACCTAATCGAGTCATCAATAAGGGAGTTTGATGAGCACCACAAATGGAATGTGGTTACATGGTCATCTGGGTCTTCACCGCCCTTCCCCTCGAATTTTGGAATGTGTGAAGGGAGTTTGGTTGGGATTGGAGGCCAGGCCAGATTGTATTTGATTGGATCGTTTGTTAATTTTGTGAGATCTGGCAAGTTCAGCGTTGCTAGAAAAGGAAGCTTAGGAGGACCTTGGGGATTCCACCCAGACTGGGTGGAGCTCCCAAAGTTCTAAAAAGACTAGCTTGCATTTTGGAAGGAACCAGGCTGCCTGAAGTAACCAGCCGAACCAGCTAAATCAAAAGGTGAACCTTTTGATCCAGTAAAACTCAGAGTTTGACAAACTTCGGCTGAAAAACCTCCATAACCAGCGAAGTTCCCTCATAAAGGATTATAAGAGTCAATAACCCTTGATAAGGATTCCAATCAGAAGCTAAAGGAGGAATACTTCGAAACGAACTAACTGTGGAGTTCGGCCTATTCCCTTGTTGGCCGAAAAATAGATTCCCAGTTCCCATGCCACTAACTGTAGGGTTAGTCCAACCTTGAAAAGGATTGCTACTTTGTCCTGTAGAAGAAAAAGGCATAGATGCTATTGTTGGGTTGGAATGTGGTATATGACCACTTCCAAAAGGAAAATCCTGAAATGAAGTCGATCCACCCATCATGGATGTGGAGGCACTAAATGGAACTGATGGAATACCCTATGAATGGGTGCCAAACGGGAAGAATCTAGAACTAAAAGCATTGGTTTGGGAATTTCCACTCGTAGAAGGAATGGAGGTAGACCCAACTAAGGATGTGCTAGCAAAAGACCCGAATAAAGATGTAGAGGGGATGGAAATGGTTCCTCCCCCTTGTACTGATGTTGGAGTCTGCATAGTTGTAGCACTTGTAGTAGAAGCCATGCTTCTAGTAGTGGTCATCGATGATAAGTGCATAATATGACCTAGACTTAATGGTCTATGCGTCAGAGTCCCAACATATTGTAATACTTCTGGATATCTAAATGGTAGTGGAGAATTTAGAGCCGCTAATGACTCTGAGAATTCTTCTGCCTCAATGTTATCTTCCGATTGAAAGAGAACTCGAGAAAAAACTGGGTTGTTCCTCTCTAATTCTGGGGAAGTACCAGACCTATGGTGAACACTAATGCCCCCGAGAGGAGGATCAATCCCCGATGCATCAACTGGCACGGGATGAAACCCACCGGAAGTATTACATCTTCGCCTTCTAGGAGAAGGATCTAAACTTGGTGGTGAAAGACCACAAAGTCTTTGAGACCATCTAGGTGATTGGTCAGCCACTTTGAATTTTTTATTATGATCTAATTAAAGACACAAGAAAAAATGAAAGCTAGGCCAACTAAGAGCACAGAGCATAGACTAAAAAGTCCCTAAAAGATATCAGCCACTCAAACAATTTTCGAGTATTTCCACTCCGGGTGATGAGGACTAGACACCAAATACAAGAAAGTGAAGTAAGGGGCCTTCCAAAGATAGTCTCAGATAATGACGGCCCAGTCCTACTAGCGAAGGTAACAGAGGAAGTTACGCTGACCTCCTAACAACAGCCTGCGCTGATGCAAGCACCCAAGCTTCATAAGGGTGCCCTCTAGTAGTACCGTTGAGAGTGATACAACATCGACCTTAGGTTCCACAGGATTTCCCTCTGTAGCCACCTATGTAGATCCCTAGGAGTAGCAACTAAGGTTACCAACTCGTGTGAGAAGCTAGGCAGAACAGTCTTGAGGTAAGATCCAACAAGTAGGAGAGGGGGTATCTCTCTTCCTTATCTTCAAAAACCCTCGTGCTTAACTCCGAGATCTGGAGCTTTCCTGGTCTCCCTAATGCTATTGGATTTGCACTCACTATTCAGACTCCTATGTTTGACAGTTTAAGTGGCCTTGGAGAGTTTTCTCTCCACTTGCCTAATCCAAGTCCCTAAAATATCCTAAAACTTGTTGGTGTGTCTAACTTGACAATTATGAAAAGTTCTAGTATATTTTAATTAGCGCTTGTTTTTAAATTGGCTTTTATTAAGTCAAGGAATAAGTGGAAATGAAACTTGTGGCGTTTTGATGCAAAAGAAATTAATAAAAACCAAACTATATGCAAATGCACTCGTTTTGTTCTTCGATGAAAGAAATTTCTACTAGGTTCAGAGAAAATTCAAAGAAAGCAACAAATTTTTCTTTTCTTTTCTTTTACTCAAGTTTCACATTCACAAAAATTAACAAAACTATGGATGCCCTAAAAGATGCACAAATTTTTCCTAATGCAATGAGTACATGCTGGTGCAAAACATAAGACTACTCTAAATCAAGAAATGAAAGTAACTTGTTTATCAATACTAATTTTCCACTTACAATGTTTAGATGGAATATGAGTTGCTAATGCTCATTTTCGTCTCTACATTAAAAGCATGTTTCAAGACAAAAAAAAATACACTTTCATTCACAAAAAGAAACTAAATCAAAACAAAGTTCAAGAAAGCAAAACCAAGTTTTCAAGAAGTTTTCTTCAAAAGAAAAAACAAAAACATCTTTTCAAAAGTGCTCTCAGCAAGACTGAAACTTTATGATTGAAGAATAGGCAACAAAACACTTTGCAAGTTGACAACAAAAAATGGATGAAAACTCAACAACAAAAATGTGTTTCAAGATGCTCTTAGTAATCAAAAGTAGCAATAAGAGCATGGAAATAAATACCAAAAGATTGAAAAGATAACTTTCAAGAAAGTGTGAATCAACAACTTTCGGAAAGTAAGAAAAGCAGATGGTCATAAAAGTGTAGTTTTGACATGCAAACAAAAAGTCACCAAAACAAGATTTAACACAAATATTGAGATCAATCTTTCTGCCCTGGAAGACCAGAGTAGCCAAGATTCTGAGCAAGAAACCTTGTGTGCTTCAACAAAAAGATGACGCTTGAAACAAAAAAAAAAGATCGAAACTTTCCACAACCGAAGAGAGTTTGAAATCATGAACTTGCTGTAGAAAGAAAGACTGACACAAAAAGTAACTTTTCAGGACTGATTCAGACCAGCAGACATATCTTCAGAAACAAAAATATTTGAAAAATCTTGAATATTTTCGGATATACGCAACTGTGTTAGTGCACAACTACGTGTATACGCAATTTATCCTAACGAAACATGCGTATATGCAGGTTTACTTAAGTAAACATGCATATATACACTTCTCTAAACTAGAAAATCAACATATATAAAAGATTACAATAAAAATCAAAAAACAGTATGAAGAAAACTGATCAAACTTACAATTCAAGTTCCTACAAGAATAGACTACACAGTAAGAGCAAGCAAATAGATAGCTGAGCCCTGATTGGCTTGAATAAACCCAAACTAGGAACAACAATACTGTTGTCCCCAGCGGAGTCGCCAATTCTGTTAAGGGATAAATTCCCCTAGGGTCTTGGGTTGATACCCTAGCAGATCAAAGGTTATCTACACAGAGAAACACACATTCCACATAGCCATGATGCTAATATAAACAAACTAAATGAAGACAGGTGCACCTGGGGGTCCTTCGTTTGGGAAGATCTAGCCAGGGTCCAAACCCTCTTGGAGTTCCTTTCGCTTCTTCAACCTGCAAAACAATCAATTCAAGAAAGTACAACAGTATATGGACTAAGCATCATAAAGAAACCATCTTCATAACATATGGAAAGGTAGTTAGTTATACAATTAAAACAACCATTCATATGTGAATCATAACATTGATATCATAAACATGAATAAGATTCATATCAGGAACAAGACAAGTGTTTCTTTTATTATAGATAACTAAAGTACAGAAAGGAATGATTTCACATAAGTCGTCCTTTCGTAGGCTCCAAGCGGAACCGTCCTCTGGATTCATCCAGTCTCAAGCCTTCAACAAATTCCTTCCATGACTTACTCCATGATATCTCAAGTAGTAGAAAGACATCATAACACAAGGAAACAAGCGTTTCCTGCAAATGGGGGAAGTGCTAGAAGCACAAGTGTTGGACATAATACTGAGAGGGGGGGGGGGTGAATCAGTATTATCAAATCAAACACTTTTTCATTTTCATACTTAGATTCATATACGCTACTTCAGTAAAGGGAACCTGCGTGTACACACAACTGTGTCTAATGCAACTAGCGTATATCCAATAAACTTATGATACAGTTAATCTATTAAATGTTGATATTTAGTTAGTGAATTAGAACTTTTATTAACCATATGAATAGTAAATAGATGAAGTAAAACAGAATAGATCATCACACACAAGAAGCACACATGAACACCAGGATGTAAGGTGGAAACCCAATGTGGGTGAAAACCACCTACTGCAATTCGTATCTATCTTCTTTTAAAACTTATTTTTACAAAGATTCTGTACTGGTGCAGTCTTATACCAGTATGTAGGCTTCTACCTGCAAAAGGCTACAACCTTCTCTCGTTCTCTAGCTTCTCCTGGAAAGGAGCTACAACCCCCTTAGCTCTTGTACTAGCTGAGGTACTAGTACATAGGTGCTGACCTATAGAAGGCTACAACCTTCTATTTTCTTCCAGGGACCATGTTTCATAAATTTTCAGACTAGATCCATGAATAACATTAATCACATATCAAGTATATCTGCATCAATCAATCTCTTTTGCACCAAACAAACTAAATCAAATAATCACTTCTCTGAATGATGTACCCAGAAAGCAGTGACAGTAACCAAACACCAATTCTGAACCCAGAACCTTGCAGCAATAAACAGAAGTAGCTAAAACATATTTCAAGAGACGTACACTACTTCAATGTGTACAACCTGCGTGCATATGCTTCTGAATTAAGACCAACCAACATATACGCTGTTTTTACTTATTGAACCAGCATGTATACGCACCTCTAATGTGTCGAACCTATGTACAGATCTATAAAAGATAGTTCACTCTTTGAAATATTGAGACATCAGTTATACCCAGATTATCAGATTTATAGATCAAGTCATGTGCCAAACATAACAGATCAAAAACACACAAAGATACTACTATTCAAGTCTTGAGTTTTGACCCATCAATAAAACTTATCCATCTTCTTGCGCTCAGGTTCCTCCTTGATTCAGATTCAGCTATGCACCATAAACCAATCACCAGTATTCCAGATCTTGCTCTTCATAACATATTCAATACTTCAGTCAATGCCTTTTCCAAATGATCTCCTCCTTTTTATAGTCTTAGTCCTTACTCAAACCATGGTCCAAAACCATATAGAACCAATATTAGGGACCCAAAACCTGGGTTCAAAACTTCAGATGCAATAAACAAGGTCCAAAACCATAGGTCCAAATACCATTGTCCTAAAAATAAGCTTTCCCACATGTACGCGCGTTTCCATGCATGAAAGTGTGTGCATATGCATACGCAACTTTTGATCGGAAATCCCACGTGTATACGCGACTTTGTCAAAGGAAACCTACCTATACCTCTTTTTCTTTCATACTAAGAGCCTGGACAGTGATCTGCCATCTAAGTGAGTTGCCATCAAGGACAACACCTGTGCCATAGTGCCAAACCTATGTCATAATACCAACAATCTCCCCCTTTGGACTTGATGGCAACCCCAAATCATTGAAAGTCATTCTCCCCCTTTGACATCAAGAGTAAAGGGTTATGCTCCCCCTGAGGGCATGCTGAAATCTCTGCTCTGTTGTGTTGTCCCCTGACTGTAGGCAAGGTCTGCAGAAAAATGATCTATAAGAAAGACCATGACCCTATACATCATAAGCGACCTTCCTATCACCAAAGACTCATACATACATACATCTCCCAACCAAGTGGAGATATACCAAATGTTTTCATAAGATAAAACAAGAACATTACATCAACCATCCCAGGCATAGTGGGGAAATCAAAGAAAGTTGTTACATGATCTTGATAAGAAAAGAAATACATGACATAGAGACGAAAAATCTATAACCAAACTATGATAGTTATCAACAACTATCATCAGCTGCATTTTTCAATCATTATTCAGACCAGCAACCATGTTCTCCTTCTACACGTGTTCCCCCTAAAACCAAAACACTGTGATCTTGAACCAAGATCTTCTTGGATAATGCCAACAATGCGTTATTAGAAGAATATATATGCTCCCCATAAACCTGTGCCATATGGTCTCTGTGAAACCCATATCATACTCCTTTCATCCTGAGCCTGTACCACTGTTTGTCTTCAACCCAACATATACACGACTGTACCCACATAAATCGACGTATGTATGCGGATCCTCCTCATGAAACTTGCGTACACCCACTTTTCTCTGAAATAGACAAGTTTCAACAGTAAGATGATGCATCGACTACTCCCAACTTCTCTCTGAGGGATCCAAATGTTTCCCTGGGTAGTGGTTTGGTGAGTATATCAGCAACTTGTTCCTTGGAGGGAACATACTCTAATTTGACCTTTTGTTCAAGCACTTGTTCCCGAAGAAAATGATATTTGATAGGTATGTGCTTGGTCTTTGAATGCATGATGGGATTCTTTGAAATACTGATTGCACTTGTATTATCAAAAAAATGGAGATAGGTGGAGTACAAGTGATTTTCATGTCTTGCAATGTTCACATCATCCAAAGGAGTTGTGTGCAGCAAGATGCAACAACTACATATTCTGCTTCAGCTGTAGATAATGCAATTGAACTCTGTTTCTTACTAAACCAAGATACTAATCTAGGACCCATGAAGAATGCACCACCACTAGTGCGTTTTTTGTCATCCACGCTTCCTGCCCAATGTACATCTAGATATGCATGAAGTGTGAGATCTATACTTCCAGGATACCATAAGCCATAGTTTTGAGTTCCTTGAAGATGATTTTCCTTTGGATTTGCCTGAAACCTTCCAACTGTTCCCATTGCATACATAATGTCTGGTTGGCTACCTGTTAGATAGAGCAGACTACCAATCATCGATCTATAGGTTGGTTGATGCACTGTTGTTGATTCATCATTTGCGCTAAGACTGCATCCTATTACCATAGGGGTACATAATGGTTTCAAATCCTCCATCCCATATTTCTTCGAGATCTGCTTGAGATACTTGGTTTTGGATAGAAAAGTACCGTCTTTGTTTTGTTGCACTTGTAAACCAAGAAAATATGTGAGCTCACCATGCAAGGACATTTCAAATTCTTTTTGCATCACCAAGGCAATGTTTTGACTCATGTCTTCTTCATTGCTACCAAAGATGATATCATCAACATATACAACAAGTATTAGCAACTTATCATTGTCAATTTTTATATATAGATTAGTGTCTGTTGATCCTTTTGTAAAACCTTGTTGATGAAGATACTTATCCAAATGATAATACCAAGCCCTTAGAGCCTGTTTAAGGCCATAGAGAGCCTTTTTGTGTCTACATACAAGTTTTCGATCATTTCCAAGGATAAACCCATCTGGTTGCTCAATATACACTTCTTCATCCAAGTCTCCATTTAGAAAAGCATACTTCATGTCCATTTGAGATACTTTGAACTTCTGAAAGCTAGAAAGAGCAAGGAACATTCTTATGGCCTCAAGTCTAGTAACTGGTGCAAAATTTTCTTCAAAGTCTATTCCTTTTTGTTGAGCATACCATTTACAAACAAGTCTTGCCTTGTTTCTAATAACATCTCCATTTTCATTCAGTTTGTTTTTGAATATCCATTTTGTGCCTATTACATTTTTATCGTTTGGTCTAGGAACCAACTCCCAAGTGTTATTCTTTTCAATCTGCTCCAGTTCTTCATTCATGGACTTGACCCAACATTCATCTTTGCATGCTTCACTTACATTTTGTGGTTCAGTGGAGGAGAGAAATGCTAGCTAGCTTGAAGCTTCTAAAATAGTTTTTCCTGTTTGTACACCTGCCTCTTTCTACCCCAAAATTTGAGTTTCTCGATGATTCTTCTGAACGTACCTGGATCGAGTCTTTTCTTCTATCCTTATCTGTTCTTCTGGTGCCTCATGGGTTTCTTCTTCATCATGAGTCTGATTTGTTGTTGAAGGATAGCCCTCATCATCTTCAAAATCTTCAGATTTTACTTGCCTTGGAATGTTTCCTTCTTCATCAACCACTACATCAATACTTTCAACAATTTTTCCAAGTCTTTTATTGTAACACTTATATGATTTGCTGTGGGGAGAGTAACCAAGAAGAATGCCTTTGTCTACTCTAGGTTCAAACTTACCAAGGTTTTAATCAGTGTTTTTGATGTAACAATTTCTTCCAAAAATTTTGAAGTATTTTACTGTGGGAGTCTTACCATACCAAAGTTCATGAGGAGTTTGAGTGCTGTTCACCCGAACGTTTGTCTTGTTGAGAATAGTGACGGCAGCATATGCAGCTTCACCCCAGAAGGTTGTAGGATTCCCAGACTCATAAAGCATTGCTCGAGCCATTTGTTGAATTGTTCTATTCATCCTTTCTACTACTCCATTTTGCTAAGGAGTCCTAGCAATAGAGAATTCCCTTCTTATTCCATGTTCTTCACAAAAATCAAAAAATTCATTCGAGGTAAATTCCCCACCTCTATCAGACCTGAGGCATTTGATTCTATGATCTAATTCATTTTCAACCAAGGCTTTGAATGCTTTGAACTTTTCGAAAGCTTCATCCTTATGCTTCATAAGTCCTATCCAACACATCCTAGAAAATTCGTCAATGAACAGTATAAAGTATTCTTCTCCTCAAGGTGACCTTTCCCTAGATGGAACACATACATCAGTATGGACAAGTTCAAGTGGCCTACTAGTTGATCCTTCCTTCTCAAGGAAATTAGTTCTAGTTTTCTTCCCAAACTGACATGATTTGCATATTGTGTTGTCTGGAATTCTGATGTCAGGGAGATCATGAACCGCCTGATATTTACATACTTTCCTTATCTGATAGAAGCTTAGATGCACCAGTATTCTATGCCATATCTAGTGATCATCATTCTTACTAAGATAGCATTGTTGTTGTCCTCCCTTGAGTATGTATAAATTATTTGGAGTTCTTATGCCTTTAATCACAGTTTCTCCTATATCAAGCTCACGAAAAATATATCCATTTGATCGAAATATTACCTCATTTCCTTGATCACACATCTGACTAACACTTAATAGATTATGATTTAAGCCATCAACATACATAACATTCCCAGCTTTGACCTTTTCTTTCAAAAGAACAGAACCTTTACCTTTTATGAATGCAGGGGCATCATTTCCAAATGAGACCTTCTTTTCCTTTTCTAAGGCACTATATGATTGAAGTTTTTCTTTATCACCTGTCATATGTTTCGAGCATCCACTATCGATGTACCACTGATTTTCCTGCCCTTTTTCATATAAGGCTATGCCATATCTTTCTGGTTGCGGTTCTTTCTTCCTCCATGTTTTGGGGCTCAATGAAGTTTGCTCCTTCTGAGTTGTTTGCCGAAACCTACTCCTGCATTTAGAATCTTCATGGTCAAAGTTGTTACAGATAGAACATTCTATTTCATTTTCAAGAGCAGAAAAGTTATTGTAGGTTCTTTTCATTATTCCAGTCACATTCCTTTGATTTCATGCTTCTTTGGTCATGATGGTCTTGTAGGAAACACATTGAGCTGCTTTATGTCCAAAGTTATCACAAGAGAAACATTGTCCATTGAAGAAATTCCTGCGATCATCAAACCTTCCATTGTAATAGCCATTCGTTCTTGAGGTAAATTGAGAATGATTTACCTGTGGTTGGTTGTAGCTTCTGTTCATCCTTAAAGTAGATTGCCCTCGATTTACTTGGTGATTTCTGTTCATTCTTGAAGTAAATTGTCCCTGATTTACCTAGTGATCTTCATTGTGCCTTTGTTGTCGATTGTCAACGTGTTCACTTCTCCTTGCAGCTTCAAGATAACTTTTGGAGGTAGATGGCTTCTGTGCTTAAGATGTTTCTTCAGTATACCCAAGACCTGTCTTGATTAGAGGAGAACGCTGCACTTTTATAATCTCATCTAAAGTTTCAGATCCTTTAGCAAATCTAAGATTAAGAGATTTTGTTTTCTCAATGTCCTTTCTAAGTCCCACAATTTCACATTCTAACTTTTCATTGTGTTTCTCCATTTCAGCAAGTTGGAATGTCAGAGTATCTATAATCATATTCTTTTCTTCTAACCAAATTTTGAGTTTAGAAATTTCTTCATAAAGACCTTCTTCATCTATAGCATCCAAAAAATCATCATCTTCAAAAGCCATCAAAAGTCTATAATCATTACCTTGTTCATATTTGTCACTATTTGAAAATCCATCACTGTCTTCATGTGTGTAATAGATCTTCTTACTTACATTCTTTTTTCTATTCCATCTAACTGATTCCTTACCTTTGTCAAGCATATCTTTATGGGGACACTTGGCAGCATAGTGACCGACTCTTCCACAAGCAAAACATTTGAAAGGTAGCTTACCTCTGAATCTTCCAGAACCTCGTTGAAGGTTCTTGACAAAATTTGATTCTTCCTCTTCTTCCGACATATGTCCTGAGTCTTTGTAATCTCCTTTTCTAGAGGCTTTGAATGCGGCTTCTCTCTTGTCTGATGGTTCCCCTTCTCTCATTTCGTAAGCGGTTAGGATTCCGTGTAGCTGTGACATGGTAAGGCTCTGTAGATTCTGTTTTTCTTCTATGACAGGAACTTTTGTTTCAAACTTAGAAGACAAAGATCTTAGAACCTTTTCAACCAAAACAACCTCCTTTATTTCTTCACCCAAAGTTTTCATATAGTTAACAATCTCATCTATACATAGGAAATAGTTAGCCACACTTTCATCATTGTACATTCTGAGATTTTCATATTGAATTCTGAGAGTTTGTAGTTTTGCTCATTTTACCTGATCATCTCCTTCATAGCTCAGAATGATCTTGTCCCATAATTCTTTTGCAGTTTTGAGCTGAATAACCTTGACGAATTCTGATTGAGATAGACTCCCTAATAGAGTATTGACAACCTTTGCATTTGTTTCATACTTCTTCTTACTAGTCGTATCTGTAGGTGTTGCTAATGGAAATGTGTATCTTATTTCCACGATATCCCAGGCTTCTTTACCAAGAGATTGAAGATATGTTGTGATTCTACCTTCCAATAGACGAAGTTGATCTCATAAAAAATTGATGGCCTGATCGATGCTTCTTTCTCGTAATTGCTCATGATGATAGATCTTCCATCAAGTGATCAAGCTTCTTCTGAAGGACCCTCTAATACCAATTGTTGGAAGCAATACATAGAGGGGGGGTGAATCAGTATTATCAAATCAAGCACTTTTTCATTTTCATACTAACATTCATATACCCTACTTCAGTGAAGGGAACCTGCGTGTACACGCAACTGTGTCTAATACAACTAGCGTATATCCAGTAAACTTATGATACAATTAATCCATTAAATGTTGATCTTTAGTTAGTGCATCAGAACTTTTATTAACCATATGAACAGTAAACAGGGCAGTAAAACATAATAGATCATCACACACAAGAAGCACACATGAACACCAAGATGTAAGGTGGAAACCTAATGTGGGTGAAAACCACCTGCTGCAATTTGTCTCTATCTTCTTTTAATTAGAAACTTCTTTTTACAATGATTCTGTACTGGTGCAGTCTTATACCAGTATGCAGGCTTCTACCTGCAGAAGGCTACAACCTTCTCTCATTCTCCAGCTTTTCCTGGAAGGGAGCTACAACCCCCTTAGATCTTGTACTAGCTGAGGTACTAGTATGTAGGTGTTGACCTACAAAAGGCTACAACCTTCTTTTTTCTTCCAGGGACCACGTTTCATAAATTTTCAGACTGGATCCATGAATAACATCAATCACATATCAAGTATATATGCATCAATCAATCTCTTTTGCACGAAACAGACTAAATCAAATAATCACTTCTCTGAATGTTGTACCCAGAAAGCAGTAACATTAACCAAACAAAAATTTTGAACCCAAAACCCTGTAGCAATCAACAGAAGTAGCTAAAACATATTTCAAGAGACGTACACTACTTCAATGTGTACAACCTGCGTGCATACGCTTCTGAATTAATGCCAACCAGCATGTATACATGCCTCTGATGTGCCGAACCTGCATAAATATATATAAAAGATAGTTCACTCTTTAAAATATTCAGACATCAGTTATACCCAGATTATCAAATTTATAGATCAAGTCATGCGCCAAATATAACAGATCAAAAACACACAAAGATACTACTATTCAAGTCTTGATTTTTGACCCATCAATAGAACTTATCCATCTTCTTGCACTCAAGTTCCTCCTTGATTCAGATTCAGCTATGCACCATAAAACAATCACCAGTATTCCAGATCTTTCTCTTCATAAGATATTCAATACTTCAGTCAATGTCTTTGCCAAATGATCTCCTCCTTTTTATAGTCTTAGGCCTTACTCAAACCATGGTCCAAAACAATATAGAACCAATTATACTAGGGACCCAAAACCTGGGTTCAAAACTTCAGACGCAATACCAAGGTCCAAAACCATAGGTCCAAATACCATGGTCTTAAAAATGAGCTTTCCCACATGTACGCACTTTTCCATGCATGAAAGTGCATGCATATGCATACGCAACTTTTGATCAGCAATCCTGCGTGTATACATGACTTCGTCAAAGGAAACCTGCGTATACCTCTTTTTCTTTCATACTGAGAGCCTGAACAGTGATTTTCCATCTAAGTGAGTTGCCGTTAAGGACAACACCTATGCCATAGTGCCAAAACTGTGTCATAATGCCAACAACAAGGATCTTCAGACCTGGTCAGGGGTAATCTCAGCAGAGTGATCTTTCTCTCTCTTCTCTCCTCCCTTAGGCCTTCCCATTAAAGCCTTTTTATACTTCTCCCAAAGTATTTTTTTAGTTGGGAATTCGTTTGGAACAGTTGGGCCACAGGCACTAATAGGTAATCAAAAGGTAATACCCCCGATCTCCGTCCAAAATTAGGGAGTTTTAATTTTTTTAAGTGTTTTAAGACATATACGGGGTTGGGTATACACAGACCCGCGTACACATGCGTTTATCTTAGGGAAATGTTGCGTATAGGGAGTAAAACATTGTTTTTTGAATATTTGGACCAGGTCTAGAAGGAGGGGTTTCCCTAGGCCATGAGTGCAGCATCACAAACATCAATAGTGAGATTTGGAGCTATAGCAAAATGACCCTATAAGATTTCAACATACAGAGGACATAATGCTTTTCTGCTCAAGGAGATGGATGGTCAGGATTGTCCAGGAGGGGCAGTTAATGGTAGGCTCCTGAAGCACTACTATTTCTGAGGTGATTTCTGAAATTATAACATGATCATTGTACATACAATTTTCCCTTTCATTGCAAGATTTCAAGGTACACAGTCATTCCAGTTTGGGGCCCAAAGTGAAGGCTATAAAGTTTGAATGATTTGTGTAAGGTTTTTCAGTTTTGATTGAGTTTCTAATCATAGTTTGAGTCATGAGTCAGTTTCAGTGTGCATTGTGTCAGTATTCAGTTTTTGAAAAGTTTTAACTCTGATGCCCAATGGATAAGGCTACTAGGTCTACGGTGTTCTTGGCACCTCCAAGGAGCTACCATCCCCATTGAAGCCAATGTTAGTATTAGTGTCTTCACATTGCCATCAGTGATCAAAATCTCCTCCTTTGAATTTCACAGCAGGAGTCCCATGCCGATGAGTTTGCATTCCATTAGTTCATGGATTCCTTGATGGTAGGGATTTCTTCAAATTTTTCCCTCATGATCTGTACTTGTTGATCCTCTTTCATATATTTCAGTCATGGCTCATGTTCACTTTGCAATTCATTTCATTAGGTCTTAGGGTTTGCTCTCATTAGGTTTTAGGGTTCGACCATGGTCAAATCCAATAATTACATGTTAATAATGATCAGCAAGGACATGAGGAGGAAAATAATGATTGATAAAGCCATAATTTATCATTTTGAAAGCCTAATGTAGTTCTCACCTCAAAACTTGTTTTGAGGTGAAAACAGAGTATCTTGTTTTTATCTTCATTTATGATGTAATTTTATCTTTTCATATGTAATATTGATTCCGAGCTTCTCCTAAGCATCTTGTGATGTTTCCAAGCACCTGCCACTACAAAAATCAAGTCATCTTGAGCATCGATCCACTAGCAAGAGCAAAAGAAAACAAGCATGAAAAACACAGTATTAAAAATGACGAATAGACATTAGAAGGGTGGGTTTATCAAAAGAAAAAATCAAATGGAGTTCATATAAAACCATCCCATCCTAAATTTAAAATTATTATGTCATGTTTGCAAAAGCCAAAGGAGAGAAAAACATCAAATGAGCAAGTGTTTGTGAGAAAGGAAGTCGGGCACTGCGCTTAGAGAGAAAAATGCTACGCTTATGAAGCTTTTGGCCTGACACTGCGCTTAGGGAGGATGGCGTTGTGCTTACAGCCAAGCACTGTGCATAGGGGCCGTTTTCTCAGTTCAAAATATAACAGTCGTTGCACTTAGAGGGAGGTGTTGTGCTCCTAGGTAATGGCGCTGCGCTTAGGCCAGCCAACCAAAAACACTCCCAAACTTCAAATTTATGTCGAATCTCTTCCAATTTCATAGTTGGGAAGTAAGTATTATTCCTCTCCTTGAAATTAGTTTTCATATGTAAAGATTTTCATAAATTTCCACTCTCTATGTAAAACCCTAACTTTCACTATAAAACCCTAGTTCTTTGGTTTTCCCCACCACTCAGCTCATCACTAAACCCTTATCCCCACCACTTTTATCACATTCTACCACTCATTTATCACTCCCTAAACACCCTCCTTTTTCTTTTTTTTCTATAGCTTCACTCACACCCATTCCTCCAAGCCATTGTAGATACCATTCATCCCATACATTGCCAAAACTGTGAAAACTAAAACATGGACAGAGGAAGTGATTTTGAGTATGATGAAGAGACAACCAGTGATAGTTATGTGGAGAGATATAGGTAGAGAAAGCCTCAAAAGGGAGGAAAAATCATAATAGAAGAGCCCACTAGTTTAAGAGAATTGAAATCTTTCCCACTTGTAGTCTCTTGTTTCAGACACCATAGATGTTTTGAATTCTGTGAACTAGTGGAAAGAGCTCACTTTCATCATGAGTTGACTAGACTTTTTGTGGCTCATTTGCATAACTATGAGGTGACACTTACCAGAGTAACCTTCACTATATCACTAGTTGTCATTTCAGAGGCCACCAGAATTCCTAATGTTGGTGAGAAATGGTACAAGGCTCAGGACCTTGATGAGCATTACTATGAGCCTTACATCAAGCCTCAGTACAAAAACCAGGTGAAGAGGATTTTCCCCTTTAAATTTTTGGAGAACAGGTATGTTCCTTTGATGAGGATTATCATCAGATATTTCACTTGTGAAGGAAGATTCTTCGAGTTGTATGCTTACCATATTAGACTCCTTATGCACTTCACCAGGGTAAAGATGATGAATATCCCATATTTCTTGTTTAGAAACATTCCATGGGAGACTTTCATTGCTCATGAGATGTTCATAGGTCTATAGATCCCTTCACCAATGCATCAAGAAAAAGGTGGGACTTCTAGCCATGAGGAAACAAGGGAAGAGGTCAAGGAAACCAAAACTGCTAAGGTGCCAGTGTACTTGACAAATCAGAGAAGTACAAGGATAATTTTTACAGCTGCTAGGCAAGTGTTTGCTCCACAGGATGTGGAAGGGACCTTGCCTTCTTCATCAGTCCACAGGAAAATGTTATCTCCATAAGGTGTGGAAGGGGCTTTGCCTTCTACATTGACAAAACAGGTACATGATGAGCAGCTAAGCAAAGGCAAGGAAAAAGTGTAGGAGGAGAACCTTGGTGATGAAAAGGAAAGAGATTTTCACTTAATTGAGCAATACGAGCTGCAGCAGTTCTATACTCATCATGGAGTTAACATCATTGACTTGGAGGATCAAGATGAAAACATCATCAAAGAAATTGTCATACAAGAAAGGGAATCTCAAAAAGAAGCTTTGGCAGAAAACTTAGAAATATCCAAGTTCATCATCAAATGCTTGGAATAGGAAAACAAACAGTTGAGTGACAAACAAGTCCTCATGGCGCTAGCAATGATCAAAGCAAATAGGAAAATTGCCAAAGAGGCTTATGTCACATTGACTCCTATTGAGCAAGACATTGAAAATCATAGTGAAACTTGGCTTGAGAGAGTCAAAATACATCTAGAAGGGCTCATTGAGAAGGCCAATAGGGATAAGAAAATTCTCAGACACATGGCATACCATTATATGAACTGCAACATAATTTGTAACATAAGGATTAGAAATTTAAAGGCTACGCTAAGGAGAGATTTGGAAGGCAATAAGAGGAAAGATAGATTAAATATGTTGGCTAAAGTTTCCCTATCCCACCAAAGCACTTAATGGTGGTGCTCCATGCAAAATTTGGGAAAATTTTAAGAAGTTTTTGCATTTTTTAAATTTTGAAATTCACAACACAGAAAATTTGTCTAGAAGTGTAGCGCCACCAACACTGTGCTTTTTCCTGGGGCATCCATTGGAGAAAAGGTTGACATTTTTGGATTTGAAATGATGAGGAAATTCATCATGGAAATTTTCAGAAGTTTTCGAGTAGATCTAGTTCACCAAAAGGTCCAAAAACTACCAAAAGATGACCTTTCTGCCTCTTTTTGGACACACATAAGCAGTCGTGGGAGATTCAAGTTTTGATGGGGAAAATGACCTCAAATTTTGAAACTTCTAGGTGTTCCGAAAATTTAACTTGAAGATATTTCCAATGAGCTATCATGGGCTCAATTTGGCTAAGTGAAAGGCCTCCAAAATTAGGTGGAAAATGGTGCTGCGCTTAGGGCCATTTTGCTCAGTGAACTAAAATTCCCTTGTTTTGGCTGTGAATTTGATTTCTCTCTCCTCATGGATGATTTTACTGATGTAATTGATGACATGACATGTAAATGTAATGGTAAAATAGCGTTAGAGTGTAGATTCATTAGTTAGAGTTCATTTTGAGGAAAATGAATCAGTTTCCCTTCTTTTAGAGGCAAGTTGTTTGACTACTTAGATTCCTGGTCCTTGTTTGGAAATGGTTCAAACAACTCCTCTTCTCATGGTCTCAACCCCCGATGGTTAGGATGAGGGATTGCAATGTCTATATCATGTATTTTCTTTCTCATTTGCGAGGGTTGGATTCAGCTGGATGCTCATGTACTGAACAATTATCATTTTGTAGCAGTTGGGGCAAGAAACTAATAAAGTTGCAGCTATTTTTATGGGATACTTATGGTATGGCCTTTAGCATGTGTTTATTCTTCTATTAATATGTTATCATGCTATTTATGTATGCATCTTTCATATAATTACTTCTGATTGGTTGTTTTCAAGTCAGATAGGTGGAATACATTAGGTTTTAATGCTCTGCCTTAGGAAAACACCAGCATTTCATGTTTTCTTCTATTTAGGAAGGATTCTTGACTTTCTCAGGCCCTTCTTAGCTCCTCACCAGTCTAGCCTTTCACCCCATCAAGCTTTAAGGTGCTGAAGATCATACCTACCTTGCCCCATAGAATCCCTTGCAATTTTGACTTAGTTTCCCATACCCAAATTGTTGGAAATAATACTGAGAGGGGGGGGGGGTGAATCAGTATTATCTAATTCTTTTAATAAATCTTCCTTATTTGTTCTTTGAATTATTTCTGCATGTCAGTATCATAAAATAATGAGCATGAACAAAGAAAAACAGATAGTCGCACCAAAGAACACAAGATGTAAGGTGGAAACCCAATGTGGGTGAAAACCACCTGCTGCAATATGTCTCTATCTTCTTTCAACTTAGAAACTTCTTTTACAATGGTTTTGTACTGGTGCAGTCCTTTACCAGTACGCAGGCTGTAACCTGCAGAGAGATACAACTCTCTCTCTCTCGTTTTCCAGTCTCTCCTGGAAGGGAGCTACAACCCCCTACTTCTTTTCATAAAGCATCAAATGATCATCAAGTACATAAAAGTTACAGTCCACTACAGTTATCAGATCAGCAATAACAGAACTAACCCAGAACACCTTATCAACAGAAAATTTCAGTCAACAGAACATTTTAATACAGATATGCAGTTTTCCCTTCTGTGGCCTGCGTCACGACGCAGTTCACCTTCTGCTTTCCTGCGTATACCCGCAGGAATCCTTCTGCCGAACTGCGTGCCCACGCACTGTACCTTGAACCGCGCTGCGTATTATTCCTGCAGGGATGCACCCCAAAATACTGTCGCGCCGCGTACGGACGCACCTAGAAATACTATCGTGCCACGTACTTTTACTGCACGGACGCACCTGAACCTTAGTCGCTCTGCGTACCCACGCAGGTCTCCTTCTTCTGCTCTGCGTACCGACACAGGTCTCCTGTTTCTACTCTGCGTACCGACGCATGTCTTCTGTTTCTGCTCTGCGTCCCCACGCAGATCTCCTGTTTCTGCACTACGTACCCACACAGCTCTTCTGTTAAACACCTGCGTCCTTCTGATTAGGGCCGAATAGGCAGTCCACCAGAGTGGCACAGTTGCTCAGATCTGATCATGCGCTCGAGAGATCACCCTTCACAGATTCGCCTTCAACCTCCCTTTCATATAGATCAAGCTTTTAAGACCATAACCCAATATTTCAGATCTAAAGATATTCAATTGCAAAAGATGCTTAGCCAAGTGATCTCCTTTGCTTTATATAGGCAAGCTCCTCCTAAAATCATGGAACAATACCACAAGCTGACACCATAATAACCCAATACCGTCGGCTAAATACCAAGAGTAAAACATAAGAAACCCCACGTGTGCTTTTCTCTGCCTTGAAATGTGTGCACTGGGGGGACGCACCTCCTGAACGGCTAGCCTGCGTATCTGGACGCGGTCCCTGCATGGTGTACCCGCGGGTACGCACCTTCTGAACTGATTTCATGTGTCCTTAATTTTCAACAAATTGAGAGCCTTGCCACGGGAGTTGCCATCAAGTACAACATCTGTAACATATAGCCATACCAGAAACATAATGCCAACAATCTCCCCCTTTGGACTTGATGGAAACCTCACAATCTTCAGTCTTCAGCTTCATTCTCCCCCTTTGACATCAAGGGCAAAGGGGTATGCTCCCCCTAAGAACATGCTCCCCCTGAATATGAACCCGATCTGCAACAAAGAACCATAATCCACCATGAAAGAGATAGAGACATATTGCAGCTATTTCCAAGATCTCCTTCTGACCATCCTCCATAATGCCAACAATGCATTATATGCTCCCCCTGAACCTGTACCATCAATCAAAAAAGGTTCAACAATAAGATGATGCATCAACAACCCCCAGCTTTTGTCTGAGGTATTCAAAAGTGTCCCTGGGTAAGGGTTTGGTGAGAATATCAGCAACATGTTCCTTAGAAGGAACATACTCCAACTTGACCTTCTGTTCAAGCACTTGTTCCCAGAGAAAATGATACTTGATTGGTATGTGCTTGGTTTTTGAATGCATAACAGGATTTTTTGAGATGTTGATTGCACTTGTGTTATCACATAAGATGGGGATAGGTGGTGTACAAGTGATTTGAAAATCCTGCAAAGTCTGCATCATCCAAAGGATTTGAGTGCAACAAGATGCAGCAGCAACATATTCCGCTTCAGCTGTAGACAAGGCAATCGAACTCTGTTTCTTGCTGAACCAAGATACCAATCTGGAACCCATAAAGAACGCACCACCACTTGTGCTTTTCCTGTCATCCACGCTTCCGGCCCAATCTGCATCTGTATAAGCATGAAGTGTAATATCTGTATCCCTAGGATACCATAAGCCATAATTTTGAGTCCCTTGAAGATATTTGAAAATTCTCTTCACTGCCTGAAGATGAGTCTCCTTCAGATTTGCCTGAAATCTTCCAACTATTCCAACTGCATGCATGATGTCCGGTCGGGTACCTGTGAAATAAAGTAAACTTCCAATCATAGATCTGTAGGTTGGTTGATGTACTGCTGCAGATTCATCATTTTCACTGAGGCTACATCCTGTGACCATGGGTGTACATACTGGTTTTGCATCTTCCATACCATATTTCTTCAAAATCTGTTTGAGATACTTGGTTTGAGATAAAAAGATTCCTCCTTCTTTTTGTTGGATTTGCAAACCAAGGAAATATGTCAGTTCTCCTAGCAAAGACATTTCAAATTCTTTCTGCATGACCGAGGCAAAGCTTTGACTCATAGCTTCTTCATTGCTCCCAAAAATAATGTCATCTACATACACAACAAGTATTAGCAATTTGTCATTTTCAACTTTTATATAAAGATTGCTATCTGCTGATCCTTTTGAAAAACCTTGTTGATGAAGATATTTGTCCAAACGGTAGTACCAAGCCCTTGGAGCTTGTTTGAGACCATAGAGAGCCTTTTTCAATCTGCATACAAGATTTGGATCATTTCCAAGAATGAACCCATCTCGCTATTCAATGTATACTTCTTCTTCCAGGTCTCCATTCAGAAAGGCTGATTTCATGTCCATTTGAAATACTTTGAAATTTTGAAAACTTGAGAGAGCAAGAAACATTCGGATGGCCTCAAGTCTTGCAACAAGAGCAAAGGTTTCTTCAAAGTCTATTCCTTCTTGCTGCGCATACCCTTTACAAACAAGTCTGGCTTTGTTTCTAATTACTTCTCCATTTTCATTCAATTTGTTTTTGAAGACCCATTTTGTTCCGATAACATTCTTATCCTTTGGTCTAGGAACCAGTTCCCAAGTGTTGTTCTTTTCGATTTGCTCAAGTTCTTCATCCATTGCTTTCACCCAACATTCATCTTTGCATGCCTCTTTCACACTTTGTGGTTCAGTAGAGGAGAGTAATGCCAAATAGCTTGAAGCTTCTGCAACTGTTCTTCTTGTTTGTACACCTGCTTCTTTCTGCCCCATAATCTGAGATTCTGGATGATTCTTCTGAACATATCTGGATGGAGTCTTTTCTTCTATTCTTGTCTGCTCCTCTGGCTCTTCTTGAGGTTCTTCTTGAGGTTCTTCTTCTTCATCATTCTGTCTTTGAGGGTAGCCTTCATCTTCTTCGATGTCTTCATGATGTACTTGCCTAGGAATGTATCCCTTCTCATCAACCACTACATCAATGCTGTCAACAATTCTGCCAAGTCTTTTATTGTAGCATTTGTATGCTTTGCTATGTGGAGAGTAACCAAGAAGAATGCCTTCATCTGCTCTAGGTTCAAGTTTTCCAAGCTGCTCATCAGTATTCTTGATATAGCATTTGCTCCCAAAGATTTTGAAGTGCTTTACCGAAGGAGTCTTACCACTCCAGAGCTCATGAGGAGTTTGAGTGTTGTTCACCCGGAAATTTGTTTTGTTGAGAATAACAACCGCAGCATGTGCAGCTTCACCCCAGAAAGTTGTGGGAGTTCCTGATTCATCAAGCATAGCACGAGCCATTTGTTGGACTGTTCTGTTCATTCTTTCCACAACTCCATTTTGCTGAGGAGTTCTAGCTGTAGAGAATTCTCTTCTTATCCCATGTTCTTCACAGAAATTGAAAAATTCATTTGAGGTAAACTCCCCACCTCTGTTGGATCTGAGGCACTTAATTTTGTGACCTGATTCATTTTCAACCAAGGCTTTGAAGGATTTGAATTTTTCGAATGCTTCATCTTTGTGCTTCATAAGTCCTAGCCAGACAAACCTGGAGAAATCGTCAATGAATAATATCAGGTATTCTTCTCCTCTAGGTGTTCTTTTCCTGAATGGACCACATGTATCTGTATGAACTAGCTCAAGAGGCATGCTAGCTGATCCTTCCTTCTCTGGAAAGTTAGTTCTGGTTTGTTTTCCAAACTGACATGATTTGCATATGGTGTTGTCAGGAATTTTGATATCTGGAAGATCACGAACTGCCTGATATTTGCATGCTTTCCTTATTTGTGAAAAGCTTAGATGCCCCAGCCTTCGATGCCATAACTAGTGCTCATCATCCTTGCTCAGATAGCATTGTTGTTGTCCTTCTTCAAATATGTACAGATTATTTGGAGTTCTTTTGCCTTTGATTACTGTTTTACCTGTATCAAGATCACGAACAAGACATCCATTTGATCTGAATATAACCTCGGTTCTTTGATCACACATCTGGCTGACACTTAGAAGATTATGCTTCAATCCATCAACATACAAAACATTTCCAGCCTTGACCTTTTCTTTTCACTGAGCAATGCCCTTTCCTTTTATAGTTGCAGGAGTATCATTTCCAAAAGAGACTTTCTTTCCCTTTTCTAAAGCAGAATAAGACTCGAGTTTTTCTTTATCACCTGTCATATGCTTCGAACATCCACTGTCAATGTACCATAGATTTTCCTGTCCCTCTGCATAAAATGCTATCCCACATCTTTCTGTTTGAGGTTCCTTTATTCTCCATGTTTTGGTGTTTGAGGCTTGTTCCTTTTTCTGCTGAAACCTGCTCCTGCATTCAGAGTCTTCGTGACCAAATTTATCGCAAATAGAACATTCAACTTCATTTTCAAGAACCGAAAAGTTGTTATAGGTCCTTTTTGTAATTCCTGTCATACTTCTTTGTTTTTGAGCTTCCCTAGTCATGATCGTTTTATATGCAACACATTGAGCTGCTTTGTGACCAAAGTTATGGCAAGAAAAGCATTGTCCATTGAAGAAACTTCTGCGGTTATTGAATCTACCAGCCAACTGATTGTAATTTCTATTTTCATCTATTCTTGAACCAAATTGACAAGATTTTACCTGTGGCTGGTTGTAGCTTTTGTTCACCCTTAAGATGGATTGCCCTTGATAGTTTCTGTTTGTAATTCGTTCCTGCTTTACCTGTTGATCTTCATTGTTCTTTTGCTCATTTCTCCTTGCTGCATCAAGATAACTTTTTGAGGTGGATGCTTGAGAAGTTTCTCCATTATAGCCCAGACCTGTCTTGTTTAGAGGAGACCGATGCACATTGATAATCTCATCCAAAGTTTCAGATCCTTTGACAAACTTGAGATTAATAGCTTTTGTTTTCTCAATCTCTTTTCTAAGACCAACAATTTCACCTTCTAATTTTTCAAGATGTTTTTCCTTTTCATCAATTTGAAATTGTAGAGTATCAATGATCATGTTCTTTTCTTCTATACATCTCTTGAGTCTAGTAATTTCATCATAAAGGTTATCCACATCTACAGCATCCATATAATCATCATCTTCAAATGCCATTAGCAACTTATATTCAGTACCTTGTTCATCTTCATCACTGTTTGATAGACCATCACTATCTTCATGAGTGTAGTATCTTTTCTTGTTTGCGTTCTGTTTCTTGTTCCATCTAGCAGGTTCCTTTCCTTTATCCTTATAAGGACATCTTGCAGCATAATGACCTACTCTTCCACAAGCAAAGCATTTAAAAGGTAACTTACCTCTGAACCTTCCAGAACCCCTTTGAAGATTTCTGACAAAATTTGATTCTTCTTCCTCTTCTTCTAGGACGTGGCTTGCTTCATAATAATCTCCTTTGCCTGATGCCTTGAAAGCAGCTTCTCTTCTGTCTGATGGACCTCCCTTTCTCATTTCATAAGCAGTTAGAATTCCATGTAGCTGAGACATAGTAAGAATTCGTAGATTTTCCTTTTCTTTTATTGCAGATACTTTAGATTCAAACTTGGGGGACAATGATCTTAGGACCTTTTCAACCACAATAGCCTCTTTTATTTCTTCACCCAAATTTTTCATACAATTAACAACCTCATCTACCCGAAGAAAATAGTTAGCCACACTTTCATCATTATACATTTTGAGAGTCTCATACTGAATTCTGAGAGTTTGAAGTTTAGCACGCTTTACCTGTTCATCTCCTTCATAGCTCGTGACAATTTTGTCCCATATCTCTTTTGCGGATTTATAGTGCATTACCTTCATGAATTCTGATTGAGATATACATCCTAATAGAGTACTGACTGCTTTCGCATTTGTTTCATACTTCTTTTTCTCGGCTGCATCTGTAGGAGTAGCTGAAGGAAAAGCATAGCCTGTCTCTACGATGTCCCAAACTTCTGTACCAAGAGATTGAAGATAGGCAGTAACTCTTACCTTCCAATAATTGAAGTTTGTCCCATCAAAAACCGGTGGCCTGATTGATGCTTCTCTCTCGTAGTTGCTCATGATGAACGATCTACCTTCAAGCGATCAAGCTTCTCTGAAGGACCTGCTCTGATACCAATTGTTGGAAATAATACTGAGAGGGGGGGGGGGGGGGTGAATCAGTATTATCTAATTCTTTTAATAAATCTTCCTTATTTGTTCTTTGAATTATTTTTGCATGTCAGTATCATAAAATAATGAGCATGAACAAAGAAAAACAGATAGTCACACCAAAGAACACAAGATGTAAGGTGGAAACCCAATGTGGGTGAAAACCACCTGCTGCAATATGTCTCTATCTTCTTTCAACTTAGAAACTTCTTTTACAATGGTTTTGTACTGGTGCAGTCCTTTACCAGTACGCAGGCTGCAACCTGTAGAGAGCTACAACTCTCTCTCTCTCCTTTTCCAGTCTCTCCTGGAAGGGAGCTACAACCCCCTACTTCTTTTCATAAAGCATCAAATGATCATCAAGTACATAAAAGTTACAGTCCACTACAGTTATCAGATCAGCAATAACAGAACTAACCCAGAACACCTTATCAACAGAAAATTTCAGTCAACAGAACATTTTAATACAGATACGCAGTTTTCCCTTCTGTGGCCTGCGTCGCGACGCAGTTCACCTTCTGCTTTCCTGCGTAGACCCGCAGGAATCCTTCTGCCAAACTGCGTGCCCACGCACTGTACCTTGAACCGCGCTGCGTATTATTCCTGCAGGGACGCACCCCAAAATACTATCGCGCCGCATACTTTTACTGCACGGACGCACCTGAACCTTAGTCGCTCTGCGTACCCACGCAGGTCTCCTTCTTCTGCTCTGCGTACCGATGCAGGTCTCCTGTTTTTGCTCTGCGTACCGACGCAGGTCTTCTGTTTCTACTCTGCGTCCCCACGCAGATCTCCTGTTTCTGCACTGCGTACCCACGCAGCTCTTCTGTTAAACACCTGCGTCCTTCTGATTAGGGTCGAATAGGCAGTCCACCAGAGTGGCACAGTTGCTCAGATCTGATCATGCGCTCGAGAGATCACCCTTCACAGATTCGCCTTCAACGTCCCTTTCATATAGATCAAGCTTTTAAGACCATAACCCAATATTTCAGATCTAAAGATATTCAATTGCAAAAGATGCTTAGCCAAGTGATCTCCTTTGCTTTATATAGGCAAGCTCCTCCTAAAATCATGGAACAATACCACGAGCCGACACCATAATAACCGAATACCGTCGGCTAAATACCAAGAGTAAAACATAAGAAACCCCACGTGTGCTTTTCTCTGCCTTGAAATGTGTGCATTGGGGGGACGCACCTCCTGAACGGCTGGCCTGCGTATCTGGACGTGGTCCCTGCATGGTGTACCTGCGGGTACGCACCTTCTGAACTGATTTCCTGCGTCCTTCTTAATTTTCAACAAATTGAGAGCCTTGCCACGGGAGTTGCCATCAAGTACAACATCTGTAACATATAGCCATACTAGAAACATAATGCCAACACAAATTGCGAAGCTCCTCCTGATCTAGCAAACACTAATAAAATTCAATCAAACCTTTTGAGCTACTATACCTAGCCTAAAATCATGACCTAATTCAGTCATCTTGACTGAGATTCATAAGGAGAGAGCCCTCTCCCGACCTGGTAGGGATAGCTACCAGGTTAAGCTTGGTTTGTGGTTACCCTAGAATTTCCTCCATTTAACCTAAGGTCAATCTAGGTGATAACAGCTTCAATGATGATTGCTATACAATAATGAATAGAATAGACATGATCAATTGAAATTTTCATATTTATTCTTTGTTATGTGTGCTTTTAAACACATGTATTCCACTCATATGTGCATGAAGTTAGTGTTATATTATTTTTAAGAATATTTTGGAAATCATGAGTGTCAATTAAGGAGGAGTATGAGCACTATAAAAATCATATGGGGATATGTATCTAGGACCTAGGAGTTTTACCTTTCACTTCATCGAAAATAATATTAAAAAATTCATTGAACATACTAGGGACTTTAATAAACTAGTATTTATTTCCTAGTAAATAACTCGTAAAGACTTAATTAAACCTAAAATTTTCATTAGATTGAATGATCGCAGAAGTATCTTACATCATCTATATGATATTTTCTTACAAAAAACACAAAAAAGGGGAAGAGTTCTAATGATCTTAGAATGTTCTATCTCACCAAGAAGAACGAGCACCTAAAAATATAATTAGGTAACTACAGTGAAAAATAAATCTTAAGATGGAGTAATCAATGGGATTTCAAGGAAAAATAATAAGAAGTTGAAGTAAGAAAATTATAGAGGAGGTTGAAACTTTGTCAAATAAAGGAAGTTTTTCTTTTCTCCCAACAATGATGATGAGATGGAACAATCATGGAAGAATAAATAAAGGATAGAATAAGGAAGAGAATTAAGAAGAAAGGAAATGAGAGAATGACAAAAAATAAGACACAATAGGAGAATATTCCATGTAATTCCATTCACCTTGCAAGGGGAACAATAGACCATTCCTAAATTTTTGGATTATGTTTTACCTATATCTCATGGAGATAGTGTTATGATTCATGAAAAACACAAGAACCAAATTTTGGAGATTTTCGATGTTTGTGGGATTACACATGAAGATGTGATCATATGAGTGTTGCTTTAAACATTGGTTGGAACTTCTTATTATTGGTACATGTCGTTAAATTCTTCTTCTATTACTTCATTGGATGATATAGAGAATTCATTCATTAGATAATATGTTAGACTAGTAGGATAGCACATAATGCTTACCCAGTTCACACAATTCTAGCTTCCAAGAAATTGGATGATTAGGGTCATTGACCTAAGTTTTTTTAAAACCCTATGGATAATGCGCTAATAATCTCATCCAAATGATCGTATTATTTTTTTAACTTATATGAATGCCATGAATTATGATTTCAAATATGGTATATTATATTTTCCCATATAAATACTCTATATGGAGCTATATGGAAATCCCAGGAAATGTAAGAGGATAGATTGAAAATAAACAATAAACATAAGATTATGTTAGGAAAGACACATGGAGAGATTTATTCCCTCAATATTTTAAAGAAAAAAAAAATACTTCTTGTTCAGAATACCTAGGAAAACATGCTTGGGAGAGGCATTTCTCATCAAATTCTGCTAGATATAAGAAATTTTCTAGCATCCTAAAATGTTTCTACTTAAAACATTAATTGATATGTTTCTGAATTTAATAGAATGATCAAGCCAACGTAGAATGAGATGCTTAGAGTGATACAAGATTATTAATAGATAAAACAAAAGGATAAAATTTTGGATCATCCAATAATGATAATGAGACTCAAAATATTTGTGATATACAAACAAGGGGGTCCAAACCCCTGAGATATCAAAATCCTAATTCCCTTACCATAGACAATTATAAATTTAAAGAAGTATACCCTCCTCAAGAATTTGAGAATTCTTCTCAAGAGAGTACCTATGTTCTCAAATCAATGGTAATGAGAGATAATAATATATTTTCTTTTGAGAAAGAATGGGCGCAATAAGAGGAGAGTTTGTACAACATTTTTTTTTATACTATATTAAAATTGAATAAAGTGAAAAGTAAAGCTTCTATGGGTCATATAATTAAGGACAATGGGGAAGAAATAGTCCAAATGAACATTACTAAATATAAGACTTTGTGATTGCATGACAACGATTAAGGTGGCTTGGTAATTACTTACAATATAATGGATCCTTTACATAAAATTCAGATTAACTTTCCCTTTTTAGAAGTTGTTAATATTTATTAGCAAAGGGAAATTCCTATCCAATGTATAAAAAAGAAGAATCCTCTAGTAAAATAATAGAAGTTATTGTTATGCGTCATCCACAAGTTAATAGTTTAATTCAAACAAGGTCATGTGGCGAGGTAACTCCATTCTAGATATTGCTTGAGACTCTATAATAATTTCAACATAATTGTTTAATTGATAGTGGTGTTACCAATAACTTTATGTGACTTCATATCATGAACACAATAGTATTAGACTACACAATCAATATGAAATTAGTGAAATCATATTTGCAATATATGTAGGAAAGGTACTTGCTTATGGAGAGATTAAGCATTTTTGTGCAATGATATAATTAGACCATGATACTTTCATCAATATTCACAATAATGGTGGTTGATTTACTTGTCGCATATGGACTAGTTTTAGGGAGGAATGAAGCTTCCCTTCTTGGGAATATTTGATGAACAATGGAAGTTGTATGATGCTCCCAAAAAAATATGGTCGATTATCAACAATACAATGAGAACAAAAGAATCTCCCCTTATTTGGAAAGAAGAAAATTAATGTTGTGGCTGAATATATTAACACTAATCTTGGGAATTATGACATTTTCAATAATGTAGGTAATATATAGCATAGTGATCAAAATTCATCTCCAAATACTTGGAAGATGTTATTTGACAATTCTAGATCAAGCACAAGATTAGGAGTAGGAGTGGGTCTGTGGGGACCACGAGGTGAACATTTCCAATGTTTCTTTCCTTTGAAACGTTTTCTTTCAACTAATGTAAAGAAATATGAAGCATTAACTCAAGGTATATTTTTATCCCATCAAAATGAAATTGTAAATATTTTAGCTATGGGAGACTCTGAATTAATTAGCAATAATGTCAAAAAAAAGTATAACACCAAAAAATATAGGTTGAAATTTTATGTGAAATGAATTTGGTATTTGACACACAAATTTGATTCACATGAAATAAGTTAATCAAAAGGGATCTAAGTAATAAATTTTATTAATTATCCATTGATCCCTCACTTTTCAACCCTAAATTAACATCTAATTGCATTGGAGTGGAGATGTTTTTTTTACCATCCATTATAAATAATTGAGAGTATTGGAAGGTTTTTGACAACAAAGATCATATTCGTCAATTTATTTTTCATGATCATGATTAATATAATAAGGAAAAAACAATCCATAATAAAATGTCGATCTCACTTAAATCACCTTTCAACCAAAATAATAAAGTACAAAAGTATTATCTCACTGAAGAATTATCTATGAGGGGGTTTAGGAGGTCAAAAAGATGAATACGCAAACTCTAGAATATCCTAGATGGTTGAATACTGGAAATGATTATTCTCAAAGTGAAATCCATTAGTATTCAATCTTCTTTAAAAGGTTTCAAACTTTCTTTGCATGGACCTACCAAGAATTTAAGGAACATTGCAAGTGGGACATTTAATATGTGATCTTACTAAAAGAAAATGCTTACTTAGTGAGATAGAAACCAATGATAATCAATCCAAAAATAAAGCCTTTAATTAAGATATTAATTGATAAAATGAAAAAAGATGAAATTATCTTGCAAATATGACATTTGGAATGTACTTAAAACATAGTAATATTTTGAGAGAAGAATGGAGAAATAAAGCTTTATATTGATTTTCATGACCTTAATAAGGCTTAACTCAAGGATGGTTACCTACTCCCAAACATGGAAAGATTACCTCAATCAAGTGTTGGGTCAAAAATAATGTTTTTGTTATATGAATTTCCTATATACAACCAAATATTAGTTTCCAAGGATGATAGACTTAAAATGCCATTTATCACACGATGTGGAATAGATGCTTTGATCAAATGTTGTTTGGATTGATGAAGGCTAGTGCAACATTTGAAATTACTATGGAACATACTCTTTCAATTTCAATTGGAGATATCATAGCTACTATTATCCAAATTATTTAGAAAATCATTCCAAACTGACAGCCTTTCATTAGGCACATTTACAACAAGTCCTTCAAATATGTGGACAATACATGATGACACTTAAGCCTAAGAAATAATTTTTGGTTGTATCAAAACGAAGGTTGATAAGACACATAAAAAGGAATATATATTGTTCACAAGAGGACTAGAGCCATAATTGAATTAAAGGACATGAACAATTGCAAAGGAATATATTCATCCTTTGTAAAGATTAATTTTTAATTTTTATTTTTATTTTTACCAAATTTCGCATTTCTTTCCAAACATATAACCAAATTTCTCAAGAAGGATGAAAACTTAAAAAAAAATGCCTCAGCCCCAATACTAGTTAGTCTATATTATTCAAACGAATTCATTCTTTATATTCTTGTGTTTGAATTCAAAATTATACTAAGAGGATATTGAATCAGTATAATGACATGCTTTACTTATTTAATTCCATCCAAAGATCATAAAACATCAATTGTTAGACCAAATATTGCACTAAGGGGGCAGGGTTGGTGGGTGGGGTGGGGTGGGGTGGGGTGGGGTTGTGTGGGGGGGGGGGGGGGGGGTAAATCATTGTAGTCATGAATTTTGTATTTAAAATAATTTCATCAATAAACAAACATCTAATAGTGTACCATAACCATTTCAACATGAAAATAAATAAAATTGTGCAGCAATAAACCACCATCACATGAACAGAAGAGGAAACATGCTTTTACATTTATACCTTTGTGGGTGAAAACCATAATTTATTTTCTTATTCTTCTTCAATTGATTACATAGATTTTCAATCACACACCTGTTGGAGGCACCCACCCCCAAGGTGTGCAAGAAACTACCTACAATAGGCAACAACCTGCTCAAGGCACCAACCTCATAAATGTGAAAGTAGTCACTTGCAATAAGCTACAACTTGATTGAGGAACCAACATAAATTATGTGCAAGCTTTTAATTTCTATAGGATTCAACCTAATTGAGGAAACAATCTCAGTTGAGGAACCCAACTCCTTCTTTAACTTCTTGTGGACCCCATTTCATAATATTTTAAACAGGATCCACCTGTTCTTCAATATAAGTCCTAAAAATTGATCATGTTGCTTCTATCATAATGTTGTCATCAACCTATCATATCATATCCATTCCTTTTAATAATTTATTTATTAATATAATAACATGAATTTTGGAACATGTTCTCTCCATACACACAACACCTATTTCTAGACATCAATAATACACAAAATTTGTTTTTCATGTCTTCATAAATGTTCACTACTAAATCCTAATAATCATGCTTCTACAAGAGTCAAATTGGTCATTAACTGATCCCAAATACCATGGAAAACCATATAAAACCCAAAAAAAATAGAATGTTGAAAAAATTGGCATAATAAAATAGAAATATTTTAGTGGGAATTTCATAGAAATTCCACCACCATTTGATATAATTATTTGAAAAAATGTATTTCTGTTGAAAATAAAAAATAATAAAATATATGTCGGATAGAAGCCATAAACTCTTAGATTCAAACAATGTTCCAACTGATTGTGCTATAAAATACCTCGTGTGATGAGGGTGTCATCAATTTTGATATATATTTTGAGCGAACCCTATCAAACTCAATCAAATATCATACCATCCGAGCTAAATATAGTCATGACGAATTTTAGTTAAACATAAAGCCAATAGAATGGGGTCCTACTAAATCCACATCAAACTTGAAAAAATTTCATTCCATCCAATGCATTCTAGTCACAACAACTTTGAGTCACAATGCAAGAAAAATTAATCCATGTCAACCCTAATCAAATGTTGTGCTCTACAACACACTCCATTCGTAACATGTCTAAGTCACACAAGCCAAGCCAATACAATTTGATCCAATCAAATCCACATTAGACTCAATCTAACATTATCCCTCTAGCACACTCCAATCACCATGAGTCTAATTCACACAAGCCAAGCCAATACCATGTGAGCCAACCAAATCCATGTCTTACCAAATAAAATGGCATTTCTTCTATCACAGTATAAGCCTTTGATCGTACGACTGATCAAACAAACACATTTTAGACTAGCCAAGAGGGTTAAACTCCCTCTTCTTCTCATCAATCCAATTAATTTCCATTTGAACCACAAATAGTGCTAGTATATATATATATGTCACATCATTATATTAAAAGTGGTCCAACCCATTAAAACACATCATAAAACTTGACGGGTAAGTGCTATTATTATTTTAATTACAAATTTCATTATGACATATCCATGCCACGTGGATTATTTTGGGTACACCGCGTGTCTTCCAAATTCATTCTTATTGGTCGATCAAACAAGTTCTCTTGGAATTCAGCATGGCATGGTTCCAAGTCATCCACTATTATTCGTCCACCTTTTCTATCATGTGGAATTATCGAGAGACACCACATGTCCTATAAATTCCACTTAGATCTATCATCTTTACCTCCTTTGAATTCCATCCATGTGTCAACATCCTATTGTTTAAGAGGGTCTGGTTAAATTTCATGCATCTCTATTCATCATCCATCATTTATGTTTTTTATGACCGTTATATTTTATCGAAAGATGGAAATTGTTTAAATACAATAAATAGTGCGAAAATTTGCATTCTTCAAGTTGTTGATTGATCAACCAATGTTAGAAAAGCACTTAGCATATCTGACCACTAAGAAATTTGGTGAATTTTGATATTTTACCCCGTAGTTTAGGTCCTTTACTAATCACAGTCTTCAAATGACCGTAACTTCTCATCTGGGAGGATTTTCTTAGAGTACGATATACAGTTGGAAATGTTTTAGAGAGAACTATATGGCAATACCATCCACACTTTCATTAGGACATTATAAATTCAATAATAACACAAGTTACCAAAACCTCTTTATCTTGTCTTTATGAAGGCATTCAAGAGATCCAATTATGATACTGCTTCATGAATATCATTGTTTCTTCTTTAGGCATCCCTTTTAACATAAATGACACTTGTTGTCATCAATTAAAATATAACTGCAACAATCCCCCCCGTTTTCATTGATGCAAGCACCACTAGATATTGATGATGAATGATGGTAAATGAAAAAACACCCCCTGACATCTTATTGGGAACTCCCCTTGGCTACCTACAAAGATTCTTCCTCCATTCCTACTTCAATGTTTTCCTTGTTAATGTTTGTGTTTGCTCCCTTATTTATTCCTTGTTAATGATTTTTTTCTCTCCCTAATGTCTTCCTTGTTAATGTTTGTGTTCCCTCCCTAATTCCTTCCTTTTTAATGGTTTGGTTATCTCCCTAATGTCTTCATTGTCAATGTATATTAATTTCTACATTGTCTCTCCCTTTGACATCAATGGAAAATGGACATGGTTGCCTACCCATGCTTCACTGATTATGTGTTGACCTGATCATGTTGTAAATGGAGTCTCCCCCATACATTTTAATGTGTCTTCCATGTTTGTCAATTTATGCATTCTAAAATTTCTTATAGACCTAATAAAGTCCCCACACCCCTAAAATACTACGTAATGTCAATTTTATCAACTATTCCATACCATTACTTTCTACCCAATAGGTTCTTCCCCTAGGACCATGCTTCGTTCTTTATTTGAAATTACTTTCCAATATTCTCCAACTATCCTTGAACTTTCCTGTGGACCTAAGAGAGAGTCTCATTGTGACCATACTTCTATGTGAAACTTTCCTAGGCCATTTTCATTTTCCTCATTATCCCTATAATTCTTTGATATTTTAACTATCACCTTCAAGGCACTAGAAAATCACCTAAACAAATCAAGCATCTCTTATCAGAATTACTATTACTGATAATTTCTCCCCCTTTTCCTCAATCTTCCTTCTTGCATACTATTTGTTCTTTAAAAATACTTCAATTCTCTCCAAATCGAAACTCATTGTAATTCTTCCCATGTCTCTATTCATTATTTTTCATGTTCATAAATTGTGGTTCTCAAATTAATAACTTTTCTCTACATGTCATCATTCTACCTATATAGTCTTCCTTGTTCAAGTTTTAATTCAACTAGTTATAATATTGAAGAGGACTTCAAAAAAGAATTAGATATTAGTGGTTAGGTATAACCTTTGTTCTTCCTATATAATTGTCCATCCCATAGAGTTTATTCATGGACTAAACGAGATTCACTCTCTCTTATTCCGTCTCAATTTGAGTCAACAATTGCATGTTGTCATATCTTTCATTGTGACATATGTTACATACAATATTAGGCTTTAGTGTTCATGGAGACGAACCATATCACCTATTTCCAATTTGTTCCACATGTGTAAGCCTACGTATCTTATCATACACTCTATACTTGATCATATAATATGTTATGCAATCATGTGATTTGTGGCCAATTCATTTCTTCGTAGAAAATAATAACAAAAAAACTTATTTTGATATGTAGAGTTACAGGGTGATCTTAATATTCTAAATCTGTTCCTTGGAAGAGTCTCATCAATATATTACTTTCTAACTCCTACCACTTTGGTGATTTTGGATTCTTTGCAAATATTTTTTGTCATGGGGGGTTCCATTCTTTCATTCTAGTTCCTTCCTTTTTGTAAATTAGATGTACCGAAATAATTCCTGCCAACATTTTGAGAATTATTAGAGATATTGAATAAATATGCTTGAGAAGATTAATCACTGTTTAGATAATCTTCGGCAAAATCACATAACCAATCTTTTTTCAACGCGTTTCGAACCAACTAGTGTGGTTCATCGTTCGAAATGCGTCGACAAAAGATTGGTTATGTGATTTTGCCGAAGATTATCTAAACAATGTTATGGATCACAGAAGTCTAAATTCCTTAAAGATTAATCACTTTATTATGATATTCAAATGAGTTTTTTCTGGATGTGATTAATATATAATCAAGCTTCTCGAGACAATCCTTACTTCATGTCCCTATAAGAGATTTATTCTTGGATGTCTCTCAACTTTCCTAATAACCAAGACTCATTTTAATGAAAGGAGATATTCGAATGATGAAGATGAGATATAGATATAGAAACCATTGTGAAGCTTTAATTTTTGATTGATCCATTACCATTATTTGTTAAATAGTACAAATATTTCCTCTAATCTTCCAGAAAGTTTTTCCTTATCATTCAGCTGTTTTGGAAAAAAATCGTTCACCTTTTTAGCTTCCTCTACTTCAATCTTGAGAGCAAGAATGGTCTCTTCATTTAGATATTTTTCTTGGAAATGGTGCTCTAGTTGACCTTCTTTCCCTTTAAATGTTTTTATTCCCTTCAATGTACTTCTAATTTCTCCTTCATAATCTATTTCTACTTTAGGTTCTTCTATTTTAGTGAAGAAAAATATTTCACCTCTTTCATCATTGGTCACACTTTCACTTCTTTCATAATCACTTTCTTCTTTTGAAAGGAAGTTCTTCTTCTCGTCACTTCACTTCTCCGTTCGATTCCTAGACTTTAATCATGGTTTTTCATCACTACATTAATGTTTTCTTAAGTGCACTTAGAAGCATAATGTATTATTCCTCCACATTCAAAATACTTGAAAGGTAGTATACCTTTAAAAATTTTGGTTCCTCTTCTTATCTTCATTACAAACCTAGAATATTCTTCCTTACAATTAGAGTGTGCTTGATTTTCATTCATTTTTCCTTCTTTGGCTACTTGGAATATTATTTCCTTGATTCTCAATTTTTCCTCATTTATCATTAGTTCATATTATAAGAGTGTACCATGCAGTACATAAATTGTGTTTTTATCCACATCCATTAATTCCTCAAGGGATGATACTTTAGGATTGAATCTGGATGGCAAAGATCTCAATATTTTTTTGGGAAACAATACCATCATTGAATTATTTACCAAGATGTGCAATAGAGTTGACAATCTTGTATAGTCTAAGAAAATACAAAGAAATGTCCTCATCTTCTTCCATCTTAAAACATTCTAATTAAGCCCTGAAAGATTTTATCTTATATTCTTTTATTAGGTCCCTATAATACTAGTGTATTCCCTTATTATTATCGTCACTGTAACCCTTATTGTTATTGTTGTACGCATGTGGTACTGATATTGTTATTATTGTGCCCCATAGAAGCCCACTATTGTTATTACTGTGCCCTTACATTAAGTCGTTTATCTATCTCTTTCTTCTCTTTTGTGAACTAGTTGCATAACAATTGGTATCAGAGCTTTCGATTCTAGGCTTTCACTGCTTCAAACAGGCCATTGTGGAATTTTCGCTATAACATTTTTATACAAAGCTTTAGAAGCTAAAATTAAAACCCATTTAAGATGCAATCATGATGAATAGAGGGACCAAATTTCAGATCTTGTCTTGCTATATTTTCGGAGATATGAACCAAGGAAGTTAGGGTGTTTGGAGGCTCCCGAATTGGATCTCAAACAAGTCACCTTGGGAACATTGTCATAACTCTCTCTATGAGCATCTGATTCAAATTTCATAAAACATGATAGAAATAAGCTGGATTGTAGTCTATTGGATATCAAATTTAGAATCTAAGGTCGAAACAGTGACATGTGGAACCTTGTACAAGTTCTCCCTACTGAACCAGACTATAATTGGGACATCACGAGATATTGTGCATAATGCTTTCTTCAGGAATCCAATTGTGAGCAGACTTATCATGTTGGAAATAAGACTTAGAGGGCTATCATGGGCAGAAATTGTAGAACTTGGAGATCTAAAATTACAAAGGTACAGACACTGCAAGATCGAGCTCATACAAAGAGAAAAAAAAAGTTGTGTAGTTCTTTTCTTTCAAATTTGCATAAACCTAGTTTGAGAATGTAGTTTGAAGTGATTCAAATGGAGTTGTGAAGAATAATTATCATTCATTTATGACCCGAAGAAATAAAATAGAAACACCTAGTAAGCAACCTAAAATCTCTACTATGACACATGAAGAAGAGGAAGAAATGAAACATTATATATCAAAATTACGAGACCAAGTGCAAGAAATTTCACTCTCACAAAAAGTAACTGAAGCTAATATGGATGGTTGAAGGAATGGAGTGGAAGCTAATATGGATGGTGTGGAAGCTAAGATGGATGGCATGGAAGGTAATATGGATGGTATAGAAGAAAAACCTAAAGGCAACATGGAATATTTGAAGATAGATTTCACAAAGTTGCTACAAGAAATGCTTATTAATGGCGAAAAGGTAGTAAAGGAAACTCGTGATGAGAACAAAAGAAATGTTAGTCATGACCGCATAGACTCTAATGTTGGATTGAAGACTCACCATGTTCCAAATATCAATATGAGGAAGTTTGATGGCAACGATCCTGTAACATGGATACTACAGATGGAGCAATATTTCGATCTACATAATGTGCAAAACACACAAAAGGTACACATTGCAACTTTATATTTGTAACACAATCAGTTTGTATGGTATCAATGGCTTTTATCTCATAAACAAATTGTCACTTAGGAATGGTAGCACATTATGAGGATACCAAAAGCAACACCTTTTTTAGCTAATTGATAAATCTAAAACAAAAGAATTCAATGGTGGAGCACATTGAGTAGTTCCAAAAATTGAATATAAGGGTAAAATATATTCTAGAGGAGCATAGGATTGATGTGTTCATAGGGAATTTAAAGGATAACATCCAACATGAGGTTCTCCTTTGGGAACCTGATTCATTGGAGAAGGCATTTAGGTTGGCAAGAAAAATTGAAAGAAAAATTATGGCAACAAGGAAGCCTACCACTTACAACTATAAAGATGGAAATGTTGTTTCCCCTAGACTTCCAAAAACTACAAGGTTGACACCACAACAACTAGAAGAAAAAAGAGCAAAAGGGCTTTGTTATTATTGTGATAGCAAATACACTAAAGGTCACAATTGTGATGAGAAAAAATTATTTTACATAGATTGTGAAGAGGAGGAAGAAATTGAACAAGAAACACCAAAAGAAGAGGATACACACCAGGAACAAACCCCAGAGAAAGAAGAAATGAATCCAACCATATTTTGTAATCCATTGGCTGGAATCACCACTCCTCAAACTATAAAGGTAGGAGGACATATCAAGAAGAAAAAGGTAATAGTGTTAATTTATTCGGGCAATACACATAATTTTATTCATTGTAAGATAGCCAATGAATTGAATTTCCTCCTATAACTAGCACCAGAGTGTCAAGTGATGGTTGCAAATGGAGGAACCATAAATTACTCTATAAAGTATCATAATATCAAGCTATCCATTGGAGAATATGTGTTGAATAGTCCAATGCTTTCCATTCCAATGGGTGGTGCTTATGTTGTACTAGGAGTCCAATGGCTACAATCTTTGTGTACGATAACATTTAATTTTTAAGAACTTTTCTTGAATTTTTTTTTGAAAGGAATGGAAGTTGAGTCAAGGGGTATCACATGGAAACCCAGAAAGCTAATCAGCTCTAATGGCATGAAAAGGCTTCTAAAGAAAGAAAAACAAGGCGTAATTGCACAATTATGTTTGCTAGAGGTTCCCACATTGGAATCATCTATTTCTCTAGATCTCCAAAAAGTCTTGGCCAATCATTCTAAGGTATTTGAGACTCCCAAGGCCTCCCACTTATTCGTGATCATGATCATTCTATTCATTTGATTCCAATAAGTGTTCCTCAAAACATCACGCCTTACAGATATCCCTATGCCGAAAAGAGTGAAATTGAATATACATTTGCAGAATTGCTAGAGGCTGGTTTAATTTAACCTAGTCAAAGTTCCTTTTGTGCTCCAATAGTATTGGTGCACAAAAATTATGGATCATGGTGCATGTGTCCAGATTATAGGGAGCTCAACAAGCTCACTATTAAAGATAAATTCTCCATTCCTGTCATTGATGAATTATTGGATTCATTGCATGGAGAAATTTACTTCACAAAGTTAGACCTTCATTTAGGATATCGTCAAATTAGAATGAAGACTGAAGACATTCTGAAAACATCATTAGAACTCATGAGGGTCATTATGAATTTCTCCTCATGCCTTTTGGCCTTACCAATGCACCTTCTAGATTCAAGGCTTGATGAATTCCATTTTCAAACCCTTCCTTGGAAAATTTGTGTTAGTAATTTTTGACGATATACTAATCTAAAACAAGTCTTGGAAGGATCATGTTCAACATGTTCACAGAATTCTCAAACTATTGGAGGAGAAACAATTATATGAAAAAACCTCCAAATGTTTCTTTGGAGTATGAGAGGTTGAATATTTGGGTCATATTGTATCTCATGAAGGTGTTAAGGTAAACCCTAGTAAAATTAAATCCATTTAGGAATGGAAAATCCCCACATCCATAAAGCATCTGCAAGGATTTCTCATGTTGACAGGTTATTATCACAATTTTGTTAAGAATTATGGGAGAATAGTGGCACCTCGAACAACATTACTGAATAAATATGCATTTTCTTGGACTCGAGAAGTAAAGAAGGCCTTTGAGCATCTTAAAGAGGCAATGTGCCAAGCACTTGCCTTATCTATGCTAGACTTCACCAAAAACTTTACTATGGAATGTGATGCCTTGGGAAACAGAATTGGTGTTGTTTTAATGCAAGAATAAAGACCCATTTCTTTCGAAAGTCGTCCAATCAAAGGAAAATATTTACACAAAGCTATTTATGAGAAGGAAATGTTGGAAATACTACATGCACTTAAGAAATGGCAACCTTACCTAATGAGAAGACACTTCAAGGTAAAAGCAGATCATGATAGCCTTAAATACATTTTAGAAAAAAAATTATCTTCAGAAGAGAAGCAAAAATGGGTCACAAAGATGTTGGGTAATGACTTTGAGATGATCTAAAAAAAGGGAAGAAAAATTTTGTTGCAGATGCACTCTCAAGAAAGGATAAGGATGTGGAAGCATTGCTTTGTGTCATTTGTATTATCCAACCAGATTGGATAAACAAAGCAAGGGGTCAATAGAAGAATGATGAAGAGGTGTGGGAACTCATTCAAAAGTTGCAGAAAGATCCTAGTACATCTGATACATTTAGCTGGAAAAATGGTTCGTAATGGTACAAATATTGCTTATACCTTTGTAAGAATCCCTAACTCAAACAAAATATTCTTAGGGAATTACGCGCATCTCCCTTAGGAGGGCATTAAGGAATTTTAAAAACTTACCACAGGGTTAAGAAGTAATTTTTTCCGGATGGTCTTAAATATGATATTCAAATTTTTATGGCAGAATGTTTGGTTTTACAACAAAATAAAGCTGAGACAATTAAGACCTAAGGTCTATTACAACCTTTATCCATTCCAGGTCAATGTTGGGTGGAGGTTTCAATGGATTATCATAGGTTTACCCAAGTGTGAAGGAAAGAGTGTAATCATGGTGGTAGTTGATAAACTTACCAAGTATGCACACTTTTGCACATTATCTCATCCATTTAAGGCCAATAAAATTGCTACTGTATTTATGGAAACAATTCAAAAGCTACATCGAAACCCAAAGATTATTGTAAGTTGAAAAGATCGTATTTTTAGTGTAAATTTTTGGACATAATTATTTTCTTGTCTGTGTACTCAGTTAACTCATAGATCATCTTATCATCCTCAATCTGATGGGAAAACTGAGATAGTTAAAAATTGTTTGGGAGGATATCTTTGTTTCATTGTATCTAATAAATAGACACAATGGGTCAAATGGTTCCCACTTGTTTAATGGTGGTATAACAATTCCTTCCATACTGTAGCAAAAATGACCCCATTCATGGAACTTTATGGATATCATCCACCGTACATCACATCATATTTAAGAGAAAATTTTAAGGTTCAAGCAGTGGAAGATCACATCAAGCATTAACAAAAAGTTCTCCAACTCTTAATGGATAACCTTACTTTGGTTCCGAATAGAATGAAGCAACAAGCATATCAACATCACAACAAAAGAAGTTTTGGTGTAGGTGATTGGGTATTTCTACAGCTACAACCATACAAAAAAATGTCCCTCAAGCAAGTTAAGAATGATAATAAATTATCACCAAAGTATTATGGTACATATAAGGCGTTGCAAAAGAATGGTACTATGGCATACAAATTGGAACTTCTTGCATCTTCCTGAGTGCACCCAATTTTCCATGTTTCATGCTTAAAGAAGGTTATAGCTGATAAGCTCCTAGTTCCAACAATATTGCTAGAGCTTGACAAGGAAGGAAAAATCATATTAGAACCTAAAGCAATCATAGAAAAAAGAACTCGACAGCTTCAAAATTGATCAATTTCAGAGTATCTCATCAAGTGGAAGAACTTACCCGCTGAAGATTCTACATGAGAGGATGAGAATTTTATATAGAAGTATCCAAAACTACTCAAGCGTTGAGGACAACAATTTTTTGAAGGAGAAGGGCACATTAGGTCCCTATAATACTAGCATATTCCCTTATTATAATTTTCATTGTACCCCTTATCATTATTCTTGTGCCCATGTGGTTCCTCTATTGTTATTATTGTGCCCGATTGAAGCCCATAATTGTTATTATTGTGCCCTTACATTATTCTTCTTATGTCAACTCTGATTATATTGTGACCCTTAGACCCCTATATATAGAAAGGAGGTCTTGTGATTTGTATCATCGAAGAATTGTTCATGTGTGTAATGTAAAGGAGTTTTCCCCCTCGAAGAGGCTAAATTTTAAGTTGTTGATCTATCTCTTTCTCATTTTTTGTGATCTGGTTTCATAACGTCTTCCACCTTCTTTTTCCCTTCGCAATATGTTTTAAGCTTATCCCATACATCAAAATCTGAATTACACTACATTAATTTGAAATGTGTTGAAGCTAAGAAACCACTTAGAATTACATGCTTAAATATTGAATTATATATATAAAGGAACTTATCATATTTATCTATGGGAGGAGTATTAGGAAATTCATATTCATTTTACACAGTTTCTAAAACTTCATGTCCCAAGGAAATGAGATAAGTCTCCATCCTAATCTTATATAAAACATAGTTAGGTCCATCAAACGAAGAAGGTTTTCTTTTTGTTCCAATCCTTACAATTTACCTTGAAATCAACATTCAAGTAGTTAACATTCCTAAAGACAATGACTCTAATACTATTTATTATGTAAAAGATCAAACTAACAGGGGGGTGAAATGTGTGTAGTAGAAAAATTGTTATTTTAAGAAATTTTATCAATAAACAAACATGTATCAATTTACCATAGCCATTTACAATATGAAAATAACTAAAAGCATGCATGAAGAAGTTGTCATCACATCAAGGACACAAGATTTTATGTGGAAAACCATATGGAAGAAAAGCATATTTTTTTCTTCTTCTTCTTTAATTCATTATGTAGACTTGTAATCACTGAACTTCTAGATGCACGGACCCACTAAGTGTGCAACCAACTAATTACAATAGGATATAACCTCATTGATGCATTAAAATAAAAAATGTGCAAGGCGAAACTTACAATATGCTGCAACATAATTGAGGCACCAATCTCAAGAGTGTGCAAGCTTCATCTTGCTATAGGAAACAACTTGATTGTGGCACCAACCTCGGTTGAGGAACCCACCTCCATATTAAATTTTGGGTGGACCACATTTCAAAATATTTAAAACTAAATCCAACTAATTTTTAATATAAGTCTTGAAAATGGTTCATGTTTCTATTATCATGATATTGTCATCAACCTGGCATATCTTATCCATTCTATGTTATAACCTATTCATCAATCTAGTCACGTGAAAATATTCTCATAAGTTGTTTTGTATATATACACAACAATTGTTGCAACCTACTCAAGCCCCAAGAAACATAAAATTGATTTTGTACACCAAGGATACATCAACATGGTTGTTCATGCCCACAAAATAATTCAATTCTAAATATCAATCACCATGCTTCTTTTGAAATTAAATTCAACCCTTGAAGGAGCCTAAAAACAATCAAAAACCATAAAAAAATAAAAATAAATAAATTAGTGTTCAAAAAACTCGCAGAATCTAGGTGCATTATACAAAATGGATAGGTTCTTCTAGGAATTATACAAAAAGGCCACTATTGGTTGACTTAATTATTTTACAAAAGGTATTCTTATTGGAAATAAAGAATTAATAAAAACATCTACCAAATTAAACCCCTAACGTTGGAGATTCAAGATGGCACCAACCAACTATGTTATACAATACCTTATGTTATGGGAGGATCATCGACTTTGATATCTACATCGAGTAACCCATGTCAGAACCAAACAAGGTCAATCACATAAAATGCTAACCAACAATATCCACGTTAGACACTATCAAAAGTTGTACCCACTTGATTAAGCTAAATCACAATGAATATGGGTCATAGGTAGATCCAATACAATGGATGACTACCAAATCCATGTCATTCCCTCAAACACACTCTAGTCACAATTAATTTGAGTCTCAATGTGAGGAAAGTGAATCCACATCAAACCAATCAAACCTCGTTCCTTTCAGTACACTCTAGTCACGATGAGTTTGAGTCACACTAGTTGATCCAATACACTTTAAGCCAGTCCTATTCCCATTAGACCCAATGAAATGTCACGCCATTTAGGACACTCCATCCAAAAAACGTTTGACTAAAAAAAATTGAGCCAATATAATGTGAGGCAAAAGAATCCAAGTTATACTACACCAAACATCATTCCCTATAGAATACTCCAAGGCTTCAAGCCTGCAACTGATGAAACCAACATGTTGCAGTATAGACATGAGGGCTAAGCTCCTTGTTCTTCTCTTCAATCCAATATCTATTCATTTTAACCATGATGCGTGCCAATATATAAACATTGGGCCCTTATATTATGGATTTGTCCTACCCATAAAAGAACATGATAAAATTTGGTTGGCAAGTGTTATTATGCTTTTAATTCATGATATCATTATGGCGTATCCATGCCATATGTCCAAGTTTCGGTGAGCAAATATCATAAAAATTCATTCTTTTTTGGTAACCAAACAAGTCTCATTGGCATGCCACATAGCAGGGTGCCATATCATCCATTATGTCATGTCAACCTTCATTACAACATTCATTTATGACAAGACACCTCATGTCTAGAACTACCACTTGGATCTGCTACACATGCATCCTTTCAATACCTACCACATTTCAACATTTTATTGGTCTAACAGTTGCATTTAAGTATCATGCATCTCTATTTGTAATCCATAATTTATGTTTTTTATCACAATTATATTAACCAAAAGATGCATTTTGTTTAATTTCATTAAACAATGCGAAAGCTTTCCCACCTGAATTCATCCATTTATCTGATAGTTTTGGATGTTCCTTGAACATGTCTGAACTTTAATAAATTTGGTGACTTTGTGTTTGATCCCATAGCCTAGGTACTTTACTAATTTTTATCTTAAATGGCCATAACATTTCGCCTGGGAAATTTTTTGCAGGGTGTGATATGCCATTGTAAAGATCTCCAAGAGGACTATCCAACCATACCATCCATAGATTCATTAGGATATGATAAATTCTAGAAAAACACAAGAAAATACAAACCTCTTTGACATCTCTTAATGAAATCATGCAATATATCCAACTATCATACTACTTGATGAATGCCACTATTTCTTGTTTAGGCATCCCCTTTAACATGAATGCCAATTGTGGTCATAAATGATAATATGAATGCTACATCAATTTGTTAGGTCCCTATACTACTAGGGTAGCTCCTTACTGTTATTGTTAGTGCATCCCCCTTATTGTTATTTTTGTGCCCATGCAATCCCCATATTGTTATTATTGTGTCCCATAGAAGTCCACTATTGGCATTGTTGTGTGCTTACATTATTATTGTTATGTAGGCACTTATTATATTGTAACCCCTTAGACTCTTGTATATAGAAAGGAGGTCTTGTCATTTGTATCATCCAATAATTATTCATTTTTGTAATTTAAATGAGGTTTCCTTCTCAAAGAGGCTCATTTTTAAGTTGTTGAACTACCTTTTCTTCTATTTTGTGAGTTGGTTGCATAACATTTGGTATTGAAGCTTTGGATTCTAGGTTTTCACTGCTACAAACAAGTCATTATGGAATTTTCACTATAACATTTGAGATACAAAAGTTAAGAAGCTAAAATTTTTACCACGAGTAGAAATCTTGATGAATTTCATTCAAAATTTTTAGAGCTTGGTTTTCTATATTTTCAGATATATCATCGAAGAAAGTTAGGGTTTTTGTGTGCTCCATAATTTCTTATTAAATAGGTGACCTTGGGAAAATTGTCATATCTTCCTCTATGAGAATAAGATTTGAATTCTGTAAAAGGTAGTCCAAAGTGCATAGACTATAGTATTTCGTAATTATTTTCAAGGCCTACGGTTGAAATAGTGACACGTGGCACTCTGTATAAGTTCACTCTATGGAACCAGTCCATAATCACGTCGTCGTGGGATATTCAACATAACTTTACCTTGAAGAATCCAAATTTGGTCTGACATACAAAATTTGGAAGAAGACTCAAATGGATGCCACAATATTGAATTTCAGACATTCGAGATATAAATTTATAGGGATAAAACATATTCAATATAGAGCTCCTATAAAGCAAGAAAAAGATGTGTAATTTTTTAAACTTTGCATAAGTTTTGTTTGAAAACTCAGTTCGAAGTGATTTAAGGGTCATAGTAAATTATAAATATTATTTTTTGATTCCAAAATTACTCAAATCAAGAAAATGGAAACACCTAGTAAGAAACCAAAAATATCTACTATGCCACATAAAGAAGAGGAAGAAATGCAACATGATATATTAAAATTACGAGACTAAGTGCAACAACTTTTGCTCTCACAAAGAGTAGCCAAAAGTAAAATGGAAGCTAATATGGATGGTTTGAAAAAGGGTTTAAAATTAGACATGGAAGGTTTGAAGGATGGATTAAACGATAACCTAGAAGGCTTGAAAGAATGTTTGGCAAAGTTGCTACAAGAAATGGTTCCTAATGGCGAAAATATATGAGATGAAAATCATGACGAGAAAAAAGAAAATGTTAATAATGATCTCATAGACTCCAACATTAGATTCAAGACCCACCATATTCTAAGCATCGATATGAGGATGTTTGATGGAAAGGATTTGGTAAAATGGATACTATAGATGGAGCAATATTTTGATCTCCATAATGTGCAACACACACAAAAGGTACACATGGAAACTTTATATTTAGAACCCAACCAATTTGTATGCTTTCAATCGCCTTGTTCTCATAAACCACTTGTCACTTGGTTAATTTTTACAAAGGAAATTATAGGACATTATGAGGATACAAAGAGAAACTCCTCTATCCAATTTATAAATGTTAAACAAAAGGGTTCATTGGCGGAGCACATGGAGGAATTGAAAATTTTGAATATAGGGGTAAATGATATTCTATAGGAACATATGATTTATGTCCTCATAGGTACTTTAAAGGATAACATAAAACATAAGGTTTCCCTTTGGGAACTTGATTCATTGCATATGGAATTCAGGGTGGCAAGAAAAGTTGAAAGAAAAATTATGGAAACATGGAGCTATACCACTCATAACTATAAACATGGAAGTGTTGCTACTCCTAGCATTCCATAAACTACAAGGTTGACACCACAATAGTTGGAAGAAACAAGAGGAAGAGGGCTTTATTATAGTTGAGATATAAAATACACTAAATGTCATAAGTGTGTTGAGAAGACATTATTTTACATAGATTGTGAAGAGCAGGAAGAAAAGGAACAAGGAACATAAAAATAAGAGGATATACACCAGGAACCAACCCTAGATAAATAAGAAATGAATCTTACAATATCTTCTAACGTATTGGAAGGAATTACCACACCTCAAACTCTCTAGATAGAAGGACATATCAAGAATAAAAAGGTAATAGTGTTGATTGATTTAGGTAGTACCCATAATTTTATTCATTGTAAGATAGATAAGGAATTTAATTGATTCCTATATCTAGCACCAGAGTGTCGAGTGACAGTTACACATGGAGGAACTATAAATTTCTTTGGAAAGTTTCGTAATATCCAACTAAGCATGGGGGAATATGTATTGAATAGTCCAATTCTTTCCATTCCAATGGGGGATGTTGATGTTGTACTAGGAGTTCAATGGTTACAATCTTTGGGTATGATAGCTTTTAATTTTCAAGAAATTTTCTTGATTTTTTTTCGAATGAAAGGAAGCTGAATTAAGGGCTATTGCAGGGAAAATAGAAGATATAATCAACTCTAATGGAATGAATAACATTCTAAAGAAATAACAAAGGGTCATAATTCCACAATTATGCTCACTAGTGGTTCAAACATCGAAATTACTGATTTCTCTAGATCTCCAAAAAGCCTTGGACAATCATTCCAAGGTATTTGAGACTCCCAAAGGCTTACCACATATTTTTGATTATGATTATTCTATTCATTTGATTCCACAAAGTGTTCCTACAACAATCAGGCCTTACAAATATCCCTATTCCCACAAGAGTGAAATTGAACATATGGTTGTAGAAATGGTAGAGGCCGGTATAATTCAACTTAGTAAAAGTTTTCTCTGCTCTATTAGTATTGGTGCATAATAAGGATGGATCATGGCACATGAATCTGAATTATAGGGAGCTCAACAAGATCACTATTAATGATAAGTTTCCCATCCCTTTCATTGATGAATTTGTGGATGAATTACATGGAGTAATTTACATCACCAAGTTATATGTTCATTCATGATATCATCAAATTAGAATGAAGACTAAAGACATTCCAAAAACAACATTTACAACTCACGAAGGTCATTATGAATTTTTGGTCATGCCTTTTGGCCTTACCAATGCACCTTCTACATTTCAAGGGTTGATAAATTCCATTGTCAAACCCTTCTTTAGAGAAAAAATCTAGTATCTTTTGATGATATAATAATCTACAATAAGTATTGGAAGGATCATGTTCAACATGCTAACAAGGTGCTCAAACTATTGGAGGAGAAACAATTATATGCAAAAACATCCAAATGTTTCTTTGGAGTACACGAAGTGGAATATTTGGGTCATATTATATCTCATGAGGGTGTTAAGGTAGACCCTAAAAAAATTATAGACATTGAGGAATGGAAAATCCCCACAACCATAAAGAATCTTCGAGGATTTCTCAAGTTGACAATGTATTATCACCATTCTTTTAAGAATTACGGGAGAATAGAAGCATCTCCAACAACATTACTGAAGAAATATACATTTTCTAGGACTTCACAAAAAACTAAGGCATTTGAACATCTTAAAGAGGAAATGTGCCAAGAACTTGTCATAGCTACATGAGAATTCACAAAAACCTTTGTTGTCTAATTTGATTCCTTGGGAAATAGAATTGTTGTTGGTTTAATGTAATAAGGAAGACCCATTTCTTTTTAAAGTCGTTCAATTTAAGGAAAGTATTTAGACAAACCTATTTACAAGAAGGGAATTTTGGAAATAATAGATGCACTAAAGCAATGGAAACCTTACCTAATGGGAATACACTTCAAGTTAAAAATAGATCATGATAGTCTTAAATACTTTTTGGAACAAAGATTTTCTTCAGAAGAGAAGAAAAAATGGGTGACAAATATTTGGGTTATGACTTTGAAAACATCTAAAAAAAAGGAAAGAAAAATGTTGTTGTAGATGCACTCTCAGGAATGGATTAGGACGTGGAAGGATTTATTTGTTCCATTTATATTATTCAACTATATTCGATAACTGAAGTAAGGGATGAATGAAAGAATGACAAATAAGTGTGGACATTCATTTAAAAGTTATAGCAAAATCCCAATATATGTGATACATTTAGTTGGAAAAATGATTCATTATGGTACAAAGATTGCTTATATATTTGTATGAATTCCAAAATCAAACAAAATATTCTTTTGGAATTGCACACCTCTCCCTTAGAAGGGCACTCAGGATTTTTAAAATCTTACCAAAGGGTCGAGAAGGAATTTTTTCGGGAGGGCCTTAAAACTGATATTCAAAATTTTATGGCAGAATGTTTGGTTTGCCAACAAAATAAAGTTGAGACAATTAATACCTCAGGTCTGTTACAAACTTTAGCCATTCCAAGTCAATGTTGGGAGTAGGTTTCAATGGATTTTTTCTCCTGTTTACCCAAGTATGAAGGAAACAGTGTCATCATGGTTGTAGTGATAGACTTACCAAGTATGTGCATTTTTATGCATTATCTTGTCCATTTAAGGCTAGTACACTTGCTACTGAATTTATGGAAACAATTCAAAAGATACATGGAAAGCCCCTATACTGCTAGTGTAGCCCTCTTATTGTTATAATTGTGCCCATGTAGTCCCCATATTATTATTATTGTGCCCCATAAAATCCAAGTATTGTTATTGTTGCACCCTTACATTATTATTCTTATGTAGGCTCGGTTTATATTGTGACTCCTTCGACTCCTATATATAGAAAGGAGGTCTTTCCATTTGTATCATTGTTCAATTTTGTAATGTAAAGGAGGTTTCCCCCTTGAAGACGCTAATTTTCAAGTCATTGATCTATCTTTCTTCAATTTTGTGAGATGGTTGGATAACACAATATCATAAATTGAAAAAGTAACACAATATATATGTGGAAACATTTATCAAAGAAAACCTCAAAACTTCTTTTTGTGAAATATCATGTAGGAGAAAACCTATTAATACATGATTTTTTAGGCACCAATCTACAGAAGGAACTAATACCATCTATACTTTGTAGTAACCAACCTATAGAAGACACCAACTCCCTCTGCTACTTTGTAATCATTGATTTATAGGAAACAACAACCCTTTTTTTTTTGTAGGTACAAAGCTATAGGATACAATAATCCCCTCTAAAAGTTTGCAGGAACCAACCTATAGGAGATGCCAATCCCTTTACCACTTTGTAGGAACAACCTAAAAGAGACAAAAATCCTCACTACTGTAAATATTTTTTGGCACTAGCCTACTCGCTTGCTTCTTCAAATGTTTGTTATTTTCTTATACTTTAAGAAAATTTACTTCTTTCTTCTATCTTCAACTTCTTTGTTAGTTTCTTTTCCTTTACCATATCAACCCTCTCCTTCCTCCCTCACTACATCTAGTTCTTGCTTTTGGATTTTTCCAAAGAATAAATTTGTAAAACATGCCATGTACCTAATTTTAAATATATGGTTCTAAAATTTCTACAACAACTACCTATTGATCTGTTCTTTGATTCAACTAAATTTTGTGGTTTGAAACATATCAAAAAGGATGTTATAGCAAGAATAATAAGCTAAGTTGTTTGAAGTATCAGTTGTGAGAATTTTTGAACACCAACTTCCTCAAAACATATATTTCAATTTTTATCAAAATAGGGCGTAAAATTACTACCATGGGTACCTTAAGATGTCTCCTCTACCTCCTCTAAATTTTGTATTTAGAAATACCATAGAAAGAAATATATAAAAAGAGTCCCAAGATGATCCATTTGAAGAAGATTTGAATAGAATTTGGGAAACCTAACTTTCTTCCACCATATCTGTGAAATTGTAGTGAATCATTGGATAAAAATTTAACCATATGTACAAACAAAATGATATATCTTTATCCTCTAAGTTTTAAGGTTTTAAACATCCCAAAACAAAATTTATAGTGAAGATGCCTAGCCAACATTTTTGAAGAATATTTTTTGGAGCATTTAGAAAGCTTAACCTCCTTCACCGATATCTCCAAAATTATAGAAAACCAAGTATGATATTTTAATGATGGGTACAGAAAGATATTCTTTATATCTCCTCTAATTTTAACCTTTTCAAGTAACAAAGGTGAAAAGATACATAAAAAATGCCAAGATGACTCATTCACTCAATAAATAACATTTTTTCTACCAACTTTAGACTCCAAGAATCACAATGGAAGTTATTTCTAAGATCCTTTTGTGACCTGATATCTATTGTTTGATGAATTGATCTTAAAATCTACTCATATTCCCTTTATTTAAAATATGTTTACATCCACTTATCTATTTGATTTTAAAAACTAGTCTGGTCATCCTATTTATACAATGCATGGGCCATCCTAACAAAATATTTCATATTTCATCATTCCTATTGAGTTGGAGGGAGTCTTGTATACCATTGTGTTGATGGTGTTGGACCTGCAAACATTTAGGGGATCTCCCTGGTATGAAGTCCCAACTAGACCTCACAACATTTGGTGTAGGAGTCCCATCTACTACGATGGTCCGATTTCCATTTATGTAGAGATTTGCCTTAGCTCTTGTTGTTCAACACATGAGAGTATTATACAAGTGTCCTCAAAAACTGAGGTGAGTGTGCCTAGAGAGTGTGTGATGTAACTCATGTCTCGGTTATCTTACTACATAGGGGAGAGTAAAGTGAGGCTCTAAGTGAGAAGCAATAGTACCACTCAAGAAGAGATGTATGAAAACCATAAAGTTTTGTATAGCACCCAACAGAAGAGTCCATAGCAGATGCATTAGTCGTTACAAACAAAGTGAAGGTGACAACACGTACATCACTGAACAATGTAGTCCACATGGATGTGACGATCGTTAAAACCAAAGTGAAGTGGACAACATGTACACCACCTAGAAAAGTACTCCACATGGATGTGACAGTCATTATAGCCATAAAACAAAGATGGTATGTCGAGTATCCCACGAAGTAGTCCAAAAGGATGTGATAATGGTGATAAGAAATACACAAAGGGGGTTTGTCTAATATCCTATGAAGTAGTCCACAAGGATGAGACAACAGTGATAACCAATACAACACATTCCCACAATGTAAGTACTAAAATAACCGAATTAATTCAACTCTCTTAGTATTTGTGAAAAAAACATGCATTACAAATGCCGAAAGAATAGACTTACAAAGATTTACAAAACACGCATGAAAACATGTCGGCCTTAACATGCTTCTAAATTAAGAAAAAGACCCAAGGCACATATGTACACCATACATCACTAGTCCCAGTAGTGGGACATGGGAGACACTCCTCGCTCCTCAAAGAACTGATTGTCTACTCTACAGGCTATGTGGGAGGAGCCAAGGTGAAAATTCCCTTCTCATACAATGGGATGTGTATATATAACCAAGGGTGATGCTTGACCCTTGTTACTCTTGGAATACCCTCATGACCATTCAAATTTCTACGACTTTGCAACTGACATGACTCTTTAACTTCTTGTGTGGGTCCTTAGAATTTCACTCTACATTACATTTAGTTACAACAGATATGGCCCATGGTGGTGATGTGGCCTTTTCAACTCATGATAAAACTTGACAAGACATTGCTGACATGTACTGGCTGAATGTGGTGTTGATGTCAAGTTGATGGACTATTGAGTGATGGATGTAATTGTCAGGTGTGCATTGTCCTCTCCTCCACATGGCTTGATGCTACGGGGCCTTCGATGGTCTTGGTCTTGCAGGATGGTTCTATGCATGTGTTCCTTTAACTTGTTGCTTCTTTCTTTCGCCTAGATGCAAGTAAGTCTTCTAACATGTACTCTCCTTCTTTATAACATTCATTGTCTCACCATGATCTATTAGTGTACTTGTTCCTACAATTCACTCATGATGGGATGACATGAAATCCAAAAACTCCTAGTCTAGCATGATGCATTGTTTTCTATTTTCCCTGCTCGATACAGATAACACGCTGGGATAGGGTTGTTAATTGCGCATTGTGTAGTTCCAAGTGATAGGGAGGGAGGAATGGTCACTAAGATTACACAAAGCACAGCTCAGGCTTGGATAAGGAACTTCAAGGCACAATATTTAGTGTCGGGGAAAACTATGTAGAGGCCACTGGGAGGCATAATTGTGCAGTTAAGGACACTAGTAGAATTGGCAACATGGGAACCAAAGGGACACCTCTGCATAGTTTCCAAAGGGAAGAAAAGGTAGGACAACAGAGGGACCCGAGGACAATTCACCATAGATTTTGTGAGAAGCGAGTCCTGACTAAGGGAAGTCAACTAGAGGAAATCTCTATGAAATTTCTAGGAGTAATGCAAGCTCAATTATCTACACAATGTGGGGTTCCAGTAAGCAGGAAGGAGGCTTGATAACTATTCTTGCAGAGTGCATAGTTCAGATAGGTAGTGAAGCCGTTTCTATGTATTTCTAGGAAGGAAGACAAGATTCTCACCTTTGGGATTGCTTAATTCCAATGGACCCGGAGGACACCCTCAAGAATTGCGCAGTTCCAAATAGTAGAGCATCACCATTGAGGGTTTCATTTGTGCAATGCAGCTCAGTTGGTGTCTAGTGAAGTGAAGTTGTTCCATCGAGAGATTTTCAAGAAAATGTCCAAGTGTGAGAGGCAAGTGAACTTGTTGGGACTCCACATCATGATCACAGACTTAACATAATTGAACAACATGATAACCCTGACCACTGGGATAACATAGGAAATCATGACCCTCTACAGGACTGTCTAGATCTGAAAGTGACAAGTGCGACACTTGGGATATACCTTTGGAGGAATGTGACAATGCTTGCACGAAAATGCTTACAACTTTGTGTGTGAGTGTGATGGGTGTTCACATTGCTAAGAAAACCCAAACACATAAATTCAAACCTTAAAAAGCACCAAAACAAGATCACAAGCATGATAAAGCAATCAACATGCCAAAAGAGAATAGTTGGTTAAGCAAGCAAAATGGTGAAAAGGATCTAGAGGATATCAAGGAATGAGCTCGATTGTTTGCAACCATCAAAGGAAAAACCAAGGAAGGATTTGAAATCTGAGTGCAAGACAAAATTTTGGAGGGTGTTGTAGTCACTACAACACTTGGTGACACACTAGTTGAATACCAACTTCTCTATTTTGGTACGTTTTCTAGTGGAGGACCTTAGTCCTTCAGGGATTATTTATTCATCTCGCTAGTTAATTCGGATTCCCCACTTACCTCATCACCAAACATGGTTCTCCTTGTACGAACTCAGCTGAGCACAACATAATATTCATCCAGATCATAGTGTTTTGAATTGGCAAGAGTAGTTTGGCTTGTGAGCTTAAGATTTTCGTTGTATGGTTTTGAATCTCTATTGTTGCTCTATTTCCAAGAAGCCTGGACAATACCTCGACAGAGTCACATAGGAACACAAGCATTGCTCCACTTCCAGTGAGCCCGGACATTACCCCAATGGATTTGCATGCTTCGCGTCTATGTGGAGGATGCCTTTCTCTTCTTTCAGCTTCATTATTTTTTAAGAGAACTATGCATAGGCACTTATTATTTTTGGGGCAGAAGAGGGATCCCAAATTATTGAGAGCAGGAGAGGTTTCCCTTCAAAGAAGCATGTAAATACCTCTTATTCAGGTTTTCTCATTTAGATTTTCCCCTTCTCCATTTCTACTAGTTGGATAAGCTTGAACACACTAAAGCAGAAGACTCAGTACATGAATAAGGTTTCATAGACTGGACACTGGTTCATGGTTTGACCAAAAATATCCTTACAAACGGATCGTATTTTCTGTTAGGACTTCATTGGAAAAAATTTACAACCAAACAAAAATAATCTGGACACAAAACTGGGAAAGCTTTGCAGTGTCACAAGACTCTTTGAAATTCAACCACATACACATTAAGAAACCACAACGCAAAGTGGCACAACACTTATTTACAAAATAAAAATAGCATAACAATAAGGAAAACAAAACAACAAACAAAAAAAAAATAGAGAAAGAAAAGAAAAGACTATGTACATAGCGTGGGGCATGGACCCAGATCATTGGAAGTAATATTTTAATTCTTGGCCATTGAGAGGGAGAGTGTCAATCTTCTCGTCAAGTGATTGATGATGATATGTGTGTTGGCCAAGCTTCCTGCGGACTGTAAATGGACCAATCCATACGGATTGAAATTCGTGTGCTTGCCTTTGTCCTCATGGGTGTTGTCCCACATTAAGACTAGGTCACCCACACTGAAGCTAGTACTCTCTGTAGACTTTTTGTTGAACCATCTATTGATATGGTTCTCATGGAGTGTAAACTCTTCTTTTACTTTCATCCTTTCTTCCTCTAGCTTGTGTAGTGTGTCCATCTTTTGCTCAACTAAGAAACATGGTTTTCCTTGGGTTTCTTGGGACAATAGGAGAGCAGGCATGTAGATATTCAGCAAGAGGATGGCTTCTTTTTTGTATACCAGGAAGTAGGGGGAGGTATTGAGAGAAGGCATAGGTGTGGCTCAGTTAGCCCATAGAGAATTCACCAGAGTGGAGTGCCAATTTCCCTGTTCATAGTAAATGGTCTTTTTGATGATGAGGATGTAGTTCTTGTTTGTATACTCAACAAGACCATTTCCATTCAGGTATTAATTAGTACAATGTTTCAACATAATACCATTTTGAAATGCAAAGTCATAAAGCTTAAATGAAGACAAATATGTTTCATTGCCAAAAGTAAGTGACGTAAGAATGCCAAACCTGGAGATGATGTTTTGTTGTAGGACGCTGATGACTTCTTGGTTGTTGAGTAGTTTCTGTGGAACTAATTTTGTCCACCACATGACGTAATATGTAGTAGTCATAATACAATGGTGTTTCTTTGATGAATGTGGGAAAATAATGATATCCAAGCCCCACTGTTGAAATGGTTCTTCCACTGCAATAAGCTACATTGGGGATGCTGAACTTCAGCTTCTATCTGTGCATCTCTAAGAGACCAGACACTTGCGAGCATAGGCATGTGCATCCTTGAACAATGTAGGTTAGTAGAAACTATTTCTGATGACTTTGTGCATTATTGTGTTTCCCACAAACTGTCCCACAGCTAGTTTGTCATGGAGATCACATAACACATTTTCTGAATCTTGTTCCTTTAGGCACCTGAGAGGTATACCATTGTGGTGCTTTCTGTAAAGCAGTCTATGCACCAACTGATAATATAGAGCTTTGAGTCAGAGTGTCCTCTTCTCCCGCATAGACAAGTGAGAGGGCATGGTTCCATGCTCTAGGTAATGGCTCAAGTTTCATAGCATAAGGTTCAGTGCAAAGTGGGAGGGGTTCGCTCAATATTATGCATTTTTATTTCTTTCTCCTAGCCTGCAACCTCTTATTTTTCCTCTTGCGCATGCACTGCTTCCACTCCTAGTCTACAAAGACCATGACCCTTGATGGTGTGAAGTGTATTGATATCAAGATCGTACTCTAATATTCCTGAAATTCATTTCACCCTCCTTTCACAGAACTGTTGTTGAAGAAGTAGTGATCTGATAGTTAGGTGCATCACAAAGACAATGCAATGATTCTTCAGGTGGTAGGTTCTGAAATGCTTCAAATCCTTGTACAATATGTATGCTTGTTTATCGATGGTGGGATAGTTTTTCTCAGGGCCTTGCAGGATTTCACTCATCGAGGAGATGGGTCATCAGTTTTTCAACTCATTCTTCTGAGTGAGCACATTAGTAGGTAAACTGTCTGAAGCAAATGATAGAGGAAGAAATACTTGTTGAAGTTTGGGTTGTACATCGTGGGTGCTTCTACTATAGCTAGCTTGATATGGGTGAACGTGTCCTTTTCCTTCTTTCCCCAACTGTAGACTGTGTCCTTCTTAATCATATCTTGGATGGGTTTGACAATTTGCACATAATCAGAGATGAGCTTTCTTAGGAAGTTTATCTTCCCCAAGAAAGACTGCATAACTTTTTTCTTCACGGGGTAAGAAATCTACATGATGGTTTGAACTCTGTCCATATCTACCTTGATCTGAATTTCAGCAATGATGTGTCCACGTAGGTTTCTCTCAGACTCTGTGAATATGCTCTTCTTGGGATTCAAGGATATCCCATATTTTCAACGTCGATCAATTTTTTTTGAAGATGGCGTAGGTGTTCTAACCATTGTCTAGAGAAGACCATCACATCATCAGGGTTGACCACTACACTCTATCCGAGGAGCCCACAAAATATGATTCCAATTGCACGCTGCAATGTTGTGCATGCGTTAACTAGCCCAAATGGCATTCTATGAGAAGCCAACATACCCCACTTGAAGCGAAACATGGATATGAGTCTATTAGGTTCTGTTACCAGAACTAGGTTGTATCCTGAAAAGTCATCAAGAAAAGAAAACATCTCGGCTCTAGATATTATATGCAGTATATGGTCCATGGAAGGCACTGGGTAGTTATCCTTGTTTGAGACATGCTTGAGATTACAGAAATCTACCCATAGGTGGACCTCCAAGGACTTCTTTCTAATAGGTACTAGATTGGAAACCCACGTGGAATGCCAGACTTTGTAAATTATCTAAGCATATAGAATCTTAGTCAGTTCATTCTGTATGAGGGGCTCAAGTGAAGGATGAACTTTCCTTAGCTTATATTGAAAAGGCTTGACCCCTTTCTTAATTGGAATAACGTGCTCAATTACTTGCATGTCATATGTCTTTAGGTCACCATACGTCCATGCGAACACATCACGGTACTATATGAAAATGTAGTTGAAGGCTTGCTTCTCTTGTGATGTAAAACTCGTACTAATATTTATGAACTTTATATCCTTGTTTTTTCCTAGATTAACCTGTTCATGCAACAATGTAGAGCTGTGGGCTTTAGCATTCATGGGTCCCTGAAAGCGGTTTGTAAGTCACACAACTTCTCAAGTGATACCAAACCCTTGGGGATGAAGTTTCTTTTGCTTTCATCAGCGATGTTCTACGGAGATAGCTCGTGCTCATCCTCACTCGTGCTTGTCTATTGCTACATATTTTAAGACATCAACATTAGCCATGAAATGTAGTATATTTTAATCATCATAAAAAATGCGTAAATTAGTGATGTTATCCGGGACAGATTGTTTATACAAAATATCAACAAAAAATATATCCCTTAACAGTAACATCCTAGCAGCTGCATTTTCCAAGGCATCTGTTGTTGCATTACACATTCTTCGAACAAAAATAATATTGAAAACTTGGAATTGAGACATGAGTCGATATACCTCTTCTTGATAATTCTTAAGACTGGGTGACACAAAATGTATAGTTTTATGTACCTAACATACCATGATCTATGAGTCACCTACCACTTTTAGAATAACAATTTTGAGGCTGATGGCTTTCTGAAAGCCCAAGAAATGTGCCTCATACTCGGTGGTGTTGTTCATGCACTCAAACTCAAAGTGAGTAGATATTATGTGTTTTCTCTGAAGCGTGTCGGGAAGAACACAACTAACTCCAGCACCCTCCTGCGTCTTAGATCCATCAAAGTACATGGTCCACATGTTGTCTATACAAGGACCACTTGCTGCACTAGTACTACTATCATTAGTATTATTACTACTCTTACAAATTACTGTACAAGTTTCATCTTTTCCAATTGGGCATAGAAGGAGACACAAATGTGTGTTTTGTGGGATAGAGGATGGCTCTATAAGATAGCACCCCAACTGTGTATCTTGAAAGAAATTTCTAAACATAAGTTCTGTGAAAAGCAACGGTTCGTTTTGTCCGTTAAAGGGAGTCACATTGTGCTTCATGTATCTCTCTAAAAACGCCCAAATCTAGTTATTTTTGCCCTTGTATGGAAGCCATAAGTTTGACGAGTTAGTGGCAAAGTATCCTTGCATCTTTCCTGACCAGTCTCTTTTGAGAAACACATTGTCTGCTTTTGAGATGTCCAAAATCACAATATTGATGCACTGATGAACCCATCCATCGGAAAATAATTGTATGATCACATCTCGTAGTTCATCAATTTCTGACACACATTTTCTGTCAAGTTGGATGGTCTATGCAGTTGTCTTGCTCCATTGGGAATTGATCTTCTTAGCGATGGAGAGTGGCATGACATTGATTGATGCGCTAGAATCAACCAAACAATTGTGGACATTGAAATTGAAGATTTCAAATGATAACAGAAAAGGCGGGTAGGGTGAGTTCTCCTTCTCTCTACAGAGTGTGTTAAGCACGGATGTAAGTTTGTCAGGAGAATTTTATGATCCCTTGCTGGAAGGGGTACCATCACTTGTAGAGGTTTTCTGAATTGTGCACAGAAGAATGTCCTGCTCACTAGTGATTTTGGTTAACTCATATATAGATAAGTTTGCACAAGTCTTCCTCATGTCCTCTACAATGTTGTAATCCAGAGCACGGATACTTAATGAGGTTTCCGAGGGTAGAGTTTTGTTCATGGTGTCCGGTGGGATGCTCTTGTCTTTGATGCTTATGGATGTACTATTTGTTGTAGTTGTCTTCCCGGCTTTCTCTGAGTTCTCTATGTTGGGTTGACTGATGGATCTATTGTCCTTAGCATGTCTTTCCATATTTTATCTCTTGGTATCTCAGACACAGTGGGGACCCCTTAAATTATCAATTTGTACCAATTGTTTTACTTTGTGGCTCGAACGTCACTCATAGGCTCCTTCTCGGTGGTGGTCTTCTGGGTTGTGTACGAACAATGATACATGTTTACTGCATGCTCAGTTCTTGGGGCTTCATCAGATGTAACATATTCTTCATTTTCATCATTGGGCTCAGCACGTTCACCATCCATGAGGTTGTCAGACAACCGTGTGGTCATGCTGCTCATCATATGGTTCCAATCCGGGCATGTTCTTTATGAGTATTGTTCACAACGGAACAAGAAGTATGAGTATGTTGCGAGCTTTTCAATATTCAACACCAAGTTGGAGCTCTACACATATTTGGTTTGTTGGCTCTTGATGCTTCTTGGACCCACATTCTTCTTCACTGGGTACCTGGAAGGCTTGATGCTCGCAATTGTCTCGCTCATCCACTGTTTGAGATCAACAACTTCAGTAGTTAGGGACTTGAGGAGATGAGTAGGCTGTCAATGTTAGTTTCTTCTTTTTCCTTAACAGTAGTCATAGAGGTCTATGACCTCTTCCCCATATCCTTCAAGTCCTTAGTGGATTCATCATCTGCAATGACTCTAATAGTGCACAGGTCTTTGTCCATAGTAATTGCCTCTTCACAATTTTTTATCAGGGCTGGTCTCATAGCTTGTTTAGCGAGCTGCACAATACTGATCGATAGGGTAGACATGCAGTAGTCGATCGTGATGGAGTCATGAGGTTTAGTGTTTGTTAATAAATTGTTCAAAATTTATTAAACCTCTAACTGAAATCTTTGACATTATCTTTCTGCTCCATCTTGAGACTACCCAACTCCTTTAGCAACATGGTGAGGGTCTTGTGTTTAAAAAACTTTTCAAGAGAGATCCTTTTGAATAGCCCCTAGTTCTGGATGGAATTTGGTGAAAGAATGTGGTATCGTGCAACTCCTCTGCCATCCAAGGTACATGGAAACAGTCTACTTGAAACCGCGTCATAGTATACCTCAAGTGTCTGAGCTGTCTGTAGAACATGTCTAAATGGTCTTCTGCCTTCACTGTCCTGTTAGGGTCATGCTTCATTAAAAGTTTTTCCGCGTGTCTTGGCATCTTTTCCATGAAACCAGGGAGTGCCAATGGGCCTTGAGTCATCCATTCCAGACTTTTCTCTACCATTTTGTCCTCTTCTTCGTCATCCTCCTCTTCTTTAGAATTTGATGGTTCTTCCTCAGAATTTGTTTGTCTGTATTCGCCTCCACCTCCTAAACTGGAACTTGAGCCCAAGAGTAAGAGGTTGCCTTCTTCTTCCTTTTGAAATATAGGAGGTTCCTCTTCTTTTTCCACACCTTCTTCCATCTCTTCAAGAGTGGAAAAAATTTCTTCTTCCATAGATGATAATACCACTCTTGTGTGAGTAGTTTTTTGCTTCCTCTGTGAATATGGAAGAGTGTACACTCCTGGAATCAGTACAACAGCTTTAGGGAATTGACAAGTGATGGGATGGACAACATGGATATGCTGATATAGAATTTCCATTTAGGTCTGGGAGGTGAGAAATGACCAACTTCAGAGTTGTGCATAGGGGAGAGGGAGTGAGTGTTACTTCCTTGACTAGATGATGGATGAGTGGGGTCGGTGGGAAACTCAACCATAAACTACTGGTGGCCCTCCTTCTAGTGCTAGAAATGTTGATGGTGATGGACCTCCCAACATTCTGGGGATCTCCCCAATATGAAGGCCCAGCTAGACCTCACACCATTTGGTGTAGGAGTCACATCCGGTACGATGACCCAATTTCCATTTACTCAGATATTTTCTTAGCTCTTCTTTTTCAACACATGAGAGTATTATGCTGGTGTCTTCAAAAAGCGAGGTGAGTGTACCTGGTGAGTGCATAACGTAACTAATGTCTCAGTTCTCCTACTACAAAGGGCGTGAGTAAAGTGAGGCTCTAAGTGAGAGGTAATAGTACCACCCAGAAAGAGACTCACACAAACCAGAAAAGTTTCTCCAGCACCTAGAAAAATAGTCCATAACAGATGTGAGAGTCATTAAAAATAAAGTGGAAGGGACAACACTTATACTATGCAATGGAGTACCCCACACATATGTGATAGTTGTTAAAATAGAAGTGAAGGGGACAACATGTGAAACACCCAGTAGAGTAGTCCACATGGATGTGACAGTCATTATAACTAGAAAAAAAAGATGGTTTGTCAAGTATCTCATGGAGTAGGAAAAATGGATGTGACAATGGTGATAACCAATACAATCATATCTCGTGGAGTAGCCCACAAGAATGAGACGCCGGTGATAACCAATAAAATACATTCCCAGTAATGTAAGTACTAAAACAACTGAAGTATTTCAACTATCTTATTGTAAGTGAAACAAGGATACGTTACAAATGTTGGTAGCTCGATTACTTCAGCAATAAAAGACTCAGTCACTACAAATTTTATGTCACTTATTTCCACGTCTATCCCATCAAACGATCTGGCAAAATATTTGGTGATTTCTTTATGGTAACCATTGAATTTTTCAATGAAACTCAACCAACTAGCCTTCTGCAACATTCCTTTCAATTGAGTATAACCTTCCATGTACTTCACCCCTATGGGTTCAGTTCTGATGATGAGCCCCATCACCTCTATTCTCTGCTATTCTTCAAAATTCCCTTCATTGTTTGAGAAATGGAGTGACTGTGTAGAGAAGACTGTGTATACGGTAGTGGAACAACTGGTATATAGAAACAAAAATAACTATGGATATGGGGACAGAATGACAGAATATATGGAAGTGAAATGACTATGAGTATGGGATAAAATGACTGTACATATAGGGTATACGGAAACAGAGTAGTTGTATGCATAAAATGTGTGGAAACAAAGTGTGCACAAGGTATATGGAAACAGAGTGGCTGTATACGTAAACTGTGTGAAAAACAAAGTGACTGTTATACACAGAGAATACGAAAATAGAGTGATTGTGTGCACAAGGTAATAGAGTGTTTGTATGCACAAAATATATGAAAACAGAGTGATTGTATACACAAAAAGGCTACGAAAGTATAAAAGAAAAACTTGGTGTAATAAATGAACAATTAGGGTTTTGAGGAGTCGTATTCAAATAGGTTACATCATGAATCTAACCATTTAACAGATGTGCTGGAGGAGTCTGGTTAAGTATGAGTCATTGAGTTTAAAATGGAGATTGCATCATTAGACCATTAGGTATTAAATACGGAAGGTGTGGCGGAATCATCATGGCAGTCAAATCTCATAATGATAAATCAAGGAGTCGTGTGATTATACGAGTTATACAAACTTATGTTTTGTATTGCTTTTTGAAATAAGTTTTTGTTTTTACCTTTTAGAACCATACCTTCTGCTTGCTAATCTTTTGTTGTTTGGTTCCATAGGTGCTTAAATGTGATTGGTCTTAAAAATTTGTTCTCTGCTTAATTACCTGCATATGAAATTTTATTATGAACTGGCCTCTTTATGCTTGGATTGATGATAAAAGTGTCGCTGCAGAATCAGATAGGCCGTAGAACAGGATTAGCTATGGAACAGGAACAACTACAGAACATGGAAACAACTGCAAAATGTAAAACAGAGAATAAATATGACTTTATGAATGAATGAAATCGAGATGGCTGTGTGAGTGAAAATATGACAAGATAATAAATGAAGAATGGAGATGGAAGAAATGTTGGAGAGGAAAAATTTATTGGTGGAATATGGTAGTGAAGTGAAAGTGAAACTTTGCAAAATTAAAACAGAGTGAAAATGAGATAAAACAATAAATTTTGCAGAATGCAAAGTGAGTCACCATTTCTTTTTTTTAGAAAAGGAAATGGAAAATATAGGGTGTTAGAAGATTCTGATTTTCACCCTGTATTTTTTGTATAAGCATGACAATCAGTGATTAGTTTTCAACCTGATACATTTTACTTTTTTAGATAGGAGAAACAAAGACTAAGTTGGTGGAGAAGAAGGATTATTCTTCACCAACTTCATTTTAGAATTGTTCTGAAGGATCTTGATGAACTCCTCCTTTGAGATTGGTTTTTGATAAATTTTCAATCTATGACCATTCACAAGGAGAGGAGTTTGAATTTCATCTATTGTTCTGATCCTTACTACAACATTAGTAAAAACTTTTTCAATCTCATATGGCCCAAGCCAATGAGTTTGAAATTTCCCTTGAAAATATTTAAACTTTGAATGAAATAACAGTGCCCAATCTCCCTCTTGAAACTTCTTGTCCTTGATGTACTTGTCATGCCACTTAGCCCTCTGTTGCTGAACTAGATGAGTCCTTTGAACAACTTCTTGTCTAATTTCATCAAGTTAATTCAGTTTCTCTAGTCTATGATTTTGAGCTTCTGATAAATCCATCCCCAACTGGACTGCCATCTTGAAAGTTTTGACTTGAAACTCTATGGGGAACAGGACTTGCTTCCCATAAACAAGTTCATAGGGTGTATGTCCAGTTGTGTTCCTCCATGTAGTTATATAGGCCCATAAGGCTTCAGAAAGCCTTTCTGCCCAATCTCTTCTATGTCGATGCACAGTCATGGTGAAGATTCTTTCAGTCACTTTATTTGTAGACTCCATTTGATCATTTGCTTGTGGATGATAGGGAGTGGATTTCCTATGCTTGATTTTTTACTCCTCCATAAACTCCTACATCATGTTGGATGTGAATTTAGGTCCTTGATCTGTCACAATCTCTCTTGGAACACCAAAGCGAGTAAAAATATCCTCAAAAAGAAAACTAACTACAGATTGTTTGTTAGCAAAAGGTAATGCTTTGGCTTCTACCCATTTCGTGACATAATTAGTGCATACCAATAAATATTTTTTCTGCTTGGATGGAGGATTAATAGTCCAATAAAGTCTAAAGCCCATTTTTCAAAGGGTTCGATAAGTACCTGATGTTGTAATGGCATTTCATTTGAGGGAGCAGGTTTCCGTACCCTTTGGCAACTGTTGCACCTTCTGACATATTCTTTAGGATATTTGAAGATGGATGGCCAATAATATCCTAAGGAAAGGATTTTATAGGTTGTCCTCTTGTCAGCAAAGTGTCCACCACACAGTTCATCATGACATGCTTTGAGAATATCAGGCATCTTATCTTCCTTGACACACCTTTTGATCATAAGATCTGGACCTGTTTTATACAATTCATTAGTGATCCATGAATATCTTGCACTATCTTGAATAATCTTTCTTTTCTTTCTAGGAAATAAATGTGAAGGTAACCTCCCTGTAACCAAGTAACTAGCAACATCTGAAAACCAAGGAGTTTGAGTAGTTACTGCAAAGAGATATTTATCAGGAAACTTATCTTCAACCAGAGAGTCTTCTTTGATATTCTAAATCCTGGACAAGAAATCAGCAATTGTGTTTTTTTTTCCATGTCTATCTAGCACAGTAATGTTGAATACTTGCAAAATTAAAAGCCATCTTGTAACTCTGCCATTAGTAATAGGTTTATTCATCAAATATGTAATTGCAGAGTGATCTGTATGAACAAAGGTTTCATAGCCTATTATATAGTGTCTGAACTTGTTAATTGCATGAACAACAACTAAGAATTCTTTTTCAGTTACAATATAATTCACCTCGGCGAGAGTCAAAATTTTACTTATATAGTAAATCGCGTAAGGAATAGAATATTTTTGTCCTAGTAAAACTCCCAGACTTGTATCTGAAGCATTTGTAGAAATATGGAAAGGAAGTTTCCAATTTGGTCCTCTTAAGATAGGTGCTTCAGATATTTTTGCTTTCAAGGTTTCAAATGCTAGTTGGCAATCAGGATTCCACTTGAATTCACAATCTTTTGTAAGCAATTTGAAGAGTGGAGATGCTATTTTAGTGAAGTTTTCTATAAATCTTCTATAATATCCTGTAAATCCTAGAAAACTTCTAACATCCTTTTGGCAATTTGGAATTGACAACTTAGAGATAACTTCAACTTTAGACTTGTCAACTTTAATCCCTTCTCCCAAAATGTGATGTCCAAAAATAGTACCTTTTGTAAACATCATAAAGCATTTTTCATGGCTTAGTGAAAGGTTTGTTTCTCTACATATTTTAAGGACTTTTTCCAAATTCTCCAAAGCTTCTTCAAATGTGTTACCATAAACTGTAAAATCATCCATATATACCTCTACACAATCATGTATTAGACAAGAAAAAATCCCTAGTACTGCTCCTTGGAATGTTGCAGGTGCATTACATAATCCAAAACGAAGCACTCGGTAGGCAAAAGTTCTCCATTGACAAGTAAATGTGATTTTATCCTAATCCTCAGGTGCTACCTGAATTTGATTATAACCAATAAAACCATCCAAGAATGAGAAATACTTTTTACCTGCTAATGTATCTAAGACTTGATCTATAAAGGGAAAAGGAAAGTGATCTTTCAAGGTTGCTTTATTCAATTCTTGGTAATCAATTCACACCCTCCATTTACCATTCTTTTTAGGCACAATTAACAAAGGAGAAACCCATTGGCTATCTGAAATTGGGTAAATGAAGTTTACATTGAGTAATTTTTGGAGATCTTCTTTCACAATTTCCCTAAGATTTGGTTTCATTCTTCTTTGAGGTTGTCTGATTGGTCTACTATTTTCCTCAATATACATATGATGGATACAAGTCTTAGGATCAATACCCTTCATGTCAGTATACTCCCATGCAAATGCAGCAAAATGTTTTTGTAATATTTTGGTTAGCTCTTCTTGTTGTAGTTTCTCCAAGTTTTTGTTTATGTTCAATGTCCTACCTGGAAAAACTTCAATTGTAGAGATACCAAACTCTTCCATAGAATAGAGATACATTTGCCTAGATGACAAGTATTCAATATTAGATATTTCCTGAAATTGTGCATGATCATATTCTGAAGATGTTTCAAAATTTTCCAATGTGTTCAAAATTTGACTATCTTCACTAATTTCAGATATAGTAAAGAGAGGCTGAATATCATCTTCATCACTAATCCATTCCTTGTCATCTATTTCTGTTATTTCTTTTGCTGGAGGATACAAAGTAAATTTCTTTGTTGAATTACCATCAGAAATATACATGTCACCAAATCTACAACTAATAAAAGCATCAGCTATGGCCAGCCAAGGTCTTCCTAATATGAGTGGGTGTCCTCCTAAATTATTCTTGGGAGTTAAAATCATGAAATCAACAAGATATTCCCAAGAATCTAAGGAGACTAAAATATCTTCTAGCATCCCATCTGGTTTAATTACTGATCTATCTGCAAGTTGTAGTATAGTAGGTGTGTAAAGAAGGTTAGGAAGTTTAAGCTGCTCCATAGTTTGTCTGCTCATAATGTTTATTGCTACCCCTAAGTCAATCAATGTATTTGGAATTTGAATCCCATTTATATGTTTCTTGACAATTGGACTTCCTGGATCACCATATTTTTGCATGGCAATCTTTCCCATCATGATGTCTGCTATCTTTCCTACCAGGTGAATTATTTTTGTTTCTCTCGGTTTTCTTCCTGGTCTTTTGATGCTCAACTCCTTTATTGTCTTGGCTAGAACAGTAATTTCTCTAATGGCTTGTAGCAAAGGAATTTTGATGCAAACATTCTTCAATTAATCTAGGAAATCATAATTGGGCAACAAGATCTATTTTTCTACCCCTCTATCAATTTGTAATCTCTCAGGAAAAGCAAGTGTAGAAGTAGATGTTGGTTGCTCAATTATAGGAGTTTTGTTTATTGATTCTCTTTTCTTTTCTTTTTATATGTTTTTGTTTTGGAGGGATGTTCCCTCAAAAAATTTATTTACTTTTAGAGAATCCTCCTCAGAATTATCTTGTTCTTGAATAACTGTACAAGGTTTTTCCTTTTCTAATATCCTACTAGATCTAAGTTGAACATCATTAAGATTTAGAGGAGTAATCATGTAAGTTGGAAAAAGGTCGTCCTTCTACCATGTAAGCATTCTGAGAGTTTTTATTATTGGGGTTTGGTAATGGTTGGGTAGGTAGCTGATTTGGTTTTTGTTGAAATAGAAGTAAGAGTTGAGGATTTTGACCTTGTTGTGGAGGTTGTGGTGGAAATGGCAATGACATTTGATGGTTTTTACTTGGAAGTTGTTGCTGAGTTTGTGACTGATTTTGATAGGATGGAGGATATTGGTAATATTGGGTGAATATCCCATAAAGATTTTGTATGCCTTGTGCCCATGGCTAAGATTGATACAAAGATTGAGGTTGAGGCCAAGGTTGCTACCAAGAATTATAGTTTGGTGGGGGTTGAAGATACATTGGATTGTTGAATCCTTGATTTTGTTGCCCCTACCAAGGTCTTCTTGCAACAAAACAAAGATATTCTATAGGATTTGGGACTGTTTCCTCTTGAAAGACAACCTTAAGACTTGGGATTGAAGGGTTCAATCCCTAGCAACGACACCAAAATGTTCGTCAATTTAGTGTCCTAAATTTCTCTACATAAATTATCAATCTGGGTATCATAAACTGATGAAGTGTAGTGCACTATATGTGCTAGATGACCCTTCTTACCTCACTGTTTTTGAGATTTATGTTGTTTTGGGGGTTTGATCTTTTTAATTCCTAATGTTCTGCAATGTACTTAACAAAGTCTTAAATCTACTGCTGCTAAGAATCTAAAGAAATGAAATGAGAGCATAAAGTGCTTTAAGCCAAATTTGGAAGTAAAGTTTTAACCAAGAAAATGAAAATAGAGTTTCTTTTCTTGCTATTATGATTGTTTCCAAAACATGAAATAAAAGGACCTAAGAGTGAAATTGCAACTACTATCTAATTAATTACAAAACCAAAGCTTAAATGAGATTGCATCTATCTATGATGAACCAAAAATGAAATACTGAAAACAAGATTATGACTATTGTCTAATTGCCAAATCAAAACTTAATGAACAACTGAAAATGGAATTTCAACTAAATGAAAAAGTATGATTGAAAATAAAATTGCAAATAATCTATCATAAAGACTAAATGAAGTGTTTTTTCACTTTGCTACACAATTTTGGGAGAACGGCCTCCTTGTGATATCATTTGGAGGGATTCAATACTTCATTGTTCCAAAACTGAAAATGAAATTGCAACAAAATTAAATGAAAGACTAAGACGGAAAGTGAAATTGCAACTAATCTACTATAACAACTAAATGAAGTGCTTTATCACTCTGCTACATAATTTTGGGAGAACTACCTCCTTGTAATAGCATTTTGAGGGACTCCATACTTCATTGTTCTAAGAAAAAGTAAACATAAAAATGTAGAGAAAGACTCATTCACAAATGAAATATTTCACCACTTAGTTTTAAGATGAACCATCAACTGAAAGGGCTTTCGGAAACATTCACTTGCAACATGAGTTATCGAACTAACAACAAAATCACATTAAGCAGTAAATGAAGGAAACTAGACTAATGATCAGCAATTCTAAATTACTCTATGCTACTGACATCAACTTCAAAATACTGATAAGAAACTAGAAACTAGTGAACCAAAAGAGCTATTCTGTGCTAATAAGAAGATGACACAAGCTGCATTATGAATAGAGTTAGAAAATAGTTATAAACATCATGAAAAAAACACAGTGAATTTACAGTTAACTATGAAAGACAAGATAGAAATATAATGTAACCTTGACCAACGCAGGGGCCCTCTGCAAAGGTCTCGGATTATAAGCACTTAATCAACACTCCAACAATGCTTCAGGTATCCATGAAATAGAGTCTTTATACTAAAATAGAGAATGAGTTCTTCAAACTACAAAGCGGAAATCTGAACTTAATACATAAGCAAAAACTAAACTTATTCTGCGTTCTTCACATAGGTATTTATATGGAAATTATACAACTATTTTAAAGAGAGAATTAAGCTACAACAAAACACGTAGACAGGAAAGTATGCAAAATTCTTGTCCTTGGTTGCCTGGAAACATAAATCTTATGGTAATGGCTGTTGGATTCTGTTTTCGCTGGTGGCAGATTAAGTCCATGGCCTAATGAAACTGCTTTGGATCCCATCATTGAGAAATGTGTACAGAACAGAGTCTTGTACGCCATAGGTTTCTATGTTTGACTTCCCTCTGAGTGGAGTCTTCCTTGTCAATCTACGCCAGATCAATAGGATACAATCCATGCCCTGATGTCTTCCAACCTACCATGTAGTCCTTTTCCCCTCTTGACACGTGGAACCTGCAAAAGCGTGAATAGCTACGGAACAACCGATTAGCTGCAGAATGTGGCTGCGTACCGTAGCTAAAAGACAAAAACTTATTCAAATAGCAAAAATAATAGTATAAAATGTAAATCACTAAAATATATTCCTTGAGGTGATGTATAATGGTCTTTGATGAGAAGGATGCATTTTTTATGGAAAAAAGAGAAGGAAGGATGAGAAAAGTAGCTAAGGGAAAGGCAGTTTTGGAACTCAAAATACACCATACATCACTAAACCGAGTAGTGGGAAATTGGAGCCACTCCCCACTCGTCAAACAAATGATTTTATAATCTCAAGGCTATGTGGGAGGAGGAAAGGGGAAAAGTCCTTGCTCATGCATTGGGAGGGGTATATATACCCAAGGGTGATCCTTGACCATTGTGACTCTATGACTACTGTCATGACCATTCAACTTCCTATGAATTTTCAATTCACATGACTCTTCAACTTCTTGTGTGCATCCATTGGACTTTCACTTTACATTACATTCGCTAACAAAAAATATGGCCCGTGGTGGTGATATGGCCTTGATAACTCATGACACAACTTGAAATGACATTGCTGACATGTACTAGCTAGCTATGGTGTCCATGTCAAGCTGTTGCGCTGATAAGTGATGGACGTACTTCTCAAGTGTGCTTTGTCTTCTCCTCCCCATGGCTTGATGTTGTGGGGCCCTTGGTGGTCTTTGTCTTGAAAGGTGGTTCCATGCATGTGTTCCTTTCGCTTGTTGCTTCTTTCATTCGTCTAGCTACAAGTAAGTCTTCAAGCATGTCTATTGGTTTTTCACATCGTTTGTCATCTCACCATCATCTATCAATATACATGTTACTGCAATTCACTTATGATGGGACGACATCAAACTGAAAACCTCTTAGTCTAGCATGATACGTTATTTTCCATGTTATGGGCCCAGGACAAATGATAGGCTAGGAGAGGGCCCAATAACTGTGCACTGCATAGTTCTAAGTGACAATGAGGGTGGACTGCTCACTAAGATTATACAAAGCATAACTTCGGCTTGGACAAGAAACTCCAGGGAAAAATATTCATTGTCCGGGAAAATTGCATAGAAGCCACTAGGAGCTAGAATTGTGTAGTTAAGGACACCAGTGGCAGTTGAAAGGTGGGAACCTGAGGATACCTTTGCATAGTTTCCAGAGGGAAGACCAGGCAGGACAACAAAGGGACCTGAGGATAGTTTTGCATAGTTTTTGAGAGCAGTGTGTCCCAACTAAGGGAAGTCACTTGGAGGACATCTCTGCACAATTTCTTAGAGCAATGAAGGCTCAGTATCTCCACAATACATGGTTCTAGATAGAAAGAAGGAGGCTTGATGATTGTTCTTGCGGAGTGCACAGTTTAGATAGGAAGTGAGGTAGTTTATATGCAGTTCTGGAAAGGAAGACAAGTTGCTCAGCTCTGGGATTTTGCAGTGCCACTGACCTGGAGGACCTCAAGCACTATGTAGTTCCAAACAGTAGAGAAACACCACTAAGGGTTGAGGCTACATAGTGTAGAACAGTTGGGGTCCAATGAAGTGAAGTTGTTTTGTCGAGATATTTTCACGAAAATGGCTAAGTGTGAGAGGAAAATGAACTTGTGATTACTCAACATTGTGATCACACACTTATAATACTTTGACAACATGACAACACTGAACACTAGGACAACATAGCAAACCATGACCCTCTGTGGCACTGTCTAGAGATGAAAACAGCAAGTGCAACACTTGGCATAGACCTTTGGATGATCGTGACAACACTTTCATGACAATGCTTACAACTTTTTGTGTGCGTGCGATGGGTGTTCACATAGCTAAGACAACCCAAACACACAAAGAAAAGCCTTTGAAATCACTAGAAAAATATTGCAAGGATGAAGAAGAAATCAACATGCCAAAAGACGACAATTCTTGAAGTAAGAAAAAGGGTGAAAAGACTTCGAAGGATCTCAAGGAATGAGCTCGAGCGTTTGCAACCATCAAAGGAAAAACCAAGGAAGGCTCTAAAATTTGAGTGCATGCCAACATTTTGGAGGGTGTTGTAGCTGCTACAACACATTGAAAAGGTCTTGTAATAATATTTACAACCATATGTATTACACTCCCATTTGAGCTAGGTAATTTAAGTAAAAATGCATTCAATGGCAGGGTAGTTGAATGGCACATAAAAAATCAAAAGACAATATTTCCAACAGTCTTAATTTTCCATCTTTATACTGGACATAATTAAGCTCCCCCATTATTTCACATTAAAGAAAAAAATATTTCTAACAATATCGACCTTTTTTGTTTATGGAAATCCTTAACCAATTTCACAATAATACTATATAACTCCTCCTACTTCAAATTGTTCTTGTTCCTACGAATTTCCCCTTTTGACATCAATGACAAATGGATGGTCCCCCTAAACATTTCTCCTTCTTATCTATAACTCTTCTTTCGTATGAAAATTTTTCTTAGCGTGTACAACTACTCCCCATCTCTATTATGTTTCCTTATTCCTCCATATTCTACTTTGTATGAACAAAGATGAATTTCACTTCTAAATCCAACTCCCCTTGTGAAGAATGTGTCCTTCTGTATGCATCATTTCTTCTTCTATACTCCTACAATTACTCTGCTTGTTAATTTGTTGTATATGCACACCACTTTTGTTGTTTGCAATGCAGCTTAAGAATGACATTTGGATACTACTCCTCTTACACGAAAAAATGTAGGATATGTCACTCTGAACCTCTCTCTAAGATACCCAAAGCTTCTTTGGGAAGTTTCTTGGTGAAGATATCTGCTACCTATTCTTTGAGAATGTGATATTTGATAGGGACATACTTGGTCTTTTAGTGTAAAATGTGCCCATTTGACATATTATAAGAACTTTTGTTTTCATAGCTCAAGTAAATACGATGATCCTGATTTACCTTCATATCACATAATGTTTTTTTCATCCACAAAACATGAGTATAACAAGAGGCAACTACAATGTATTTTTATTGAGTTGTAGATAAGGAGATAGAAGTTTGTTTCATACTCAACCAAGAAACAAGACAATTTCCTAAGTAAAATCCTCCACCATTGGTGATTTTATGATCATCCACACTAGATTCCCAATCAAAATCCATATATGTTATTAGGTTGGATTCTTTGCTTCTTGAATAACATACACCAAAGCCTAGGGTTCCTCTCAAATATTAAAATATTATTTTCAAAGCTAGCACATAACTCTTGTTGGCTAGTTGAATTGTTTATTGATTAAACAGTCAAGTACCACATTAAATTGTCAACCTGGGAAAGTCTTTTATTTCAAAGGCTACCGCGTACTGTATGTACTTAATTCTAAAAGCATTAAAAATATGTAGTATACACGATCCTCACTCTATGTTATAACAGTGCATTGCAAAGATAAAATGAAAGCAGTTAACCAAGATTACAAATCTGAAAAGAGAAGTGATGGATGCTCTATTAGCAGAGGATCAGGACCCTATCCTCCAGGTAAGGACGTTCAACACCTGCCCCTATAACCAGATTGTTAATACACACTGCAATTCTAATTCACCAGTGAAGTATTCTTTTACAGCTTCAAACGATTAACAAAACAGAGTACCAGCAAAAAGGAAATTATCAGAGGTAAGGCTACAGAATCCAAAACAGAGTACCAGCAAAAAGAAATTACCAAACACACTTACACACTTGACAGAAAATAAATGGGTGAATCTTGTGAAGAAGGTGGGCCCTATCCCTCTCACAAGATTCCCCAGAACACAAATGTTGGATTAGGTGCTCAGAACAATTTTCTATTCATCTGCCAAAATATCTAGTTACAATAAAGGTTCATACTTTGCTGTTGTCTTTCAAAATTTCCCTTACAAACTGTTTTTCTCTCCCCCCTTCTCTAATGTATATGTCTCCTCTTTATAGAGGAGACATCTATTACAATAGACTGTCATAGTTCATTCAGTTAAACCTTTCTGTCAAAAATAAGAAATCCATCCTTGTTACAGGATGCTGTTACAACAGTGTGACAATGTATTCTTTCTTGGGTCTCTTACTGTTACACAGCTGGTAACCGAACTTCGACCGTCTTCTTGGAATCCTCGCACTATCCTTTGCCGCTTCCCCATGGTTGCTGATTTAGTAAACCCATGTTGTTCCTGGTATTTTAGCAACTGTAACTGTGTTTTACCCTTTTTGGACAGTTGCTGATCATGCTGCGTCAGCATGGAATTCTGGCGATCTTCTGATAGTTGCCGTTTGTTATTTCCGGTATTCCAGTTGTTTGCAAAATAACATTTCCCTGCTTTAGATAGTTGTTGTTGCTGGTGCTGTAGCAACTGCGTAGTTGCTGTTTCTGGTGTTGCAGCAACTGCGTAGTTGCTGTTTCTGGTGTTACAGCAACTATGAATTATAATTTCTGCAGACTTTAGACAGTTCAATGGTTACTTAGAAACTTAGTTAGCTTTTCCAAAGATAAATATAAAGATAACATGAATATGTAATGAATAATTAAACACATAGTCATGCAGACAGTTACTTCATAGCTTGGGGTGATTAGGTCATTATGTAATCAAAGCTTTCAACTTATGAACTGAAAAAGGGTAATATTATAGCAAAAATACAAGGTCAAAATGGTCAATTTGGAGTCCTAACATCCCCCCCAGCTGAAGAGATTGCATGTCCTCATGCAATGCTTACTATGAATCTCAGTCGGAGTACTGGGATGAACCGTGTAAATTACTGAGACAGTAGCTATAGAAAGTGGCATCAAACTTGTCTCTGAACCCACAGACAGTCTATATTTTCCTCCATGCTGCCGCCTCTTCTTTGTTTGATAATCCAAACTGACCCTTGTATTGCTGACCAGATAACCATAGAAGTGGAAATTTAAATATGTAGCCAATCCAATTCTCAGTACATTGTTCCATACATCTAACATAGTAAGGTACCCTTGAAATTGCTGCTTGTAAATTGGGTGGATTATAAGGATGATACTCTTGCCTTTCCTTGGGATAGTTTTCCCAAAATAGGTTGTTAGCCTTAATAGCCAAGGGTGCCTTGGTTCTCACATAATGTTGGCAATATCGCAGGACCACTGCTTGTAGTTGCCTGATGTGATCCTTCATTGCAGGGTCACTTAACATTCTTTGGTGCTGTGCAATGAAAGTGGCTGCATTTTGAGGTTCAGCCCTGATCCACAGAAGGCAGTTCCGTTCATTATGTTGTGCTGAGATAAAGGCATTTTGCCACGTGAGTTGGTTGGCTAAAAAGGAAATTAAAGCTCTGAGCTGTATGTCGCCAACAAGAGGGAGTATATTCATGTTTCTCTCTTCGGACATGGCTTCATTGTGGAGATAAAGCTTGCACAACAAATTCTGATCATTTTTGGGTGCCTCTGCAAAGGTTTGAATAAATTGTTCTGATGTAACCACCTGATGAGGTCTACCTTCTCTAACTGCCTTTATCTGTAAGAATGTCAGTCGTTCCTTTAAAAATGTTGCATAGTTGAAAGAGGGTTTCCTTGTGGCAAGTATTCTTTGGAACAACTCAAACATCTGGGACAGTCTAGCTTTTAGTTCCTTAATTTCTTTGTACTGAGCTCTAGACTGCTCCAGTGCTTCCTAGTTCTTATATGCATAATTGAACCAGATCCCCTTTTGCTGTTGGAATGCTTTGCCTTGTGACAACTCATATTCTCTCCACCATTTTCCTTTTAATTCTTGAAAACTAGCGGTCTCTGTGCATGCATCACTAACAGAGGGAGGTTCTGTTTGTGTAAAGGCATCAACAAGGATTTTCTGCTATGTGATAATTGGAGTAGGCCGGGATGATCTGATGTCTTCCTTTACATTTCCAACTACTGTTTCTTCTTCTTGTTCTATAATAGTTTGGGTAGGCCGGGGTGATTTTACGTTTTCTTCATTCTGTACTGATTCCTACGTAACTGCCTCTTCTTCTTGTTCCATTTGGGTAGGCCGGGGTGAGTTTATGTCTTCTTCTCCATTCCCAGTCAATGTTTCTTCTTCTTGTTCAACTTGGGTAAACCGGGGTAACTTTATGTCTTCTTTGCCATTTCCTCCTGATTCCTGTGTTACAACCAATCCTTCTAGTTCTTTCTTCCCACTTTTTAGAGATCCTGCTGGTTCTTGTGTGACAGCAGGTTGTTCTGTTTTCACCTGTATAGTTTTTGGAGAACTTGCTCGTTCTTGTGTTTCAGCAAGTTCTTCTGTTTGCTCCTGTGCAGTTTCTGGAGAACCTACTGGTTCTTGTGTGACAGCAGGTTCTTCTGTCTGCTCCTGCACCTTTTCTGGAGAGCCTGCTGGTTCTTGTGTGACAGCAGGTTCTTCTGTCTGCTCCTGCACCTTTTCTGGAGAGCCTGCTAGTTCTTGTGTGACACCAGGTTCTTCTGTCTGTTCCTGCACCTTTTCTGGAGAGCCTGCTGGTTCTTATGTGACAGCAGGTTCTTCTATTTCAGCAGAGGGTTATGGTGTTTATGTTTTTGCTTCTGCAGTTTGTGTAACAACAGGTTCTTTTGTTTCAACCACAACAGCAGAGACTTCAGTCATTGGTTCTGCAACTATCTTGTATCCTGCTTGAGTGTATATCTCACCACAGTTGGCGCACATGTATTCGCTCTCTTTACTCTTCTCTGTTGCAGATGCTACTCGTGCTAAAATGTGCAGGCTAAATTCATTTTGATAGGCTTCCTTGAGCCTTATTATTTCCTCCTGGTAATCCTGAATTTGGGATTTCAGAAATTCAATTTCTTCCTGTAGGGCAGATATGGTAGGCTGATCTTGTGGAGCGGCAGGTTCCAACGGGGGCAGAGGTTATGTTTCGTCATTTTGATCACTTATATCTCTAACAGGTGGTTCTTGTGTGTCACCTGGGGTAGTGGCTGTTTCTTGTGTTGCAGCCTCTTGGCCAATATTACCTTGGGTGTCGGCAGCTAGTTCTAGTGTGACTATTGCCTTAAAAGATGATGTCGCGACACTGTGAACACTCTGCATCTCAGCCTCCGAGGGTGAGGGAGAGGACTTTCCAGGGCTGGTGGAAATGCGGGTTTTTAACGTGATGGGTGGTGAGCTAGGTAGGGTGTGGCTAGGAGATTCAGCTATTACAGACGACCGAGTCCTTTGCTTGGGTAGAGAAGCAGGGAATTCAGATATTTTTCTTTTCAGGCTGGCTTTCTTTAAAATAGGGGCAGTGGCGCAAATAGCAGCTGCTTTAGCCGAAGCCCTAATTCTTCTTCTTTTCGGTGGGGTTTCCTTTTTCTACTGCATTTTTCATTTGAGGAGAGTAATAGGGATGTTATCATCAGAGTCATCAGTAGAAACACCAAGTATGGGAATGGATGGGTTGGTTCTATTGGGGGATGGGGTTGTTTCTATGGGTATTTCTACTGTCGATTGTACATTTTCAGCAACTTGTGGGGGTGTTTGATGTAAGATCTCCTCGGGTATTTGTTCTGGAATATCGTCTGTTTGCTGAGGGATTTGTTCGAGTATTTGCTCTGGGATATCCTTTGTTTGTTAAGGGATTTCTTCATTCTGCTGAGGTATGTCCTCAGCTTGGTGAAGAATTTCTTCTTCCTGATGAGGAATTTCCTGCTCTGGCTGAGGGATTTCTGCCTCTTGATGGGGATTAATGGGGGGTGGGGGTTATTTAAGGCGAGGCCTCTATTTATCAACAATTGAGCTAGACGGTGGTGTTTGAAGGAAAGAAGCGGACGCTTTGTGTTGATAGTGTAACGTGACATATTTTTAAGACATCCCAATAGATAATATGGCATATTTATCAACTAACCATTCCTCAAGTGATTCAACAAGACGAAATCGTGCTGGTAAATTACCTGGTACCGGCCTTCGCACGTCAGGTATTGCTTCACAAATTCAGCAACTTTCGGCCACTGTTGAGGCAATGACTGAAGTGCTACGCCTCTGCCCTTGGGTTCTACCTGCTCGCCTAGTTGAAGAAAATCCTATTGCGCATTAAGGATCAAGTGCTTCCTACTGAACCACCGTGTGCCATTAGCTGGTAGCCCAGTAACTTGGGCTATAACTTCCTCTGTGACTGGGATTTGAACTCCCTGAACGACAGAAAATCCCTCTGTTAAATTGCATGCAAACTCGAGGACTTGCTGTGCGTCAAAGTCTGGGAGTCTCCTAAAATAATCTAGCCATCCCTCTTGCAGAAAGATTTGATAAACCTCGGGATAGAGCTCAAGAAGTGCTGTTGTGCCAGGTTCGTATGTGATGATATTTCCTCCCATAGCTGCTGTTTTAGTGAAAATTCTCAGTTCAGAGCCGAGCTTCCGAGTTCAGTTCAGAGTAAACCATTGCAAATGGTAACATGCCGTGATGGGATGACTTTTACATATTACCGGGAGAGTTAAGGGCGGCGGCAGTTGGCGTACTATGCAATTATGGGAGCGCTTTGGTAATCCCCCACAAAAGCTATGCATAAGTGATATGATTGGAAGTACAATCATTCAGTAGTCCTATCAGCATCTCCACATTAACTATTATTTAATGTCCATACATAATCATGCGTACCTTTATGTTTTACCTTTTTGATTGCTGCGTCGAAAAGTCTTGTCTTATCTTTTGCTGGATCCATAATGATTAAAGCGGATCTACGAGTATGAGAATACCAACGATTTTTAATAATAATGACGGGAAGTAATAGTGGAGTATTGTAATCATCATAGGAAATGGTTTATTTTATAAAAATTCGTTTCTTTGGGGGCTGAAGTGGAGAGACTGGTGCTTTTATAAATGAGAGGAATGCTGAAAAAGGTATTACGGGATCGGGAAGTGGTGTTGCAGCAACGGAGATTGGTGTTGCAGCCACTAGAGGTGATGTTACATCAACGGGAAAAGATGTTGCAGCAACAGGAAGTGGTGTTGCAGCAACGGGAAAGTGGTGTTGCAGCAACGGGGATTGGTGTTGCAGCAACGGGAAATGGTGTTGCAGCAACAGGAATTGGTGTTGCAGCAACAGGGCTCCCAAGTCCGCAAAGTGATTCCTTTGAAGCTTTTGTTCTCAGCTATTTTCCAAAGCTAAAATCTGCAAAATACTGAAATGTAATATGGCAACCCTTGGCAGGGATTATTAGTTAAAAAGAATATCTAATCTAAAAAAAATGCATAAATAAACAAAAATTTAAGTGCTTTGAGGGACAGCAAGTTCCCCTAGGGAAGCATAGTGTTTATTTTCCATGCAAGTGGCTTTAAAATCTTCTTTAGAAACAGGCCGCTGATATAAACGGAGTCGATACCCATTCACTAGTAGTGGTGTTCTGCTTCCATCAATTGTTAAAAGTCTGACTGTCCCATTTGGAAAAACAACATCCACTTCATAAGGCCCTAACCACCTTGTTCTTAACTTACCTTGGAAATTCTCGAAACGGGAATCATAGAGTAGAGCCCAGTTACCTTTCTGAAACTGCTTTTGCTTGATGGTTCTGTCATGCCACCTACTTCTTTGTTGTTGTATCATGGTTGTTTGATGGATGGCATCCAGTCTCTTCTCGTCCAATTCTTGAAGCTGCTGCAACCTGGCTGTCTGTGCATCAGTCAAGTCAAGATTAACAGCTAAAGCAGTTCTTAAAGTTTTAATCTCAAACTCTACAGGGAAAACAACATTTTTTCCAAAAACTAATTCATACGATGAAAAGTCTGTAGTATTCCTCCAAGTAGTTCGATAGGCCCATAATGCCTCAGGCAACCTTTGAAACCAGTCCCTCCTATTCTCCTTTATCGTTTTTGTCAAAATGGCTTCTATGACTTTATTGGTTCTTTCTACCTGCCCATTTGCTTGGGGGTGATAAGGTGTGGTCATTTTGTGCTTAATATGATATTTCTGAAGTGTGTCTTTGAAGCCATGAGAGTTGAAAGGAGGTCCTCCATCTGTAACTAATTCTCTAGGCAATCAAAATATAACAAAGATCTCTTCAAATAAAAATTTTAGTACTGCTTCTTCATTAGCTTTAAGGAGTGTCTTAGCCTCTACCCATTTATTCATATAATCTGTGCATACTAATATGTACGCTCTTTGATTGGATGGAGGATTAATGGGACCTTTAAAATCTAATGCCCATCTCTCCAAAGATTCAAGAATTACCTGGGGATTGAGTGGCATTTCATCCCTGTGATTAGGCTGGCCCATTCTTTGACAGCTATCACAGGCCTTCACATATTTCCTTGCATCTTTGAAGAGTGAGGGCCAATAATAACCCATTCTGAGTACCTTGTGTGCTGTGCCCTCCACAAGGTCCATCGTGACAAGCTTTTAATACATCATAAATTTCATCTTCACCAATGCATCTCCAGATTTCCTGATCAATTCCTGTGTGGAAAAGACACTTGCTTATCCAGCTGTACCTAGCACTTTGCTGGATGATCTTTCTTTTTTCCCTGTGTGATAGGTGTGATGGCAATTTTCCTGCAACTAAATAGTTGGCAATGTCTGCATACCAAGGTGAGTGAGCAGATACTGCAAATAAATATTCATCAGGAAAATAATCATCTACTGGAATATTTTCATCAGTTTTAATCGAGAAAGGAAATCAAAAACTACATTTTCTTTTCCTGGCCTATCTACAATTGTGATGTCAAATTATTGTAATAATAATAACCATCTGGTGACTCGGTCATTCGTAACTGATTTATTCATTAAATACTTAATGGCCGAGTGATCAGTATGCACAAAAGTAGTGTAGCCAGTAATATAATGTCGAAATTTATTGATAGCATAAATGACTGCTAGGAATTCCTTCTCAGTGACTGTGTAATTCATTTCAGCTGGTGTCATATTCTTACTGATAAAATAAATGGCATAGGGAAGACTATTTTCTTCCTGGCCCAAGACAGCTCCAATTGCAGTATCTGAGGCATTAGAGGATATATGAAAGGGTAGTGCCCAATCAGGTCCTCTCAAAATGGGAGCTGTAGACAACTGATGTTTAAGTTCATTAAATTCTTTTTCACAATCATCAGTCCACTTAAATTCAACATTCTTTGTTAATAACACAAATAGAGGAGAAGTTATTTTGGAAAAATTCTTAATAAATCTTCTATAGTATCCAGCATGTCCTAAAAAGCTTCTTACATCAGTTTGTGTTTTGGGGATAGGGAGGGTCTGAATTACCTGTATTTTGGCTGGATCGACTTGAATTCCTAGGAATGAGATGAAGTGACCCAATACAATACCTTGATTCATCATCATATGACATTTTTCAGTGCTTAAGGCAAGGTGTGCTTCTATACATCGCTTAAGTACTTTTTCATTATTCTTCAGTGCATCTTCAAAAGTCACTCCATAAAGAGTAAAGTCATCCATAAATATTTCTAATGAATCATCTAGCATATCAGAAAAGTCCCTATCACTGCTCTTTGAAATGTTGTTGGAGCATTACATAGCCCAAATGGAAGTACCCTGTAAGCAAAGGTCCCCCATGGGCTAGTAAACGTGGTCTTGTCCTGGTCTTGGGGTGCAATCTTAATCTGATTATATCCACTAAACCCGTCCAAGAATGAAAAGAATTTCTTACCTGCCAAATTATCTAATACCTGATCAATGAATGGTAAAGGGAAATGGTCTTTCTGGGTGGCTTTATTCAGAGCTCTGTAATCCACACATACTCTCCATTTGCCATTTTTCTTGGGTACAATTACAAGTGGGGAAACCCACTCACTATCAGATATAGGGTATATAAATCCTACATTCAAGAGTTTTTGAAGTTCCTCCTTCACAATTTCCCTTAGATTGGGATTCATCCGCCGCTGGGGTTGACAGACTGGGCGAGATCCTTCTTTAATATAAATACGGTGAGTGCATAGCTCAGGAGAGATCCCCTTCATGTCTGTATAGTCCCATGCAAATGCTTCTTTATTTTCCCGGAGTAACTCTATTAACTGTTGTTTTTCATTATCAGTTAAGTTAGGATTTATATTTAATGTTTTGCCAGGCTCAATTTCTATTGTTGTACTTTTGGAGGGGCTTCCTACTGTTGTCTGAAATAAATTTTTATCTTTCAGGTTCTGCTGAGATTCAGATTCCAAGATTGCAGTGAAGTGATTATACGTTTCTGGGCTGACCGAAGAAGGTTCAGAAATGAAGCTGCTGATTAATTCATCTTCGGTAGAGTCTTTGAAAGTTAAAGCTTGTCCGATAGTCAAGATAGGTTGGGTTTCTTCATCCTCATAATCTACCCATACAGAATTGTCATTATTAATCATGGGTGTAGCATGAGGATAAAGGGTAAGCTGTTTGGTTTCCTGCCCATTAGAGATGGTCATTGATCCTGATCTACAGCTGATGAAAGCATCTACTGTAGCCAGCCAAGGTCTTCCTAGAATCAACGGATGACCCCCCAACTTTGTTTTAGTTTGTAACACCACAAAGTCAACTTGGTAATTCCAGGATTCTACAGAAATTATTAGATCTTCAATGACCCCTTCAGGTTTAATTGTAGAGCGATCAGCCAACTCTAGGATGGTTGGAGTTTCCCTAATAAAGTTTTTTAACTGAAGCAATTGTGTCGTTTCAAGTGTCATAATATTTATTGCAGCACCTAAATCTACTAGAACTTTAGAGACAAAGGTTTTTCCAACCTAGATTGTTACTGTAGGGTGACTAGGGTCACCATATTTCACAGGAGGATCTTTTTCTGTCATTAAAGCAGTCAGCTCTCCCATCACATGAACTGTGAGGGGGTCCTTAGCTTTTCTTCCAGGTCTTTTTATGCAGATATCTCTAACAGTCCTAGCATAAATGGGAACATCTCTTAGCACTTGCAACAATGGGATTTTAACATATAAATTCTGTAGTTCGCCTAAAAGGTTAAAGGCAGGTTGCTCAAGTGTTTTAGTGAGAGCCAGACGTTCAGGGAATGGCGGATCTGCTATTTGATCATTGTTGTTAGATGTTGATTCAACTGTTTCAGCATTATTGTTAGGTGGTTTTTCTTTTCTAACTTCCTCTTTATCTGAGTCAGTAATGTCATCAATGATGGGTTCAAAAATTCTCCCTGAGCGAAGATGGATATCATTACATTGCATGGGGGAGACAGGCTGATTTTGAATATCAATTACTTGCAGGGCTTTATTGTTATTTGGGTTGGAGTTGGGTTGCACAGGAACCTGCGGTCTAATTGCCTGGTTATTTGGAGGAGTATTGGATGGTAAGGAAAGAGACTGTTGATGCTGAGGAAATGGCATCTGTTGGCCTGCCCAGTTCGGATTGCATTGATTAAAATACGGTTGCTGGGGAGCCCAAGGATTCAATATGGTAGGATCAGGAAAAGGAAGATTTGGTTGCCACATAGGTAGAAAATTCATTGTGTTAAAGGGTGGGTACTGCATTTGGTGCATGGGTAGGTAATTTGTTTGAAAAGGAGAATGATTATTCCAACGACTAAATGTTGTGTTAGAATTCATACCTTGTCTTTGTGGCCATTGCCTCCTTTGTGTCATCAGGTATACTGCTTCAGCCTCTTCTTTAGTTGACTGCAATGCTGCTTTAATTCCAGGCAGAGAGGGGCATTGCTGGGTCTCATGGTCCTTTTTCGCAGATCATGCAGATTGGTACCTTATCTAGTGGGAATTCGCTAAGTGGGTGTTTTTCTCTGCATTTGGAACAAAAAATAGCTAGGGCAGCTTCTGCTTCTGCCCGTTTCTTCTTTACCTGTAGAGCATCAATTTGTGAAGCAAAAGAGCTTAACATCTCAGTTTTAAATTCTTCCAACAAATTACCTATTTCAGCCCTTGTTGCTCCTCCACTTGCTGACTTCTGAACTCTTGAATATACATTGTCCCTGCTTTTTGATCTGCTTACTGCTCCTCTTGAACATCTCATGCAGAGGTTGATAATTTCATCAAATGGTTCCTTGGAAATGTCCCTTTTTCCCAGCATATTTAACATGTCCAAGCAGTCATCTCGTACCCCTTTCAGCAATATTGTTTTCAAAATATCTTTACTCATGTTAGGGTGGTCAGACCGCTGCATATTATATTGCAGTCTTTCCACAAAGTCTTCCAGATTCTCGTCCTCCTTCTGAACCATTTTAAACAATTCTTCCTTCCTTTCTCTTGTCTGGCAGTAATCCTGATATTTGGCCAGAAATCTTTCTTTCATCTGATCCCAAGTAGTGATTGCCTGAGCTCCTAAGCTCATAAACCATCTTAACGCATTCCCTTTCAGTGTTGCTGGAAACAGTTTTAGTTTCTGATTAGGGCTCACATAATATAACTCCTACATAGTATATCGAATTCAAAGAGGAATTCATCCGGGTCTTCAGAGGATAACCGATGAAAGTTGGGTAATGCTGAGAGTGGAATGTTCTTCATAGGGTTTTCTCCTCTCGGGAGCTCCCCAATAGGGAACTCCAAGGTAGAGAGTGAGTTCTCCCCCCTTCCTTATGCTCTGTTATCCTCCATTTGTCTTTTTCCTGAATCGCTTACTTTATCTTCTGTCTCTTCAGGTTCTTCTACTGGTTCCTCAGTGTATTCTGGTACTTCCAGCTTCCTTTCAAGTCCCAGTACTTCCTCCGTCTTTCGATCTGTTTGTGAGGAATATTGGATATGAGGTCTCCGGGAACTTGTCCTCTGTGATGTCTCGGCCTTTGAGATAATTTCGTCAATAAAGGTTTTTCTTCCTCCTCCGCCTTTGCCTCCTGTGAAATTAGGTTTCCTGCGTCCTCTCATGCACCTGTTATTCTTAAAAAGAAATCATTAATGCTTTTAGAAATCTCTAGTTGCCTTCCCCGGCAATGGCGCCAAAATATTGGCTAGTTGAATTGTTTATTGATTAAACAGTCAAGTACCACATTAAATTGTCAACCTGGGAAAGTCTTTTATTTCAAAGGCTACCGCATACTGTATGTACTTAATTCTAAAAGCATTAAAAAGTTGTAGCATACATGATCCTCACTCTATGTTATAACAGTGCATTGCAAAGATAAAATGAAAGCAGTTAACCAAGATTACAAATCTGAAAAGAGAAGTGATGGATGCTCTGTTAGCAGAGGATCAGGACCCTATCCTCCAGGTAAGGACGTTCAACACCTGCCCCTGTAACCAGATTGCTAATACACACTGCAATTCTAATTCACCGGTGAAGTATTCTTTTACAGCTTCAAACGATTAACAAAACAGAGTACCAGCAAAAAGAAATTACCAAACACACTTACACACTTGACAGAAAATAAATGGGTGAATCTTGTGAAGAAGGTGGGCCCTGTCCCTCTCACAAGATTCCCCAGAACACAAATGCTGGATTAGGTGCTCAGAACAATTTTCTATTCATCTGCCAAAAGATCCAGTTACAATAAAGGTTCAGATTTTGCTGTTGTCTTTCAAAATTTCCCTTACAAATTGTTTTTCTCTCCCCCCTTCTCTAATGTAGATGTCTCCTCTTTACAGAGGAGACATCTATTACAATAGACTGTCATAGTTCATTCAGTTAAACCTTTCTGTCAAAAATAAGAAATCCATCCTTGTTACAGGATGCTGTTACAACAGTGTGACAGTGTATTCTTTCTTGGGTCTCTTACTGTTACACAGCTGGTAACCGAACTTCGACCGTCTTCTTGGAATCCTTGCACTATCCTTTGTCGCTTCCCCATGGTTGCTGATTTAGTAAACCCATGTTGTTCCTGGTATTTTAGTAACTGTAACTGTGTTTTACCCTTTTTGGACAGTTGTTGATCATGCTGCGTCAGCATGGAATTATGGCGATGTTCTGATAGTTGCCGTTTGTTATTTCCGGTATTCCAGTTGTTTGCAAAATAACATTTCCCTGCTTTAGATAGTTGCTATTGCTGGTGCTGTAGCAACTACGTAGTTTTTTTTTCTGGTGTTGCAGCAACTGCGTAGTTGCTGTTTCTAGTGTTACAGCAACTATGAATTATAATTTCTGCAGACTTTAGACAGCTCAACGGTTACTTAGCAACTTAGTTATCTTTTCCAAAGATAAATATAAAGATAACATGAATATGTAATGAATAATTAAACACATAGTCATGCAGAGAGTTACTTCATACCTTGGGGTGATTAGGTCATTATGTAATCAAAGCTTTCAACTTATGAACTGAAAAAGGGTAATATTATAGCAAAAATACAAGGTCAAAATGGTCAATTTGGAGTCCTAACAACTCTCTCTTGGAGCATATTGGAACTTTGCAATGTAACTAATAGTATACATGATGCTTTTCCTCTGTGCTTATAAATAGATAATACTTCCAATAATTGATATGTACATCATTTGATTTGCATCTCTTTTCTCAACTTACATCCTAGGGCCACATTAGTGGTAACTAGTGCACAATTTTCCATGCAAAATTTTCTTTAATATTTGTTTGGGATACTTTATTATAGAATTGAATATGCCTTTCTCTGATTGTGTCACTTGAAATGATAGAAGAATTACAACATTCCTAGCAAGGACATCTCAACCTGGCTTAACATTTTTGTTGTAAACTTTGACTCAATAGATCAAAATCATTTCTAAAAATAATTTCATCTACATAGAACCCAATAATAAACCAATTCTCATTATCTATTTGATATAGATATTACTTTTTTCTACTTTTCTTTTAAAATTTTATCATTATAGATTTTTTTAACTCTTTAGTACTAACCCTTAAGAGCTTGCTTTAGGCAACAAAGTTATTTTCTTCAATATATAGACATCATTTTCATTTCCCCAAAAATTGAAATGTTTATAGTTTCTAAATATATACTTCTTCGTATAAAGAACCATTTAGGAAGGTTTATTTGACATCAATTGGATAAACATTGATCTTTCAAAAATAACAAGATGCCAAAACGATTCTCATGATTTCAATTCTAGATACTATATCAAGGGTTCCCTCAAAATACACACCTTCCACTTGAGCATAAGTTTGTAAACTAGTCTAGCCTTATTCCTTACTACTTATCCATCCTCATCAAGTTTTTTCCTTAAGGCCCACTTTGTCCCAATTACGTTCTTATCTTTCAGTAGAGGAAGAATTTCTCGCATAATGTTTTTCTTAATTTGGTATAACTCTTCCTCCATAACATTAAAGCAATGATTATCTTCACATACTTCTACAAATTTCTTTAGTTATATCTTGGACACTAAATAAAATTTGTCTTGCCCCAGTGTGCTTACTATTTCCTTCTACTTTGTATCCCCGACTCCTTATTACAGAGAATTTGGTTTTGTAGGTGAAATATTTAGACATAACTTGAGGGAGTCTTTATATGTGTAGTTTTTCCCTCTTCTTCAAATTCTTCTTATTCTTCTTATTCTTCATGTCATTACTTCTCTTCTAGATCATCTTCTTGGGGCTCATAGCTGATTATATCATTTGATTTGTCATGTTACTATTATCTATTATCTATACATATGCCTCATCTATTCTCACATAAATGCATTCAACTATTTTACAAATTCTTTTGCTATATCATTTATAGGCTTTACTCGTGAAGAAATATCTAGGAAGAATTGTCTCATCCACAATAGAATGAAACATTACAAAATTACTCTCATTTATTTTAATATAGTATTTATTTAAAAATACTTTGAAATGTTATAGGAAAGCTTGTCTATCATGCTATAGTTAATAGGGATTATTGTTTCTATTTACTCTAATATGATCTATATTAAGAATTTTCATTTCCATTGGAACTACCTATCCAAGAAACATAATTTGCAATTTTGACTCAAACCATTTCTCTATCCATTTCATGAACAATCATGTTTAATGTTTCAACCACACCATTCTGCTGGGAATTTATAGCTATTGAGAATTTTCATTTTATCTTAGATTCTCACAAACTCCAATAAATTAATTGGATATTAATTCTCCTCCTTGGTATGATCTTAAGAATTTAGTATTCAACTCCATCTCATTTTAACCCATTTCCTTGTAGAATTTTAACATATAAAAGGGTTCATACTTTTCTTTTAGCAATCCACCCTATTCCATTCTAGTATAATCAAGAATTAAGAGCATGAAATAAAAATAACCTCTTGGATATTAGGTTCTCATGTGTCCATAGAGGTTTGTAGGAAAAAGTTTGAAATGTGTTAATGTTGAATGCTCCTTCACCTTCAACTAAACTTGTGATTTCTTTCCAAGTTAACATGACTAGCAAATAATATTTCTAGTTTTAAAATTTTGGACATATCTCATACAAAATATTTTCTTCTTAGCTTAATAATGCTATCAAAACTAATATGACCTAGTTTCCTATTCCATAACCAACTCTCATTTATTTTTTCCTTGCAATAACTTTCTTTTTCTCCATATATAACATATACATTTCTTGAGGTTCTAATCAACTTCCCAACATTTTTACCTGAATCTTCATTATTTAATTCACATCAACTTGAATGAAATAGGAACATCGTGATACATTTGGAAAAAAATTAAGATATTATGTTTAGATCATCATCATATAGTACATTCTAAGGTTTGGTCTTTCTGTTTTCTAAAACAATTGTCCCATTTCCCATTAATATTATTTGAGGATTATTTCTGAAGGTAAAACTTTCTCCTTTTCCTTCCATTAGGAATAGGGAATTTCTCTTATCTGAATAAATATGATTTATGAAAACACCATCAATGTTGCATTCATCTGCATAGTTTTGACTATATAGCACAATTGACATTGTTCCTATCTTTTTTTGTTATTATTCCAAATATTTATGGATTCTTCCCACATTCTTTGCTTGAGACACCTTATTACACTTATTTTATATTAACTTGCTTTGAGACCATATTTATTACATTTGTAACATTCAATATAATCCAACAGAGAAGAAAATAAAACGTGACCACATTAATAATAATTTTTATATTCTTTTTCCTTCATAGTTATTCACTGGGGTCTCATGAGATCATATTCTTCTATTTATACTATAGCAGTTTCTTACATAGTCTCCATAGTCTATTTTCTTGTGACCAAAAGTATTGCATGAAAAGAAATGGAAATAAAAGAGAATTTGATACCTAAATATGATGAGCATTCTTGGCAGAACAATTATTTTGAATTGAAATATGGGTTTCAGCTGGTCTCTACTTCCTTGCATAATGTTTCTTTCTTTCAATTGAGGATTAGATATCCATTGTTCTACCCGTTTTTCTTTTTTCCATTTTTTTTAATGATCGAATAATGTCTCTACCAATCCTTAGCTTCATCTATGACATTTTCTTCATTGTTTCTTGATCTTTTTACCACATTGACGTAAATTTTAGGTTCTTATTCTCCTAGTGTCTTTGAGGTTGATTGTCCCTTCAAATTCTCAATATATTCTATAAAATAAATTCTACTCTTAAAACTGGGAGTCCCAGTCTTTGGTTACTTATAAAATTATACATGATCTCAACACTTCTTCCAAAATTTAGTTGAACATTTCCATTTCAATATCGTTTCTCAAGCAAACAACCATAGCTTGTAGTTTGCCACGATTCCCTTCCATTTATTCCAATTGGATTGTGACCACTTCTTTCGTTCTCATTGCTTGTTTTAATTGAGTTTTAAGTATGGGAACCATTTTGTAAGTTTCAACATGATGCATGTCTTCATACTCCTGAAATAGATCCTTCTAACTTTTTTTATTATTTTTAGTGTCTTTATCTCTTCTAAGGAAACAAAGAGCTTACCTTGAAAATCATTCTCAGTTTCAATTTCCTCCTTTGAATCTGTCTTCTCTTCCTTCTAACATATTTATTTTCTTGATCAATAGTTTGGACATTCAAGACTAGAAAATCATCTCCCTCATTATTTCCCACATATTTTTCATATGGACATCTAGATGAAAAATGACCATGATTACCACAACTAGGAATTAGTAGAAGACTACATTTTCCTCTGTTGGCTACTTTTGAGATATATTGTATTGCATCTAATTTTTCTTTATGATTTCTGAAGGGGATTAGTAGGAATTATTCTTGATCATCATCAGCTGTATCTTCATCAATGTCCAAATGGTATGCTATCTTCCTTGGAATAGATATTTTTCTTCTTAGTATATCTTCCCCTTTTGTGAAATTTGGTTCTATTTTATATTATTTTTTATCTTCACTATGTTCCAATTTTCCTTATGTACATATTGAACCATAATGACTTATTCTACCACACTTAAAAAAATTGTTTGGTAGATTATATTTATGTTATTGAGATCCCCTTTTCAAATTTCTCACAAATTTAGCTCCTTTTTCATCTGACCTAGGGCTATAACGATTATGGTCCTTGGGTCCTTTTGTTTTATTTAATGTTATGAAGGGTATTTCCTTTAGTACAAACATCTGCTTTCCTATCCTCATCTCATACGTAGTGAGTATTCTATGTTTTTAATCCATCTTCAATTTTTCAATATCTTTCATTTCTTCAATAACTAAAATAGTTGGATTTAGCCTTGATGGAAGAGATCTCAAGGAATTTCAGACATTTTTTAATTCTTCAATATTTTCACTCAATCCATTAATAACATTCACAATGAAAAAAATATGCATTATCTTCTCCATCATATATCTTTAAACATTCAAATTCTATTCTGAGTTTGAAGTTTGTCCATTTTTACCTTATCATCTCATTTATAGATGCTTTGAAGCTTTTCCTAAAATTCTTTAGTAGATTCACAATGCATTACCCTGATAAAAACTATTCTATCAAGGCCATCCAAAATGACATTTTCTGCTTTAAAATTATTTACATAAGCCTTATTCTCATCTATATCTATTGGAGGAAATTCTAGAACTTTATAACATTCTATCACTAAATGTCAAACACTAGCAGTAGAAAGCATATTATAATCCATTCAAGAATGGAACTTTGATTGTGTTAGATAAATTCTGATTATACATGGTCCCTTCGATATCTACCTTCCAATGGTTAGATTAATTTTGAAGGAACCTTCTCTAATTCGAAATGTCAGAATTCAAAATTATAGTGAGAGGGGGTGAAAAAATATAATTGTGAATTTTGACATTTTACATTTTATGAAATGATAGCTACAATTTCAACTCTTAATGGTAAATAAAAGAAGGATCATCCAATTACTTCCATGCCCAAATCCTTGCAATAACATGATTTCAACTATTGCATATTGGAGAAACAATATTTTTCCATTGTTAATGTCAAGGAATACTTTAGACGTTATATATTTACCTCAGATGCTATAGAATTACTACCATATCCACTAGTCAAAATGATGTTCACTCAACAAATTAGAGAAGGAAGATGTGAAATATACTTAGAAAAACTAAAATAATTTGATATCGAGATATAACCTTTAAAGAATTTGAAGGGGAATGACCTATATAAATTGGTAGGAGGAATCAAATTAGTCAACATGGAATATCACAAATGAGGTGGTGATAATTAGCCTTTTACTGCATTTGAGTGGTACAAAAACATAATATTATATTTAAGGTTGGGACAATTCTGAGTTAGCATGACAAGTAAAGAAAGAAGAGCATTGAAGATGAAATCCAATTTTTATGTGTTGATCTCTGATGTTTTAAGTTGAAGGAGCCATGATGGAGTACTACACACATTTCTTCCACAATCAAAACATTGTTACCATTTTAAAGGAAATGCATGAAGAAATATCAATAGGACATTTCGTCACTACCATAACAACCTAAAGAATTCTTAGAGATGGATCTTATTTGTGAAATATTTTTGAGGACACTTATGTCATAATAGTAAAATTCATTCTTTGTAATGAAGTTTTAGGAAGAGAAAAGAAATCATACATGCTCCTAAATATCATCATAGTTGACACTTTCTTTACTCTTTCGAAACTAGATGTTACTAGACCAATTGATCAATCCTAGATCAAGTGCAAGGCATGCCTATATTCTCACTTTAACGAATTATTTTTCTAAGTGGCCTGTAGTGGTAGCATTAGGGCAAGCTAAAATACAAAATCTTATCTACCTTTTAGAATAATATATCCTTGTATACAAAGTGTGAAAAAAAATCATCATGAATAATCATTCTATTTTTATTAGTTCTAAGTTCATAGAATTTTGTGGAAGGTTGAAAATATTTGCAAGTCAATCTTCCAATAATTATCCTCAAGGAAATAACTGAATATCAATGGAATTGGCATAACAACCTTTTGGATGTGTTGTGTCCTAGTTGACTCACAGCATGAAAGAGTATAGGATAGTGACAATACTATATATTGTATGGAAAAAGATGTAAGGTTTCCTATACATTTGAAAATCAATTCTTTGACATTGGTAAGGTAGTTATAAGAGGACGAAGTTGCCCTTGTTATCCAAACTAAACTACTTCAACTAATGTAGCTAGAAGAGTAGGGCCAAGAAGAATTTAGGAGTAGCAAAAGAATGTAGGAGGATGTTATTCATAAATTTCAGTAAAGGAGCTACCAATAAGATCTTTCTCATGGGGTAACTCTTTTCTTTAGGGAATAAATATTAATGAAAATCGTTCATGTATACAATGCTAGATACATTATGGATTGGACCATATGTTATAGACATACTAAATGGCTAAAATTATAATATATTTAAAGGGATTGATGATAAAATTATTATTTGTCTTGTCAATGGTAAAACCTCAAACAGTGCTTCACCTAACAAGATCACTTCCTTGTATGATATATATTTATAACTTGTATTACAATTAAATAGATTTTCCTTAATTTTTGAGTCCATGTCCTAATGCGATAGGTGACCAATCATGCTTTTGGTTCTTAGTAACACATTATGGGTCGCTATCATTATAGCTGATTGATGGCCTAAAAAATTTTCTATGCCTATGGGAAGAAAAAATCCTTCTAAAAGTGTATACATAAGATTTCTCCACACTCTTTTCCCTATTCCCCACAATTAGTCCATTTTCCCATGCGCAAAGAAACTACACACATCCCCTTTTCACATATCTCCTCTTTGCATAAATTATTTTCACACACCTATACTACGCATATTTTCAGTTTCAACTCTTGGCCCCACACATAATACTCGCACACCTACTCATCTCTCACAAAATATAAAACTTCACAGAATATGCTCACCCTGAGTTCATGCCATTTCCTAACATTGATTGAATGATCACATTTTAGAAAATAATTCTATAACCTTCTATCAACCACTTCCAATTTTTTATTGCTTCGAAGTCACTTAAAGGATCAATAAATGGACTTTATCCACATTTAAATGGGTTGTGATGTAAATCATATCATCACATCTACTCCCTATTATGCCTTCTAAAGAACAAACAAACATTATTAATTTCTTCTTATTGTTTTTCCTCATCCAATGGATTGGCATGAGAAGAGATGATGTCATAGTAATTGTGCCAAATAATGAGGAGTGGACATCTAAGAATCATTATAGGGATTTATTGATTACTAGATATCTCTGAGTACAATAAAAAAATGGCAACTAGAAGGAAGAGAGTGATAGTTTGTGGTGACACATTGAATTTTATTTCTCGCACAAATAAATATTTTCATTTCTCAACTATGTACCTATGGAATTTAGATCTATCTCGTGATGACAAGTGAAACTACAATATTTGGGCCAATGGACTATCAAGCACTGCATGCGTTATTAAGGTTCTTTATTTCAAAGAGATAGTTTATTTATGCACATGACATCTATTCAAAGAAATAAATTATTAAGGTTCCAATGAAAAGGATACTTATACCGCTAACTCTAAAGGAATTCATAAAATTTCCCAAGTTGTTTGAACTCACCAAGTTACCTAATTTACTTCAAAGCTGATACTTTCCTTGGTTCTCAAGCAAACATGATGAAAATAATCTAGGATTTCATTCTCCCTTGTGTAGAGGTTCCATCTGATATTTCTTTTTTGGATAGGGTTTTGAAGAACCATGTACTTTGATCAAAAGTATGTTGTTCTATATGGTGGTAGTTAGATAGGTTGTACATTTACTACCTTTATTAAAAAAATTATTATATCTTTCCTAAATAACTTTCAGCTTAAAATCTACACAATATATTGAATCCGTGTATGCATGTGATGTATGCATACACTTGTATTAAAGATTTAATTATTTTCTTTAGATAATAATTAAATATAATGTGCATGTATTATATACATAGTTATTATTTTTTAAATATTTTCGAACCCTATATATATTTTTCCAAGATGTTTTCCCATAAAATGGGGCTAAAAATGACCTCGAATGTCCCTATGTCATTTCACTATGCATTCTATCATTTGTTAAAAAGGGTTCTTATTTTTTATTGAGTAGCTCACATTCTAGTGAATTATCCTTCTAGCTAGCTAGTCTGTCAAAGAATCACAAATTCGTCAGCGAAACATACTTAGTCATAGCACTACTCTCCTATGATACATTTCTTGGCCTACATGACAATAATAATTTGAATCGAGACATAAGACCAATATAGTTATTGTATGTAGTGTAATGGAAAGGTAAGGTGCCTTTCAACATTTTCTAAGTTCAAGACTTCTTTGTTAGATAGGTTAATCATATGGTCACTCACGGAGAGCGCAATAGAATCTCAACTCAATCACAATATTTTTTTTTAGGAAAGGGAAGAAAACATTCTGGTTCAAATCTATGCATATTGGAAGAAGTCCCTATTGCTTCCAAAGTTTTTATTGGACAATTAAATTTTTACTAAATTATTTAGGTAGTGTAATCCATCACTAATTTTGTTCAAAAGAAATAAAAAGAAACAATTCATTTCCTTAAATTTTATCGTGGGAGAAATAATTGTGAAAAATGCGTCACAAATAGATGAATTTTGTATATCCTTAAATCCTTTCAGTTATTTGAAGCTAAGGTAATTCAAGGTTTTAAGAAAGAATGTATCCTTTTAAGGAACTTCACCAGAGTCAAATATAACCATTTATTTACATGAATTACTAAGGAAAGTGGATAAATGCACATAAACCATTAACAAAAAAACAATGACAACCCTTTTTGAAAATGCTATTATGGGAACCAATGCTAGTGCAATAGGATAGAACATAGGAAGAAGCAAGAATGCTACAAATGACACACAAACTATGACACCTTAGTCTTTCTCAAGCTTCTCTTCAAGTCAAAAGAGGAGGGATACCAAGATTATTGAGTTAAAAAGTGATGATATGCCCTTGAGTGGAGGAGATGTAGATGATCCACCTCTTTATGTGATCCTATAAACAACCCATGCTCACCCAAGTTCATCTTCAACTCATAAGAGGAGGGATACAAATGGCATTAGAAGAATGATTAATGTTAGGTCGTATAGTGGATAAGATGGAGAGGAAACACCTCCCCATATGGTCCTATAAATATAACACATTCTGCATTCATCAAAGAGGAAAAATTCTGAGGATCAACATGCGAAAGAGCTAGCTGACATGAATGTTGATAGCACCATGCCACCGGACTCGCCTGCAATAAGAATATATAAAACCTAAAGAGAAATTGAAGAAATTGTAGAGGAAATAATCACATTTTATGACCACTCATTAACCATGCAAGATCCAAACTATTATAGGACCAATAAAAAGCTATATGTTGATCAAATAAACATTCATAATGAAGGGGTCACTAGTTATTCAATAACATAGGTTGAGATTTCTAAATTATGAGTTATTAGACTCCTAAAGCTACACCAAAATACTAGTAAAGCCCTAACACATTTTGTTATATAACAAGCTGCATAGAATATAGTATTGATGAACATACTAAATGAGCTTTAAGAAGATGTCAATCCAACTCCTCTTTCCATGACCCTTTTGGCCATCTATGGAGCCAAGTAAATGGAAACTACGCCCAACACAGCCCATCAAGGACAAAAAGAAATAAACCTTCTCATCGGATTTTAGTCTTACGTTATATGTAATATCAATAGAATAATGAAAATTGTTGAGGAAATATCAGAAATATTCTTAAACATAAGGAATTTGTAACAAATAATTCACTCATTTATTTTATATCTTAAAAGAATATTCAAAATGATGAAAAATTGGTTGATAATGAATTGTCAACCATTCTATATAAATTAAACTCTCTAATGGAATTAGAAATAACATGACAAAGTCTCTCGAGGATTAAAACAATTAAGCAACACAAATTTGGTTGACCTACCATGATTAAAATGTTAGAAGGGGCTATTGGTAATACTTCATGATAAAATCATCAATTCCTTTCTTAAGGCTATTAAAGTTGTTGAGGACCTCTAGGGCCAACAGATGATTAAAAACTCTGATTTCCAAAGATATACTAAAATATTAGTTGGAGGTTATCAAACATATATGGGTTTTGAATTTGAAAGCATAACTAATTTCCTCGAAGATGAAATTAAAAAAGGGTTAGTCACATTTTTTAATAATAATGAAGATCAATAGCTACAAATACATAGAAACTAATAGATGCACAAGATATTGAGGATACATTTTTTTATCTACATGTCAAAATTATATATAATGGTTCCATAAATGAAATAATACATTGAAGAATGGTTGCTAAATCACTGCATGAAGTCATTAATTCCTAATAAATGGGAAACAATCAGATTAACGACCATTTATTTAAAACATATAAATATGCATGTTCTCCAATGGGAAGGCAAGGCCCTTCTTCATGTTTTTTGTGAGTATTCAAAACCTATGAATCAATTCCATTTTTTCTTACTAATCTATTTTCATCAATCTTTCTTGATTGTTCTGTGTCAATTAAGTTAATCCCTAATGGGAGTTATTAATTTCATCAAGGTACCTTAATATTTAGTAATCCAAGGGAGCCCAATCCAAGTCCCTACCACACAAATGCATTTACTTTTACAATTTTATGTGTGAGTATTTTGAAGAGTTCTTTAGGAACTAGACTTTTACAAAAAACTTTGAATTTGTAAAACTATAATTTTTACTCTTACAAAGAGCTCCCTTTCAATAAATTATTTCATTTGTGACATTGAGACTTCTTTTAAATCAATATGAATCTCATGGATTTTTTCATACGCCATTTATTAATTAAATCAATGAAAATATTCTATAGGTCTCTAATTGTTTGGAACATTATGCTTTTATCGTGTCTAATGTCCTACTTCAATATGATTACTTCATAATCATTAATGGAATGGACATGATGAATTGCAAATTATGTATTTCTTATTTTTTATGGGTTCATTTTGCGACATGTGGTCCACTCATAGGTGCATCATATCATTGTTATATTATTTTTAAGAATATATTGAACCTCTTTAAAAATGTAGGGGGACCTGTACAAAGGCCTTAGGAGGTTGAATTTCTTTTTTTACAAGAAAAAATATCAACAAAACCAAGAATGTAAGTGATATAGGTTTGGATAGCTATAGGAGTCTTAAATTGGAGCATCTAAGACTATTCATGATTGATTTTAGTATTCAAAGAAGCCATAATGTCTTCTAAGATATTCTTAATTGTTGAAGTCTCTCTAATAGTAGGGGTTAACATTAAAAGTGTATCATAAAAAAAATTACGATGAGAGGATGTAATATCACCTTCCTATATTTCGAAACCTTGTACGTAGTTCATAAGCACACTATCCCTCATCACACCTTCTAGATCCTCAACCATTAGAAGAAACAGAAAGTGTGGGAGACGATAACCTTGTACATTATCACTAGCATGGAAAAAATCATAAGAAAGTGATCCATTAATAAATATTGAGAAGAAATTTCTAAATATAAGGTTAAGGACCTAATCATTCCACTTGTTGGTAAGACCAAATCATGAAAAAAATGACAAATATATTTCTATCTACAATAGGAAGAGGAATTAGATGTTTCCTATTTGATAAAGCGACCATATTTCTAAGAAAAATTTTAAGAGTGGATTAATTCACATGTGAAGATAATTATTTGAGGAATTTCCATATCGTCTTGAAAACCAAATTTTTATGAACAAGTGAGTCTGGGGAGAAAATATTTACTTCTATTAGAAATAACTTTAGACATAATTTTATAAATAACACTATAAGGATTAATGGAGCTAAAAGAAGTAGGATTCTCTACAATGATTTATTTAAAAACAAGTGTAATAAATGTAGCATCCAATGCTAAGAGGATAGAATAATTTCTTATAGAGTATTCCATAAGCTCCCATACATCATTATGTATGATTTATGAACAAGATTGGAAGAAATCTAAGTTAAAAGGCTTATGACCTAAATATTTTCATCTAGGGATCTCCATAGTAGTTTCTTCAACATCTATAGGCGGGATTTCATATAGTACAATTATATTCTATTTTGAGGTGACTATAGATGGAATATTTCGAGTCATTCCCATCATGGATATATAAAGATTGAATTGGAATTGAGTGAGTAATTCCTGATAAAAATATATGTGTCACTTTTCAATATATTGATGATTTTCAAGATTATTATCATGATTACCTTTAAAACAATATAATTTTTGGTGTTGGGAATGTTGGATCATGGTATGGAGAAACAACTTGGTGTTTTTTTGCTTCCTTAAGCCATTGAACTCTATATTTTTCCTCCATAGAAAATTTTCCTCATGGTTTTTCTCTAGTTGTGCTTGGACAAAATTTTCCTTCCATGTGACATCCTCTATTTTCCCTTTTGATATTATTCTATATTTTTTCCATCCATATACTTAATTCTTTCTTTTCTTCAAGTATGTTTCCAAACTCTTGTTTATACAAAATCTGTTTTCTACTTTTGGAATATTTTAAGCATTGATAAAAGTTGTGCGTAAGATCCATGGTCTATCAAATCCTCCTTCCACTATTTCACAACATTTTTCTTAAAGAAGGGAAATTTGATTCAGAATTATTCAAAAAGGAAAGGGAAGTTCTTGGCACTTCTGTTTTAGTCAACTAATAAGCATATGGGCTACTGATGTGAGCCATATAGTTGAAAAATAAGGCCTTCAATCATGAGGCTTGTAATAGTTAGACAATAATAAAGATGAGAGGATACTTCAACTTCTCACCCTCTTCTATTTCTTCACTCATAACTTTCATTAGTTTTTTATTGGTTTACAAATTTTAAGGATTTTATAATTTCCCTAAAATTGGAGGAATATTCATCTACCCTTCTAAATCCTCCTTTCGTTTCCTATTATATCAAAGTCTTCTCCTATTATCTAATATCTATCAATATATGAATGTTTCGAATACTTTGTAGAAATTCTAATTCATCTCCCTATACCTTAGTTACATATACATTGGTACTAATCTCATAGCTTGCAAATGCTACCTATTAAAATTTAGTTGTTAGAATTATCTAGGTCACTACGAAACAAGATAACATAATTTTTATGGGGTTAGACAAGAGAGTAACTCCTCTTGAATCTCTTTGTGTGCCAACTGTAATTAAATGATAGCCTCTCCATACAAGTTTTTTTTATTTGGAATTCATTCATTTGAACATTTTGTTTCCTTAATCATGAATACTTGGATTTACCATTTGGATCCCTCATTCCAAATGAAATAAGTTTCATTAATAATTTGGGGTAGGATGAAATGATTCTATCATTGAGGCAATCCTTCAGTAGTTCACAAATATTTCACGAAATTCTTAAATTAGTCATCTATTACTCTTTCCTCCCATATCTTGTAGTCAATTTCAAATTTGTTTTTTTCCTCAAAGGTAATCATTTTTAGTCCTAGATAGGATGAGGTTCTATTACCTTAAGAATTTAGATGAAGAATTTTGTACTATTTGATATAGGTTTGGTGATCACCTCTACTTCCATACCTAGAACCAAGATTGGATCATGATTTTAACATGCTAGCTTAATATACTATAAATATAGATCCTCTAAATCCACATCCTCTACTTTCTTTGATTTTAGTCATTCATTGTATTCATAATCATTTCCACATCCTCAAATTCCTTGCTTATGTTTCAATTATGCAGTTTCCTTTTTTTGGATGGATCTTCTATTGCCCCCCTATATTATGTATTAGACTCCTTTTCCCTCCCTCCATTCCTACCTCATTAATAAATTACCTCATATATATGTTTGAAATAACGACATATTTTATGTTATTTACAATGTTGTTTAAGTATGTGCCTCCCATTGATTTTTTTCCTTCTATTTGTGATGCACTTAAATCCATCATGGTCCTTTCCTATTCTTTTGTTAGAAGGTTGATGGGTCATACTTAGTGTGCATTATCTGAATAAGTATCCATTCTCATGGAATTTTGTACACCAAAATTTTTTATGCTTATAATATATGGGATGATTAGAACATAATATATGGGTGGATTACAAATATTATTTTAATACTTGATGCATATTGTAGCTAGAAACTGATAGGAGGTTTTCATGTGTACACATATGAATGCATAAGAGTCGCATCTTCCTTTATTTGTAGAATCTTAAATCATCACAAGGGTCCTCATTGAATTTCCTAGCCCTTAAAATATCTCACGATCCTAAAATTTCTTGTTTATTAAAATATCTCTTGATCTTGAAATTCCTTGGATAGTGAGTAAGAAATTTTAGTTGTCTACGGTGAACCATTTTTTCAAGAAATAGATATAAGACCCCATAGAGTTGAAAACCTATGGTCCATTCTAGGGAACCCTAATCCTATTGTCAAATCCTACTGAATATTAGAAAGCACATTTCTATACCCTAGTTTTAGTCATGTCTTTAGATTAGGGATCACATAATTAGCTTGAGACCCATAAATTAATTGATTAAAGCTTAATCTTGCATATATTGTATCTTCTTTGCTGTCCTTGTAGATGTTATTTCATATTTAGTGATATTTTCAACTTGAGGGACAAAAAGTCTTTACATTCTTTGTTGGTTCATTTAGTATGTTATTTCATGTAGATGTTATTTCATATTTAGGGATATTTTCAACTTGAGGGACAAAAAATCTTTACATTCTTTGTTGTGCCATTTAGACTCTCAAAATATAGGATGTCACTCCTTGTAATGAAGGATTTGCATAATTTTTTCATTCTAGTGGAGGCTCACATATTTAACTTTTTATATACTAGATAACATTGGAGAGTCTACACAAAGTGGCCCTTATGTATCCCTATAGGAGGGGGAAAGCACTGCACTATAGAAAGTGACATAATAGCCATGATCTAGAAGCTTCATTAGTATTATAAAAATGTCAAGTCTTATATGAAATGAGATATAAATTTGCAAAAGAAATCTATAACATTTTTTTGAGAAATTGCCATAATCTATTTTAAATTTTAAAAAAAATTCTTATATTTAATATGTTCCTCCTAATAAAATAAAATAAATAAATTATAAAATAGTAAAAAATAGAAATATATATGTCCACACAGAGAAACATGTATACATCACTGAGTCACACTATGTGAATATGAGTGGACACTCCTTTTCTTCAATAAATCAGATCACTTCGAAAGAGAGGTTAACTTTGAAAGAGAGGCTGTGCTTCCGTGTTACTAATTAACCCCTAATTTACTAGATTCAACTTAAAGAAAGGTAGACGTTCAACCTGAGCTGATAATGTAAATATCCATCTTAAGACACTTTTGGTGTTAAGGTGAACGCACATCGTAATATTGATAAGATATTTTATCCCTAAACAGTAGCTATGGTAAGGAAATGCAATTTATTATATTAATTATAATCCAGGTTAATGTAAAGGCTTTCCGGTAATGATCAGTAATGGTAAGGCTTTCTCGTGACAGAGGTGCACCATTCAACGTAACCTGATAATGGGATAATGCCAGATATCCATCTTAAGAGACTTAGACTTTAAGGTTGAAGCACATCAAATTATTTATGAAATATTTTAATGCTTAACAGTTGCGAAGGTAGAATGGAAATTAATATAGATACAAGCGTCTAGAGACATGAAAGCTAATATAGATGCAATCCTCTAGAGATATGAGATAAAACCATTCGTGCACACTGATTAGTGGTGTCGTGCTGATTCGAAAGCATCCATTGGTAGGACGGTAGTAAGGATATTCATATAGATAATCTCGGACTCATTGGAAAGCTTCCATTGGTTGTATGGGAGTACGGATATTCATGTAGATAATCCAAATTGCGATGACAACAATTTTGGACTGGATTCGGACTCGATTCAGATTTGGATAAGTACAGATGATCTTGGACAAGTATCTGAATAGAGTTACATTGTTATGGCCGGTTGCCTGCTTTGGATTCATTGTCCTGTGACACTTCCTGAGATTGATTTTATATTATACAAGTTTATGTGTTACAGCATATGCGTGCGCTTTCCATTTACTACTCTTGCTTTTTGCGATACATTTAGTAGTGGCGGTTGCAGGTAGTTACCCGTGGCGGCAAAAAGGGCTTTAAAAAAATACCAGTTGTGAATTCAAATGATAAAAAAGAAACGAGCGGTGAAATCCTTCTCTCTTTCTGTTTTTATTATATTGTTTTTCACTGCTGAAGATATCTCACACATATTTTTCTGCGCGATTTGCATGTCGTTATTCTATCAACTTGTAGCAATGCTGTTAATTTTCCGTTTAAATTGGCATTTTCCCTTGGCTATTTCAAGCTAACTCAAGTAGCGATTATTAGCGTATCTGGATTCTTTCTCTGCCGGATAAAGAAAAGACTTAAAGTACATATGGGGAACTGGCTCAGATGTGTTCCAATTGTCAGCCTCACAATCGTTGTTAGTCTCTTATTCTTTATGAGTGCATTGTGGCCTGGGAGCTTCATGACAATTCCTAGAAAACGTAAGGCGTTCCCATTGTTTTATACAATTTTGTTAGATCAATGCTAACCGTGCATATTTATAAAAATAATGGTTTTAGATGTACCTATGTTATTTATGTTCTTAATTTATTTTGTTTACATTGCGGAATTATTTTCCATTTTATTGTGTTCGGGTCACCAAAGCACAATTACCAAATTCGCCTAAATCGAGGCAAAATTTACGAAAATTCGCCAGTACGATTTGAATACCGAATAGAAAATCCATAGTTGATAGCTTAGGTGCAAGTAATGTTCATTCGTTGTCATAGTTAAGGGCGGCACCTCCCTGAACACAAAAATTGATAGCTGCGGGACGGCATGCACCCAGAAAAGAAAACAAAAAAATCATCTTTATGAGACCTATAGGTTATTTAGCTTCTCTAGGTTAAGCTCCCGGGTGGGTGAATATATGATTAAAAACATTTTTTATTTTACCAAGACTAAATGCATTATGCTAAGATTGAATATTATTCTCTTTATTTTCGAAACAGCAAAGAGGAGAATTTGTGAAAATGATTTAATTTATAGAAAGTGATTTATTTTTCAATAAAATAAATCTAGACTACCAATTTTCTAAATGTACATTTCTTATTTATTAGGGAAGGATTTTACATGAATAAATTTTGAAATTAGAAAAAAGATTTTAAATTTATGTTCTGAAAAAAATATAAAATAAATATAGACTTTTCTAAATGTACATTTCTTATTTATTAAGGAAAGATTTTACATAAGTAAATTTTGAAATTAGAAAAAGATTTTAAATTTATGTTTTGAAAAAAATATAAATTTTAAAGAGAATAAGAAAATTAGATTTTTTTTGGGATGAATTTTATCAAGATTTTTTATTATTTACAGTTTGACGTTACTTAAAATTCAAAATAAATTAGAAAGAAATGAGCCAAAAACATAGCTATTACCGGAAGGAAATTGTTTAAGACATATATTATAGGAAAAGTATTTAAGAGGTATATTATGGAATTTTTTTCGGAATTAGAATTAGAACTTGATAACTATGCACCAAAATATAGTTACAAAGGTACAGCAGCCAGGGAGCGATGTATACTCTCCCCTGTAAAACCACCGCATTCTGCTTTTGCAAATAGAGTAAACTCTGTTAATAAACCTTTAGATAAGGATGGATCACAATTTTATACATTTTTAACGACATTACAATATTTCGAACGATATTACAATGTTGAATGTTTGAAACTAATCTGTGAGATATTTTTTAACTTCGATCTATAAATTCGTAATCGGTAACAGAACTCAGATGGCAGGAAATGGTAGCCGTAAAACAGGACCATGAAAGAAGTGATGAAGCTCTCGTTGATTACTCAACTCATGACCAAACGCGTTCTGAGGTTTTTCCTAAACACATTAAAGAAATTATTCTGTATGTGATTCGAAGTTGTCAATTCGTTGCCTTCAGCTAAATTATTAATAATTACCTAAACTATAACGCAGCTGGATTTGGATAACGGTTATCACCGTCGTGCTGGTGACCAAGCACTAGTAGGTGAACCTGCAAAGCAAAATGGAGAATCGAGAATGTCATTTACAACAAGAAAGTTGGTGCCCGAATTCCATTCTGAAAGACAGATCCCTGGAGGACCAGATGGTCAACACCACGGCAGCAACGGTAAATGAAGTGAGTTGTCATTATTAGGGCCAGATTTGGGAAATATTCCTAAATGTAATGTGATAACAGTACCGAAGTCAATCTCTCAAATAGGACTTTGTTACTATGTCTCAAATTTCAAAATGTTTAGAAATATCACTAAAATCTCTAATCACACTGTTCATAATAAAAGAAGAAAAGTTGTAGATACATAGCTGGAATCGACATGTTACCCTTGAGCGTTAGAATTAATAAAGTGATGCCAGAGTTTTATAGCCATCATGAGCTAGAAGCCATTATTGATAGATGTGAGATCCATAGAAGTGTTGCGCTAGTTATATTGTAATCAGAAAGTGGTTGGATATGTCGATGGAATTTTAAATGAGCTCGATATCTCAGCTACGAAAATAGTTCGATTCCTGCGCTCAAGTGGATTGCTATTATACACGTATAGCTCAAACGATCTTTAAATGCAGTCACTCTGTAATTTTTAATGACACCTGTGTTTTGTTTGACAAAATGAAATGTTAAACCGGCTTTTTCTATCTCATCTTTACACTACTTCATATTCCCCGGCTTTTTCTATCTCATCTTCACACTAGTTCATATTCCCCCGCCATCGAAAACACAAAAAGAAAACACTGCATGGATGTCAACAACATAAAGCTTGCCGTCGTATACTTCTAGCTTCTAATGAGGTAGTTCATCCATATTGAAATAATACGTATAAACAATATTTAACAGAATATGCCTTTGAAGATAAAAGCAGTCCCATAGTTAAATTTGAGTGTACTATATGACAATAATTGAAAATTGTGTGGACGAGAGGATTACTCTTTTCAACTTTACGAATCAGTTAAATAAAATTACATTGGAGACATTACCAATAAACGATTGAGTGAGACTAAACTAAACTGGACTAACTGAAATTGAACTACAACATTTGGATGGAAGGTTTTGATGAAATTGAATTAGGATACTTGGATGGAAGATTTTGACACCTAGTAGGTGGTTGGATTTAGATTCTCCAACACTCCCCCCTAATTCAAAACACATAAAAATTCTATTAAGATGCTTGTTGGTCTATGTCTCAGCTAGGCTTACAATTTAAAAAATAATGACTTTAACTAGATTTACTTTTATTTTTCTCTTCTTCAAGATCATATAGCCTCCAAATTGTTTCAATCTTTTCTTCATGTTGTATTCTTTAACACTTAGTTTTTTCATTTGCTCGTGCAGGCCTTCCATGTTCTGGACTTCTTCACAAATCTACTTGTATGTAGATTGCTGCCACATATCATCTTTTTTTGTATGATCTTCATCATCAATTTGTTGCAACATAAGTTTATAATTAAAAAGTATTTCTTCAAAAACCCAATACCTGAAAATTTCCTTGATGTTTTCATCATCCAAATTGTCTTCAACGTTCATTTTTTAAGCTTCTATACATACTATATCAAGGCAAGGTGTTGCAAGTCATCCCTCAAGGAAATTTAATTCTTCTTCATAATTGTTCTGTGTACCTACACACTGGAAATCAATGTTAGAATTAAAAATCTTTGTAGAACCATATTGGTTATGTTCCTTCTGCTTTGTAATGAGTGTTTTCTCTTGATGCACTTTCCAGCTCTGCTTCTGCCTTTGTCTCTATTTTCTCTTTGTGGGTTTCCTTCTTCCTCTTCCTCTATCTTTGTCTCTATGTCTATCTCTTCCACTTCTGTACTAACTTGTGTTGTTGCAAACATGTTGTCTTCCAATTGGTTTTCAGAATCAAGTGGGCTTCCTTGACAGAATAACATCATGTCAATGTCATGTTTATGTTGCATCATCTGCAACCATTCATCATTCAACAATTTTTCGTCATAGCTGCATCAACAATATTAATTGTTGAATTCACCATAGCATTTATTGCTTGTAACACCCCTCACTTGCGTGTTAAACTATTTCCAACCTTAGTTGAGGAAAGCTAAGTATGATGTGTATTATGAAAAGTAAATACATTTTTAAATAAATTAATAAATTAATCACTTGGAAAAGCAAGACACCAAGAGATGATATTCCTGCCAAATCCCATTGGGGAATGGGATTGGCTAAATATTTCATGATAAAGCTTCTAGATGTGATTCTAGATAAGTTGGATGGATTGGACATAAATATCTATCAAGAAAAACATAAAAGCTTGTGAGAGAGAAAGGCAAGCTTTTATGAGGAAAAGCCTCGAGGGAAAAACAGGCGAGCTTTTCTGAGAAAAACTTAGGCAATTGGATAAAACATCCACCTAAAGACAGGGTGTTGCCAAAGGAAACTATATCATGAAAGAGGGTATTAAATACCCATTTCATAGATCAATTGGAGGAAGTTAATCACTGGCAAGAATGTCGGCTTGGGGGGAATCAGAGGTCATTCATGGTTGGGTGGTGATGCTCCACTCTCCAAGTGATGTTTTCTCTCTTTTCTAATTTAGTTGGATTCATATGTGTGGGTTGTTATGTATGTTAGTTTCTTACCTTCCATGTTGAAATTTATTTGCATATAAGAGAAGGTTTCCTAGTCAGGAAAATATTTAAATGAATTAACATACAGTAGTAGATGGTGTTTATGAAATGATTTTAGATGCATGCATGTGACAAAGTAGTCCAAGTTAAGTGCAGTAAAGGAACATGATATGTGAGTGTTAATGAAATCATTGTTCATGTTGTCACCTTTTTAAACTTATGTGTTATCTCAAAGAGGTAGTAGATATATATATATATATATATATATATATATATATATATATATATATATAATTCGTTTCTAACGCTTGAAATTATATAGCCTAAGTTTTAGATTATCTATGCTATGCATTTTGCATGATGGATTGATGTTAATGATTTCATTAATGTTTCTATGAAGTCATTATTCTGATATGGTCATATATTAATGTTTGAGATAGTTATTGAATCTAACCTTAGGTGATATCTCTGGTGCATGCAGAACAATTAGGGGATAATGCTTCTAATTGTATAAGTTGATGGTCATCTATGGCATGAATGTCATAAGAATTTCTTCCGATGAGGTTAGTCTAGCTAGTTATGCATGTTGAACCAAGGGTTGGTCAAAACACTTTGATCATGTTTGTAAAATTATAATCATGATGCATGGCCAATATGACCACAATAGACTTAAGATAATACTCCATTAATGCGTGTGTGGATTAAGTAAAAGATTCTATAGGTTGCATGCCATGAGTATTCTTTCATGCTTAATGATTTTTCTAATATATAAGTCGTATAAATGAATCTAAGGTTCCCATCATGGATCCGGTAAAGCATAGAAGAAGGATGTGGTACTAATGTTTAGTATCTTGATATTGTTTAACTGCTAAGAAAATGAGTATAGTGACAGGAATAATACTTGTTCATGCAATAATAAAAATATTACTTGAGACGATGGTCAAATCTTAACTGTAATTCTCAGGGTGGGCTCAGGAGGTATCTCATATTGCTCTAATGAAAACCTCATTTTCATCAACAAACTCTATTGCTGGATTCAAAAAAATTTCATCCCCTTGCACTTATGCATAGTGGGATTCACAAGCATCTATGCGCTCTTTCTCTACTTCTTCTGCAAATACTTCATAAACATCATCCACTTGTCGCTGACCACAACGGGATTCAACAAACTCTTCATCTACAACTGTAGCTCTCCCCCTTGAACAAAAACTCCTCTTAAAGGTATCCTAGGCCTCTTTGATTGTCTTTGCATTCGCTATCATTTTCCCATTTATTTTCGTTCAAAAAACAAATTAAACTATACATAATAGCTTTTATGTTACCAACTTTGAGCTCTAATAATATGAGTGAATGTGAATATAGCTCACGGTAGGAACATGTAGTAATGATGACTCAAAAATCTCGAATAAATTCACCTTCCCTTAAAATAAAAAAAAATACGAATCCCAAATGGATTCACTTTTATCACTCACACAAACCACTAAAATACTTCTCTTAAATGAATTCAACCCAAACCCTTAAATACTATGTGTAACACCCTGCGGTTGTGCACAGGCGCACGCACCTTCGAACGTTGAAAATCGACTAAGTATGACCGCAATCGTGTGTGAGCGCGCATGTAGTGGAGAGTTTGCGAAGTTTATATGCGATGGGCGGACAACACCCACACTTGGACGAGCCGACATGGGAGGCGAACGAAGTATGGGCACTTATGTTAATATTTAGGAGGTCGGCCGACGATGGAGTTACGACCTCGCTCTCATATATATTGGAGAGGATTGCGATTCATTTGGACAATCGCTAAACATCGAACAGTCTTCGCTCTTCATCGCACAAGGTGTGCGCACTTGAGTGAAGGTGCAGGTTGGCATTACCGCAGCTCGGGTATGAGCCCGCCGAGACGGGCCTAGGTGCTAAGCATACACGGTAGAGTGGAGTGGTGCGCACGGGCGCCCACCGCATGGAAGTCGCATTGGGTTTGGGTTGTGGCTTGGGCAAGGGTCGTGCACGGGTGCGCCCACCCGCCCAACGCCGAATTGTGTGAACTTGTAATATTGTATTATTGTATTCTTGGTGGAGTCTTGGCAGACCGCTGTGCGCTCTTGCACGGGCGGGTGCCCTCCCTTTTATTGAATGTCGATTGGGCGCGACTCCCGGTCATGTAAAATTCCGCATATATAATAAAAGATCGTTTATTATTATTATTGCCGAGTTGTATTATTATCTTTATATTGTTGATGGTTTCTGCACATTAATAATATGAATTCATGTTTATTATGAATTGTTGAAGGCGTAGTTCGCAAAGTTACTAACGGTGAACAAGTTATTAACTTAGGCGGTGCCGCACTCGCTCAATTAAACAAAAAAAGAATTGGGGGCGTGATAGTTGGTATCAGAGCAAGGTTTGCTCGTGTTCAGGTTGATGATAAAGTGCTGATCCCACTGCACTATCGTGACGGGTGGTATCAGAGCAGCTGATCCGGATATTGAAGCTGTTGTACAAGGTGAAATGGTGAAGCCTGATAGAGCAGGGTTGCTCATGACAGGTGAGGCTGATTCAGGGTTGAAGAAGCTTGATGAACAGGGAAGAGTTATGGAGAAATCGTGGATGAACAGTCTGGGTTTCGTAGACTTGATTGTTCATGGCAAGACCATCCAACCTCTGGTGGACACGGGGGGCAATCATAACTTCATGACGACACGGTTGGCAAAAGAAATTGGACTGATGATCTTCCCATCGAATATGGAAGTCAAGGCAGTGAACTCTAAAGCTAAAGCGGCGGGTGTGGTACACGAACTACCTGTGCAGATAAAAGACTGGAAGGGTCAGTTGGACTTCATGGTGATGGAGATGAACGACTTTGATATGATACTCGGACAGGATTTTTTGAAGGGAAACAAGGCTATTGTTGTCCCCTTCTGTGATGAGGTGGTGCTGGTTGGACAGTCACAAACTTGGACTTTGCCCACTCATAGGCAAAGAAGGGAACTCAAGGTGCAGCATGTTTCGGCACTGAGTTTGGAGAAGGCTATGAAGGAGTCAGATATGGAGACATATGCGGTGATGTTCAAGGATGTTGAAGGTGATGGAGTGGGGACGCATGTTCCAGCTGAGATATCTGATGTGCTTACCAAGTATGCGGATTTGATGCCTGATGAGCTTCCGAAGAAACTTCCACCAAGGCGTGCAGTGGACCATAGCATTGAGCTTGAGCCAGGAAAGCAACCCTCGGCTAAAGAACCTTATCGATTGTCAAGGCCTGAGTTGGAGGAGTTGAAATGCCAGTTAAAGGAGTTAACTGAGGCAGGTTTCATTAGACCTTCAAGGTCCCCTTATGGATCTCCGGTATTGTTCCAGCAAAAGAAGGATTTGAATGAGCTATGAATGTGCTGTGATTACCTTGCATTGAACAAGAAGACGGTAAGGAACAAGTATCCTTTGCCATTGGCTGCTGATTGCTTTGACAAGCTTGCGAAAGCCCTAGTGTTTTCCAAGCTGGACTTGAGGCATGCGTATTATCAGGTGCGGATAGCTGAAGGAGACGAGAAGAATACCGCGATAGTAACAACGTATGGTAGCTTTGAGTTCCTTGTTATGCCATTCGGTTTGTGCAATGCTCCTGCTACGTTTTGCACTTTGATGAACGATGTTCTACGACCATACTTGGATTCGTTCGTAGCAGTATACTTGGACGATATAGTGGTGTTCAGTGACAACATGGAGGATCATAAGAAGCACTTGGCGATGGTGTTCGAGGCACTGAGGGCAAATCAGTTGTTCTTGAAGAAGTCTAAGTGTGTGTTCGCTCAAACCGAGATTCCGTTCCTTGGGCATATTGTTGGTCAAGGGTACATACGGATGGAGCCGAGCAAAGTGAAGGCGATCGAGGACTGGGTTGAACCGAAGAATGTCCATGAGATGAGGGTGTTTTTGGGCATGACCAACTACCAACGGAAGTTTGTAGAGGGGTACTCCAAGGTGACATCGGCACTGACAGACTTATTGAAGAAAGACAAGAGGTGGAGTTGGATGAACAAATGTCAAGAGGCATTTGATGACTTGAAGAAGAGGATGGTTACAGCACCGATACTGAAGTTGCCTGACTTCGAGAGACCGTTTGAGGTACACACTGATGCTTCAGATTTTGCCATAGGAGGGGTTCTTATGCAGGATGGGCATCCGGTGGCGTATGAGAGTCGGAAGTTGCAGGATAGAGAATGAAGGTATCCGGTCCATGAGAAGGAGATGACTACCATCATCCATTGTCTTCATGTGTGGAGGCATTACCTGATTGGGAAGCCGTTTGTTGTCAAGACTGACAATGTTGCAGCAAGTTATTTTGCATCACAACCGAAGCTTTCTGCGAAGCAAGCTCGTTGGCAGGACTTCTTGGCAGAATTCGACATGACTATCGAGTATAGACCGGGAAGGCACAATGCGGTAGCAGATGCCCTTAGCAGGAAGGGACAACTTGCAGCATTGGAGGGAGAAGACCGGGCAGCAAGGAGTAGGAGTCAAGTTCAGATGTCAGAAGAGGTGCAGAGTAAGATCAAGGAAAGTGTTGAAACCGATACTTTGGCCCAGAATATAGTGAAGCAGATAAAGGAAGGGAAGACACGAAAGTTATTTCTGTGAGACGGGTTCTTGTTCTTTGGAAACCGACTCTATGTTCCAAAGTCATCAGGACTCAGGAGGCACCTTTTGAAGGAGTGCCACGATTCTCCATGGGCTAGCCACCCAGGGCAGTGTCGTTCTTTGGCATTGTTGGAGAGAGGATTCATTTGGGAGAAGATGCGGGGGGATGTAGAGGAGTATGTACATACGTGCATCATTTGTCAGCAGGACAAATCGGATACTCAGAGGCAAGGGGGACTGTTGCAGCCTTTACGGATTCCAGAGAGGCCATAGATGAGTGTCTCAATGGACTTCATCACTCAGTTGCCACAGGTTCAGGGGTATAATGGGATAATGGTCGTGGTTGATCGTTTTTCCAAGTATGGTGTTGGGTCCCTATAATACTAGTGATTGCCCCATTACTATTGTAGTTATACCCCTTATTTATATTGATGTACCCATGTAGTGCCCATATTGTTACTATTGTGCCACATAGAAGCCCACTATTGTTATTGTTGTGCCCTACAATATTATTGTTATGTAGGCTTTGATTGTATTGGGACCACTTACACTCCTATATATAGAAAGGAGGTATTTTCATTTGTATCATCCAAGAATTGTTCATTTATGTAATGTAAAGGAGGTTGCCCCCTCGAAGAGGCTGAATTCTAAGTCGTGGATCTCTCTTTTCTATCTTTTTGTGAGCTGGTTTCATAACATTTGGTATCAGAGCTTTGGATTCTAGGGTTTCGCTGCTCCAAACAGGTCATCGTGGCATTTTCACTATAACTTTTTTTCTGTAACGTTTCAGAAGTCGCAAAAAAAACCCATTTGAGAAGAATTGGCGCTGAACCTTGGGTCCGAATTTCAGAACTTTTCTCGCGATATTTTCGGAGATATGATCTGAGGAAGTTGGTCTTTTTGCAGACTCCTGAATTACATTCAAAACAGGTGACCTGGGGAAAATCGTCATAACTCTCTCTCTGAGGATCGGATTGAAATTTCGTAAAAAGGTACAGAAAGAGGACGGACTGTAGTTTCGTGTGGGTGAGTTTCAGATTCAAAGGTTGAAACAGTGACTCGTGGCACGTCGTACAAGTTCGCTCTACTGAACCAGTCTAAAAGCAAGTCACTGTGGGAGATTTCACATAACTCTTCCTTGGAGAATCCAATTTGGCTCAGACTTGTGGCATTGGAAAGAGGACGCAGAAGGCTACTACAGATAGCAATTTCAGAACTGGATGATCCAAAATTACAGAGATACATCAGATTCAATATCAGGCTTCTATAAAGTAAAAAAAGGTGTGTAGTTTTTTTTTAAATTTTTGTGTAAGCTTGGTTTAACGGAATTCAAAGGGCATAGTAAAGCATTATTATCGGTAACTGATGCCCCGAGGAAAGAAAATGCAAACACCTAGTAAGGAACCTGAAAGCTCTAGCATGACTCATGAAGAAGAGGAAGAAATGCTACATGATATATCAAAATTACAAGAACAAGTGCAACAAATGTCACGCTCACAAAAGCTAACAGAAGCTAAGATAAGTGGCGTGGAATCTAAGATAAATGGCGTGGAATCTAAGGTAAATGGCGTGGAATCTAAGATAAAGGGCATGGAAGCTAAGATGGATGGCATGGAAGCTAAGATTGACGCTAAATTTGATGGCATGGATGATAAGATGGATGAATTGAAGAAGTTGCTACAAGAAAGGGTCACTAATGGTGAAAAGGTAGTAAAGGAAACTCATGATGAGAACAAAAGAAATGTTAATCATGATTCCATAGACTCTAATGTTGGATCGAAGACTCACCATGTTCCAAAAATCGATATGAGGAAGTTTGATGGCAAGGATCCCGCCACATGGATATTACAGATGGAGCAATTCTTCGATCTCAATAATGTGCAAAACACACAAAAGGTACGTATGGCAACTTTATATTTGGAACCAAATCAGTTTGTATGGTATCAATGGCTTTGTTCTCGTAAACAATTTATCACTTGGGCAATTTTTACGGAAGAATTGATAGCACATTATGAGGATACAAAAAGCAACACTTTTTTTAGCCAATTGATAAGTCTCAAACAAAAGGGTTCAATAATGGAGCACATTGAGGAGTTCCAAAAATTGAACATAAGGGTAAAAGATATTCCAGAGGAGCATAGGATTGATGTGTTCATAGGGTCTTTAAAGGATAATATCCAACATGATGTGCGCCTTTGGGAACCTGATTCATTAGAGAAGGCATTCAGGTTAGCAAGAAAAATGGAAAGCAAAATTATGGCAACTAGGAAGCATACCATTCACAACTATAAAGATGGAAGTGTTGTTGCCCATAGTCTTCCACAACCTACAAGGTTGACACCACAACAATTGGAAGAAAAAAGAGCAAAAGGGCTTTGTTACAATTGTGATAGCAAATACACAAAAGGTCATAAGTGTGCTGAGAAGAAATTATTCTACATAGATTGTGAAGAGGAAGAAGAAAAGGAGCAAGAAAGGTCAAAAGAAGAGGATATATTCCAGGAACAAAGCCTAGATGAAGAACAAATAAATCCGACCATATCTTGTAATGCATTGGCGGGAATTACCACTCCTCAAACCATCAAGATAGAAGGACAAATCAAGAAGAAAAAGGTAATAGTGTTGATTGATTCAGGAAGCACCCACAATTTTATTCATTGTAGGGTAGCAAAAGAATTGAATTGCTTCCTATATCCAGCACCAGAGTGTCAAGTGATGATTGCAAATGGAGGAACAATAAATTGCTCTGGAAAGTGCCATAATATCAAGCTATCCATGGGAGAATATGTATTGACTAGCCCAATGCTTTCCATTCCAATGGGAGGTGCTGATGTTGTACTAGGAGTCCAATGGCTACAATCCTTGGGTACAATAGCTTTTAATTTTCAAGAACTTTTCATGAAATTTTCTGTGGAAGGAAAGGAAGTTGAATTAAGGGGTATTGCAGGGAAACCAGGAAAGATAATCAGCTCTAATGGTATGACAAAGCTTCTAAAAAAGGAGCAAAGAGGTGTAATTGCACAATTATGTTCGCTAGATGTTTCCACATTGGAATCATCTATTTCTCCAGATCTCCAAAAAGTCCTGGACAATCATTCCAAGGTATTTGAGACTCCCAAAGGTCTCCCACCTATGCGTGATCATGATCATGCTATTCATCTGATTCCAGGAAGTGTTCCTCCAAACATCAGGCCGTACAGATATCCCTATGTCCAAAAAAGTGAAATTGAACGTATGGTTGCAGAAATGCTAGAGGCTGGTATAATTCAACCGAGTCAAAGTTCTTTCTCTGCTCCAGTAGTATTGGTGCACAAGAAGGATGGATCATGGCGCATGTGTCCGGATTATAGGGAGCTCAACAAGCTCACTATTAAAGATAAGTTTCCCATTCCTGTCATTGATGAATTACTGGATGAATTGCATGGATCAATTTACTTCACCAAGTTGGATCTTCGTTCAGGATATCATCAAATCAGAATGAAGATTGAAGACATTCCGAAAACAGCATTTAGAACTCATGAGGGTCATTATGAATTTTTGGTCATGCCTTTTGGCCTTACCAATGCACCTTCAACATTTCAAGGTTTGATGAATTCAATTTTCAAACCATTCCTTAGAAAATTTGTGTTAGTATTTTTTGATGATATACTAATCTACAGCAAGTCTTGGAAGGATCATGTTGAACATGTTGACAGGGTGCTACAACTATTGGAGGAGAAACAATTATATGCAAAAAGATCCAAATGTTTCTTTGGAGTCCAGGAGGTGGAATATTTGGGTCATATTGTATCTCATGAAGGAGTTAAGGTAGACCCTAGCAAAATTAAAGCCATTAAGGAATGGAAAATCCCCACATCCATAAAGCATCTGCGAGGATTTCTTGGGTTGACAGGGTATTATCGCAAGTTTGTTAAGAATTATGGGAGAATAGCAGCACCTCTAACAACATTATTGAAGAAAGATGCATTTTCATGGACTCCGGAAGCAACAAAGGCCTTTGAACATCTTAAAGAGGCAATGTGCCAAGCACCGGTCTTAGCTACACCGGACTTCACAAAAACCTTTATTGTGGAATGTGATGCTTCAGGAAATGGAATTGGTGCTGTTCTAATGCAAGATGAAAGACCCATTGCTTTTGAAAGTCGTCCAATCAAGGGAAAGTTTTTAAGCAAAGCTATTTATGAGAAGGAAATGTTGGCAATACTCCATGCACTTAAGAAATGGCGACCCTACCTAATGGGAAGACACTTCAAGGTAAAAACGGATCATGATAGCCTTAAATACTTTTTAGAACAAAGATTATCCTCTGAAGAGCAACAAAAGTGGGTCACAAAGATGTTGGGTTATGACTTTGAAATCATCTACAAAAAAGGGAAGCAAAATGTGGTGGCAGATGCACTCTCAAGAAAGGATGAGGATGTGGAAGCATTGTTGTGCGCCATTTCTATTATCCAACCAGATTGGATAAATGAAGCAAGGGAGGAATGGAAGAATGACGAAGAAGTGTGGGCACTTATTCGAAAGCTACAACAAGATTCCAGTACGTCTGATACATTTAGCTGGAAAAATGATTCGTTATGGTACAAAGATCGCTTATACCTCTGTAAGAATTCCCAGCTAAAACAAAAGATTCTTATGGAATTGCACACTTCTCCCTTAGGAGGGCACTCAGGATTTTTAAAAACTTACCACAGGGTTAAGAAGGAATTTTTTTGGGATGGCCTTAAATCAGATATTCAAAAGTTTGTGGCAGAATGTTTGGTTTGCCAGCAAAATAAAGTTGAAACAATTAAGACACCGGGTCTATTACAACCTTTATCCATTCCAAGCCAACGTTGGGAGGAGGTTTCAATGGATTTTATCACAGGTTTACCCAAGTCTGAGGGAAAGAGTGTCATCATGGTGGTAGTTGACAGACTTACCAAGTATGCACACTTTTGTGCATTATCACATCCATTTAAAGCCAGTACAGTTTCTACTGCATTTATGGAAACAATTCAAAAGCTACATGGAAACCCAAAGATTATTGTAAGTGACAGAGATCCCATTTTCACTGGAAATTTTTGGACAGAATTATTTTCTTGTCTTGGTACTCAGTTAGCTCATAGCTCATCTTATCATCCTCAATCTGATGGGCAAACTGAGATAGTAAACAAATGTTTGGAAGGATATCTTCGTTGCTTTGTATCTGATAAACAGACACAATGGGTCAAATGGTTGCCTCTGGCTGAATGGTGGTATAACACTTCCTTCCATACAGCAACAAAAATGACCCCATTTATGGCACTTTATGGGTATCAACCACCATCCATCACATCATATTTAAGAGAAAATTCTAAGGTTCAGGCAGTGGAACATCACATCGAACATCAACAACAAGTCCTCCAACTCTTAAAGGATAACCTCGTGTTGGCACAGAATAGAATGAAACAACAGGCAGATCAACATCGCAGTGAAAGAAGTTTTGATGTAGGTGATTGGGTATTCCTACGGCTACAACCATATAAGCAAATGTCCCTCAAGCAAGCTAAGAAGGATAATAAATTATCACCAAAGTATTATGGTCCGTACAAGGTGTTGCAAAAGATTGGTACTATGGCATACAAATTGGAGCTTCCTGCAGCTTCTCGATTGCACCCAGTTTTCCATGTTTCATGTTTAAAGAAGGTTATAGGCGACAAGCTCCCAGTTCAAACAATATTGCCAGAACTTGACGAGGAAGGAAAAATTATATTGGAACCCGAAGCAGTCACAGAAACAAGAACTCGACAGCTACGAAATCGATCAATTTCAGAGTATCTTATCAAGTGGAAGAACTTATCCGCTGAAGATTCCACATGGGAGGATGAGAATTTTATGCAGAAGTATCCAGAACTACTCAAGCGTTGAGGACAACACTTTTTTGAAGGAGAGGGGCATGTTGGGTCCCTATAATACTAGTGATTACCCCATTACTATTGTAGTTATACCCCTTATTTATATTGTTGTACCCATGTAGTGCCCATATTGTTATATTGTGCCACATAGAATCCCACTATTGTTATTTTTGTGCCCTACAATATTATTGTTATGTAGGCTTTGATTGTATTGGGACCACTTAGACTCCTATATATAGAAAGGAGGTTTTTCATTTGTATCATCCAAGAATTGTTCATTTATGTAATGTAAAGGAGGTTGCCCCCTCGAAGAGGCTGAATTCTAAGTCGTGGATCTCTCTTTTCTATCTTTTTGTGAGCTGGTTTCATAACATATGGTATCTTTGTTCCTACAAAGGTACCTTCTGGAGCCGAGCGGACTGCGGGGTTGTTCTTTAAGAACATAGTGAAGTATTGGGGGATGTCGTTGAACATTATGTCGGATAGAGATCCGCGTTTTACAGGGAGATTTTGGACCACATTGTTCAAGCTAGTCGGGACGGAGTTGTTGATGAGTTCGAGTTACCATCCGCAGACAGATGGGCAGACCGAGAGGATCAACGCATTGCTGGAGGACTACTTGCGACATTATGTGATGGCTGATCAGAAGAATTGGCCCGAACTCTTGGATATTGCTCAGTTTAGCTACAATATTCAAAAGAGTTCCGCGACGGGGTATAGTCCATTTGAGTTGGTGAATGGATAGATGTCGGTTGCACCGCATACCGTAGTGACGGGAGGCTTCTTGAGAAGTCCTCATGCGAAGAGGTTCATGAAGGCTTGGGAGGAGACCTTGGAGTTAGCACGGTTACGCTTGCACGATGCTGCAAGGAGGATGAAAAAGTATGCTGATCGTGGAAGACGGGAGGCACACTTCAGTGTGGGAGATATGGTGTTTCTCAGGATTACCGGGGAGCAGTTTCAACCAGCCAAGGGGACGACGAACAAACTGACACGGAAGTATGAGGGACCATTCCAAGTAAAGAAGAGAGTGGGGGAAGTTGCTTACGAGTTGGAGCTTCCACGCCATATGCACATGAAGCACCCAGTTTTTCATGTGAGTCAGTTGAAGAGATGTAGACTTGATTCGGACCATCCGGAGAGAGTTGAACCGACGAGAGGACCAGCTGGGATTGTGGACAGACCAGGGCTAGAGTTGGAGAAGATTTTGAGTCTCAGAACTACAGGAGTTGGTTGCCACATGCGACGGGAATTTCTTTGCAGATGGAAGGATGCACCGGAGGAAGACAGATGGGAAACGGAGGATTCACTTTGGAGATGGAAGAAGAAGATCGAGAAGTACGACAGGAAGTTGAGAAGAAGAGCAGGAATTGTCGGGACGACAATGACTTCTGGTGGAGGAGGATGTAATGCCCTGCGGTTGTGCACGGGCGCGCGCACCTTCGAACCTTGAAAATCAACTAAGTATGACAGCCATCGTGTGTGAGCGCGCATGTAGTGGAGAGTTTGCGAAGTTTATATGCGATGGGCGGACAGCACCCACACTTGGACAAGCTGACATGGGAGGCGATCGAAGTATGGGCACTTATGTTAATATTTAGGAGGTCGGCCGACGATGGAGTTACGACCTCACTCTCATATATATTGGAGAGGATTGCGATTCATTTGGACAATCACTAAACATCAAACAGTCTTCGCTCTTCATCGCACAAGGTGTGCACACTTGAGTGAAGGCGCAGGTTGGCGTTACCGCAGCTCGGTATGAGCCCGCCGAGACGGGCCTAGGTGCTAAGCATACACAATAGAGTGGAGTGGTGCACACGGGCGCCCACCGCACGGAAGTCGCATTGGGTTTGGGTTGTGGCTTGGGCAAGGGTCGTGCACGGGTGCGCCCGCCCGCCCAACGCCGAATTGTGTGAACTTGTAATATTGTATTATTGTATTCTTGGTGGAGTCTTGGCAGACCGCCGTGCGCTCTTGCACGGGCGGGCGCCCTCCCTTTTATTGAACGCCGGTTGAGCGCGGCTCCCGGTCATGTAAAATTCCGCATATATAATAAAAGATCGTTTATTATTATTATTGCCGAGTTGTATTATTATCTTTATATTGTTGATGGTTTCCGCACATTAATAATATGAATTCATGTTTATTATGAATTGTTGAAGGCGTAGTTCGCAAAGTTACTAACGGTGAACAAGTTATTAACTTAGGCGGTGCCGCACCCACTCAATTAAACGAAAAAAGAATTGGGGGCGTGACACTGTGTCTCCCTAGCATGTATCTCCGAAGCGCCGGGGGATGACAGCCCCTCATTTTCCGCGAAGATCGTGGTTTGTGGAGGGCCCACTCAAGTTTTCCTCTATTATTGTTTGGTTCCTTAGACATTTAGAGAAACGCTTTGGCTTAGTTGTAGCGAGTACAACAGAATTTCCTAGTGGTCCCGAGTATCCCGAGTCACCATTCAAAATAATTTTTCCTTTTATAAAAAATTTAAGAGCCAAAAAAAAAAAATTGAACACCTTTATACAAACGAATATGATAAAGCCCTTTTTTTAATATAACCCTTTTAAAAACATTTTAAACTCACCCACATCTCACCAGAACCTCACACATATCTGAGGAGGGTATATCATATTTAATGAAGGCATATTCTAAGGTTATTAACAAATTTCTTTAAAACAAAGCCTTATTTGTTTTAATACAAATCCACTTAAATAAACATGATGGAAGACCCTTTTTAGAAAACGGCTTATTGATTTCCGCATGCATATGTACCTTTGGACCTTTCAAACTTTGTTGGCTTGAAATGAGATTGCAATTCCAAAGCTTTGTGATGTCAGCGCACCTTCCCCACAGAAGGTGTCTTTTGAAACTTCGTGCTCCAATTAAAATCAACGACGAAACCTTCGTTTGTTTGTCCTTCATTGGATTTCGTCAAGTGTACATGGACGTCGTGGTCCTCGAGCTTCGAGAACTCACCTCCTTAAAAAAAAAATGGCTCCCTTGATAAATATATGCACCTCGTGCTCGCCGACGCTTTTTTGACGTTATGCTGTCAATGCACCTCTGATGGTGTATGGCACCATTGAAACGACTTTTTTCTCAGTATTGTAAGGTTTCCTGGGTCCACGCACTGCTCTTTGAACATGGGTGCCTTGGGCACTTAAAAAATACGTCTTTAATAAAATCTAGCTTCTTTTTTTTCAGATTAACATACGCACCTCGTGCTCGCCGAGGTTTTTTTAACGTTATGCTATCAACGCACCATCAGCACGTCGTCCTCGCCGAGCTTTTTTTAACGTAATGCTGTCAACGCACCTCTGATGGTGTATGGCAGCATTGAAACGCCTTTTTTGAGTTTTGTAAGGTTTTCTGGGTCTACGCACTTGCTCTTTGAGCATGCGTGCCTTGGGCACCGAAAAAAATATGTTTTTAATAAAATCTACTTTCTTTTCTTCTTCTCCAGATTTGGTTTTCTTTCTGTTGCTTTTTGGTAAGAGGTTTTTTAAGACTTGTGTTACAATCTTATAAAAAATTAAATATTTTATAAACATATATTTAAATTAGTTTAATTTATCATATATTATTTTTTAAAAAGAAAGATATAAACATTTAATTAAAATCATGGTATCTCTTTAATATTACAAATAAAAAATATATAAAATCAAATAAAAATAAGTAATTAAATCAAAATGTGAATGAAATCATGTAATTCATTTAAATAAATAAATAATTTCAAATTTCTCACTATTTGTTCATATCTCTCAAAATAAAAATAAAAAATAACTATACAAAACATTTAAATAAGATAGACTCATACAAAAAATTATACCTCAAGAAATTGAATCTTTCTCCACACTTTAGATCTGCATTTAACATAAATATATGCTGATTAAAAACTCATTACATCTAAGAAAGGACAAAAAAATCATCTTTGTAATACTAGTTCTCATTTATTTATACTAATTTTAATGAAATAAATTATGCTTTGTAATAATGGTTAAAAGTTATTTATTAAATGAGAAATTGTTTAAATTCTAAATAATTAATAAATATTTATATCAAAATTATTTATTAAATGGGAAATTGTTTATTCACATACATAAATTAGTATAAATTATTCCTAAACCTGAAAACTAAAACATAAAATTAGTCAATTACTCATAAGCTAAATAACTCATAGTTAATGATAATTAGTCATAAATCTAAGTTAATTATAGTTCATGATTTAATTTGAAAATAATCTTAATGTTTATACTAAATAAATCAGATAAGTTTTGCAATAACGATTAGAACTATATTTACTAGCATTTGCACCTGATGTTGCAAAGGAAACGCCGTAAGGCATAGAGTATGTCGTAAGGCATAGAGTGTGAAAGAATAGGGACATGTGAATGGGCATTGTTGAATGCAAGGGTGGATGATAATGAGTTGCAATTGAAATTGTTAGTTATGTGTATGCTGAATATAGATATTTTGTAAGTAATAGTGTGTAGAAGAATAGTGACATGTGAACGGACATTGTTGAAAGCAAGGGTGGATGATACTGACTTACACTTGAAACTATTAGTTATGTGTGTTTTGAATATGAATACGTAATAGTAGTGTGTGGAGGAATAGCAACATGTGAATGAACATTCTTGAAAGCAAGAGTGGATGATAATGAATTATAGTTAATGTCATATAGAGGTTATCCATTATTCATGTAGCAGAACATGTTTTTGTACATTATTTTAAGTTTTTTTAGGCTTTTTTTTTTTTGAGATTTTGTTTTTCCATATGTTACATATTTAAGAATGAATGGTCACTTTTAAAGAGGGCACACAAGGTTGCTAGCTGTCACAAAATATTCCACTGACTATAAATATGATTTTATTTGTTGTATAATTTGATTTACCATCATGAGAGTAAAAATTAAATGTCCTTTTCATCTACAAAGTAGTTACTTTCTGCCACTATATTTCTGCTTGCATAACTTCTGTCATGTGAGGAGGAATGAGTTCCTCTAAGCTTGAGATAATATTTTATGCTTTCAACAACCTGGTTGATAAATTCAAATCCTTCCATGTTTGGGGCATCTTTGTAACCATATTGGGCTATGCATTTATATAGACCCTTTGGCTCTAGTTTTCCAACCATAAGTATCTCTGACAAAAACACTGTCTTGACTGGAACCCTTCTTATGTTGACAATGACAAGAACTTCAAGAAAAGGCCCCACATTCTTTACATAATGCTCAATAATCGGTGGTAAGCTAGAAATAAGGTCACTGTAGAAGAAACAAATTCCTGGTGCACGTGAATTCACCTTGGCAAGCAATCCATTCAAACCTTCTATGCTGAGTTTTCTCCATGCTAAATACTTATACTTTCATGAAATGGTTGTTATGAAATATTTATCTAGAAAAATTGGGCACGTCTAAATATTGTAGAAGGTTCTGAAGTGTAATGGTTCAGATCTAAGCATAGGGTTAAGGTCTAGCAGCTAGATAACCAAACGTTAGACTTCAGAGGAAAACTAGGTCAGGCGTTTGAAATCCCCCTTTAGATGTTATCATACACCACTATCAGATTTGCATCTAGAAAGGTAGGTAGCCCGCCAGGAGCACAAACTCTACAGGACCAGATGTTGGCCTTGGTTGTGTCGTATCCCTTCTTGGTAATCACCTACGGTGAAACGTATGACAGCACACCATACACTAGGTGGAGAAGGTTGTCCTGTATGAACTACTCCCACAATGCACTGAGGCTAATGTCGGTGACCTTCATATCGCCATTTTCGTCTAAAAACTGGTTCTCCGACTTCTGGTGATATCAACCCCACCTGTGGCAGAAATTGACGACCCTAATCAACTGCTGAAAATACCTTTTGCTTCCTCTTCCTTCGGTTTTCCCTTCTCGACAACCAGACTGAAGAGCTAGCTGCCTGAGTTCGCAGATAGGTCTTTACCTATGCGAATCGAATACCTACCTACCTGCAACAATTTGTAACTACTTGTTTGTGATCGAACGGTTCAACCTTTCTCAATATTCTAACATATAATCTAATCGCCTAACATATAATCTAACAATATCTAAGGGTGACAGGTAGACAATAAGGGGAGTTGATTTCAGAGGGAAACGCCTTACGGCGTAAAAATTAATATGTCTCATTTGAAAATATGAATAAATTTAATAATAAAAAAATTCAATATAAGTTATAAATATTTTTTTTTAATATGTAACATTAAGTAAAATTAGGATTTATTTAGAATATGTTAATAACAAAAAAAACCATAAAGTAGACAACATCCATAACTAAAATATTTTAATTGTTATTTTAAGTAAAATATTTTAATTTCATATATGTATATTTATATGGTTTCAAAAAATGTTGTGGTTGGAAAGTTTAAAGCAATTTTACTATTTTTCATTTTCATCCTTTTGCATAGATAGTTTTGATTAATTTTACCTAAAATACAACAAATAATTGTTAAAATGTATTCTCTACAATCTAAATGTTCAAATGAAGTTTTCAAGTTGTTGAATCTATTTATGCATTTAAAAATAAAATTATATATATACTTACGCTCTTAAACCACATTTATTATTAAGATCAATTTTATGAAATTACCTAATTCAATTTCAAATTCTAACTTAATTAAGTAAACTAGTATAAAAAAAATTATCATATGAAATGAAATACATGCACTACATAATACAATTAAAATATATTTCAACAAATATTTTTATCTTTTTAATTAAATTTTAAAATATTCTTCGAACTTAATTTCTATTACATTTAACAATACTTAAATCTAAAATGCAAGAAAATTGAAAATAGGTTTTATTATTAATTTTTTAATTAAATTTTAAAATATTCTTGCAATTTAGTCTTTATTACATTTAAAGATTAATCTAAAATGAAAGAAAATTGAAAATAAATTTTATAAAATTACCTATTTCAATTTAAATTCTAGCCTAGTTAAGTAAAAATACTATAAAAAAAATTGTGATATAAAATAAAATACATCAACTTCATAATACAATTGAAATATATTTGAACCATTATTTTTAATTTTTTAATTAAATTTTAAAATATTCTTGCAATTTAATTTCTATTACATTTAAAAATATTTAAATCCAAAATCCAAGAGAGTTGAATATTTGTTTGTTTGTGTCATTGACAAAACCACTATAACCGTTGACATAACTGAGATTATCCTACTGACACAACCATGTGCCCTAACGTTTGGTATTTGAAGGGATTATTAAGGATCACAATAAGCACATCTGACATCGAAGGGATTACTCTAATATTTCAAATAAAATTCGAGAATATCTTCCAAATTCAAGATGTTATTATTTTTAAATAAAATATTTAAATATTTTTAAAATTTAATATTCTAGAACATTTAAAGATTTTAAAATATTAAAATCCTCTACATTTCAAGATAAATGATATTAAAGAAATTGGTTGCCTATACAACACGAAAATCTTAGTGATACTAAAATCTGTTGGGTAAAGATGAGATTAAGGACTTAACGGCGTTTGAAGGAATGAATGTCTATGTAAAGAATTAGCATGAAGACACAAGATCGTTGAATGCATTTCTCATTTTCCTAGTATTTCTCATGTTGATTGAGGATGAACAACATCAGTTGATCGAGTGTTGAGTATGGATTTAGTTGTTTGACAGTGTTATGGGACATTTTTGTGGGAATCTATGTAGATAGTTGATATCACATAGTTTTGTAATCTTAATTAAAAATTCTATCAATTTTATTAAAATATCTCAAACATGTTTTATAATTTTAATTAAAAATTCTATTAATTTTATTAAAATACCTCAATTCTGTTTGTGATTCATTATCAGTAAAATTACTGTGAAGGTTTGAGAGTTTTTGAACGCCAAAAATAGGCACCGTTGAATTTTATTTGAATCACGATTAGTTACCATGAAAAATTATTTGTGCAATAATTTGTATGTTAGGGTTTTCCAGTATGTTGAAAACAAGAATATATTTAATACCACTATTCATGTAACAATTCTTATGTTATGAGCTCTGAAATCATTAAATGTTTGATACTATTAGCTGTCATCTTTGCAACAATTGGGAAATGGGCGTCCTGATGATAGGTACTTTTTTAATAAGTATTTGTGATCAATATAATTATTTTTATTTTATTTTATTCTATTTTTTTATTTTTTATTTTTTATTTTTTTTAATTTTTAATTTTTATTTTTTATTATTATTTTTTTTTATTTTTTTGAAGACAAAAGTATTTGTGATAAATAGTATTTGTGATAAATATAATTATTTTTTTCGTGAAACAATGTACCAGTCATCTAGAAATTTAAATTTAGAGAATTTGATATACAATCAATGTATAATATTATTCTTTTTCCAACTTATTAATATTTCTCTACTCTCGTCTCTGTCAACTTTGGCAAAGACACCATTTTCAACTTTGGCAAAGACACCATGGCCAAGTAAATCCATTTTCTGCAAATAGCCCTGCAACATCTTTTTCACCTTTATTACTCTACGAGACTAACACTCTGATTCAATGGGTGGACTAGATGAGTATTGAAACATTGAACTGGCACTGCCAGATGCCGAGCAGTCCAGTAGTGGAAGGTTGATGCATAATGGTGATCTCATTGGTTTAATGGAGAAGATAAAAAATATGCATGATAATAACCTCAATTCAGAAGAAACTAATACTGTAATTCAGCTCGAGGGAAAGATAAGGATCAATTGTGTCATAAAGTTTCTAGAAGAAGAAATCCGATTAAAAAAACAACTAGAAAATACAATTGGGTCTACGGGATGAAATCAGACGGGTTCAGATAAGCGAGGAAAATTAACTTCATAACTGCATTCAGATAAGAAAGGCAAATTAACTGCATAAGTGCATTTTGAAGCACAAAATGGTGGCATATTTAAATATATTGAGTAAAAAAATATTTAATTGAGCTAAAAAGCTCATTCTAGAACATATTTTGAAAGCTATATATAGGTATGTCTATGCTCAGAATTGAGATGTGTTTTTCTTAAAAAAGTAAAATAAAATAGTAATCAAGTAAAACAACAAGGTTAATTATAAGAAAAAGGAATTTTATTTTCTATATGATCTATTATAATTTCATGTAAAATAATTAGTTAGTAAAAGAAATATATATGAGTTTAAATCTTATGCTTTTCAAAAATATTTTAACAAAAATCAAAAGAAAATATTTTAATATTGTATATAATAAAATATCTCAATTTTAATATGAATTAATGTTACTTAAAAATTTATTAATAATAAAAAGAACATTTTAATGTGAGTTGATAAAATGCCAAATGCTAGTCTTATGTAATTTGTATAGCATTCAAAAATATTTTAAAATAAGTTTACAGCTAAAGCAATTTGGTCCCTCTTTGTTGATGTTAGATTAGTGCCTAAGATGGATGGATTCTAGTAATATTTACATTAATTTCAAGCATATACCTAGATCCACCTAACTCCAGATTTAAGAATCAAATTCCAAGAGCTGCAAACATTCTCTCTAATTCCACACTCCAAATAGAAGGTTTGCACCTAGCATAGCAGATCTAGAATAATATTTTCACTTTTTAATACTAGGAGGATGCCTATTTCTCATACTTTTCAAAATTATTTCAAGGTAAATCTCTATAAAGTATTGGAATATTTGTGGAGTAATTTATTTCAATATCAACTAGATATGAATACTTAGAAACAAAAATTTAATTGAAAATAAAAGAAAATCAATTATTTGTAATAAGAGGGAATGTGGATTTCATTGGGCTATTAAGTCAAAATTTTATGCAATTTTGTTTCTTCACTGGTGTTTCCTTTTTATCATATGTTATGTTTCCCTGAGATTCCAACATCCTCTTCAACACCAAGACATCCTCTTCAGCTCCCATGCTCATATGGATCACATTGTAAGTGTTTTCATTGTTAATTGGTGTTTTTTTAAGGGGTTGTTAAATTTTTGATGGCTCATATTGAAAAGCAACTATAGCTCAATATTTTCAAATGTGTAGAAAGCTCCATGGCAATTAAAATTACAGTTTGAATTTTATTCACTTGAAATATGCAACTATATCTCAATGTTTTCGAATGTGTAGAAAGCTCCATGGAAATTAAAATTAAAATTTGAATGCTATTCACTTGAAATATGGCAGCAGACTCGTCCTAGATATTGACATGTTTATGTGTAGAGCTTGACATATTTTAATTGTGTGTGTTTTCTTTTAAACAATTTGGCAATTTGTCATAGTGCATATTTCTCTTTGGCCTCAATGTTACTACGAGAATTTTTTGATGGATAATCAGTCAAATATCATAATTTGAATAATGGATCAATTGGTTTTAACGTCCAAAAATCGAGCATATAAAAAAGAAATAATGATGTGGGTTCCTTTCACAACTCAAGACCATCGCTAAACTATGCTCTAATATGGGGAATTGAGGTGCAAATTAGATGGGTAGTCGGTAAAAATTGCTATTTTTATGCAAAGTAATATTTAAAAATTTCTAATTTATATTTTAATTTCAAGTAATAATTCATTTTTTCCCACTATGCTCTAATATGGGGAATTGAAGGGCAAATTAGATGGGTATTCAACCATATATAGAATTTCTTTGTAATGCACATAGAAATTAAATGCCGTTATTTAATAAACTAAAATAACGAACATTTCACAAGTGAAGACATCGCTAAACTATGCTCTAATATGAGGAATTGAAGTGCAAATTAGATGGGTAGTCAACCATATATAAAATTTCATACAAATATTAACCCTTAAAATTTCCATATTTATAAAATTTGAGAATTATCACATTTTAGAATATTTTTATATTTCTGTATTTAAAAAAAAAAATTACCTCAAATTATTTTCTATTGATATTAATGTCATATTTGATTTAATTTAATATTTTTTAAATATTATTTTGAATATTTTTGAAACGTTTGAACGAGGAAGTAAAAACCCTACTTAAAAAAAAATAAATACAATACTTTTACCTTGTTTTACCATAGTCTGATTTGCGTACATACAAATAGAATATTATAATCCTAAGACATTATTATTACCATAGTCCCTAACCGATTTATTCATATCAAAATCAATTGTCATAAACATACAATGTGACCTTAGCATACATTAAACATTAATGCGTTGTTCTCGTTTTCTTTGGGAAACACGCAACTTTTATTCTCCTTATACAGTGTATCCTTGGTATTCAATTCGCCTTTAAGACATGGATTTGTTTTCTTCGAGCTGGAGGCCCACACGGCTTGAATCTGGGCTTCCATCTGTGACCCCAGCTGCCATCTTCACGTGGCACACCATGCCGGTTGCAGAGTCTACTTATGCTGGTGGTCTCACTCAGTACGTGGCCTAAACAGGTTGTCCGATGCTTGGAGTTCCTGCCCAGATCGACGGTGCGGAGATCATCCCACGATCTAACGGTGGGGCTCAGTTCAGGGTTTACCTCTTCATCGTTTGGCAAAGGGTTTGACCTCATTTGGCTTGGACAACTCTTCCATGGAGCTCGCTCTGGTTTGGATCTTCCTACAGTTTTCAGGTAAGAGGGTTCATTGTTCCCAGCATCATGTTAATGCTCTGTTTAGAGCCTATAATTTGCTCATGTTTTTTACCCATTTCTGACATACCAGTGCTTGAACTATTTCTCTTCTTGGTTTCATAACTTCACAGGTTGTTCTGCCTGCTGCTAGTTACTTCGGGAGAGGGGTACAGCCTCGGCCTTATCCGAGTAAGATCTTGTTCTAAAGTGGTGATTGCCTCACAGTTGAGGTTCTTGGTTTAGGCCTGAAACCTGTTAGACTCTCGTGGTTGCTTATTTTGAAAGCTTCCAACATACTGGGCAGCCAAGGGTTTTGGGTTTTAGCTCCATATGTTTCTTCTTCTTTACTGCATGCTCTAGAAGTGGCGGAACCTCCGGTCCATCTAACACTGTTATGTTTAATACCTCATGTAATATTTATTGGCAGAGTCCACAATTGTAATATTTAATAGCAGAGTTCGCATAAGTATTTAATTTGACTGTAAATCAAACTCAATCTGGTGCGATTTTGGCAATGCATGCTCGCCCAGGTTCTCTTTTTCCAGATTACAGAGTTTATAAATATATTCAGCTGTGTTGTTACTCCAAATTTGTCTCGTGTTGGAATATTCCTATGTTTTTCTGCTTCTCTAGCCTTAAGCAATTGTGTTTCTCTTGTGATTCAATAATTCATGCATTTAGTGGTGTCCACGCTTTCCCCTCTGCGGATGTTTTTATTTAGGTTCCGGGAGAAATCCCTTGGCTTCTCTTTCTTCCATGCATGTCTGCATGGTCGACATATCCAAACTATTAAAGTAATTTTCAGCAAGGTGCGAGGTTTAAGGTTTTCTCCGAAAGGGGTTTCCCTCTATTACCATGTTTTTGAAAAGTCTTCCTTCTCGGCTCAAGCCCTCAAGAAGAAATAAGCAAGGGATTGTTACCCTCGGTAAGTTCTGGTTTGTCAGGGAAATTATAGGTTAGAGGTCATCTCCAGGAACCAATTCGGATTCCTTCGAGGTTCCAGATTCCGGAGGACCACGGCGGAACCATGGTTAAAATTGTCTACTAAAGCTTTTCTCGCTACAACGCTTACATGCAAACATAGTTCTATTTGAATCTGAGTATTGTTCCTCTTTTCTTGATTAGCAAGACTATTTGCTCAATGAGAAAAATTTCAAGGGTTTGCTATATATTACTGACAATGTTTTTCTTCCATTCTTCTGTATGATAATTTCCTTCTATCGACTTGTTTTTCCATCGTTACAATTTTTTATTTTTTTTGGTTGTTCTTTATATATATTGGTTGGTTATTATGAAATCAATGTTTTCTATCTTTAAATTATCCTCTAGTTCTTTTTTTAAATGGTTAGCAGCTGTAACTTCTGTCAAGAGATTTCTCGTTATTTATACAGTCAATTATAAATGTTATTTTTAAGGTTTTCTCCGAAAGGGGTTTCCCTTTATTACCATGTTTTTGAAAAATCTTCGTTCTCAGCTGAAGCCCTCCAGAAGAAATTAGCGAGGGATTGTTACCCTCTGTAAGTTCTGGTTTGTCAAGGAAATTATAGGTTAGAGGTCATCTCTAGGAACCAATTTGGATTCCTTCAGGGTTCCAGATTCTGAAGGACCACGCTGGAACCGGGGTTAAAATTTTCTGCTAAAGCTTTTCTGGCTACAATGCTTACATGCAAACATAGTTCTATTTGAATCTGAGTATTGTTCCTATTTTCTTGATTAGCAAGACTATTTGCTCAATGAGAAAAATTTCAAGAGTTTGCTATATATTACTGACAATGTTTTTCTTCCATTCTTCTGTATGATAATTTCCTTCTATCGACTTGTTTTTCCATCGTTCCAATTTTTTATTTTTTTATTTTTTGTTTGTTTTTAATTCTATTCTTGGTTTATCTTCCCCTATCTTTCTCCTTGTTTATTATTATGAAATCAATGTTTTCTATTGCTAAATAATCCTCTGATTCTATTTTTAAATGGTTAGCAGCTGTAACTTCTGTTAGGAGATTTCTCATTATTTACACAGTCAATTATAAATGTTATTTAACCATAGTTTCTAATAAAGATTTCACCTTACACAATATAAATGCTATTTAGCACAAATAAAGTCTAGGATAGAGAGATAACGAGGCGCCATTCTTATCCCGTTTGCAGCAGTCTTGATGATCATGAAATCTCCTAAACTCAGGGCTGCGTATTCAATCTGCTTAGGGCTCGTTTGGACTCTACATCCTCTGATCTAACGCGCAGAAAATGAATCTACCAGAGCGGCCTGGAGGGATCCAAGGGAGGGGCTGTCACCAAATTAGCTACATATTTCTTCACAAAATCCAGACTGCAATTGTCGGCTGGCTCGATAAACGGGACTATAACATGATAAGCATTATTGACATGGACAGGCAACCATTTCAAAACCCCGCTTTTGTCTTCCTTCTGCAATCATATAAATAATCAGTTACATGTTAGCCTAAAGAAAATACTAGACACAGCGCGCATGTAAGCCATATATAACAAGTAAAAGAATTGAATGAATTCATATTGAAGATGAGAGGACCAACCACAATGCTGAATGGAAGGCGCAAAGCATTTAGTTTAAAAAAGAAGTCCGCTAATCGTTACAAGTAACCAATGCATACCACTCTGTAACCAATTTGTAACTATTTCCAATGAATTTGTAACTGTTTTGATCAGACGGTTGAAGTTTTTGTAATCGTCTAACATCTAATCGTATGGCATCCAAGGATGACAGGTAGGCAAAAAGGGGAATGGATTTCAGAGGGGAACGCCTTATGGCGTAATTAAATGAGAAATTGTTTAAATCACAAATAATTAATAAATATTTAAATCATAACTATTTATTAGAATTACTAGAAATTAATCATAAACCTAAAAACTGAAACATAGAATTAGCCAATTACTCATAAACCTAAATAAACCATAGTTACTTATAGTTAATCATAATTATTCATTAATCTAAATTACTCATAATTAACCTAATTTAATTGTTCACTATAAATTAACTATGTGGCACTATAAATTAACTTTGACACCCAACCAAGTGGAATATGTTGTTCTATTAACTATTCATTGTAAATAATGTCACACATTTTTCTACTTGTTTAAAAGCCTTGTAAAATATAGGAAATTTTGTTGGATTCAAAAAAGGGGTGTGACCTATAATTATGAATATTTACATGTGTATTGATGAATAAAAATTTCATTGACTAATGAACAAATATGGGTTTTAAATGTAATTGGTTGTCATTAATATTGTAGGAATTTCCATGATGTATATGTGTAATATGGGTAATGTAATTGGTTGTTATTAATATTATAGGAATTTGTATAATGTTTTTGTCTTTGGCTCGAATGTATTAATTTAAATAATTTAATGTATTTAATATGTTATTGAGAATTGTTTAAACATTTTTTTTTGAAAGAGCTAAAATAATATAATTATATAAGAGAATAATGAAAAAACTCTTCTGATTATATTACATATATATTACAATATGTAAGAAAAGTAAGATATGGATTTTATAAAATTATATTATAAAAAGTTATATTAAATCTCTTACTGTAACTTTTTTTTTCTTTCATAAATTATAATTACAAAAAAAACATTGTATAATAAAAATATGTATAAGAATAGATTAATTCGATAAAACAAATCCTTTCAATTTTTTTAGAGAAACTTTTAACACCTTTTTTTCTTTCATAAACTATAATTACAAAAAAAAACATTGTATAATAAGAATATATATAAGAATATATTAATTCAATAAAACAAATCTTTTCAATTTCTTTTTAAAAAAAATTTAAACACCTTACTTAATATATGTTTAAATTCATGTGTTTTTAGATTTTCTATTATTCATAATTTGGAAAAAATTGTTTGGAATTACAAGTAAATTTGAGTGAACAATAAAAATTAAGATTGAGTCAACAAAAAATGTAGTTAGTTCCAACCGAAAATTCCTGAACATCTACATGTTACACAACCCATTAAAAATATTTATAAACACATAAAATAAAAATAATAATTCAGTTTTAAGATTAAGATCAAGTTATATATGATTATTTCTTAAAACAATGGAGACATATAGAATTACTTGTTTTAAAAACACATTTTATTAATGGTTAAGAACATTTAAATTATAATTATTATGATTCGTGTATGATTCAAAATTACATTATTAAATAAGAAATATATTTTAATAAATATTAAGAAATTCGAATAACTAAAAAAATATATAAATATATAAAGTTATGTTGAAAAACCTCACAAACATACAACATATTAAATTTTTTATTATTTAAATTTCCTAATAGTTATTAATTTACTCTCCATATACCACATAATCATAATCATGTAGATATTAATGTAGTCTGTTAGAATGCTTAAGCTGTGACATTAATGCAGTCCATTACAAGGATTATCTTATCATATTAACAATCTATTATCTTATTAATAAATATGTAAAATGATTTTAGATTAATTCTAAATATTAAAAAAAATGATATATACCAATGTGTTTTTTAGAAATTTAGTAATATAATTTTAATTTGATATTTTTAGATTCATTATGATTGAGTCAATTTTTTTGTTGTCAAATTCCAACCATAAATTATTTAGGTGATTCACATTACATACATAATTAAAACATATAACTAAAATAAATTCACTACCATATAAAACAGGTAGCCATGTGATCTTGAATCTAGAAAAGAAAACCAAGTTGTTGATGCAAGAGCATTTAGATATAGCTAGCAATGTGAAAGCTTGTTCACATGTTGTGGCTAAACAAGTTGAATTTCATTGACCTGATTGGTCAAAAGTCAGTTTTACTAAGAATGTTCGATCTCTCCAGAAATGAGTTGTATTTCATTATTGTGATAGCTAGAAATTGTCTTATTTTAGGTTCAAAGATAAGTTGTTAGCATAGGTGTGTGGTAGAGCTAGGAATTAGAGATTCACTGTTAGATTGATTAAAAATAGGGATTGAGTTGTTAGGCATAGAATATAGTGACATTTGATTCATAAAAGAAGGGAAAAATTGTAATGAAGAAGAGGATTGAGTGGAGCGAGAGCAAGAATAGTGTGTGGATTGTATTTTGACCATAGGTCTTTTATTTTTGTAATCAGGCCAAGGCTGAGACTATGTAACTATTTTTATTATGGATAACTCATACTGTGCATGTGATTAATTATCAATCGTGCGAAAATCCTTGTTATTCTTTCATATTCTTTGTAGTCAAGGCAGAGTGACTATTCCTTTGTTTTTTTTTATGTTTCACACCTAAATCACAAGAATGATAGAAGTCGGAGGATTTTTATAGAATTATCATTTGTTGATGTCGCTTTAATCCCAACCATTGGATCTCGAACAATCGTGGTTGTTCGATCACAGAAGTAGTTTTGCAATAGTGGAAGTGGTATATTAGGTGGACAAAAAGCGGTAAATGATATTTCGAAGGAGGTCCCTGATTCCATTCATTGGAGGACACATAGAAAGAAGGAGGTGAGAGAAAACCGCTTTTCAAGCGGGTACTCTCCGTGCAAGTTGTTCACCTGATATCTTTGTGAACCATTGGATCTATCACGAATTAATCGACGGTGGTGGATCAGTGATTAGTTTTGTTGATCGGGTTTAATGTCAACCATTAGATTGGTGAATGCAATGGATGGTGGAGATTGATTGATAGAGTTCGAGTGAAAAGAGCGGACCTGATGAAGTTATAGATGCCGGTGTAATGTTTTTGAAGTCTGGCCATGCTTTCGACTGTGCGTTTCCTATGTAATTCCTTTGTTATTCCGATAGTTGAGTGGTCATCGTTTTAAAGGCTTAAGGCCTCAAATACACTTCTGATAGGTTGTGTGGGGGCATAACCCATAGGTCTGTGTGTATTTATTTCAAATTGCAGCTTTGTTGCATCATTTTCGCATCAGAGCGAAAGCTAAGGTTGATTGCATAAAAATGCCGCCAAGGAGAGGAGCTAGCATTGGTCTAGGAAGACTTGAAGCAAATGTAGTTCACTAGAAGAGATCGGAGTCTGCATACGAGAATGGAAACAGTTGAGGTTGTTCAGAGAAGAACACCTGATGAAGGCGCTGACAGTACTAAAGAAGAATCTTCTGAGGAAGAAGAAGAGGAGGGAAATGAAACTAACAGAGTTATCAAGATGTTGGCGAAAGTAGGAGGAAAACAAAAGATGTAAATTCCTATTTATGAAGGGAGTCTCAATGCATAAGAGCTAATGGATTGGATCAATTCATTGGACAAATATTTTGTCTATGAAAAGGAAGCTGATGACAAAGGAAGGTGAAATTTCCAGTTACCAGATTGAAGGGTCATGCAGCTATTTGGTGCGATGAATTACAAACATCCAGAACGAGGAAAGGAAAGTCCAAGATCAAGCAGTGGCACAAAATGGTGAGTAAAATGAAAGCCAAATTTATCCCTAAAGATTATCAGTTAAATCTTTTTAAACAATTGCAAAATTTAAGGAAAAAAGGAATGTTTGTTAAGGAATACACAAAAGAGTTTTATAGATTGAGTATTAGAGTAGGACATGAAGAAGATGACATGGAGAAGGTAGCTAGATATATCAATGGCTTAAGGTATGACATCCAGGATGAGATCAACTTGTTGAGTCTGAAGACTATTGAAGATGCCTATCAAGCAGGTTTGAAGGTAGAAGAGAAGATGTTGAGAAAACAGAATCAGTGGAATAGAGGAAGAAGCTTCGTTAAAGGTAGACGAACTACCAGACCAAGGGGACAATAGCATCAGGAGCTGATGGATAATGGGCTAATCAGAGAAACTCTTAGTCCATGTTCTGTACCAACAATACTCAATCCAATGAAAGGAGGTGAACAATGAATGTGTACAGATTCTAGAGCTATAAACAAGATCAATATCGGGTATAGATTTCCCTTACCACGTATGGATGATTTGATGGATTGTTTGAGTGGATCCAAATATTTAACTAAAATAGATTTGAAGAGTGGATATCATCAAATAATAATTCGAGAATGCAATGAATGGAAGACAGTATTTAAAACAAATAGTGGGTTGTATGAGTGGTTAGTGATGCCTTTTGGACTCACTAATGCACCTAGTAAATTCATGAGATTGATGAATGAATTTTTGAAGTAATATGCAGGAAAGTTTGTTATTGTTTATCTTGATGATACTCTAGTCTTTAGTAGAAGTAAAGAAGAACATCTAGAGCATCTTAAGTTGGTTCTAAGAACTCTGCAGAAAGAGAAACTACTGATAAATCTGAAGAAATGTAGTTTCATGAAGGAATAATTAATTTAATTGGGATTTGTAATTTCTAAAGAAGGATTGAAAATGGATCCAAAGAAAGTCCAAGTAATTTGGAACTGGCCTATTCCAAGGAATATTTTTGAGGTAAGGAGCTTCATGGTCTTGCAAGTTTTTATAGGAAATTTATCAGAGGTTTTAGTCGGATTTGTGAACAAATTCTTGAAACAATCAAGGAGACTACTCAACCATTCAAGTGTACAGAAGCAGAAGAAAGGAATTTTAACTTGTTGAAGGAGAAAATCACAAAGAAACCAGTTTTGGCTTTACATAATTTTGGAAAGGTATTTCAAGTTGAAACAGATGCTAGTTGAGTTGCAATTAGAGCAGTTTTGAGTCACGAACAGAGACCAATAGCATACTCTAGTGAGAAAATAAATGAAGCTAAGAAGAAGTATTCTTCTTATGATAGAGAATTTTATGCTATTGTACAAGCCTTAAAGAAATGGAGACATTATTTGCTGCCAAAGGAATTCATATTGTATTCAGACAATCATGCCTTACAGTTCATCAATAACCAGCTGAAATTGAACCAGAAACATGCCAAGTGTGTAGAATTTTTGCAAAGCTTTACTTTGGTGATAAAACACAAGAGTGGTAAGTCAAATAAATTCGTTGATGCATTAAGCAGGGTAAGTTTTATTGTGCAAGAATTCAAATTTGGTGTTGTAGGATTTGAAGAAATGGTTGAAATGTATAAAGATGATGCAGATTTCAAAGATATCTATATAAAAATTCAAAATCCAATAGCTCATAGCAGAAGTCAGCGGTTAGATTATCTTATTCAAGGAGGGTTATTGTTTAAAGGTATCAAGTTGTGCATTCCTACATGTTCTATGAGGGAAAACATAATAAAGGAGAAACATAATGGGGGATTATCTGGTCACTTTGGACAAGACAAAACCTTTGCGCAGGTAAATGCTTTTTACTATTGGCTAAAGATGCGGACTGATATTAAGAGATTTGTTGAGAAGTGCAAGATATGTCAGCATGCTAAAGGGAGAAGCTAGAATATAGGATTGTACTAGCCATTGCCAATACCAAACTGACCATGGGATGCAGTTACCATGCATTTTGTTTTGGGCTTACCTAAAACTCAAAGGGGGAATGATTCTATTTATGTTGTGGTAGATAGATTTTCTAAGATGGCACATTTCATTGCATGTAAGAAGACTAGTGATGCAACACATATAGCTAATCTATTTTTTCAGAAATTGTAATATTACATGGGTTACCTGTAAGTATTGTGTCTGATAGAGATGCAAAGTTTGTAGGGCATTTTTGGAGAAATCTTTGGAAGAAATTGGGAGCTAACCTTAGTTTCAGTTCAACATACCATCCTCAAATAGATGGACATACCGAAGTAGTAAATTGGAGCTTGGGAAACATATTGAGAAGTTTAGTGTATCAAAATCCTAAGCAGTGGGATTTAGCACTAGCTCAGGCTCAGTTTTATTATAATGATACTCCAAACCAAAGTACTAGGATGAGTTCATTTTAGATTGTTTTTGGAATGAATCCAAGAGTTGTGTATGAGCTCAAAAATTTGGGTAAATAGGAGACAAGAAGTGCGAATATTGAAGAGTTTGCAGAGCAGATGTAGAGACTACAAGAAGATGTCAAAGGTATATTGCAGGAAGGCAGCAACAAATACAAACAGTGAACATATATGAAAAGAAAAGAGAAGGAATTCCAAGTGGGAGATTTAGTGATGGTGTATTTGAGAAAAGAAAGATTTCCTGCTAAGACTTACAATAAACTAAAGATGAGAAAGATAGGACCATGTAGAATTAAAAGAAAGTTTTCAAGTAGTGCTTATGAAATTGAGTTGCTTGAAGGGATTGAGATATCACCTATATTCAATGTTGTACATTTGTATCCATACAAGGAGACAGAGACAGAGCTATAGGAGGACACTACAGAAGATGAAGTTCAAGCTTTGAACTAGGAAGAACAAATGCCAGAGACAGTTACGAAAGAGGTGGAAGCTCTTTTGGAAAAAAGAGTTACCAAAAGAATTAGAGGACATGTTTATTCTCAATATCTAGTCAAATGGAAAGGACAACCAGTGGAGGATGCCAGTTGGTTGACAACAGCAAAGTTGTAGAAGTACGGAGTAAACCCTGAAAATCTAAGGGATAATTCTTTTCTTCCCCAAGAGTCTGATGCAGGAGCATATAGACTTAGCCAGCAATGTGAAAGCTTGTTCACATGTTGTGGCTAAACAAGTTGAATTTCATTGACCTGATTGGTCAAAATTCGGTTTTACTGAGAGGGTTGGATCCATCCATAAATGAGTTGTATTCCATTATTGTAATAGTTAGAAATTGTCTTATTTTAGGTTCAAAGATAAGTTGTTAGCATAGGTGTGTGGTAGAGCTAGGAATTAGATATTTTTTATTAGATTGATTAAAAATAGTGATTGGTGTAGGAATTTACAGGGTAAGTTCCTCAGAAAGAACACAAAAAGGACACCGCTCACAACCAGATCTCAAATCAATACACCAGTATTTTTGACGTGGTTAAAACCCTCAAAGTGCAAGGAGGGAAACAGTCCACGGCCTGTCCCAACATGGGTACTACAGGCAATTTATTAATCAAAGAATAAAAATTTACATAAGCTTCTCTCATGCACGGATTACCCGAACAAAGACCCTCCATGCGCTTTAAATAGAACTCATGGACCAATCGGGTGTCAAGCCATGGATCAAGTGTCGGTAATACCGAGGAGAGAATGAACCGTCGGATCACTACATATCGTGACCGTCGGATTGTAAGTTACAAAATGTACAACGGTAAAGAAACACACTTTACCTAACTCTATACCTAACTCTACACTAGACCAAGTTGAACTTAACTATATCCTATGTGTCGAAATATCCTAACATCCCCCCTTAAGAACAACTTGGGATAGGATTGAAGGATTTACAAATATGACACAATAGGAGAAGGAAGGAGGCACTAGAGCCTATCCCCCCTTATTGACAACTTCCTGAACTCCAAGCATATATCAAAGTTTAGTGAACTTCGCCTCTGTGAGAGCCTTAGTGAAGATGTCTGCAACCTGATCATCTGTTGGACAATATTGCACTTCAAGAACATGGTCATGAATGAGCTTTCTGATGAAGTGCATGTGTAGTTCAATGTGTTTGCTGCGTTGATGCTGGACTGGATCTTTGCATAGCTGAATGGCACTTTGATTATCACACCAAAGTGTGGTTGGATGCTGCTGCTCAAAGCCAAACTCTGATAGGATCTGACGAAGCCACAAGGCTTCCTTACTAGCTTCCACGGCACCACGATACTCTGCTTCTGCTGACGAAAGAGAAATGGCAGCCTATTTCTTACAAGCCCATGTAATAGGTCCTGAACCAAGAGTGAAGACATAACCGGCAGTAGACTTCCGATCATTAGGGTCACCAACCCAATCAGAATCAGTGAAACCAACTAATAGAGGAGCTGCTTTGGCACTGTAATGAATCCCAAACTGAACTGTACCTCGAACATAACGAAGTATTCTTTTAGCTGCTTTCCAATGACTTTCACAGGGGTTTTGCATAAAACGAGCAACAAGGCCAACAACAAAGGAAAGATCAGGACGAGTATGGGTTAAATACAAGAGTTTTCCTACAAGTTGACGGTATAAGGTAGCATCAACTTCAGGAGAAGTACAAGAGACTGAAAGTTTGACTCCAGACTGAAAGGGAGAAGGGGCTGGCTTACAGTCTTCCATGTGAAAATGACGAAGAATATCACAAGCATACTTGGACTGGGAAAGGAAAATACCCTCCGTGGATTGCAAGACTTGAAGACCGAGAAAATAGTGTAAGTGTCCTAAGTCTGTCATTTCAAATTTCTTTTTAAGGCTAGACTTCACATGGTTTATAAGGTTGGGATCACTACCAGTAAGAATAAGATCATCAACATAAAGAACAAGGATGATAAGAGAGTTGCCCACTTTCTTGGTGTAGACAGTATTGTCAGAATGACACCTAGAAAAGCCAGATTCTAAAAGAAAGCTATCCATTTTGGCATACCAAGCCCGAGGAGCTTGCTTGAGGCCATAAAGGGATTTCTTAAGTCGACAAACAAGGCTGGAGTCTATTTGTATGAAGCCAATGGGTTGTTCCATATAGATTTCTTCCTGCAAGTCCCCATGCAAGAAGGCAGATTTAACATCCATCTGATGGACTTCCCATTTTAAAGAGGCAGCAAGGGAAAGAACAAGGCGGATAGAGTTCATTTTGGCAACAGGGGAGAAGGTTTCAGTGTAGTCAATGCCTTCAACCTGTGAAAAGCCCTTAGCAACGAGACGAGCTTTATGTTTATCAACTTTCCCATCTGGTCCATACTTGGTTCTGTAAACCCATTTACATCTAACAAGTTTGCGTCCCTTTGGTAGAGGAACAAGATCCCATGTATCATTTGTCATCAATGAATGATATTCTTCATTCATAGCTGCTTCCCAATGTGGATGGCCTGAAGCTTCTGCAAAAGTGTCAGGATCATGATTTACTGGAGCTTGAGCCAGTAAAGAAGAGGCTCTTTCAAACTGAGAACGTGTACGTCGCTGATCTGTAGGATCACCGGCAAGATCACCTGCTGCATCCCGAGTAGCACGGACCCATCTTGGAAGTTGAGGATCCTGAGAAGGTGGGGGAGGATTATCATCCTCGCTTTCATCATCTGAAGAAGAAATGTTTTCAAAAGTAGAAGAGATAGGAAGAGGTGGCACATCCGCCGGACTAGGCTCGCAGGCCGATTTATTTTCATCAAATTTTACATCTCTTCTAATGATAACATTTTTGGACTTAAATGGAATAAGTCTATAACCTTTTACATCTTCAGAATATCCAACAAAAGTACATTTCTCACTCTTAGGTTCTAAAGCTTTATGCTTTTCATCTGGAATATGGGCCAATGCTTCACTTCCAAACACACGAAAGTGACTTACATCTGGTTTAATGGAACTCCAAGCTTCTTCTGGAGTGATATTCTCTAGAACCTTAGTAGGAGTGCGATTGATTATATAATTTGCACAATTAATTGCTTCGGCCCAAAAACTAAGACTGAGTCCTTTAGATTGCAGCATACAATTAGCCATTTCCTTTAAGGTGCGATTTTTCCTTTCAGCTACACCATTTTGTTGTGGAGTGTATGGAACAGTATGTTGCATTTGAATTCCATTTTCGGTGCAAAAGTTGATGAATGTGTTTTTAACATATTCTCCACCATTATCAGTTCTTAGCTTAAGAATTTGATGTCCAGATTGTTTTTCAACAAAGGCTTTGAAGGCCAAAAATGTGTTAAATACTTCGCTCTTGAGTTTTAAGAAGTATACCCAAGTGCGTCTGGAGAAATCATCAATGAAAGTTAAGAAGTACTTGCAGCCAGAGAATGAAGCAACAGGAAGAGGACCACATAAATCACTGTGCACAAGCTGTAAAGGGGCTGAGGCGTGCCAAGAGGCACGTTTGTCAAAACTGTCCCGATGATGTTTTCCGAGTACACATCCGGAACAAACACCATCTTTGCAAGATACCATAGGAAGACCTGTCACCATATTTTCTTTACATAGATGCTGAAGGGAGCGATAGTTTAAGTGACCAAATCGCTCATGCCAAAGTTTGCTCACTTCATCATTATGAGCAACAAATACTGAGGGAAGATTTGATGACCCAAAGTTGTGAAACTTATACAACCTTGTGGAATCATCAGCAAGACCAGTAGCTAGAATCTGTTTAGGATCTTTTAGATCCTTGATTACATCATGAGGTGAAAATTCAACAATTTTACCTTCACCTGAATGAGTTATCTGATAGACAGATAGAAGGTTGCAGGATAAGGTTGGAACACATAATACATCATTAAACTGACCATTGTCTAGATGAACAGTTCCAGTCCCTACAACATTAAGAGATCTATCATCACCAACATATATATTTTTGGTGTTACAATCATTTAAAGAAGAAAACATGGCTTGGTTTTTGGCCATGTGATAAGAGGCTCCAGAATCAATGAGCCACTCATGAGAATGAGAAGAAGAAGAAGATACATTTAATGCATAACCAGACTGAGATGATTGACAACAACATGCAGAAAGTGCCATTCCGGAAGTTGAAGTTGAAGTAGGCTCCACATGGATGTTATGTTTCTTCATTGCGGCTTCCAAGGCTTCCATCTTCTTAAAGCATTTAGATTCTAAGTGGCCATCTCGATTACAAAAGTTACAATGTCTATCAGTCTTCTTCCATTTGTTTTTATTGGTCTTATCATTTTGCTGAAATGATCTTTCATTTTGAGGCTGAGTTGGTTTAGGACCATTCTTTTGAGGATATGACTTCTTAGGATTCTTTGAATTTGGTTGCTGCTGGGCGGCTAACGCTTTCGTGGAAGAGTTTCCAAGATTAAGAAGACCAAGGTGTAAGAGTTTTTCTTGTTCTCTTATTAAGGAATCACAAAAGGAGTCAAAGGAAGGGGCCTTGTAGTCTTTTCCTTGACAAATGAAAGCTTCCCTTGTAGAATGGAAAGTGGAAACAAATACAGAGTAGGCTGGTCCCAACTTAGTAAGGATGGAATAAATAAGGTTACCATCTTCTTTCTTAACTTTAACACCTTCCAAGAGATATCTAAGGGTCTTGAATTTGGACAAGAAATCTTCAATGCAAGAAAAATTATTAGGATCCAAAGTAAGCAACTCATTTTCAAGTTGATGGGCTCTAATTTCATTTTTAATCCCAAAAACTTTAGCGAGTTTTTCTAATGCTTCATGAGGAGTCTCAAGGTCTGCAATGTGGAATCTAAGATCAGGAGAAATAGACATCCCTATCAAACCACGTGCTTGATCTTGTCTATTTTCCCATTTTGCTACCTTGTCTTCATCTTTTGGTTTCTTCTCTTGGTCTGTGGCTATTCTGAAGAGACCTTTACTTCTAAGTAAATCTTCCATGTAGGCTACCCATTGGAAGTAGTTAGTGCTGTCAAGAATGACTTGGCATGGACTTTCCATTTTTAAAAGAAACTGAAGGTGAAGATGCTGAAAGTAAGTGTTCCAATGGATAGATCTCGAAAAAATAGGCGGTTTAAAAAAAAACGGCTCTGAAAAAGGCTTCCGGATGAAGAAGTTATGGCTTTTTTAAAAAAAATTGTTGAAGTTGCCGGCAAAGTGCGCGAATGTGCGGGAATGAAAAAATCCGCCCCCACAAAATGGAGACTTGAACCCAAGACCTCTACTCTCTTAAAATAGCTTTGAACCAATTGATCTATACAAAAAATTTGAGAGAGAGAGAGAGAGAGAGAGAGAGAGGGGGGCGGGGGGGCCTTGGTTTGCGTGCTTGCCTTGAGAAAGCTCTTTTTCCCTACAAAACACAAAACACAAAACCCAACACGAATATGCAAAGAAAAATGAACCTTGCGGCTCGAAGTTAGCTTTAGCCAAAAAACTAGAAATTTTTAAAAAAAATCTCAAAGTTAGCTTTAGCCGAAAAACTAAATATTTTTCTCAATGTTTCTGATTTTCCGAGATCACACTAAGGTGCAGGGAAAAGAGCATACACATGAGAAAAATCCTTCCTTTCTGTTTCTGATTTGCCCAGATCGCACAGAGTCGCAGGGCACAGAGCATACGCAGAAATGAAAGGTATAGATCCGGTTAAAAAAAAAAAAAAGGGGACTAAATAAACCGAAACCGAAATAAGCAGAGAGAAAATAACAGTAAACTGCAAAAAAAACACTGTATACCTCCCGATCTGAAAAATGACGCAGCTAGGGCTACCGAAAACCTTTTCGCGTGAAACGAAAGGGGTTCCTCACTGGAACAGATGCTCCGAACGCAACAGAGCAGTCCTCTCAGCCCGAAAGCAGTCAGAAACAGCAGATCTAGGAAACGACAGCCGCATGCAATTCTACCGACTTCAGATTTGGATCACCAACGGACGCGGCCCTCAAATAGCTCTGATACCATGTAGGAATTTACAGGGTAAGTTCCTCAGAAAGAACACCAAAAGGACACCGCTCACAACCAGATCTCAAATCAATACACCAGTATTTTTGATGTGGTTAAAACCCTCAAAGTGCAAGGAGGGAAACAGTCCACGGCCTGTCCCAACGTGGGTACTACAGGCAATTTATTAATCAAAGAATGAAAATTTACATAAGCTTCTCTCATGCACGGATTACCCAAACAAAGACCCTCCATGCGCTTTAAATAGAACTCATGGACCAATCGGGTGTCAAGCCACGGATCAAGTGTCGGTAATACCGAGGAGAGAATGAACCGTCGGATCACTACATATCGTGACCGTCGGATTGTAAGTTACAAAATGTACAACGGTAAAGAAACACACTTTACCTAACTCTATACCTAACTCTACACTAGACCAAGTTGAACTTAACTATATCCTATGTGTCGGAATATCCTAATAATTGGGTTGTTAGGCACAGAATAGAGTGATATTCAATTGAAAAAAGAAGGGAAAAATGTAATGAAGAAGAGGATTGAGTGGAGTGAGAGACAGAATACTGTGTGGATTGTATTTTGAGTAGAGGTCTTTTATTTGTGTAATCAGACAAAGGCCAAGACTTTGTAACTATTTTTATTATGAATAATTGATACTGTGTGTGTGATTAATTATCAATCTTGTGGAAATCCTTGTTATGCTTTCAGATTCTTTGTATTCGGGGCAGAGTCACTATTCCTTTCTTTTCTTTATGTTTCACACCTAAATTACAGGAATGATAGAAGTCAAAGGATTTTTATAGAATTATCATTAGTTGATGCCAATTTAATCCAAACCATTGGATCACAAAAAATCGTGGTCGTTGGATCGACGAAGTGGTTTCCCAACGGTGGAAGTGGTATATCGGGCGGACAAAAAGCGATAAACGGTATTTCGAAGGAGGTCCACAATTCCATTCAGCGGATGACACATGTCAGCGAGGAGGTGAGAGAAAACGCTTTTAGGGTGGGTACTCTCCATGCAAGTTGTGCACCCAATATCCTTATGAACCATTGGATCTGTCGTGAGTTAGTTGATGGTGGTGGATTAGTGATTAGTTTCATTGATTGGGTTTAACGTCAACCGTTGGATTGGTGAATGCAATGGATGGTGGAGACTGATTGATAGAGTTTGGGTGAAAAGAGTGGACCCAATGAAGTTATAGATGCGGGTGTAATGTTTTCGAAGTCCGGCCATGCTTTCAACTGTGTGTTTCCCATGTAATTCTTGTGTTATTATGATAGTTGAGTGGTCACTATTTTAAAGGCTTGAGGCCTCAAATAGACTTCTGAGAGGTCGTGTGGGCCCATAACCCATAGGTCTATCCGTATTGATTTCAGATTGCAGCTTTGCTGCATCAGTTGTGCACCAAATATTTTTTATTAGTTCAAATTTCACTCTTACACAACCATTAACATTTTTTATCCTTAACAAAATCGAAAATTGTGTATGGTAAATTATGTATTTATGTTACATTTAATTTTATTCAACATTAAATTGTTTTGTTGATATCAAATGCATTTCTTTTACTCTTAGGTGATTTCATTATTTCATCATGGATCTAGCTATTTGGAGTTGTCTTCCATTCAAGGTTCTTGAACTTGTATTCCTGTGGCTCCCTTTATCTGTTGTGATAACGTTTAGCACTGTTTGTAAAAATTGGAAGAATGATTCACAAAACCCTTCTTTCTTTTTATGTTGCAAGAATTTCTCTATGAACGAATTTGGATTTCTCGTTCCTTTCCTTAATAGTGAAGATAATTGTTTTGGTGCTCAATACCTTAATCAGAATGGCCACATATCTCAATTTCATTATGGATTTATAGATTCAAGATACAAAGTAGAGTGTATTATTGTATCAATGGTGGTTTTATCCTTACCAACAAAATGCTCCCAAACACACAAATATTTTGCAACAAATCCATTTACAAAGGAATTAAAAACATAGAGCCAAAACGGATTGGAGACTCGGGATTATTTTCATTATTGGAAAATGTAAGCAGTAGAAAATATGATTGGGTTGTTCTAAAACATATCTATGATAGAATGCAGTCTAAATTTTATGTTTGTAGTAGTCTTGATAGGGTGTGGCAAAGGGCTATTGTTCCATTTGGTGGCACTTCACCCCCTAAGAATGTAGTGTTTTATAAAAGTAAATTGTTTTGGTTGTATCTCGACAAGGAGTACGAAGATTATCCTCAGTATGGGTATACAATCTACTGGTTTGACGTAATAAAAAACGAGTGGGGTTTTTCATTTGTTCCAATCAGTGACATACATTGTATGTCGTTAGCAATATACATGAATCAGTTGATATGCCTTGTCAATTATGGCTTCACTTTTGTATGGTCAATTGAAGAATTAGATCATTTCTAATTTGGTCAACCATGTGTTGAACGAAAAATTGACTACTTTGAAGATGATTGGGGTTTCAAATGGAAGTTGTTGGAAGAAATTTCTGTAGATATAAATAGCAAATGTCCTGGTTATCTTCCATTCTGAACAGTCCATGGTCTGGTTCTTATGTGCAACTGTAGTGAAGTTCCTTTCCTATTATATGAAATTATAACTCACATCTGTTTTCCAATACATATTGATAATTCAACAAATGAGCACATGTCTCAATTTTGGTACCTAACATTGGAGGATTCCAATGACTTGATTGAGTATGGAGATGTTTTTGCAATTACTCCCCGTATGGATTCTGTTGATGAGATTCCACCATTGGATATGGCTATGGATTCTTAGGATATTAGTATTCTTAGGAGTTCTTATAAATATTTCCATTTTATATACTCTCTATGGTTGTGGAAAATATTTCCATTTTTCTCTCTATACATACTATGGTTCTTTATGGTAACACTTTAAAATTATGTTTGTATCGATCTTTGTGATGTAAAATATTTAATATTGTTTACCCTAAAGTTTTCTTATTTACATGTAAATGTTTCTCGATGTTATGCACTTTTCTTTGTTTGTATAATTATAATTTCTATGAGTTATATTATACATATTATCTGTATTGGTTTTTTTCATTGATTATCAAACAATGTTATATGCTTATGTTCATTTTAATATTTTTATATTTATATTTTGATAGTATACAATTCCAAATTTTTAGATATACTTCCAATTCATATAATTCTTAGTATTGTGTCCCAATAGTATGGGTTTCGTTTTGATTATAATATGATATATGGAAATTTAGACATTTTTGTTTAAGTCATTTGGAAGACTTCATTTTTGTTTTTTTCCATTTTGAGATTTTTTTGTTTTTGTTTTTAGCCATTTGGAAAAAGCCTTATACATTTTGATAAGTTTATATGGTTGGAAAAAAAATAACATATACACTTTTTATGTTTTTTACGATTTCCCAAAAAGAACTTGTGCCTTTTTCATTCTTTTTTGTTTTTTTATATTAGATATTTGTTATGTTCCATGTTTAGGATTCCATAATGAATATTTTATTATTCATTGTAGACATGTCATCTGAATGCACAAGCAAGCGTACAAGAAAAAGAAATTTGTCACCAAAATCTCGTGAGATGTCTAATGAAAGTCGTCGTTTACGGTATCAAAAAAATAAGGATGTCATAAATGAGAATAGGAGAGATACATATAATAGAAAAACCAATGAAGGCACTCTTAAAAATGATTTAATAATTCCTCATAAGTATCATACTATGGATGATATAATGGAAAGAACATTTCTTATTGATAGGTTATTATCAGGATATGCTCCTCGTCAACATAATCATGTTGTTCAATGCTCTTCTGAAAATATTCATAACATTGGGGAAACATATTACAATTGGGAAGAACGCCATATCGATATTGTGGATGAAAATGTACACCCTAATCCTTCTGTGTGTCCAATTGCATTTTTATATGGCCAAAGGTTGCAAAACATCCATGGTGGAGGTAATGATGACATTTTGTGTGATGATCTGGACGATAGTTTACTTGGCCATTTGTTCAATAATTTGGATCCAGTTGCTCAAAACATTAGATCTTCAAATCGTGCTTCTCAAAGTAATGTGGTCCCACCAAGAGGATCAATCATCCCTGATAGCATTTCGGGTGGAACAATGGAGGTAACACAATTATATTTTGATTTTCGCTGCAATAGTGGTAGTTCTATTACATTCCTATATTTAAGAAGTTTTGTTTACTAAACTTATGTTATTTTATTCTCTTCGAATTGGATACACCTTGTTTTAATAGAGGTCTAGAAATTAACTCCCAAGGTGTTCCATCTACTAATATGAGAAGTGAAGATGAAGCATGTCATAATCTTCATGTGCATTCTCCTCTATGCTAAAATTGCCACCCCAATGTAAATTTTCAATGTTTTTGATTTTCTTTTCATTTTTTAAGTTTTTAGTTGCTTGGAAATTGAATTTTATGGAGTTTTTTATTTTCTTTGAAGAGGAAACAAGTCATTTCAATAGAGGCATACAAATTAAGTTCGTAGATGTTCCATCTACTGATGTTAGAAGTGAAGAGGAACCATCTCATAGCATTCATCCACATCGCCAAACAAATGTAAATGTTGGGTGCATTTGATATTTTTCTCATTTTTTCATTTACAGTTTCCGGGAAATTATATTTTGTAACCTTTCATGGAGAAACCAATGTCTCATCTCATTAGGTTGGAGAATTGGAAGCCAAAACATAATATTGTAAAACTAATATAGATGTTCAATGTATTAGATTTATTTTAAAATTTTTAATCTTCCTTTTTTGGACTTTTAGTTCTATAACGTATTTAATTTTTTTGAAACAAGAAACAACTCATTTGAATAGAGGCATAGAAACTACATCCAAAAATGTTCGATCCACTGATCTTAGAATCCAAGAGCAACCATCTCTTAACCCTCATCCACATGAAGACACAAATGTAAATTTTGAATGCATTTGATTCTTTTTCATTTTCTTCATTTATAATAGTTGCAAATTAAATTTTAAAGACTTTTATATAAAAGAGACCTTTACATCCTCTCAGGTTCACGAAATGAACACCATAAATTTAGATAGACATTCTCATAGATCCATTCAACATCCTTCAAATTTGCGAAGGGAATCTTATGTTCTTGATGATGACGTAAATGTTAGAAGAAATTTTACTCACCAAATGGTTTTCAACATGGTTCAGCCGGTAGAGATCATATTCATTTTGATGAAAACATGATTGTAGTGCATAAAAGGTTTCGAGCAAAGATAGATAGCTTGTCAGTTGTGAAAATGTGCCATATTTTCCAAGAATCATATCTCGGAATCCATGTTGTGAGACATTCTGAAAGACCTTTTGCAGACGATATAAGAGTGAAAGAGGAGCCCATCGTTTTTGTTGATATAATAACATGGATCCTGGTGAGCAACCTCATATTTCAAAAGTTCTTACTCAAGTGGAAGAAATGCTAATAGCACGTGTGAATCCTATTTTGCAAGTGACACATGCTCGAGGTGGGCAATATAAGTATAGTGCTCATACAATTAGCTTTCCTCAAGATATTTCTACAATTGTACAAAGCCTTCCCCGACATGTTGAAGATATTGACTTTCTAATTGTGAGGAGACATGACGCTCAATTTAAATATTATAAATTTTATGTCAAAATATCTCGAGTGATGGCTACATTTCTTTTCAAAATCCAACATGATCGATATTATCGAGATGTTGTAATTGATTATGATTCAGTGAATGCTCTGCCCGAAAGATCAATAGATGTATCCTCCAGGCTTAAATTTGTTCATTGTGATATTGAAGAATCTCAGATCAATGAAACTAATAATGAAGGGTTTCCTACTGAGAATTTTCCCTCTCGTCCTTCTTCCTTTGTTGCTCGCCTACCAAAAGAATGAAGAGAAGTGGAAGAAATTATATTATTTCTTGATAATGTTGATTCTTCACATGTTCAAGACATGGATTGGCCCAGTATTGGAACCTCTCATGTGAATGAATATAATATAAAGGGGTTATTAGATTTGGCATTCCCAACATTGTTCCCCACTGGTGATGTTGATTTGTTGCAACCACGTATTTGTAGTGTTGAACTTCATGAGTATGCATTGCATATTCTCAGGTACTATGATCAGAGATTTGGAAGCCATCCTTGCTTTTGATATGACCTATTGAACATGATAATGCGGCATCGAAGCCAAGCAACTGCTACAATTTTTGCAAAGAAACATTTACATGATAACTCACCTACAAAAATTGATGAGTTGCGTCACCAACTATCTGATTTACCAGATAATAAGTTGGCTAAGCATCTTATGTAGTTTGGTTCTTCTCTGAGAGGTACAAGGGCATACTGGACTAAGTGTCGATCTGAATTGATGGACATGATTACTCAGTTAGGATGTCCATCTTTATTTTCTACTTTAAGTGCAGCTGAGACAAAGTGGCCAGAGTTGCATAACCTCATGCCCATACATTCACATTCTCGTTCTTCAACTCACCATCTTATGAAAATTGAGAATTTAATCCAGTACCCTCATATTGTTGCGACATTCATGCACCACAGATTCAATATTTTTCGAGAGGAAGTTATCCAAAAATATCTTAAAGCTAAAGACTTTTGGTACAAGTTTGTGTTCAATTTTTTTCTATACTTTTGCAACTTTTAATATGATTCTATTTATATTCTTTGTAGTAACTATACCTTCATTATTTTCAGATATGAGTGGCAACATAGAGGTTCAACACATATCCACGGTTTCCTATGGTTAGAACGTGCTCCTAACATGGAAATACTTGATTGGTCAAATAGTTTTGATGTACAACTTGCAAAGATATTCTTCGACAAAGACGTAACTGCATGGAATCCACGTGACATACAATGTCGCAACACAATGGTTCCACGAAGCCTCAATGATGACCCTTGCCTATTGAATATTGGTCAGATTTTCTCTTCTAATCCTTATAATGATTACGAAGAATTGTTAAACCGTGTCCAAAGGCACACAAAGTGTACTGTAGATTCTTGTTTGCGAAAAAAGGGAAGTATTCTAACATGTCGGTACAATGCTCCATGGGATATTTGTGATGAATCAAGATTGTTCATAGATGATCAAGGAAGACAAAATATGAGCCAGCAACAAATGATGATAGGATTAATGTACATAACATTGACCTTCTAACAATGTGGCGTGCAAATGTTGATTGCCAGCCAGTGCTTTCTCACTATGCTGTGTTGAAATACATTGCTAAGTTATCACCATATATTAACTAGAATTTAAAATTCTATTGGCTCTGAGAATCATGCTTTATGTGCATATAGAAACAATTGTTGACTGTGACATTGGAGCCCAAGAAACATGCCATATGTTGCTTAAGCTACCTCTTATTGTTTGTAGTCAGAAATTTATTTCCTTAAATGTTGGAAGAAAGGTTTTTACAAAAATATCAAGGGATGGCTTGCAATGTTCATCTGAGAATACTTGTGTTTAAGATTATCAGAAGAGACCTTTTTTTCTTGAACATCTATCTTTGATAGAAACAACAAGATCTTGGACATTTGATAGCAAGCATAAACAAGATCCATGGAAGCCTAGAGATGTTCATGCTATTGTTTGGGTTTGGCCATGGTTTTATTCTATTCCTGGTGAGGCTTTAGAGGAATTTGAAACCTTTTGTTGGACATAATTGCTATTGTACAAGCCATTTTGTGACATCCCTGCAAAAATTGACCTTTCAGCTGAAATTATTATTGAAAATTAGAGGAATTTTTGATATCGAGCATGGCATGTTTATTGACATCAATCAATTATAGACACTATTGAAAATGAAGAAGATCCTGATTTTTATAACCATGAAATGAATCTTGAAGATGATTTTCAAGAATGGCAGATTTTATCTTGCTTGGTTCCACCAAATGATGTGAATGTTTCTAATCTTCATACCCTTGGTTGAAGGGACTTTGATATATCCTTTGACTAGGAAAGTACAACTATTTCTGATGATGTTGTAGAAGAAGCTATTAATTTTATAAGGAATGCAAAATCAATGGGTGATATTGTTACCCTTTCAAACAAGACATTTGCATCTCTAGATTCCTTGTCGGAAAAAACACCACTGGCTTTTGAAATTGTCTTAAGGCACTTTCCTGAATATGAGATTCGTGAAGCTCTTCTTATGATTATTCAGGGCTTTGTGAGAACTGGGAAGTCTTTCCTTATCCATTGTATTTTTGAAGCTCTTTCTAATTCTTCAAGTAATGGAAGAAGCCCTTTGCTTCTTCTTGCCCCAACAAGAATAGTTTCTTTTAGTATACAATCAAAAACAATAGACTCAGCTCTAAAAACTCCAATTAAAGATATGCAGCCACTACAGGGGTAGTCAATTTTAGTATTCCAAGAAGAAATGTGACATGTTAGATATATATTGATTGATTAAATGAGCTTTCTAGGATCAAGGTTGTTTATGCAAATAGATGCCCGATTACGAGAAGCATTTCTAGAGAGAAATAATTGTCCTTTTGGTGGTAGATCCATCATCCTTGTGGGTGACCTTGGCCAACAACCTTCTTTGAGAGATAAGCCTTTGTATGAAAGTAATATAGCAAGGAAATTCTTGTGGAACAAATTTAACATTGTTGTCACTCTTGAAACAATCTTTCGCCAAAAAGGGAATAATGAGAAACAATCTTCTTTTCGTAGAGTCCTTAATAACATAAGAAATGTGGAACCTGTTCTTGAAGATTGGGAGTTTCTTATGTCACGGGCTGATATGAGGTTGCATCCTAGAGAAATAGATTTACTTAGTGTAGTAGTTCACATGTTTCCAACAAATAATTTGGTCTCCTTCCATAATAGGCATGTGTTAAAATTATTAAATTCTCCAATTGCACGATGTGTTGCTGAGCATTCAAGGCATTTAGAAATCAGTGGTGTTGATGGTGATCAATTTGAACTGTGAAGTTTTGTTGTGTCGTGGTCAGTTTGTTCTGTTGACATGTTAAGGATATATTCTATCCGCCTACCTCTAAGCTACCTCAACTTCCAATGTTCACAACTGTTGTTTTTTATAAGTATGTTGGTGTTCCATTTGATGCAAGCAATCTAAACATTGTCCCTATCACCCTAGTGATAAGAGGAAATCGAAAACAAATTCCTTTGAAAATGGCATGGGCTCTTACAATCCACAAGTCACAATGATTGACTTCAGACTGAGCGTCAGTTGATATCGGGAATAAAGAGTAGCAAGGCATTACCTTCACAACCATATCAAGAGTGAAATCAATAGATGGTTTACGCATTGCCCTACCTTTTCTTTTCAACATTATGACAAGATGAAAGATAGCACATATGTTACAATTACGAAGAAGGAAGAGGTTGATTGAAGTCCATATCACCATGAAATACAACTAATAACATTGTGACCTTCTTTATAGTATGTTTTTTGAATTGCTTTTATTATCCTCTTGATTTACTTTTAATATAAAAATCATTTTCATATATTTATTAGATTAATAAATTCATCATATTCACAGTAATATTTGAGAAAATTGTTTACATTATTCTTCATGTTGTTCATTTTACTTATTTAATTTTTTAAGTGCATATTGCTCTTCTCTTTGCAACAGACCATTCAAACATAAAAAATTAGCTATATGAACCAGTCCTTCCAAATCATTTCTATAACTGGTTCATATTGATATTAATATTGTGGATTCATATTACATCATGAAATGAAAAAATGGAGGTTTTGAATATTGGCCATGGTTTTATTCTATTTCTACAGTTTTTTCTATTGTATTTTGAAATGAGGCTTATATTTGTAGAAATTTTTAGATCATTTGGTTCATGTAACACTAGATTGTTTTTTCATGTAACACTATAACATTTATCTTTTTAACATAAATAAAAATCGGGTGATATGTTTTATGTAGATGCATATATATGTGTGTGTGTGTGTGTGTGTGTGTGTGTGTGTGTGTGTATTCTTATTTATTTGTGCATGTCTTTATTGATTTTTCTTTTGTTTTTGTGTCTTTCAAATGTAGATATGGACAATAATAATGTCATCTATTATTCCAAAATAATACGTGATATTGCTGGAGCTATAGGCTTTCTTTCCTATCTTCGGAACAAGTTTGATAGAAAACATGGGTTACATCTTGCATTTATTGATGATCATATTTGTGAGCTAGATCAAACAAAAACACACGTAAAATACTTGAAATGTGCACCAAGGGGAGTCTGGGAGGAGAACGAGAAGGATTTGGTTGGAAAGTGTTAAGTATCATGATCATTATCCTGTTAATTTGAATTAGTGGTGCTTTTGTCATCAATCTGGTTACATTCTGGAAGAGGCTGCTCCATAGATGACTTTTGAAACATTGTTTGAACTTCAATTTAGTAGTGGAATTATTTGATGTAAAGAAAACAAAAAATATATGTTAAGACTCAATGTTATTTCTATGGTTGCAATGCTGGTTAAATTGATTATTTTAAACAATAATGTTGTTTTTATATATAAAATTGTGTATCTCTAGTCTTAAAATGTCCTATTATGTTGTTCTTCTTTAAATCCAATGTGTGCAATTTAGATGTGTTTTTTTCATTTATGTTGCTTTGCTCCAATGCTAGTGTTACTATTTTATATCTTTCTCTTGCATTTTTTATTGTTGTGGTCTTTTGTGTGGATCCCTTCACTTTGTTCACGTCTTTCATAAATGAAAATATTGTTTACATTTATAATATTATTTTTGGGATTTCATGTTCTAGGTGTTTATATCAATATTCTTGAGATTTATACTATTAATATATTCATGTATTGATATCAATGTGTTTATGGCTTAAATTCTATTTATTGTTTATAATGTAGTGATATAAATGTGTTATTATTAATATAATGATGATTTATGAGGTTTTAATACTTTATGGTTTGTAATATGGTTCTTATATTTGTTTTGGTTTATGTTTTTTTTTTTTTGTTATAGCATTATTTATGTTTATAATATTGATGCCATGGATTTAGGGCTTAGGTTCGGTTTACTATTTCCTTAGGTTTATAATATTCAATGATTAGGTTTATTTGTTCTTTAAGTTTTTAATATTAATAATTTATTCGGTTTATCATTTATTCCATTTGTTTTATTAATCCCCAATATTAAGGTTTAAATAATAGTCCCAATTTTTAATATTAATCCCTTACATTTACAATCGTTATCCCTTCAATTTATTAACGAGCTACTTTCATAATATTAGCAATCCGTAGGATTTATTGATCCATTAGGTTTATAATATTCTTAGTCACGTGGGTTGATCAATCCGTTGGGTTTAAAAAAATAATTTCTATTAATCCCTTCTGTTTTTAATATTGATCCCTTGCCATTTTTGATCCCTTTGGTTTCTAATATTTTTCCCTTGGGTTTATTAATTCCCAATGGTTTATCATATCAAATTATTGGGTTTCTTCATTCTTCAACATTTTAATATTAATAATTCCTTGGGTTCATAATCACTTGAGGTTTTAGTGTTAATCCCTTGGGTTTATTATTCATTTGGGTTTATTATATCAATCCCTTGGGTTTATTATTCCCTTAGGTTTATATATTAGTCCCTTTTTTTAATAATATTCCCTTTGGTTCATAATCCCTTGGGGTTTTAATATTAATCCCTTGGGTTTATAATATCAATCACTTGGGTTTATTATTCCCAAGTCAAACATGGTTTACTATAATGCTGACCATGGTCCAACATGGAATTGTGATAATGATTGTCTCAATATGAAAATCAATGATGGTCGGTCATGTTTATTTTAATGTTTATAATATTTTTCTTAGGGTTTATATACATTGGGTTTATAATATTAGTCCCTTGGATTTAATATTATTCCCTTGGGTTCATAATCCCTTGGAGTTTTAGTAATAATCCCTTCATTCTATTATTCCATTGGGTTTCTCATATTAATCCCTTGGGTTTATTATTCCCTTAGGTTTATAATATCGATCAACCATTGTCAATCATAGCCAACCATGGTCAACCATGCTTGAATGTCACATTGCGACAAGGATTGTCTCACCATGACAAACAAATAATAATCCCTTGGGTTTATTATTCCTTTGGGTTTATTATATCAATCTGTTGGGTTTATTATTCCCTTGGGTTTATATTATTAGTCCCTTTTGTTTAATAGTATTTCCTTTGGTTCATAATCCTTTGGGGTTTCATTATTAATCCCTTGGGTTTATAATATGAATCGCTTGGGTTTATTATTCCTCAGTCAAACATGGTTTATTATGATGTCAACCATGGTCCAACATGGAATTGTGATAAGGATTGTCTCAATATGAAAGGCAATGGGTTTATAATATTAGTCCCTTGGGTTTAAAATTATTCCCTTGGGTTCATAATCCCTTGTGGTTTTAGTATTAATCCCTTAATTTTATTATTCCTCTGGGTTTCTCATATTAATCCCTTGGATTTATTATTCCCTTAGGTTAATAATATCGATCATGGTAAACCATTGTCAATCATAGCCAACCATGGTCAACCATGCTTGAATGTCACATTGTGACAAGGATTATCTCACCATGAAAATAAATGATGTTTATTTTAGTGTTTGTAATATATATATTTGGGTTTACGATTGTTGGGTTTATAATATTAGTTCCTTGGGTTTAATTTTATTCCCTTGGGTTCATAATCCCTTTGGGTTTTAGTATTAATACCTTAGGTTTATTATTCATTTGGGTTTATAATATCAATCCGTTGGGTTTACGATTCATTTAGGTTTATAATATCAATACCTTGGGTTTATTATTACCTCATGTTTATAACATAAATCATGGCCAACCATGTTTGAATGTCACATTGTGACAAGGATCATCTCACCATGAATAAATCATGTTTATTTTAGTCTTTGTAATATTTATATTTGGGTTTATAATATTAGTCCCTTGGGCTTAATATTATTCCCTTGGGTTCATAATCCCTTGGGGTTTTAGTATTAATCCCTTGGGATTAATATTATTCCCTTGGGCTCATAATCCCTTGGGGTTTAGTATTAATCCCATGGGTTTATTATTCATTTGGGTTTATAATGTAAATAAGTTGAGTTTACTATTCCCTTAGGTTTATAATATCAATCATGGTCAACCATTTTCAACCATAGCCAACCATGGTCAAACATGTTTGAATGTTGCATTGTGACAAGGATTGTCTCACCATCAAAATAAACCATGTTTATTTTCGTGTTTGTAGTATTTATATTTGGGTTTATCAATATTGGGTTTATAATATTAGTCCCATGGGTTTAATATTATTCCGTTTGGTTCATAATCCCTTGGGCTTTAAATGTTAATCGCTCAGTATTATTATTCCTTTGGGTTTATAATGTCAATCCCTCAGGTTTATTATTCCCTTAGGTTTATAATATCAATCATGATCAACCATGGTTGAATCTCGCATTGTGACAAGGATTGTCTCACCATCAAAATAAATCATGTTTATTTTAGTGATTGTAGTATTTATTTTTGGGTTTACCAAATTTGGGTTTATAGTATTAGTCCCATGGTTGAATGTCGCATTTTGACAAAGATTGTCTCACCATGAAAATAAACCACGTTTATTTTAGTGTTTGTAATATTTATATTTGGGTTTACCATATTAGTCCCATGGTTGAATGTCCAATTTTGACAAATATTGTATCACTGTGAAAATAAATCATGTTTATTTTGGTCTTTGTAATATTTACACTTGGGTTTAGGATTATTGTGTCTATAATATTAGGTCCTTGGATTTAATATTATTCCCTTGGGTTCATAATCCCTTGGGGTTTTACTATTAATCCATTGGGTTTATTATTCATTTGGGTTTTAATATCAATCCCTTGAGTTTATTATCCAACAAGGTTTTTAATATCAATCATGGTCAACTGTGGTTGAATGTCACATTGTGACAAGGATTGTCTCACCATAAAAATAAGTCATGTTTATTTTAGACTTCATAATATTTATATTTGGTTTTACGAATGTTGGGTTTATAATAATAGTCCCTTGGGTTTAATATTATTCCCTTGGGTTTTAGTATTAATCCCTTGGGTTTATAATATCAATCCCTTGGGTTTATTATTCCCTTTGATTTATAATATCAATCATTGTAGACCATTGTCAATCATAGCCAAACATAGTCAACCATGGCTGAATGTTGCACTGTCACAAGAATTGCCTCACCAGCAAAATAAACCATGTTTATTTTAGTGTTTGTAGTATTTATATTTGGGTTTATCAATGTTGGGTTTATAATATTAGTCCCATGGTTGAATGTCACATTTTGACAAAAATTATCTCACCATGAAAATAAAACATGTTTATTTTAGTGTTTGTAATATTTATATTTGGGTTTAAGAATATTGGGTTTATAATATTAGTCCCTTGGACTTAATATTATTCCCTTGGGTTCATAATCCCTTGGGTTTATTATTAGTTTGGGTTTATAATATCAAAACTTTGGGTTTTTTTATTCCCTTAGGTTTATAATATAAATCGTAGCCGAACATGGTCAACCATGTTTGAATGTCGCTTTGTGACGATGATTGTCTCACCATCAATATAAAACTATGTTTATTTTTAGTGTTTGTAGTATTGATATTTTCCTTTACCAACGTTCGTTTTATAATATTATTCCCATGGGTTTAATATTATTCCCTTGGGTTCATAATCCCTTGTGTTTATTATTCATCTGGGTTTATTATTCCATTTGGTTTATAATATCAATCATGGTAAACCATTTTCAATCATAGCCAAACATTGTCAACCATGGTTGAATGTCGCATTGTGACAAGAATTGTCTCACCATCAAAATAAACAATGTTTATTTTAGTATTTGTAGTATTTATATTAGGGTTTACCAATGTTGGGTTTATAATATCAGTCCCTTGGTTGAATGTCTTATTTTGACAAACATTTCCTTGCCATGAAAATAAACCATGTTTACTTCAGTGTTTGTGATATTTATATTTGGGTTTATGAATGTTGGGCTTATAATATTAGTCCCTTGGGCTTAATATTATTCCCTTGGGTTCATAAACCCTTGGGGTTTTAGAATTAATCCCTTGGGTTTATTACACATTTGGGTTTATAATATCAAAAATTTTGGTTTTTTATTCCCTTAGGTTTATGATATAAATCATAGACAAACATGGTCAACCATGTTTGAATGTCACATTGTGACAAGGATTGTCTCACAATTAATATAAAATATCTTTATTTTAGTGTTTGTAGTATTGATATTTGGGTTTACCAATGTTGGGTTTATAATATTAGTCCCATGGATTTAAAATTATTCCCTTTAGTTCATAATCCCTTCGGGTTTTAGTATTAATCCCTTCGTTTTATTATTCCTTTGGGTTTTTTTAGTATTAATCCCTTCGTTTTATTATTCCTTTGGGTTTAGAATATCAATCATGGTCAACCATTCTCAATCATAGAAAACCATGGTCAACCATGTTTGAATGTCGCATTGTGACAACGATTGTCTCACCATCAAAATAAAACATGTTTATTTTAGTGTTTGTAGTGTTTATATTTGGGTTTAACAATGTTGGGTTATAATATTAGTCCCATGGGTTTAATATTATTCCCTTGGTTTCATAATCCCTTGGGGTTTTCATATTAATCCCTTAGTTTTATTATTCCTTGGGGTTTACAATGTCAATCCCTTCAGTTTATTATTCCCTTTGGTTTATAATATTGATCATGGTCAATCATTGTTAATCATAGACAACCATGGTTGAATGTCACATTGTGACAAGGATTCTCTCACCATTAAAATAAACTCTATTGATTTTAGTGTTTGTAGTATTGATATTTGGGCTTACCAATGTTGGGTTTATAATATTTTTTTTTTCACTTACTGGTTCACGGATACTCGGGTCAGTGGGTAGCCGCTACGTCCAGGGTTTTTAAACACTGAGTGGACGCCACCCGGAGGGCATCAACACCCCTCGGCCTATTTACTGACCTAACCCCAAGAGCTTTCGGGATTCGACCCTGTGACCTCCCATTGGCGAGGCACTTGATTTGACCGATTGAGCTAACTCTTGGGGCTTTGGGTTTATAATATTAGTCCCATGGGTTTAATATTATTTGCTTCAGTTCATAATCCCTAGGGGTTTTAGTATTAATCCCTTCATTTTATTATTTCTTTGGGTTTAGAATATCAATCATGGTCAACCATTGTCAATTATAGCAAACCATAGTCAACCATGTTTGAATGTCACATTGTGACAATGATTGTCTCACCATCAAAATAAAACATGTTTATTTTAGTGTTTGTAGTGTTTATATTTGGGTTTATAATATTAGTCCCACGGGTTTAATATTATTCCCTTGGGTTTATAATCCCTCAAGGTTTTCATATTAATCCCTTAGTTTTATTATTCGTTGGGGTTTATAATATCAATTCCTTGGGTTTATTGTTCCCTTAGGTTTATAATATTGATCATGGTCAACCATTGTCAATCATAGACAACCATGGTAAACCATGGTTGAATGTCACATTGTGACAAGGATTCACTCACCATGAAAATAAACCATGTTTATTTTAGTCTTTCTGATATTTATATTAGGGTTTAACAATGTTGGTTTTATAATATTAGTCCCTTGGGTTTAATATTATTTCCTTGGGTTCATAATCCCTTGGGGTTTTAGAATTAATCCTTTGAATTTATTATTAACTTAGGTTTATATTATCAATCATGGTAATCTTTATTAATCTCTTGTGTTTCTAATATCGATTCCTTGTGCTTCTTGATCCCTTAGGTTTTTAATATTTTTCCATTGGGTTCACTAATTCCTTAGCTTTATAACATTAAACAGTTGGGTTTACTAGTTCATTGGGTTTATAATATTAGTCCTTTTTGTTTAATATTATTCCCATTTGTTCATAATCCCTTGGGATTTTAGTATTAATCCCTTGGGTAATAATAAATAAAAGGGACTAATATTATAAACCCAATGTATACAGACCCCAAGATAAATATTAAAAATACTAAAGCCTAAGAATAATCATAATAATCATAATATTATTATTACGAGTTTATATTATTATAATAATATTAATATAATAATCATAAATATAGAAGAATATAGTTTTATTATTTATATAGTTATTAATTATCATAAATAATTAGTCTTTAATGCTATTATTATAATAATATTAATTATATTATTATATTATTTTAATAATATAATGATAATCTAATATTATTATGAGTTATTTTTATTCTTAATTAATACATATTAGGTGTTTATATATATATATATATATATATATATATATATATATATATATATATATATATATATATATATATATATATATATATATAACCTGGTGGTTAATATTTATAGTTATTAATAATCCTAAATAGTTGGTGTTCAAAAAAAACCCTATAATAATTATTAATGTGGTTGTATATATGTTTCATATACACCTATGAGCGTTTATCAATCACATTGGTAAATGTGGTTGTGCTAGTGTTACTCTATCGAAGAGTCTTATGCAGGCTCACCACTTTTTCTGGTGTTCTTACTTAGCTCACTTTGCTTTTTTAAAGGAGTTTTATGCAAACTAGTTTTGATACCATGACAAGAATTGAAAACGGTGTGGAGGATTGTTTTTTTTAATATCAAGAATCTGTTAAATAAGATTACATTAGGGACATTCAAAATAAATGATTACATTGAGACTAGACTAAATTGGACTAACTAAAATTGAAATAAGACAGTTAGATGGATTGTTTTGACACATCAAAAATAGTTAAAATTCTATTTTCCAATTATATATTTTTAAAATATTACTCGAAAATACATAAATTAGTGTTCCAGTGATAAAAATAAACAAAAGTAATTTGTTATTGTGGGAAGATTGTTATAAATAACTACAACCTTCTCTGTCATTTCACTGACGCACCACCCCACCGTCAAACACTGCCATGCCTATTGAATTTCGAACGTTGCCTCACCTCCATGCCTATTGAGTTTCGAAGTACCATCATTGTCTTGACTCTTTCAATTTGAAAGGTAAAAAACTAACTTATCTTGTGTATAAATATAGATGAGGCATTGAGGCAACATGCACAGTGCAGATGCACAGGGAGCTGTAGTAACATACTTTTGTACTAGTAGTTTAGTAGTTTGTTCTGAGACTTTCATAATTCCGTAGTCAATGTTGTATGTAGTGGTAGGTTGTAGTTGTTTCTCTAATGTTTTAGGGTTATATACTTCATCTCTATTCTTTTGTTTAGGTGAGAGCCATAGATGTGTTTTTCTACATGTTTTTCTCCACTGTGTACTCTCTCTAATCTTTCATGAGTCGAGGTATCAGAGTTGAGGCTGAGAGAATTTGAGAAATTGTTGTTGCAATGAAGCTGTGGTGTGGTTGGAGTATAAGACAGTGTCGGTCAGCATGAAGAAGCAACTAAGAAAGGATTCGTGACAGATGTGAATGTCATAGATATCATGAGAGAGATTGTCATTATCGTCGTTGAAACCAAAGCTGAAGTGCTAGTGTGAGTCCTACAGTCATAGTAGAAGCTGAAATAGAGATGATGAAAGAAGGAAAATATCTCGAATTCCATCTCCAAGCCTTCGGACTACGTCACCCAGCAATTCAATATAATGAACTCAACTTTAGAAAGATTTCGTAGATTCAGGTAGCTCCATACACCAGTGCAATTCAAATGTGATTTTGATCTCATATTCAATAGTACTACTTATGGTGTTGGACACAGATGACACATAACTTATGATATATTCAACGAATTTCTTGTTAGTTTTCTACGTTAAACTACATATGAGATTAGATGGGCATTGTTGTAGCTAAATCAACACTATGAAAACAAACAAAGTAGTGAGTGAAAAGTCTTGCCAGCGTAGGAGCTAGAGCATGGAGGTGTATGTAGCATTGTGTGGAATAGACTCGCTACTATTCTCCCTAATTGTGTTGAGGAGGCATCCCCTGTATTGTGTTGTACGCCCTGTGAGGGTTGTTTGAAGAGTTGTTCGAAAATAAAAGCAAGATGACCTAGACACTACTACATAATGGGGATTTTAAGATGATATTTGAGATTTTTTTTGGGTATATTGTCTTAAATTGAGAAAAAGAAAAACTTGTGTATTGTCTTAAATATTGTCTTTAAGTGGGTGTCTAAAATATTATTGTCTTAAAAAATTGTCTCTATAAAGACAATATATAACACAAGCATTATTGTCTCCCTTGAGATGATTTCATTTTTGTCTCTCTAGAGACAACACTCGGATTGGAGACAATATATATTTAATTCTAGCTATTGTCTCTCTAGAGACAATATAAAATAATGAATCCATAAATATATCACCATTGAAATAAATCGATATAAAAAACATTTAATTAAAAATAAACTACAAAATTGTTGATTAATTCATGTTAGCACACAGTGGAATTGAACCAATAACCTCCTGCTTGTAAAGAAGGCACTGTTCCATTGAGCTAGTACACTTAAAGAATTACATGAAGAGTTATGGCTATCCTAAAAACTACATTTATAGCAATTGATTTAATACACAAAATTCTGACCATAAGGTACATGATAGAGAAATCAATAGTATGATATGAAGCATGGAGAAACAAACTGATGGCTAATATGAACTCAATATCAGGGTAACTTTTAAGACAAGGAGTGTGATTATAACTGCGCAAGAAAACAACAAGAGTATGTAAAATGATTTGTTAAAAACATAACTGTAAGACTTAGCATACAAGTAGGTCCCGAGAAAGGGGCATGGGATTTTGGTTTTTGGGTTGCAAGCCCATCCTTCCTTAAAAAAAAATGCTTGATGTGATGCTGTGAGAAATTCAAAAGTCATGCATACAAGCGATAACAAAATTTTATTATAATTCTACTAAGACAATGGATGTTATGGATTTAACCCAGAAATATATGATAATAGAATTAACCCAAGAAATAACAAGATAGAAACGCTTCTTTATTGATCAAAACCCTTAAGGTAGGGCAACACCATACATTCACTCCTTAAGGAAGGAGAACACTCCATAAGCCATATGCCTATTCATTCAATAATCCTTGACACTATTCCTTCACAATCTCCATGTGGAGTCTTTAGCCTCTATATAGGCCTCATACATACAATACCATGGGTCATTACCATGGTTCCCTCATACCATCAAACTAATACCATGGACCCATTACCTTATTACTAACTACTTGTGGTCCTTTACATTATATGGGTTAACCACCTTATTTATTACTATGGCCCATCCCATTATTAAATTATTACCTTGGGTACCTCCCTTGGTACCCCATATTATCCCCCCTAGGTATATAACATTCCACCTGCCTTAGCATGTTTCGTCCCCGAAACATGGGAAGAACACAAATAATAAGATCTATTCAAAAGAGTAGTCCACTAGTACCATGCACGTGCATCTAGCCATCCAAGAGAAAGGTGAACCCTCGATCTCGCTGGTGCCTCGCTCGCTTGAGATGGAAGTTGACCATGGCAGCTCTTCTGTGTTGATGTGTAGTAGGTGGATCTTCGCTCCTCACTATCCATCATACGGGGGTTGTTGTCCTTGTGGCTAATTGGTTGCCATCTTGTTGGTTGTTTTCTTGCGGGGTGATGTGGGTGATGATATGTTTAAGTTTTAACCCATGGTGTCTTTTTCTTTAATTCACCCTGTTGTGGTGGTGTCTTCTTTTCTAATATGACTTCAGCCACTGAGCCCTCATCTGATGTACCTGTAACCCTTTCTGCTTCAGCCGCTGTTTGTGTTTGATTGTCGATCATCAAAGGCTCATCATCTGATATGTCAGTCCCTGGAACATCTTCTGCTTCAGCCTCCATGTACTCTACCTGTTTATTGATGGAAATATCCTGTAATGTAATTTTCTTCTTTTTATACCAGAGCTTCAGGAATTTCTTCTGCACATTAATATTGATAGTACCCGCAGATTCCATCCAAGGATATCCCAAAACAACATCCATATCATCCAGGTCTGAAGTATAAAAATCACCATGCAACACATACTTATCCATAGAAATCTTCAAATCCTTATACACTAGAACATCCTCATTATCCAATTGTGTGTTTTCAATGTGTTTTGCTAGAATTTGCAATTTTTTTGCCAAATTAACATTGATAAAATTATGCTTGCAACTAGGATTTATAGAAACAATGATTTTCTCTTTCTGAATCAATCCATGAACCTGCAATAAAGAGATACCAGAAGAAAATAACCCTTTAGGTTCCTTGGTTTCCTTATTTTCTGTAAAATCTTTGCTAGGTTGTGTGTTTTTCTGTGTGAGCTTATCCACAAGATTAGATTTACGGTCAAATTGGTCCATAAGATATTTTGTGAATGTGTCCCAAGTCATGGGCCTTCGATAGCAACGTTGATGCCATTGCCAACATTGTCATCTTTCATTGTCCAAGTACATTATTACCACACTCAACTGAGTCTTATCATCCATGATGTAATTCAATCTAAAATATTTCTCCATTTTTACTAGCCATTTGGCTGGATGAGAGCCATCAAATTTATACAAGTCCCTGAAATTCTGACCTACGGCCACCATCACAAAAAAATTGGCGAAAATTTAAAATGGTCACAATTCCGTCAATATTGCTTAGAATTTGTATTATGCCCTGTTTTCGGAAATGGAACAACCATTCTGCATCTGCCCATCTATTAGAAATCATGATCCAGACACTGGAATTTCATATATGCGCTGCTACTCTCCCGTTCTCACCACAATTTCTGCAAAAAATAGCTGATTTTAAATCAGCGATATCTCCCTCATCCGGACTCTGATTCGACTGCTTTTTTTTTTTAAATTGGACATTTTTTCACAAAGAATCCAAATCTACAATTAGATTTTTCATATCCTGTGCTAAGACATCCATATCTGCGTTGCGCGTTCTCTGCCCCGAAAAATTGTCTGCAACACCACTGATTTTTATATCAGTGATATCTCCTTCATCCGGACTCCGATTCAGCCGATTTTTTTTTGAAATCGGGTATTTTTTCACATAGAATCCATATATGCAATTATATTTTGCATATCTTGCACCAAAACATACAGATATGATCTAAAAACTCACCGCCCCCGAAATCCTGCAAAAAAAAAAAAAAAAAAAAAAATCTCCACTTTTGCCCAAGAAAGTGCTCTGATACCACTTGTTATAGCTTTGATACCACTTGTTATATATCTAACCCGGAAATACTATAGATCTGATATGAAAATATAAGATAATGCGAATAAACCCAGAAATAATATGAAATGATTCTTTATTGATATCAAACCCTGAAGGTAGGGCAACACCATACATTCACTCCTTAAGGAAGGAGAACACTCCACAAGCCATATGCTTGTTCATTCAATAATCCTTGAAAATATTCCTTCACATGGAGTCTATAGCCTCTATATAGGTCTCATACATACAATACCATGGGTCATTACCATGGTTCCCTCATACCATCAAACTAATACCATGGGCCCATTAAATTATTACTAACTACTTGTGGTCCCTTACATGATATGGGTTGAACACCTTATTTATTACTATGGCCCATCCCATTATTACATTATTACCTTGGATACCTCCCTTGGTAAACCATATTATCCCCCCTAGGTATATAACAATGGAGATGTTGACAAAGGGAGGCCAGCTCTTTAAATGTCAAGGAGCATTGCTACTTGATACTCACTGAGCAGGTCTAACCCAAAATGTCATCTCTTCAGTATGTACTCAGGAGGGGCTTGTAAGGTCCCTTAAAACAACAAAGCTGACAAAAATAAATGATACAATTTCTTTTATTTGCAAACACTGACGACATTTTCTACTCGTCCAACAAGCCATCCCAAATGTTAGATCTTTGCAGTATCAATAGTGATCACGCTTGTAAGGTCCCTCAATAGGAACATTGATATACTCTTCCTAATCAGGAGAAAGCTTTGTTAGCTTGGCACCCCACTTGGGCAAGTGCAAAGTAACCACCTTCTCATCGAGATGCTTAGGCAGCACTAAGACCTTCTTCTCATACTTCCCCTATTTCTTCTCATTTTAAAGCTCTAACCGAGCAATGACCTGCAACAAAAATTAGAGATTATGCACCACTTATGGAACATACACATATGTAGCAATGGATCATATGTGACAATATAATCAAGGGATTGGTATGCCTGATCAATCTAGTATGTACAAGCAATGGTTGCAGGGAAATGGAAATATTTACCTAGTTTGTAAAGGAGCAAGACATGACAAAACTTGGGTGGTCAGTTGCACAACCCAAGTTCATCAGACGCCCCTCTACAGGAACAATGATGCCGTTGTTGGTGTCAGGGAACACCCACCTATTAGTTTGAGGCTTGATGGTAATCTTCTTAACACCAAGGAAAGTTTCAAGGCCTTGCATATGAATCTCATTGTCAATGTGACCGATGTTACAAATAATGGCATTGTTCTTCATTTTCCTCATGTGATCTACAATGATGATGTCCTTGTTACGAGTGGTTGTCACAAAGATATCAGCAGTGCTAACTACATCCTCAAGGGTGAGAACAGGAAGGCCTTCCATAAGTGCTTGCAAGGCATATATAGGATCAATCTCTATAACAATGACCCTAGCTCCAACGAATCTCAATGCTACACCACAATCCTTACAAACATATCCAAACCCACAAACAAGAGCAACCTTACCAACAATCATGACATATGCGGCTCTCATAAGACTGTCTGGGAGAGAGTGCCTACATCCATACAAGTTGTCAAACTACAAAAGAAGAAAGAGAATTAGAATCAACACAAATTGCATCTCAAACAAAAAAAATTCGAGGAAAAAAAGATCTGAGAAATCTGGCCCTGGATCTATAATTTCACAACCATTCAAAACTTCGATACAAGTCCAATCAACTTTCAAAACCTTAGCTAATATTAACCCATCATCAGTAGATAATTGAATATATGTAAAGGTCCTTGTTTTCAAATATGAAGATGCTTCTACACACGCCATGAACTCAGATTGATTCAGCACCCTGAAAATTGAATTTTTTTTTAATGTAGTGGAAACTAGTGAATCCTAAAATGTAATGCAATGCAAGATAACTATACCAAAAGCGTCATTATTTGATCTCAATGACACCGAAGAATCAAGGCAACTAACAAGAGTAGTGCAACTCATAACATCATGAATGAGACCAAAATGCCCCCAAGGCCATATCAGATCCAACATCAAGAAGCTGTTATTGCATGATTAAGATTATCATTAAGATTAAGATACTTCCTAATGATCTAAACAGATATAAGATAATATTGTCGAAACTGATAAATAGTGGTATGAAATTTACCATATTATAGTGTAAGTCTCTATAATAGTTTGATGATGAGATCCTAACTGGTACAAAATAAACACAAAATTCATTGCTAGAACCAAAAACACAATAGCTAATCAAGATTCCACATCTCAAACACCCTGACAAGATCTAAACAACAACAAACCCACCAGAAAAGTGTGAGTTCAAAAGAAATGAGAACAAATTTCAAATCCAAACCACAACACCCAGACAAGATCCTACATAAAAGCACCATGACTAGATCTCAAAATCATGCATCTACCTAAAAACATCTATTAAAAAATAGCAAGCGACAAATAAATGAGGCAAGAAACCAAATCCATATCACAACATATAAGCAAGATCCCATTTCAAAAGCTCTAGACGAGATCTCAACATCCCTACCATGCCCAACTAAAAAAATCTATTAAAAAAAAAAAAAATGTTTATGAAAAAACACAGAGAGCATGGCTATGACATTAATTGGTGAAATTGGACACTGCTATGACATGCATGACCCACTCCACCATATGTTGCATGAGTTTTAATGTAATAGGGCTAGGTACAAGGAATGGGGGTTTCTGGCAAATAACAATGGATCATATGCAACAATATAATCAACGGATTGCTATGCCTGATCAATCTAGTATGTACAAGCAATGATTGCAGGGCATTATAAATATTTACCTGGTTTGTAAAGGAGCAAGACATGACAAAACTTGGGTGGTTAGTTGCACAACCCAAGTTCATCAGACGTCCCTCTACAAGATCAATGATGCCACTGTTGGTGTCAGGGAACACCCACCTATCAATCTGAGGCTTGATGGTAATCTTCTTAATACCTAGGAAAGATTCAAGGCCTAGAATTTGTAATTAAAGGGGTACTTGCAAGAGTTGATGTCAAGATAGGAGGGTTTCTACTAATGGCCATACAAGAAAACAATTCAGAAAGCTTTTAATCTATATTTGAAAAACAGAAAGTAATTCTGCCAGATACCAGAGAATATATAAAACCATAAATGCACGCTTTGCAAACTTAGTTTTTCTGTGAGAGATTATAGAAACATCAAATGTAAAAATAAAATGTCCAAATAACTATTCTAATTTGACATTCATAATGAAAAATTCAAAGTATATTACAGTGCACTCAGGCACACCAAACCTCTCTGGTAGTGAAATGGCAGCATGTTTGACCTACAAAATCAAGAGCATATAAATTCTACTAATGTCTAAAATGGAGCCCGAAAAAATCCTTGTTCATTGTAAGGGAGGTTATTCTTTAATGAAATTCATACATTGGACAAGTAGAAAGATAGCACAATATAGAAGAAATGAAGAAAAAGGATGAAGCCTATCTAACAAGTGCATTACGATGTTATGGCAAGAGGAGGTTGCATGGAAAATTCTCTCAACTAAAAGCTCAGAGAAAAGAAAGACATGAGCTAATTTGGATCTATAATCTCTAAATAAAATTCCAGCTAAACTCGATATGTCCACCACTTCCCATATAATTTTAGCTTCCATCGTCAAGCAAAATCAATTTTAGTAACAACGGGCATGACCTCTAGTAAGTGTGCTTCAGTTTATGTAGGTTGGGTTGTGGTCTATCAAAAGCTTGATGTGAGTCTACCCCAACTAATCCAAGTTCGATTCTGAGTGTATGCATGGCTGGGCATCCCCAAAGTGACACATGCCAAAATTTGCATAGTCCAGTAGTAAAGCATCATAAGAACATTATCAGTTTAGAACTTAGCTTTAGATACAAATAAATCATCTCAAGAATATTACTAGTTCAGAAAGCTTTAGATACAGATAAAACATCACAATAATATTACCCATTCACATATTTCTAAATATAAATAAAACATTACAATAATATTACCAATTCACAAAGCTCTAAATACAAATAAAACATCACCATAATATTACGTGGTGACAGAGTTCTAAATATAAATAAAACACAATAACAATATTACCAGTTCACAAAGATGTAAATACAAATAAAACATCACAATATTAGCAAAGCTTTAAAGACAAATAAAACATCACAATATTAGAGGTTCAAAAAACTCCAAATATTTGTTCCAGGCATGCTCTTGTCATTCCATAATCGTCCCAAATTGTTTGTTCCCACCAATAACATTCCCCCATTAATACCATCAAATTGCCTAATTTTCTGCATGTACATACCTAACCTCCTCAACATTGCGCAATCCTTAATATTAAGGACATGAATGGTAGTGAATTACCCCACCATACTTTGCAAGTAGGACGTGTATACCAAATCCACCCTCTCTAGCATTGGAAATTCATTTCGCCTTTCTATGAGGTCCCTCACCTGTGTGCACGCTTTTAGTTTGAGAAAATTTAATTTTGGCAATGTCTCCAATGAAGGAAGTTCTATCATTTGATCACACCCAAACAATTCTATTCTTTGTAGTCACGAAACTCACAAGTCCAGTCTGGTAAGTTTACTCCCTTGTAGCTAATCAACCTGAGACTTTGCAGTTTTTGCATATTTTGCATACTGTGGCGAAGATGCATGCATAGCTCTTGCAGAAGATTTGCAGTATACTCCAAGGATAAGTGCCCAATTTCCAACAAGGTTCCTAAATTCATAACAATTTCATTCTCTTCAGTCCTTGGCATTATGGTTAGAGCGAGCTCTGTTAGATGTGTGAGATCCTTTAAAGGCTCTGAACTTTTTGAATGCAACTGTAGCCTTTTCAGTGAAGTGAGTTGAGATATCTGCAGTGGAATCACCAAGTTTTCTAAGCCTAGTAGGTTAAGATCTTGAAGTCTTGAAAGATTGCATATGGAAGGAGGAAGGGATCTTATATAGCAGAAGGAAAGATCTAAAAATTGAAGTTGTGGAAGATTGCATATGGGTGGAGGGAAATCGCAAATGTGAGTATGGATCAATGAGAGAAACACCAGACATGTGAGTTTACTAAGAGATGTTGGCATTGACACCATACCGATGTTCGAGAGATCAAGAACCTCCAGATATGTGAGGCCATGGAAAAAGCTTTGTGGAACATGACCAGATAATGGATTTTTGGACAAGTTTAAACTTACAACTTTTCAGCCTGCGAAATCATTTGGCAAATCTTCAATTTGATTCCAACATAGAAATATTATCTTGCAATTTACCACAGCCTTGTATTGAAAAAATGTCTTAAAATCCCCCTCCGTCTAACAGTGCCGAATGCAATGATAGACAAGTTGTCTCTAATCGTATCAACAGATATGAAAGGGATAGAAGAGGAATTGATGTCCGAAAAATCTTATCAGTTAAAGTTGTCGCATTCTTCTTAGTCGACTACCCCCATAAAACAAAGATCCCAACAAATCATTGTCTTTACATAAGATAATGTGAATGGTAAGAAAAATAACAACCTCGGTATAGGCGCAAGACAATAGTTTCCTGCAAGCTGGCAGACTTAGGGCGAACTGTCAGAGTCAATTTTGCAGTTGTTAGATAATATTGTCTTAAATTGATATGGTTGTGTCTTAATTATTAATTGTATTAAATAGGTTTCATCTAATGTGGTCATTATCGTAAATATAAAGTTTTGTCTTAAAATATTTTTTTCTCAAACTGTTTTTGTCTTAAATATAAAGTTTTGTCTTAAATTGTTTTTGTCTTAAAATAATTTTGTCTTAAATATAAAGTTTTGTCTCAAAATATTTTCGTCTTAAATATAAAGTTTTGTCTTAAAATAATTTTGTGTCGCACTGGTTTGTTTTAAACTATTTTTGTCTTAAATATAAAATTTTGTCTTAAAAAATATTTTTGTCTCAAACTCTTTTTGTCTTAAAGTTTATATTTAAGACAATTCAATTGATATTAAATTTTAATGTAAAATAGCTAAAATAAAATTGATTTTTTAAGACAAGTCTCAAAAGTGCCCTTGGTGTAGTAGTGAGAAAATCAGAGAATTTGCAACTGCAGCATGCAGAGCCGCCTTGTGCCAGTTATAAAGCACTAAAAAGCCGAGAATAACAAGGTCTTTTGCTGCTGAGCATAAACCATCGCTTGTCAATTTTTTTTATATTATTATTATAGGTCTAAATCCCTGAATGCGTAAACTACCATTGCTGCAGTTTTATGGAAGAAGGAGCCGAGAGCAGTCTATATGGCAGTTGTCTTTAGTGAGACTTTTTGGAGGCTTTTCCGATGGGTTTTTCTGGTCAAATTTCTCTAAAATCCGGCAGCAATTTATTCAAATCGCAAGGTTGATAGCTAATTTCTGCACAATCAAAGCGTCCTAGGGGTTTTTCAAGGTGTTGAATCCAAATATGCAATTAAAAAACCATTTTAAATAATACAAATCAAGATTTAACCTCAATTTTTTCCACCGGATTCTGTCACTGGAATCTCCAAAAAGTCGCACTAAAGACAACTCTGTCTATATGTCAGTTTGCAAAACCACCTTGATCCATCATATCAAAAAGTCATAGCTTCTCGTATCGTGAACGATCAAGCAAGCGGATTAAAAAAAATCAATGGAAAAGTCAACGAGAATGTGAAGGTGAGCTATTTTATTGGTTGAAAGCATATGAAAAGCCCAGAACTAACAAGTCAAAGTTTTTTCCAGAGTCAAAGAGGGCAAGTTTAAATGAAAGGAGATTTTATTAAGCTACTTTAATGTTAACAACAGATTTTAAGAAATAAAAGTGTGTGTTATTATTAAATATTTTTTATTTGAAAAACATATTAAAGATTTTTTTATTCGAAAGGGATTTGGATTTTATTAAGGGAGATCACTATAAAGTGAGTTGTCGGTTGATTATTTCTTTTATAGGAGTGAAAAGGCGGATTAAAAATGAAACATTGGGTTATAAAGTTTAAAAAGTTATATTTTATTAAAAAAAGGAGTGTAGTAATATTTTTTATTGGAAATTATGTTTAGGGATTTTTAAAGGTTTGTTCATCTCCAAAGTTTTTTTTGTGTAAGGTAGCAAAATTTACAACTTTCAAGGAAGTATGGAGGATCTTGGAAGCATAATTTGGTAAAGGGGGGTAATCAAGTTGAAGAAAGTAACTTTGTACAACCTATTCTACCAATGCTTGAATATGAAAATGAAGATGGATCTATAGCAATAAATCTACAAAAGGATGAATAGTTTGGTTAATCTCACTTGAAAGTGGATCACAACGTTGATGTTTTGTTACCAACAAGAGATGATTTTGGCATAGATAATGTTGCCAATGGAGAAGAAACTGATTCAGTTGATCCAACAATTGAAATTGTTGATGTTAACTTTGATGAAGAAAAATTAACTAGTGATGAGTGGTTCCATATGATGCAACAAAAACATCTTATTGATATACTGTTACTTGGTGAGTCAAGAGAACTTGTATCTAGAAACCAAGTGGAAGACAACCTTTTTGCAGTTGTTGAGATTAATGTAGAAATGTCTTAATGGAGTGATGGTTCAAACCAAACCTTATATTAGGATTTTGCTCCTATTTTCGAGGGTGTTGTTTCAACTTCCCTAAATGTGTATAAACTATATATATCTCATGTAATGCATGTAAGGCAAAGCATGTTCTGAATAGACAATCTCTAGGTGGTGTTCCACACGTGTGAGCTGCTCATATTTGATTTAATAAAGCTGATTCTTATTTTCACATGGTATAAGAGATATAGGGATGAGGACTCCCTGTATCCCTGAGCAGAGAGACTGACGCATTTTAAGGGAGATCAGTGTAGAATTTAGGACGATAGACACGTCGATTCAGTTCTGCCCTGACGCAATTTTTATACTCTAGAACGGCACGAGACAGTCATTCTTCAAGCATGCTGACTGTTGTAGGTGGAGTCTGTGGTGAAGAAGTTGAAGGATGGGTTTCTTGTTCTGAATCCAACTGTCAAGTTTTCAATCGCTGCTTTGTGGGAGAACTTTTTCTTTTGCTGCGGGTTTTTGGAAGATCGCAACCTTGGAGGCAGCGTGTGTGTAAACATGCAAATCAGAGCGATTTGTGCAGGCTGCTACGGTGGAAGCCTGTGGATCAGAGGTGCGTGGAGGAGGAGTTGTTGTCTGCATGCGAGCTTGTGATTCAAATCCTACTAATTAGAGCTCTCTTGATCTGTGATCACGATCGTGTCAGAAGAGGTGTAGTCAGTGTTTGTATTGTTGATCCATCGTTTTGCTGATGCGAAGAGGGAAGGACCGATTTTCTTATCCATATGAAGATTGGTTTTGCTGTATGTGTGTCTTATTGACCCCAAAACAACTTCTTGGAGTCGAGTTTGCTTGTGGGCAGGAGAGTTGAGGAGAACACAGTGTTTGTGGCTGCTGTGAGTTAGAATACTTAATTGTTAGCATAACTAGTGCCAGAGGCCATTCTTAGGCAGAGGAGATTGCAGTGCGCAGCATAGGCAGAGGGTGTTCTACAGAGGCAGTCTCCAAGTGGTGTTCCACACTTGCGAGCTACTAAGATTTCATTTAATAAAGTTGATTCTTATTTTGACATGTTATTAGAACACAGTAAGAGGAGACTTTGAATCATTTTGTTGTGGTTTGAATCTTTTTTGTTGAGGATCGAACTACCTTGAGAGGTAGACCTCAGGCATAGCCGGTTGCAGCAAGATTTACTTGGGATTTCAAGTACGGATGCGGGATCGAGTATTTTCCTCTGCTGGAGGTGCGATATTAGCGTAGAATGGGCACTGGAGCAGATCGATCAAACAATGTTGAAGCTGGTCAGAGACTGACGTGAGCCATTCTTCCATCCAAGATGCTGCCAATAATATATTGCTATCTGTGTGGTAAGTGGATGTTGATGTCTGTGTGCACGTGGGTTCTACTAATAATTTATTTTAAGGTGGAATGGAGTTGGAGGAATGGTGCCCAGAATGATTCTGATTCTGATTTTGGTGAAAGAAGATTGGATTTTTTATTTTTTTAAAATTGAGTTTTTTAATTAAAGTTTTTAATTTTATTCTTTAATTGAAAAAAAGGGCTTATTATTTGATAAAGGGGGTGGATTTTTGTTTTTTTTAAGAAGGAATTGAAGTGATTTCTTAAAAAAAAAGGGAGATCTGGGCTCAAATTTCATTGGATTTGGCATTTGTAGTAGTTTTGAAGATATGGAGTTGTTTTTTTTAATTACTGTGCTTGAAGCTTTTTTATTCATTCAAGATGAATAATCAGTTAGTAGAAGCTTACCTCAATGAAAATAACAAGCTAGATGGATCCAATTACTTTGGTTCGAAATTCAAGGTGTAGACCTAGCTTGAGGGACACAATGCATGGACTTGGCAATTGTGAATAATGATGAGGTGAAGCCGAACGTGGCTATAGGAAGAATAACGACAAAAATCTAAGACTGGGACAAGCGAGAGACTAAGGCGAGAATTTTCTTGAAATTTTCGGTCAAAGATTATGATATTCCCCATATCCATGATTGCAATACTGCACCAGAGATCTAGAAGACACTCAAGGATCTCTATGAGGTCAAAAACACCAATTGATTATTTTTCTTGAAGAGCAAGATTCTCTCCACCAAGATGGAGGAGAATGAGACAGTTCTAGAATTTATTTCGCAAATCAAGGAGCTCAAGAACAAGCTTGGCGACATTGGTGACACTGTGTCAAATACATATTTGGTCATGATTACCATGAATGGTATGACTAACGAGTATTATATGTTCATCATTGGATTGAATGAAAGAGAAAAAGCCCCCATGTTTGAAGAATTGACAGGGATCCTCATGCAAGAGAAGGAAAGGTGTCTGACTCATAAACCTCATAGTTCAGATCTGACCTTAATGGTGAAGAAGAAGCCCTTCAGAGGAAAGCCAAATGCAACATAGAAGAGCAGTGCAGTCTCACAGAGAAAGATGCCCCCACCTCAAGTTATGTCTTTCAATAGAAATGACTAAATGACCAAATTTTTTTATTGTGGTAGAACTGACCATATAGCCAGATATTGCATGAAGAAGAAGTTTGACGAAGGCCAAAAGAGACATGTGAAACATGCAGGTCATTTTGTTGATGAGGAACAGAGTCAGAACCTCTGACTATTCATATCTGACTCTGCGCTTTCAGCTAAGGATGATGAAGAAGATACTTGGTTTGTGGATTTAGGTGCATCCATCCACATGACAGGGAATAGACAGTGGTTTGAAGACTTCAAAGAGACCAGTAGTGGAGAAAACATCTATCTTCGCGATGATAGATGGTACCAAATCAATTGTTATGTTAATATTCTTGTTGTTTTGCCTCGTGGAAATATTAAGACATATCCATAATGTAATGTATGTACCTGGGATAAAAAAGAATCTAACCTTTGTTTCTACTATAACTGATCAAAATCTTATGTTAATATTCTTGTTGTTTTGCCTCATGGAAATATTAAGACATATCCATAATGTAATGTATGTACCTGGGATAAAAAAGAATCTAACCTTTGTTTCTACTATAACTGATCACAATCTCAAGGACTAGAACGCCCTACTGGTAATGTTCATGACAGGGTTTCCATAGGCCGCGTGCATAAAAAAGGGTTTTGCAACAATGTTATTCGAGTTAAGGGCAAGGAAAATTCATCTCGTGATGCCTTTGAGTGTGGGCAGAGTCGAAACCATGCAAATATTAATGGTTGGGTTTATTTTGCTCACTACAGTTCCAATATTTATAAGTCCATCGAGGCCTGAGATTTCTTGGATAGGAAATGCTTGCACACCCCAACCACGATGATATATGGTTCACAACTTTGCTTTTGAACTTTGGGACATCACGGACGTTCTGCAGCAGTTCGATGAGATGTTCAAATTGCATCCAGATCACTAGCATATTTAAGGGTTGTTGGAATGAGACGCTCAATTACCGAGGTATATTCGTTGGAGACAACTTGTCGGATTTGTGGAAAAGCGTATTGTGGAGAATGTAAAGATATTGTGGTAATGCATACTGTGGAACTAGTGGGCATGCACTTTTCTGGACATCCCATGGCGTGGTCGGCAACAACATTTTCGCAGCAATGGAGGATCCAAAGGAGCATTTTGTTCATCCTGGGAAAAGCAGAGGTACAATGGTCATGCTGAATCCTGCTTGAATTGTTTCACCGCTTGGTGGGCCCAACTTGGCGTCTCCAATGGTTTTTCAATTAGACTTTCCCATTCTATGTAGGGAGGAGAATTTGTGCAATGAGTTTGACAAAAACAGGAAAATTTATTGGTGAAATGGGTTGGTGTAGTAACTATAAGACAAACACTTCAATTGATAGTTGTGCTTCTCGCAAGAAGATGAATAATGGTAAATGTAAAACTTGAAAGGAATTGGGCTTTGATGCTTTTCTATTGCCTATGGCCTTAATGGTGAAGTAGAAGCCTTTCAGAGGAAAGCCAAATGCAACACAGAAGAGCAGTGCAGCCCCACAGAGAAAGGTGCCCCCACCTCAAGGTACGTCTTTCAATAGAAATGACTCTACAACCAACTGTTTTTATTGTGGTAGAACCGACCATATAGCCATATATTGCATGAAGAAGAAGTTTGATGAAGGTCGGAAGAGACATAAGAAACATGCAGGTCATCTTGTTGAGGAGGAACAGAGTCAGAACCTCAACTGTTCATATCCGACTCTGTGCTTTCGGCTAAGGATGATGAATAAGATACATGGTTTGTGGACTCAGGTGCATCCATCCACATGACAGGGAATAGACAGTGGTTTGAAGACTTCAAAGAGACTAGTAGTGGAGAAAACATCTACCTTGGAAATGATAGATGATACCAAATCAAAGGTTATGTTAATGTATGTACCCAGGATCAAAAAGAATCTGATCTTTCTTTCTACTATAACTGATCAAAATCTCAAGGATTAAAACGCCGTACTGGCAATGTCGACGACCGGGTTTCCATAGGCCGCGTGCATAAAAAAGGGTTTTGCAACAATGTTATTCGAGTTAAGCGCAAGAAAAATTCATCTCGTGATGCATCTGAGTGTTGGCAGAGTCGAAACGATGCAAATATCAACGGTTGGCTTTATTTTGCTCACTACAGTTCCAAGATTTATAAGTCCACCAAGGCCTGAGATTTCCTGGCTAGGAAATGCTTGCACACCCCAACCACGATGAAATATGGTTCACAAATTTGCTTTTGAACTTTGGGACATCACAGACGTTCTGCGACGGTTTGATGAGACATTCAAAGTGCATCCAGATCACCAACATATTTAACGGTTGTTGGAATGAGATGCTCAATTACCGAGGTATATTCGTTGGAGACAACTTGTTGGATTTTTGGAAAAGTGTATTGTGGAGACTGCAAAGATATTGTGGTAATGCACACTGTGTAACTAGTGTGCATGCACCTTTTTGGATGTCTCATGGCGTGGTCTGCAACAACATTGTTGCAACAATGGGGGATCTGAAGGAGCATCATGTTCATCCTGGGCAAAGCAGAGGTACAATGGCCATGATGAAACTTGCTTGAATTTGTTTCACGGCTTGGTGGGCCCAACTTGGCCTCTCCAACAATTTTTTAATTAGAATTTCCCATTCTATGTAGGTAGGAGAATTTGTGGAATGAGGTTGAGAAAAACAAGAAAATTTATTGGTGAAATGGGTTGGTGCAATAACTAGAAGACAGATACTTCAATTGATATTTGTGCTTCTCCCAAGAAGATGAATAATAGTAAATGTAAAACTTCAAAGGAATTGGGATTTGATGCTTTTCTATTGCCTATGGCACTAACCAACAAAGTGTTGTTTTGTTGTTTTTTCCCATCAAATATTTTCTTTTGAGTAGGTGGAGAGGGAAGATCAGGACTTCAACACCCATTCATGGGCTTAGATTTGAGGAGTTAGTGGTCATTTCCATTCGGCTCATTTCATTCATATATTACGTTGGATTCTTTAGCATTGATTATGTCTAGAATTTTATCTCTGGAAACGATGATCATGATGAGAGAGAAGAGGTTAATTTTATCTCAGGAAACAATGATGATGATGAGAGAGAAGAGTTGAATTGTATCTCTGGAAACGATGATGATGATGATGTGAGGGAAGAGATGAAGCTCGTACCTGATTGTTGAAACTGGAGAAATTTAGTGTTGTGAATGTGTTGGCATCCATATGGTTTCTAGATTAAAAGAAAAAACTACGAACTTCATATACCGATGATGGTGTAATATATGATGGAATGTGTCTCCAAGATTCTAGGTGATATCATTAATAAATTGGAGAGATTTATGCTAGTGAAATCCAATAACAGCAAGGGTTATGAAGAGGTTTGGTAAGAGCATTAATTATAAGAGCAGGATTGAGATAGTGAGATAATGGTCTCAAAAGTTGACAGCAAATCAAGTTGTGTGGAAGCAAGTTGCTAAGAAAATAGTAACTTAAGGCTAGGATAGTAATGTGAAAAAAAATAAAATTGTATTTAATATTTTTATTAGTAAATGGGCATACCACTGTAAGACGTGATATGGCATGTGTACCCCGGACTGTAAGACTTGATATGGCATGTGTACCCCGGTATAATCACTTGTGAAGTTTGGATATACACCTAGGTGATATAGTGGAGCATGTGGAAGCATGTTGAGCTAGGACAACGTGTCAAATTCTTAAAAACCTTGACGTTGGCTTCGTAGGGCCTTGAGGTGAGTGGTGGTTGGCTCACTTGGAAGATTTGGCCAAGAAAAACCCAAAGTCAAGTTTAAAGGGGGTTTGTTAGATAAACTTGACTATATGGTGGATTTGAGGTTACGTCAACAATTATGGTTAACAGTTGTGGTTTTGGGCACCTAGTATTGGCAACTCATGGTATTAGATGTAGTTGAAGTTGTTAAAAGGCTTGTGTATTCTCCATTGTAGGGAGCCATGCTTGAGGGGTGAAAGCTCAGGTTGCTCAAGTTGTTGGCATGCTTAGCTATGTTTTAGCCAAGGACAATAATAGATATATTGTTGCTTAGTTTTTCCCCAATTGAGATTTTCAAGGTAAATATGGTGTACATGGTTTGAATATTTGTTTCTTGATTGTTATATTTATTTTTCTTCCACGCTAACAAAACATGATAACAAAACATCATAAAACATATAAGTCAATTGAATTAGAGCTCACAGTACAACATATTGTCTACGATGCATATGACCTAAGTCGAGTAGACCCAGTGTGTGCACTTGCCGGTGTTCTTGGTATAACTTAATGTATTTTGTGTGCTTGTTGGGGTTCATGGTATAGCTCAATGGATTGGCACGATTATGCAACAGAGTCGCACACTATTGTATTGGTGTCTTTCACTTGTTGAGAGTTATTCTATCGATTTTTTTATTATTTTTCTTTGGAGTATTAGATCGATTGGACGGGACTGCCCACATATAAAAGCTGCTACCTGTTTTTAGATTTTGTGTTCCACTCTTTATGATCAGCATAAATAAGCTATTAAGTATTGAACTATTATAGCAAAAAATAATTAAAGAGTGATAAGCTTAAAAATAAATTTTGAAAAATAAATAATTATAATAATAATCTGGCTTAAATACTAGAATTTGGTAACCATGGTGTTATGTGATTATTCGAAGCATTTTTTAACATAATTAATTAAATTTGGCATACGTCACCCGATTATTCCAGCATCGTTTAACTATACTATTGGAAGCTAAAATGTGAAAAAGATTTCTCATGGTGGAAAACATGAAACAATGTAAAATCACATGACAACCAAATATTTTCTAAAAACGGTAAATCTCCAACCAGATTTCACCAAACAATAGCAAAGCGATGGTAAAGGAAAAGTATACAGCATCTGCCTTTCCTGATTTTCATTCTCATACACAGAAAATATCAGATGAACTGAACACAGTAATCAAAATCTCTTTTGAGTTGAGCGTAAATCAAACTCATTTTACCTTTATACATATATCCAACGGCTTCCTGAATGAAATATAACAAGCCCATTGTTGTACTTTAGCACCAACAATATGGCTTCTAATCAACTACTGTAAAGTCTTTGCATTTGTTGACCTGTCCTGGTGTTAACCATCTGGTCACCAAGGTTTCTGTCTCCTGGAATAGAATTTGACCTCCATCTTTCTTTCTGTAAATGATATTCTCGATCCTCCATTTCCACCTCCGGTCTCTTCTACTTCTACTTGGGGCTCAGTGTTCGCTTATAATATTGGGGAACACTGCGCGCCAGGTAGAAGTAGATGAAACCGAAAGCGAAAATGGAGGATCGAGAATATCGAAGGAAGGTACAGCTCAAATACTATTACAGAAGACAGATACCTGGTGAACCAAATCCTCGACACCACGCGCGAGCTACGGAATATAAATGAAATCCTATTATTACTGTTATTATTCTTGGCACCAACATAATATATACACAACTGAAAGCAGCTTGTTACAGTTTTTCGGCGCCACGAATTATCTTCTGTAATTAAGAACTGCAGCGAGCTCTATGTGGAAAATTAAGATCATAGATCTGCAATCAACAACTGCAGTGAGCTGGATGTGGCGAATTGAAGATACGGAATGAGAATAATTTGTTCATTTTTATCGACACAAACCTCAGGGAAGAGTTTAGTCACGAGTTGGATGGTAACAACAGCTTTATCATCACCTCTTTCACCGCACTGATTTATGGCTACCATTTCCTGCACCCGGACTCCTGTTTCAAGTGGCAGCTGAAAAGCTCAAAATTTTCTATCGGTCCAGTTCCTAAATATTCTCTAAATTTATAATCAATTTCAATTTAACATCTACCATCTAAAAATAATTAACTTTTTCTAAATTATTGAACTTTTTCTAAAGATTCCACAGTTTTGTAATAACAAATATATCATAAATTTACAAACACATATCACATCGAGTTCAACGCTGTAAGTGAGGCTTTTCATATCATATTTTAGTCAGTCCATTTAGATGATTCAACAATTCGGTGAGCTCAGAAATCGCATAAATTTCGATACGTCAAAATATCACACAATCTAGCTAAACCATTTACGACTAACACTTGCTCCGTTATATGACAAATAGATTACATACTCCCGAAAACTGTATAAAATTGCATTCCCTTCCCTCCCGACGTCTCCCTCTCATCGTTCATAGTACTATAATCTGACTGCCGGGTTCATTGGGGCCGTGCTTCTGGAAATATGTGGATATCTCTAACTACTTAACGATAGACCACGGATAGAATATCTTGCAAGGTATCTCCCTAACAAGAAATTGATTTGGCATAGTTAAGGCTGTTTTTTTTTAAATTACGTTTAGTTGGTGTTCTTGATCAGTAGGATGGAGTTGTTAAATTTGATGGATTGTTTTATTTTCAAATTTTAATTTTTAAAGACGGGTGTGTATTTAAATTTTATTATTTTTATTTAAATAATTAAAATTTTAATTTTTAAAGATGGGTATGTATTTAAATTTTATTTTTTTATTTAAATAATTAACATTAATAATAAAATGGTGAAATACCCAATTCGAATTAACAATAAAGTAATCAAAATTATAAACTTAACTAAATTCTTTCATTTTGAATTTCTAATTCCAAAGATAAATAATTTAAAGCATATCGAATTAACAATAAAGGAATTAAAATTATAAACTTAAATAAATTCTATCGTTTTGAATTTCTAATTCCAAATTAAAGATAACAAAATATGAAATAATATTTTGTTATATAATTTTGTAATTACTTAATAATTAATATATATTTTATATTTAAACATGTCATGGGAATTAAAGTTGTGATATGTTTTACTATACTGAAGTGAAATGTTCTCATATTATAATGTTAAATGATTAAATAAAGAGTATAAATAAATAAGATAGCATTAAATAATAAAAATAAATATATATAATGTGAAAATATTTTTAGTAAAATAAAATTAATTTAAATTTAGATTGATCACATTGTTATATATATATTTTAACAAAATTTAAAATAAATTAATAATTAATATAGAAAATTTAATATCTTTTTCCACTAAATCATAAAATAAAACAAAATAAAAATATCTAACTAAACATATATATATATATATAAACTTAACATATAAGTATATATATATAACTTTAATAAGATAAATCATTCACTAACTAGAACTTTGGAGTTTATATATAAACTTAATAAGATAAATCATTCACTAACTAGAACTTTTGGGTATATATATATATATATATATATATATATATATATATATATATATAAGATTAAGAAAAAATAATTTTTTATTTTTTATAAATTACTTAAATATTTTGCAATATGAACTATTAATATATAAATTTTGTTAGTATAGTTGTAATGATATATACAAATAAATAATTTAACAACTTTAATTTTCTCTTTAGTTAATTGAGAATTTTTTTTAATTATCTTATGAAATTTATTCATTAATATATAACTCTTATAATTTGTTGTTAAATTTTTAAATTATTTCTAAACAAAAAGAATATATATATATGTTTAAAAAGAATATATATATATATATATATATATTAAAAAGTTATATACATAGTTCAGTGGTAAAGTCACTAGTTGTGCAACTTGGAGGTTGGAGGTTACAAGATCAAACCTTAATAAGTTATAGCCCCAAGAGTTAGCTCAATTGGTCAAATCAGGGAATAGAGCGAGGGGTGTTTTCAAGTGGGGTCCACCAAGTGTTGAACCGTGGACGTAGCGGCTACATATATATTAAAAAAACCAATTTCAATAATACAAATAAATATTTCATTTAAAAATTTTCCACCCTATTATGGCATTGGAAAATCCAAAAAAATAACAGTAAAGACAACTCTTTTAATTATATATCTGTAATCTCAACCATTAATATTTTTCTAAACTTAATTTAAACCAAAAAATAATAGAAAACTAAATAAAAAATACAGCGACGAAAAATCGTAACATATTAAAAGTACGCGGATATGGGAAAGCGTTACCTGTTCTTGTCGTCAATCTCATCGCTCCGCCGGGCGACGTTGACAAATGAGGAAACACGCTAAAAAGAAACAGCGGGGAGAAAGTTGCAACTCTCGGAAGGTGCGCCGTGTTTGTGGTTTGAACTTTCTATACTTTATTCAGAATAATTTGCTTTCCCAGGCGCAAAACAAAATCGGCAAGCCAACAACTGCTGCCTACCTTTAGTCTCCAGCAGTGAAATTTTCGGAACCCTAATTCCTCGCAACGAGCAGGAATAGCCAAAGTAGGGAGCCAATTTATAGATCAAATTAATCGTCGAAGGGAGAGAGAAAGTGGCTGGTCCTCATAAGTTGTCCAATACTCAACCAACTTTTATAATGACTTTAATAAGGTTGGTTCCGTTTATGACTGTCCAGCATTCGAAGTAATAAAAATATTTTAAGATTCCTTTTAAAAGCATTTAAAAATGAAAAGTCTTCCGAGACAGATATCTGGCATCTAAATGATTAATTCCTTTAGCATAAGGTGAAACAACAATTAGCTTTTATTCTTCCCACGCATGTTCGTTGAAACAATGAAAACACTAGTCAAGCACGACGAATCGAACTTTCGGTTATTATAATTGAAGCTGTTCCCATTTTTAATGTCATAAAAAAATCAATCATACTCAGAATCATTATCAATCACGACGACTCGAACATTGATTTTAACAAAAGAAATTATTTCACGTTATTCCCGTTGATGTTGTTCCACTGTCTAATGATATTCAAACGGTATTTTGATCACGTAATGATCTTCCCTATTTTTTCATAGTTAATAAATATTTATATTTATAACTTTATACTGAAAATGTACTTTAATGCTAGTTGTAATTATGGATAATGTTACACTTTCATGTTAGGAAGAGCTATCTTTACTTTAATGCCAGTTATAATTTATTGATAATGTTACACTTTAATGTTATGAAACTTTACTTTTACGGCTTCTTGCTCTCCAGATAGCATTTTTTACATTGATTTTTATTAAATGAAGGCTTATAGTATGACAGTAAACATGTAGTTTGGTTCCCTATCAAAGATTTTATTTAAAGTAGACTAAATTTCCTTGTCTCGTAAAGCGAGATGCTAATAATCCATTTACGAGATGAACCTATGTTAACTTAGCTTAGTTATTGCCCACGGGCTTTTAAGTGGCATAAATCGAGTCCATATTCAAAGAATACATCGTGAAACATATGATCTTAATAACTTTGGATACTTTGACTCCTCAGAGGCATTACATATGTAATTCGAGACTTTCATTTTTGCTATTTTTTGGTCGGTCTCATATTTACGTATTCACATTAATGGAAAATTATCATTATCTTTAAAACATCAAAATTTATGGACACAGTTTCCCTTAGAAAATACAAATTTTAACGTAAATGTTTTGAATCGCAGATATCTCATGTGCTCTGGTACTAATTTAACCTTGTAAGAGAGTCTTCACGCAAAGAATAAGAACTTATGGCTTTCGACCGATATTATTCAATAATATCATTTTTTTTGTTTATGAAAAATAAAACCCCAATATTCCGAGAATCATTGCAATTTAGTTTTGATGAATGAACAAAATGAACAACAAATATATCTGTGATAACATTGAATAGCAGCTACAGTGCACAAACATGTATGCCCATATCATTTGAGACAATAACAACAAACATGCATACCCAAGAACTCATTTCAGACAATATCAACTTAATGAAACAATATCCTTAACCAAAATAAAAACATTAACTTGATGAAACACTTGATACAAATGTTTGTATAAGTGAAGCGTATACAATTCCACCAACAGTGTACTAAATATGTTATCAATTGATTAAGATATAGGTCAAGATATTATATGTCGATTTATATAACAGCTAATCGAATATTGTTACCATGTTAAATGCATGTTTTTTCTCCAAACATACCAATTTCAACATTTTTTTACCAGTTTCATTTTGTTTGCAGCTTGATATCTGTCACGTTCAATGCCATGCCTTTCTCCGATTATAGATCTTTCTTGCCTAACACGAAATTTGACTGTAAACTGAATATCACATGCACCTCTATCACAAGGCACGTTGCAGACAATGTTTTTTGTTCTCCGACTTCGATTCAGTTCGAATCTATTATGTTCAACGTATGGTACAACCAGCACCTACCACGTAGCGTCGTTGCCCAAATATTTAATAAAATATTTATTAAAGTGTTTGTAACGTAAAAGATACAGCCCTCTGACTACCCTCCTTTAAATGACAATGGTCGATAACGCTATGCTAACAACAATATTCTGCTAAGTTTTAATTTTATTCGTTTATTCATTAAAAAAATTAAAATTTTGCAAACCCACATCGAAAGGTTGAAATAGTACGCTTATGGCGTAATTACGTTAAGTAACAAAATTACATTTATTTTTTTTTGGAACCTGCAACAACACAGTGGTTTGTGAGTCAAGCGTTTATATCCAAAAATAAATAATCCAACTCTTTCAAAGTATGTTTGTTGCAGTAAAGAAATTTAGAAAGAAAAATAGATGACAATTCTTTACTATTCAGTGCTAAACACATGTTTCGACCAGCAAATACTAACTCCAAAGGATGTTTACCATTTTTTATGAATTATTTACCAGTGGAAAACCATAAAAGAAAATGGACATAAAATACTTTAGTGTGAATATAGTAATGATCAACCAACATAATCTCATTTATCAATGTGGTTGATATACTCTTATTAACCTTATTTTTATAGTTTAATTGGTGTATAAAAATGGAAAATGCCACTGATTCATGTATATCAATCACATTAGTAAATGAAGTTGTCAAGTTATAACTAACTTGCATGGGGTGGATTCATTGATCATGCTTGACCATGGTTGATGAAGGTTCATGAGGTTGACTATGGTCAACCTTATATTAATATTAATGTTGATGTTACATTAATGTTACAAAATGGTTGGCTTAATGGTTGAGATGGTTGAAGATGTTGACCATGATTGAAGAGGGTTGAGCATTATCAACCATATTCAACCATAGATATCTCTTTGATCATTATGGTCGACCATATTCAACCATAGAGTCATTGGTTGGCAACATTTGACCATTTTAACCATGGTTGACCATGGTTGGCCATTAGGAGTTGGTAGAGCATAAATTGTTCTAGGTTGACTATAGTTGACCAAAGATGACCGTCGTTGATCTTGGTGGATCATGGTTGACTTTGGTTGACCATATTCGACCATAGAGACATTGAACATCATTGATCATGGTTGATCATGGTTAACCATGGAGACATTAATTGACAATTATGACCATGGTTGATGATGGTTGACCATGGTTGATCACAGTTGACCATTGTTAGCAATGATTGACATTGAATGATCACGATTGACCATATTAAACCAAGGCTAACTACGGTTGACCATATTCAACCATGGTTGATCATGGTTAACCAAATAAAAGCAAAGAGACCTTAATCATGGTTGATCATAGTTGACAAAATTCAGCCATGGTACATGCTTAACCATTGCTAACCATGGTTTACACTAGTTGGCCACTGTTAACCATGCATGTCCATTTTTTACCATGGTTGATCTTGGTGAACCATGGGTACTTATGGTTGACAATAGAGACATTAGCCATAGTTGACCATATTAACACATGGTTGATCATGGTTGACCATAGAGACATTAATCGACAATTATAATGATGGTTGATCATGGTTAAACATGAGTGACCATGGTTAACAATGCTTGACATTGATTGACCATGGTTGACCATGGTGGACTATAATCAAGCTTAATGATTGACAATATTGAACCATGGTTCATCACTGGTTAACATTGCTGATCATGGTTGACCAAATGGAACTAGAAAGGCCTTAATCATGGTTGATCACGGTTGATGAAATTTAATCTTGGTTGATAATGGTCGACCATCAATCACGATAGTCAATTGTAGTTGACCATGGTTGACCTTATTTAACCATAGCTTATTAAGGTTCACCATGATTGATCATGGTTGACCATTGCCAACCACAGTTGACAATGGTTGATCATTGGTCACCATGGTTCACAATGTTCACCACATTGGTTCATCGATCGGCGTATATCAACCACATTAGTAACATAGACCATTAATATCTTTCGCCATGTTGACCATGGTTAGCCATGGTTGATCATGGCTGACTATATTGAACCATCATTGACGATATTCAACCATGGCTCATCACAGTTAACTATGGTTAATCACGGATGGCTAAATTCAACAAGAAAGACCTTGATCACGGTTGACAAAATTCAACCATGGTTGCCCATTGTTGATGATATTGAACCATGGTTGACCATATTCAACCATGATCCATCACAATTGAACATTGTTGATCATTGTTGACTATTGTTAAACATAATCAATAACCGCTAACCATGATTGAACTTATTCAACCATGGTTGATAATGGTTGACCATGGTTGATCATTTTTAACCATCGTTGACCATGGTTGAGCATCGTTGACCATGGTTGGCCATGGTGACCCATGGTTCACCATATTGACCACATTGCTTCACCGATCAATGTATATCAAGCACATTAATAATGTTTGACTATTAATATGATTTACTATGTTAACCATGATTGATCATGATTCACTATATTTGAGGATTAATATTAATAGGGGATTATGTTTGACCAAACTTAAAGAGTGTTGGTTGTCAAATATAGTGAAACATAGTCCAACATAGTCAACCACATTAGTATATGGGGTTAACTGATCTTGTAATGTCAGATTGCGACATTGGCTAAATAGCAATATAATATAACGTTTTGACAATATTTGTCACGCTGTAACATTGGATAAATTTATGTATCATTTTGATGTCACATGTTTGATTATTAATATTAATTAATAATATTAATAGGTGATTATGTTTTTCCAAAGTTGAAGACTATTGATTGTAAGACATAGTCAAACATAATCGAACAAAGTGAACCACATTATTAAATGTGGTTGACTACATTATGTCATGTCACATTTCGATGTTCGGTGAATTAATGTAACATTACAACAATGGTTGTGAAAATGTCACAATCTTTATCACATTATGACATTGGACAGATTTTTGTATGCTTCTGACGTTGGAATATTATTATTATTATTATTTAGTCTACTGTATTAATATTAATATTGTTAAATTGTTAAACATTTTTTAATCTTGATTGTGGCTGACAAAGGATTACCATAGTTAACTAAGCTTGACAATGTTTCACTTTTGTCAAACATGGTTGACTATAATTGAATATGTTTGAGTTATGTTAACTAAGGTTGACTTTGAGTGAAGAAGGTTGATTATTTCCAAACATGGTAAACATAGGATTGATCAAGTTTGATCATGGTCAACTATTCAAACATTGACTACAAAGCGTGGCTTTGTTTCGCTATGGTTGATTATGTTTTACTATAAATATTAATCAATAATAATAAGTGATTATGTTTTATTGAAGTTGAAGAGTGTTGACAATCAAACATAGTCAACCATATTAGTAAACGAATGTGTTTTAAATGATATTAGTATTAGTATTATTAAACATTTTAATTAAACATTGACTATAGGTGAGCATGAACCATGAGTGAACATGACTATGTTTAATAATTGCTTGACTATGGTTGAGCATGGTTGACTATAGTTGTCCATGTTTACCATGTTTAAACATTGTTGACTATGTATTGACTATGAAGGACTATGGTTAACGATTGTATGACTATAGTTGACCATGGTTTTTCTATGGTCGATCATGATTGACTCTACTTGAATATGGTTTGACTATGATTGATCATCATTTCATAATGGTTTAACTATGCTAAAACATAATTGAATATGATTAACTATACTTAACCCTTGTTTGAATATAGTTTGACTATGATTGGCCATATTTTGAATATTGTTTGTGTATTGTTGACCATGATTTAACTATGGTTCCCATTGTAATGGTGATTGGTGATGGTTAACCATGGTTTGATAATGGTTATCATAGTGAGAGTATAGGGCTCCATGATTAACACTTGCCAATAGGTTTTGAAACTGAAAAATGTTGTAGATTGAGATAGGTTGGAGACCATTGAAAACCATACTGCAAACCATATAAATTATATTTGAAACAATTTTTTATAAAGTTATTTCTAATAATAATGTTATTAAATGTTACTAACAATATTCTTAATAGCTTTCATATTAATCTAAAAAATGAATTGTTACAAAAAATATTATTTCTACATTAATAATGTATTTATGTTATAATTATAATAATGTATTTATGTTATAATTAATGTAATATTGTTAATGTAATAAAGTATCAATGCAACATTATTATAGCTAGTAATAATATTATTAGAAATATTAATGTTATCAATATTTAAAATAAATATTATTAATAATATATAGCAGTGTTATATAATTGTTATTAATCTTATATAATTGTTCATATTAATGAAGCCCCAAGAGTTAGCTCAATCGGTCAAATCAAGTGCCTCGCCAATGGGAGGTCACAGGGTCGAATTCTGAAAGCTCTTGGGGTTAGGTCAGTAAATAGGCCGAGGGGTGTTGATGCCCTTCGGGTGGCGTCCACTCAGTGTTTAAAACCCTGGACGTAGCGGCTACCCACTGACCCGGGTATCCGTGAACGAGTAAGTGAAAAAAATTGTTCATATTAATGCCAAATTAGATTTAATGTAAAAATATTATTATTGAATCTAAACGTAATATTAAAAAAACTGAATATAATATCAATAAGCCTAATATTAAACTTAATTATTAAATCTAATACTAAAATTTAATATTTAACCCTAAAACATATTATTATTATTATTATTATAAAACCTAAAACTTAATATCAAAATCCTAAAAATTATATTATAATTATTAAACTTAATATTAAACCTAATATTAAAATTTTATATTTAAACCAAAAACCTATTATTATTATAAAACCGAAAATCTAATATTAAATCCAAGAAATTATATCATAAACTAATATAATATTAAGTTATAATCTTAAAACCCCATTAAATTATATTATCTTAAGCATAAAAACATTAAAATTGTAAATGTTATAATATATTATAAGCATAAAAGCCTAGCATTATATTATATTATATTATAAAACTAAAACTAAAACCTTATAACATAATTGTAAACCTAAAATCTTTATATTAGTTAAACTTATTTGGTAGAATCTTATATTGCTCAAGGCTGGTGCTCTTGATTGGTCGAAATTTTTAACTTTAGCATATATATATATAGCTCAAGGCTGGTGATCTTGATTGGTCAAAATGTTTAACTTAAGCATATATATGTAGCTGGGGTTAAGGACATTACAATCTCTACCACTATTTAGATTAAACCTCTTCATATAAATTTAGAAATAAACCTAAAACTTTTTATTATAAACCTGAAACTATACTATTTTTAATTATATCTTATAACCTAAAACTATACTAATGTGAATAGATTCCTGTAAAAATTAAAACCTAAAAACCCTGTTCTACAAGTGGAATTATAAAAACCCAAAAAATAAAACGATAAAAAGATCAAGGGGCAGCCAGCCATATCGGGTTTGCATAATTTCTTTCTCCATATTCTACAGTTTTGTGCTTCAGAGTTGGGTTGCGTTTTATGACCTTGTTCTACAGTTTTGTGTTTCAGAGTTGGGTTGCTTTTTATGACATTGTTCTAAGCTGAATCATAAAAAAGTTAAAAGATCAAAGGGCAGCCATCTGGGTTTTGCGTAATTTCTTTTTCGGTAAACGAATAGGCGATATACGATATTAGCTACCCTATTATGACCCTGTTCTAAAAGTTGAATTATAAAAACGCTACAAAAATCATGGGGTACCTAGCCTTATAGCGTTTGCATAATTTATTTTTCCATCTTTTAAAGTTGTGTGCTTCTTACTTGCATTGCCTATCTCTAAAAGTTTAATTATTAAAACGTTAAAAAATGAGGAGCCCTGAGGGTTTGCATAATTTTTTTTCCATATTTCACAGTTTTGTGCTTCTTAGTGGTGTTTGCATTTACCCTCTTAACTATCATACAATTTTGTGCTTCTTAGTTGGATTTGCATTTACCCTTTCAACTATCATACAATTATTTTACTGATATTATAAACAAAATCATATACGCTGTATATGTTAAAATATGGGTTGTTATTGTAATGCAATATGGGGCTTAATTACTTTGTTTTTCTTAATTTCATTTAAAACATATATATATAATATTAATAATTTAATATTTTTATTTTACATATATAAAATATAAGTTGTTTTTATGATTCTCAAGGTTAATAAATTTATAATTATTTTATGTTTACCAATAAATTAGATAATTTAATTATTTTAACTAATACTTTATTATATTTATAGATTTACAATTTTTTATAAGATAATATAACCTCTAAATATAAAATATTATTAAAGCAATATCCCGGGAGTAAAGGAAATTGACATAGCTATATAAGAGATTATTAATAACATGATGAAAGTGAAAGACTTTGACATTTTAATCTAAAGCAATATTATGATTGTATTTCTTATTGGATTAAAAATCATAATGATTATTATATAACTAATCTATTTGATAAATAATACTTAGAGTAATTTTTTAATCATGTTTTGTAAGAAATTAATTTAAGTATAATTTAAATTCTTGATTTAGATACGCAAATAAGTACTTAGGGAAATCATTTGAAATTTTTACATAGAATTATTGAAGTGAACAAATGAAATAAAAAAATAGAAATTGCTACAAGATAGAATTAAAGACGGGCAATATATGTTCAATACATTTCTCTCTCTCTATATATATAGGTGGTACTCTTATTGCATATACATTTGGTTATATACACACACATATATCACATATATACTTGGTAAATATTGTAAGCTTAAAACGTTTTACATGTTGGAGGAGAGGGAAAATATAAGTGAACAACAAGGAATTCAAGAGTAGTGTTGATGTTAATAGACATTGTCAAAACTTAAAAAGAGCTAGTAAAGAACCTTAGATGACCACGCAATAAATAGATAAAGGTAACTATCTATATACAAGTTCAATCTTGTTATTTATACCCCCAAAGTATGTGTCTACACCTCATACCTCCATAAAACCTTGTCAACTTCATATATAAATAAATTTCACCGTAATTAATTGAATCTCTTAATGTGGTCACATAGATATCTTGAGGAGGTGAGTTTACATAGGCAACTATAGATTCTAGCACCCACCTTAATCTAATCTTAAACTAAGAATGAATTTGTATAAGTCCCCCCATTAATTTGATATTAACTTCAAATTTTGATAAACAAATAAATAGATCCATCTAGGTAGGGTAAGAAGTAGAGAGAGAGAGAAGGGCAGCAAGGAGTGAGTGTATTATAGAGAGAGGAAGAGGGATGAACATAGAGATAGGTAGATATGCAAAGAGAGAGAGAGGGAGGGAGTGGAGGGGATAAATAAATACCTAATGATGCAAGATAGAGGGAGAAAGAAAGGGATTGAGAGAAATGGAGAGGAAGAGGGTGAGGGAATGATGGGTAGGATAGGGAGAGGGGAGTAAGAAATATGTTGATAAAAAGAGTGAGAGAGAAGGGTAGAGGAAGGAAAATTAGAGCAGAGTTGTAGGGTGGAGAAACAAGACAATCAAATGGGAATAATTAGAGAGAGGGAGTGAGGGAGGCTAAGAGAATGGGACAGGCAAGGATGTAGAGACAAATTTGAGGGAGTGGAGATAGAGGGAAACATGAGGGAGGGATAGTGGATTACAAACGAAGAAAAAGAGAGGGACGATGGATTCTTGGGGGAGAGAGAGAAGAGAGAACATATGAGGGGTTGGTGATAGATATATATAGAGAGAGAAAGGAGTGATGGGAGAGAAGGGGGTCGATAGAGTTGGTTGAAGTAATGATTATAAAACACACATGCATTATATAATGTGTATGTGGTCCTATCATCATCAACAGGATGTGAAAGTTCAAGGGAGGAAAGCAGTTAAGGAATTAATAGTTGCGGGAATTAGTTTGAGGAAAACATGCACATTCCTAATAATGTGAGCACATTATTTTCAAGAACATGTGCATAATTTTCTAGTCACTCTGAACCAAAACTCATTCTAACTACTTTTGTAACATATAAAGCAAAGTATAGTGAAGAATCATAGAAGTGTATTGGGAAATAATAGTTGCTATGCTTTTATAGTAATTAGAAAGAATATTTTTGTCCACTTATGTTACCAAGAATTAAGTTTATGTCATATCATGCGACAAGAATATGGTTGTTTTGTAATTGGAAGGAAATTTAAGTGATTTGAAGATAATTATCGTGTTGTTGAGTAATCAGAAGACAACTTTTGTCCTTTGTTTTGAGAATTAGAGATGTCTTCTCATGTGATAGGAGGAGAATTATTGTAATTGGAAGAAAAATTATATCATTATTTGTAATTACAACGAAATTATTGTATCCTTGTAATTAAAATCCATTTTATCATGGGGAACCATCATAGTCAGAAAAGAAAGACATTAAGGAAAAGACAATGCATAGAAAGGAACATTGAAGAAAGATGGAGGTGTAGGGTAGGTATGGAAAAACACACACTTTTAGAAATGGAGGATCCAACATCTATCACAATAAATGAAAATACAATGAATATTCTCATAGAAAAAATTATTATAGATACTTAGGTGATGATGTATTTGCTTACAGCTAATGACAGTGCGGATGAAGTTAAAGAGGTGATAGATGTATAACCTCTTCATGAATACGTTCCTATTGTGCAAGATCTTGTTCGAAAAAGAAACATTTCAGAAACTACCCCTGGGCATGTCAAGTCCCTTTTCAATAATGTAACTTTGTAATTGGTAAAACAAGAGTACAAAAATATAGGTCCATGACCGCTACTTAAAATGCAAATTGTGTAGCGAAGAACAACATAATAAATTTAGGTGTTTGTAATATGTTTGTTGTCACCTTAAGGTAAGATAACTAAAAAACCAATTCATTACCAATCATGTAGAATTATCAAGGAATACTTTGAATCGAAGTCTCACACAAATATTAATTAATTTTGTCCTTTTTCAAATCTAGGAACTTAATTACTGTTAGAAGAATTGAATGCATTAAAAGAGTTGAAACTACATAAATGAGGAATCATAGTGTCCAAAACCTTAAGGATGCTTTTCAAAAAATTGGTGAGGAAAATCGATCCCAAGACCATTATGCAGCTTGTACCTTGTCACAATCAATCGTTAACAATATCATAAGATAATATCATTTGGTAAAATACACATCCCATTTCATTAAATTCAATGTAAAAACCCTTTGGAAGAATTTTGTTAGATGTGATAGACTTGAAAAAGGCGGAAAAATATATTTGTGGGTTTCCATTGGTAGTCTATTTCATTCTATTATGAAGATAATTGGAGCAGTTAAGGGACAAGTGAAACATTTTCAGCATGAGAACGCTAAAACCACCTCTAACAAAAAAAATGTGATTAGATTAAGAAGGTCTTCTATAGACATTGATCCTAGTATAAAAAAGTTTATTTATTTGAAATAAATTATATGGGAGATTTAGGAATGCACATTTTTCACTTAACTTATGCCAATGATCATTTAACAAATTCAAGCCTTGTTGTATTATAATAAACACAATGAGTAAATCCTATTGTTGTCAACATAATGAAAAATCTTAGTATTATGACACACACACACACATATCAAATAAAATCCTTGTGTAGGAATGTGTAGCTATATTTCCACTGAAATCATCTAGAGGCTTTCTTCATATCATCTTACGTAGAAGACTATATTTTTGTAAATTAATCAAAATACTTGCTTAGATTGGACATTGCCCAGGTGTAGTGGAATGGAATTATTGACAATATACATACATGTGAGTTATGAGTATGAATTGGGGAGGAAGGAGGCTAAATTTCAAAGCTCCAAATATGTGACATGATTTTCAATGAGGGAACAAGTGAAAAAGGACATATTTGGTAATTTTCCAAGTTAATATTGAGTACTTAAATAGTATAATTTTTTTCCTATTGAAGTTTGATACTATGATTTTAACATTTTAGTATTTTTATTTGGAATAATGCATTTATATGTCTTTATTGTTGTCATAGTAGGTATGATTATGTGACATAATCAAGGAATTCTTTCATATGCCCCAAAAATATTTGTATAATATGCATGTGGCTCGATTGTCGTAAGAGAATTACATTATAAGTGACCAATTTGTAGAGAAGTACACCCTTCAACCACAAAATGTGATTCAAAGCCAATATTATTGGTTGAACAAGGTTAGAATAATGGTCCATATCACATGTAGACATAAGCTACGCAGTAATTTAGAAAATAAGGTATATTGAAGGAATATCACTTTTACGTAAGTAATGATAGGTTCCATGACATAGCTTATGTACAACATTGCTTTTAGTCATTATACAATCACGTAAATTAGAATAACAGAGATATGGATCAACATTGGATTTCGTAAAATGATTGTGTCGACTAGTTCAAAAATTCATGTGTATTTCAATGGACATGTAGGTTGCTAAAATTGCAATAGGTACAAAATATTTGCAAATATTTTTAGACTAGGAACGGAAAATGGGAGCATGATAGAGTAGGCATGTGCACTAAAGCTACATCACATAGGAAATAAATGAAGTTTACTACTACTCTCATTCAAGATGCAGAATCCATTGTTGAACGTTGTTCTATATTCATGAGGTAGAAATAGCACAAGTATACTAATATACCATCAAATCACATGTACATAGCTATTTTCTGGAGGTGGTTGATCTATGTCAATCATATTTTTATGAATGACAAACAGTCTATGGCACTCATTGAAATATGGATAAGAAAAGTTTATTTATTTTGTATTGCATGTGGTGTTACAAAAGGGTATAATTGTGAAACCATGTATTAGGTTGATACTTGGGATAATACTCTCCATTGGTAAAGGTATAATTGTATAATTATCATAGTTGGAGGAGGAATAACCAAGCATTTCAATATATTATTATCACATTTCAAATCTTGTACAACTAGGATCAGTGAACATTTTATTACTTTTCATTAACTCGCATGGCTGTAGTAGGCTATATATATATATATATATATATATATATATATATATAGTAGATGCAAATGTCGGCACTCCATTTTTTATAGGGAACATATACATAATGGTTTCCCAAAAAAATAATGAACAGGGAAAAATTATTTGTTTTCATGTTGCCTAGAGGAAAAACACCCTCAATTTCTCATTAATATATTTGAAAGGAAATGAATGTTCGACTGGATCAATGGTTATCAAAAGATAATATCTTACAGGGAATGAGACAACATGGAAGAAAAATGGGTTTTATTTCAAGATAATAAACCATGTAATTTTTTATACCACAACTTGAACTTAGTTTTTGGTGCAAACCTCAACCTACAAACCATAGCAAGAGGGAACGAATCAAAGTTGTGACAAATCCTACTTAACTATAAACACGATAAGCTAATGGAGAAAAATAGTATTATAAGTTGTCACGATGGTTTACATTAATTACCATAGGTAATTAGTCAACTACGTTGTAACTTTGTTATCTTTTGTTTATTATGTGGTATGCGATGTGTTTGTTATTCAATTAGCTTATAAATGTCTCCTATTTGTTATTAGTTAATGATTCTAACACCATTATCCATTTTTTTACCTAAGTTTACCAATGAATCATATCCACGTGAAGGTTTATTAATAAGAACACAAGTATTTTTCAACACCACCTCAATGATTGTTGGGAATATGTTCTTGGGATGTCTTTGATACATATATTTAGTTAATTATATCTATTTATATCACTTTTCAACTTATGTTGTTAGAAGAGGCACAAAACCAATGATATGTTTAGATTCATCAAACTTTGTATTTCCTAAAAGTATTTTTATTTCCCCCTCACTTACTACAATTCACTGCACATAATCATGCATACATGTATAGATGTTAACTTTCTAGTGAGAAATGATTCCACATGGATTTTAACACTAAAACTTATATTAACCTTGTTCTTTAATTCTATAGTCCATATTACACATCAATTTTTCTATTATATGCTCTTTCAAACACCTAATTATCTTATGCACAACCTTTTTTGCTGCACATATTGTATGTTCTTCATTTGTTATCAACTTTTACTTATGGACCTCATTTAAATTCTACATAAATATTTCATTTCCACATCCCTTCTCATATGCACCTTAATCTCTCTTATGTTAGTGAAACTATGATTTTCAACTCTTAACCTAAGCCATCAATTACATTTTCCATTCTTCACATTATACTTATCAAATGAGTAGGTTCTCCACTCTTAGCATTGGAAATAAACTCTACAACATTACCCTCTCCCTTCAATTTTGCAACTTAGTGTTATTCTTTATTCTTATCATTAGCCACCATAACCAGCTACAAGTTGGCACAAGTGAATCTCTCCAAACCATTGATAGAGCATCCACCAAAATAGCAAACATTTTCCAACAACTTGGGTTTTCAAATTAGACATTACTAGGTTTTAAATTTCGACATAATAGTATTGGTTTTCCATATTCCGTAAAAATAAATTATTTTTATTCAAATTCAATATACATCAACAAACATTTCCAACTAGAAATTCTAGGCTTTACATACTTATAACAAATCCTAACATCATATTATTTTTTTCACATCTTAAGACAAATCAAGGTTTCAAGTCTTAGGATTTTCCACCGAATAGGTTTTCCACTTTAATATTCATCGATGACCATTTTCAAATTTTGATTCTAGGTTATTTTGGTGTCTTTGCTTACCTTGTCTACTTATGCAGTCGAATTTGAATTTCCTACGTCGGAGTTTTGTCACCCAAATCTTGGGATTCTACATTATACTTCTTCAACCTTCTTGCATTTATGATTATACTAATTTTTTCATAAATATATGAATCAAATCCTTTCAAAAATTTTGTATTGGTTGAGAGAAGGTAAGTGTTCCCTACATATGTTATCATATATTGCATCCACTATGTATATTAGTTAATTTAAATTATGTGTATTTCTAATGGTATTTCAATTATACATGTGACACATAAGAATGTTATTTATTTGTTATTTATATGCATCAATGAATGTGAAATGATGGTGCATCACATATGTGCGAGGCCTAATATGGTGTATCATCTCGTGTATGTGTTTCTTTAGTGCATTGATGGTTAAGTACATTCATATAACGTTTAATATTTCATTACATTCATAGATATAATCAACAACGATGAAATATGAGTGGAAATACATAAAGAGAGAGGGCTTCCAATAGAATCATGTACAATCAATATGCAAATGTGGTTTCTAACCTTAATGCAAAAATCCCCACACTTATTTTAACATTGCTCCCAAAAAATAGCCCTTTGTGACGTAGAATTCATAATTGTGAGGAAATAAATGTCAATTGAAATTCCTACATACGTATCATATTTTTCTCTTATTGCTTTAATTACCCCTTCATGTCTTTTGTAATCAAGGAATGGATTTGAAAAGTGAAATAAATAAGGAAAATAAGTTAATAAAAAAAGAAGAAGAAAACATTGAAGAGAAATATTGCATCCTAGTTTCAATTACTATGCATCCACATTAATGTTTTCATATAATCTTAGTTCTTTACTTATGTTACATTTCCTGTCTGTTGATTGTCTTTGATGGTTTTTATGCCCTCGACAAAAGTTAACAAAATTCACTGAATGGATACAAGAAGAAAAATGTAACTAGATATAAAATTCAATCCATGAATCAAATAGGTGAATTATTTATTCTGTTGGAATCCTAGAACCAATTTGTAGCTAGGGATACCTCTTCTTAGGATATCATAGGTCAAAAACTAATTCAAATGAGGATATCTAGATCTAGGGGTTTTTGGTAAATATTAATGCATTTTTTTTTAGTATTATGGTGAATTTTGCAAAAAGCATTGGATCAAGCAATTGTAGTGGGCATGCTCACATGTGCCTTGTCCAGAAACATTATCCATAGATTAAAGAACTCATTTTTTCTTCCTGGTTTCGGTTTTGTAATTTCAAATTAAATTCACCATATATACATGATTATCTCTAGGAAGGAGCATGTAACTAATAATAATTTTGAAATTTGGACTTCTATGGATCAAGCATCAATTCCGTTGGACTCATAGAACTAGGTTGTAGCTACTAACACTACCATCCTTGGATTGCATAGTTTTAACAATAACATCTTTGAACATCTTCAAGTGTAATTTTTTTCTTTTCTCCTTTATAATTACAATGCAAATTTTGAAAAGCGAGTGTATTTTTGAAAGCAATATCTAACTTGATTGTATTACTATTCTTTCATGGTCCTTACACAAACACACTCTCTACAACATTCGAAACTCATTATTACTTCTTAGTTTGGATTTCATATCCTTGCATAAAATTCACAATATATCCTTGAATGAGTATAGGAAGCCAATCATATCTCACCATAAATTTTTTATTGGAAAACCAATTATTCCATTACACTCACAATATCTAGATACAATTAAGAACACCCCCAAAGAAGGATTCTGTATTTTGAAAATTGATTTATTTGAGGATCTTTTGAGTTGTGGTTTTTTCAGTATACATCAACATAAATTTTTCATAGGGGTGAGATTTTAAAAATAACTAGATTGAGTGATTATAAGTAGCATAAATCCATGGCAATTTCTAAAACACACTTTCTAGAGCTTACAAAGCTCATTTTGGATTCTAAGTTTGGTCATAACCCTAAACAAAATTCATCATATTTCATTGAATGACTCTAGGAAGTGAGATGCAATTGGCCATAAAATACAATAGCACACAATTGGTGAATACTAAATTATGTTAGAGCATTGAAACTAATTCATAACCATGTCTAAGGCTCCATTTAGTAAAATAAAAATGAAACTTTTGCACAAGGGATCACATCTTGGAAAACACTAGCGCTAGTAATTGTGGGTAGCATATTTGTATCATCCTAGGAGAAAAAACCTTTATAAAACTAGTGAAATTATTTTTTTTTGCTCATTTTGATTTTTATTCCCCTAGGAAAAATTCATAATATGTGCTTGAATGGTTGTATGAAGTGCGGTGTGGCTAGACATAAGGTTAAAATTGTAATTTATATGGGTGAATATTTGATTCCATTGAACCCTTGGAAAAGACTATAGCTACAAGAACCTAACTCCTAGGACTTAGTGTTTTCCAAAATTTATTTTTTTTAGGATCTATGAATCAAGGATTTTATTGAGGAAAGACAAATGCAAATTTTTCACGAGGGTATGGATTTTTTGAAACCATAGTCTTTTCCATGATGTGTAGTGTGGTCACATAGTCCTTGGCAAAAAGCACATGTTGGAGCTTATGGAACTCATTTATGTTACTTGGTTTGGTTTTTATACAATTGAAAAAAAAATGTGTTCTTGAATGGATCATAGAAGTAAGAAGTGAGCACCATAACACTCTCAATACAACTTGGATGGATGAACCATTAATTATATTGGACTCCTCACACCGAATTGTACTGAAGTGGACCTCATGTAGGAACATTCAGCTCAACAATTTCATTGTATTTTAGTTGACATAGGGTTCTTGTGTTTTCAAGGAAGTTGGTTTCTAGAATATTAAATTAATGTAACTATAAAGGTTTTGAGTGATTTTAATGAGAGATATTTAGAATAGGGATTAATTACGTATTGTGAGGCATATTTGTAAATGTTCTCGAATGTTGGAGAACATGAGAGATTTAGGCTAGTTAAGATTCCATGGAGATTGAGAGATTTGGGAATCAATTATAAAGATTAGATTAGCAATTAGTTGATGATTTTGTGGATTAGAGAGGATAATTAGAGATAAAAGAAGGGATTTTAGGATTTTGTTGAGAAGGTTATGGATCTAAACCAGAAATTGGTTATAGAATCCTTTTGTATAAATGTAAGCCTAAAAGTCATAGAAGAAGGTTAGCTAACTAGGAATTAGTTTGAGAGTTAGATAGGTTTGATTGTAAGCCTACTGGCAGATAAGAAAGGAAGAGGCCAATGATAAGAAAATCAGGCTAGAGAGACACAAAGACTCATGATGTAATTGTTTGTTTATATATACACAGGGATTTCAATTCCTGAGTGTGCGATGTGGGTTGATTGATGGAATTATATATTGTTTGTGAATTAGAAGCAATTCTACATAACATAGGGTTGCAGGTGTGCAAAACCATAGATCAAGTGCAGGAAAGAGTGTATCAGGTTTACGCGCAGACAATGTTGGAGGAAACCTTTAATGTTACAATAAAGGTATAATGTAAGGTTCTTTACACCTAAGGAGTTACGCAGTGGAAGTGTAAAGGTGCGAAGGAATGAAGAACAAAGATAAAAATCAGAATAAGAATAGTTGAAGACCGGGAGGTGAAAACTAAAAAGATAGGCAAAAACCCAATCAAATGGAATATTACATAGTATAGTCAAAGAACGTAGGAGTGGATCACAGTCATTGGATCATTCAGATCAACGAATGAGAGTGATGGAGATACACAGCTAGGATTAAGTCACGTAGGATAAAGTTAAGAAGTTGACTGGCAGAGATTAAGCCACATGTTAGCAGAAGCATGGAGCGGTCTTGAAAAAATGAAGTGGTTTCTCACACGACCTCAAATCCATATGCCGTAATTAAAAAACAGATCTGAGAAAGTTAAGAACTATCAGTAAATCCAGTTGAAGTTTGGATAGATCACAGTCATCCGTTTGGTGATTAGTTGGATGGATATCACGTGCTAACATGCATGGAGTTTAATTTAGAATTCGAACACGATGAGGGTTGTACAACAAGGTTAAAACCTCATTGAGTTCCAATATTCATGACCGTTTATTCGGTGATTAATCAGACTGCAATCGCGTGAAAAAGTGCACACAGGTTAATATTTCGGGTGGACCCGATGAGTTATTCAAAGAAGTTTAATTTCTTTGAGTTCCAACGGTTGAATGGGTTAAAGTTGGAGATTGCGCAATAGTCGTAGATATGTCAGAAATAGATCAATGTTGTGGAGTAAATGCGATAAGGAAAGAATTGATAAATGTGTAAAGTCATGTGGAATCAATAGGAAGGTAAGTTTAAGTTTTATGTCGAATATTTCTATTATACAAGAGTTATAATAGAAATAAGCGGAATTAATGTATTATGACTTAAGTTGGGTTTTTGACCAAAGACCATGGTTTGGTTGATAAGTGTAGGTAATAAAATCAACCGAAGGGTTAAGTATTAAAGACTAAGAATTAACCAAATTTTATGAAGGTTGTGTAAAGTTCCAATAAAAGACTTAACCTTTGATAAAGAGGTTTTTCATCAAATATTATATTTTCGCTGATTAAACCTTGATTAAAGAGGATTTTAAGTGTGGAATTTAGCATTCCTAGGACATGTACATGATAGGTACATAGTGGGACATGTATATGATTTGCATAATGTGGGTATTGTCAGCTTAGGCTGGCATCATTCGATACCAGAACAAAATAAGGAAATTTTGTATGAAAGAATTCTTTAAGAAAATTTAGAACAGAGTTATGTTTTGAAGATATGTTTGCAGGCAAAAGGAGATCTAATTTTAAATCTGACAAACGGTAGGCACACAGAGACAAAGTGTGTTAGGACTCAGAAATGTCACTTTTTCATCCACCTTTCCCTTCACTATTCCTTACATTCCATCATCCTATTAAACCCTTCATCATATCATTTTCATAAATTCATTTGGGTTTCATATTATTATTTTCCAATCTATTCATTTTAGTATTAAAAGTGAATTTATGATTAATATTAGAAAATATACATGTTTTCATATATATCTCAAATATGGGTGAGCTTTGTAATATGTAGGAATATGAGAATGATTAATTCAAAGAGACTTCTTGAATATCTCCTCCACCATTTCAGGGAGATAGTTATTCAAGCCTATTCTTAAGGAGAAGACCATGGAATATTTGGTTGGCATATCCTATTTAAGATATGTGAAAGATGTGTGGAAGATTTGAAGGAACTATATTTTGTAATAATGGGAAAGTGGTTAAGAGTAGCTGAGAGAATATTGGGTATGTAATTAATGCATTCTTATCCTATCTTCAAATACTCTCATGTATAAAGGAGAGTGCTCCCTCTCCATAGGGAGGGGGAGGAAAGTTGGATGTTGTAAGAAGATTTATTAGTCTTAGATTCTTTCATTGTTATGCTTTCATGTTTGTCATTTGATTATTGTAATATTGATTTATGGAGGTGAGCTCACATATGTCATTTATTGTTAACTCTTCACATGTTGTAATGCTTTTCCTTCATGCAAATATCCATTCATAGATTAAATTGACTTCAACAATGTAGATTAGACTCGATTAGTTCTACTTCAGTCCTGCATATATCGTGAACATGTTTCGTTAGCTTACGTCCCCAGATTGACAAGTAAATAGTTGGGCAACTGTACTACAATGCTATTATTACGACATATATTTCACCTAACTTTTTGGCGCCATTGCCAGCGAAACACAAGGGATTGAGGTACCAATTTCTTTTTCATGCAAAGATGATTAATCATGCTCCTAACTTTGAGGTGACATATGGGTAAGGGCATGTAGGGTAGCGTAATTTTCAATTTCTGTAAGTGTGTCTACATGTGTTGGTAAAGGGTAATAGCAGCTACTTGAGTGGAGACTCCTCATGTTCTCCTTGCCAACATGTTACTCTAAGGTGAGATGTCAGCCTTATTTAGAATAAAGCATGCAGAGTGTGAGTGTGTGAGTGTGACTTTCAATTTCTGTAATTTCAATTTCTACAACTGTGAAGAGGTTTTTATGTGTGTTAGCAAGTTTGATTCTCAGTTTTTTTTAGTTGATTTGGGTGTTGTAAGAACGCTTTTTGCAATATGATTTAACTATGAGTGTCAGCTTGGAACAACTCACTCAGATCCTTGCGAAAGTTGGGATCTCCTCTTCTCACAAAGAGGAGATCTTGACAGCAGTCCAGAACTTCATTATTCCTCCAGCAACAAATGACAAATCCTGCATGTTCAATGAAGAAAAATTAAGTGAGCAAGAAGTCGAGGAGGACAATGAGGCACTACAACATGATCAGAGTGAGGAAAGTTGGGCCTACGAAAGCTATATCGAACGATGGTTTCAAGTGAGCACCAGGTTAGACGCATTTAATTTTCCTTTTTATTTTGTTAATGTAGAGTTTCAGAAACAAATTTTGCACATTCGTCTACATTTCTGATTATCATTATTCGTGAAAATGAAAGATAACACATTCGTAATACTATTGCGTGGATGGTTACATTGGATATTTGACTACACGTAACTATTTTTTTTTTTAATTTTTAATTAGCATAGGGTAGATAGGTTAATGAATAAACAATTTTTTTTTCTCTAGTTTTAATAAGTATGCTCTCCTCAACACTTCGTGTGATCACGAGGATCAAAAAATAGGGATGATGAAGATCTTTCTCATATAAGATTAAATTGCTTGAATGCAACTAACCCCTACGGATGCCATTGCTATCCTATGTTGGAAACATCAATTACATGAATTTTTGTGGTAACAATCAACTCCTTACCTTTTATGGGTTTGTCTCACCACTTGCTTCCTTTTGCTATTGTAAATAAATGAATCAAGAATAGCCACTAGTTTCATATCTGCATGCGAGGTTTACCTCGATCTTCATTCTAAAAAGAGAAAGTAACCTCTTATAATCGTCTGCATCAATGAACTTTGAAGTTTAGCTACTTCTTTCCACCCTCCCCTTTAACCTTTGATTTTAAAGAATAACTTTTGCCCCATGAAAGTCACATACTCACATGAAATGAATTATGCTTCAACCTTTATTTCAAACCTGCCTGGATGTTGTTCATCCACATATGAAGCTTCCTGAGGACATTAGAGGTCTGGAACAGAGGACTACAATGGAGGCCTGGCCTTAGACGTGGAATAACTATATTGATTGAGCGGATTGATTGATAACTAGTTGTCCTGTGCTCGAATCTCGTTCCAAGTGATAATACTTTAAACAACGCAGACAACTCTGGTGAAACCATTTTTCCAAACAATAGCAGTTTTCCAGATAACATTAACATGTGGATTAACGCAGTCATTGTAGAAAATCCGGTTGATTGTGGAACATTGTGCAGCGCAGACAACAACATATTCAACATCGTAGGTGATAAAGAAAATAATTCAGGAACAATCGTAGGCAATTCAAATTCGTTGAATGACAGCGCGGTTCCACCAATGGCTAGTAATAAACCAGACAGCAGTGATAATACCTTAAACAACGCAGACAACTTTGGCGAAACCAGTTTACCGAACAATAGCAGTTTTCCAGATAACATTAACACGTGGATTAGCGCAGATAGTGTAGGAAATCCGGTTGATTGTGGATCATTGTGCAGCACAGACAGCGACATATTCAGCAACGTAGGTGAATCAAACAATATTCAGAACGCTGATATGAATGATAAGATATTAAAAGGCAGTGACAAGGCAAACCCCAGAGGCATTTCTTCAGTAAAAGAACAGAGAAGGAAGGTGGTTAATCTATCCTCCCACGAATTAGATCCTGAAATCATAAGTCTCCTTAACAAAGGTTTAGGGTTCGCAATTGCTCCTAAAAACCTTCCTATTGAAAGTATGATTTGCAGCATAGAGGATGGGATCTATAATCTTTCGTTGGAAGAAAAGGAAACCCTTAGACAGGAGTTTTCCCTCATTTTGAGAAAAGCCAAAACTCCCAAAAGTAACTTAAGAAAAGAGGAACAAATTGCCTTTAAATCCTTACGAAACAATGATGAAATTGTGGTTCTCAAGGCAGACAAGGGAGGAGCAGCAGTGATATTGGATAAGGAAGACTATGTCAGTAAGATGAATGAACACCTTAAATGTGGAAGTTACAAGAAGCTGAATAATAATCCCATTCCCAAGATTATGAAAGAAGTAAGGAAGACAATTACAGATTCTAGCCTTGATGATAAGTTAAAGAAGAAATTAATTCCTTCTTGCGAAACCATCCCCAGAATTTATTGTTTACCAAAGATCCATAAAGAGGGTGTTCCTCTTAGACCTATAGTCAATACCATTGGCTCCCCTACCTATGAGCTCGCTAAATACGTGGCTAGAATCCTTAGACCCCTTATTGGGAATACTGATTCTTTCATTAAGGACTCTCAGGACTTTGTGAACCTTATTAAAAATGAGAGGTTAGACCCTGACGACATTCTTGTTAGCTTTGACGTAGTATCCCTATTCACCAAGATCCCTCTTGATGAAGCCATTCAGGTTATTAAAGATGTTACTGATACAGGAATAGCAAAACTAGCAGAAATTTGTTTACGATCGACTGTTTTCACCTTCCAAGGAGAATATTATGAGCAAACATCTGGAGTGGCAATGGGATCACCCCTTTCACCAATTGTAGCCAACTTATACATGGAATACTTTGAAAAGAAAGCCCTTGAATCATACCCCTTGAAGCCAGCTTGGTGGAAGCGATTCGTTGATGATACTAATATAAAATGGACTCATGGTAAAACAGAGCTTGACAAGTTTTTTATTCATCTTAACTCTATCTCTCCAGAGATAAAATTCACTATGGAGCTTGAAGAAAACATGAGCATCCCATTTTTAGATGTGCTCATCATTAGAAAGAATGATGGCTCTTTGGGACATAAGGTTTTCAGGAAGTCAACCCACACTGAAAACTACCTCCACACTGATTCCCACCATCACCCAGCCCAGAAGTTTGGTGTTATAAACACTCTCGCCATTAGAGCCCTTCGAATTTTTGACTCTGAGCATTTGGATGAAGAAAAGAAGCATTTAGTCTCAGCTTTTAAGGGTATAGGCTACAATGAAAAAGAAATTAAAGCAGCTATAAAGAAAGCTGAAGGAAAGGTGCTATCTCATAAGCCTAAGGATAAAGACCAACCTCAGTATGGGAGGGTTTTTCTTCCTTATATTCAAGGAGTGACTGATAAAATTGCAAAAATCCTTAAAAAGAAAAACATAATCACGCAATTCTCAGCACCTGGAACTATTAGGCAAAAGATGAGATCTGTCAAGGATAATATTAATAGACAACAGCTTAAGGGAGTCTACAAAATAGATTGCTCATGTGGAAAAAGTTACATTGGTGAAACAGGTCGATCATTGCAGACTAGACTCAAGGAACATGGAGCTGACATTAGGAATGAAAGGTCTCGAACCTCAGCTCTTGCAGAACATTCCTCAATAACCAAGCACCATGTCTGCTTGGAAAGCGCTTCAATTATCGCTCGAGAAGATAAACATCACAGGCGGAAGATCAGAGAAGCTCTTGAAATCATCAAACATCCACATAATCTCAACAGGGACAATGGTATTGAGATTAGTGGTAGCTGGCTTCCCTTAATCAGAAAGATTAAGAACGACAGTACATCTCAGGTAGAGCTTAACAGGTAAATTTCTCTTTCCCCTTCTAGCAATCAGTGGTTACTTGCTTCTCTATTAGGTTTTAACTAGATTGTTAATATTATTGATAATTATTAGCTATTAAGTATTAATTATTATTAATTCATTAACTTTATTTATTATTAATTATTAATTATTATTAATACATTAATTTAATATTGTAAGATTACTAGTTATTATTAACTCGCTAAAATTAATATTATTAATTAATAATTAATAGGTATTAATTATTATTAATTCATTGGCTTACTTTTATTATTATTAATTATTTGTATTAATTATCAATTATTATTAATTCATTAATATTACTAGCTATGAGTTAATAGAGTTCATGCTTCTGTGATCCATATCAAGTTAGAGAAAGATTCTTCGGTGAAAATCGCATGGAATACCATTTGTCGACGCGTTTCGAACCCACTAGTGTGGTTCATCGTCAGGACAAGTTGAAGAAATAGATCTAGCTCATCATGTTAAATAGTCTGAGCGGAGCCTCCAACAGCTATCTTGCCTAACGGCTAGTTTGACTCTAGGACCAGGGTCAAAATTATTATATTAGTTTAATTAGTATAAAAATAAATAAATTATTATTGAGGGTATTTGGTTTGAGAAATAATTATTAAAAATTATAAGTTAATTAATAATTTAAAAGGAAAATTAGTTAAATAAATGACCTTATAATAAATGAATAAGTTAAATGCCTAAATAAAATATATAAAGTAATATATAAAATAATTTTATTTAAAAGTATTATTAAAAATTGTATGTTAATTAATAAATAAAAGTTAATTAAGTTGTATAAAGGACCATATAAGATCAGAATATAATAAAGAAAATCAAAGGATGTTATGTTAGTTAGGAAATTAGTTAAAAATATAAGCTGATTAGAATTTGAAAGGAAAAATTAGTTATATGAAGGACCTTAGAATATAAATATAAAAATAATAGGAATGGGTGCCAATTTATAAGAATTATACAAAAAATAATTGAAATGGGTGCCAATATATAAAAATAATAGGTATTAAAATGGAAAAATAGTCACAAAGGACCTTAAAATAACAAAAGAAGATCACATAAGGGACTTAAAAATAAATCAATAAATAAATATCACGCGAATAAAAACTAATAAATAAATAAACAAAAAATAAAAATAAAAATAAAAAAATAAATAAAAAATAAAATAAAAATAATAAATATAAAAATAAATTAGTTAAAAAATAATAATAATAATAATAATAATAAATAAATAAATTAAAAAAAAAAAAAAAAAAACAAAGAGGACGAAAAAACGACTAGGAAGAGAGGGCAGGGACCCAACACCTACTGACTTTCCAACCATCCTCTCTATTGAGATTGCTTGGTCTCTTTTCAATCTCAAGCGCTTCCCTGAATTTTCGATGATGGAAATGCGAAACCTTAGCATTTAAGAAACTTAATTAACTTTTATTTATTAATTAACATACAATTTTTAATAATACTTTTAAATAAAATTATTTTATATATTACTTTATATATATTTTATTTAGGCATTTAACTTATTCATTTATTTAACTAATTTTCCTTTTAAATTATTAATTAACTTATAATTTTTAATAATTATTTCTCAAACCAAATACCCTCAATAATAATTTATTTATTTTTATACTAATTAAACTAATATAATAATTTTGACCCTGGTCCTAGAGTCAAACTAGCCGTTAGGCAAGATAGCTATTGGAGGCTTCACTCAGACTATTTAACATAATGAGCTAGATCTGTTTCTTCAACTTGTCCTGACGATGAACCACACTAGTTGGTTCGAAACACGTCGACAAATGGTATTCCATGAGATTTTCGCCGAAGAATCTTTCTCTAGCTATGAGTTATTAATTATCTATTATTAGTTATTAATCATCAATTATTACTATTAATGCATTAAGCATTACTATTATTATTATTCATTATTAATTATTAGTTATTAATTAATTATTAATACTTATTGGTTAATGATTAATAATTAATAATTATCTTTTAAATTAATAATTAATAGGTATTAATTATTAATAATTATTATTAATTCATTGGCTTACTTTTATTATTATTAATTATTTGTATTAATTATCAATTATTATTAATTTATTAATATTATTAACTATTAGTTATTAATTATCTATTATTAGTTATTAATCATCAAGTATTACTATTAATGCATTAAACATTACTATTATTATTATTCATTATTAATTATTTATTATTAATTATTAATTATTAGTTATTAGTTATTAATTATCATTTATTATTAACACATTAATATTATCATTATAAATTATCATTTATTATTAAAACATAAATATTATCATTAATTATTAATTATCATTATTATTAATACATATTAATTATCATTATCACTATTTATTATTACTATTATTTATTAGTTATTAATTATTAATCATTATTAATACATTAATACATCAATATTATTACTAAGGTTAATATTTAATATCTAAATATGTAATATATTAATACACTAAATGTTATTTTTAATACTTAAAAAAAAAAATAAAAAATTACTTACTTATTATTATTAATATTTATATTCTGAATATTAACTCAAGTAATAAACATGTTAATATAATTTTAAATAAATAATTAATTAATGAATGAATATCATTAAATAATAATAATAATAATAATAATAAAATTAATTAATTAATTAATTAAAAAAAAGAAAAAAAAATAAAAAGGATTTAATCAAGCAAAGAGCCGACAAATTCTAGGAGACATATCTCTATTAAAAACTATTTAAACCCTAATTAGAGCTCTTCTTCTTTCTTCATTCAAGTTTGTCCTGATGATGGATCCCGATTGGGATTCGAAACGTTGATAAAAGAAATAGTTAATACTGTGGGTTCTCCGGCTTCTAATTCAAAATATATAAACCACAGAGGTCTTAAATCCCGAAAACATATTGATATGAGCATCACTATCAGGAGTTGTCACCATTACGAATCTGTATTTCAAGGATATGGTTAACATTCTGATTATAATCTCGTGCTTTAGATGTCCAATCACGGAGAAATTCTTGGGGATGACGTGAAAATCTGGCAAAAATATCGTCAAGAAAATCAAGAAGATATTGGACCAGTGAGGAAAATTGCACCATTCGATATTGTCAATTGCCCCAGGGGGGAAAACAATTGCGCGATTTATGTCTACACCCACAAAGCTTAAAACAGTTGCACGATTTATGTCTACATCTTTTCTCTATTGATGCTTTGGCACTCTTCATGTTTCGTGTTCTTCAGCGAGTTAACCACTCGAGTAGTTTGGATATGTTGGCTATGTTCTAGTCATGTTTTACAATCTTTATGAAAAATTGCCTTATGATGCTTGCTAATGGAAGCTCCTTTCAAGGGGCAAGAAATCTTGATGGATCCCAAGGAACTGTTGCATATTCTACTACATCAAGATGTGCAAACTTTAAGCTTCCTAGCACTGAAGAAGATATTGCAGTTGAGATTCAGAAAAGCAGCACCAGTAGAGTCAAGGTGAAGGGAGTTAGAATTTATGGTGTTGGGAAGCTTCAATCTGAAGTTGATGTCAAGGATGCATGTAAGAAAATACCCAAATATGAGTGCAAAACTTGTAGGAAGTTTTTCCATACATATCAAGCTTTAGGTGGTCTCAGAGCACGGCATAAGAAAGTAAAAGTTTGTTTTGCAAGGATAACTGTGCATGAAGAGAACGAGACATTGGAAGAGGAAATTATGGATGAGGAACTATTTTCTGGAGTTGATCATCATTTATCTGATGATTTCTGCAAGCCTCCCCGCAAAGGTCAGGTGAGGGACTCTAGCAATGAAAGGAAAGAAGAAATTACTGAAACCGCATCTGCTACTAAAAAGCTACCCAGGGTACATGAGTGCTCTATTTGTCACAGAGTTTTTACATCTGTTCAAGCTCTTGGAGGACACAAGAGGTGTCATTTGGTAGTTTCTAAAACTTCTAGTACTGTCACTAGCACTAAGCAACAAGCAAACTTGAGGCCTACTGTAAAAGAAGAGATGCTAGATTTGAATATACCTACACCTATAGAAGATGATAATGGTAATCAATTTAGAAATAACATTCACCCCACTGTTCTCAATAGTAGTATTGTTAATTCACTTAGACCTATTGATGTTGATCCTATCAACAAAGTTAGCCCTTCTTACATTCAACCTTGGTGGATAAAACAAAACCAGAAATAGGGATTATTTAGTACAAAGGCCACACTAATCATTTGACTCAAGAGGATGAAGCGGAGAGCAAGCTTGGCAACAAAAATGGAATTGATAATGTGCAAGATCTAATCCATAACAGGGCTAGACCTTGGTTGGAAGTGTGAACTACAAGTCTTGTGATATGGATGGGATCCTTATTTCTTCACTTTTCTAATAGTTTTCATGTATTGTACACAGGGTCACGGCTTTCTGTAATAGATAAAAACATACTTTCCCTCTTCAGTTATTTCAAAATCAACTGCCCACTTGGGATTTTATGAGTCTTTCTAGCAGAGAATATCTTCAGATTGATGGGTGCCCAAGAAATGGTAAAATAGTTGATGATCAAGATTGATATTCATTTATGTTCCTTCATGGCACCATCGACACTGGTTCTACATGGATTGAGGAACAGTAATTAGAATCCTATGCCCCCACACACGGGAAGAGGACTACACTCACCACGAATATCATAGTTGATGGTTTAATGGGCTACCTCTATCACCTCTTTTATTTGACCTTAGATGGAGTCTCTGCTTAGAATCAGAAAGAGATTCAAGAAGACATTGATTTTATTAAGTAGGCGGCAAGAAACACTTATAATCTAAAAAAGACCGTAATGATTCACTTATAAATCATTATAATCATTACTTTAAACATGGCCCAACTCTTACGTTGTTTCACTTCCCTAATTTGAAACTCATGAGGACCATGTTGTGCCACTCCATTCTTTGAAACTCTTAGCAAAAATGCAATATGTTTTATGTAAGAGCATGGAGAATAGCCCGCGGACCAAACTCATTCTTTCGAGTAATTCAATCTTTAGGGATTTCTTGCTAAGGCATGAGTACAACCTTATTTCTATCCTAGTATATTTGAATTTGGAATTTCCCTTGTAACATGGAGAGCTCGTAGCTATATAATAAATAATGTTCAAAGCATTGTAAATAGATATTTTCTCAACACAATCTCCAACATGATTTTGCACCTTATGATGATTCGTTTCTCTCAAATCTCCTCAAGCTACAAGATAATGAAACACAAGTGCAAAATGGCAACCGATACAAACACATTTTATTTTCTTGCCATATTCGTACTTACTTTCTAGACATGTTATGTTTTTTTTTTTTTTTTCTCACAAGTTTTAATGCAGGATCTATACTAAGCTTTTTCAGATGCACATATGATCAATTATTATGCCAAAGAGATTCTTCCGAATCATAAAATTTTTCAGCAAAAAAAATAAATAAAAAAATGACTTGTTGACAACTTGAAGGAGTTGATTCTCACACATGTCATGACATTTTCCACTACACAAAAAAAACTTCTGCATCATGATTCTTCACCCACATTTCTCCTTCCAAGCATATTGATCATCCCCATATTGAATCCCATCTTCCATTACCTAATCCATCATGACTTCACATACGCCTATTTTTCTGAGCAACATACATCATTTCCTTTATCTTTTTTCAGTTCATCTTTGCCTTTCTAGATTTCCTTTTGAATAAAACAAACTCCCTTTCCTTGATTCCATTGCCTCGATTTCCTTTCCATAAACTATGTTGCTACTGGGATCTTTCTTATAGGCCTACCAACTCTTTTTATAACAACTCACGCTGACTAATGTGGGATTCCTCAAGGCCCACCTTTCAACTAGTCTTGCCCCATTGACCTCAGCATCTTATCTACGATATAGACTAGAGTCCATTTTGAGTACCTAGAGGCTTCCACGCCTTAATGGAAAGTTCTTTCGCTAACAATCATGGGAATACATCAATGTCCCTTGATCTTCAGATCTTGCAAGTGGCTCGACCTCAGCACACCCATTTGCACTTCGCAAGATGTACTCAGGTACCTTGGCACTCATTGACATTAATGGTGAGTTGCCTCACATTGGTTAACAGCATCCATCAATGGTCGGTAATCCAATGATTTCTATTCATGCTCGATATTGACACATTCATTTTCATGATTAGAATTGTACCATCAGGTTTGTAGCAGGTGAAGACTATACACTTTTTCCTAACTCCCTTAGCAGTTCCAGCAGTTGCAGTTACAACAATGTGACTTTATATATGAGAGTACTCCAGTCCACTTTCATACTCCCTCTTTTCCCTGATTCACTAGCAGCAGTTCAGATTCCTCCACTTCACATTCTCGGATGCAGCAGTTTCGGCAGTTGCAGTTACAGTAGTTGCTATTATAGCAGTCCCAGCAGTTGTAGTTACAGTAGTTACAACAGTTCCAGCAGTTGCAGTTACAACAATAACAACAGTTGCTATTACACCAGTCCCAGCAGATGCAGTTACAACAGTTCTAGCAGTTGTTATTACAACAGTTACAGCAGTTGCTATTACAGCAGTTACAACAGTTGCTATTACAACAATCCCAACAGTTGCTATTACAGCACTTTCTATTACAGCAGTCCCAACAGTTGTAGTTACAACAATTACATTAGTTCCAGTAGTTGCAGTTACAGTAGTGCAGTTGCAGCTCCCACACAAGTCACGTTTTCTTGATCCAGCAGTTGCAAGAACTCCATTACTATTGCATAGTTCATCTACTTTTTGGGTGAGTGGAGTTATGTTATTTTATAAGCTTTAATCATGCATTTCCTTATATGTTGACTTGAATATTTTGGAAAATTTCCTCGCCATACTCCATTTCATTTTCCATTCCATGACCTACACTATGTTGCATGAGGACATGCAACAACTTCAGTTGGGGGGGGAGGTGGAACTATATTCATAGTCACCACATATTTACTACCATCATTCCATTTTCATCCCATTCACCATTCACCAAAATTTCTTTTCCAACGATCCCCTCTTGAACTTTCCCTCATATGCATTGATATACATATCGACATGATTCATAAAAGACAGAGAAATGACTTTCTTACACTCAGTGATGTTTTCTCATGAACATTGATAGCTTATGATTTCCAATGAAGTTTGTGGTTACATTATTATTCCAGCAAGAAAAATAACGAAATGAATGTTGTTAACACAAGAACCAACATTCATATACTCATGGTTGTTACACAAGAACCAACCATAGGAAAGTGCCAACTGTTACTCACAATCTGTTAGTCACATCTTTCACATATCCTTGAAACATTCATTATTAAAAAGACATCATAAATCAAAGCCAAAGTTTAGATGCCAAAAATTCGTCATACGATCCATGCATGGTTGGATGAGGACATGCAACAACTTCAGTTGGGGGGGATGTTAGGACTTAGAAATGTCACTTTTTCATCCACCTTTCCCTTCACTATTCCTTACATTCCATCATCTTATTAAACCCTTCATCATATCATTTTCATAAATTCATTTGGGTTTCATATTATTATTTTCCAATCTATTAATCTTAGTATTAAAAGTGAATTTATGATAAATATTAGAAAATATACATGTTTTCATATATATCTCAAATATGGGTGAGCTTTGTAATATGTAGGAATATGAGAATGGTTAATTCAAAGAGACTTCTTGAATATCTCATCCACCATTTTAGGGAGATAGTTATTCAAGCCTATTCTTAAGGAGAAGACCATGGAATATTTGGTTGGCATATCTTATTTAAGATATGTGAAAGATGTGTGGAAGATTTGAAGGAACTATATTTCGTAATAATGGGAAAGTGGTTAAGAGTAGTTGAGAGTATAGTGGGTATGTAATTAATGCATTCTTATCTTATCTTCAAATACTCTCATGTATAAAGGAGAGTGCTCCCTCTCCATTGGGAGTGGGAGGAAAGTTGGATGTTGTAAGAAGATTGATTAGTCTTAGATTCTTTCATTGTTATGCTTTCATGTTTGTCATTTGATTATTGTAATATTGATATATGGATGTGAGCTCACATATGTCATTTATTGTTAACTCTTCACATGTTGTAATGCTTTTCCTTCATGCAAATCTCCATTCATAGATTAAGTTGATTTCAACAATGTAGATTAGACTAGATTAGTTCTACTTCAGTCCTACATATATCGTGCACATGTTTCATCAGCTTACGTACCCTAGATTGACAAGTAAATAGGTCAGCAACTGTACTACAATGCTATTATTATGACATATATTTCGCCTAACAAAGTGTATCAGAATTTACAGATGCAAAAGAAGTAGAGAACAATCCATTCAAAGTGCAGGTGAATGGTAGAACAATATCATGTAGAGGCCTTGAAGATAGCAGGTGAGAAGATCACAGCCTGAAAAGCAGTAATGAAGAAAGTTGGTAAGAATTTTCTGAGTGAAAGAGGAGGTGGCCAGAACCTAGTATTTCATTTGTAGTTGAAATATAAGAGGACAGTTGTGTTCTTAAAAGGTTCAAATGAGTTGAAGCCCAGAAGGAGTAGAGAGAAGTTCTCAAAGAGGTTCAAAAGATAGAGAACCATGTACTTTCCAAAAGACCAGGTACAGAGGAGAGCCTGGTGAGGCAGGTGGTAGCAGGGAGGACTTCCTGTAGCAGAGGCTTTAGTACAACTCATAATAAGTGAGTGAGGAGCTCATGAAGATAGAGGAGAAAATGACTACTAATACTCATAGTAAAGGTTCTGAGGAAGACCACAACAGAATAGAAAGGAAGAAGGATGACGCCAAGGAAAATGGAAATAGAATGAGTCAAGAGGAGCTTGGCAAGGAGATTGCAGAGTTAAAAGAACAACTTGATGCATTAAGGATGCTACTGGAGGAAAGCCAAAGATAAGGTTTGGTCTTGAGCAAAAAGGCAGTGAAATGGCATAAATTACAGAGAAGGCTACAGTAGAGGCAAGTAAAGTGGTTGGTGGAAAAACTTAGAGAAGCTAAGTTGGAAATGGAAGTTTCTATTTGTGAAGTAGAACACGGGGAATGTTAGGCCCCTATACTACTAGTGTAACCCCTTATTGATACTAGTACAACCCACTTATTATATTGATGTACCCATGTAGTGCCCATATTGTTACTATTGTGCCACATAGAAGCCCACTATTGTTATTATTGTGCCCTTACATTATTATTGTTATGTTGGCTCTGATTATGTTATGAACCCTTAGACTCCTATATATAGAAAGGAGGTATTTTCATTTGTATCATCCAAGAATTGTTCATTTATGTAATTTAAAGGAGGTTGCCCAATAGAAGAGGCTAAATTCTAAGGCATTGATCTATCTTTTCTATCCTTTCTTCAGCTGGTTTCATAACATTTGGTATCAAAGGTTTGGATTCTAGGGTTTCGCTGCTCCAAATAGATCATAATGGGATTTTCACTATAAATTTTTTTCTACAACGTTTCAGAAGCTAAAGAAAAAACCCATTTGAGAAGACATCGCACTAAACCCCAGGTCAGAATTTCAGAGATTTTCACACTATATTTGTGGGGATATGATCTGAGGAAGTTGGTCTTTTTGCAGACTCCTAAATTACATTCCAAACAGGTGACCTGGGGAAAATCATCATAACTTTCTCTCTGAGGATCAGATTGAAATTTCATAAGAAGTTATTGAAAGAGTACGGACTGTAGTGTCTTGTAGATATTTTTCAAAGCCAAAGGTTGAAACAGTGACACGTGGCACTCCATACAAGTTTGCTCTTCTGGAAAGGTCTATAATCAGGTCATGTTGGGAGATTGTGCATAACTCTTTCTTGGAGAATCCAATTTGGATCAGATTGGTGGCATTGGAAAGAGGACACATAGGGATACTATAGGTCGCAATTTCAAAACTTAAAGATCCAAAAGTACAGAGTTACAGTCGTTTCAAGATCGAGATCCTAAAATCAAGAAAAAGCAAGATGAGGAAGTTTGATGGCAAGGATCTGGTAAATTGGATACTTCAGATGGAGCAATATTTTGATCTACATGGTGTACCATTGTTACAAAAGGTATGTATTGCATCTTCATATTTAGAACCAGATCATTTTTTATGGTATGAAGGGCTTTGTTCTTGTAAACAACTTTTTACGTGGTCAATTTTCACGGAGGAAATGATAGCACATTATGAGGATACAAAGAGCAACACCTTTTTTAGAGCAACACCACAACAATTGGAAACAGTAAAAGGGCCTTGTGACATAGTGGAAAGAAAAATTATGGAAACCAGGAAGAATACCCCTCACAACTATAAAGATGGAAGTATTGTTTCTCCTAGTCTTCCACAACCTACAAGGGTTACACCACAATAATTGGAAGAAAAAAGAGAAAAAGGGCTTTGTTACAATTGTGATAGCAAATGCACTAAAGGTCATAAGTGTGCTAAGAAGAAATTATTTTACATAGAATATGAAGTGGAGGAAGAAAAGGATCAAGAAACATCAAAAGAATAGGATATACGCCAGGACCCCACCCCAGAGAAAGAAGAAATGAATCAGACCATATCTTGTAAAGCATTGGCAAGAATTACCACTCCTCAAGCTCTCAAGATAGAAGGACATATCAAGAAGAAAAAGGTGCAAGAAGTGAAAGATCACATTGAGAAAGAAAAAATGAATCCAACCATATCTTTTAATTCATTGGTCGAAATTATCGCTCCTCAAACTATCAAGATAGAAGGACATATCAAGAAGAAAAATTTTCAAGAAGTGAAAGATCACATCGAGCATCAAGAAATGAATCCAACCATATCTTGTAAAGGATTGGAAGAAAGTACCACTCCTCAAACTCTAGAGATAGAAGGACATATCAAGAAGAAAAAGGTTCAAGGAGAAAAAGATCACATCAAGCATCACAAACAAGTTCTCCAACTTTTAAAGGATAATGCCACTTCGGTGCAAAATCAAATGAAACAACAGGTAGATCAACATCGTAGTGAAAAATGTTTTGATGTAGGTGATTGGGTATTTTTACTGCTACATCTAAAGAAAGCTATTTATGAGAAGGAAATGTTGGCAATTCTACATGCACTTAAAAAATGGCGACCTTACCGAATGGGAAGACTCTTCAAGGATGAGGATGTGGAAGCATTGTTTTGTGCCATTTCTATTATCCAACCAGATTGGATAAATGAAGCAAGGGATGAATGGAAGAAGGATGAAGAAGTATGGCCGCTTATTCAAAAGTTGCAAAAGATCCCAATTCAAAAAATATTGCCAGAAATTGAAGAGGAAGGAAAAATCATATTGGAACCTGGAGCAGTCATAGAAACAAGAACCCGACAGCTACGAAATCAATCAATTTCAGAGTATCTCATCAAGTGGAAGAACTTACCCGCTGAATATTCCACATGGGAGGACAAGAATTTTATACAGAAGCATCAAGAACTACTCAAGCGTTCAGGACAACGCCTTTTGAAGGAGAGGGGCATGTTAGGCCCCTATACTACTAGTGTAACCCCTTATTAATATTAGTACAACCCACTTATTATATTGATGTACCCATGTAGTGCCCATATTGTTACTATTGTGCCACATAGAAGCCCACTATTGTTATTATTGTGCCCTTACATTATTATTGTTATGTCAGCTCTAATTATGTTATGACCCCTTAGACTTCTATATATAGAAAGGAGGTATTTTCATCTGTATCATCCAAGAATTGTTCATTTATGTAATGTAAAGGAGGTTGCCCCCTCGAAGAGGCTGAATTCTAAGGTGTTGATCTATCTTTTCTTGAGTTTCTTGAGTTGGTTTCATAACAGGGAAGTTCTTGGGGAAGATAAAGAATGGATATCTGTGGAAGACCTCATGAAATATTAGGATATTTCAAAGCAACATGAGGCTATCAAGCCTTATATTTTTTAAACTAGTAGTTTTCGTGTGTTTACAGGTTTTATAGAGGATTGGCAGTCTTATCAAGCTGTCATACAAATTGATAGAAGTCACGAAAGATCAAAGGAGAACTTGCATCACCATACTGATGTGCTACAGAGGATGAAGAGTACTTCTCAGAAGATAAGTATTCTAGAGCAGAGTATGATGGAGAATGCCTCTTGAATGAGGAAAATATTGAATTGTTGCAGCAGAAGAAAATTATTGATGAATTGTCATTTGAAGTTGTTACAAAACAACAACAATTCCTTGTGGAAGAAGGAGATGAATTTTAGCCTAAAGAGCTCATATGTGAAACATTAGTTGAGGCTGTTGAGCCTTACATTTTTCAAACTGACAATTGTTGTATGAATACAATGATCATAAGTGTTGAAGTAGGACAATTCTCAAACACTATTACATAGCATGGAGCTGATGCAATATTGATTTTTGAAAACAAAAGGAGAGAATAAGAACTTATTTCTATGAATGTGAATGAGACAGAATTGTCTATGGAAGACAATCCGATTGAATCATTAACAATAGTGACCATGTAAATAATGAAGTTGAAAATGAAGAGCATTGTGATAAAACACTTCTAAATGTAAAGAGGAAATTGAATTGCTGGAGAAGTTGCTAGGAGGAAATGGCAATAAAAAAGAAGTGGTTAAAACAGTACTTGACAGTAGCAGAAATCTCTAAAAGAGATGGAGACAGAAGAGTGTTTTAACTCACAACCAATAGTTTGTTTGTAGGAACAATGAATAGAATGAATGAGTGTGATGTTGTGATCGAAGAAATGGAACAGAGGTTATCTGGAGATGAGATGGAAGTTCAAAAGAAACTAGAGGGTAAGGATGAAAGGGCGGTAGTAAGGATCTAGCAACTCCAAAGTGAAGGTAACCAGCAGAAGATTAAAGGCAAACTTGGAGAAGAGACTATGTTAGCGGAAAACATAGTAAAGGATCATCATTCCATCATGATGATAGGGACAATGGAGATAACCAGGGAAGTTGTTTGATTTAGTCAATAAAGAAGAAGGACTAAACTCTCATCAAAGGATCAGTGAATGGGAGAAAGAATTGGAGCTACTCGAGAAATTGGTGAAAGCACCAGTATGGAAGAAAGAGCCACATGAATATTGCAAAGGATATGTAACAGAGGAAGAGAAAAGTGTCAACCAAAGAAATGAGTTGGACATAGAAATTGAATTGATGATGGAGTTGATGAGAAAAGTGTCTCAAAGGGATAAGACAATAGAAATAAAGCAAAGAAGCAACAAGAAAGAGACAACAAGAGATTGTGAGAGCATGGCTAGTGGGGCAATGCAGCAGGGAAAATTTTAAGAACCCCCCCTAAATTTATAAATATAATAAATGGGCGAATCTCCATGGTATATAGGAAAAATAAAAGGCGATTTTATCAATAATATAATATGTATATATAATTTTTTGGCGAATCTCTCACCAGGGATGGCTAATATTTTACTCAATTATAAAATCTTGTAAGATCTTGGCAAGTCTTTCACTAAATAATAAAACTTTGTAAAGTCCTAGTGAATCTTAGCATAGGCTACATGCTGGTTTAATTCCCCCATTTAAATAGGCTACATTCCACGTGAATACCATGGGTCAATACCATGTGCCATTTTGGTGAATACCATGGGTCAATACCATGTGCCATTTTTATTTTTATTAATTCTAATATTAGGGTTAATAATGGTTGTTTGCATGGTATTAATAACAATGTAGTCCATGGTATTTGTCCCATAGTATTTTGGCCATAGGTTTCACCTAAATATAACCCATTTTTTTGAGTGTTCGTAAATATAAGGTGACTTATGGAGTAAATATAAAAAAATGTTTTATTTGTTTACCATACCTCTCATTTATTTATATTTTTATTAATTTACCATACCTCTTTTACAAATATGGTATTTGGCCCATAGGATTCACTTAAATAAAACCTCTTTCTTGAGCCTTCATAAATAGAACGAGGGTTATGGACTAAATATAAAAAGAGGTTTTATTTATTTACGATACGTCTAGTTTATTTATATTTTTATTTATTTACCATACCTTTTGAGTAAGTATAAAAAGACATTTTATTTATTTACCATAACTCCACTTTACTTATATTTTTATTTGTTTACACCCTTACATGTATATAAGGTGACTTATGGAGTAAATATAAAAAATGTTTTATTTATTTACCATACCTCTCATTTATTTATATTTTTATTAATTTACCATACCTCTTTTATAAATATGGTATTTGGCCCATAGGATTCACTTAAATAAAACCTATTCTTGAAAATGGGCGAATGAATTCACTTAAATAAAACCTATTCTTGAAAATTGTCGAATGGAAGGTTGTAAGTCCTAATTTCAAGGGCTAAATTTACCTTTTTTACCCTCTCCCTTAAAATAAGGTGGGCTATTTGAGGTGATTTGTAAAAATGTACTATGATACAAAATATTCGCCCACTAAAAATTTAAAACCCCTTAATTTCGCCAAAGGGCGAACATTCGCCCCTAAAATTATCCTTGCAATGCAGCATAAAGTGTGGAGACCTGGAGAACAACAACAAACAACAACAGCAACCAAATACAAAATACATAACAAAGTATGGGATCCAGGAGGACATAGATCATAAGCACATGATCAAGAGATCATGATTATTTTAACCTTAGGAGTTTGATGTAGGAGCATTCAGCTCAACAATTTCATTATATTTTAGTTGACAGACGAGTTTTGTGTTTTCAAGGAAGTTGGTTCCATGAATATTAAATTAATGTAATTATTAAGTTTTTGAGTGATTTTAATGAGAGATATTTAGAATAGGGATTAATTAAGTATTGTGAGGCATATTTGTAAATGTTCTCGAATGTTGGAGAACATGAGATATTTAGGCTAGTTAAGATTCCATAGAGATTGAGAGATTTGGGAATCAATTGTAAAGATTAGATTAGGAATTAGTTGATGGTTTTGGGGATTAGAGAGGATCCTTAGAGATAAAGAAGATATTTTAGGATTTTGTTGAGAAGGTTATGGATCTAAACTAGGAGTTGGTTATAGAATCCTTTTGTATAAATGTAAGCCTAAAAGGCACAGAAGAAGGTTAGCTAACTAGGAATTATTTCAAGAGTTAGATAGGTTTGATTGTAAGCCTACGGGAAGATAGGAAAGGAAGAGTCCATTGATAATAAAATTAGGCGACAGAGAGACAGAGACTCATGATGTAATTATCTATTTATATATAGATAGACATTTCGATTCCTAAGTGTGTGATGTGTGTTGATTGATGGAATTATAGATTGTGCGTGAATTAGAACTAATTCTGCATAACATAGGGTTGCAGGTGTCTAGAACCAGAGAAGAAGTGTAGGAAAGAGTGTATTGGGTTTACACGCAGACAGTGTTCGAGGAAACCTTTAACGTTATAGTAAAGGTATACTGTAAGGCTTTTTAAACCTAAGTAGTTATGTAGCGAAAGCGTAAAGGTGAGAAGGAATGACGAAAGAATTTGAAGACCAGGAGGTGAGAACTAAAAGCACATGTAGAAACCTAAACAAATGGAATATTACACAGTATATTCAAAGAACGCAGCAGTGGAGCACAGTCATTGGATCATTCGGATCAACGAATGAGAGTGATGGAGATAGATGGCAAAGATTAAGTCGCATAGAATAAAGTTAAGAAGTTGAGCGGTAGAGATTAAGCCACATGTTAGCAGAACGATGCAGTGGTCTTGAAAAGACGGAAGTGGTTTCTCACGCGGCCTCAAAGCCGTAAGCGGTAATTAAAAAATGGACCCGAGAAAGTTATGAATTGTGACTAAATGCAATTGAATTCTGAATAGATCACAACCATTCATTGGGTAATTAATTGGATGGATATCACATGCTAACACGCGCAGAGGTTAATTTTGAATTTGGACACGATGAGGGTTATACAACAAGGTTAAAACCTCGTTGAGTTCCGATAATTGTAACTATTTATTCAGTGATTAATCTGACAGTAATCACGCGGAAAAGTACATGCAGGTTAATGTTTCGGGCGGACCTGATGAGTTATTCAAAGAAGTTTAAATTCTTTGAGTTTCGTTATTTGAATGGGTTAAAGCTAGAGATCGCGTGATAGTCGTTGATTTGTCAGAAACAGATCAACAGTGTGGAGTGAACGTGATAAGGAGAGCATCGGTAAATGTGTACAATCATGTGGAATCAATGGGAAGGTAAGGTTAAGTGTTATGTGGAATATTTCTATTATATAAGAGTTATAATAGAAATAAGCAGAATTAATGTATTATGACTTAAGTCAGGTTTTTAACCAAAGACCATGGTTTGGTTGATAAGCGTAGGTAATAAAATCAACTGAAGGGTTATGTATTAAGGATTAAGAATTAACCAATGTTTATGAAGGTTGTGTAAAGTTCCTCTAAAATACTTAACCTTTGATAAAGAGGGTTCTCATCAAATATTATATTTCCCCTGATTAAACCTTGATTAAAGAGAATTTTTCCTAAGTGTGGAATTTAGAATTCTTGGGGCATGCACATAACAAGTACATAGTGGGACATGTATATGATTTTCATAATGTGGGTATTGTCAGCTTAGGCTGGCATCAAGACCCATATAATATGATTCCAATGGCCAAAAATCTCTTGAACAAATAAAGAATGGTATGCTCTAATATACATGAGGCTTAAGGAATAATTTGTGAAGCATTAATGATTTTGGTGAGTTTGCTATGCTTTTCAGTAAGATTATAGATTTATATAAAGTTATTAGGGTTTTGTATTAATGGATTCCCATCAGTTCAAAGTTCAAATTCTCACGCAAGATGGTAAGTAGATAAAAAAATACATTAATTATTTGGAAAACAATATTCCTCTTTCATGATTGGCATGTCTATAACTCCAAAAAATATTCGAATGATCTACTAACCTATATACTTATGAAAAATGAGAAATTAGAATAAATTAAACTACAATATGACATAATATGGTTTTATATGAAATTAATGTATTCTTATAGGGATGAATTTTTTTGAATATCCAAAAACATTTTTGAGTACATGGAGGAGTAAGAGCTGAAGTTTTGACTTGCATGAAACACATTAGACTAATTTTTTTCGTTAAGCTGTCTTTTGTGAGCATGTTATTGTTAATATGATTAAATATTCTACTAAATGAATATACACTAATGTCATTCGTACATTATTTTTTCTGATTGCCAATGTGAAATGCCATATTTCCAATTTCTTCGTCAATATGTATATAGTAAATATGGTTAAATAAATATTATCAAGTATTGCATAAAGAGTAACAGAAATGTAAAACACTAGTCAATTATTGGAGTTTATAGAAATTACTAAATATATATGTCCATGAGGTTTTGTATTACAAGTGTGAAAGAGTTCCATTGAAATGGGGCAACACCACTATAACTTATGGAGATGGATTGAAAAGATATAGATCTACCACTTTATCATATTCCAATTAGCAAAGAGATTAATTTTCATTTGAAACAAAATATATTTATAGAAGAAAGGATATAACATTTTAAAAAGAACATAGTTCACTTTTTAAGCTCATTAGTATATATAGTACTTGTATCATACATTCAATGTAGATTTTATTTTTCTATAATGAAATCAAGACACATAAAGTTAATTTCATATGTTCAAACAACTAATCATGAAATGTACATGAAAACACTTAACAAAATATTATTATTTTATCAAGAAAGAGTTATGCTAATGTATTTTTTAAAAATTTCATAATAAAAAATATGTCACATTTAAACAATAATTTCTCATTGCTATTAAGTACTATTTCACATACATTATTTTTAGTTCATTCCTTTCAAATACATATACATAGTTGTGAAAATAATTTTTAATGTTTCACAATAATATTTTAATAATGATGGAAGATCTGATCTAGATGAAGAATGTTAGGAAAATTTAAATCACATTTTGTTAAGAGTAAATTGTCTAAGTTAATAAAAACACACATTTTTTTGGCAGTAATGAAATTTGTGGGCAATTTTGAGAAGGTTATACTTTTTATCACTTGGTAGTCACATGCTATTGAAGAAGCCTACTCAGAGTGCAACATTAGTGTGACCTTACTAGATTTACAAGATCATCAATTAGAGGTAGAACTAGAAATATACCTAGCTATAATGCCTTGAAAAACCTAAGCTATGTGCTATCAACCATGGAGCATTATAGAGTTAAGGCTTCACCATAGGAGTTATTCGATCATCACCACATACACAAAAATTAAGCCTACCTTCACCATCAAACAAAATATGGCTCAATTCATATAACATGTGTCATGAAATGTATAGATGCACACATACACACACACACATGTATGTATGAATGTATACTCAAAATTGTCTCAACTATACATTTTTAATAAATGGAAAAAATTTCCCAATATATAAAACATTACCTCATACAAAAAAATGAAATTGTGGCATATAATGTTATATATACAAAATGAATCTCATTCATCACTCATTTACCCTTGACTCTCTCACAAACATCATTTACATCCCAAAATTTGATATTTTTCTTCTTACTAGTAGAAGGATCTAATCTTTTTTCTTTTTCTGTGTGCTTTGTCTCTTTAGAGGCCACATAAAGGAACAACATTCTCATAATAAATTTTTTATAATGGATTATTACATTTAAAAATTGATAATTTATAATTCACACCAAGAAAACTCACCACAGATGATACAATTAGTTGGGAAGGTGGTTTCTCCTCTATCACCCCAAACTCTCTCATTTACCACCCTACAATAGTTACAAGTTTGAAAGCATGGTAATTAAACAAAAATGCTGAAATTTTTTCGTTTCAAGATACATAAAAGATTAAAGAATGAATTATATCACCTTGAGTGTCTTGAGAAAAGGAATATATACTATAGTAGCTCGAGAAATAGATTGCATAACCTACCCAAAGGAGACATATACTATTGCATTCACTGAATTTCCATCATGGTATAATGGTATTGGGGATGTGGATGGGGGCACTGTGGAGAAAGTAGCGGGGATGAAGTAATGGAAGCTAAAATGGGGTAGAAAATTGGATCCTCTATGGATGTATCATTTGTGGATGAAAGGGATCAGAAAACTAGTGGAGGTAGGTACAAATTAACCCCCATATTTTTGAAAATGATGGAAATTTCATAATGGAGGTAAGTTGGATCCTTAAAAATGGGGAAAATTGACCATCATGAGTGACATTTGATGGGGAAATAGTGGATGATGGTTAATAATATGTCGATGACATAGTGGACGAATTTGAAAAGCTCACAACTTCGAAACACATTTATAATATTTTTAATCATTTAAAAAAATAAGATAGCAAAATAAACATTTAAAAATTTTATGTTGACACATGATACCTACGAAGTTGATGATATATCCATCCTCGGTGGTCATAGATCCTCACATAATGTCACCAAAATGTATATAAATGTGAAGAGAGAACCATAACTATTCCAAAACTAAAATAATTTATAACATGCATTGATAACTTATAACTAAAATAAATTAAGGAGGGATAATTTTTACTCATCATACCTAAGTATGTGGTACACCAAATGAAAAAATAGTTTCCACTATAATATCTACAACAAAATTTGGAATTGATGCATTTGTCATGGTTGGAAGAGTGTTATCAAGGTGTACCAATAACAAATAAAACAAATAATAAATAAGCAGATATATAAATTAAATGGACAATTATATATATATATATATATATATATATATATATATATATATATATATATATATATATATATATATATATATATATATATATATATATATATATATATATATATATATGGTGGTCAAAATAATCATATCCTACATAAAACTCTATTGTCAAATGGCCTCCAACCCATAGCAAGTTTGTTTGCAACTAGTGGATCTATAATCGCCACATGAGCTTTCATGTGGCCTCTACTACATCAATGATGGCCAGATGCACCTCCATGCAGCCTCTCCTTATCGAGCATGCTACAAAATTTTATGGTATAACCACTCCTACAAAATCACCTTTTGGCCACTTAGTGTGATGATCCTACCAAGGTGCCACACTACACCAACATGAAGGTTAAGGGGGCTATTTAGTATAGGTTTCAATAATGTTATCCACTATTGGAAGATTCTCAGTAAGGGTGTTAGTCTTGTGTCTACCTGAACGAGGACCTCGTGTGATGGTGAGTTATAGCATGGAGTCTACCCCTAATTTCCTTAAGAGATATAGAGGTGCATCTCTATTATTATAAGGATGTTTATCAAAAATCATGAAGCACCTATGCGTCAAAATTTTTTGAAATGCTTATTAGTTGTAGTAGTTAATAAAAATGTCATTATTATTCATAGGTATCTTATTTGTTGTTTCTTGTGTTAATGAAGAATAATAGCAAATATAATTTGGTAATATTCATGTATTTAGTTTTAGTCTTTATTTAGACATGTTTTATAGTATTGATATATCCTAACCCTATTATTTAAAATATTAGTTTATAGCTTTTGGGAATTACACATACAATTGAATTTAACAAACTTTCTAGAGATAGTATTGAGGGCTACTAAGTGTTTTGGAGATGAAGGATGAATCAATTTTGATATTTGGATTTCCTTATTCAAGATTGGGGTTGGTTATTCTACATTTATCCTTATCGAAGGTTGGTTTGGGTTTTGATTTATTATTCTCCATAGTAACAAAATTGTTTTTAGGAAATTATATAGGTTTATTTTTACAGTTTGAAACCATGTTTATAAAAGAAAAGAAAAATTCTTTCTTGGAATCTTCATAAAGAAGATCAAATTTGTTGAGTTTTCACTCAAGGTATACCATGGAGTCAATAGTCCAAAATGAGGGAGAAAGGGAACTCAACCTTATAAAATTTATGATGAAATTGTGTGAACTCCTAAGACCATGTGCATGTTCTTAAGAATTTGCGGGTTTTCCTTTAAAAGTGTGTGCGTTCCTATGCCATGCCTACTTTGCATCCTAACTAGCCTAACTCATGTCCTAGTTGGTGGTTTGTGGTTTCCTAGGATTCACACACACATTTGGGTGCATGTTCCTAGAAATTTGGGGTATGCCATTGCTGATTGTTATAGACATATTTGGGCACAGCAACCCCAAACTCATATCTCCATAAACCAAGGGCTCTTTAGTCCCTAAAATTGTTTTATCATACCCTAAAGGATTATGGTCAACTAATTACATCATTTCCCAGAAGTTCCACCTGAAAAACCACTCAAAACTCGCCAAAACTGGACGATACTGACTACTCCATGGTCAAGGTGCAATGCATACTGGCTGCCACACTAGCTAGGTGTGATGCATACTGAAATGGCCTTCTGTAGGGTGTGATGAGCGAGAATAGACAAATCGCAGAGACAGTTTGCTAAGTGGATGATCATGGAATCTTCCAGAAACTTCTCCTATGACACTTCCCTCTCTGAATTTGCCCAGGGATGAGTAAGAGATCAATGAAATCTCCAAGTGGAACCAATAACTATTAGTGGAATGACACTAATAAAAAATCCAGAGCTGACTCACACCCTTGTAAGACATCTATAAATGGATCCCTCATCTGAGAGATTTAGAGGATGGAATTTTGTAATTTGTAAGGAAGTGCTATTGGTTTATCTGTGAGAAAAGACATTGTATTGTTGGGTGAAATTTCTTTTCATGAGGTGAAGAGAGCTTCTATGCTGGGAGGATGATGTTGGATCAGATAGCTAGGTTGTAATCCTCTCTTCTACTATTAATAAAGTTCTTTGAGTTTTCCTCCATATAATCCTGTATTTGTGAATATTATTGTTTATGAATGCAATTGTATGGTCAAGGTGTTTTTGATTCTACATTGTTTATGGTGTTTTAGATAGAGATGCTTTGATGGTTTTCGGTTACTTTGACTCTACAGGTACTCTTTGAAGCGGGACAAGTAGGAGAAGAGTGGCAAATTATATCAAGTGAAAGAGAAATCAAGCAAGGATCAAAGCAGCAGATCGAGGTTGGTCCTCTTTTCTTCCCTCATATCTATTACACCTAAAGGAAATATTGAATTTCTTTGATTTTTTTTTTCTAAGATAGCTACCCATCTTAGTGGGACTAGCAGTTCGAATCGACACTAGTTTTCCCTGAAACAAAATGGTGACTCCACGGGGAACGAATAGTTTGTTTATTGTTTGCTTTATAAAATACAGACGGAGCAGGAAGGTAGCCAACTAGCCTTCAAAATGCCTTTGCTATGCACTTGCAAAGTAGATGAATGCTGCTTCGGTCAATATCCGGGTTGGTTTATGAACTGAACATCTAACTTACAAGTATTCTAAGTGCCCTTGTGGTAGGTCAATAACCTCATAAGATCATACCCCTATACTTTGTTTTTACTGTCCATCATAACCCATCCTCAATCACTGAACTTAACTACAAATTTTGAGCAAAAACCAAACTTAGTTTCGCTCCCTGGTCCATTGCATTATCTGTAACTAGTATGCATCACACCTCCCATGTGTTGCAAGTGAGATGCATCCCTGTTTCCCTATGTTGCAGGTGTGATGATTGAGTGATACCATTTCTCTCTTTGAAAGTTGATTTTTCCTCCTGATTTTCTGCTTTATTCAGTAGTTTTGTTGTTCATGATCAGTATCTTCTTGCTGAAATGTTCTTCCTTCACATATTTCAGCCTCCATTAGTTAGGAATTGTAATTTTTTTTTTTTTCTGTATGTGTAAATCATTTACAGTCTTCCTTTGTCAAGAGTAGCTTAATCGGACTGTCATTTTTTATGCAAGTATTGTAATTGTCATTTTGAATCAAAAGAAGAGTGTCGTAAAGTCTTCCTCTTCTAGATAGTTGATTGTACTTTTGTCATTATACTTGATTTGAGTTATTAGTATTTGAAGTGTTGAAATCAGTTTTCAAATCGAAATTGAAAAGTATCGTCTTAGTCTTCCTTCCATTTTGAAAAGAAATTGTTAAAAATGTCTCTTTAAAAGAAAATAGTTCAGATATGTTTGTAGCTTTCCTTTTTGGCATTCACAAATTAAGGAAACGAAAAACAAATACATGCATGTGCATTTGCATTTTGACTGCATGTGGAATATGATTTAGGAAAGTGCATTTAGTGTGTGCTCTTTGCTCTATGCTGAAAGAACCATATTCCTCTTTCCCTTGTATCTAGGATTTTCATTTCTAAAAGAAAATAAACGATTGTTTACCATTTTAGATAGCATATTTGGGAATTGTACATCTGCATCACGCTGTGTACCTTGAAAGACAAACTTATAAGCAATATCAACTATAAAATAAATTTCAATGAACATAAAAACGTTTTGGAACCTAACGCAACACATCTAGAAGTCTAGGCTAGAGACGTGTTTTGGCATCATAAAACCTGGTAACTATTGTTTCCATTGAAGGTTGGGTGATTCCTCCTCTTTGATACGACAAGTGCCAGTACGGACTTGTGCTTCCCATACCGTCGAGTATATATTGGGAGACCACAATAGGCTGATATCCTTTATCCTCAGGAAGATGTGTCTGCCACCCTATCGATCGCAATGCATTGAACACAACATTCAGGAAGATTGACTACCGTACATAAGTCCTTGGTAATTTCTCTATCATTTATCACCAAGGTTTATTTTGCAGTTTTGCGATTGGTTTGGTAATCCCCCTGTCTACATTTCCAGAGTAGTCATTTTCGTTCCTTTTCGACTCCTTAAAAGAAAAGGTCCATCTGAGCACTTGTCACTTCAGGCTCATTAAAAATCGAAGGCAACTAGAGTCACCTTTAGCTTTTTATCGACTCTTAAAAATGGAAAAAGCAAGTTGTGTCAAAGAGTCTTTAAAATTTATTTAAATCAGAATAACATCCCTATGCCTTCGTTGATCTAAGGTTGAGATAATGGAGTCCACCAATCAAGGAATCCCTCTTGGGGGAAATTCTAGTCCTTTCTCCTCTTGGCGAGATATTGGTGCTCCGTATATGGCTACATTGTCCCTTCTAGGAATCATAATCGGCTTGCCAGTATGGCTTTTCTCGACCTCTGTCATTCAAAACACCGTAATTCCTCAACAATATAATCAGCAACCAGATGATACTGAAGTTACCCCTTCGTCTTCTACTTCATTTGTTTCTCCCTCCGCTTCTTCCTCTTCGCTTGGTGAAATTAGTGACACTAGAAACCAAGTAGCTGAGAAGAGAAACAAAGGGAAGGAGAAGAAGAAGATGCCAGCTAAACAAGGAGGAAACCATGCATCATCTAGTGAAAATCTACACACTAAACTTTCCAAACCAAAATATCCATTCATAATTTGCAAGGGAGACCACTACCATCAAGATTGCCCTTGCATTCTGTGGATCTTGAGAGAATGGTCTCCCAATTTGTACCATTTGGTGTCATCAACCTCTAACAGTCAGGTTGACAGCATACCATCAACTATTGAAAACAATGTTAATGGACATGTCAAATTTACCTATGGGTTATGTGAAGGCAATCATACTCTTCCCCATTGTCCCTTTTTGGATGAAGCCAAAAGTATTTTGGATAACCGTCCTGCTTCACCGCAACGACTTCCACCTGGATACAGGAAACTCTTGCCAAGTCCTTCACTAGTTGAAAACCTGATTGAAATAACTCAATTGTCGATCGAATCGCCTATCGTTGAAAGTAAACCTTCTGTGTCCATAACAGACCAAACTCAACTGGTCAAGATGGCAGTCAACCCAGTCTTGCCTTCAGAAGGTCCACCTTCAGATGATACTATTCCAAAAGAGAATGAGACTGAAACTGTTCAAACTATTTTTTTCGATACTGAGTCTAATGAACTAAGGGGCAATCCACCGATTCCTTTACAATAGGAAGAAATCCCCCCAGTTCATGAGATTTATCTAGCCGTTTATCTGATACCTCCTCCAAGCAGTCTAGTCGTTTACTTTGATTGGAATCAACTAGCAAAACCTCGCCTTCCATCTAGTGTACCATTCTAGATCATAGTACAAGTTTACAAAATGATAGTGTCTTGAACTATCATAGCTGAAGGGGCTTCAGTGAGTATCATTTCCTCAACTACTTGGAAAGTTCTTGGTTTGCCATCGCTTTGCCTAAAAAAGAAAATTTGTCAGGCTTCAACAAAGGAACCAGTCGACCATTAGGGATCCTTCCAAAGTTGTCGATAACTTTGAAAAGGAAAACCGTTCACTTGAATGTGATGGTAGTCCAAGGGCCATTAGATTACAATCTACTCCTTGGATGTGACTCTATATATAGCATGGAAGCTATTGTTTCCACACTCTTTCGAGTGATGTGTTTTCCACATGAAGGCCAACTGGTGCAACTTGTTGACCAGCTTTCATTTCCTGGTTCAAACACAGCTATGAATCAACCATCATCCCTAAATGGTCTCTTCAAGTCAAAAATGTCTCTTCAACCTTCATTCCATCCACCTAATTACCGTGAGTAGTTCAGTGAATGTAACGAAGTTTAGGGGGCATGTACCCTGGTCTACTTTGGCAGATGAACCTAAAGGAAAAGAGAGATTTTCTTGAAGGTCATATTATTGGACTGAAAAAACATTCCCATGTAGGTTATGTGATCAGTCCAAAACAAATATTTCCTTGAAAGGTTATATGATTGGATTGAAAAATCATTTCCTCGTTGGATATGTGATCAATCTGAAGTAGGTATTCCCTTGTATGTTATGTGATTGGAAGCCCACCATTCACCTTCATCCATTTCGATGGACAAAGCCAAGGAAGAGATTTTTGTCTGCTGACAAAAACAATCCTGCCTAACTGCAGGAACTTCCATATGGTAACCTGGAAACTCTCCTTTTTTGAAAGACTTGGGGGCATGAAAATCTTTATATGCAAGTGAAAAATGACCAATTTGGTTTTTTAGCTTTTAGCATTCTCAACCCTTTAGCTTTTTAGTTTTTTAGCTTTTTAGCTTGGTCGTTTCTAGCATACATAAAAATGAATTGAGCACATGTTATAGTAGTGTTCAAGCTCATTAAAAAATAAATCTACCAAGAGACATCTTCAAACGACTGGTAAGAGCAATGTTCCCGCAAGCTTCAAGCTCGTTAAAAAATAAACCTGCTACTGAGCACAGCTTCTCCTGGTTCAAGCTCATTAAAAAATGAAACTATCATTGGTAAATAACCTTTCTAATAGCCTTGCTATCAACCCTTTTGAACCTTGGTTGTGTTCCTACCGCCACCTCCATTCATTTGGTCGATCATATGCTTCCACTTGACTTTTTACTCTTTTGAGGAACAACTGCGACGAGTGATTCTCATTGCCACCCTCTTTACACTACCATGTTTTGAGAATTTCCAAACTTATCTGGAACCAGTTGCTAACCGAAAATACCACTCGTTCCTAGAAAACAAGTCACTTTTAAACTCTTTTTAGACTCGTTAAATATAAAAAGATTGTTGAGCGATTCGCCTTTCCAGCTCGTTAAAGTAAAGGGAATGCCATCCCTCCCATATATTTTAATCTTTTTGGACATGAGGGATTATAAAAAAAAAAGATCAAGCGCTTGTCTTTTTCGGCTCGTTAAAGCGATCAGAAAGTCATCTCTTTCATTTTATTTTATACTTTTTTGGACATAAGGGATTATGCTATGAAAAAGGATTGTTGGAGTTTCCTTTTCGTCCCTTTTCAAAATCTCTAAACAAGAAAAGGATCGAGTTATCTTTGTCATTAAACACATTAAAACAATAGCGACAAACTTGTCCAGCCAGACAAGAACAAGTCTCACTAATGCTAAACTCGCTAAAAACATAGCGACAGGCTTGCCTGAAGGGAAAATTATAGACCAGGCATATGTTATCCTCCTTAGGCTTGACAAAAATAAAGAGGTACTGGTCAACAATGACTGGGGAAAAAGGGAAGAAAACTTGAAGAATTTTATTGGTAGCAGGTTGCTCTTGAACATGACACTTTCACTCCATCACCATGATTGAGTCGGATTGGGTTATTCCATTCACCATATCACCATTGGTCTTCCATATCATCCATGTGGTTAATGCTACCAGTCCATATCAGTGTCGGTGACATGTTCAAGAGAAGTCATTCAGAGAATTCACCATCAAGCAAACGCCTCATCCACTGCAATACCTTCACCCTTCATTTTTCATGACCGCCATTCCTGAACCTTATATCATCAGATCGTTTTCACCTCCAGAAAAAATAATTTGCTTCCTTTCATATCATAGATGTGGGATGCATTAATGCCCTCCTATAACAGGTCACTTCTTGTCGACATCAGCTCATTATCCAAGAAGTTGAGTTAGGAACAATCCTTTTAGTACTTCGAAGCTTACATGCCTTAATGGCAAGTTTCTCACTTCCAGTGACAGGTTTACATCAATGACCTTCAACCGAAAGATTTTGCGTGGTGTTCAACATCAGCTCATATATTCACACCACGTGAATTATACTGTAGTACCTTGTGGGTCATTATCATTATCGGTGATTCCTCTTGCGTCGGTTAACAGCTTACATTATTGGCTGGTAATCAGGTGATGCCTTACTATGTTCAACTCCAGAACATCTTTTCACATGGATTGACTTGTACAATCGGGCGAAGATTGAACGAGTTTGAAGACCCTAGATCTAGTTTCATCCATCCGAACTACGATATATTTAGAAACATAAAGACATCAAATGTGCACAAAATCTACACAGATAGTCATCTAAGCAAAAGAAGATGACTCTAGATATGAAGAATCACTCTGTCTTATGTACATGAAAATGAATTTATGAAGCTGAGCATGGGAATGCCCGCCTTAGCTAGATCATGAAAATAATATGATGATGATGTATTGTATTGTATCTTATACAGGTCACCTTCTAGTTCAAATACCTCGAATCCTCACGATAAAGCATTTCACCTGACATCAAAAGATTTACAACCTCATGCTTTAGGGGGCAACTGTTATAGACATATTTGAAAACTGTAACCCCAAACTCATATGTCCATCAACCAAGGGCTCTTTAGTCCCTAAAAGTGTTGTTTCATGCCTTAAAGGATCATGGTCAATTGATTACATCATTTCCCAGAAGTTCCACCTGAAAAACGCTCAAAACTGTCCAAAACAGGACCATACTAACTACTCCATGGTCAAGGTGCGATGCATACTGGCTGCCACACTAGCCATGTGTGATGCATATTGAAATGGACTTCTGTAGGGTGTGATGAGCGAGAATAGACAAATGGCAGAGACAATTTGCTAAGTGGATGATCATGGAATCTTCCAGAAACTTCTTCTGTGACACTTGCCTCTCTGAATTCGCCCAGGGATGAGTAAGAGATTAATGAAATCTCAAAGTGGAGCCAAGAACTATTAGTGGAATGACACTTATAGAAAATCCGAACCTGTCTCACACCCTTGCAAGACATCTATAAATGGATCCCTCAGCTGAGAGATATAGAGGCTGGAATTATGTAATTTGTAAGGAAGTGTTGTTTGTTTATCTGTGAGAAGAGACATTGTATTGTTGGGTGATCTTGCTTTTCATGAGGTGAAGAGGGCTTCTATGCTAGGAGGATGATGCTGGATCAGACAGCTGGGTTGTAATCCTCTCTTCTACTATTAATAAAGTTATTTGACTTTTCCTCCATATAATCGTGTATTTTTGAACCTTATTGTTTGTGAATGCAATTGTATGGTCAATGTGTTTCTGATTCTGCATTGTTTATGGTGTTTTAGATAGAGATGCTTTGATGGTTTTTTGTAAATTTGACTCTACAAGTACTCTTTGAAGTAGGACAAGCAGGATAAGAGTGGAAAATTCTATCAAGGGAAAGAGAAATCAAGCAAGGATCAAAGCGAAAGATCCAGGTTGGTCGTCTATTCTTCCCTCTTATCTATTACACCTAAAGGAAATCTCAAATTTCTTTGATTGTTTTTTTCTAATATAGCTACCCATCTTAGTGGGACTAGCAGTTTGAATCGACACTAGTTTTCCCTGAAACACCGATGCCTAGGAATGCATGTAAGATCATATGGAATTGTACAATGTGCAAAATTTATTGATAGAAAATTACAAATTTTAGGGGCATCATAATTTCACCAACATCCTATACTATCTTTGACACTCTATAGAGTATCCAATTGTTTTCCAAAAGGATACATTGATGCATTTTGTATCTTCTCATATTTTAATGGCTATTAGAATTATTCTTTCTCGTATATTTTAGAAACATATTATAGGTATTTGATTCTATATATAAAGAAATACCAGGCATACCAAAGGTGGTGTTATTGCCTAAATCCACCTCAGGCTAAGAAAGGCAGGATCTAGGGTAACATCAAACCACACTTAACGTGGTAGCTAGCCCTACCAGGTCAGGAGAGGGCTCTCTCCTTGTCAATCTAAGGAAGGATGTCCCATGAAGCTTGAGATGACTGATGCAATGATTGATTTTAGGCTAGGTATGTGTACAGAGGTGTTTGATCTAATTTAAGATGAGTTTGCTGGCTCAATGTCGAAAGGAAGATTTGGGTCCGGCGAATGGACACAGGCTTGGAGAGATCTCTATGGGGCGAGGTAGGCAAATGGTTTAGCACTTCAAAATTGATTGAGATGGAGAGCTTTTAGACTGGTGAGGAGTTGGAGAGGGCATTAAATACTTAGGGATCCTCTTCAATAGCTGAAAACATAAATATCTAAACAAAACCCTAGGTAGAGGACTACAATTTCAATGTATTCTACCTCTATCCTTGATTGATTTAGTTAAGATGAAGCAAAGAGAGATAATGTCAGACATAAAACACATGTAAAATTGTAATTACAAAAGGAAACACAATACCAAATCAAGATGCCAGAAGAATCCCATTAAGTGTTGCAAACCCTGGTCAATTCCTTTACAAAACTACTGAAAATGAATGTACAATAATGGTCAAAGCATTCACAAGAGTCGAACCTTTCTCAATGACTGAAAAACTACTAGATATAGGCATCAAACAACTCATGCTAGGCTTTAGGTGTCAAGTTAATGAGTTTAGGAGCTGTTTCAACAAGATCTAAACTAAGAATTGAAAAGTAGGCAGTGGACCAGCATGCCTCTAAAACCTAGGAAACTGATTCATTCAGTTGCAAACTACGTTTTCATGATGAATCTACCTCTATGACTGAAAATTTAGCATAATTACATCAAAATCCATCAAGTCACATTAAATTACATCATGAGTTTGACTATTAGAAAGAGAAAAGTCGAACTGTGAAGAAACTAGGTGAAAAACAGAGTTTTTGGCCAAAATGAGCAAATTTCACTCTATGCACCATGTTGATTTCCCTATGCGTAGTTCCTTTTGCAGCTGATTTCAGAGGCCTTCCCATGCACCAAATTTGCTCCAAGTGGGCTTGTTGGAAATTTCTACCTATTTACTTTCCAAAACAAGTGGAATTTCTAACTTTGGCCTTAATTTTCCCCTCCAAAATTGAGTTCTCCCAACACTACTTCCTGTGTGTCCAAAAAGGGGTAGAAAGGTCATTTTTGAGGTGCTTTTGACCTTTTTGGAAGCTCCAAACCTGTCAACTTTTCTTGGCCATGTGAGGGCATTCATATTTTTCCATGAAAAATCGAAAATGCTGAGTTTTCCTCAAAAGGAGGTATCTAACAAAAGCACGTGCCAAGTGACGTGGCAAATCAGGCAGTAAAACCTGTTTTTTAGGCCAAAAATTTCAAAATTGCAAAACGTTTCCCAAATTTCTTTAAATTTGGGTTGGGTGTTCCTCATTAGGTGATGTGTTGGGCTAAGGAAGCCTCATCTAAGATCTAGAGTCTATTTTTCTCTTTTCTCTTCCTCATGGCTTTCTTCAATCTGGCCTTTCAATTCCTGATTCTTGCTTTGCACACCATATTTCTTGACAAGTAGTCATATGCCATGTTCCTCAACATGTTTTTCTCATTGTTGGCCTTCTCTAACATCCTTTCTAGGTGCATGTTTGTCCTCTCAAACCAATATTCACGATCAGCTTGAATTTCTTGCTCAAGTGTGGTCAATTTGATTTTCATCCTCTTGGAAGCTTGTCAGTTTACCCTTATGTTTTGGAGCTCCATGATGGTTTGCTGATCTTCAAGCTATTTGTTCCTCTACTCCAGGTAATTGATGATCCACTTGGATCTTTCCAGCTTGAGATACAAATGCTGAATGTCATCTTGCTACTTATGAATGATCTATTTAACTTTTGAGCTTTGTGAGCCCAAATTAGTGTCCTCATCCTGAATGAGGATGAAATCTGTCTCATGACATCCTGAAGGTCCCTCATCATGCAAGGGCTTCTTGCCCTTGTCCTGTACCTGCTCTGCTAATGGAGGAATGAGACCCCTTCCAACTCGGGTGGAGATAGTACTCGTTTTGCTACTGCAAACAACCTTCTAGTGCCCTTTTGGTATGTGACAAACACTGGCACACTAGTGGTTTGTGTCTCATGAATCTCCTGTTGATGTGAAGGCCCTCATGCCTCATGAAAAACTAATGGTGATACTTGAGGACCCGTAAAGACCTCATGTGCAATGAAATCCTCCCATGGGATGCTCAATAAACCAAGGTGATGCAAGACCACAATTTTGATTAGTGCAAAATGATATATGTTGTTATACTGCTACTCAGGAGGCTACTTTTGCACTAAGGTAGTCATCTTCTCAATGTTCTGGAAAATGAAATAAGGGAGGTTTATCATCCTCACCCTAGTAAAATGCATCAACAATCTGATATGATAGGCATACAGATAAGAAAATCTACCCTTACAGCTAAAATATTTAATTATGAGTTTCATCAAGGGAGCATATGTGTCCTGTAGATACTTGAAAGGAAAAACTCCACTGATATGTCTCTGAAAACCAGCCTTGATGTAAGGCTCATAATGATCTCTGTTTATTAGCTCCCTCTTATTCCATTGGTCACCTACATTTGGAATTTCGGTTGCTTGAGCAATAGTCTCAGGGGTCAAGGGGAATGTCACACTTGCCAAAGTGACTTTTCCATTATGAAGATGGAGCACAAACAATCTGGCCAGCTCATGGTGATACTTGACTCTCTCCACCATCTCACATAACTAATAACAAGATTCGTGTTGAAAGCATCTGACAGCAAGAGGACAGGTCAACAACTCAGCAAGTGAAATAGCCTCCTAATGGTTATGTTTTCCACCCTTGTGAGGCCTCCTTGGTGTATGCATTTCTTTAGAAGAATCATTATCTGTCTCCTCATCTCTGTCATAGGAACAATCTGACTCCAGGTTTTCCAATGATTGAGTTTTCTTAAATAATTATGAAGAGATTTTATGGTATGTTTAGGTTTTTTGCTGCCAAGGATATGAATGTATGAGGGACTGTGGAGGGAGTGTGTATGAGGGATTTAGGAATGTTGCTGATAGGTTTTTGGTGAATAGAAGGGTTTAGGGGATGATATTTAGAGTTTAGGAATAAAAATTAGAGTTTGGGGATATTTGACTAGGGTTTGGGATAGTGGGATTAAGGATTTAGGATTAGTAATTTTAGGGATATGGGAAATATGGAATGGGTAGATGAGAATGTAAAGAGAGGGAGAAAATGAAGTGAGGGAATGAGGGAATGAAGGAACGAGGGAGTGAGAAATGCTTTAAGAGTGGAATTAGCAGCAAGAAATACAATTTATAAACCCTATGCAATTGTTTCTGACAAGAAATGCAAGGAGGTAGGGTTTCAATTTTTTCCCATTAAATCACCATAAGAACCAATAAAAACTCATTCATTGGTCATGGAGGAATGTTAACTTACTTGGAAAAGTGAGGATTTAGCAATTTTGCAATTTTTGAAGAGTTTGCGAGTGAAATCAGCCTTATAGCCCTGTGCACCGTGCCACCTCACAGGTGCCCCGTGCCCTCTCAATGTGTCGTGCCTGTTATGAATTTTCAGTGTCAACTGTTTCCCAATGCGCCGCACTCTCTGAGTGCGTCGAGCTCCAAACCCAGTGTGTCGCGCCTGCGTTTTTTACCCTCCAAACATGAAATCTCTCCTTTGGCTCTTGAAAACACAAATTACTTGCTCTATTTCTCTTTGTGCATGCAAATGAATCTTGTAAACATGAAAAAAAGTTTATATACATATAGTTTCGAATTTTCATTTACAAAAACCCACTCTTCTAATGTTTGCTTTTAACTTGCTTTTAAAACTCTGTTTTTGGGCAGTTAGCTTTATTTTTTCCTTTGATGGACTGATTGCTTTGAATTTTTGTTTGCTTTGCAAGTGGTGAAGCTGCAGAGGCTTGGCAAGGTGACCAAGGCTACCTCTGAAGTTATTACATATGGAAAAAATGAAATTACATCAAATTTGTACATGAAGACATACAAAACTTTGTTTTTCCTCAAAATAGGGTTTTGAGGAAAAATCAATCACTAAGCATGTGATTATGGAAATTATTGTTATTGAGACTTTATTTGACCTCCTCATGTGCATGTTAACCGTTATTGAGCATTTTTAAGCCCTTATTGATGAAACCCTAGACCTAATGAGACCAAAAAGCCTAACAATGACTTTTGTAAATTTAAAGGCAAAAATTGACCTCAGATGATCTAGATTTATGAAAATGGGCCAACAAGTAAAAGACATGAGGGAAAATGTATAATATGCCACTACCATCAAATGATCCATGACCCTAATGGAATGCAGTTGATTGAGTGAGACACCTAACATTTAATGCAACAAGAGAATTTTATCGCTGATGGAGGGATGAAGATACTGACACTAACATTGGCTCCAATGGGGATGGTAGCTCCTTGGAGACACCAAGAACTATAGACCTCTGGAGAGCAGACAACACCTTCTTCCATTGGGCTATGGAGTCAATAACTTCGACAAAAGAAAAACAATATTTGACTCAATTTCAGGATTGAAATCTGACTCATAACTGACTCAATTCGAAGACTGAAATTTGACTTAGACTGACTCAAACAATCCAATCCAGAACTGTAATCAAACCTTCAATTTTATAGCCTTCACTTCGGGACCCAAACTGAATGAGTGATCACAATACACACTTGCAATGAAGGAAATAAAACGGTTTATACAGTGATACATATGACAGCAAAAGATATTTCAAAGATGGTACTATTTCAGTAGCCGACCATTGTGTTGGAAATAATACTGAGAGGGGGGGGGGGTGAATCAGTATTATCAGATTAATCAAACTTTTAAATACCCAAAAACATATACGCTACTTCAGTTAAGTGAACCAGCGTGTACACGCTACTGTGATGAAGTAAAACAGCGTATAAGCAGAAAACTCTCAATTTAGCTGGCTTATTCTTCAATTAAGTGCATCAGGACATTATTCATCATATTAACAGTAAGCATGTGCAGTATAACAGAACAGATAAAAAGCCACACATATGAACACCAAGATATAAGGTGGAAACCCAATGTGGGTGAAAACCACCTGCTGCAAGTTGTCTCTATCTTTCTTAATATGAAACTTCAGTTTACAATCTTTTGTACTGGTGCAGCCTTATACCAGTACGCAGGCTACAACCTGCAGAAGGCTTCAACCTTCTCTCGTTCTCCAAACTTCCTTGGAAGGGAGCTCCAACCCCCTTTGCTTTTGTACTAGCCAAGATACTAGTATGTAGGTGCTGACCTACAATCTTTCTTCTTCCAGGTATCACTTTTCATACATTTTCAGACTTGGATATTCCTGAAGCACAACATTACAATCTGAAGACCACAATTCATTCAATTTTCACAACAGATCATTGAAGTACAAAACAACCCAACTTTGAATCACTGAACCACTGAACCCTGTCAATCACCAGTTACCAGAACACAGAGCAGACTACAGAACTCTGTAATAACAGTCAGACCCCACTGTAAACCCAAATCAAGCTTCAAAAGATATACGCTACTTTAATGAGCAAAAACCGCGTATACACGCGCTTTTACCGAAGCCAACCTGCGTACAGATCTAAAAATAAACTTTTCTAAATTTGCAGCTGTACCAGATATTAGTTGGACTCAGAACGTAACATTGCGACAATATGCAGATCTAGAAATACGCATAATCAACCATATCATGATAGTGCATTTCAAACCATTTGATCCCGATCTCTCCTTAGATCTAGTTCTCCATCAACCGATGAGATCTCTCCTTAGCTCAGATCAACCAACTCAGAACCTGCATATCAGATCTCTTTCTCTCTTAGATATTCATGCCTTGTCGAAAGATGATATTTGCCTAGTGATCTTCTTCTCCTTATATAGCCTTAGGCCTTTCTCAAATACCAAGAGCCAAAACCATAGTAACACAATACCATCAACTTTAAAACTAGGGATCGACACGCCCGTCGAGACATAATGGTCCGAAATCATAGGCACAACTTCCAAGGTCTAACCACCATGAACCAAAGGAACCTTTCCACATACACGCGCTTTTTATGAATCGAACTTGCGGGTACACGCGACTTGGGCTTAACAAAACAGCGTGTATGAGCTTTCTTGCCATGCTGTACTGAGATCTGTCTTCTGATTAAGTTGTCATCACCTGTACCATCCACTGAGTGAGTTGCCATCAAGGACAACACTTGAACCATAATGCCAACAATCTCCCCCTTTGGACTTGATGGCAACAACACCAAATCACTCTCCCCCTTTGACATCAAGGGCAAAGGGTGGACCAAGATATTCTCTTCCTTTGCTGAATCATTCCTCTGTCCATACTCCCCCTGAGTACCTGCTGAAATCTCTGAATAAACTCCCCCTTTGTATATGCCAAGGTGTACCAATCTGTCCATGCTCCCTCGGAGTACATGCTGAATCTCTGTGCTGCTGAAGTGTGCCGTTCATGCTCTTCCTGACTGTAGGCAAGATCTGCAAAAGATGTTCTTCAAGAAGAACATGACTCTATACATCATAAAAGACCTTCCTATCACCAAAGACTCATACATACATCCATCTCTCAACTAAGTGAGGATATTCAAAAAAAAATGACTCATCCACCCAACCAAGTGGGGATACATCAATATAGACTCATCCACCTAACCATGATAATACATGAACATTTCATCATTCATCCCAGGCATAGTGGGGAAACCAACAAAGGCCGTTACATGACCTTGACACCATAAAAGAGACAAGAGAGATACATGACATAGAGATAACAGATCTAGACCAAGACTTAGAAAAGACATCAGCAGCATCTGATAATCATCTTTTTAGATCAGCAACTTCTTTCTGAGCTCCTTCTTAAACCAATCAACCAAAACATCTGAATGCCAACAATGCTTTATGAGACTTTGGAGCTGCTCCCCCTGAACCTGTGCCTGTTGCACTCCCTGAAACTGAGCCTGAAAACTTCTGACATTCCTATTGCTGTTCAGAACTTCAGAGTTTTCCTTTGCTGTTCAGAACTTCATATACGCGTTTTATCCTGTATAAAACAGCGTATGTACGCGGATATACTTTCTGCAACAAGCGTCCAACATATACGCGACTTACTCACCATAAATCCGCGTGTATACGCACATATCCCTTCCGTAACATGCGTATACCAACTTTTCTGTAGAACAAACAAATTTCAACAACAGGATGAAGCATCAACTACTCCCAGTTTTTGTCTGAGATATTCAAAAGTTTCCCTGGGCAGTGGTTTTGTGAGAATATCAGCAACTTGCTCCTTAGAAGGAACATACTCCAATTTGACCTTCTGCTCAAGCACTTGTTCCCGAAGAAAATGGTACTTGATTGGTATGTGCTTGGTCTTTGAGTGCATGACTGGATTCTTTGAAATGCTGATTGCACTTGTATTATCACATAAGATAGAGACAGGTGGAGTGCAAGTGATTTGAAAGTCCTGCAAGGTCTGCATCATCCAAAGAAGTTGTGTGCAACAAGATGCTGCAGCCACATATTCTGCTTCAGCTGTAGATAAGGCAATCGAACTTTGCTTTTTGCTGAACCAAGACACTAATCTGGAACCCATGAAGAAAGCACCTCCACTTGTGCTTTTCCTATCATCCACACTTCCAGCCCAATCTGCATCTGTGTAAGCATGAAGAGTGAGATCTGTATTTCTAGGATACCATAAGCCATAGTTTTGGGTCCCTTGAAGATATTTGAAGATTCTTTTGACTGCCTGAAGATGGGTTTCCTTTGGGTTGGCTTGAAATCTTCCAACCATCCCTACTGCATGAGTAATATCTGGTCGAGTACCTGCCAAATAAAGCAAACTCCCAATCATGGATCTATAAGTGGGTTGGTGAACTGCTGCTGATTCATCATTTGCACTGAGGCTGCATCCTGTAACCATGGGTGTACATACTGGTTTTGATTCTTCCATGCCATACTTCTTCAAGATCTGCTTGAGGTATTTGGTTTGAGACAAGAAGATACCTCCTTCATTTTGTTGGATTTGCAATCCAAGAAAATATGTCAATTCTCCAAGAAGTGACATTTCGAACTCTTTCTGCATAACCAAGGCAAAGTTTTGACTCATAGTTTCTTCATTGCTGCCAAAAATAATATCATCTACATAAACAACAAGAATTAGCAATTTGTTATTTTCAACTTTTATATAGAGATTGCTATCTGCTGATCCTTTTGAAAAGCCTTGTTGGTGAAGATATTTGTCCAACCGATAGTACCAAGCCCTTGGGGCTTGTTTGAGCCCATAGAGAGCCTTTTTCAATCTGCATACAAGGTTTGGATCATTCCCAAGAATGAACCCATCTGGCTGTTCAATATATACTTCTTCTTCTAAGTCTCCATTCAGGAAGGCTGATTTCACGTCCATTTGAAATACCTTGAAGTTTTGAAAGCTTGAGAGAGCAAGGAACATTCGGATGGCCTCTAGTCTTGCCACAGGAGCAAAGGTCTCTTCAAAATCTATTCCTTCTTGCTGTGCATACCCTTTACAAACAAGTCTGGCCTTGTTTCTAATTACTTCTCCATTTTCATTTAACTTATTCTTGAAGACCCATTTTGTTCCTATTACATTCTTATCTTTTGGTCTAGGAACTAATTCCCAAGTGTTGTTCCTTTCGATTTGCTCAAGTTCTTCATCCATTGCTTTGACCCAATATTCATCTTTGCATGCTTCTTTCACATTTTGTGGTTCAATGGAGGAGAGTAGAGCCAAGTAGCTTGAAGCTTCTGCAAGTGTCCTTCTTGTTTGTACTCCTGCTTCTTTCTGCCCCACAATCTGAGTTTCTGGATGATTCTTTTGGACATATCTGGATGGAGTCTTCTCTTCTATTCTTGTCTGCTCCTCTGGTTCTTCTTGAGATTCTTCTTCTTCTTGAGGTTCTTTTTCTTCATCATTTCTCCTTTGAGAGTAACCTTCATCTTCTTCATGATGAACTTGCCTAGGAATATATCCCTTCTCATCAACCACTATATCAATACTGTCAACAATTCTGCCAAGTCTTTTATTGTAGCACTTGTATGCTTTGCTATGTGGAGAATAACCAAGAAGGATGCCCTCATCTGCTCTAGGTTCAAGTTTGCCAAGTTGCTCTTCAGTGTTCTTAATATAACATTTGCTCCCAAAGATTTTGAAATGCTTCACGGAAGGAGTTTTACCACTCCAAAGCTCATGAGGTGTTTGAGTGCTGTTTACTCGGACATTTGTTTTGTTAAGAATGATAACAGCAGCATGTGCGACTTCTCCCCAGAAGGTTGCAGGAGTACCTGATTCATCGAGCATAGCACGAGCCATTTGTTGGATAGTTCTGTTCATTCTTTCCACAACCCCATTTTGCTGAGGAGTTCTAGCTGTAGAGAATTCTCTTCTTATCCCATGTTCATCACAGAAATCAAAAAATTCATTTGATGTGAACTCCCCACCTCTGTCAGATCTGAGGCACTTGATTTTGTGTCCTGATTCATTTTCGGCCAATGCTTTGAAGGATTTGAATTTTTCGAATGCTTCATCTTTGTGCTTCATAAGCCCTAACCAAACAAACCTTGAGAAATCATCAATGAATAATATCAGATATTCTTCTCCTCGAGGTGACCTTTTCCTAAATGGACCACATACATCTGTATGGACTAGCTCAAGAGGCAAGCTAGCTGATCCTTCCTTCTCTGGAAAGTTAGTTCTGGTCTGCTTTCCAAACTGACAAGATTTGCATATGGTGTTGTCTGGAATTTTAATATCTGGAAGATCGCGAACTGCCTGATATTTGCATGCTTTCCTGATTTGTGAGAAGCTTAGATGTCCCAACCTTCGATGCCATAACCAGTGCTCTTCATCCTTGCTAAGATAGCATTGTTGTTGTTCTTCTTCAAATATGTACAGATTATTTGGAGTTCTTTTGCCTTTGAGAATTGTTTCACCTGTATCAAGATCACGAACAAGACATCCATTCGATCTGAAAATAACCTCTGTTTTTTGATCACACATCTGGCTGACACTTAGAAGATTATGTTTCAATCCATCAACATACAAAACATTTCCAGCCTTGACTTTTTCTTTTAAAGGAGCAATACCTTTTCCTTTTATAGTTGCAGGAGTATCATTTCCAAAAGAGACTTTCTTTCCCTTTTCTAAAGTAGAATAAGATTCAAGTTTTTCTTTATCACCTGTCATATGTTTCGAACATCCACTGTCAATGTACCATAGATTTTCTTGTCCTTCTGCATAAAATGCTATCCCACATCTTTCTGTTTGAGGTTCCTTTATTCTCCATGTTTTGGTGCTTGTGGCTTGTTCCTTTTTCTCCTGAACCCTGCTCCTGCATTCAGAGTCTTTATGACCAAAATTATTGCAAATAGAACATTCAACTTCATTTTCAAGCACCGAAAAGTTGTTATAGGTCCCTTTTGTAATCCCTGTCATACTTCTTTGTTTTTGAGCTTCCCTAGTCATGATAGTTTTATATGCAACACATTGAGCTGCTCTGTGACCAAAGTTGTGGCAAGAAAAGCATTGTCCATTGAAGAAGCTTCTGCGGTTATTGAATCTACCAGCCAACTGATTGTAATTTCTATTTTCATCTATTCTTGAGCCAAACTGAGAAGATTTTACCTGTGGTTGGTTGTAGCTTTTGTTCATCCTTAAGGAGGATTGTCCCTGGTAGTTTCTGTTTGTAACTCGTCCCTGCTTTACCTGATTATCTTCATTGTTCTTCCGCTCATTTCCTCTTGCTGCATCAAGATAACTTTTTGAGGTGGATGCTTGAGAGGTTTCTCCATTATAGCCCAAACCTGTTTTGTTTAGAGGAGACCGCTGTACACTAATAATCTCATCCAAGGTTTCAGATCCTTTGACAAATTTAAGATTAATAGTTTTTGTTTTCTCAATTTCTTTTCTGAGACCAACAATTTCACCTTCTAGTTTTTCAAGATGTTTTTCCTTTTCATCAATCTGAAATTGCAAAGTATCAATAATCACATTCCTTTCTTCTATGCTTCTCTTGAGTCTAGTGATTTCATTATAGAGATTATCCACATCTATAGCATCCTCATAATCATCATCTTCAAATGCCATTAACAGCTTATATTTATTACCTTGTTCATCTTCATCACTGTTTGATAAGCCATCACTATCTTCATGTGTGTAGTAGCTTTTCCTATTTGCACTTTGTTTCTTGTTCCATCTAGCAGGTTCTTTTCATTTTTCCTTATAAGGACATTTTGCAGCATAATGACCTACTTTCCCACAAGCAAAACATTTGAAAGGTAGCTTACCTCTGAACCTTCCAGAACCCCTTTGAAGATTTCTGACAAAATTTGATTCTTCTTCCTCTTCTTCTGGAACTTGTCTTGCTTCATAGTAATCTTCTTTTCCTGATGCCTTAAAAGCAGCTTCCCTTCTGTCAGATGGACCTCCCTTTCTCATTTCATAAGCGGTTAGAATTCCATGTAGCTGAGACATAGTGAGAACACGGAGATTTTCTTTTTCTTCTATTGCAGATACTTTAGATTCAAACTTGGGAGATAAAGATCTTAGAACCTTTTGAACAACTATAGTTTCTTTTACTTCTTCACCCAAATTTTTCATACAATTAACAATCTCATCTACCCGGAGAAAATAATTAGCCACACTTTCATCATTATACATCCTGAGAGTCTCATATTGAATCCTGAGTGTTTGAAGTTTAGCTTCCTTTACCTGTTCATCTCCTTCATAGCTAGTGATCATTTTGTCCCATATTTCTTTTGCTGATTTGAAGTGCATGACCTTCATGAATTCTGTTTGAGATATACTTCCTAATAGGGTAGCGACTGCTTTTGCATTTGTTTCATATGCCCTTTTCTCATCTGGATCTGTAGGAGTAGCTGAAGGAAAAACATAGCCTTTTTCTACAATGTCCCAAACTTCTGTACCAAGAGATTGAAGATATGCAGTAACTCTTACCTTCCAATAATTGAAATTTGTTCCATCAAAAACCGGTGGCCTGATTGATGCTTCTTTCTCGTAGTTGCTCATGATGAATGATCTTCCTTCAAGCGATCAAGCTTCTCTGAAGGACCTGCTCCGATACCAATTGTTGGAAATAATACTGAGAGGGGGGGGGGTGAATCAGTATTATCAGATTAATCAAACTTTTAAATACCCAAAAACATATACGCTACTTCAGTTAAGTGAACCAGCGTGTACACGCTACTGTGATGAAGTAAAACAGCGTATAAGCAGAAAACTCTCAATTTAGCTGGCTTATTCTTCAATTAAGTGCATCAGGACATTATTCATCATATTAACAGTAAGCATGTGCAGTATAACAGAACAGATAAAAAGCCACACATATGAACACCAAGATATAAGGTGGAAACCCAATGTGGGTGAAAACCACCTGCTGCAAGTTGTCTCTATCTTTCTTAATATGAAACTTCAGTTTACAATCTTTTGTACTGGTGCAGCCTTATACCAGTACGCAGGCTACAACCTGCAGAAGGCTTCAACCTTCTCTCGTTCTCCAAACTTCCTTGGAAGGGAGCTCCAACCCCCTTTGCTTTTGTACTAGCCAAGATACTAGTATGTAGGTGCTGACCTACAATCTTTCTTCTTCCAGGTATCACTTTTCATACATTTTCAGACTTGGATATTCCTGAAGCACAACATTACAATCTGAAGACCACAATTCATTCAATTTTCACAACAGATCATTGAAGTACAAAACAACCCGACTTTGAATCACTGAACCACTGAACCCTGTCAATCACCAGTTACCAGAACACAGAGCAGACTACAGAACTCTGTAATAACAGTCAGACCCCACTGTAAACCCAAATCAAGCTTCAAAAGATATACGCTACTTTAATGAGCAAAAACCGCGTATACACGCGCTTTTACCGAAGCCAACCTGCGTACAGATCTAAAAATAAACTTTTCTAAATTTGCAGCTGTACCAGATATTAGTTGGACTCAGAACGTAACATTGCGACAATATGCAGATCTAGAAATACGCATAATCAACCATATCATGATAGTGCATTTCAAACCATTTGATCCCGATCTCTCCTTAGATCTAGTTCTCCATCAACCGATGAGATCTCTCCTTAGCTCAGATCAACCAACTCAGAACCTGCATATCAGATCTCTTTCTCTCTTAGATATTCATGCCTTGTCGAAAGATGATATTTGCCTAGTGATCTTCTTCTCCTTATATAGCCTTAGGCCTTTCTCAAATACCAAGAGCCAAAACCATAGTAACACAATACCATCAACTTTAAAACTAGGGATCGACACGCCCGTCGAGACATAATGGTCCGAAATCATAGGCACAACTTCCAAGGTCTAACCACCATGAACCAAAGGAACCTTTCCACATACACGCGCTTTTTATGAATCGAACTTGCGGGTACACGCGACTTGGGCTTAACAAAACAGCGTGTATGAGCTTTCTTGCCATGCTGTACTGAGATCTGTCTTCTGATTAAGTTGTCATCACCTGTACCATCCACTGAGTGAGTTGCCATCAAGGACAACACTTGAACCATAATGCCAACACATTGATCGGCCCACTAGGACAATATTCTCCATCCATTTCTTTCAGCAACAAAGCATTCTAACCTTGGTATGCAGCAATTCTGAAAGGTCCTTTCCATAGGTTCTTGAACTTGCCATGTTTCCCTTTGTCTTCATTTCGGGCATCCCATTTCAGCACTATGTCTTCAATTTAAAACTTGTCGGCCTTTGCCTTTCGATAATATATATTTTTTATTCTCTCTTGCAGCTTGAAGGTATTCTGAAAAACCTCCTCTCTAGTATGCTATAAATGGATCATTTGATTGATTCTCTGCTGCAAATGATCTTCTTCACTACCAACTTCCTGCATAAGTTTAACAACTAGAACTACGAGAGATGTATGAAAAACCGTGTCCACACCATACACGATCTCGAAAGGGGACATGCCTATTGACTTTTTCTGACTCACTATATCTACCCATAGTGCATTGACCAATTTCTTATGCCTACTCTTCTTGTTTGTTTCCAACAGCTTTTCGATAATGTTGACCAAAGATTTATTCAAGGATTCTGCCAAACCATTACCTTGTGGATAGTATGTAGTTGAGTGGCCCAAGGCAATTTGATATTTATTACAAAAATAAATCATATTTTTAGATTTAAAAGTTGTTGCATTATCTGTAATCAACTTATTAGGACAACCAAAACGTGACAAAATATTGTTCTCAAGGAACTGAATTATTACCGTATCAGTGGCCTGCCGAGTAGGAATCACCTCTATCCATTTAGTGAAGGACTCTGTCACTGTAAGGATCCATTTATGTTGTGCTGAAGAAGTAGGATGGATCTCACCAATAAAATCTAAACCCCATTGTTGAAAAGGAGTGCTTAATTCAACCGGTTTGAGTAGCAAAGGTTGTAATTTTCTCTTACCTTGAAAAATCTGACATTCGTGGCAGCTTGTAATAGTTTTGTACACATCAGAAAAGAGAGTTGGCCAATAATATCCTGCTCTAAAAATTTTATTGGTTGTTGTCTTCAAAAATAGATGACCTTCGCAATCTCCTTTGTGAAAATCATCTGTGACCTATTTTGCTTCTTCTTCAACCAAACAATTCAACAAGACACCACCGGGATCTTTCCAATAGAGTGCTTTATTCATTATAAAAAATTTTGCAGAATTTAATTTTAGGGTCCTACTTTTGTTCTTAGCCAATCTAGGTGGTGGTGAAAGATGTTGGAGCACATAAACAATATCTCAATACCAAGGAGAAACTAAAAACATTTCAGCTACCTGAACAAGATAACTTTCCTCATCGTCTTCGGACATAGCGGAAATGAGATTTATGTCCAAGGCATGCAAATTAGATTCTGCCATCAGTTTGGCCAGCCCCTAGCCTTTGATGAGCTTTGTTGGTTTGATCTCCACATCATATTCTAACAAAGCAGCGATCCATTTGCCTCGTCTCCCTTCTGGATCTGTTTGCACTAAGACATATTTAACGACAATGTTAGGAACATAGGCAAGGATATGAGAATGTAGAATATAAACTTGAAAATATTTCAATTCCTTTACCAAAGAAAGGGCTTTCTTTTCAATAATATTGTACTAAAAAGCTACATCTCTTATCATTCTTCTGAAAAAAGAAATTGGTTTCTCAAGCTGGTCTCTTTTCTACATTAAGACCACTGCCATAGTATGATCCGAAGCAGGTGAAAACAAAATAAAATATTGGGAATAATCAGAGCTGATTAAAATTGGAGCTGAAGAGAGGGCTAGCTTTACCAAATTGAAAGACTTGATGGCTTCCTTGGTCCACTTCACAACGCTATATTTCTTTAACATGTTTGTGATCTCCCTCAAACGTTCTGCAAGATTTGGCACAAAACGACGTAAGAAATTCATCTTACCATTAAATGACTGGATCTCTTTTTTACTTCGTGGAAAATCAATTTTCTGAATGGCCTCCACTCGAGCTAGATCAATTCGGATGCCCTCCTTGGATATGATATGACCGAGAATCTTGCCTTCATCCACGGAAAACAAGTTTTTCTTTGGATTGAGGGATATGCCATACTTTCTACACCGTTGAAATACAATCTTCAAATGATAAAGGTGCTCTTCATTTGAATTAGAAAAAATTGTCAAATCATCAAGATAAACAACTAAAAATACGTCTTTCTCATTTGCAAATGCAATATCCATAGCTCGCTGAAAGGTTGCACCAGCATTCTTCAATCCAAAAGGCATCTTGGCGTAATGGAAAGTTCTCCACAAAGTGGTGAACACTGTTTTGTCTCTATCACCATCATTGACCAGAATTTGGTTGACATGCGAGATGCTCCAACTACTCGCTGAAGTATGTGATCCATCTTCGACAATGGATATTTATCTTTCAAAGATACTTTATTCAGATTTATGAAATCAATACATAATCAAATTTCACCTGTTGTTTTGCGCACGACACCAAATTAGAAATCCAATAAGAAAATTTGATGGGAACGATTATACCATCTTTGTATAATCGATTCAATTGCTTCTCTAATGAGGGCAACAGCTTTAGATTTATCTTTCTTAACTTCTGTCGAAAAGGCTTTTGATTTGGCTTAATCGAGACGATGTGCGGAATTATACTCTTATCATATGCCTTCAAATATGAATAGTCCCAAGAAAATACATTAGTAAATGAAGATAATAAACTAATGTATTTTTGCTTTACCTGTGGAGGCAAAGCCTTTGATAACTTGACCATTTTAGGATTTTCTGCTGATCAAATTTTTACATCTTCAACTCCTTTCTCGGTGGGTGTCAAACTCGGTTTCCAGGCTACATCATCTTGATCAAACAACTCCTCTAAAGATATTATACCTTTAGGAATGACATTGTCCTTGAGCTGCAAAACTTCCATCTGATTTACTTCCATATCTGCTTCACCATCATCATGCTCTCCATCTATAGAAGTGTCTTCGTACTTGCCTTCATTTTGCAGAAATTCCTCAATCTCTTTATCATCTTGAAACACCTGCCAATACCTTTGATTATCTTGGACAACGGGGCGATGTTTCACATGAATCTCAAACTTGTTGCTTGAATTGATCGGAATTTTCAAATTACTTGCAGTTGTTGCAAGTGAATCTGCAATCACATTCTGAACACGAGGGACACATGTCAAAGTGTAGTCTGGAAACATTCTCAAAATATCTAACACCGCATTCCGGTAAGCTCACATGGGAGGATGCTTAGCTTGGTATTCACCTTTCACTTGCTTTATAACTAACTCGGAGTCACCATAGACTGAAATTATTCTAGCGTTTAACTTCTTAAGTATTTTCAGACCAGCAATTGAAGCTTCGTATTCAGCCTCATTATTTGAACAATCAAAAGCTAATTTATACAAACATACCCTTACATTACTTGGCACTTTGTTCGGAATAAATGCAGGGCTACGTATCCAAATTCCAATTCTAGCACCTTCTCTCCCTATCGTGCCATCAAAGTCTATGCTCCACAACCTGGCTCCATCTTCCAAATGCTGAAATTATTTTTTCTCTTCTTATTTTGCTTGTTGTCCATCAACTTTTTGCTGCTATCGGAAGGCTGATTGATCAACAGTACTATCAAGCTTTCGTATTTCTTGATCTAGTACAACTCCAAAATTTGTAGTGATCTCTGTAATATATTATACTTCAACTACATGACTATTTATATCATTAAAACTATCAGAATATAAAGAAAAATATTCCAAATCAGTATGTACATAGTTGATTGGATGATTTAGAGGTTTCTCCTTGCTAGTGATCATGTGCTTCGTCTTTTTCTCCCAGTATAATTTTCTCAACTGACCAAACATGGGAATAGTAGCATAGGAGAAATCAAGCTGCAATGTCCCTTTGAGTTTTGCTCCCCAATATCTGGAAAGGAGCATGCCAAATCTAGGAGGAATATCTGCCACAACCACATCGATCAAAACATTCTTTTCCACGATCTCATCTAAAGTGACAACCAAATATTTAATAAGCCCAATGCATCTGACCCTACCAAAATCAAAGGAATATAGATCATGGTACTTGCAAGTGATATCTAGACCCAATTTTTCCATGATTTCTTTAGGCATGAGATTATGAGAGGCTCCAGAATCGAACATGGCATTGTGCAATACAAAATCATGTCGTCTAAGCCTGATGTAAAATGGAGCTACATCACTATCCTCAGACTGACCTTCTAATGCTGGCCCAAACATAAGTTCGGGCTGATCATCCTCCACATTTACCATATCAGATAATGGATCCAAATTCAAAATCTTAGACACCTTACCTTTATAGCTGCTATTTTTCATTAATTCTGTCAAAGGAATTGACACTTTTAACTTAGCAATTTCATTTTCTAAGCTAAAGGCTGATGTTTTCTCTACCTCTTTGACTGGAGCATCGTTCTTTTAAGTCTTCTCCTTTGATACAATTGACTGATTTGATCTTTCGTTTCCTAATTGTGTTTTTCTAGTGTTAGGATCAGTGTTCTCCTTCCCCTTTCTCTGTGCTATGGGAGAATCATTCTTTGGCGATGACACTTCCTTCCTCTTCTGAATTGGATTGATGGGAACTTCTCTACTCTTGAGTGAATATTGTCATTTTTGGGCTGTCAAGGCATTCATATATCCCCTCTGATATTCATTAGACTCTTCTTCAAGAACTGTTTCATTTGCCAAGATGAAATTTGCTTCTTTTTTTATAGTTGGGCTTTTTGACTACTCTTCATCTTCGGTGATACAAATTGGTAGATCATCAGGTGTAAAGAAATGATTCTCCTCACCAATTATGTTCTCATCATCATCTGATTCCATACCATCTACAAAATTCTGCTGTAGGGGTGTCTTCACTTGCTATTGTGCCACTTGGTCTTGTGCTCTTTATTCTCGTTGCTTGATTCTGAATTGTGGTTGCTGCTGGCTACGGAAATTCGGATTTCTAACTTGTGCTTCAGGCTTATCAACAATTGTAAGCCTATCAAACATCATCTTAATCTTGCGAAGCAAATGATCAGAGGAAGAAGCTTCCTCTTTTATGGTCACCTTCTTTTCAGCCTTTTCTCTAGCTCTCTTGGCAAGAAAATTTTCCTCAATGATGACTGCAATTTTCTACATGTCCTCCAATGTGGCCGGATCTCTCTCCCTCAATTGATACACCATGTCAGGATCGAAGCCATCAGGAAATTTAGTCAAAGCCAATCCCATAGGTGGCTTTATATCAGCAGGAATTGCATTGTAAACAATATTGAATCTAAGACAATAATCTTGGACACTCTCACCAACATTCCTTTTGATGTTCTCATATTCAGAAAGAATTTGAAGAGGGTTTCTCTTTACCTCCCAGTGATCCAGAAATTGTCTCTGAAGATTTGTCAATGTAGTGATACTTGCAGGTGGCAAAGCTCTCAACCACTTCCACACTTCACCTCCAAAAGTTTGCACAAATAATCTCATAGTCACATTTTCGACATCAATCTCATGAAGGTCGAAGAAATCTGTCATCCTATCCACATGCTGCTGAGCTGTGATGCTTTGAGGAGTGCAATCAAACAATGGGATCTTGCTTTGGTAGTCAGCGGGCAGGGCATCCAAAATTTGACGCAACACAAGGGGTGCATATCATCCAGTCATTGCTCTAGGCGGATTTACAACTGGCCTTGGAGATGTGGGAGGAGTTGGAACAATGATAGCAGTTGACGATGTATATGTTGTATGAGGTGTCAATGGAGGGGATGGAATATGAGATGTTTGAGGTGTCGATGGGGTTGATGGGGGAGAAGAGCTAGGAGGTCTTTGATCTGATTTAGTGGGTTGGACAGGAATGGTGGGAATGAATGAAGTTTCAGTAGGAATTCTTGAACTAAATGCAATTGCGAATGAACCAAGAGTCGCTGATGCAGATTCTAAAAAATCAGGAATATTTGAAGCCACAATGGAAGTTTGAAGATTCAAGATGTAACTATCAATTGATCTATTTTCCCTTTCAGTTTAAAGATCTTTGACAAACTCTGGATTTAAGACAATGGAACCAACAACACTTTAAAATTTAGTCTCAAACAATGATAAATCCAAACATTCGTCAAATTCAAGATCTTCAAGATATTCAAAAATTACAGGACATGAACGAGATTTGAACATGGGAATCACAGAACTTTCTTGTCGAATAATTCTTGGCATGAGATTTGGATTTCATAGACAGGATGAGGATCAGGATCAGGATTGGCTCTGCTGTATTGTCTGGAATCCAGAGTGTTGAATTAATCCCAAAAATCAAACAGACCAAATCAACTTGTTTAGCCTATCAAATTCTAAACTCATCATCCAAAGTCTAGAATTGTTTAATGATACTGGGGTAATCATTTAGATCAGATGTTCAGTTTATAAACTAGATCAGAGATTGACTAAAGCAGTGTTCATCTACTTTCACTAATGCAAAGCAAGAGCATCTCGAAGGCTACCTGGCTAACTTCAGGCTCCGTCTGTAGTCTAAAAATCAAAACAATGATAATAAATTTTCTCCCCAACGGTGTCGCCACTATGTTATTTCCTAAATCTACCTCTGGCTGAGAAAGGCAGGATCTAGGGTAACATCAAGCCATGCTTAACCTAGTAGCTAGCCCTACCAGGTCAAGAGAGGGCTCTCTCCTTATCAATCTCAGAAAAGATGGCCAATGAAGCTTGAGATGACTAATGTAATGACTTATTTTAGGCTAGGTATGTGTACAGAGGTGTTTGCTTGAATTTAAGATGGGTTTGCTGGCTCAATTGTGAAAGGCAGACTTGGGTCCAGGGAATGGACATAGTCTTACAAAGTCTCTATGGGGCGAGGTAGGCAAATGGTTTAGCAATTCAAAATTGAGTGAGATGGAGAGCTTTTAGACTGGTGAGGAGTTGGAGAGGGCATGAAAAAATTAGGGATCCTCTTCAACAGCTAAAAACATAAATAACTAAACAAAACCCTAGGTAGAGCACTGCAATTTCAATGTATTCTACCTCTATCCTTGTTTTATTTAGTTAATATTAAACAAAGAGAGATAATGGCATACATAAAACACATGTAAACTTGTAACTACAGAAGGAAACACAATACCAAATCAAGATGCCACAAGAATCTCATAAAGTGTTGCAAACCCTGGTCAATTCCATTGCCAAACGACTGAAAATGAATGTACAATAATGCTCAAAGCATTCACAAGAGTCAAACCATTCTCAATGACTAAAAAACTACTAGATATAGGCATGAAATAACTCATTCTAGGCTTTAGGGGTCGATTTCATGACTTTAGAAGTTGTTTCAACAAGATCTAAACTAAGAACTGAAAAGTAGGAAGTGGAACAACATGCCTCTAAAACCTAGGAAACTGATTCATTCAGTTGCAAACTACTTTTTCGTGATGAATCTACCTCTATGTTTGAAAATTTAGCATAATTACATCAAAATCCATCAAGTCACGTTAAATTACATCATGATTTTGACTATTAGAAAGAGAAAATTCAAACTGTGAAGAAAGTAGGCAAAAAACAGAGTTTTTTGGCCAAAATGAGCAAATTTCACTCTATGCGCCACGCTGATTTCCTTATGCATAGCACCTTTTTGAAGCTGACTTTGGAGGACTTCCCATCCACCAAATTTGTTCCAAGTGGGCCTTTTGGAAAGGTCTACCTGTCTACCTTCCAAAACAAGTAGAATTTCTGAATTTGGCCTCTACTCGCCCCTCCAAAATTGAGTTCTCCCACCACTACTTCCTATGAGTCATAAAAGGGGCAGAAGGGTCACTTTTGAGTTGTTTTTGACCTTTTTGGAAGCTCCAAACCTGTCAAAATTTCTTGGCCATGTGAGAGAGTTCATATTTTTCCATGAAAAATTTAAAAATGCTGAGTTTTCCTCAAAATGAGGTCTCTAACAAAAGCGCGTGCCAAGTGGCGCGGCGCATCACGCAGAAAAACTCGTTTTTTAGGCCAAAAATTTCAAAATTGCAAAAAGTTTCCCAAATTTCTGGAAATTTGGGCTGAGTGTTCCTCATCAAGTGCGGTGTTGGGCTAAGGAAGCCTCAGCCAAGATTTGGAGTCTACTTTTCTCTTTTCTCTTCCTCATGGTTTTCTTCAATTTGGCCTTCAAATTCCTGATTCTTGCTTTGCGCACCATATTTCTTGACAAGTAGTGATATGCCATGTTCCTCAACATGTTTTTCTCATTGTTGGCCTTCTCTAGCATCCTTTCTAAGTGCATGTTTGTCCTATCAAACCAAGATTCACGATCAGCTTGAATTTCTTGCTCAAGTGTGGTCAATTTGATTTTCCTCCTCTTGGTAGCTTGTCGGTTTGCCCTTATGTTTTGGAGCTCCATGATGGTTTGCTGATATTCTAGATGTTTATTCCTCTACTCCAAATAATTAATGATCCACTTGGCTCTTTCCAGGTTGAGAGACAAATGTTGAATGTCATCTTGCTACTCCTGAATGATCTCTTTAAGTTTTGAGCTTTGTGAGCCCAAATTAGTGTCCTCATCCTGAATGAGGATGAAATCTGTCTCATGACCTCCTGAAGGTCCCTCATCATGCAAGGGCTTCCTGCCTTTGTCCTGTACCTACTCTGCTGATGGAGGAAATGAGACCCCTTCCACCCCGGGTGGAGATAATACTCGTTTTGTTGCTGCAAACAACCTTCTACTGCCCTTTTGGTATGTGACAAACACTAGCACACTAGTGGTTTGTGTCTCATGAATCTCCTACTAATGTGAAGGCCCTCCTGCCTCATGAAAAACTGCTGGGGGTACTTGAGGACCTGTAAAGACCTCATGTGCAATGAAATCCTCCCATTAGATGTTCAGTAAACTAAACTGATGCAAGACCACAATTTTGATTAGTGAAAAATGATATATGTTGTTATACTGCTGCTGAGGAGTCTTCTTTTGCACTAAGGTGGTCATCTTCTCAATTTTCCGACAAATGAAATAAGGGAGGTTCATCATCCTCACCCTAGTAAAGTGCATCAAATATCTGATATGATAGGCATATAGATGAAAAAATCTGCCCTCACAGCTGAAATATTTAATTATGAGTTTCATCAAGGGAGCATATGTGTCCTGTAGATACTTCAAAGGAAAAACTCTACTAATATGTCTTTGAAAACTAGCCTTGATGTAAGGCTCATAATGATCTTTGTGTATTAGTTGCCTCTTATTCCATTGCTCACCTACATTTGGAATGTTGGTTGCTTGAGCAATAGTCTCAGGCGTCAAGGTGAATGTCACACCTACCAAAGTGACTTGGCCATTATGAAGATGAAGCACAAACAATCTGGCCAGCTCATGGTGATACTTGACTCTCTCCACCATCTCACAAAACTAATAACAAGATTGGTGTTGAAAGCATGTGACAGCAAGAGGATAGGCCAACAACTCGGAAACTCAAGTAGGCTCCTCCCAGTTATGTTTTCCACCCTTGTGAGGCCTCCTCGATGCATGCATTTCTCTAGAAGAATCACTGACTATCTCCTCATCTCTGTCATAGGAAGAATTTGACTCCATGTTTGCCAATGTTTCAGTTTTCTTAGATGAGTATGAAGAGATTTTATGGTGTCTTTACGTTTTTTACTGCCAAGGATATGAATGTATGAGGGACTATGGAGGGAGTGTGTTATGAGGGATTTAGGAATGTTGGTGACAGGCTTTTGGGGAATAGAAGGGTTTAGGGGATGATATTTAGAGTTTAGGAATAACAATTAGGGTTTGGGGATATTTGACTAGGGTTTGGGATAGTGGGATTAGGTATTTAGGATTAGTAATTTTAGGGATATGGGAAATATGGAATGGGTAGATGAGAATGTAAAGGGAGGGAGAAAATGAATTGAGGGAATGAGGGAATGAAGGAGTGAGGGAGTGAGAAATGCTTTTAGGAGTGGAATTAACAACAAGAAATACAATTTATAAACCCTATGCAATTGTTTTTGACAAGAAATGCAAGGAGGTAGGGTTTCAATTTTTTCCCATTAAATAACCATTAGCCCCAACATAAACTCATTCATTGGTCATGGAGGAATATTAACATACTTGGACAAGTTAGGATTTAGCAATTTTGCGATTTTGGAAGAGGTTGTGCGTGAAATCAGCCTTATAGCCCCGTGCGTCATGCCACCTCATAGGTGCGCTGCGCCCTCTCAATGCATCGCACCCGTTATGAATTTGTGTTGTCAACTATTGCCCAATGCGGCGCACTCTCTGAGTGCGCCATGCTCCAAACCCAGTGCGCCGCGCTTGTGTTTTTTACCCTCCAAACACAAAATCTCTCCTTTGGCTCTTGAAAGCACAAATTACTTGCTCTCTTTCTCTTTGGGCATGCAAATGAATATTCTAAACATGAAAAATAGTTTATAAACATATAGTTTTGATTTTTCATTTACAAAACCCACTCTTCTAAAGTTTGCTTTTGACTTCCTTTTAAAACTCTGTTTTTGGGCAGTTTGCTTTATTTTTGCCTTTGATGGACTGAATGCTTTGAATTTTTGTTTGCTTTGCAGGTGGTGAAGCTGCAGAAGCTTGGCAAGGTGACCAGGGCTGCCTGTGAAGTTATCACATATGGAAAAAACGAAATTACATCAAATTTGTACATGAAAACATAAAAAACTATGCTTTTCCTCAACAGGGTTTTGAGGAACAATCAATCACTGAGCATGTGATTATGGAAATTACTGTTACTGAGACTTTATTTGACGTCCTTATGTGCATGTTGACCGTTATTGAGCATTTTTAAGACCTTATTGATGAAACCCTAGACCTTATGAGACCTAAAACCCTAACAATGACTTTTGTAAATTTAAAGACAAAAATTCACTGCAGATGATCTAGTGTATGAAAATGGGATAGCAGGTAAATGACATGAGGGAAAATGTATAATATACCACTACCATCAGATGATCCATGACCCTAATGGAATGCAGCTGATCAAGTGAGACACCCAACATGCAATGCAACAAGAGAATTTCATCACTAATGGAGGGATGAAGATACCGACACTAACAGGTGGACTTGCTAAGAATCTACAAAGTACTTATTTTCTAGTTGCTCCTAATATTTGTGTAACACCCCTCTGTTTTCTATGATAATGTTGACTATTTTAGACATGGACTATTTTTAGAATGGATGGATATGGAATCCATGTTTAAAATGTGTTGATGATGGAATCAATTTAATTATTATGATGTAATTTATTAATTATTATTAATAGATGAAAATGTTGGAAAACACTTAGTAAAAGAGCACTAGAGTTAGAATATTTTCTTGCGAGTTTGAAACAATGGATGGTGGTTAAGTACAAAATGAATCTTCCGCAAAAATCTCCTAAACATCCCTACAAGAAAATAATTAGAAAATAATTGGATTTAATTTCATGGGAGAGAAATATCATAATAAGTCACTTAGTTGGAGAAATATACTAGGTTTGGGTGAAATAAATCATTGTGGGAGAAAAAGGTAGGCTTGACTTGACAATGCAACGGTACCCCTGTGGGTGAGGAGAAGATGTTCCTGTATTCCTTCATGACCGCATCCCCCTACTTCTACTGCGTGGAGGAACCCTTCCTGGGGCCATGGATGTGGCTACGATCTTCCCATTAATTTGAGAGCGAACGAGAAAGAAAATGAATTTCCTAGTCTGGGAGATGAGCTTACTGTATTTCTTAGGAAAGATCAAAGAGGTGGTGGTAGGTGGGGCTAGCTCCGTTATCCTGTACAATGTATTACCAAATAAATAATAAAAGTGTGAGCCCTTGACTCATATACAGCATGTCGCTTCCACAAGTATGGTTGGCTTAATAATACATCACAAACATCAAGAGGTGCAACATCACACAATACATCATATATGAAGGGCTTAATGTTGTAGGGAAGGTGACACTACTCGGGGACTCAAAGATCTTGTCATTGGTTAAGCTACCCAATGTTGTACAGTTCTGGGTGTGATATGGTTAGTAGGCCCAGACTCTTCATGACCTCTACTGAAATGAGGTTCTTTTGGCTACCACTGTCAACAATGAATTGCAGCGGTGAACCCTTCACCCACATTTGTGAGTGGAAAAGACACTCCCCCTCCTCTGGATCTTCAGGCTCATTCTTCTAGAACTTGGCAGTGGAAACAATGGCATTGGGCTCCACATAAATGATCTACTTCCTGTTGTCATTCCTCTTGTCAAGTTCTAACTTAGGGTCAGAACATGCATTTGATTCTGAAGCCTTTAGCTCAGCCACCAATGACTACTTGGCCCGACACTCACTTGTGTTATGAGTGGGGCTCTTATGGAACTCACACCACTTTCCTGTGTCATTCTTCGACTTCATGGTGTTGTTCTTTTCTTGCGGCTTCGACGACTTGTCTTGGGTGACACCGTCTTGGATTTGTCCTTTATTTTGCGGTTTAGGAAAGCCTTTCCCTTGCATCGTATTTGTGGATCCAAAGTATCGCTTCTTCTGTTTAAACTCCTGCTCGATCTTGACAATGTATCGATACGCCGTGTCGAACGATGAGATGTCCAGGAGCTACATCTTGTCCTGGATGTACCTACGTAGGTAGCCACGATATTTGATTACAAAATTCCACTCAAAATCCTTGATACCCAACTTTGTGTGAAGGGTATGAAAAATATTGGTAAACTCCAACACATGTTGGTCCCTTCCCTGCCGCAGTCTGGTCCACTTTATGTATTTATCCTCATCGCTTCTGACAGGGTAGTACTACTCCATGATGGCATTGTGGAATGAATTCCAAGTGGGTGCGGCTGAAAACATTGAGGTTGTACTTTTATCCTTCTGCTCATAGTAGGTTTCCCACCAGTCCTTGACGTGGGGGGTTGCTTTGAGAACTACAAAGTGATCTTTTCCTGGTTGGAAAAATCATGAATGGGAAAATATCCTTCTAGCAGATTTAACCATTTATCTACAACGTCCCCATCTATCAAACCCTCTAATATGGTAATGTCAAAGTTAACTTGTACCTTAAAGGGTGTGGCGCTTCCAGAGTAGCTGCTGGAAGTAGATGTGTCACCCCTGGTATCCGCTGAAGGATCTGGGCTAAGTTGTCTATCATCACGTTCCTTTGTCACTCGAGGGTTTCTTCGAGCAAGATTTTGATAGGATCTCCTACGCCCATTGTCTTTCTTTTCTTTCGCCATGGGAGGCTGTCAGGATTTACGAGGCTGGTCTTGCAAAGGTTCGACCAGTTCAAGCCCTAACTCCTTATATCCCGACCTCGTTGGGGACATGCAAAGAAAATTAGAGAAAGAGCAGACCGCTTTGATACCATTGATCTGGATTTAAATAGGAACGCAACAAATTATAGATATAACCATAAATACTGAGATGCAGTGAAAATAACACTTTCTTTGATTAATATCAAATAATGAAATATGCTTACAAACAGTACGGAAATGAGACTAGCTCGGCAATGGTAGCTTATCTCTAAGAAGAGATGTGGTGGCTACATGCCTCTGAACTGTGTTACAATGAGGCTGAAAGGCCTATTTATTGTTGAGAAAAAATGGAAAACCCTAAACATACAAAAACCTAACCCTAGGATATTAAGCCAAACTATGGGCCTGATTTGGGTAAATTGGTACATCAACTTCTCGGGGTCGTAACTACAACTTTTGAGTGACCAACATCAGTCTAAGACCCATGTTGGCCCCAGTTTTCCCAAAAAAATGTCATTTAGGGCCTCAAAACGCCTCCAGAAGTTCAAGACCCAAAAAACTTCGAAAACTAGTAAATTGTGCTACAAATAAGGAAGATGAAAAACTGAAACAAACAACGGTAGGGTCCAAGTGGAATAGGTGGGTGGCCACCAATATCCACCAAGATCATATAAATATACAACTATAATAAGCTACTAAATGTTCTTTTATTATGAGAAATTAATATTCTTTTGGAGTACATATTACATACATACATATTCAGGGACCAAACAAAACTAACCAGATTCTAAAACTAAGAAAATGAATATAGTAACCATATAGTCAACATACAGGGAATAGGTACACATTTCCATGATTATGAATTTATAACCCTTTTAGTATGAGTTACGGGAATGATTATGAATAATACAAATGTAACAACCCTGGTAAAAAATCCATGTAAAAACATATAATACCAAAGTCACGGGACATGTATTTCAAGTTGAATGGTGGGAAAAATATCCTAGTGGGTGTTCATTTGGTTTATTATGGAAAATGAAATTGTCAAAGTCAATGGAAAAGGATTTGGAAAGGCATGAAACATTTATTGGAATTTTTTTTATGAAAATAATGGAAATTGGTAGAAAAGTAAGGTGGAAGCACATAGATTGCATGTGAGGAGGAAAATGAATGAAAATATTTGAAAATTAAAGAAATTATAGGCCTCATTAATAAAAATGATTCTAAGGATCAATTGGAAAGATTTTGTCAGTTCTATGGTGGAGCTCTCTTCTATTATCTCTCTCATACTCTTAGACACTTATACTTTCTTGGAGCACTCTTTCCGAAGGATACTTGGGATTTGGATCAAGAAGGCAAAGGAAAAGTGGGAAAGAGCACAAGGATAGTGGCATCAAATACTACATCTAGATTTTTGCAAGTATCGAGTTGCATGTATGATTTCCTTACTAGTTTTGGCATGCTTGGAATATGCATATGGTTATTTGGATATGATATGTCATTTGCATGGAGGATTTCTTGGATTGACAGTGGTTTTTCCTATTCTTTCCATTTCTGAGATAGCCATGGTGTTGTGGGTTTTAGTTTTTATTTTCTGGTTGGTTTTCTTGTGCCTTTAATTGTGGGTTGAGTTGTTAGTTCCTAGAAGCCTTGGTTGGAAAAACGCTCTGGAAGCCCTATAAAAACTCGGGTTGAGTTACTACTCCTGGAAGCCTTGGTTGGAAAAACACTCTAGAAGCCCTTGGTAGGCTAAGTTACTAGTCCTAGAAGCGTTGGTTGGAAAAATTCTCTAGAAGCCTCGTGGAAGTTGTGGGTTGAGTTACTAGCTGTCGAAGTCAGGTTGGAACAAATGCTCTAGAGCCCTAGAAAAATTTTGGTAGAGACCGATATACTGATGGTTAGTGATGTTTGACTATGAGGTGGACTCATTAGTTCAGGGTTGAGGTGCTTGGCCTTTAGAAGCCCTGGTTTGGTTTTGTTGGATTTTTTCCATGAGATCCCACATTCATGCTTGGAATATGACATAGGGGTGATTGGCTAAAATAGAGGTTTGGTTAAACCTATTCTATGGTTGGGTGGTACGTGGAAGTCCCAGACCTAGCTGCCTTTTAGATATGTTAATAACACCTTCTCCCTTTGCTATATTCATGAGTAAAGGTACTTTATGTTACGTAGCTTTAATGGTTATTTCCTCATTAATATATCTATGGTTATTTAGTGGTTATAAGCATGTTTTATGATAGTGATGATGTATACGTCTCATCATGTTTTGATTTGTAAGTTAATGAACAATGAATATGTGGTCTAATAGATGATAATGCAACTAATGTGATAAGGCATCAATACTTCATAGTGATTCTCAGATAAGTATGAGACCACTATGCTTGGATCTATTATTATGACCTGTAGATTGCATATTTGTGACATGTTTGATGAAATTGATGTCATGGCTAGGCTCGGTTAGATCAAGTCCTTGATCAATTTTTGTGTTAAAGGCTTTGTGTTGGTGTCATTTATTTTCTTGTAAAGTCTCATCAAGTTTCAGGAAGTGGTTTGGAGACTAGCCCTAAAAAAGTAGCTAAAAGCTCAGAGTCTCTGGCACAAAACAAAATGATAAAGACTTCAATCTCTCCTTTGTATGCATTGTGAGAGTGAATAGATGGTCCCAATCACATGAATTTTGATGTGATGTGATTGACCGGGGGTTTAATTCATTGAAAGGATAGGTTGACTCAAGGGTTAGACACCTTGAGCGGTGGATTAACTCCTGGGTGTCCTGTAACACCTAAGAGAGGTCTGTAAAGTGTTGGTTTGTCGATTCCACTTACTTAACTGCACTTAGGGATTTGAATCATATCATATAAAATCTTTGTCCCATATTTACCCCGGTGGACTAGTAAGCTTGGGTAAGTGTGGGAGGAGGGTGTTATAGAGTGGTATCAGAGGCATGGTTCAACACTTGGACTAGATGGGAGGAATGCAGTTGTCATGTGCGCATGTAGGTTGTACATGTTCTTACTATGTATGCATGATGGTGGTCATTGTTACTGTTGTGTTTCCATTTAGGAGTTGATGATGTGTTGTTGGGATATGTTTGTCATGAATGCATGTTAGTTGTATATGCATTTTTTATGCATGTCAGTGTCTATAGGTTGTAGTGCATGCATTGCCATAGTTATGATTATGCATGTATAATAGGGTATATATGCATTGCGAGGTCATTATATATGGTTTGTGTCATTATGATGTTGTTGTTTTTTATTATGTGAATGTGTTGGCTGAGATAGAGAAGGAGATGCAAATCATCAAAGTGAGATTGCAGCATTAGACTTTGGGGTAAGAGAAAGTCATCATACAAGTACTGTATGTTTTGCATGTAGGTATGTTAGTTAATGGATTATTATATTAATTAGGGTTATATACATGTTTGCCATTTTCTTTTTGTTGTGGTTCAATGCATGGTAGAAGCTAGTGAATCAGTGTGGTCATATGCACATGCGTCAAATTGTCATGAATTATAGTAAGTTGTTGTTATATGCATTTTTGTTGTTGTTTTATGTTAGTTAACTTGATGATTATGCTATATGTTAACTTGTTTAGCATTGTATGATAGTTAGCTTGATGATTATGTTATCTGTTGTTAATTAGTAGGTTATATGTCAACATGTTTTTTGTATATGTTAGTTAACTTGATGATTAGGGTTATTTCATTAATATCATGATGTTGTATGTATTGTGTTAACCTTGATTGTTCTATGTAGATGGTTATGGTATGACGTTCAGGTATGAGTCGACCTAATTATGATAGTTTGTTGTACTAATCTAGACTGATTGTGAATATGTGATTGTTATGCATCAATGAAAATTGTTTATGAGTTTATGATGTGAACATGTTAGCCAGTTATTGTTATGGATATCATGGCCTTATGTTTTGCAAGTAGTGTATGTTTTCCATGTAAGTATGTTAGTTAATGGATTATTATATGAATTAGGGTTATATACATGTTTGCCATTTTATTTTTGTTGTGGTTAAATGCATGGTAGATGCTAGTGAATCAGTGTGGTCATATGCACATGCGTAAAATTGTCATGAATTATAGTAACTTATTGTTATATGCATTGTTGTTGTTGTTTTGTGTTAGTTAACTTGATGATTATGTTATATGTTAACTTGTTTAGTGTTGTATGATAGTTATCTTGATGATTATATTATATGTTGTTAATGAGTATGTTATATGTCAACTTGTTTTTTTGTATATGTTAGTTAACTTGATGATTAGGGTTATTTCATTAATTTCTTGATGTTGTATGCATTGTGTCGACCTCAATTGTTCTATGTAGATGGTTATGGTATGAAATTTAGGTATGAGTCAACCTAATTATGATAGTTTGTTGTACTAATCTAGTTTGACTGTGAATATTTGATTATTATGAATCAATGAAAATTGTTTATGAGTTTATGATGTGAACATGTTAGCCAGTTATTGTTATGGATATCATGGCCTTATGTATGTTCGTGTTTATGTGTTTTTGAAGTTATATCGTGTTAATCTAGATTGATTGTGCAGATAAGATAGCCTCCCATGATATAAATATAGGTATGAGTTTGCTTGTGTCACCTATTTGTTTTTTGAGTGTTTAGTGTCTATTATTTCATTTAGTTGATTTATCTAACACAGTACGTTTATAGTTTGTTTCAATGTTTGATTAATTGCATAATATTAGTTTGCATCTCTAATATCGCATGAAGGAATGATCTCGTTTTAAGATGGTTGTACTAATTCATATGGGTTGAGGTAACTGATATGTACTTGAGTGTATATAGGTGATAGTTTTAGCATTGTGTCTTATGATTGTTCGTTGATTATGACCTGGTTGTTAGACTTGGTAAAGGTTTATTTCAAATTAATATACATGATGTTTTGATCTTTGCACTATGAGACTAGATTGTGTGAGTAGTTGCAGGGAAACATGCTTAGTATTAGCTTGACAAGGTAATAGTTGATGTGCTTATATAACTAACAATTGGGTGATCTGACAGTGCATAGTAGGACTCCATTGGAGCAAGATAAAATAAAGGAATTGGGTAATAATTCCTTTGGTAATGTCTGGGAACCATAATTTGAAATGAATGAGCACTTACATGAATGAAGGAATTCTTCTTACCCTAGATTTTGTTTAAACTTATGTGGATATATGTTTTATTCCAAAACATGTATTTGACATGTATATTATCTAGTTTCTTGTTATAGATGGACCTATTAAGGGAATCAGAGTCCCTTGAGAGATGGCATGGATGTGTCCAGTTATAAGGAAACATGCTTGACACAACAAGGTAAGATAACTGGTATATTTTTATATTTATTTATGCACTGACAATTATGTGTTTATGGTATTATGATGCAAGGAATTGTATGGAAAAAGAGACTTCCATGAAATCTTAGAGAAGGCTTAGGTTGAAATTTCCTTTGGAAGCATTGGGAACCATGTGGATTGTGTCACAATGTTTGTTTCCAGTCTTGTGGTTTTGGTCTCTTGTGATTTGTTGCATTTGATTTGCGACCTTGTTTATGTATGTTGTATGACCATACCACTTTGTTTGTGATGTCCTATTGCTATTGGTTTTCATGGTTTTCTTCTTGTTTGTTATTTCTCTTTTATTTTATGTTCTAAGAGTCTTTGGAATTGGTTTGGGAAAGAGGAAAGTTAGTGGAGCTCAGGGAAATCTGAATGAAACCTAGAAGGTAATGTAAGACTTGGATGAATCTCGATGCATGAGTCAAGGGAAAATAAAGATAAGAGTATGACAACCAGATGGATTTGTTGGGTCCACTGTGGTAAAGGGACACTCATAATATAGACATGAGAAAGGTAATGAGAAAGGTAAAGTGAATGGATGTGAGGCATTTGATGCCTTGGCTATGTTCGGAACTATTGTTCTTCATGTTCTGAATGGCTAAAGGGAGTTCTATTAACCTTAACCTTATGGTATCTGGTAATTACGTTGTGATCGTGATTATGTTGATGTCTATATATGTATACATGCATGTGTCTGAAAGGGACATCATACATCATGGTCGTTTATGCTAATGTTTATATGTATATATTTGTGTATATATGTCATTTTCTGATAGCATAATGATTTTTTTATGCTAATGTTTATGTATATGTATCTATGTATGTATCTATCTATATCACTATCTGACTAGGTTCTCGTGGAGGAATCATTGATTATGTAGGTGAATGGCATGAAAGATGTTCTTAGTCTTATGGAAATCAAGTGGGAAAAGTAGTTATGACAAATATATGAGGTCATAATCATGTGGAAATGGGTTGATATTACGTTTTTATTGTTACAAAACTAGCTCACAAATAGATAGAAAAGATAGATAAATGCCTTAGAAATAAGCCTCTTTTAGGGGGAATCCTCCTTTACATTTCACAAATGAAAAATTATTGGATGATACAGATGAAACGACCTACTTTGTATATATAGGAGTCTAAGGGGTCATAATATAAACAGAGCCGACATACCAATAATAATGTAAGGGAAAAATAATAACAATAGTGGGCTTCTATGGGGCACAATAATAATAATATGGGGACTACATGGGTACAACAATATAATAAGGGGGTTGTACTAATAACAATAAGGGGTTACACTAGTAGTATAGGGGCCTAACATGGCCCTCTCCTTCAAAAAGTGTTGTCATCAATGCTTGAGTAGTTCTTGATGCTTCTGTATAAAATTATTGTCCTCCCATGTGGAATCTTCAACAGGTAAGTTCTTCCACTTGATGAGATACTCTGAAATTGATCTATTTCGTAGCTATCGGGTTCTTGTTTCTGTGACTGCTCTAGCTTCCAATATGATTTTTCCTTCATCTTCAAGTTCTAGCAATATTTTTTGAATTGGGATCTTTTGTAACATTTGAATGAGTAGCCAAACTTCTTCATCCTTATTCCATTCATACCTTGTTTCATTTATCAAATCTGGTTGTATAATAAAAATAGCACAAAAAATGCTTCCACGTCCTCATCCTTTCTTGATAGTGCATCTGCAACAAAATTTTGCTTCCCTTTTCTGTAGATGATGTCAAAGTCACAACCCAACATATTTGTGACCCACTTTTTCTATTCTTCTAAAGATAATATTTATTCTAAAAAGTATTTATGACTATCATGATCCATTTTTACCTTGAAGTGTCTTCCCATTGGGTAAGGTCACCATTTCTTCCCATTGGGTAAGGTCACCATTTCTTAAGTGCATGTAGTCCAACATTTCCTTCTCATAAATAGCTTGCTTGAGATGTAGTCGTAAAAATACCCAATCACCTACATCAAATCTTTTCTCACTACGATGTTGATCTACCTGTTGTTTTATTTGATTCTGCACCAAAGTGGCGTTATCCTTTAAAAGTTGGAGAGCTTTTTGTTTATGCTTGATGTGATCTCTCACTGTTTGAACCTTTTTCTTCTTGATATGTCCTTCTATCTTGATAGTTTGAGGGGTGGTAATTCTGGCCAATGCACTACAAGATATTGTTGGATTCATTTCTTCTTTCTCGATGTGATCTTTCACTTCTTGAACCCTTTTTCTTCTTGATATGTCCTCTTATCTTGAGATTTTGAGGAGTGGTAATTCTTCCTAATGCTTTACAAGATATGGTTGGATTCATTTCTGCTTTCTCTGGGGTTGGTTCCTGGTGTATATCCTCTTATTTTGATGTTTCTTGATCCTTTCCTTCCTCCTCTTCATAATCTATGTAAAATAATTTCTTCTCAGAACACTTATGACCTTTAGTGCATTTGCTATCACAATTGTAACAAAGCCATTTTTCTCTTTTTCTTCCAATTGTTGTGGCGTAACCCTTGTAGGTTGTGGAAGGCTAGGAGAAACAACACTTCCATCTTTATAGTTGTGAGGGGTAGACTTCCTTGTTGCCATAATTTTTCTTTCCACTTTGTAACAAAACCCTTTTGCTCTTTTTTCTTCCAATTGTTGTGGTGTTGCTCTAAATAAGGTGTTGCTCTTTGTATCCTCATAATGTGCTATAATTTCCTTCGAGAAAATTGACCACGTAACAAGTGGTTTACGAGAAAAATGCCCTTTATACCATAAAAATTGATCTTATTCTAAATATGAAGATGAAATACATACCTTTTGTAGTAGTGGTACACTATGTAGATCAAAATATTTCTCCATGTGTAGTATCCAATTTACCAGATCCTTGCCATCAAACTTCCTCATCTCCATTTTTCTTGATTTTAGGAGCTTGATATTGAAACGACTGTAACTCTGTACCTTAGAATCTTTATGTTCTGAAATATCATCTTGTAGTATCCCTCTAAGTCCTCTTTTTAACCTCGAAAGTCTGATCAAGATTGGATTCTGTAAGGAAGCGTTATGTCAAATCTCCCACGATGACTCGATTATAGACTGTTTCAATAGTGCGAACTTGTACAAAGTTCCAAGCATCACTGTTTCAACCTTAGGACGTGAAACTGATACAACGAAAACTACAAACTTTTTTGTTTCTGAAAATTCTTACAAAAATTCAATTTGATGCTCAGAGAGGAATTTATGACACTTCTCCCAAGGTCACTGGTTTGGAATGTAATTCGGGGGTCTGCAAAAACCCTAACTTCCTTAGATTATATCTCCGAAAATATAGTTAGAAAAGGTCTGAAATTCAGACGCAAGGTTCAGGCCAAATTATAGCTTTTGAAACTTCATAGCAAAATAGTTATAGCAAAAATTCCACGATGACCTGTTTGGGGCAGCGAAACCCTAGAATCCACAGCTCTGATACCTAATGTTAATGAGACGAGCTCAAAAAAAGATAGAAAAGATAGATAAAAGCCATAGAAATAAGACTCTTCGAGGGGGAAACCTCCTTTACATTACACAAATGAAAAATTCTTGGATGATACAAATGACAATACCTCCTTTCTATATATAGGAGTCTAAGGGGTCATAATATAATTAGAGTTGACATAACAATAATAATGTAAGGGAAAAATAATAACAATAGTGGGCTTCTATGGAGCACAATAATAACAATATGGGGACTACATCGGTAAAACAATATAATAATGGGGTTGTACTAATAACAATAAGGGGTTACACTAGTAGAATAGGGGCCTAACATTTATACTATGCCTATGTTTTGGATAGGTAATGCTAAGATATACATTAGCGGAATGAAGACCGCGTGATCTGTGGCATGCTAGGATAATCATGGATGACAGAGAGACACTAGAAGAAAGGTTTCTTGGTAGACATAATGTGTTATTAGGATGTGAAGTAATATTGTTGTGTACATGTAGCATATGTAGTATTATGTACATATGGTGTTGCATGCCTGTTGTATATATGGTGTTGTGTGTATATTTCATATGCAGTGGTGGGTATAGATGGTGCTATGTATATGTTGAATATGTGGTGTTGTGTACATATTTTACTATGCGCATGATGGATATGTTTTGTTGTCTGCATATGGTGCTATGCACATGTTTGATATGTGGTGTTGTGTACATATGATGTTATTGTCATGTTGTATATGAAGTGCTATGAACATATGGTGTTGTGTGCATGTTGTACATGTGGTGCTATGTACATATGGTGTCGTGTGCATGATTGTACATGTGGTGTTGTGTACATGTTGTACATGTGATGTTGTGTGTAGGTAGTGTTGTGTACATGTTGCGCATGTGGTGTTGTGTACATGTTGTGCATGTGGTGTTGTGTACATGTGGTATTGTGTACATGTTGTGACATTGTGTACACATTGTGCAAGTGGTGTTGTGTACAAGCGATGTTGTGTATACATTGGGGAGGTGGTGCCATGTACAGGTGGTATTGTGTACATGTTGTATGTATGCTGTTGGTGTACATGTGGTATTTTGTGCATGTCATACATGTTGTGTTATGGGCATGCAGGACCATGTATGTGCATTGTGTAGTCCTCGTATCATGACATGTGTATTCATTGTGTTGAAAATTTGTATATATTGTGTTGAGTTATACGTCGAGTGTAGGTGTATGTGTCATGATGTATATCCGGTGTAAGTGTACGCATTGTGTGGTTTCATATGTGGTGTGTAGATGTATGTGTTCTGATGTACATTGCGTATGCATACATGATTAAAGAAAATAAAAAGGAACTAGTTGTTTATTCGGTGTGGCAACCAATCCCATGTTTTTACAAAAAGACAAAGGACAAAGGTAGAAGAAAAGTATTGATTAAAGGATAAGTATCAATATTTTATTTCAGTTTTATTATGCATGTGATGTATGATTATGATTTATGATGGTTACATGTAATATATGATTTCAATCTATGCTAGTTGTGTTTTAAGCTAATTGGATGTGATATGTTTATTCATGATGGTTTGATCACACAATTAGTTTAACTTTCTATGACAGGAAGTAAACAAAGCTGCAAGTGTACCTTATTGATGAGCTACCAATGAGGTATTATTTAAATTTATTTCAATATATTTTGAGTCTAAATAAAATTATGTGCTTGCTACAGGAAAGCATGCAATGCCCGGTTGGATGGTTGAAATTGACTGCAAGAACTAGTAGCAACAACAAAATGAATTGGAAGAAGAAACAATACTCATGTAAAGCAATTTAGGAGTCGGGTCATTGTAGGACATTGGTACTCAATAGTGTACACTGATTTCCATGAGCATGATATAAGTGGTATGACAATTTTGATGCAGGTATATGCATTGGTTATTTGACCTTCTGATGCAAGAAATATTTGCGAAGGGAGGGGTTTCCTCAGGGCTATGTAGTAGAGAAGGGGATGCTCACGGAACTTGGAAGGTGTGTGATTGCATGAAAGGGGATGAATGGATTTCTTGAGGGGATGTGTAACAAACAAGGGAATGTTGGGGAATGGATTTGTTTTGGTCATTGCATTACCAAATGGAACCAGATGCACATCGAGAGTGTGCCCTGGAGAAATAAGCTAGTAACTATTCATTGAGGGTATGGTAGCACAGGATTGTAGTGTTGGACATTAGATGTGGACTTTGACTTTGGAAGTGGATTTCAGAGTTCTTGGGAAGGAGGTGAAACCTCGTACTACATTGAGAGTGGAGGTGTGAGCCTATGGATTCCATTGCTGCTAATGCAAGCATCGTATCCTTTATTTATTGGTTGAGAAAATGTGTATATGTATATATGTGTATATTATTGTAAATGTTGTATCGCGGTGGATTTATAAAGCTTTGTACACAATATGGTTACTTTTTTGTTGAAGAAAATGTGAATGAGTATATGTGGTTGTTATTGTAAATACCATAATAAATTTTTTTATAAAGCTCTGGTAAATGGTATGGTTGTCACGTGTTTAGCAGGTTGTCATTGTAAATTTTGTATCGAGCTATGCTATAAAGATACATAGGAAACATGAGCCTCTGGTGTATAAGTGGCATTAAACACGAAGGACTGTGTTCCCACAAGGGGGAAGGTTCTGTAACAACCCTTGTAAAAAATCCATGTAAAAAAATATAAGGCCAAGTTCATGGGACACTTATTCCAAGATATATGGTGGGAGAAATATCCTAGTGGTGTTCATTTGGTTTCTTATGGCTAATTAAATTGGCAAAGGCAATGGTGAAGTCTTTGGAAAGGCATGAAATATTTATTGGCATTTTATTTACGAAAATAATGGGAATTACGAGAAAAGGAAGGTGAAAGGTCAAACGTTGTGAGAAGGAAAATAATGGAAAATTGAATATATTAGAGGCCTCATTAATAAAAAGGCTTCTGGGGATCAGTTCGCAAGATTTTTTCAATTCTATGGTGGAGCTCTCTTCTATTCTCTCTCTCATACTCTTGGGCACTTAGAGTTTCTTGGAGCACTCTTGGAGGAGTGTGGCATACTTATGATTTGGAGCAAGAAGGAAAAGGAAAAGTAGGAAAGTGCAAGAGGACAATGGGATTATTAGCTACAGTTGAATGTCTTTGCAGGTATCAAGTTCCATGTATGATTTCCTTGCTAGTTTTGGCATGTATGGCATATGCATGTGATTATTTGGTTAGGATCTATCATTGAAATGGAGGATTTCCTGAATTAACAGTGGTTTTTCCTAGCTTTGCCATTTCTTGGATAGCCATGGTGTTCTAGGTTTTACTTTATTTTTTCTTGGTTGATTTTTCTTGTTCCTTTGGCTGTGGGTTGAATTATAAGTTCCTGGAAGCCTTGGTTGGAAAAACGCTCTGAAAGTCCTATTACAGCTTGGTTTGAGTTACTAGTCTTGGAAGCCTTGGTTGGAAAAATGATCTTAAAGCCCCTGGTGGGGTGATTTACTAGTCCTGGAAGCCCTAGTTGGACAAATGCTTTGGAAACTTGATGATAGTTGTGGGCCAAGTTATTAGTCCTAGAAGCCAGGTTGGAACAAATGCTCTAAAGCCCTCAACAACTTGGGTGGAGACGGATCTAGTGATTGTGAGTGATGTCCGATTGTGAGGTGGAATAAATGGTTGAGGGTTGAGGTGGTTGGCCTCTGGAAGCCCTATTTTGGTTTTGTTAGATGCTTTCTATGAGATCCCACATTCATGCTTGGAATATGGCACGAGGCTAACCAGATAAAAGAGAGATTTAGTTCATCCTAGTCTATGGTCAGGTGGTACATGGAATTCCTAGACCTGGATACATTTTACGTATGTTAATAAGAGATTATTCCCTTGGTATATTCATGAGTAAAGGTGATTGATGTTATGTGGATTTAACGATTATTTCCTCATTGATATGTCTCTAGTTATTTGTGGTTATACACAAGTTTTATGAGAGTCATGATGTATGGATCTCATCATGTTTTGATTTGTACATTAATGAAAAATGAACATGTGACCTAATATATGATAATGAAGCTAATGTGATAAGGCATCAATGCTTATTAGAAATTCTCATATATGTATGATACCCCTATGCTCAAATATGTTGTTATGACCTGTACATTGCATATTTGTGACATGTTTGACGAAATGACTGTCATGGTTGGGCTTGGTTATGTCAAGTCCTTGATAAAGTTTTGTATTATAGGCTTTGTATTGATGTAATTTATTATCTTGGAAAGTCTCATCAAGTTTCAGGAAATGGTTTGGAGACTATCCTTAAAAAGGTTGCTTAAATCTTACAGTCTTTGGCACATAACTAGCTGAAAAAGACCAGAGTCTATCCCTTGTATGCATTGTAGGAGCGACTGGAGGATCTAAGTTTCATGTATGCCTATGTCATGGGAGCGACTGGGGCTATAATACATTGAAAAGCTAAGTTGACTCAGGGGTTAGGCACCTAGATTGGTGGATTAGCTCCTTAGGGTCTTGCAGCACCTGAGGGAGGTCTGTAAAGTGTTGGTTTGTCAGTTCCACTTCCCTAACTGCACTTAGGGACTTTAATCATACCATAGTAAATCTTCGTCATATATTTACCTTAGTGGACTGGTAATCTTGGACAAGTGTGGGAGGAGGGTGTTACAACAAAGCTCAAGTTGTCACATTTAGCTAACAATTCATTGAATTACCAAGACTCCATGGATTTATCATAAATAAAAGAATGAAAACAAGTGCTCAATTAGAGTAAAATAGAGTAGATAAACATTGGGATTATTATTAGATAAGATCATATCCAAGGTATGTTTTCCAAAGTTAAAACTAAGCAAGTCAAGCATTCATTAATAGTCAATGTCCAGTAAAAAATTATGAGCTAATCCTATTTGGGTTTAAAACCCCAATTTCCTGATATTTCTAAACAAGTAGAACTTCTAAAATGGGTAACATTGTGGAAAATATCAAGTAAGATGTTATTTCATTGTAGGTAGAGGTAAGCATGTTGGAGGATGCTATCTCGAGACGTGAGTAAAATTTAGACAGGAGTTATTGAGATGTCATAATCGTAGTAACACCCAACACATGTGCATTTCTTACAATCACTATGCTCAGGGTTACATACCTAAAAACAAAATAAAAACCATTGCCAAACATATCATTAGCAAAGTGCTGAAAGGGAAAGAAAGAAGATATAAATTTAGGAAGAGGACTAAATTTCATACATTATAGTGAGCTAATTGCTAATGGAAACTATATATCTAAAAGTGAATAAAAATGGTACTCCCTTTTAGATACATGCAAAATATAGGATAACGAATTTAAAAATGGGATTAAATCTAAAATGTACCCTTATATTAACATCTTACACAACAAAAAAATAAATCCCTAAGAGGGTTCCATCTAAACCATAGCTAAATTCGATCTGTATTGTGTGATTTGAAATATTCTAGTCGAAAACAATGAAAATAATGATAAAGGAAGGTGAAAAGGTGATTTTGAGCCATAGCCAACGCCTCTAAGATGAGGGATCTAGGAAGAGGAAACCCTTCCATACCACAAAGACACATACTCTAATTTTGGAATTAGAATTTAATAATGGTTCCCCCTAGAGAATCAAAGTACACTATGGAAAATAAATAGAGGGCTTTTCCCTTTTAGAAGCCCTTATCCTTTCATCTTACCAAATTCAAGGTAGAAGAAAAAGGCACTTAGGCGATTAGCAATTTTGTTCCTTAGGTGTCCCAAGGTGAACAAAGAACAAAGTAGTAGTGGTTCCTCTGGTGCATGTACCTAGACATACCTATATGAACCAAGGAGAGCCAAAGGTAGTAAATCGATGAATAATAATAATAATGACCCATCTCAAAACTATCAAGATCGAAACAAGGAAGAGTTGAAGAAAAGAAGAAAATAAATTGCATACCCTTATGATCCATAAAATGTCATGGATATTCCATTGGACAATTTGTCACAATAGATGTGATAATATTAGATTTAAAAACTGAGATTCTACGATATTAGAGTTTCATTTAATTTCTAGATCTGTAAAATTAATTGTAATTAGTGCATACATGTAAAAGTAAATCAAGAAGAAAAGTAGAGAATGTCAAAATAAGTTCACACACACATAGTACACAAGATATCCTCTCTGAGAAACCCTTTCGAGAGAAAACCCAGCTGGAAGGTGAGGCTCCTTCGCTCTCTTTCTCTATCTAAAATATGGCTACAGATACAAAGAAGAAATGGTAGTGGCCTATGGACTGCTACAATGCATAGATTCTCTATGTGTGCTCTACTTCCTATATCTCTTGGCTATCTTTTCAACTATGGAATAAAATTGTCTCAAAATATTTGAATGCCTCTACATCCTAGTGGCCCGGTTATAACACAGATTGATAGCCTACTAGTGGTTAATTTTGACTACATCAACTGTTAACTAGAGTTGAAAAATTGACTCTTCTAGAGTATTTTACATCACAAACATGTGGCTAGCCTATTTTCCAATGGGGCTTGATGCGACATCCTCCCGAACTATAGTCGTGAAAATAGGAAGGTGAAATTATGAGTGACATAAATTTTCCATATAAACTCCGATTGATGTGATTCTTGCACTGTTGGAAATCTTTCTGTGTGTAGAATAGAATGAAAAGGTGCAGAACTTGAGAAGAAAAGTTTTACCCCAAAAAAATGTCGTTTGATGCCTCAAAATGCTCCCAAAAGGTTTGAGACCCTGTTTCCACTCTAAATGTATCGAGATGGATGACAAACAATATAATAATCCAATTTGGATCACACCTCCCCATTTTGGGAGGTTTTTGGTCCTAAAAATATTTTACAGAAAGAGGTGAGGAAATTTTTCCTCACCTTCTCTCTGGTCTACCATTTATCTTTGCCTGGAAGTTGTCCCTTCAACCCAATTTGCCAAAGGTGTTGTTTCCCTTGTCTTATAGTTCTCGAACTCTTATGCAAAATTGTATTTTTTTTCAACTCTGCCTAAGTGTTTGGTGCCAAATCCTCCACAGAAGGTAGGAATTGTTCCTTTTCCTAATATAGCATTGAAGGCTCATAGAGTTTCAAATTATCCACATTTGTAACTCAGTAAATGAACATATATGGTGGTAAATTTAATCAATAAGAATTACCACACACCTTTTCCAATATCTCAAATGGCCCATACCCTAGAGCCTTGATTTTCTTACCATATCCCTACAACCTCTCCTTATTCAATTGTAGCCATACTTTGTCTCCCACCTTGAATGATTTCTCTATTCTGTGCTGATCATGGCTGGCCTTATACTTAACCTACAACTTCTGGAGTGTTTCCTGTACCTGTAGATGGATCTTGCTGATCTTCTCTATAAATTTTTCAACCTCCAAAGCATCTCTTGAAAGTATTTATTCACTCCTCCTTGCTTCCCGTATACAATATCTAAAGGTTAAGGTGGAAAATATCCAAAACAAGATTCAAATGGGGACTTTGTTGTAGAAGTGTGGAATTCTCTGTTATAATAATGTTTTATATATACAAAATTTTCATCCCAGGTCTTTGGATTCTTCTGGTAGTAACCCCTCAAAAGTGGCACCAAAGTCCTATTAAATACTTTTGTCTACCCATCTATCTATGGATGGAATGTTGTAGATCTCTTGAACTTCGTGCTCATCCTCTCCAACAATAAAGTCCAGAATGCACTAATAAATCTTGTGTCCCTGTCTAAAATTATGCTCCACGGTATCCCAATGTGTACCGAGACCTGTCCAAATAACAAGTTTGTTGCTTCTTGTCTATTGATGGTCTTTTTATAGGGCATCAGAACACATATCTTGCTAAACCTATCAACTACCATGAATATGTAGTCATGTACCTTCCTAGTTGTCAGTAAACCTCCCATAAAAACCATGGAAATTATTTCCTAAGGATGAGTAGGTACATGTAAGGGATGATACAAACCCTATTTCCTATTACTAGGCTTGTTGGTACAACAAAGCATGCATCCTCTTATGAACCTAGCTACTTGTTCTTGCATCTTGGGATAATACACACACCTCTACAAGTTAGCCACAATGTTCCCTACACCAAAGTGCCCTGCAACCTTGGAAATGTGAGCCTCTCTAATTAGCTACAAGCACTCACCTTTAGGAACACATAGCTTATCCAGCCTGTATAGTAACCCATTCTACAGATGGTTGTCAATGGTGTTGTCACCATTGTGCACGTGACTCTAAATCTGCAGCTACTGATACACCCCCTTGAAATCCTCATCTTCTGAATATGCCTCTCTGTATGCATCACGGGTGAATGGATCCATGTGCATAACAATCCCCAAAGCTTGAATCTTTGATGTGGGCAGCCTTGAAATCATATCAGCCAACTTGTTTGTGTTTCCCTTATTATAATTGATCACCAAATGAAACTATTGTAAAATCCCCATCCATTTGTAATGCCTGGTTTGTTGTAGGTTATTCTAGGCTTGCAAGTATTGTAACGGTTGGTGATCCGTGTGGATTATTGTCTCCTTTCCCAATAGTTAGTGCTTCCACTTGTTCACAGCTTTCACCATGGCATAGATCTCCTTATCGTAGGTAGGGTAGTTAAGAATTGCCCCATGAAATACTTTAGAATGGTAGCAAATGATCCTTCCTCCTTGCATCAAGACAACTCCCATAGCATACCCATTCGCATATGTCTCTACTTCAAAGGGCCATTGTAAGTTTGGTAATGTCAGAACTGGTGCTTCACTGATCTTCTTATTTAACTCATCGAAAGCCTTCTGTTGCCCTTTTACCCACTGGAAACTCTTTCCACCTGCTGTTATGGCATGAAGTGGTGCTACTACCACTAAAAACGAAGCTATGAGTTTCCTCAAGTACTATGCTACTCCAATGAAACTCCTAACCTTAGTAAAATTATTAGGCACTACCCCTTTCATGATGGCCTCCATCTTGGAAGGATATATCTTCAATTCTCCTCGACCAATCGCATATCTAAAATACACCAAGGACTGTTGTGAAAACTCTCACTTCTTGATATTTGCTAGTGGTTGGTGCTTCTTCAATGTTTCCAACACCTGTGTCAAATGTGAAATATTCTCCTCCTAGGTAGCACTATATACCAGTATATCATTCAAATAGATAGTAACAAATTAATCTATAAAAGGGCACAATAAATAATTCATTAATCTCATAAATGTAGCTGGTACATTACATAGGCAAAATGGCATAACTAACCACTCATATAAACCTTGTCTAGTTTTGAAGGCAGTCTTCCATGTATCTTCTTCTTTGACTTGAACCTAGTGATAACCAGACTTCAAGTCCACCTTGGTGAAATACTTTTCTTGCTATAGCTGATCTAGTAGATCCTCTATCCTGGGGAGGGGATATCAGTTCATGAACATGATTTTATTCAATTCCCTGTAATCTATACACATCTGCCAAGTCTCATCCTTCTTTGGAATAATGATAATGGGTGACCCATATAATGATGTACTCAGTAGAATGACACCTTGTTCCAGTAGTTGCTGCAATTGTTTCTTCACCTCACTTGATTCTATAATAGACTGCCTATACAACCAAATATTTTGCAATTGGGTGTCTGGAAATAGTTGGATCTCGTGCTCCACTTCTCTCTTAGGGGCTAGCCCTTTAGGCTTTCGGAACACATCCTTGTATGCTTGTAACAACTCCTCCACTTTTTGTTTTCGTTTCTTAGTACACCCCTCTAGGGATGCATTTCCTCTTATTGACTTCTCTAGAGACTTATTTTCTCTTAAAAATAATAAAACATACTTCTTGTTGGAACTAATCCACTTCTTGGCTTGGTTGGCACCTACCAGTGAAATTTTTGACTTGCCTTTATGCGCATTGATGATGAGTGATTTTCCATCCTTGATGATCCGATACTGGTTAGCTCTCCTCATGAATATTACATCATGCATGTACATGTATGGACTCCTAAACATGACTCTGCATACGTCAAGGGGAACCACATCTAGATCGACTTCATCAATAAAATCAACACTGATAGTAAATCTAATTTTACACTATTTTGTTACCTTCGTATTTGCATCCTTACGTACCCATCACAGTGGATATGGGCTTCAATGATCATGAACTCCCAACCCTAACTTCTTCATGAGATCTACTGCAATGAGATTTTCTTATGATCCTAAGTCAAATAGAGCATCAATCTTCGTCTTCTTGACCTATAGATTTGCATGGAAGAGTTTGGTCATTTCTTTCTCTTCTTATTCGTGAAGGATACTCAGATTCACAACCATGTGCACTGACATATAAATGATCTTCTCATCATCATCCACGTTGTTTGGTCGTTTCTTTCTCTTCTTGCTGCTAAAGGATACTCAGATTCACCTGCTTCTGCACTGACGTACAAAGGATCTTCTCATCCACATCTACATTGCTTTTTACTTGAGTTCTTGAATTCATGGCCACAAGAATATTCTTGTTATTTTCTTTCTTCTTGTTCTTTAAGTTTAGCTCTAGATGCAACTTCCAACACTTATCCTATGTATGGCCATCAATGTTGCAATGCTTGCTAGGATCTTTGCACTGGTGTGTCGTGGTTGTCGTATTTTTATATTTTCCCCATTTTTCTTCTACTTCCCCTCCTTAGAAGTTTCATGTTGCTCCTTTTCCTTCAATCCACTTGATTGCACTCTTTTCAGGCCTACGTCCTCCAAGTATTGTTCCTGTACACAAGCCTAATCGACCATTTTGGGCTTGAAAAACATCACTTTATCACATAGATAGCGGTGCAAACCCCCAAATACTTGACGAGTACATCTGGTTTCTTTGGAGAGATATCCAACATTATAGCCACCCTTCTGAATTTTTTGGTGTACTCCTACACACTTTGGCCTGAATTTTTCCTGAAGTAATACCACCGAATCCCTGGGTCTTCCACGTACCAAATGGGATAAAACAATAAATTAATGAGGGTTTCAAAATCCTCCCACATAGTCACTAGAAGTTCTCCCTCCAACCTTAGGGTTTCTGTGTGGCCCTCCCACCAAATCAGTGAATCGACCTCCAATTTCAGCTACGTAAATGAGATCCTTTTCCCTTCCTCTATTTGATGAACACTCAAATAAACTTCCAGTTGCTGCAACCAGTGGTTCAACTTTAGAGCGTTTATGTCACTATTGTATGACTTTATATCAACCCTTTCTTCCACTTTAAATAGGGATTGGTTCAAAACACTTGAACTAGGTTGATCTTTTTTGGGTTCTTTCTTCATCTAGTTATCTGCATCTTCCCAATATTCCAATCCCCTTTTTTATTTTTCCTCTACACTCGAACCCCCTTCTTCTCCAAATATCCACAACTTGTTACTTAGGTCTTCCATGAGGGGGTTTGAAGTACAGTTTATATCAACAACTTCTTCTTCAAGACACGAAAACCTCACCTTTCTAGGATAACGAGGTTCATTTACAGATTCGTCACCCATGATTAGTGTTTTAGGATTTTCGGCCTCACTGATCTAGATCCCTGCAATCTCCACAAAATACGCAAACGAACGTGATTTGATACCAAATGATCTGTAAACTACCATGGATCTTTCACTGGAAAGTTCATCACAACAAATCTAATAATATTATATTAAAAACTTGAGGTTGTACACTATTACAGTTTTATTTAATTTCTAGATTTGTAAAATTAACTGTAATTAGTGCATGCATGTAAAATTAAATCAAGTAGAAAAGTAGAGAACTAAAAATAAACTCACACACACATAATACACAAGATATGCTCTCTAGGAAACCCTTTGGGGATAAAACCTAGCTAGAAGGTGAGGTCGTTCACTCTCTTTCTCTGTCTCGAAATATGGTTGCAAATACAAAGAAGTAATTTCTGTGGGCCATGGGTAGAAATGGTGGAAAGATCCTCTCTATGTGCTCTACCTCTTATCTCTCTTGGGTGTCTTTCCTCAACTATGGAACAAAATTCTTTCAAAAGAATCAAATGCCTCTACCTCCTAGTGGTCTGGTTATAACATAACCCGATAGCCTACTAGTGGTTAATTTTAACTACATCAACTCTTAACTACAGTTCCAAAATATACTCTTTTATATTATTTTACATCACAAAAACATGCATAGCCCCTTTTCCATGAATAATGGGAACTGATGCAGCATACTCTTGAACTATAAGTGTGAAAACATGAAGGTCAACTTCTGAGTGGCATAACTTTTGCATACAAAGTCTGATTGAATCGATTCTTATGCCATTGGAAATATTTATGTGTATAATACCATGAAAGTGTGGAGCGGTAGAGTGGAAAACTTTTACCCCCAAAAAACGTCATTTATGCCTCAAAACAGTCCTGAAAGGTTTTTGACCCTGTTTTTCCAAACTGGGTCTCGCCAATTAAAATCATCTTGTGAGATGATTCCTCCTCTTTTTCTACTCTAAATGCATCAAGATCGATGAAAAAAATATGCTTATATAATTTGGATCACTTTAAGAAGAGTGTTTAGATTGCCTTACACGCTAAAGTTTCCCTTGGAGAAACTTGTCTAGTGGGCAGGTTATAGAGAATGAATTCAACATTCATAATGAAATTGAGAGCAGGAAAGGAGTAAATGTTAGAAAACGCTTTGTTGAAAAATTTCTTCATAGTCAACCAGAAATACCCATGAAATAGAGACTTAGCTGCATGTCTATGACAATTTTATTCCAACAAATGGAGTTAAACCACACAAATAAAACACAAACACATCCTCCATGATACCAGGTGGCACAACATTCTAGTGGGGAAAATGGAAAGAATGAGAGTAGTGAGGAGAATGGAGGATAGTGTGGTCAATTAATAACCCTAACCATCGCTCATTATTAGATCTCTGTAAACTATCAGAACCATAGATAGTGAAGAATGAGAGGGCCATGTGATGGTAACTCGAAGGTACCTGAGGTGGGACCAAGATAAGCAGCCAGGTAAGAGGCAATGATTACGTACCATTTCTGCATAATTTTCAAATTACCAAGTTGAGCGAGTGGTTGAACTAATCACTTCACCCTAAATTCATGCCAATTCCTTATAGGGCATGCCTCTAGGTAATCAAATTTCATGTGTACCAAGTATGGGAAAAGAGTTGGAAACCATAAGGTGTCAGTTAGAAAACCATGGATAAGTGGATTACAAATAAAAAAAATTAAGAACACATACATTTTAGGTAAATCATAAAAAAGAAAATGTATCCCAACACATTCTCGTTTTAACTAGTTAAGAACATTGTATAACTTAGGTAACATAAATTGGATAAGTGAACATGGGATGAATAAATGTTAGCAGTGAACTATATTAGTACCACATGAGAAATTCCAAGCATATTGACAACACTTATACCTACAGCCTTGAGTATGAATCTCTATCACCCAAAAAGAGATTCAAAATATCAACCTAGTTGGATGGTGTTGCAATCTCAATAACGATTATAGTCTTGGGTTTGGCCTAGTTCTGTGGACCCAAAAACATTTTAATATGATGCATAGATAAACAATAAATTTAAGAGTAACAAATGGAGTTACACTTGATGTGAGTATTATGTAATGAACATAATGGGTAAATGAATAATATATCAAATATAAGGAGAATTTTCATATTGGAAATTAAAGTGATTGTATGTGAATACTTATACATATAGGGAAACCCCCAAGAATAAAAATATAAAAAGAAATTGGAAATGGAGTATATTTAATAATGAAAATGGCGTACATGACCTATTCTATCAGAGCACTGGTTTCAAAAACTAGGCCTACGGAGAACCACCACATTTAAATAGATATGAATAGAATTGTTTATAATGTTTAAAATGTTTACACTGATGATGGGTTGTGTTGACTATAAGGATCTCAGGTGAAGCAAGGTTATAGGACATAATGGCATATGATACTAATCTACTGACACTAGAGGAACACAAAATATATGTGGAGTTAGGAGGAGGAAATACTCCACCAACAACTCAATTTATGGATATCATGAGAAGTTTACAACAACCATTGGTTCACCTTAGAACCAGTCATGAGCAATTGTTGAAGGCTACTGAAGAACAAGAAAGGATGATAAAATATATAACTGAGAAACATAGACATTGAACAGTACAGACAATGGGAGATGAAGAGATATAGAACCACTAAAAAGAAAATATGTTGAGACAAAATTAAAAAATTTTGATAGTGGAGATGAAAAAGACAAAACCTATCCAGATACACAAAAAAGGAAGAAAAAACATGAGTTGCAAGGGCAGTTCAAAAAAACTGGATTCTCAATATGACAAAGTACTTTCAATTTTATGAGTATGATATTAACTTGAAGGCTAGATTTTCCTTTAGTGGGAGGAGGTCAAAATAGTGCAAATACTAGAAGAAAAAGTAGTTTCTTGGGAAGAGTTCGAGAAACAATTCATGTCTAGATATTTAAATGAATGATAGTATGAAGATCGGGCAAAGGAATTCCATCAGCTAAGACTAGGAAAATTAACTATGGATGAATTTGTGGCTAAATCACCAATTTACTATGCTATGTTCCCTACATCAAGGAAGAGAAAGAAAAAGTGCAATGGTTTTTAAATTTCTTACTGGTTTCTTATAAAGAAAGGATTTAGTTCTACAATCCTAAAACAAAGGATGAAGCAGTGAGGAAAGCAAGACTATGTTGTCTACAGTTTAGAAACCGAGGAGAAGGCTCAAAATCCTTACAAGCTAAGGACATAAATAAACATGGATGGTGGGAAGACAAAAACCTACATATCTCAAAAAATTTCGAATGGACCACCAATGGAAGAAATATAGCATAGGTAATTTAACCCAACCTGCACAATATCAAACCGGGTCGAAACCCGGATATGAATAATAAAAATACAAGCAGGGTCAATAAAGAGAACCTTTGAAATGTTGGGGTTGTGGATAACCTCCTTTATTGAGGGACTTTTTTCATAACCCAAAGTCTCTTTAAAATATACAAGAAAAACATGAAGCCACAACAATAAGTGATATTGCAAGGAATATTCCAAAGATAACTGTAGTGGTGGAGGATAGACAAGAGGAGTATCAATCCACTATGATTGAGATAGAAGTTACTATTTCGAACCATTACCTCTCTACCTTGATTTACCCATGGGGCTAGTCTTAGTTATATTATTCCTCATATTCTGGAAAAGTGTAAGCTAGATACTGAAAAATTTAAGAATGCATGGTTGGTACAACTAGCAATAGGCACAGAAAAGGAAGCTAACTTTCCATGTAAAATTGTGTACTATATATTTAAATGGTTGTTCCACGAAAGCAATATTAAATAAACGTCCTTTAGGGTCATATGATGATTTAATTGGTATGGATTGGATACAAAAGAACTGAGTGGTAATACAGTGCTTAAAGAAAACAGTGAGTTGCGTAAATCAAGAGGGACAAACACAGTTAATAAAAGGGATAACAAAACAAATTTAATTCAACAAATTTCAACATTGCAACTAAAAAAGGGTGCCAAAAAAGGGTCTCAACTGTTGGCGGTTCATGTTGAATAAAATGAGTAGAAAAGAGAAAGCAAAAATTTATAAGAATTTCTAGTTATTAGGGATTTTAAGGATGTATTTCCAGAAGAGATTATAGGCCTAACCCCTCCATAGAGACATCTATTTCTCCATTGATCTGGTCCTAGAAGCTAACCTAGTGTCTAGAGTTCCTTACTAAATGAGTATTCCAAAGCTATTAGAATTGAAAACACATTTGCAAGAACTACTAAATAAAGGTTATATTAGACCCACTGTTTCACCATGGGGGGCTCAATGTTGTTTGCGAAAAATAAGGATGGCACAGTTGGAATTTTCATAGATTAAATGCACTTAATCAAATTAACCATTAGAAATAAATACCCGTTGACCCATATTAATGATTTGTTGGATCAAGAAAGAGGGGAAACCCTATTCTCAAAAAATGATTTGAGAACTGCGTATCACCATTTAAGAATTAAGGATGAAAGCATTCATAAAACAACTTTTCCAACCAAATATGGTCACTACAAACTTGTAGTGTTACCATTCAATCTTACAATTGGACCGACAACATTTATGTTTTTAATGAATAGTGTGCTTAATAAGTACCTTGATAAATTTGTGTTGGTATTTATAGATGGCATTTTTTTATATTCCAAAACTGAAGAGGAGCATAAAGAACATTTTGAACTAGTACTACAAATTTTGAAAGAGAATCAATTGTATGCAAAATTTAGTGAATGTTGTTAGATGATCCAAAAATACAATTTTATCATAGGTTATAAAATTAGAATAAAATAATTATTAATTTAAGATATCGAATTAATAATTATTATTCTAGAATGTTTAATTATTTAATGGAGACTTTTAGAATTAGCATATTGTTGTAACTAGATATGACTCTCCAAATGTGTCGTATCTTAGGCTCTATTTTAGGAGATTTGTTAGCTAGTTGGTTTTTATAGCATTTATTGTAAATGGACACTTGTTATTTAATAAGTGATCCATAATTAGAGGTAGTTAGGACATGGAGCTTATAAATAGCTCATTGCAAGAGTGCTTGAGTTGTTCGGGTGTAAACTCATGCAGAATCAATTATGTAATTATTTTTTTCTGATTAATAAAATTATGTGTCTGAGGACACTTCTGCCATTATTGTGGTATCAGAGCTCCCGTAATGTTGTAGTGGATGTGAAGAGGAGATTCCAGCTCTACAAGTTTGTGGAAGACTCCATTGAATTGATCAACAAATGATTGGTATGAAATTGACCAGTTTTGTGTTGAATAAACATAAAAAATTTAGATTGCTAATCTGCAAATTGATTCGGTTAATCCTTTGATGCTAGAATATATGCCCATGTTGGAATTTAATGCAAAATTGAATGGTTTTTTTTATTGAGTTAAATATTGAAAACATTGAAGAAATGAAAGTTTGCTTGAGGGTATGTACATTTGATTATTATTGTGTGAAATTTTCTTCAATCATTCTATGAAATAAATCAAGCATTTTTTTATCGCAGCCAAGATAGCCTGGGTGATGTCCTTGGCTCCAGCGAACCAGTGCCATAATCCAGCAAGAAGATTTCCATTTTCTCCGCTGTTGCCTTAGCACTTTCCCGAAGCCGAAGCTGATCAAGCGTCCTCTCGACGGGACCATTTCATCATCAGTCTTGGGCATGGTAACTAGCGAGATTCAATTTCTAGCGAGTAGCTGAAACTCTCTCGGCATCCGCCCAGCTGAGATACACGGGGATTGTGACTGCTTCCGAATATGTAAAGTAAATATACCCCTGAGGTGGACTAAAGAGCAGCCCCACCCATGCTTGCCGTGGAGCTTGGAGAAAGAATAGAACCTGCATATCATCGACGTTGAATCCGCTTCTGTGGAGGTTGCTGCAAGCGAATCCATTTGTAGCTACCATTTAATAAATACAGAACCTGCGTATCCATTAGCAGCAGCCATTTAATGTAGATCGAATCTGCATTTCATTTGTTTTTTTTTTTCTAATTTAATTTGCATTTCCACCAATTTGAGAATACATTTCTCCACGATTGTTGATCTGTGCAATGGTGAATGTTCATTCTGCAGGTAGAGGCCGTAGTCGGAGGGGGAAAGATGCATTTTAATGTCATGCAGCATCTCGCACTGGCATAAATTATTCTAATCGGCCGCTGGAAGATTGGGCCCAAATAACTCATATGAGTTTGTGTGTAACTCCGTTTGTAAACGCTATTCAGCACTCCCACGTCATCCTCCCCACGTCATTGAAGTGAGTGAAATGATCTAATTTGGCTGAGCATTAACCAAGAACTGTAATAGAGACGTGCCTCTGATCCTGGACTGTATGAGCAACTGGTTGTGGACACATGGAGCAGCGCCTCTCACGTAGAGGCACATCCCTCAAGCATAGCGACTCTCATCAAATATAGTCCAGAAATTGCGTTGAAAAGAATTATGGTACATCCAAGCCAAAGGCATGGTTTTAATGCTTTAATAGAATTATGCATACTTAGCATTAATCTTTTTTAATGGAGATTTTTAAAAGGAAAGGAGAATAATGCTAATGGAGAGATAAGGTGGATAATAATTTTTTTTTATTGTAATGGAGAAATAAGTTGAGTTGTGTAAATTCTCAAAGAAGATATGGTGGATCATAATTTTTTGAGTTGGGTAAATACTCAAAGAAGAGTTTTTTTATTTTAATTTGTAAATTTGGGTTCATCCCATTGTAACTCAAAGTAATTTTACTTTGAGGGGGGGTAATTTTTTACTAGATTGTGCAAAAGCACCATTGTAAAAATCAAATTTTGAAAGTTGCCTTGTAAAAATTTGAGAAATTGACTAGAGCCAAGTGCAAAGCTCAGTCAATCTTCTCCTGTTTTGATGACTATTCGAGGGTCAAGGCCAAGCCCTGATAGTTCATTTTTTGTGTCGTGTGTTGCTGTTGTGTTGCGCATCTTGATTTTTTTGGAGCTTGATTCGTGGTGTGAAGTCTTAACACTACAATTTCTAAGTTGATTAATTTGTTTTCTGATTCTGACAAACTTGAAGGCACCAAATCTTATAAAACATGGCATCATCTCATCGAAAGCACACTCATTTACAATGAATTATGGCAGGGAATATGTGATGGAGATGTTAAGCCAAATAAACCCACAGATGCAACTGCACTAGCAAAATGGGAAATCAAGAATGCTAAAGCCTTAGCTCTTATTAAATCTTCTGTGAATGATGAAATGTATGTCCATATAGAAAATGCTACAGATGCATGGTCTGCCTTGAAAACTTTTAAAGACCTCTTTGATACTCAGCCTGAATCAAAGAAAGTTGATCTACAATTAAAATTGTTGCAACAAAAATTAACTGAAGGCGGTGATGTTCTTGAATATATCTCAAGACTTAAGAATATTAGGCAAGAAATTATTAATGTTGGTTTTCCCTCAATTGATGATAGCTTGATGGTCACAATTGTAATTTCTGGACTTCCTTCTTCCTACACGCATTTTTTGGAGACTCTACAAGTAACTGGGAAATTAGAGAAACTAAAGTTTGATGAACTTTGTGAAATGTTAACTCAACATGATAAAACTTTTGGGAAGAAGAGGAAAGTTGGTGAAGGTGTTTTTCTCACAGAGGCCAGCACTAGTAAATCATCAGTAGACAGTTCTCGAGGCAGAGGTAGAGGGAATCAAAATCAAGCAACACATAATCAAGGTCGAAGTCAAAGCAGAGGAAACAATTTTAACAGAGGAGGAAGGAATAATTTTCAAGGTAGAGGAAACAACCAAGGAAGAGGCAATTTTCAAGGACAAGGATATAATAATCAAGGTAGAGGACAATCTCAAAATAGAAGTCAAAGCAGAGGCAAAGGACAATCTTTAGGAAGAGGAAGAGACTTAAGTCAAATTGTGTGTCGAAGATGTAACAAAGCTGGCCATTATGCTGAAGATTGTCGAACTTCACTTAATAAAATTCCCAAGTTTCAGCAGCATTCAACGCAATTTGCAAATGATCAAGACGATGATAACTCAGAATATGTTTTTACTTACTCACTAGCATCACAACTTTCATCCCATCTTAGAAGTGACTATGAATATGCCTGGATCTTGGATTCCGGGGCAACTTAGCACATGACTTGTCGACGTGATTTTTTCTGGAATTTTCAAGATTGCCAACTTAATTCCATTTTTCTTGCTGATGATACAAAACATACTCCTTATGGAAAAGGAGTAGTAAAAGTTTTTCTCCGTGGAATTGGAGAAAAAATGATTTCCAATGTATGGTATGTACCCAGTTTTAAGAAAAAATTTCTCTCTTTAGTCACGATTCGACAAGCAGGACATCAGGTGATTATGGAAGATGGTTTAGTCAAGATTAATTCAGTCAAACAGAACTTGAAAACAGTCATGACTGGTTATGAAGATGGAAAACTGTTACAGATGAAAGGGACAGTTATTCCAAGGCATTCTGATTTTGCAGGGGCAGTGACTACAAGTATTTCACCTATAAGACTATGGCATGTAAGATATGGACATTTGAATTTTGAGAGTATTTCTCAATTGCAGAAACAAGGAATGGTTAAAGGACTTCCCACTTTCAAAAATGAAAATTCAAAATGTGAAGCTTGCATTTATGGCAAACAAAATCGAGAAAGTTTTCCAACAAGTTCATGGCGTGCAAACAGGCGGCTACAACTAGTTCACAGTGATGTTTGTGGACCACTACAAACTTCCTTTGGTGGATGCAAATATTTCTTACTATTCATTGATGATTTCAGTAGAGTGACTTGGGTTTACTTTTTGAAGAACAAGTCAGAAGCATTTGATAAATTTAAAATTTTTCGCCAACTTGTTGAAAATGAAGTCAAAGAAAATATAGGTACTCTCAGGACAGATAATGGGGGAGAATTCACTTCAAATTAATTCAAAACTTATTGCAGTGAAAATGGCATAAGACACCATCTTACTAATGTTTACACTCCACAACAAAATGGAGTAGTCGAAAGAATGAATCGCACTTTGTTAGGAATGGCGAGATCCATGTTAACTTTCAAGAGGTTACATCCAACATATTGGGTGGAAGCAATACATATAGTTGTCTACTTAAGAAATAGATCTCCAACTACTTCTTTAGACGGAATTACACCTTATGAAGCTTGGTTTGGTTTCAAACCTCGAGTTAAACATCTTAGAGTTTTTGGGTCAGTGTGTTATGCCTTAGTTCCGAAAGAAAAACGAACTAAGCTTGACTCAAGAAGTTTAAAATGCACAATGATTGGCTATTCTGATGAGAAGAAAGGGTCTTGTATTTTGACCAATGGGAAACTTATTGTAAGCTGGGATGTCATTTTTGCTGAAACTGAAAGTAAGAGTGCTGAAGAAATTGAAAATCTTCTTCACAAGTTAGAAACTAAGGGAAGTAAAAGAAATGGAAAAATGCAAAGTCAACCAACTTCACCAAATTGGTATGAACTTGATTTTCCTTCCTTTGAAGATGAGTCATCCAGTCCATCTACATCAACAACATCATCTGGGTCTTCTAGCAGTTCATCCACATCTCCAAGAAGCAGCATTTCTTTTGACAATGATTCTCCACATTCTTCACCTGAACGACGAACATCAGTTTATATTAATCCTCTTTACACTGATGGGGACTTTACAGAAGCGCAAACAAGTGAGCACCAACTTCCGAAATGGGCAGTTCAACTTTTGAAAGATGTAAAGCCTGATGAACAGAATAAAACAGGCACCAGACGGGCATATAGAAGTGAAGGCAATTTTGCCTTGATAGCAAATGATTTTACTGAACCTTCCACATACAAAGAAGCAGTAAAACATAAAGAATGGCAATAGGCTATGGTTGAAGAATATAAAGTAGTAATTGATAACAACACTTGGAAACTTGTTGATTGTCCAACAAATGTTAAACCCATAGGATGCAAATGGGTTTACAGAATTAAGTATAATCAAAAGGGAGAACTTGAAAAGTATAAAGCACAACTTGTCACAAAAGGTTTTGCGCAGCAGGAAGGCATTGATTATGAGGAAACTTTTGCTCCTACAGCTAAATGGGACACCATTTGATTAACACTTTCATTGGCCGCTCAAAAAGGATGGAAAGTTCATCAAATGGATGTGAAAAGTGCTTTTCTCAACGGGGATTTACAGGAGGAAGTGTATATGACCCAACCACCAGGTTTTGAAGTTGAGGACAAGAACATAAAGTCTACAAATTGATCAAGGCTTTATATGGATTAAAACAAGCTCCCCGCGCTTGGTACGCAAAGATGGATGACTACCTTAAGAAAGTTGGTTTTCAACAAAGTGAATCTGATGATACTTTATATGTGCGACAACAGGGAAAATATCTGGTCATTCTTGTTATGTATGTAGATGATTTGATCGTTACTGACAACCATGATGATCATATTGCACAGGTGAAAAAGGAGTTACATGCAGGTTTTAAGATGACAGATTTGGGATTACTTCACTACTATCTTGGAGTTGAAGTCTTCCAACGTTCACATCATATTTTCATTTCTCAGAGTATGTATTCCGCAGGGTTTCTTCAGTGATTTGGCATGCAGGATTGCAAGCCCGTTCTTACCCCCATGGAGCAAAACTTGAAACTTTCAAAATTTGAAGGGGGGAAGGTGGACAGTACAACTTACAGACAGTTGATTGGTAGCTTGATTTATTTGACAAATACTCGTCCTGATTTATCTTATGTAGTCAATATTCTTTCACATTTTATGCAGGAACCACGAGACAGCCACTGGAATGCAGCTAAAACAGTTCTTCGATATATCAAAGGCACAAAAGATTTTGGTCTTCTTTACACAAAGACTAAAAATTTTGTACTTGGTGGATATTCCAATGCCGACTTTGCTGGGAGTATTGATGATCGAGCATCAACATCAGGTTATTTAATGAATATGGGGTCAGCAGTAGTATCTTGGAGTTGTAAGAAACAAGCTACAGTGGCCACTTCTTCAGCAGAAGAAGAATACATTTCAACATGGGAAGCAGCATGTGAAATTGTTTGGTTGCGCAAAATTTTGCAAGACTTGGGCATTTCTCAGGTAGAAGCTACATCATTATTCATTGACAGCCAGTCAGCCATCAAACTTGCCAAGAACCCAGTTTTTCATTCAAAGACAAAGCATGTGGACACCAAGCATCATCATATCAGATCTCTCATTGCCAAAGATGTCCTCAAGCCAGTTTATTGTCCTTCCGAAGATCAGATCTCCGACATTTTCACGAAACCGCTTGGCAAAATAAAATTTACTAAGTTCAGGGATGAACTTGGTATCTGTTGTGATGTATCTTTGGATCATAGGGGGGAATGTTAGATGATCCAAAAATGCAATTTTATCATAGGTTATAAAATTAGAATAAGATAATTATTAGTTTAAGATATTAAATTAATAATCATTATTCTAGAATGTTTAATTATTTAATGGAGACTTTTAGAATTAGCATATTGTTGTAACTAGATATGACTCTCCAAATGTGTCGTACCTTAGGCTCTATTTTAGGAGATTTGTTAGCTAGTTGGTTTTTATAGCATTTATTGTAAATGGACACTTGTTATTTAATAAGTGATCCATAATTAGAGGTAGTTAGGACATGGAGCTTATAAATAGCTCATTGCAAGAGTGTTTGATTTGTTCGGGTGTAAACCCTTGCAAAATCAATTATGTAATTATTTTTTTCTGATTAATAAAATTATGTGTCTGAGGACACTTTTTCCATTAAATATGAGGTCTACAAAGACAAAATACAATACGTGGGCCATGTCATTTCAAAATATGGACTGTCTATTGACCCAAAAAATGTTAGATCCATATTGAACTAGCCATACAAAAGGAGGTGCCATACATCCACTCCTTCGTGGGGATTACAAGATACTTCAGAAGGTTCATTAAAGGTTTCTCAAAATTTGCCTATCCTATGAGCTCATTACAAAAGAAAGGAATAAAATTTGAATGGAAAACCAAGTGTCAAGAATTTTTTGACAAACTAAAACATTTATTAATAGTAGCCCCTATCTTGAAAATTGTAGACATGGAAAAGGAATTAACTATATGTACATATGATTGTTTAGAGGGTTTAGGTAGACTCTTCATGAAAGATAATTGTGTAGTGCCATATGAGTCTAGGAAACTGAAACCACATGAGAGGAACTACGTCATATATGATTTGGAGTTCGCAATTGTAATGCATTCCTTAAAAATGTGGAGACACTACTTGTTGGGTAAAAAGTTTACATTGGTAACAGATCACATCAGATTAAAATATTTTGTTTAGTAACTCATATCTTAATGTTAGACAAGCTAGGTGGATGGATTTCCTTAGTTAATTTACATTTGATATAAAAGATATTAAGGGTTGATGCTTTAAGTATACATGCAAATTAACTAATTGAAATTTCTGATAGTAGTGTCACTACAAATTTTATTTAGTAGATCATGAATTCAATACAAGAGGATCAAATTTATCATGAAACTCAACAAAAGTTGCAACAAGTAGAACTTCCATGCTATGCTAAAAATTTAGAAAAATTTGTTAACTTACATCAATATATTTTACATTCTAGACAGAAGTGCTTTAAATCAATTGATATTAAATGAGCATCATAAGAAACTGTATGTTGGACACCTCATTTATCAAAAGATAACAATGACACTAAGAAAAGAGTTTTATTGGCCTAGTGTGAAGAAGGAGGTAGAAAAATATTGTCAAAATGTCTAGAGTGCTAGTAGGTGAAGGTAGAACACCAATACCCATTTGGTTTATTAAATCCATTACCCATTCCAGAATGGAAATGGGAAGTGATTTCTTTAGACTTTATTGATACTGCCAAAAATAAGACGAAAACATAATTCCATCATGGTGTTTGTGGAAAATCTAAGCAAGGAAACACACTTTATACTAGTATAGTCTACATTTGAGACAACCCATATTGCAAACATTTTTATGAAGGATAGTTTTCGATGGAATGGAGTATAAAAAATGGTAATATCTTATAGGGATGTTAAATTCACTTCCAAATTTTGGAAGGCTTTGTTTGGGGGGATGGGGACTCAACTTAATTTCAGTAATGCTTACAATCCCCAAACTGATGGATAGACTAAGAGAACTAATTTGATTCTAGAGTACATACTAAGAATGTATATAATGGATAAGCCTACTAAGTGGGAAGATTTACTACATCTAACTAATTTTTCCTGTAACAACGGTTATCAAGCTTTTATAAAGATAAGTACCTTTGAAGCCTTGTATGGAAGAAGATGTCGCACACCTATAAACTAGAGTAGTCCAAAATACATGCTAATCTTGGGACCAAATGCACTACAAGAAATGGAACAAGTAGTGAGAAAAATTAGACAAAACTTAAAAATTTCATAAGATACATAGAATAGTTATGGTGACCAAAAGAGAACTCACAAGGAATTTAAGGTTGAGGGGCATGTACACATAAGAGTTAAACCAAGGAAAACCACTTTGAGGATGGTGACTTGTGTTAAATTAGCACCAGGGTTATGTGGACCTTTTGAAATTTTGGAGAGGGTTAGACTAGTAGCATATCAACTAGCATTGCCTAACCACATAAAACTAGATAATGTTTTTCATGTATCTTTATTAAAAGATTATGTCAATGATAATTCTCATGTAATTTATTGGAATTTGATAAAGGTTGAACCAGAAGGAGATTTCCTAGAAGAACCACTTCACATATTAGATCAAAAAGAGATCTTACCTAGAGTCGATCCATCGCTGAGGTTAAAGTGCAATGGAAGCACTTTACAACCAAGAAGGCTACTTAAGAGATGGAAAAAAAAATGTGGGAGCCCCTCCAGCACTGTTCCAGAAGGAAAATAATTTTACATCCAACACTGAGGACTGTGTTGAATAAAAACGGGGGGAAGATGTAACACCCCTTTGTTTCCTAAGTTAATTATCACTATTTTAGACATGGACTATTTTTAGACTCGATGGTTGTGGAAGCCATGTTTAAATTGTGGTGATGATGGAATAGATTTAATTATTATGATGTAATTAATTAATTATTATTAATAGATGAAAATGTTGGAAAAAACTCAGGAAAAGAGCACTAGATTTAGAAGATTTGATTGCAAGTTGGAAACAATTGTTTGCAGTTAAGTAATAAATGAATCTTCCCTAAACATATCCTAAAAATCCATAGGATAAAATAATTAGAAAAAAATGGATTTAATATGATGTGAGATAAAGATCATATTAAATCACTTGGTTGGAGAAAGATACTAAGTCTAGGTGAAATAAAGTGTTGAAGGACACACTGTAAGGTTTTAAAGAAAAAGGAAAGGACCTTTTTCGAAAAAACAAAAAAAAGGGGCCTCGGAAAAATGGTTGGTAGACCCAAAAGAGGGGTGCTGCAAAAATATGTTGGGAAGGAAAGTTATAGAATAAACCACCAAGGAATCAACGAGGTTGTTGATTCTAGTGTCAGGATGATATTAGCTCATGGGGAATTAACAGAGGTAGTTCATGGTCATGAGGAATGAACGACTTCTTGAGTGTGTTTCCAACAATGAATATGATTAGAAAATTTGTTTATGTTTTATTATTGATGAATAATAGATTATCCGTAAATAGTAGAGTAATGGAATGAATGCACATGGTATGAACATGCATACACTCTCGTTTACTTTTCTGGTTAATTCTTTTCTTTATATGTACTGGTAATGGTATGAATTCATCTAGTGCATGCATAGGAAAGAAGGTTATAATATTATTTAGCTAGAATTCTATAATTACTTTGATTGAAAAATAATTAGTTTATAGTCCCAAAGTAGAATCACGAAATTATGAAATCAGTGGTAGGAAGAAAAAAAATATAGAGGAGAATATTTTATTATTGTACCAGTGTCTAAAAAATTTTTTATTCGAGAAAGGTACGACCTATGTATATAAAAGAAAACAAAATTTAGCTATGGAGAAGAGTGGTGTTAAATGTGTGTTTACTTAGTGGAAAAGAAATCAATATATATATATATATATATATATATATATATATATATATATATATATATATATATAAAGAAAAGTTTCGACATACAATAAAACATGACTATTTTACCATTCTTCCTTAAATCTGGAGTCTATAGATATATCTCAAGGACCTGAATCCTTGGTTGAAGTAGACTAGAGCATCAAAATGGTGTATCAGTAGTTAAAAACCTAAGGATAAAATAAGTTACACCTATAATTTACTGCATGAACTTTGTAACATGAACATAAAATAAAATTCAATTACAATACACCCATACTCTTTACAAATGTCCTATGTGGATATAACCTAACAACCTTAGAAAAGGACAACTTGAAGGACAAGTATCCTAAGTAAACAATTGTTACAAATATAAGAACTGTAATAAGCTTCTAAATGTTCTTTTATTCAAAGAAATAAATATTCTTTTGGAGTACATATCACATACATTCATATATAGGGACCAAACATAACTAACCAGATTCTCGAAGTAAGAAAATTAATATAGTAACCATACAGTCAACAGACAGAGAATAGGTACACATTTGAATGATTAGAAAATTATAACCCTTTTAGTATCAATTCCAGGAAGGCCTATGACTAGAAAAAAGCCCAAGTCATCACATTTATCCAGATATTTGTTGAATTACCCAGATTCCATAGATTTCTCATAAGTAACAAAGTTAAAACAAGTTCTCATTTGGAGAAAAACGAAGTAGATAAATAGTGGGATTATTATTCAATAAGATCATAGCCATGGTGTGTTCGCTAGAGTTAAAACTAAGCAAGTCAAGTTTTCATTAATAATCAAATTCCAGTAACCAATTATGAGCTAATCCTATTTGGGGTTCAAATTGATGAGCACCAGTATTTTAGCAAGGTTGCTGCAACTCCTGGGCTACAAGCTTTACTTATCAACCTGGGGTTCGTACAAACTTGGAGGTGATAGTGCTATATGCGCAAGTAAAAGTGAAGGCCCTGCTTGTTGTCACTATTCATCCGATGAGACACCCCAAGGGTTCCAATCCATACTTCTATAGAGTTAGAAGAAGCTTGATTCTTTGATGGAAGAAGAGAAAATCTATTGTAAGAGAGCTACTCTATTGCAGTAATGAGGAAAAGAACATGTAGTGCTAAATGACACCATATCCTAATTAACCATTTAAATAGCTATGCTAAGCAGAATTGCTAAATCAACACTAAGCTAATGCTGCTATCTAAGTTACAAAAGTAAAGAGCATCAAACCATACTAATGTGTGAGAAAGAAAACTAAATTAAATATGTTTTCAGTTTTTTGGGTTTTTTGGTAGAATCAAGCATGCAATTTAATTGTTCTTATGGATGTGACATGTGGATGGAAGGTGGTTGAGGATGGATAAAAGGCTTATGGAGTGATTGGATGGCATGGAAGGGTCCTAGGAGGCTTTTATGACTTCCTAGAGGATCCCCATCAATTCGGCATCAAAGCAGGCGGTTTCAGGAAAAACCAACAGGATGATCCTGTAGGAATTATAGGAAACCTATAGGATACAGCCAAGAGCTACTTGTGGGGTGTTGGGAAGCTGGAAAAAGGTGTGTGCTGTGTGGGACAAGGTGTTAGATGGTCTAGGAACACTCAGGAGTTGACATCCAAATGAAAAGATGCCTAGATTCACTCAATGTGTCTACGGGGATTTCAATGAAAAAGGACAAAAAAACTAGTGAGGGTGATGGTGGAACAAGAGATGGTTAAGGTTGATGAGGTGGAAGATGGATGTTGGTGATGAAGTCTAGACCTCCACTTGAAGTACCTGCAATTCTTAAAACATGTGTGTCTTTCAAGAACTATGCAACACGATACATCTTCATAAACTAAAAAGACATGAATCAATTGCCCATATTATGCATGAAGAAAGTGTTGAAGGAAATGAGAACAGGAGTGAGATCTTATTGCAAAAATAAAGTAATGGAAAAAGATGACAATGAAACGAACCACATGCTGAATCAAGACAACAAACTCCAAAGCTCATGCAAGAACTAGAAATTTGTATTTTTGGGGCTGTCGAAGGGTCTCTTCCTCAAGTCATGGTCCCAAAGGGAGGAAGTGAGGCCGAGACACCTGCTGACAACCTTGTGGTGATCCTTTTTATCCTTGCTAATCTGCTAACTGAAACAAGGCACAAATGGAAGTAAACTAACATACAACCAGTCTAATCTACACTTCGGTAATGGAAATGCAACTACTTAAGAAAATGAACAATCAAATTATGAATCTATGCTAACATACATGTACAATAAAGAGAAGCCTTGGATGCTAGGGTTGGGCCCTAACACAAGAGCTTTATCCCTCTGAACTAACTTAGTGTTGGCTCAAAACAAAACTCATTCTTATTATCAAAACAATGGATTACATAAAAACAATGTCACAAGTCCTCCAGCTCGAAAATAGAGTAGCGTATTACAATAAAAAATGTGAATCCTACTAAGCTCCTAGGCCTCTCTACTTATACATCTGAAATCTCCAAAAAAATCCTTAAAATTAGGGAGGCTTGGCTCCCAAAATTGAGATAAACTGGTGCTTTGTCTTTCACTTGCTCCACTCCCTTCTAGTCCTCATGATTTCGCTGTTTGCACTCCGAGCTGATGGAGGAATATTCCAGTGGAGGTGTAGTAAATGAGGACGATCTACCTCCTATAATTCCTCTCCCTTGTCCCATTCGAGTTTTGACCGAGATCTTTGCCAAAATTCCTTTCTTTTATCCTTTAATCATGCATTAAATGCACATTAGACCACAAAGAAAAATATCCAACTCTAACTCATCTCATAAACAAAATATAATCAAAAATATGCAATAAGTTGTGAGAATAGTTGGCTTGACTGGGCTAGGAAGCGAATTAAGGCTCATATAATTACCCAATGATGAGGCTCATTATCACCCCCGTACTGAAAGTGTTGCTTATCCTCTGAAAAACTTAGTCAATGTCCATGTCCTTCATGGCTCTAGTAGCCTCTCTGACATCCCATGCCTCTGCTGTGGTCTCTTCTTCTTGTTCATAAAAGCCTTCTTTCTTTTCTACTTCTTCTCACTACCTCTCTTCCTCTTCTACTTTTCTCCCTTCTAGCATCCCTAGGAGTAGTGGTACAATAAGTCTTAGGCCTATCCAATTGACCTTCAACCTTTGCATTGATTCCTTATACATAGGTGTCGTATTGAGTGCCTCTCTCAACCTTTGAGTGGAGTGATATTCCATGATATTCAAGCTGTGTGGCAGTGTGTTCCACCTCTTTAGGCAGGCATATATATTGTCATCTCCTAGTACCCTAAACATATCGTCAAAATGTGGAATTGCTTGCTCTTGGGTAGAAAGATATCTAGGCGCTAGCTGAGGATCATTTGCAATCAAATTATGGGTGCTGATTATGGCCATGGGATTTGATTGTTCAGCTCTGATGAAAAGAGGCTCATTTTGCTCTCTGGACAATATTTTTTTCATCTCTTCGGCCCTTGACTCCTCATGGTTGATCCATGATGCCAAAGCCATTAATTGTAGATCTCCTAGCTTGGCATTAGGGTCCCAAACATTCATGTTTGTGAGGGCCATGTTGTGCAAGTAAAACTCAGCCATTTTGGCCCTATCCTCTAGTGTACTTTGATCACAAAGATCAATGAACTGTGTGTAGTCTTGAAATGGCATGGTGCCCCTTTGTGATAGTGTTTTAATCTAAAACTGTAGCCACTATTCTTTGAGGTAAAGAGCATAGGATTTAGCCAGCATCCTACTCTGCATGGCCTCCAAGGAGAGATAGACCATACATGCTAGTTGGTTCACCCTTTCCTACCGTTGTCCTTTCAGCTATGCATTTTCCCTCTCAAGTTGGTATCTCATTACTGCCTCTCTGTCCCTTAGTGTAAGGGAATCTTCAATCTCAATTGGAATTTTTGTTGATACTTTTGGCTTCCCTTGTTTGATTCTTGTGCTCTTTCTTATTCTGAAATATAGTGGGGCTTGCCTCCTTCTTTTCCCTTTTTGCTTGACTGGGGTGCTGAGAGTAGTGAGGGCAGTTGTTTCCTCCCTCTCAGTAGCCTCTCGGGACACCCTAGGTGACTCCTCTTTGTGTTCATCCCTTTCTATTTCAATGCCTTCTTTCTCTCTATTTTTCGTATCTCATTCCTCTTGTTGTTATTTCTCATATTCATTAGTTTCTTCCTTAGTTTCCTCCTCTATTCCATCATCATCCTCCTTCTCTTCTCCCTCTTCTTCTTTTGCTTCATCATGTTCCTCTGTATCAGTTTCTTCTTCATCCATCTCATCCCTATCTAGCTCTGTATCTTCTTCTTCTTGTTTTGCCTCCTCCTCACTAACAGAGGGACTAACATCATAAGTGAGGGTTTTGATGTCATCCTCTGCTGGCAAGTCTCTGAAGACCGACCACGTTATATGGTTTCTGAGGTTTTGGAGGGCATCCTCAATGAGGATCTTGATCATCCCATCGTGAACCAATTGTTGGGAATTCCCTTCATTTACTTTGTTTCTCAAGTCTATGAGTGATTGCATCAAGAAATAGGGTATGTTGAGTCTTTTCTAAACTGGTGTTCTACCCCAAATCTTAATTCTTCAAGGATCTTGAAATGGTAGCCATAAACAATACTATATCTACCCTCACATGAGATATATTAGATGAGTTGGTAGCCTACCTCACTCCATGGGTATGGCAGATTGTCCCTCCTTACTCCATTTTTGTCCTTTGTGGGTTCTTCGCCTTCTAAAAAGAATTTCCTTTTTTCCACTTGATTGTCTCCTTTGTCTTCTTTTCTCCATGGAATTCCTAGGGGAAGTGTGGTGACCCTATTGATGAGCTCTAGGCTGAGATCTATAGTGAGGCCTCCAACTAAAATAGTCGCATGGATTCTGCTATGTGGAGTGAGGGAATGAGAAAATTCTTGAGCCACCTCATCATCATACCCTGCAAATTTTTTGAAAAACCCCATCCATTTGTGTCTTGTAAAGATTTCAAGAACTTGGGGGTGTTGTGTATCCTCATAGTGTTTGTGGGTTCTCTCCTATTAAACCCTTCTATCATTTTGCTTGTGAGGCTTGCGGAGAAAATGAGAGGGTTGGCACAAAATTCTTAAATTTAGGAGGAAAATAGAGTTTACTGTCTATGTAATTCACCTCCCACAGTTGCTAAATTCACTAGATTTTAGAGCATTTCTAATTCATTTTCTTGTCAATGGGGATGGATTTTTATAGCCTACCTCTTTAGAATGGTGGCATTGGACAATTCCCGTGATATCCCTTCTTGAACTCTCCTCTAAATATCCTATAGACTGCCTCTGTGTATCCTGTAGACTGATCTTGTAGACTGTATCCTATAAACTCTTCTTGTAGGAATTCATGTGCATGCTCTTGTAGAAATTCTCTTGCAAAACGATGGATCCTTACTTCTGGTGGGTGGCCATAGTTATGAGAGCGACTTGAGTGAGGGAGTTTCGAGGAGGTGAAATGCATGAATGCATGCAAACGATGTTTTATTTCCCTTTATGGTGTTTTAGGGTTAGGTGGTGTGATGGAAGCAGAGGTACATTGCCATTTTTGGACCGTTGGTCCCCACTAACACCTCATCATTTCTCACTCCTTGTAATCAGCTTCCACCTTGTAGATGAATAGTTAACCACTTCTTGTTGTTATAGACATATTTGGGCATTGTAACCTGAAACTCATATGTCCATAAACAAAGGGCTCTTTAGTCCCTAAGTGTTGTTTCATACCCTAAAGGATCATGGTCAACTGATTACATAATTTCCTAGAATTTCCACCTGAAAACCCACTCAGAACTGGCCAAAACTGGACCATACTGACTGCTCCATGGTCAAGGTGTGATGCATACTGGCTGCCACACTATCCAGCTGCGATGCATACTAAAATGGCCTTCTGTAGGGTGCGATGAGCAAGAATAGACAAATGGCAGAGACATTTTTCTAAGTGGATGATCATGGAATCTTCTAGAAACTTCTCCTGTGACGCTTGCCTCTCTGAATTCACCCAAGGATTAGTAAGAGATTAATGAAATATCCAAGTGGAACCAAGAACTATCAGTGCATTGAAGCCGCAAAAATTGGGTCTACAACAAGGGGGATACCCACCAGGTCTAGGCCTTGGTTAGCAGCTCCTTTTCTGTTTGGTATAGTGGGTCCAACTAGGGATATGGGACCAGTTTCCCAATTCATGTGTGTGTGTGTTGAGAATTGATATTTCCTTTCTAATAAGTTCTAAGTAAAATGCTTTTATTCTAAATCTAATTCAACAGCATGCAATTGTATTCTAATGAACAAAAATATCTAATTCTAAAACTAACCTAGGATTTAATCTTTCAATTATGCAATCTAAAATAGTTTCTACAACAATTGGTAATAAAGATCATTCAATTGCTATAAGAAAAGAATTCAATAAAGATGAATTGTTTCGTATAAAAAGTTAGTCGAACAGTTATGAAAACATCTCGCATAATAAGTCACTCATATATTAATCATAAATAAATGGCTATCACCGTACAGAAGTGCCAAATGATAACTCAAGAATTCAAGCATTCATACATAAATAACTAAACAGGAATATCACCTTAACACATAAGCAGGAATTTTTAAGAGATAAAAGTACCATTTATAACGAGTTCTACTCATGAGCTCCGACGATAATGATCTATCTTCTTCTTCACTCAAAATCTACTAAGAGTACAAAAGTTCAATTTCAGTAGCAGATATTAAACATAGATGTCATTAAATCTTGTTCCATTCATTCATCAAAACCTCCTCGGAGGGTGCAGAAGTGCATGTTCTGAGGACAAGCTTTTGATAAATTTTAGGACCCTTCTCTAAATGCATGAGAACGGTTTAAATACTACTAGCTAAATCTAAAAATAGTTTATTACAAAAATATAGGAGGCGGTTTAAATGAGCGTCCTCACTTCAGGCAAAAATAAAGCAAAACTAAAATTAAAACTGAATCTAAAAGTAAAACTAGCAATTAACTATCTATGTATCTGATCTTTGTACTCGCAAGCATCCAGCATTGGCTTGAGGAGAGTTGCTTAGCCGACCTCCAACTTTAGTTATCCTGCGAAAATAGAATTGACAAGTGCTGACGCCATCTTCTCGGCGGAATTAGTGAGACACTTGAGAGTCATGCACTGACTATGTGGTTTAACCAAGTACTGCCAGTAAGAATCCCAATTTAACTTGGTTAACCTTTTGATGGATTCTTCTCTTCTTGAGCCTTTTGTCTCCAGCTCATATGTAGGTGTTTTTTATGTGGTAGAAATCTACATACCACTTGAAGATATCCCTAATAAATACCACTGGTTTTTAAAGCTCGGGTTTTTCCTTTCTCCTTTAGCACTTTTTCCTACAATTTTCCGGGCTTACAGGCAACTAAGTGATTTGAGGCTTTCCTTTTCAAGAGGTTTTTCCTGGTAATGCGCGATTAGCACTAGGCACTAATCGCGCATCAGAAACTACCTTCGTTTCTTGATTCGGGCTTCCCTGGTGCTATTTTTTGCCTCTTGCGCGGTTTTTTTTTTAGAGAACATAAACCTTAAATTTTGTGGAAAGAATGACTCCATGAGTTGTTAGCTCTGAGTCTTTAAACTGTCGGTCTGTTATCTTAGTGTTATCAGTACACATTTGACCATGTCCGTGTATGGAAGAATCTTGGGCCTCGCCACTATCTTGTGTAAGAACGAGCATGCTAGTTCTGTAATCGATGCCTCAGATGATCCGTGTGAGTCTGTAGTAGCTATAACTTCCACTACTCTAGGGTTTTCTTCCTCGAGTAGACTGTGCATGCCTTCCCAAGTAGTAACGCCAACATCTCTGTTACAGGTGATGTCTGTGTATAAGGGCATCACTTCTTTTTCTTTAGAACTCGAAGCCTTTCCTTTCTTTCCCATAATATTCTGAACACTGCTATGTATACCTTTCTTCTTTTCGCCCCTGCAATTTGCAAATGAGGAAAGAGTAATGATAAGAAAAAGGTGACGGGAAAGCTTTAAATGCCGAAATCATATAAAATATATCAGCTTACATGAAGTGGCTCTTCGACCAAATCAAAACCATATTTCATTAATGATTGCCAACTAACCCATTAAATTAACATTAACGCGCATAACTGGGCATTGGTTTATGGAAAAGATTTTTCAAACGACGTGCCCTGCAGATCTGCAATAAGGTGATTTTTCATTTTGCTTCACAATATCGCAGATCGCAATATCGCAAATCGCAGTATCACTGATCTGTTACATGTGGCAATCATCCATTACAATATGTTTTGTGCGAAATGCGATTTGTGAGACGTGCCACCTCATATCAGCGGTTTGAGGTATTTCACTTTAAGTGATACTTGAAGCACATGAAAACTGCGATGCAATGAATTTCTTTAGTATGTGATCTTGCATCGTGATTTCACAATCTTAGGATTCTGTTTGTAGGAAAGCATCTATTACCTTTTTGCATTGCAATGCGACGCTTTTTATTGAGTGAATGGTTTTGTTCGAACTTATCATAAAACTTAAGTCTTTTTATATTTTTCGGGTATTCTCCTAAGTTTGTGATAGTAAGATTTATTCAAAAAGGAAATACAAGTCCTAATTTATTTTTTTAAATTTTATGGATAAGGATCCCCACTTATTTAGTATTAGTGAGAAAACTAAATAAGAAGTGGGGTTGTTGATGGCCACAACACAGTGGAATGACACTAATCGAAAACCCAGAGCTACCTCACACCCTTGCAAGACATCTTTAAATGGATCCCTCATCTGAGAGGTCTAGAGGCTGGAATTTTGTAATTTGTAAGGAAGCGTTGTTGGTTTATCTATGAGAAGAGACATTGTATTTATGGGTGATCTTTCTTTTCATGAGGTGAAGAGGGCTTCTATGCTGGGAGGATGATGCTAGATTGAGTTTTCCTCCATATAATCATGTATTTGTGAATCTTATTGTTTATGAATGCAATCGTATGGTCAATGTGTTTCTGATTCTGCATTGTTTATGGTGTTTTAGATAGAGATGATTTAATGGTTTTCTATTACTTTGACTCTACAGGTACTCTTTGAAGCAGGACAAGTAGGAGAAAAGTGGCAAATTCTATCAAGGGAAAGAGAAATCAAGCAAGGATCAAAGCGAAAGATCCAGGTTGGCCCTCTTTTCTTCCCTCTTATCTATTACATGTAAAGAAAATCTCGAATTGCTTTGATTGTTTGTTTCTAAGATAGCTACCCATCTCGGTGGGACTAACAGTTCGAATCCACACTAGTTTTACCTGAAGCAAAATGGCGACTTCGCTGGGTAACAAATAGTTTGTTTTTTTTTGTTTATTGTTTGCTTTATAAACTACAGACGGAGCCTGAAGTTAGCCAGCTATCCTTCGAAATGCCTTTGCTATGCAATTGGGAAGTAGAAGAATGTTGCTTCAGTCAACCTCTGGGTTGGTTTATGAACTTAGCATCCAACTTACAAGCATTCTAAGTGCCCTTGTGTAGCTCAATAACCTCATAAGATCATACTGCTATACTTTGCTTTTATTGTCCATCATAATTCAACCTAAATCACTGAACTTAGCTGCAAATCTTGAGAAAAAACCAAACTTAGTTTCGCTCCCTAGTCCATTGCACTGTCTGTAACTGGGCAACCTCTATGCTTCACACCTCCCATGTGTTGCAAGTGAGATGCATCCCTGTTTCCCTGTGTTTTAGGTGCGATGATTGAGTGATACTGTTTCTCTCTTTGAAAGCTAGTTTTTTCCTCCTGATCTTGAGCTTTATTCAGTGGTTTTGTTGTTCACGATCAGTATCTTCTTGTTGAAACCTTCTTCCTTCACATATTTCAGCCTCCATTAGTTAGGAATTGTAATTTTTTTTGTGTATTTGTAAATCATTTACAATCTTCCTTTGTCAAGAGTGGCTTAATTGAACTGTCGTTTTTTATGCAAGTGTCATAATTATCATTTTGAATCAAAAGAAGAGTGTCATAAAGTCTTCCTCTTCTAGATAGTTGATTGTACTTTTGTCATTGTACTTGATTTAAGTTATTACTATTTGAAGTGTTGAAAGCATTTTTCAAATTGAAATAAAAAATTGTCGTCATAGTATTCCTTTCATTTTGAAAAGAAATTGTTAAAAATGTCACTTTAAAAGAAAATAGTTCATATCTATACTTAGCTTTCATTTTTGGCATTCACACATTAAGGAAACGAAAAACAAATACATGCATGTGCATTTGCATTTTGACTGCATGCAGAATATGATTTAGGAAACTGCATTTAGTGTGTGCTCTTTGCTTTATGTTGAAAGAATCATAATCCTCTTCCCGTTGTAGCTAGGATTTTCATTGCTAAAAGAAAATAAATGATTGTTTATCATTTTAGATTGATAAACAATCGTTTATCAAGTGAGATGCATCCTTGTTTCCCTGTGTTTTAGGTGCGGTGATTGACTGATACTGTTTCTCTCTTTGAAAGTTGGTTTTTCCTCCTGATTTTGAGCTTTATTCAGTAGTTTTGTTGTTCACGATTAGTATCTTCTTGCTGAAACCTTCTTCCTTCACATATTTCAGCCTCCATTAGTTAGGAATTGTAATTTTTTTGTGTATTTCTAAATCATTTACAATCTTCCTTTGTCAAGAGTGGCTTAATTGAACTGTCGTTTTTGATGCAAGTGTCATAATTATCATTTTGAATCAAAAGAAGAGTGTCGTAAAGTCTTCCTCTTCTAGATAGTTGATTGTACTTTTGTCATTTTACTTGATTTTAGTTATTACTATTTGAAGTGTCGAAAGCATTTTTCAAATTGAAGTAAAAAATTGTCGTCTTAGTCTTCCTTTCATTTTGAAAATAAATTGTTAAAAATGTCACTTTAAAAGAAAATAGTTCAAATATATACTTAGCTTTCCTTTTTGGCATTCACACATTAAGGAAACGAAAAACAAATACATGCATGTGGATTTGCATTTCGACTGCATGCAGAATATGATTTAGGAAAGTGCATTTAGTGTGTGCTCTTTGCTTTATGTTGAAAGAATCATAATCCTCTTTCCCTTGTAGCTAGGATTTTCATTGCTAAAAGAAAATAAACGATTGTTTATCATTTTAGATTGCATATTTGGGAATTGTCCATCTACATCACGTGGTGAACCTTGAAAGACAAACTTCTAAGCAAGATCAACTATAAAATAAATCTCAATGAACATAAAAACACTTTGAAACCTAACGCAACACATCTAGAAATCTAGGTTAGAGATGCGTTCCAACGTCGTAAAACTTGGTAACTATCATTTTCATCAAAGGTTGGGTGATTCCTCCTCTTTGATATGAAAAATGCCAGTACAGACTTGTGCTCCCTATACCGTCAAGTATATATTGGGAGAAAACAATAGGCTGATATCCTTTATCCTTAGGAAGCTTTGTCTGCCGCCATATCGATCACAATGCACTGAACACAGCATTCGGGAAGATTGACTGCTATACATAAGTCCTTGGTAATTTCTCTATCATTTATCACCAAGGTGTATTTTGCAGTTTTGCAATTGGTTTGGTAATCCCTTTGTCTAGATTTCCAGAGTAGTCACTTTCATTCCTTTTCGACTCCTTAAAAGAAAAGTTCCATCTGATCACTTGTCACTTCAGGCTCATTAAAATTCGAAGGCGAATAGAGTCACGTTTAGCTTTTCTCACCTCTTAAAAATTGAAAAAGAAAGTTGTGTCAAAGTTTCTTTAAAATTTATTTAAATCGGAATAACATCCCTGTTCCTTCGTTGATCTCAGGTCGAGATAATGGACTCCACCAATCAAGGAATCCCTCTTGGGGGAAATCCTAGTCCTTTCTCCTCTTGGGGAGATATTGGTGCTCCGTATATGGCTACATTGTCCCTTTCAGGAATCACAATCGGCCTGCCAATGTGGCTTTTCTCAACCTCTGTCATTCAAAACACCGTAATTCCTCAACAATCTAATCAGCAACTAGATGATACTGAAGTTACCCCTTCGCCTTCTACTTCATTTGTTTCTCCCTCCCCTTCTTCCTCTTCGCTTGGTGAAACTAGTGACACTAGAAACCAAGTAGCTGACAAGAGAAAGGAAGGGAAGGAGAAGAATAAGAAGCGAGCTAAACAAGGAGGAAACCATGCATGATCTGGTGAAAATCCACACACTAAAATTTCCAAACCAAAGTCTCCATGCATAATTTGCAAGGGAGACCACTACCATTGAGATTGCCCTTGCATTCTGCCGATCTTGAGAGAATGGTCTCCCTATTTGCACCATTCGGCGTCATCAACCTCTAGCAATTAGTTTGACAGCATACCATCAACTAGTGAAAACAAAGTTAATGGACATGTCAAATTTCCCTGTGGGTTATGTGAAGGTAATCATACTCTTAACTGTTGTCCTTTTCTAGACGAAGCCAAAAGAATTTTGGATAACCATCCTACTTCACTGCAGCAACTTCCACCTGGATACAAGAAACTCTTGCCAAGTCCTTTGCTAGTTGAAAACCCGATTGACATAACTCAATTTTTGATCAAATTGCCTATCATTGAAATTAAACCTTTTGAGTCCATACCAGACCAAAGTCAGCTAGTCGATATTGCAGTCAACCCAGTCTTGCCTTTAGAGGGACCACCTTTGGATGCTACAATTTCCAAGGAGACTGATAACGACACTGTTCAAATTCTTTTTGTCGATATAGAGTCTGATGAACTTGGGGGCAATCCACCTGTTCCTTTATAATAGAATGAAACCCCCCCAGTTCATGAGATTTATCCGGTCATTTATCTATTACCTCCTCTGAGAAGTCTAGTTGTCTTCTTTGATTGGAATCAACTAGAAAAACCCCACCTTCCATCTAATGTACCATTCCGAATCATAGTACAAGTTTACAAAATGATCGTGTCTGGCACTATCATAGATGAAGGGGCTTCAGTGAGTATCCTTTCCTCAACTGCTTGGAAAGTGCTTGGTTCGCCATCGCTTTTGCCTGAAAAACAAAATTTGTTAGGCTTCAACAAAGGAACCAATCGACCATTAGGGATCCTTCCAAAGTTATCGATAACTTTGAAAATGAAATCATTCACTTGAGCATCATGGTAGTCCAAGGGCCACTAGGTTACAATCTTCTCCTTGGACATGACTATATATATAGCATGGAAGCTATTGTTTCCACACTCTTTCGAGTGATGTGTTCTCCACATGAAGGCCAACCGGTGCAACTTGTCGACCAGCTTTCATTTTCTAGTTCAAACATAGCTATGAATAAACCATTATCCCTAAATGGTCTCTTTGCGTCAACAATGTCTCTTCAACCTTCATTCCAACCACCTAATTACCGCAAGTAGTTCGGTGAATGTGACGAAGTTCAGGGGGGCATGCACCCTAGTCTACTTCGGCAAGCGAACCCAGAGGAAAGGAGAGACTTTCTTGAAGGTCATATGATTGGACTGAAAAAACATTCCCTTGTAGGTTATGTGATCAGTCTGAAATAGATATTTCCTTGAAAGGTTACATGATTGGATTGAAAAATCATTTCCTTGTTGTATACGTGATAGATCTGAAACATGTATTCCCTTGTATGTTATGTGATTGGAAGCTCACCATTCACCTTCGTCCATTTCGATGGACAAAGCCAAGGAAGGCATTTTTGTCTGCTGACAGAAAAAATCTTGCGTAACCGCAGGAACTTCCATATGGTAGCCTGGGAACTCTCCTTTTCGGAAAGACCTGAGGGCATGCAAATCTTTATATGTAAGTGAAAAATGACCAATTTGGTTTTTTTAGCCTTTTAGCATTCTCAACCCTTTAGCTTTTTAGTTTTCTAGCTTTGTAGCTTGGTCGTTTCTAGCCTACATAAAAAGGAAATGAGCACATGTTATAGTAGTGTTCAAGCTCATTAAAAAAGAAAAAAAATCTACCAAGAGACATATTCAAATGACTGGTAAGAGCAATGTTCCTGCAAGGTTCAAGCTCGTTAAAAAATAAACCTGCCACTGAGCATAGTTTCCCCTGGTTGAAGCTCATTAAAAAATGAAACCACCTTTGGCAAATAACCTTTGTGATTGCCTTGCTATTAGCCCTTTTCAACCTTGGATGTGTTCCTATCGTCACCTCCATTCATTTGGTCGATCATACAGTTCCACTTGATTGTTTACCCTTTTGAGGAATAGCTGCGAAGAGTGATTCTGATTGCCACCCTCTTTACACTGCCATGTTTTGATAAGTTCCAAACTTACCTGGAACCAGTTGCTACCCGAAATTACCACTCCTTCCTCAAAAACGAGTCCCTTTTAAACTCTTTTTAGACTCGTTAAATATAAAAAGATTGTCAAGCCATTTGCCTTTCCAGCTCATTAAAGTAACGGGAATGCCATCCCTTCCATATATTTTAATCTTTTTGTACTTGAGGGATTATCAAAAAAAAAAACGAGCACTTGTCTTTTTCGGCTTGTTAAAGCGATCGAAAAGTCATCCCTTTCATATTATTTTATACTTTTTCAGACTTAAGGGATTATGCTACGAAAAAGGATTGTTGGAGTTTCCTTTTCGTCCCTTTTCAAACTCTGTAAAAAAGAAGAGGACCGAGTTATATTTGTAGCTAAACTCATTAAAACAATAGCAACAAACTTGTCCACCCAAACAAGAACGAGTCTCACTGACGCTAGGCTCACTAAAAGCAAAGTGACAGGTTTGCTCGAAGGGGAAATTATAGACCAAGCATATGTTATCCTCCTCAAGCTTGAAAAACATAAAGAGGTACTAGTCAACAATGACTCGGGAAAAAGGGAAGAAAACTTGAAGAATTTTATTGATAGCAGGTCGCTCTTGAACATGGCACTTTCACTCCATCACCATGATTAAGTCGGGTTGGGTTATTCCGTTCACAATATCACCATTGGTCTTCTGTACCATCCATGGGGTTAACGCTACCAGTCCATATCATTGTCGCCGACATGTTCAAGAGAAGTCATTTAGAGAATTCACCATCCAGCAAACGCCTCATCCACTGCAATACCTTCACCCTTCATTTTTCATGACCGCCATTCCTAAAACTTATATTATCAAATCATTTTCACCTCCAGAAAAAATGATTTGCTTCATTTCGTGTCATAGATGTGGGATACATCAGGGCCCTCCTATGACAAGTCACTTCTTGTCGACATCAGCTCATTATCCAAGAAGTTGACTCAGAAACAACCCTTTCAACACTTTGAAGCTTGCATGCCTTAATGGCAAGTTTCTCAGTTCCGGCGACAGGTTTACATCAATGACCTTTGACCAAAAGATTTTGCATGGTGTTTGATGTTGGCTAATATATTCACACCACGTGAATTGTATTGTAGTACCTTGAGGGTCATTATCATTATCGGTGATTCCTCTCGCGCCTGTTAACAACTTACATTTTTGGCTGGTAATCAGGCGATGTCTTTCCATGTTTGACTTCAGAACATCTTTTCACATGGATTGACTTGTACAATCGGGTGAATATTGGACGAGTTTGAAGACCCCGGATCTAGTTTCATCCATCCAGGCTACAATATATTTAGGAACATCAAGACATCAAATGTGCACAGAATCTACACTGATAGTCATCTAAGCAAAAGAAGATGACTCTTCATATGAAGAATCACTCTGTCCTATGTACATGAAAATGAATTTATGAAGCTGAGCATGGGAATGTCTACCTCAGCTAGATCATGAAAATAGTATAATGATGATGTATTTCATTGTATCTTATATAGGTCACCTTCCAGTTTGAATACCTCAGATCATCGTGATAAAGAATTTCACTCGACATCAGAAGATTTACGACCTCATGCTTTAGGGGGAAACTGTCATAGACATATTTGGGCACTGCAACCCCAAACTCATATGTCCACAAACCAAGGGATCTTTAGTCCCTAAAAGTGTTTTTTGATACCCTAAAGGATCATGGTCAACTGATTACATCATTTCCCAGAAGTTCCACCTGAAAAACCACTCAGATCTGGCCAAAACTGGACCATACTGACTACTCCATGGTCAAGGTGCGATGCATACTAGTTGCCACACTAGACATGTGCGATGAATACTGAAATTTCCTTCTGTAGGGTGAGATGAGTGAGAATAGACAAATGGCGGAGGCAGTTTGCTAAGTGGATGATCATGGAATCTTCCAGAAACTTCTCCTGTGACACTTGCCTCTCTGAATTCTCCCAGGGATGAGTAAGAGATCAATGAAATCTCCAAGTGGAACAAAGAACTATCAATGGAATGACACTAGTCAAAAACCCAAAGCTCACTCACACCCTTGCAAGACATCTTTAAATGGATCCCTCATCTGAGAGATCTAGAGGCTAGAATTTTGTAATTTGTAAGGAAGTGTTGTTCGTTTATCTGTGAGAAGAGACATTGTATTGTTGGGTGATCTTGGTTTTCATGAGGTGAAGAGGGCTTCTATGCTAGGAGGATGATGCTGGATCAGACAGCTGGGTTGTAATCCTCTCTTCTACTATTAATAAAGTTCTTTGAGTCTTCCTCCATATAATCGTGTATTTGTGAATCTTATTGTTTATGAATGCAATTGTATTGTCAATGTGTTTCTGATTCTACATTGTTTATGGTGTTTTAGATAGAGAGGCTTTGATGGTTTTTTGTTACTTTGACTCTACAGGTACTCTTTGAAGTGGGACAAGTATGAGAAGAGTAGCAAATTCTATCAAGGGAAAGAGAAATCAATCAAGGATCAAAGCGAAAGATCCAGGTTGGTACTCTTTTCTTTCCTCTTATCTATTTCACCTAAAGGAAATATCGAATTGCTTTGATTGTTTGTTTCTAAGATAGCTACCCATCTTAGTGGGACTAGCAGTTTGAATCGACACTAGTTTTTCCTGAAACACTTTTCCTACTCCTCTATCTTTTAGTTGACTGCAACCACGTGTGAGAGGACACCCAGTTTTACATGTGATGACTGAACGATGGTGGCCAAGTTAACTGGCCACCTTTTCATTTATAAACAACTATCTCGTAACCCTTACAATTTTTTATTAAATGATGCAAATGAGTGAGTGAGCGGGATACTTACCTATGGTTTTGATTCCATGCTGCAGTTGTTGAAGATCAGAGGTGCTACGTTGTTTATTTGTTGCATCGTCATTCTTCTTCCTCCTCTTGCTATCTGTTGATGGTTTCTTGGCTTTGCAGGTATCTGTGACTAAATATCTAATGTTGCTGCTATTCTGGAGCTCCTGGATCATCCTAGTGAAGACCTGTAGCTGATGATTAACATTCTGTGGGATAGGCTGCTATAGGATTTCCCATAGGATGTCTCGTAGCTGCTTGTCCCTCATAATTCCTTAATCATGTCACTGGCTATGGTTGTGAGGATGGTGAAATGAATGGACAGAGGGAGTAGGAGTGTCTGTGGAGCAACAGACATTCAGGTAATGCTCTTACTCTCCTTTGTTTTTCCTTTTTTTCTTTTTTCATAACTGGCAGACACTGATCTCTTTTTGTTTTGAATGGTGAGTGCAGGGATGATGATAATGGACGAGGTGAGGTGTTAGGTGATGTCTAGGATGAATTTTAAGGACCTAACAAACCTTCCATGTGCCCTCGGATTTCTTCCTGTAGGTTATTTGGGCCACTGTAATTCCTACAGGATCACCCTGTAGGTTTTCAAGGGATCCTATAGAAAACACAGTCTTCGCATAAACTGAAGCAATGGAGTGGAAACACAATAGAAATGATGGAGGGATGCATGGTAAGGAGTGGAGGAGATGGGTATGTGTGAGGCAGGGTTCCCTTTGGATCATCTTTTTGCTCCTTGACTGTCTTTCTCGTCCACCTGCAAATAACAATTATACCTTTTTTTCTTTTCTTTTTGTTTTTTTGAAAAACACCTAGGCTACCTTAGAGAGGTTTTCACGCTAGATGTTTTCCCTGGCCACCTCAAGGAAGGTTTTCACCTAGGGATCTTCTTATTCTTCTTGTTCTTTTTTTTTTTTCCTTTTTTTTCCTTTTTTTTTCTTTTTTCATCATTTGCTCGCCTCACGGGGTTTTCAACCCAAACATGGGACTCAGGTGCCTCATGGAGGTTTTCACCTGAGTCCTTATTCTTTTTTATTTTTCAGTGGTGTTGTAGGGAAATGTATCCGACTCGGATGACCCTATCCCACTCTAAGGGTGATAGTACCTCAGCAACAACTGTAAAGGAAACTACTGAAGGTTTACTTCTTTATGAAAGCAAAAGAGAATGAAAGAATGCACTAACCGTTGCCTTGCGCTTAATGTCGAATCCAAACTCTTCTCTATGGCTGCTTGCTCCCAGCTCCTTGCTCTATTGCTGGCCCAGCTACAATGAGATCCTGCAAAATAGCAAAGAAGGAAACTACAAGCAACATGCAATCATAACTGATTCAAGGATTAGTGTAAATCAAATATACAATTATCACAATATATCATTGAAACAATGGCATATAGAAGAACCTCAATAGCTTTTATTAATGAAGAAGTAAAGTTCTGAGAGAGTTACAACCATTGAAGGCCCCAATCCAGCAACACCTCCCAGCAGAAAGAATTTCTCCTCTTCACCTCCCTCAAGCAATCACCCAATAGCTCTATAGTGAAACCAACAGCACATTACTTTGCACAAAATTCCAGCCTCCTGAGCTCATAGGAGAGAGCTCAATATATAGATGAATTGAGAAAGGATGAGTCAGCTTGCAACTGATGTGTAGCTGCCTTGTGTCCTCTCTCTCTTCAGTTGATCTTCAGTTCTTGAGTCCACTTGGAGAACCTTGCTTCCACTTGGAGAAACAGAGCCTCTGACTCATCACAAGGCGAAATCCTTGATCCAAGTGTCATTTTTGGAAGATTCCAGAGCAATGACTCAGTGTGCCACTTGTCCAATCTCGCTCAACGCAGGTGGCCTTTGTTCTACCTGCTTTGCAACGCAGGTACACCATGGAGGAGTTGTGTTTCAGCACAGAAGCCTAGTGGAGCACCTGCTTTGATTTCAGGATTGCTTGTTTTTTAGTGTTTTCAGGTGGAGAACTGATCTGAGAGCTGTTGGTTTGCTGACCTTGTTCCTCTAGGGGTAGGAACATCATGTTTAGGGAACTTTGGATCCCTTGGATTATTGACAATTCATGCCTGTTGCTGTAAGGCACAAAATTGTCTATAACAGATGCCCCCTAAAGTATGAGGTCGTTTATCGGGTGAAATGCTTTATTGAGAGGATCCAAAGTTCATTCAATCTGTTGAGAAGTGTCCTGTAATAAGATACAATACAATACATTATTTTTCATACATTTTCATGATCTAGCTGAGGCGGGCATTCCCATGCTCAGCTTTATAAATACATTTTCGTACATAGAACAGACGATCGTCTGATTGTAGACCGATAATTCTCTACTGAAATTATCATCCTTTGAGAAGGATGATCATCTGCTGTAATGATGTACATATCAAATGTCTTTATGTCCTGAATATATATCGCAGCCCGGATGGGTGAAACTAGATCCGGGGTCTTCAATCTCTTCCGATCTTCACTCGATGTACAAGTCGATCCATGTGAGAATTTCTTGAAGTCGAACATGGAAAGACATCGCTTGATTACCGGTCAATGATGTAAACCGTTAACAAGCGCGAGAGGAATCACCGATAAGGATGATGACCCTCAAGGTACGGCAGTACAATTCACATGGTGGGAATAAAGGACTTGGCGTCGACCACCATGCAAAATCTTCTGGTCGAAGGTCATTGATGTATACCTGTCGCCGGAAGTGAGAAACTTGCCATTGAGGCATGCAAGCTTCAAAGTACTGAAGGGGTTGTTCCTAGATCAACTCCTTGGATAATGAGCTGATGTCGACAAGGAGCGATACGTCAAAGGAGGGCCTTAATGAATCCCACATCAGTGACACAGAACGGAGCTAGTGATTGTGATGAGGCGAAAACAAACTGTGATGTATGATTCAGGGTGGCGGTCATGAAATGGATGAAGGACAATGTATGGCAGTGGATGGGACACAGTTGACTCTTTCCATAACAACATCTCTTGAACATATAACGACACTGATGTGATGGATTGGTAGCATTACCCCAAAATGTGGATGGTGTGGCGAGGACCATGGTTATGGGACCGGTGAATGAAACAACCCAACCCGATGTGATACGGAGGACAAAGTGTCATGTTCAAGAGCGACTTGCTACCATTAAAGCTGTGAGGTTCTCCCAATTTTTCCCCAGTCATTGCTGACCAGTACCTCTTTATTTTTATCAAGCTTGAGGAGGATAACATATGCTTGTTCTATAACCTGCCCTTTGGGCAAGCCCATCGCTATGTTTTAACGAGCCTAGCGATAGGGAAACTCGTTCTCGTCTAAAGACAAGTTTGTCGCTATTTAATGAATTTAACGAGTCTAACGACAAGGATAACTCGGTCCTTTTCATTTTTAGAGAGTCTGAAAAGGTACATAAAGTCAACTCCTGAATTCCTTTTTCGTCATCTAATCCCTTAAGTCCGAAAAAGTATAAAACAATACATAAGGGATGAATTTTCGATTGCTTTAACGAGCCGAACAAAACAAGCGCTTGATCTTTTTGTGCAATAATCCCTCAGGTCCAAAAAGATTAAAATCTAGAGGAGGGATAGCTTTCCGGTCGCTTTAACGAGCTGGAAGGCCAAAACTCGGCAAACTTTTCATATTTTACGAGTCAGTGAAAAGAGCTCAAAGAAGACTCGTCTTTTGAGGAATGAGTGATGAACAGGGCAGCAGCAGATTCCAGGTACAGGTTGGAATATTCCAATCACGGCAGTGTCACAAGGATGGCTTAGTGAAATCACTCTTCGTAGCTGTTCCTCAAAATGGGTAAATAAACATATGGAGATGAACGATTGGCCAAACGAACGGATGGAGGTGATGGCATATAAACACGACCAAGGGCTTTAATATGGCTGTCAAAGGTTACATTTACCAAGGTTATTTACCGGTTCATTTTTTCTGGGTGAGCTTGAACTCTAGGGGAAGATTGCTCACAACTTATGTTTATTTTTTAACGAGCATGAACTATGTGCTAAAACTGCTCGGATCTTGCGTTTATTTTTTAACGAGCATGAACTGTGTGCTAAAACTGCTCGAATATACCAGTCATAATACAAGGAACGCCTCAGGTGAGGTATTCTTATTTAAGGAGCTATACCTCACTAGCTACTCCAATTTGGCAAGTTTTGACTTTTGCCCCACATCCTTTCTTTATGCAAGCTGGAAACGGCTAATCCTACGAGTTTAACGGGTTAGACCTACAGGTTTAAAGGGAGGACCTAAAAATTAAAAAAAAATAAATAGTCATCCCGTGCTTGCATTCCAAAAGGTTCGCATGCCCCCAGGTATAAAGTATAATTTCTAGGTTCGTCCTCTTACTTATTATCCGAAAAATGGTTTTATTCGCTGCCGCAAACTAAACTCTTTTTCCGGCGATGTCTATTACTAGGTTGCTAAGGATGGTGACTACTTGTTGCAGCAACTTCATCTCTTTCTTTGGAGGCTGCCCCTACTTATCCTTTAAAACATATGTTTTAATGGGTGAGGCTTGAACTCTAAAGATGGTGGCTACTTGCCGCCACAAATGGATCTCCTTCCTCAGGAGAGCCTAATTTCTAGACAAAGGGAGCCGATTATTTCGCTCACATAACTTTGACAAAAGAATTTTATCCTAGAACAACCCTCTCTTCCTTCCTTCGGACGGGGTACGGACTAGTCATATTCTTCTGCGGAAATTAACTTTATACCCAAGGTTTCCTCTGCCCAAGGCAGGCCAGGGTGCATGCCCCCTGGGTCCCAGTTCTTTCTTCTGAATCACTCGCATTCATCGGGAAGTAGAACCGGGGGTGGAGGCATTCCTTGAGTGAATAAACCGTTAAGGGATGGTATTTGACTATTTGCGATGCGTGATCCTGGAAATGAAAGTTGGTCTACGAGCTTGACCATTCTTCCTTCGTGCGGAAAACACATAACTCTAAAGAGTGAGGACACTATCGCCTCCATGCAATATATATAGTCTCGTCCAAGGAGTATGTTATAAACCAAGGGTCCCTGGACGACCATGATGTTCATATGAACTGTCTTCCCTTTCAATGTAACTGGAACATTGGGAAGAATCCCTAACGGGTGACTGGTTCCTTTATCAAAACCTGATAGATTTCTTATCTCAGGTAAAAGCGCCGGGGAACCCCGTGCTTTCCAAGCAATAGAGGAAAGGATACTCACAGATGCCCCTTCATCAATGATAGTTCCAGCCATCACCATTCTGTAGATTTGGACGATGATTCTGAATGGGATACTGGCTGGTAACCGGGGTCTGCCTAGTTGATTCCAATCAAAGGATACAACTAGGTTGCTTGGTGGTGGGACCGAATATACGGCCGGATACGACTCTGACGATGTTCCTTCCTACGATAAAGGAATGGGCGCATTGCCCTGATGCTCATCAGAGTCTGTGTTGATGAAAAGAATCTGGATGGTGTCATCCTTATTCTCTTCAGTGAGGGTGTCATTCGAAGATGAATCTTCAACGACGGTGTCATTTGAGGATGAAACCTCTGAAGGAAGAACCGGGTCAACTACCGTTTCGACCTTTATACTTTCGTCTGGTCTGGATTCAGTAGGTTCATTCTCAATGACCGACACTTCAGCTGACCATTTGAGCGGGCCAGCTGGATTTTCAACTATCGAGGGATTAGGCACGAGTTTTTGGTATCCAGGAGGAAGTCGTAACGGTGATACCGGACGATCTTCCAAAACTCTCTTCGCCTCATCTAAGAATGGACATCGGTGGATGGCGTGATCGCCTTCACACAACATACAGGGTGATCTTGGTCTCCCTTTTCGTCCTTCACTCTCGCTAGTTGACGGAATGCAATCAACATGTCTATCAGAGGTTGATGCTACCGGATTGTGCAACCTGGGGGACCAGTCCCTTAGTATCCGGGGAATACAAGGACAATCACGATCGAAGTGGGTCCCTTTGCAAGTGACACATGGCGATTTAGGCCCGGTCGGTGCAGTGTGTGGATTTTTGTCAGCTGTCTTTTGCTTGCCCCCAGTCGCCTTCGCCATAGGCCCCTTCTGCTTCTTTTCTCTCTTCTTCTTTTCCTTCTTCTCCATGGGAGGCTGACTTTTGCCGGCTCTACCTTGCGAAGATGAAGGATCAGAGGAAGAATTATAAGAAGTGGAAGGCTGGTGGGTAGCTCTAGATTGGTCTGACTGTTGATTCGACTGCTCAGGATTAGTGGCGATCTGAACTACATTAGTTGAAAAGAGCCATACAGGTAGGCCGATTGTCAATCCTGGAAGTGACAATGTGGCCATATGAGGTGCACCAACATCTCCCCAAGAGGAGAAGGGATTTGGACTTCCACCAAGGTTACTTCCTTGGTTGGTGGGCTCCATACTTTTCAACTGAAAGATCAACGCGGGAATAACAGGTGATTATGTTCCGATTAAAATAAATTTTATTAACGACGCTTTAGACACAACTTTGCTTTTTCATGTTTTAAGAGTCGAGAAAAAGCTAAAGATGACTCTAGTCTCCTTCGATGTTTTAACGAGCCCGAAGTGACAAATGCTCGGATGGACTTTTTCAGTTATAGAGTTTGAAAAAGGCCAAAAGAAACTTCTCTGGAGTTCTAGGCAGAGGGTGTGCCAAACTTTTCGTGAAACCACAGAATACGTTTTACGATACGGGTGGTCGATCTTCGTGAATGCTGTGTTCACTGCATCGCGATCAGTAGGGCGGCCGACACGGCTTCCTATGGATAAAGGCTTTGTTCCTATAGGGGTCTCCCAATATATACGCGACGGTACGTGGGAGCACAAGTCCGTATTAGTGCCACCGACTCTCAGGAGGAATCACCCACCTTCGTAGAGATCGACAGTCACTATGTTTAACGACGCCGGAACACGTCTCTACCTAGACCTCTATGTGTTTGTGTTATGTTTCAAAGCGTTGTTATGTAAATTGAATTTATTTTAATGTTGATCTTGTTTAGCAGTTTGCCTTTAAGGATCACCATGAGATGTATATGACAAATTCCTGATGCAGTCTAAGATGAGAAGCAAACTTTTCAATCTTTCAACTTTGAAAATCTTAACTACTGAGGGAGAAGAAAGGCAAATCTTTTCACACAGATCATAGAGCACACACTAATGCAAAATTTCCTAAATCGTCATGCAAGCAGTCAAATGCAAGATGCACAATGCATGTATTTTCTTTTCCCTTTCTTAATGTTGATTGGTTACAAAAAGAAAGTTGTTATATAACTTTGATTTCGATTTAAAGCGAAAACAAACAAGTTTGTCCAAAATCAAAAGACACCTTAAGATTTACTTGTTCAATCACTGGAAATGCATGAAATCAAACCATAATGACGAAAGTAAAATGACTAATCAGCTATGGACAGCAAACAAGCTAACTCTTTAGACCAGCAAAATGCCTAACACGGGTTCAGATCTAAGAGGCCAAAGCAAGACTAGTTTACTCTTCGTTATGGGAAATTGTAAATGAAGTAAGAAATACAAAGAACAAGTACAATTTCATTATATAACAGAGGCGGAATGATGGCAAGTAAGGTTGGTTTCAGAACTGGTACAAGACTGGTAACTGGCTGCCAAATCTATAGTGAAAACAGGCAAGAGAAAGGGAGGAAACCCCAACTGCACTAGGCAAAATTGGGCCAACGCAGGTGCTGCTCAGCCAGTCTGGCTCTCAGCGCAGGTAGCCCCTTCGGGACCTGCGTTGCAAAGCAGGTAGCCTGTGTACTACCTGCTTTGGAAAACGAAAGTTGCGTTTTCACAGTTTCCGGGTCACAATTTTCTCAAAAATGCACAGTTTTTGCTCAAATCAGAAGCAATCAGTCAAGCACACTCAAAGGGATGATTAGGAGGATGAAAAGCTATCACTAAGAGCTTACAAGGATCCTTGTAGATCAGCTCTTCAAATCATGAACATGCTCAGAAATGAGCTAGAGTAGCTGCCCTCTACTTCGCTTTTGATATAGTCAAAAGCTTTTCGATTTGGTACTCTTTTGTTCAGGAAATGAATAGCAAAATACTACAAACAATCAAACAGATACGATCCCCAGTGGAGTCGCCAGTTTGTTGTAGGGAAAAGTATCCGACTCGGATGACCCTATCCCACTCTAAGGGTGATAGTACCTCAGCAACAACTGTAAAGGAAACTACTGAAGGTTTACTTCTTTATGAAAGCAAAAGAGAATGAAAGAATGCACTAACCATTTCCTTGCGCTTAATGTCGAATCCAAACTCTTCTCTATGGCTGCTTGCTCCCAGCTCCTTGCTCTATTGCTGGCCTAGCTACAATGAGATCCTGCAAAATAGCAAAGAAGGAAACTACAAGCAACATGCAATCATAACTGATTCAAGGATTAGTGTAAATCAAATATACAATTATCACAATATATCATTGAAACAAGAGCATATAGAAGAACCTCAATAGCTTTTATTAATGAAGAAGTAAAGTTCTGAGAGAGTTACAACCATTGAAGGCCCCAATCTAGCAACACCTCCTAGAAAAAAGAATTTCTCCTCTTCACCTCCCTCAAGCAATCACCTAATAGCTCTATAGTGAAACCAACAGCATAGCATTACTTTGCACAAAATTCCAGCCTCCTGAGCTCATAGGAGAGAGCTCAATATATAGATGAATTGAGAAAGGATGAGTCAGCTTGCAACTGATGTGTAGCTGCCTTGTGTCCTCTCTCTCTTCAGTTGATCTTCAGTTCTTGAGTCCACTTGGAGAACCTTGCTTCCACTTGGAGAAACAGAGCCTCTGACTCATCACAAGGCGAAATCCCTGATCCAAGTGTCATTTTTGGAAGATTCCAGAGCAATGACTCAGTGTGCCACTTGTCCAATCTCGCTCAATGCAGGTGGCCTTTGTTCTACCTGCTTTGCAACGCAGGTACACCATGGAGGAGTTGTGTTTCAGCGCAGAAGCCTAGTGGAGCACCTGCTTTGATTTCAGGATTGCTTGTTTTTGAGTGTTTTCAGGTGGAGAACTGATCTGAGAGCTATTGGTTTGCTGACCTTGTTCCTCTAGGGGTAGGAACATCATGTTTAGGGAACTTTGGATCCCTTGGATTATTGACAATTCATGCCTGTTGCTGTAAGGCACAAAATTGTCTATAACAAGTGGCATGATGAGGGAGGATCTAGAACTTTCTTTACCATCATCACTGTTTTACTGATATCGTCAATGAATTGTTTCTTTGATAAAGGCCTCTTGTACATTTTCAATCGGTGTCCATTGACAAGCAATTGAATGGCTTCTTCATCTATAGTTCTGATTTGCACTGAACACTTATCCTAGCATCTCTCCACCACATAAGGTCTGAGACATATTGTCCCTAGCTTGCCTTGAAGTCTTTATACCTATAATCATATAACAATGCCCAATCGCCCTCTTGAAATTGCTTCTCCTTAATATGTTTATCATGACATATATTCCTCTGAAGCTAAATTATCTCTGTATGTAGAAGGGCCTACATTCTGAATTCATCCAAGCCATTCATTTGGAATAATCTTTCTTTCTGTTCATGACTAAGATCCAAATCTACTTGCCCTGCCATCCTCAATGTGTTATATTCAAACTCAATGGACAATAAAGCCTTTTTCCCATAGACCAGCTCATAGGGTGTAAATCCAGTGGTGGTCTTCCATGTGGTATTATAGGCCCAGGTGGCCTCAACTAGTCTCTCTACCCAATCCTTCCTGTTGTTGCTCACTACCTTAGTTGAGATGCCCTCCAGTGCCCTATTTGTCACCTCCACTTGCCTATTAACTTGTGGATGATAGGGAGTGGAGGTCCTATGCCAGATTTTGTGATGGTTGAACAGTTATTTAATCATGTTGGAGGTAAACTGGAAGCCTTGGTCTATGACTAGTTCTCTAGGGTACCCAAATTTGTAGAATGCGTGCCCCCTTAGGAACTCAACCACCTTCTCTTCTATTACTACCTTAATTGCCTTGGTTTCAACCCCCTTAGTCAAATAATTAGTGCACACAATAATATACTATTTTTTCTTTGAAGGAGGGTTGATAGGCCCAATGAAGTCCATGCACCACTTGTCAAATGACTCGAACGTTACTTGAGGCTGCAGGGAATTTCATCTCTTGGAGTAGGCTTTCCCATCCTATGGCATTGATCACACTCACTAGTGTACCTTTTCACATCCTGATGAAGAGTGGGCCAATAATAGCCTACTTGTAACACTTTGAATGTTGTCCTCTTTGATGTGAAGTGACCTCCACAAGGCACATCATGATAGGTCAAAAGGATGTCAAAAACTTCCTCTTCCCTTATGCACCTTCTCAAGATTTTATCTGGGCCATGTTTGAAAAGATTGTCCTCAATCCAGGTGAAGGGGCCACTTTTCCTGACTATCTTTTTCTTTTCTTTGGACAGCAAGTTTGGTGGGAATTGTGCTGATACCAAATAGTTTTGCTATATCAACAAACCATGGAGAGTGAAATGAAATAGCAAACAAGTACTCGTGTGGTAACTGGTCATCCACCATTCCTTCTTCATCGGCAGTCACATTTACCCTAGATAAAAAGTCTACAACAACATTTTCTTTACCAGGCTTATCAACAATGGTTAGATCAAACTGCTGTAATAAAAGCAACCGCCTTATAATTCAAGCATTCACATCTGGTTTGTTTATTAAATATTTGATTGTAGCATGGTTAGTATCCACAAACGTTTGATAGTCCATAATGTAATGCCTAAATTTGTTTAATGAATGCAGAACAGCTAGAAGTTCCTTTTCAGTCACTGTATAATTTAGCTTACCTTTTGACAAGTTCTTACTGATAAAATAGATGGTGTAGGGCATTTTCTCCTCTACCTGACCTAAGACTGCTCCTATGGCTTTGTGTGAGGCATCAGCGTTAATATGAAAAGGGAGGACCCAATTTGGACCTCGAAGAATTGGTGCAGTGGTTCACTTACCCTCTAGAATGTCTAAGGCCTCTTGACATTGTTTTGACCATATAAACTCAGAATCTTTAGCCAACAACCCAAATAAAGGAGAGGCCAACTTGCTGAAGTTGTTTATGAACCTTCGGTAGTATCCAGCTAACCCCAAGAAACTCCTGACGTCTATCTGCTTTTGCGGAGGTGGGACCCTTTGGATGATTGGTATTTTGTTTGGGTCCACCTATAGTCCTTGTTGAGATATTGATTGACCTAGCACAGTCCCTTCAGTCATTAAGAATTCACATTTTTCCGAATAGAGAGACAGGCTCATTTCAATGCATTTATGCAACACCTTTCCTAGGTTAGTTAGGGCTTCTTGAAATTCACAACCATAAGGTGTAAAATCATCCATATAAATTTCCACCGCATCATGTACTAATTCGGCGAAAATACTCAAGACTGCTCTTTGGAAAGTGGCAGGAGCATTGCATAGGCCAAAAGGAAGGACCCTATAGGAAAAAGTACCCCAAGGACAAGTGAATGTGATCTTATCCTGGTCTTCTGGTCAGATTTGGATTTGGATGTACCCACTAAATCCATCTAGGAAAGAAAAAAATTCCCTGCTAGGTCGTCTAGCACTGAGTCGATGAAGGGTAGGGAAAATGATATTTCTTTGTGCCTTTGTTCAACTCCTTGTAACCAACACAAATCCTCCACTTACCATTTTTCTTGGGAACTAACACTAAAGGAGAGACTCACTCACTATCAGAGGTAGGGTAAATGAATCCCGCATCTAGCAGTTTTTGCAGTTCTTCTTTGACTATATCTTTAAGAGCTGTATTCATCCTCCTTTATGGTTGTCGGACTAGCTTGCAACCTTCTTTGATGTATATGTGGTGAGTACACACTGAGGGGTGTACTCCCTTCATTTCCTTGATACTCCAAGTGAAGGCTTCTAGGTTTTCTCTCAATGTGTTGCGTAGATTTTCCTCTTCAAGAGCAGAAAGAGATGGATTAATTTTCAAGGTTTTCTCTGGGCCAAATTCTATGGTTTTGACACAGAATGGGTTGGAATCGGCCAAGCATAAGTCAATTGGATGATTTCTTTGGGTTTCCCTTACTTCTTCTTTTAATGGTAATTGACCGAGAGTTGGAATTTGGAACAGGTGTTCGACTAAGTCATCCTCATCTTCTTGTCCTCCTCTTATGGTTGTTTCCAAAGCATAAATTTAGGTAGAATAAACCTTGCCTTCTTCCTCCTCCTCCAACCATAAAGGTAAATCATGCTCTAAAGAAGGTTAAGCAGGAGGGTATAGGACTAACTTTTTGGACATATGCCCATTCTTGATGGTCATATTCCCAGCTCTGCAGCTAATGTAAGCATCGGTTGTGGCCAACCATGGCCTCCCAAAGATGAGAGGATAACCAATAAGTTTAGCCTTAGGCTGGAGAACTAGAAAATCTGTAGGGTACTCCCAAGAGTCAATAGAGACCATCACATCCTTCGCAATTCCCTTAGGGGTGACTATGAAATGGTCTACAAGTTGCAGAACTATTGTGATCTTTCTCAATGACCCTTAGAGGTTGAGCTTGAGCATGGTGTCCTTGGTCATCACATTAATGGTAGCCCCAATATCAATCATAGTGTGTGGGGTGATGGTGCCACTGATGTGCACATCTACTACAGGGCTTCCAGGGTCCAAATATTTCGGACATATTACCTGCCCCAACATTAAGTCAGACAACTGCCCAATGACATTAATGGTAGGGGCATCCCTTTTTATTCTTCCTATATGCTTGAAGCATTTCTCCTTAATCAACTTATCATAAATGGGAACATCTTTTATTGCCTGGAGAAGGGGGATCTTTACACATAGATTTTTCAATTCTCCCAAAAGTTTAGTTTCTTCTGGGGTTGGCTGGAGTGGTTGGGCTAATCTCTCAAGAAAGGGTGGATTTAATTTAAGGTTTCTTTCCTTTCTTTCTTCCTCAACCTCCCTATGTGGAGGGGGAGGTTGGTTATCCGGGAGAATTATCCCATATCTTAGTTGATCTCCTAGATTTCTACAGCATAAGCTGGATATAATGTCTCTCCCTTGTACACTTGTTGAGCCTGCCTATTGTTTGGGTTCGGATTTGGGTGGGTAGGAATCTAGGGTTGCTTGGGTGGATTAGAGCGTAGGAGTTGTGGTTGGGTAGGTGGTGGAGGACATAGGGCTGGAGCATTGTTGTATTGGGGCCTCCACCCTTGGAGTGGTGTATTCCATTGGGGTTGTGGCAGAGCGTAAGGTTGAAATGACTGGCTGGCTTGCTAGGAATGATACTGAGATGCATAGGACCAAGGAGGGGGGGTAGACCAGGGAGGATGAGTAGGGGGTCCCCATGAAGGTATATCTTTGGTTTAGTTGGGGTTGTAATATGCATGGGATGACCCTTGCATGCCCCGTTGGTATGGTCTAGGCCCAAGGGGTCTCCTTTGGTTGACGTAGCAAAGCTACTCAGTGACCCCTTCAGCTCCTTGATATACTGCTTTGAGTCTGGGTAAAGAAGGGAACCTATCTGCTGAGTGGTTTTCTTGACCGATCAAGCAAATCTCAATACAATTCAATGGACATTCATTCCTAGGATGCCTCCTGGTGCATTTAGGGCAAAAGATGGCCAAGGCTCTCTCTGCTTCCTCTTGCTTACTTTTTATTTTCTGGTGTCTAATTTCAAGGCAAGGGTTTGCAACATCTCACTTTTGAGATCTTCCAGCATATTTCCAATTTCACCCTTGATAGATGAGCTGGAAGATGATGTATTGGCCATAGGTTAACTACCCCTACCCTTTTTCCTGGCTACCCTAGAATGCTTTCTATAGACAATCTTGATATCCTCATAGGGTAATTGGTAGATATATCCTCCCGCTAACAAGTGTAAGGTATCCATAAGGTATTCTCTTACTCCCCTAAGCAAGACCAGCTTTAGGGACTCAGGGTCGACTATGCACCTGGCCCTTTTGTAACTAAGCTGGAATCATTCTTCGTTGTCTTCTAAGGATTCATCTTGGCCTAAGGTCATCCTGAAAATTTCTTCTTTAGTATCCTTTGACCTACAGTAGTCTCGATATTTTTTGTCAAAATCTTGCAGCATCTAAGCCCAGGTTGTGATGCTATCTCTAGGTAAACCCATGAACTAGCGTAATGTTGCATCCTGGAGGGTAGATGGAAATAGTTTTAATTTTTTCTCGTCATTGGTATAGTCATAGGTTCATCATATAATAGGAAATCAAATAGGACAGTCTCGGGGTCCTCTGCGGTTAGGCCATGGAAATTAGGTAGGGTAGAGGAGCTTATATTCTTCATCTTAGTGTCCCTGTTGGTTTCCCTAATGGGGAAGGCACCCTCAACTCTCTCTCTATTCCCTTTGTCATTTTGATTTTCAGCCATTGGTTTAGTAGGAATGGGTTCTTCTTCTTCGTCTTCCCCTGTAGGTTCTTCAAATATGTCAGGTTGCTCACCTAAATGTAACTCCATTTCATAGCCACCGAAGAAGAGAGAAGGTTGGCCATTGGATGCAGTGGGGGTATTTGGCAAGAATTTCCGTAAATTGTCCCTATTCCTATGAGACATGAAAGGAAATGTTTTTCAGTTGGTTTTTGTAAGATTTTTTAAGCTGGAAAGTACTTTGCATAAATGAAATTGATAATTGAATGAAAAATCACTGACAGAATGAAGAAGCTACTTGATGAATTGAAATTCTACTTGTAGAATGGAAAGGAAAGAAGATAATGAAAGATGAAAGAAAGGAAGCTACTAGATTACTTCTATAGAAATAAACTAATGTCTAAAAATTGAAGACAAGAAGTAGAAGAAAAGAAAGCAGTAATCATGTTCTACTCAGACACCTCCTCGGCAACGACGTCAAAAAGTGATGAGCACCAATATTGAAGCAAGGATGCTACAACTCCTGGGCTACCAGCTTTACTTATCAACCCGAGGTTCGTACAAACTTGCAGGTGACAGTGCTATATGCACAAGTAAAAGTGAAGGTCCTGCCTGTTGTCACTGTTCATCCGGTGAGAGACCCCAAGGGTTCCAAGTTAGACTTCTATAGAATGAGAAGAAGATTTATTCTTTGATGGAAGAAGAGAAAATATATTCTAAGAGAGATACTCTACTGCACTAATGAGGAAAACAACATGTAATGCTAAATCACACCATATCCTAATTAACCATTTAAGAAATTATGCTAAGCAAAATTGCTAAATAAACACTAACCTAATGCTTTTATTTAAGTTACAGAAGTAAAGAGCATTAAACCATACTAATGTGTGAGCAAGAAAACTAAACTAAATCTATTTTCACTTTTTTGGGTTTTTGGGTAAAATCAAGCATGCAATTAATTGTTCTTGTGGATGTGATAGGTGGATGGAAGGTGGTTGAAGATGGCTAAAAGGCTTATGGAGTGATTGAATGGGGTGGAAGGGTCCTAGTAGGATTTTGTGAATTCCTAGAGGTTCCCCATCAATTCAGCCTCAAAATAGGCTATTTCAGAAAAACCTACAGGATGTACTAGAAACCTACAGGATGATCCTACAGGAATTACAGGAAACCTATAGGGTATAGCCGAGAGCTAATTGTGAGGTGTTGGAGGTGTTGGGAGGCTAGAAGAAGGTGTGTGATGAGTGGGATAATGTGTTAGAAGGTCTAGGAACACTCAGGAGTCGACATCCAAGAGAAGAGATGCCTAGATTAACTCAATGTGTCTAGGGGGATTTCAATGAAAAAGGACAAAAAAAATAGTGAGGGTGATGGTGGAACAAGAGATGGTTAAGGTTCATGAGGTGGAAGATCAATGATGGTGATGAAGTCTAGACCTCCTCCTGAAGTACCTGTAGTGCTTAAATCATGTGTGTCTTTCAAAAACTATGCAACAAGATACATCTTCATAAACTAAAAAAGCATGAATCAATTTCCCATATTATGCATGAAGAAAGTGTTGAAGGAAATGAGAACAAGAGTGAGATCTTATTACAAAAATAGAGTAATGGAAAATTATGAGAATGAAATTAACCAAATGCTAAATTAAGAAAACAAACTCCAAAGCTCATGCAAGAACTAGAAATTTGTGCCTTTGGGGATACTTAAGGGTCTCTTCCTCAAGTCATGGTCCTAGAGGGAGGAAGTGAGGCCGAGGCACCTGCTGACAACCTTGTGGTGATCCTTTTTCTCCTTGCTAACCTACTAACTGAAACAAGGCACAAATGGAAGTAAACTAACATACAACCAATCTAATCTACGTTGTTGTAATGGAAATGCAACTACTTAAGCAAATGAACAATCAAATTATGAATCTATGCTAACATACATGTATAACAAAGAGGAGCCTTGGATGCTAGGGTTGGGCCCTAACCCAAGAGCTTCAGCCCTCTGAGATAACTGAGTGCTGGTTCAAAACAAAACTCATTCTTATTATCAAAACAATGGTTTACATAAAAAACTGTCACAAGTCTTACAGCTCGAAAATAGAGTAGAGTTTTACAATAAAAAATTTGAATCCTACTAAGGTCCTAGGCCTCTCTACTTATACATCTGAAGTATCCAATGACTTCCTGAAAATTAGGGAGGCTCGGCTCCCAAAATTGAGATAAACAGGTGCTTTGTCTTTCACTTGCTTGACTTCCTTCTAGTCCTCATGATTTGGCTCTTTGCACTCCGAGCTGATGGAGGAATATTCAAATGGATGGGTAGTAAATGAGGAGGATTTACCTCCTATAATTCCTCCCCCTTGTCCCATTCGATTTTTTACCAAGGTCTTTGTCAAAATTCCTTGATTTTATGCTTTAATCCTCCATTAAATGCACATTAGACCACAAAGTAAAATATGCAACTCTAACTCATCTCATAAACAAAATATAATCAAAAGTATGCAATAAGTTGTGACAATAGTTGGTTTGACTAGGCTAAGAGGGGAATTAAGGCCCATATAATTACCTGATGGTGAGGCTCATCACAAACACCACCTTCCTTAGATTTCAAAACAAATATAAGTTCTAAAATGGGTATTGTTATTGAATTAATGAAAGATATCAAGAGTGAGACACTATGCCATTTCAAGAAAATGTAGGCATGTTGGAGGAAGAAAACCCGAAACATGAGTAAAATTTAGAGAGGATTTACCTAGACATTGTAATAGTAGTAACACCCATGATGCATGCATTTCTTACAACCTTTATGCTTGAGTTTCCATTCATAAAACCAAAACAAAAACCAGTATTGAACATATCATGCGCATGGTGTTGAAAGGGAAAGAAAACACAATATAAATTCAGGAATAGGACTAAATTTCCTACATTATAGGGAAATAATTTCCAATGGTGACAATATATTTGAAAGTAAATAAAAATGGAACTCACTTTTATAGACCTGTAGAATTGAAGATAAAGAATTGAAAAAGGGGATTAAATCTAAGTCCTACCCTTATATTAACATATTACACTATAGAAGAATAAATCCCTAAGAGCGATCCATCTAAACGACAACCAAATCTGAACTGTAGTGTGTTCATGAAAACATTTGAGTCAAAAAGAAAGAAAATAATGATAAACACGGGTGAAGAGGTGATTTTGAACCAAAACAATGACTCTGAGAGGAGGGACTTGAGAGGAGGAAACCTTGTCATAACACAGAGAGGCATACTATACTATTGGAACTCGAATTAAATAATTGTTCCCCGAAAGAAAAAGAGTACACTATTGAAAAGAAATAGATGGCTTTACCCTTTCAGAAACCCTTACCCTCACATCATATGAAATGCAAGGTAGAAGAAGCAGGTGGTAACCCAATTCATTCTATATGTCTCCCAAGATGGACAATGAAAAAAATTTCAGTGGTTCCTCTTGTGCATCTACCTAGACATTCTTGTATAAACAAAACAAATCCAAGGGTAGTAAATTGATGAAAAATATTAATAATGACTCATCTCAAAAGGAGCAAAATTGAAACTAGGAAGAGACAAAGAAAAGAAGAAAAGAAGAAAAAAAAATTCATAGCTTTAAGAAGCGCACTAAGACTTCCTTAAGCACTAAAGTTTCCCTAGAAGAAACTGATCGAGTGGGCTAGTTATAGATAATGAATTCAACATTCAAATGAAATTGAGAGCCTCAAAAGGAGTAAATGTTAGAAAACCCTTTACTACAAAACTATTTCGTAGTCGACCAAAAAGACCCGTGAAATAGAGACTTAGTTGCATACCTGTGACGAATTACTACTAACAGATGTAATTATGCCACACAAATAACCCACCAGAACATCCTCCATGATACCAGGTGGCACAACATTGTAGTGGGGAAAACAAAGAGAGTGGAAATAATGCCGAGAATGGAGAATAGTGTAGTCAATCAATAACCCTAACCATCCCTCACCATTAGATCTTTGTAAATGATCAGAACCATAGATAGGGCATAATGAGAGGGCCATGTGATGGTCACGCGAAGGTGCCTGAGGTGTCACTAGGATAAGAAGCCAAATAAGAGGCAAGGAATACGTACTATTTCTTCATAATTATCAAATTACCAAGATGAGTGAGTGGTCGAACCAATCACTTCACCCAAAAATCTTACCAATTCCTTATAGTTCGTTCCTCTAGGTAATCAAATTTCATATGTGTACCAAGTATGGGAAAAGAGTTGGTGGCCACACGGTCTTAGTTATAAAACCATGGGTAAGTGGATTACAAATCAAAAATATTAGGAACACATACATTTTAGATAAATCATAAAGAAACAAATGTATCACATCGGGTTTTCATATTAACTAGTTAAGAACACTGTATAGATTAGGTAACATGAACTGGATAAGAAAACCAAGGATGAATAAAAGTTGGTAGACAACTATATTAGTACCACATGAGAAATTCCAAATGTATCAATATCACTTCTCACTTATACCTACCACCCTCAGTATGAAGCTTTATCACCCAACAAGAGATTCAAAAGATCAAGATTGTCAAATGATGTTGTGAACTCAATAATGATTATATAGTCATGAGTTTGGTCTAGCTATATGGACCCAAAATCATATTAATATGATGCATAGATACAAAAAAAAATTAGAGTAAAAAATGGGGTTACACTCAATGTGAGTATTAAGTAATGAACTTAATGAGTAAATTAATAAGTTATCAAATACAAGGAGAAGTTTCATATTGGAAACTAAAATGATTGTAGGTGAATACTTCTAGATAAAGGTAAATCCCCAAAAAATAAAAATATATAAAAGAAATTTTGGAAATGGAGTATATTTAGTAATGAAATTGGGGTATGTGATAATTATATCACCTAGAGTGGATCTTAAATATGATGAAGATGGATTTCCAAAGAGAAGTGGGTTTGTTGAGACTATAAGGGTCTAATTTATTTACTTTGAAATTTAGAATGAGTTACCATAAGAGAAAATTATAGATAGTGATTCTATCCAAAAGTTTGAAGATGTGGATGTTTTTTATATGCTATAATTAGAAATGTTATTGTATATGATATTTTAATTTATATGGTTATTCTCAATCATTGATTGAGTGAAAAAATAATCTTCCACTCTCCATTTAGAGAGAAATAAATTATTTTCCATAATGATATCCTCATCATTTTTAGTAATGAAATTGGGATATGTGACAATTATATCACCTATAGTGGATTTTCAATATGATGAAGATGGATTTCCAATGGGAAGTAGGTTTGCTGAGACTATATGGGTCTAATTTATTTCCTTTTAAATTAAGAATGGGTTACCATAAGAGAAATTTATTGGTACTTATTATATCCAAAAATTTGAAGATGTGGATGTTTTCTATATGCTATAATTTAGAAATGTTATTGTATATGATATTTTAATGTATATGGTTATTATAAATCATTTATTGAATGAAAAACTAATTTCCACCCTCCATATAGAGAGAAATAAATTATTTTCCATAACGATATCCTCATCATAAGGTTTGGATGAATTGAGCTAAAAATCCACCTTCTTAGAAAGCTATTAGTTTTTTTTCCAAACATTATACAAAATATGTGAAAGATCCAACTATGGACTGGGTAGTGGTTAAATTGATGAATAATTAAGAAATAATTTGAACAGATGTTTGGCAACCTCCCATACATGTATATCATTCACTATAAGTTAGTGCAATTCTCTTGTTTCCTGTTGTTTGTCTACTAGAATGGTCAATTGGCAATCAAGATGACATATTGGTTGAATGACTTGTGACTAGGATATCCTCCCTTCTCTTATTTTGTAGTCATAAAGAAATGTTACTTATTTTTCATTAGTGAGAAACACAAGTTGAGTTATCTAGTTGGCCAAAGTTCAAATAGGTTTTCATTGGGTATTTTGAGGATAATTTGACATGGTATCACAAATACGTCATTCAAAGATAATGCTGAAAAATAGCATGTAGATGTTGTGATATATGAATTAACTTGTACAATGTGCTACATCATGCCCCTACTTATTATTTGTTTTAGAGAGAATTTTTGTGAAATAAGTAATGATTATGTAAGAAGTTGCCAACTATTTCCCTATAGTCTTTAGGTAATAGACAAAATGATTGGTTCCTTTGGTTTTGTTTGTTTCTCCTAATCTAAGATTTTGGAAAACACATATAAAAGGAATTTTTTTATATATATAAAATGTTTCATATGTCACTTCTTTAATAGTTGTGGACAAATTTAGAAAAAATCTAGGAGGTTGTTATTTATCCATGTAAGCCTCTAAAGGCAATATGAAAACATAAAACAAATGCAAAGTGGGTTGAATGGTTGGATAATGTATGTGTGTGAGTTGGATGTTCTAAAACTCCCTTGAATAATAAGAATATGGATTACCATTTCCCCATGGATGTTTCCCTCACATGGAGGGTTTTACCACGTAAAACTTTGTTTCAATACTTGTGTTTGACGATTCTCCTATCTTGCTTATTGTCTAATTATTTTCTTCAATTTTAATTTATTTTTAGGTTATGCTTTCAGTGCTCAACTCAACAAGTGGTATCAAAGATTTTAGGAAAAGTTTTTGTTAGTGGTGAAGATGTAGAGTGTGAAGTTTGAAATTGAAAAGTTCAATGGAAATAATATCTTTGAGCTATGGAAGGTTAAGATGTGGGATATAATCATGTAGCAAGGAGTGGCAAAGGCGTTGTTGTGTAGGTCAAAGAAACCCATCAACATGGATGATGATGACTGCGAGGACATGGATGTAAGAGCCCTCACTGCTATTCAATTTCACTTGGCAAATGATGTGTTGTTTAACATCATTGGAGAGAAAACAAATGTAGGTTGATGGACAAAGTTATAAATACTTTATATGAGGAAGTGCTTGACTAATATAATCTACTTGAAGTGGCAGTTATACAGTTTGTCGATGAAAGAAGGTACAAAGATATTTGATCATTGGAGTTATTTTAATACTCTTTTATGTTATTTTTATAGTATAGATGTAAATATCAAACGGGAAGACGAAGAAATTACACTATTGTGTTCTCTTCCTGAGTCTCAGGATCAGAGAAAATTTTAATGGAAATTTATCTTAAAGTTTAGAAACCTTAGCGAATCTTATGAGCCCCTAATATGCCAATTATAAAAAGTTTGGTGTTATATTTTTTAAAATATCTAAATTTCTAATGACTTTAAATAGTCTCTATAAAATTTTGGTGATTTTTAGGATAATATAATTTTATATTATAAAATTTGGGCATATCACTTTTAGAAAATAATGGAAACTGGCGAATCTTTTTTTTAGAAAAACCATGGAAAGTTAGCCCACCCACGAATATTACCCCCTGAAATTTTCCTTTGTTGGGACATTTTGTAACCTCTATAGCTTTTAGTTCTACAAATACCATTGAGTTTGATGTTATTGTGGAAGATTTATTGCTTGAGGAAACTCGGTGGAAATCTAGTTTTGAAACCTCAACATCATAAGGAATGGTTGTAAGAGGTTGATCAAAAGAAAAATGATCAGAATTCGATACGCAAGATGAGTAAGCTAAAGTGTTGATACCATAACAAATCAGGGCAACTTAAAAAGTATTGATTCAAAACAAAGGAACAAGTTGTTAAAAATGACTCTACAAAGGAAGCTAATTCAACTAAAAATAGTGCATGCATTGTTGATTAGGTATTGTCCACTTCTATTATTTCTCAAAATCATCATAATTGGTTGCTAGATTCTAGTGCTTCCTATCATATGTGTCTTCATAGGAATTGGTTCTCTTCATACCAATCTATTGATGACTGTGTGGTTTTCATGGGTAATGATGTTAAATGCAAAATTGTTGGGCTTGGTAGTATCATGATTAAAATGTATGATGGTATTGTTAGAATTTTAATACGGGTGAGGCATGTACCTCGGCTTAGAAAGAAATTAATATCTTTGGGAGTGTTAGATTTTGTTGGTGATGAATTTGTAGTTCAAGGTGGATTTATGAACGTAACAAAAGGAATCTTGGTAGTCATGAAGCGAAAAGTTTTGGGAACCTTTATAAGATTTAAGGAAGGAAAAAAATGATCTGTATACTATCGTGGATTTTCCACTAGACAGTTCGCCACAACAGATCTAATAATATGATATTAAAACTCTGAAAATTCTACACTATTACAACATATTAAACTTTAAGATATGTGGGTTTAACTGTAGTTATTGCATGCATATGAATGTAAAGTATGCAGAAAATTAGAGAACGACAAAATTAGCTCACACACACAAGACAAAATATGTACTCTCTGGGAAATCCTTTAAGGAGAAAACTCAACTGGAAGATGAGGTCGCTTTTCTCTCTTTCTCAGTTTGGAAATATGGCTACAGGTACAAATAAGTAATATTTGTGGCATGTGGGCTGCCACAGTGCACATATCCTCTCTGTTTGCTCTACCTCCTATCTCTCTTGGCTATATTTTCTCATCTATGGAACAAAATTCCATCGAAAGAATGGAATTCCTCTTCCTCCTAGTGGCCCAGTTATAACATAGCCTGATAGCTTACTAGTGGTTAAGTTTGACTAAATCCACTCTCAAAGAGAGTTGCAAGATAGATTCTTCTAGATTCTTTTACATTGAAAACACATGGAGATCCCCTTTTCCATAAATAATACGGGTTGACGTGGCATCCTCCCAAACTATAGGTGTGAAAAAAGCAAGGTCAACTTCTTAGTGACATAACTTTTGCATATGGACTACTATTGACACACTTCTTTCACCATTGGAAAGGTCTTTGTGTGTATAATAGCATTAAAATGTTTGGTGCAATATAAAATTATTTTTAGCCCCAAACAAATTGCTTGATGCCTCAAAATTCTCCTAAAAGGCTTCAGACCCTGTTTTTCCAAACTCAGCCCCAGTTGTAAAAATGGTCCTGTGAGCTGATTCCTCCACTTTTTCCACTCCAAATGCATCGATATGGATCAAAACAAATATAATGATCCAATTTGGATCACACATCCCCATTTTGGGAGGATTTTGGTCCCCAAAATATTTTTTTGAATGAGGTGAGGAAATGTTTCCTCCACCTTCTCTCTGGTCTACCATTTATCTTTCCCTAGAATTTGTCCATTAAAATCAATCTACCAAAGGTCATGCTACCCCTGCCTTGTAGTTCAATACCTCTTATGAAAAATTGTATCCTCTTTATACTTTTCCTAAGCATCTAGTGCCAAATACTCCACAGAAATTAGGACATGTTCCTCTTCCTGATCTACCATGGAAGGCTCATAGAGTTTCAAATTCTACAAATTCACAACTGAGTAAATGTGCATATATGGTGGTAAAATGAGTGGCATTTTCACCCCCTTTTCTAGTATCTCAAAATGACCATAACTTTTAGCCTTTATTTTCTTACAAGGCATCTATAACCTCTCCTTGTTCAACTATAGTCATACCTTGTCTCCCACCTTGACTGATTTCTCTATTCTGTGCTAATCATGCATGGCCTTATACTTCTAATGCGACTTTTGCAATGTTTATTTTACCTATAGATGGATCTACCTTATCTTATCCATAAACTTTTCGGCCCTCAAATCATCTCCTGTAAGGCATTCCCTCACTCCTCCTTGTTGCCCATATGTAATATCCAAAGGGGAAGGTGGAAAATATCCAAAATAAGTCTCAAATGGGGACTTTCCTATAGAAGTGTGCACTATTCTGTTATAAGAATGTAGTATATATACCAAATTTTCATCTCGGGTCTTTGAATGCTTCTCGTCATATCCCCTCATAAGTTGCACCAAATTCTTCTTGACTACTTATGTTTTCCCATCTTTATATGGATGGAATATTGTAGATTTCTTGAAATTGGTGTCCATCTTCTCCCAGAAAGTAGTCCAGAATGCACTGAGGAATCTTCTGTCCCTATCCGAAATGATGCTCCTTGGTATCCCAAAGTGCACTGAGACCTATACAAATAACAAGTTTGTTTCTTCTTGCCATTTAATGGTCCTTTTATAGTGCATCATAGCACATATCTTGTTGAACCTATCAACTATGATGAACATATAGTCATGTGCCTTCTTAGTTGTGAGTAAACCTCCCACAAAGTTAATGGAAATACTTTCCCAAGGATGAGTAGGTACAGGTAAGGGATGAAAGATACCATGTTTCTTGTTGCTAGGGTTGCTTTTACAACAAATCATGCATCCTCTTATGAACCTAGCTACCTACTCTTGCATCTTGGGCCAATACACATACCTCTGCAAGTTAGCCATGGTCTTCCCTACACCAAAGTGCCCTAAAACCTTGGAGGTGTGGGCCTCTCTAATCAAGTGCAAACACTCACCTTTAGAAAAACATAGCTTATACATCATGTAGATTAACCCATCCTAGAGATGGTAGTCAACGTTGTTGTCACTATTGTGCACATGACTCTGACTCTGCAACTGCTGACACAACTCCTTGAAGTCCTCGTCTTCTAAATATGCCTCTCTTTATGCATCATGGGTGAAAGGTTTCATGTGCATAAGAGTCCCCAAATTTGTAATCTTTGATGTGGGTGGCCTTGAAATCATATCGACCAACTTTCTTTTCCCTCCCTTGTTATACTTAATCACCAAATGGAACTCCTGTAAAAACCTCATCCACTTGTAATGCATGGACTGTTATAGCTTACACTGGACCTGCAAGTACTGTAATGAATGGTGATCTGTGTGGATTACTGTCTCATTTCCCATTAGATAGTGCTTCCACTTCTTCATAGCTTGCACCATGGCATAGATCTCCTTATCATAGGTAGGGTAGTTAATAACTTCCCCATGAAATTCTTCAGAATGGTAGTGAATGGGCCTTCTTCCTTGCATCAAGAAAACTCCCATAGAATACCTACTCAAATATGTCTCCACTTCAAATGTCCATTGCAATTTTGGTAATGCCAAAACTAGTGCTTGAATTATCTTCCTCTTTAGATCCTCAAAATCCTTCTTTTGAACTTTTCCCCAATGGAAACTCTTACCACTTATTTTTATGGCATGTATCGGTGCTACTACCGGTGAAAATGAGGCTATGAATTTTCTCAGATATCGTGTTTTCCCAATGAAACTCATAACATCAGAAATGTTAGTAGGCACCATCCATTTCATGGTTGCCTCCATCTTGGAAGGATCTATCTTCCACCAATCACATACCCCAGATACACCAAACACTTCTATGCAAACTCACACTTCTTGAGATTTCTTAGCCATTTGTTCTTCTTCAATGTTTCCAGCACCTACATCAAATGTGAAATATACTCCTCCCAGGTAGCATTATATAATACTATACAATCCAAATAGACAATAACAAATGAATCTATAAAGGGTGTAATATATCATTCATTGATATCATAAACATAGTTGTTTCATTACATAGGCCAAATGACATAACTAACCATTCATACAAACCCTGTCTGGTTTTGAAGGCAGTCTTCCATGTATCTTCCTCTTTGACTCGAACTTGGTGACATCTAGAATTCAAGTCCAACTTGGTTAAATAATTTGGTAGCTACAACTAGTCGAGCAGATCATCTATCATGCGAAGGGGGTATCTGTTCTTGAGCATGATTATATTCAACGGCTTGTAATCTATACACATCTACCAAGTCCCATCCTTCTTTGGCATAATGATGATGGGTGAACCACATGGTGATGTACTTAGTCGAATAACATCTTGTTCCAACAATTGTTACAATTGTTTATTCACCTCACTTGCTTCTATAACAAACTGCTTGTACAACCCAATATCTGGCAATGGGGATTCTGGAAATAGCTGGATCTCGTGCTCCACTTTAGTCTTATGTTAGGTCCGTATAATATTAGTGATTCCCCCATTACTATTGTCATTGTATCCCTTATTATTATCATTGTGCCCCTATTGTCCCCATATTGTTATTATTGTGCCCCATAGAATCCCTCTATTGTTATTTTTGTGCCTTTATATTATTATTGTTAGGTCGGCTTGGTTATATTGTGCCCCTTAGACTCCTATATATAGAGAGGAGGTTTTGTCATTTGAATCATCTAAGAATTTTTCATTTGCGTAATGTAAAGGAGGTTTCCCCTCGAAGAGGCTTATTTGTAAGGTGTTGATCTATATTTTCTATCTTTTTGTGAGTTGGTTTCATAACATTTGGTATCAGAGCTTTGGATTCTAGGGTTTCACTGCTTCGAACAGGTCATCGTGGAATTTTCACTATAACTTTTTTTCTGTGACGTTCTAAACTTTGAGTCTAAATTTCAGATGTTGTATCGCTATATTTTCAGAGATATGATATGAGGAAATTAGGGTTTTTGTAGACTCCAAAATTACATTCCAAATAGGTGACTGGGGAAAATCGATATAACTTTGTTTTTTAGCTTCAGATTGAAATTTCGTCAGAAGTTTCAGAAAGAAGATGGCCTGTAGTTTTCTGTGTATCAGTTTCCGGTACTAAGGTCGAAACAGTGACACGTGACACATTATATAAGTTTGCTCTACTGAACTAGTCTATAATCAGGTCACGATGGGAGATTTGGTATAACTCTTCCTTGGAGAATCCAATCTTGATCAAACTTGTAGGGTTAAAAATAGGACTCAAATGTCTACCACAAGATGAGATTTCAGATATTCAAGATCCGCAGTTATAGAGATACAACAGATTCAATATTGAGCTCTTACAACGTGAAAAAAAATATGTGTAGTTTTTTTTAATTTTGCATAAGAGTGGTTTGAAAAATTAGCTTGAAGGAATTCAAAGGGAATAGTGAAGAATTATTAGCATTAATTAATTCCCTGAAGAAATAAAATGAAAAAACCTAGTAAGCAACCTAAAATCTCTAGCATGACTCATGAAGAAGAGGAAGGAAGGCAACATGATATACCAAAATTACAAGACCAAGTACAACAAATTTCACTCTCACTGAAGGTAAATGAAGCCAAGATGAATGACGTGGAAGCCAATATGAATGGAATGAAATCTAAGATGAATGGCTAAGATGGAAGCTAAGATGAATGGCATGGATGCTAAGATGGAAGCTAAGATGAATCTCATGGACGATAAGATGGAAGAATTGAAGATAAATTTGAATAAGTTGCTACAAGAAATGGTCAGTAATGGTGAAAGGGTAGTAAAGGAAACTCATGATGAGAAAAAAAGAAATGTTAGTCATGATTTTATAGACTCTAATGTTGGATTGAAGACCCACCATGTTCCAAAAATCGATATGATGAAGTTTCATGGCAAGGAATCTAGAACATGGATACTACAGATGGAGCAATTTTTCAATCTCCATAATGTGCAAAACACACAAAAGGTACATATTGCAACTTTATATTTGGAACCAAATCAGTTTGTATCGTATCAATGGCTTTTCTCTTGTAAATAAATTGTCACTTGGGCAATTTTTACGGAAGAAATGACAGTACATTATGAGGATACAAAAAGGAACACCTTTTTTAGCCAATTGATAAATCTCAAACAAAAGGGTTCAATGATGGAGCACATTGAGGGCTTCCAAAAATTGAACATAAAGGTAAAAGATATTCCAAAGGAGCATACGATTGACGTGTTCATAGGGACTTTAAAGGATAATATCCAACATGAGGTTCGCCTTTGGGAACCTGATTCATTGGAGAAGGCATTCAGGTTAGCAAGAAAGATGGAAAGCAAAATTATGGCAACCAGGAAGCCTACCACTAACAAATATAAAGATGCAAATGTTGTGGCCCCTATCCTCCACAACCTACAAGGTTGACACCACAACAATTGGAAGAAAAAAGAGCAAGAGGGCTTCATTAAAGTTGTGATAGAAAATACACTAAAGGTCATAAGTGTGCTGAGAAGAAATTATTCTACATAGATTGTGAAGAGGAGGAAGAAAAGGAACAATAAATGTCAAAAGAAGAGGATATAATCCAAGAACAAACCCTAGATAAAGAAGAAATTAATCCGACCATATCTTGTAATGCATTGGCTAGAATTACCACTCCTCAAACTATCAAGATAGAAGGATCTATCAAGAGGAAAAATGTAATAGTGTTGATTGATTCGGGAAGTACCCATAATTTTATTCATTGTAAGATAGCAAAGGAATTGAATTGCTTCCTATATTCAGCACCAGAGTGTCAAGTGATGGTTGCAAATGGAGGAAGCATAAATTGCTCTAGAAAGTGCCATAATATCAAGCTATCCATAGGAGAATATCTATTGAATAGCCTATTGCTTTCCATTCCAATGGGTGGTGCTGATGTTGTACTAGGAGGCCAATGGCTACAATCCTTGGGTACAATAGCTTTTAATTTTAAAGAACTTTTCATGAAATTTTCTACGGAAGGAAAGGAAGTTGAATTAAGCGACATTGCAGGGAAACTAGGAAAGATAATCAACTCTAACAGTATGAAAAATATTCTAAAGAACGAACAACGAGGTGTAATTGCACAATTATGTTCGCTAGAGGTTCCCACATCAAAATCATCTATTTCTCCAGATCTCCAAAAAGTCTTAGACAATCATTCCAAGGTATTTGAGACTCCCAAAGGTCTCCCACCTATTAGTGATCATGATCATGCTATTCATTTGATTCCAAGAAGTGTTCCTCCAAACATCAGGCCGTACAGATATCCCTATGCCCAAAAGAATGAAATTGAATGTATGGTTGCAGAAATGCTAGAGGCTGGTATAATTCAACCTAGTCAAAGTTCTTTCTCTGCTCAATAGTATTGGTGCACAAGAAGGATGGATCATGGCGCATGTGTCCAGATTATAGGGAGCTTAACAAGCTAACTATTAAAGATAAATTTCCCATTCCTGTCATTGATGAATTATTGGATGAATTGCATGGATCAATTTACTTCACCAAGTTGGATATTCATTCAGGATATCATCAAATCATAATGAAGACTGAAGACATTCTAAAAACAACATTTAGAACTCATGAGGGTCATTATGAGTTTTTGGTCATGCCTTTTGGCCTTACCAATGCACCTTCTACATTTCAAGGTTTGATGAATTCCATTTTCAAACCCTTAGAAAATTTGTGTTAGTATTTTTTGATGATATACTAATATACAACAAGTCTTGGAAGGATCATGTTGAACATGTTGACAGGGTGCTCAAACTATTGGAGGAGAAACAATTATATGCAAAAATCTCTAAATGTTTCTTTGGAGTACAAGAGGTGGAATATCTAGGTCATATTGTATCTCATGAAGGTGTTAAGGTAGACCCTAGAAAAATTAAAGCCATTATGGAATGGAAAATCCCCACATCCATAAAGCATCTCTGAGGATTTCTCGAGTTGACAGGGTATTATCGCAAGTTTGTTAAGAATTATAGTAGAATAGCAGCACCTCTAACAACATTATTGAAGAAAGATGTATTTTCATGAACTCGAGAAGCAACAAAGGCCTTTGAACATCTTAAAGAGGCAATGTTCCAAGCACTGGTCTTAGCTACGTCGGACTTCACAAAAACCTTTATTGTGGAATGTGATGCTTCAAGAAATGGAATTGGTGTTGTTTTAATGCAAGATGAAAGACCCATTGCTTTCGAAAGTCGTACAATCAAGGGAAAGTATTTAAACAAAGCTATTTATGAGAAGGAAATGTTGGCAATACTACATGCACTTAAGAAATGGTGACCCTACCTAATGGGAAGACACTTCAAGGTAAAAATGGACCATGATAGTATTAAATACCTTTTAGAACAAAGAATATCCTCTGAAGAGCAACAAAAATGGGTCACAAAGATGTTGGGTTATGACTTTGAAATCATCTACAAAAAAGGAAAGAAAAATGTTGTGGAAGATGCACTCTCAAGAAAGGATGACGACGCGGAAACATTTTTGTGCACAATTTCTATTATCCAACCATATTGGATAAACGAAGCAAGGGAGGAATTGAAGAATGATGAAGTGTGGGCACTCATTTGAAAGTTACAACAAGATTCCAATACATATGATACATTTAGCTGGAAAAATGATTCATTATGGTACAAAGATCGCTTATACCTATCTAAGAATTCCCAACTCAAACAAAATATTCTTATGGAATTGCACACTTCTCCCTTACGAGGGCACTCAGGATTTTTAAAAACTTACGACAGGGTTAAGAAGGATTTTTTTTGGGATGACCTTAAATCAGATATTCAAAATTTTATGGCAGAATGTTTTGTTTTCCAACAAAATAAAGTTGAAACAATTAAGACCCTAGGTCTATTACAACCTTTATCCATTCCAAGCCAACATTGGGGGGAGGTTTCAATGGATTTTATCATAGTTTTACCCAAGTCCGAAGGAAAGAGTGTCATCATGGTGGTAATTGACAGACTTACCAAGTATGCACACTTTTGTGCATTATCACATCCATTTAAAACCAGTACAGTTTCTATTGCTTTTATGGAAACAATTCAAAAGCTACATGGAAACCCAAAGATTATTGTAAGCAACAGAGATCACATTTTCACTGGAAATTTTTGGATAAAATTATTTTCTTGTCTCGATACTCAGTTAGCTCATAGCTCATCTTATCATCCTCAATAAGATGGGAAAACTGAGATAGTAAACAAATGTTTGGAATGATATCTTCATTGTTTTGTATCTGATAAACAGACACAATGATCTAATGGTTGCCTCTGGCTAAATGGTGGTATAACACTTCCTTCCATACTGCAACAAAAATGACCCCACTTATGGCACTTTATGGATATCATCCACCATCCATCACATCATATTTAAGAGAAAATTCTAAGGTTCAAGCAGTGGAGCATCACATCGAGCATCAACAAAAAGTTCTCCAACTTTTAAAGGATAACCTCACATTGGCACAGAATAGAATGAAACAACAGACAGATCAACATCGCAATGAAAGAAGTTTCGATGTAGGTGACTAGGTATTCCTAAGACTACAACCATATAAACAATGTCCCTCAAGCAAGCTAAGAAGGATAATAAATTATCACCAAAGTATTATGGTCCGTACACGGTGTTGCAAAAGATTGGTACTATGGCATACAAATTGAAGCTTCCTTCAGCTTCTCGAGTGCACCCAGTTTTCCATGTTTCATGTTTAAAGAACATTATAGGTGACAAGCTCCCAATTCAAACAATATTGCCAGAACTTGATGAGGAAGGAAAAATTATATTCGAATCGGAAGCAGTCACAGAAACAAGAACTCGACAACTACGAAATCTGTTAGAAAGTTATATATTATGAAGCAATGGAACACATAAAATATTGTAGAAATATAAACACAGAAAACACATAAAACAAGAGAGACACAGATATACATGGTTCACCCAGTTTGGGCTATGTCCACGGAGAAACAACCAATCCTTCCTTTAATATTATCCAGCAAACTAAAGAGATACAACCTACATAAGATTTGCTGTAACACCCCCTTTGCTCTCAATCTCCTCTCTCTTCCTCTCTCAGAATACAGATATACATAGACGCAATATAATTCCCTCATATATAGTGATGGGTTGCCTTCTAGGGCAAAAAATCCTAAATTAAACATAACTTCTACCATCATATCATTCGCCTAATTAACAGCCCAGATTGACTAGAAATTACTAGACTTTTACAAGGCAATTTTACATCTATTTTTAGCTTCGGGGGCGCTTCCCCCGAACCCCCGCCGGGGGACCACTGGCCCCTGGACCCCCCCAACCACGGGGATTAGCCCCCCCGGATTCCCGCAGGGAGGACAAGTCCCCCCCGTGGAGCGGTGTACAGTTTTCCTGGGGTATACATCCAGCTAAAACCTTTGAATACAAAAGATAATTAGGCTCCACAGCCAAAAAAATAAATCAATTTTGGAATATCTCATCAAGTGGAAGAACTTATCCCTGAAGATTCCACGTGGGAGGATGAGAATTTTATACAAAAGCATCCAAAACTATTCAATCATTGAGGACAACACTTTTTTGAAGGAGAGGGCCATGTTAGGTCCCTATAATATTAGTGATTCCCCCATTACTATTATCGTTGTATCCCTTCTTATTATCATTGTGCCCCTATTGTCCCCATATTGTTATTATTGTGCCCCATAGAATCCTTCTATTGTTATTTGTGTACCTTTATGTTATTATTGTTAGGTCGGCTTGGTTATATTATGACCCCTTAAACTCCTATATATAGAAAAGAGGTTTGTCATTTGAATCATCTAAGAAATGTTCATTGTGTAATGTAAAGGAGGTTGCCCCCTTGAAGAGGCTTATTTCTAATGTGTTGGTCTATATTTTCTATACTTTTGTGAGCTGGTTTCATAACATCTTAGGTGGTACCCTTTATGCTCTCAGAACACATCCTCCTATTCTTGTAATAAGTCCACCAATTATTATTCTTTATTTCTTAGTGCACCCCTTCAGGGATTCCTTGCCTCTTATTGACTCCTTGCCTTTATGATGAAAAATTTTCCATCCTTGATGAGCCGGTATTAGATATCTCTCCTCTTGAATATTGCATCATGCATGTACATGTATTGACTCCCAAACATGACTCCACATACATCAAGGGGAACAAAATCCATATCGACTTCATCAATAAAATTAGCACTGGTAGAAAATCTAATTTTGCACTATTTTGATAGCTTTAGCTTTAAATCATTATTTACCCATCCCAATGGATAAGGGTTTGGATGGTCACGAACTTCCAGTCTCAATTTCTTGACTATATCTACTGCAATGAGTTTTACCTACAATTTTTAGTTAAACATAGCATCAATCTTTGTCTTCTTGATGTGTATCTTTATATGAAAGAGTTTGGTCATTTATTTATCTTCCTATTGTTGAAGGCTACTCAAATTCACCTCCTTCTACACTGATTTACAGAAAATCGTCTCATCCATTTTTGAGTTGCTTTCAACTTGATTTCTCAAATCAATGGCCATGAGATTCTTCTTCTTATTCTATTTCATATTGTTCTTCAGGTTTAGCTCTCAATTTAACTTCCAACACTTCCCCTTATATGGCCATCAATGTTATAGTGGTTGCAGTGGTTGCTAGGATCTTTGCACTGGTGTGTTGTGGTTTCCGTCTTTTAGTCTTTCCCTCTTTTTGCTCCTTCTTCTCTTCCTTGGAAGCTTCATGTTGATCCTTCTACTTTGATCCACTTGATTGTGCTCTTTTCAAGCCTCTATTCTCCATGTACTCTGCCTGTACAAAATACTCGTCCATGGATTTCAGCCTTAACAACATCACTTGTTCAGACAGATAGCAGTGTAGACACCCTAAATACTTAAGGAGTACATCTGGGTTGTTTGGAGCGATACCCAACATTATAGCCATCTTTGGTGTACTCCTACATGCTTTGGCCCAGATTTTTCCTGATGTAATGCTCTTGGATCCATTGGTCCTCAACATACCCAATGGGATAAAATTGTGACTTACTAAGGGTTTTGAAATCCTCCCACTTAGTCACTCAAGTTTCTGCCCCCAACCTCAAGGGTTCCATGTGGATCTCCGACCAAGTAAGTGCATGGCCCTCTAATTTCAGCCATGCGAATGAGATCTTTTTCCCTTCATCAATCTGATGGATGTTGAAATAAAATTCTAGTTACTGCAATGAGTGGTTCAACTTCATATTGTCGATCTCGTTGTGATACGAATTGATATGGAATTTTTATTCCATTTTTAACAGGGAGTTATTCATGGAACTCAAACTACGTTCATCTCTTTTAGGTTCTTTCTTCAGTTGGTTCTTTGTGTATTCCCAATATCCTGGTCACCCTTCGTATTTTTCCTCTGCATTCGAACCCCCATCTTCTCAAAATATCCCCAGCTTATTGCTTGAGGCCTCCATGAGGAGGTTTACAATACATTTTATATTCGTGACTTGTTGCTTGACCCACGAAAACCTCACCTCTACAGGAACACAAGGTTTGTTTACAGATTCATCGCCCATGATTCAGGTTTTACGATTTTTGGCCCGTCGATCTAGATCCCTGCAATCTGCACAAAATACCCACACAAACTTGGCTCTGATACCAAATGATCAATAAACTGCCATGGATATTCCACTGGATAGTTCATCACAACAAATCTAATAATATTATATTAAAACTCTGAAAAATATACACTATTAAAGTTTAATAAACTTTAAGATTTGTGTATTTAACTGTAATTAGTTTGTGCATCTGAATGTAAACTATGCATAAAATTAGAGAACAAAAAATAATCTCACACGTGCATAAGACACAAGATATTCTCTCTGGGAAACCCTTTCGGGAGAAAACTCACATGGAAGGTGAGGTCGTTTCACTCTCTTTCTCTATCTCAAAATATGGCTGTAGGTACAAAGAAGTAATGTCTGTAGCCCATGTGCTGCTACAGTGCTCATATCCTCTGTGTATTCTCTACCTCCTATCTCTCATGGATATGTTTGCTCAACTATGAAACAAAAAGCTCTCGAAAGAATGGAATGTGTCTTCCTCCTAGTGGTCGGTTATAACACAACCTGATAGCCTACTAGTGGTTAAGTTTGACTACATTAACTCTTAACTAGAGTTACAAATTACACCCAACTAGAGTCTTTTACATCACAAACACATGGATAGGTCCTTTTCCATTAATAATGGTGGCTGATGTAGCATCCTCCCCAACAATAGGTATGAAAATAAGGTCAACTTCTGAGTGGCTTAAATTTTACGTATGAACTTTAATTGAAATGTTTCTTGTGTTGTTGGAAAGGTCTTTGCACTATGTAGAATAGCATGAAAAAATGTGACGCCAAATAAATAAAATTTTACCCCCAAAAAACTTCATTTGATGTGTCAAGAGTCAAAATGCTCTCAGAAGTTTTTAAACCATGTTCCACTAGTAAAAATGGTCTTGTGAGCTGATTCCTCCACTTTTCCCACTGCAAATGCATCGAGATGGATGAAAAACAATATAATGATCCAAATCAGATAAAAAATAGATCACGCAGAAATAACATCTAAAGGTGCAAGTGACTCTACTAATTTATCGCATCAACGCTTTGGCCATATGAGCAAGAAAGGGCTAAATGTATGTTTGATTGTAAGTTACTTCGAAGCTTAATATCAATAGGTATCATATTTCATGATTGACATTGATGAGCTCTATAATATGTTCATATCTTTTTTGGCTACAAAGTTTTTCCATATTGTGAAAGAATCAAAAAATTTGAAAAAATGTAAAGAGGGTATACCCTAAAAGAAAAATCAAATGGTAAAAAGAATAAAATGGTCAAAAAAGTGAAACAAATGAACCCCAAACAAAATAGACCAGGAAAGTGTGCAAGTCCAAAAATCCACTACTTTTTCATTTTCCGTAAATAAAGCATTGTGTGCAGCTTGTTGAACTTTATGCCACAACTGATGAATGGCCAAACAACTTAATCTTGGCTAGTTCATGTTTGAATTTCCTGTTTTACAGATAGAGAATAAAATATGACCAAACTTTTTAAAATTGGCAGATATGTAGATAGGTAGAGAAGCAAAGGAGCTCAACTGTTTAATCTGAGACATTGGGAGAAATAAGTGCAGATTTAGATAGGCTTACAATGTAAAGAAAAGAAAATTTGAAAAGGGTTTGCTAGTCTAAATGCACCCATAGAAAAGGAAGAAAAAATTCTAGGCAAAGTAGGCTGGGTAGGTAGATTGTTTTTGCAAAATGGGACTTGTGATAGGTTTTGTCTCTTAAAGAATGTGACAACTTACACTCCCATCACAAGTACCATGGCAGACATTACTCTTGGAGCAGCTCAAGCGAGGCATGACTAACTCCCCTTCTTATTTTCCCTAATCATTTACTAAATTCCCCCAGAGATATTAGGATCTGCTTAAATATCCTCTAAACCACTCATCTCATTTCATAAGCATTGCCTAAAGTAAAACCCTGTTTTTACTTAGGAGAATTCGCCTTATTTCTTCTATAAACCCCTGTTTTTCCCTTTTTGCCTAAGTTTTGTAACATTATAACTTAGCGCTTTTCTATTCTTCGAAACCATATTAACGATTAACTTTATTATATTAAATCCCATGTAAATATAACCCTTTCCCGTACTATATTTATATTGTAAAAACCCCCAAATAATACATATTCCCCGCCCCGGTTAATATATAACCATAAACACTTTTTGGGAATTTACAAGGTTAATTGAAACTTGTTAAATAACCCTTTCCACCGCGCAAAGCCTCGGATTAATTAACATTTGGTTAATTAATAACCTAACTTAAATCAACCCCGACGACCAATAAAAATCACCCCGAAACCATTATAAAAACACTGTTTAAATGCATCCCCCGCGCGTTAAACTCCCCGCCTTGTTCATAAAGCGCCAGTCGTCTGATCAGATGCTCTACATCCAACAGCGGAGATCCATTTCTCTAGTCCCCCATCTACTGCTGTTTAAATCCCGGGGAAATGGTGGTATTACTCCCGTACCATGGACACGCGTCGTGCTCCCACGTTGATCGCTTGCCCCCCGTCCAAAACCGCCCAACCCCATAAGTGGTGCGGGGTAAACTGTTTACCACCCTCCGCTAAATGACAAGATGTCCCATCACTCTGACATCATCCACCCAATAAATGCCAAAAAAGCCCCGCCAAACCAAATTTCGTTAAATTGACGAGAAAATGTCATTTTCACCCTTATTCCCTGCAGACTGTGCTCCATGCAAAATACGTCCAGTCCACCACCCGGCCAAGAAATTCCAGCGTCGCGCTCTGAAGTTCGTCGTTCAACCTGCGAATTACACAGTTTGCCTCTTAAATACAGGTATTTACCCAATTCACTTCGCAAACCTGTAATTTCAGTTTTTCCACTAAGAATTTTACCTCAAAGAGCTGAATTCAAGTTAAAATCATTCTGAAGCTACCATAAGAAGACCCACAAACCTATTGTTTAGTTCATTGTTTCCACAGAGGCCTGAATTCTAGGTTGAATACACAAGAACCAAACATGGAATCCCCCATAGCCCTGAATGTCGCGCAAATGAATGCACCTCATAAAGACTTAAATTATCTACCCTTGGCTGACAGAGATTTCCAAATAAAAGACTTATCTGGTGACAGGAATCATCTTCAGACCTTTTGCCAAATTAAGGATAGTTATCTAAGCAACTCTGATATTTTTGGACTGTGGGAATCAAACCTTCCTATGTACTTCCTTTCCTCAGTCAATGTTTTCCCAGACATCATTCACCAATGCTATGCCAACTATGACCTTGTCCATAGAGCAATTATGTCTCCTTCCCAAACTATCATTTTCTTTATAATTGCTGAATCCATCAATGAGATGATACATTTCCATTCCACTGAGCCCCTTGCTCGTCTTTCCATGGGATTTTTACTTGAACAAGCATCTCAATTACCCAAATCAGAGATAACCCGCATTTCTCAGATGTTCATGATACCAACGCACCAACCTAAAGGTCCTCCTCCTTATCTGCAAGCCTTTTTCACTGAAACTGGTAGACTTATTGTTGACATGATATCCTTGATCTTGGGATTTAGGTCCAGTGACTATGTGGATGATATCACCTTGGTTCTATTATCAATTTTTACTCCAGAACAGCCCCCTGTTGTCAAGTATGGCTATGCCACTTTTAGTGCCAACAAAATCCATGATCAATTTATAAATTTGGATAGAGAAGGAGTCTCCAAATACACATCTTTTATATACCATCTGTTGTTATATTATCAGCCAGACAACTTTCCATTTCCCATCAGGAAATTAGACTCAAGAGGAAATTGGAGGTCTGTGATCTTTTGGAGCTCAGTCTTCCATAATACTTGTGAATCCCCTTATACCTATAGTGAATTCATTGACTTATTTGTACACCTAGCCTTCACTCTGTTGATAGGAGATCCTCCTCCTAGGATCACTGGTGACATGAAGATTATTTTGCAGCTTTCTAAACAATATAGGATAGGTGACTGGTAGCTGTACCAGAATCATACAGAAATTAGAATGTATGGATGTGAACTTTGCCCTTTCAAGTTGCCTAGATATGTGCCCATGAGGTTATTTGCATTACAATATTTCAGGCAGATCATCAATGCAGACTTAACCCACTTTTGTAATGCAAAAAAGAAATCTCAGCTGAGAATCAAAAACCAGTTAGGCCGTTATGTCATTAATTTTAGGGATGCATGGAAAAATGCTGAGAATATATTAGAAGAACACCTTAGATTGAAGAAGAGTTTTCGGTGGGTGCCATATGACCCATATAGTTTCATAAGTGACAGAAGGGTAAGAAATAGGTTGTCAGTTTATATACATCATAAGATCCCAGAAATTGAACAGTTTGCAAATCAGGAGGAATGGGTAGAAGGGACTTTAGTAGAAGAAGTTAGTGAGCAAGAAAAGATGGAAAATGCCATGAAAGATCTTGAAAAAACCCTTGACCTGGACTCTTTTGGACAGGTATCTTTCAAGCTGCCTCAACAAGCAGGAGTTGGTACATCCTCTGCTGGAACTTCTCAGTAGCCTGTACAGGAAACCAGTACACCAGTTACAAGAACTTCAAAGGGCAAAGAAGTGGCAAACACAGAGCAGTCTGCAATGACAGATCAACAAGAACAAATTCCTCTAGCCCAAACTAAAGCAGCAGGAATTCCAGCATTGCAAACTCCTCTAAATGAGGAAAGAAACAGGAAGAGAGACAGACAAGCCACTCCCCCCACAGGTGGACCTGCAGAACAACCAGGTGAAAAGAGGCAAAGATTGAATCCTCCATCAGAAGGTGAAATTATTGAAGAAACCATAGAGGGCCAGAGGACAGAAAGGGTAGTCAGCCAACAGACTCCCACAGTGGTAGAAACATCAACTCGCTCACATGGGCAGGAGCTAGAAAGATAGCATAGTGTTGAAGTATCATCTACCAGGCCACAAAGCAAACATGCCTCTGACGTTAAACATGCTTTCATAGAAATTAAGGCTAAAAATGATCCTGTGAGGATTCAAATGTACAATCAATATTTGAAGATGGCCCCCTCAAACCAACAAAGATTAATGTCTGCCTATGACATTAAGGAAGGAAAAATGTTAATGAGTTATTTTAAGCCAAAGGTACAACAACCCCAGTCGGCAACAGATTACATTAGAACAAACTTGGAGGTCCTAGCCAAACACATTCATCCAATGGACCAAATTAAACTTCACAATAAGACTGGAGAAATGGTTTATTCTACCCTAGCTGACAAAGCAATGTTGGCCCACCGGTTGCAAAACTCCCTAGACAATACAGCAGCTCAACTACACTTTGAAAAAGCCTCTTCTCTAGCCAAGGATAACAAAATCAAATCGTTAGAAGAGATCATCATGGAACTGTTAGGATATTCTTACACATAGGAAATAGTTAAGTATAACTTGGTCTAGTATAGAGTTAGGTAAAGTGTGTTTCTTTACTATGTACATTTTGTAACTTACAAACCGACGGTCACGATATGTAGTGATCCGACGATTCATTCTCTCCTCGGTATTATCGACACTTGATCCATGGCTTAGCACCCAATTGGTCCATGATCTCTATTTAAAGAGCATGGAGGGTCATTTGTAGGCTAACCTGTTCATGAAAGAAGCTTATGTAAATTTTCATTCTTTTATTAATAAATTGCGTGAAGTGGCCACATTGGCTCAGGCCGTGGACTGTTTCCCTCTTTGAGGGTTTTAACCACGTCAAAAGTACTGGTGTATTGATCTGTGATCTGTTTGTGAGTGGTGTCCTTTGGTGTTCTGTCTGAGGAACTTACCCTGTAAATTACTACATGGTATCAGAGCTATTTGAGGGCCGCGTCCGTTGGTGATCCAAATCTGAAGCCGGTAGAACTGCATCCGACTGTCGTTTCCTAGATCTATTGTTTCTGACTGCTTTCAGGCTGAGAGGACTGCTCTGTTGGGTTGGGAGCATCTATTCCAGTGAGGAACCCCTTTCGTTTCACGCGAAAAAGTTTCTGGTAGCCCTAGCTGCATCATTTTTAAGATCTAGAGGTATACAATGTTTATTTTCAGTTTACAGTTATTTTCTCTCTGTTTATTTCGGTTTCGGTTTATTTAGCCTTTTTTATTACCAAATCTATACCTTTCATTTCTGCGCATGCTCTTTGCCACGCGACTCTATGCGATTTGGGCAAATCAGAAACAGAAAGGAAGGATTTTTCTCATGTGTATGCTCTTTTCCGCTGTGCCTTAGTGTGATCTCGGAAAATCAGAAACATTGAGGAAAATATTTAGTTTCCGGCTAAAGCTAACTTTGAGCCGTAAGGTTCGTTTTTTTTTTTGTATGTCCATGTTGGGTTTTGTGTTTTTGTGTTTTTTTGTTTTTTAGGGGAAAAGAGCTTTCTCAAAGCAAGCACGCAACCCAAAGCTTCAACCCCCCCCCTCTCTCTCTCTCTCTCAAACTTTTTGTATAGCTCACTTGGTTCAAAGCTAATTTATGAGAGTAGAGGTCTTGAGTTCAAATCTTCTTTTTGTTGGGGCGGATTTTTCATTTCCGCACATTCCCGCACTTTGTCGGCGACTTCATCAAATTTTCTTCAAAAAGCCATAACTTCTTCATCCGGAAGCCGTTTTCAGAACCGTTTTTTTGAAACAGCCTAATTTTTCGAGATCTTTCCATTGGAACACTTAGTTTCAACATCTATAGCTTCAGTTTCTATTAAAATGGAAAGTCCATGCCAAGTTATTCTTGACAGCACCAACTACTTCCAATGGTGGTCCTACATTGTGGATTTACTTAGAAGTAAAGGTCTCTACAGAATAGCCACAGGCCAAGAAACCAAACCGAAAGATGAAGATAAGGCAGCGAAATGGGAAAATAGGCAAGATCAAGCACGTGGGTTGATAGGGATGTCTATTTCTCCAGATCTTAGATTCCATATTGCAGAACTTGATGCTCCTGATGAAGCAATGAAACAGATTACTAAAGTCTTTGGAATTAAAAATGAACTTAGAGCCCATCAACTTGAAAATGAGTTGCTTACATTGGACCCCAATAATTTTTCTTGCATTGAAGATTTTTTGTCCAAGTTCAAGACCCTTAGACTTCTCTTGGAAGGTGTTAAGGTTAAGAAAGAAGATAGTAACCTTATATATTCCATTCTTACTAAGTTGGGACCAGCCTACTCTGTGTTTGTTTCCACCTTCCATTCTACAAGAGAAGCCTTCATTTCTCAAGGACAAGACTACAAGTCCCCTTCCTTTGATTCTTTTTGTGATTCTTTAATAAGAGAACAAGAAAAACTCTTACACCTTGGTCTTCTTAATCTTGGAAACTCTTCTAAGAAAGCGTTAGCCGCCCAACAGCAACCAAATCCAAAGAATCCTAAGAAGTTGTATCCTAAAAAGAATGGTCCTAAACCAAACAAGGGTCCTAAGCAATTTCAACCTCAAAATGAAAAATCATTTCAACAAAATGATAAGACAAATAAAAAAAAGGGAAGAAGACTGATCGACATTGCAACTTTTGTAATCGAGATGGCCACTTAGAATCCAAATGCTTTAAGAAGATGGAAGCCTTGGAAGCAGCAATGAAGAAGCATAACATCCATTTGGAGCACTCTTCAACTTCAACTTCATCTTCAGGAATGGCACTTTCTGCATGTGGTTGTCAAGCATCTCGGTCTGGCTATGCACTAAATGTATCTTCTTCTTCTCATTCTCATGAGTGGCTCATTTATTCTGGAGCTTCTTATCACATGGCCAAAAACAAAGCCATGTTTTCTTCTTTAAATGATTGTAACACCAAAAATATATATGTTGGTGATGATAGATCTCTTAGTGTTGTAGGGACTGGAACTGTTCATATAGACAATGGTCAGTTTAATGATGTATTATGTGTTCCAACCTTATCCTGCAACCTTCTATCTGTATATCAGATAACCCATTCAGGTGAAGGTAAAATCGTTGAATTTTCACCTCACGATGTTGTAATTAAGGACCTAAGAGATCCTAGACAGATTTTAGCTACTGGCATTGCTGATGATTCTACAAGGTTGTATAAGTTTCACAACTTTGGGTCATCAAATCTTCCCTCAGTATTTGTTGCTCATAATGATGAAGTGAGCAAACTTTGGCATGAGCAATTTGGTCACTTAAACTATCGCTCTCTTCAGAATCTATGTAAAGAAAATATGGTGACAGGTCTTCCAATGGTATCTTGCAGAGATGGTGTTTGTTCCGGATGTGTACTCGAAAAACATCATCGGGACAGTTTTGAAAAATGTGCCTCTTGGCACGCCTCAGCCCCTTTACAGCTTGTGCATAGTGATTTATGTGGTCCACTTCCAGTTGTTTCCTTCTCTGGCTACAAGTATTTCTTAACTTTCATTGATGATTTCTCCAGACGCACTTGGGTATACTTCTTAAAACTCAAGAGTGAAGTATTTAACATGTTCTTGGCCTTTAAGGCCTTTGTTGAAAAACAATCTGGACATCAAATTCTTAAGCTAAGATCTGATAATGGCGGAGAATATGTTAAAAAAAACTTCATCAACTTTTGCACTGAGCATGGAATTCAAATGCAACATACTGTTCCATATACTCCACAACAAAATGGTGTAGCTGAAAGGAAGAATCGCACCTTAAAGGAAATGGCTAATTGTATGCTTCAATCTAAAGGACTTAGTCTTAATTATTGGGCAAAAGCAATTAACTGTGCAAATTACATAATAAATCACACTCCTACTAAGGTTTTAAAGAATATCACTCCAGAAGAAGCATGGAGCTCAATTAAACCAGATGTAAGTCACTTTCGTGTTTTTGGAAGTGAAGCATGGGCCCATATTCCAGATGAGAAACATAAAGCTTTAGAACCTAAGAGTGAAAAATGTATTTTTGTTGGATATTCTGAAGATGTCAAAGGATATAGACTTATTCCACTTAAGTCCAAGAATGTTATCATTAGAAGAGATGTAAAGTTTGCTGAAAATATATCGGCCTACGAGCCTAGTTCGGCGGATGTGCCACCTCTTCCTATCTCTTCTACTTTTGAAAATATTTCTTCTTCAGATGATGAAAGCGAGGATGAAAATCCTCCCCCACCTTATCAGGATCCTCCTTCAGCTCCTCAGCTTCCAAAATGGGTCCGTGCTACTCGGGATGCAGCAGGTGATCTTGCCGGTGATCCTACAGATCAGCGACGTACACATTCTCAGTTTGATAGAGCCTCTTCTTTACTAGCTCAAGCTTCAGTGAATTATGATCCTGACACCTTTGCAGAAGCTTCAGGCCATCCAGATTGGGAAGCAGCTATGAATGAAGAATATCATTCATTATTGGCAAATGATACATGGGATCTTGTTCCTCTACCAAAGGGATGAAAACTTGTTAGATGCAAATGGGTTTTTAGAACCAAGTATGGAACAGATGGGAAAGTTGATAAACATAAAGCTCGTCTTGTTGCTAAGGGTTTTTCACAAGTTGAAGGCATTGACTACACTGAAACCTTCTCCCCTGTTGCCAAATGAACTCTATCCGCCTTGTTCTTTCCCTTGCTGCCTCTTTCAAATGGGAAGTCCATCAGATGGATGTTAAATCTGCCTTCTTGCATGGGGACTTGCATGAAGAAATCTATATGGAACAACCTATTGGCTTTATACAAATAGACTCCAGCCTTGTGTGTCGGCTTAAGAAATCCCTTTATGGTCTCAAGCAAGCTCCTCGAGCTTGGTATGCCAAAATGGATAGCTTTCTTTTAGAAAATGGCTTTTCTAGGTGTCATTCTAACAATACTGTCTACACCAAGAAAGTGGGCAAGTCTCTTATCATTCTTGTTCTTTATGTTGATGATCTTTTCCTGACTGGTAGTGATCCCAACCTTATAAACCATGTGAAGACTAGCCTTAAAAGGAAGTTTGAAATGACAGACTTAGGACACTTACATTATTTTCTTGGTCTTCAAGTCTTGCAATCCAAGGAAGGTATTTCCCTTTCCCAGTCCAAGTATGCCTGTGATATTCTACGCTATTTTCACATGGAAGACTGTAAGCCAGCCCCTTCTCCCTTTCAGTCTGGAGTCAAACTTTCAGTCACTTGTACTTCTCCTGAAGTTGATGCTACCTTATACCATCAACTTGTAGGAAAACTTTTGTATCTAACCCATACTCGTCTTGACCTTTCCTTTGCTGTTGGCCTTGTTACTCGGTTTATGCAAAACCCATGTGAAAGTCATTGGAAAGCAGCTAAAAGAATACTTCGTTATGTTCAAGGTATAGTTCAGTTTGGGATTCATTACAGTGCCGAAGCATCTCCTCTATTGGTTGGTTTCACTGATTCCGATTGGGCTGGTGACCCTGATGATCGGAAGTCTACTGCAGGTTATGTGTTCACTCTTGGTTCAGGACCTATTACATGGGCTTGCAAGAAACAAGGTGCCATTTCTCTTTCTTCAGCAGAAGCAGAGTATTGTGGTGCCGTAGAAGCTAGTAAGGAAGCCTTGTGGCTTCGTCAGATCCTGTCAGAGTTTGGCTTTCAGCAGCAGCATTCGACTACACTTTGGTGTGATAATCAAAGTGCCATTCAACTATGCAAAGATCCAGTCCAACATTAGTGCAACAAACACATTGAACTGCACATGCACTTCATCAGAAAGCTCATCCATGACCATGTTCTTGAAATGCAATATTGTTCAACAGATGATCAAGTTGCAGACATCTTTACAAAGGCTCTCACAGAGGCGAAGTTCACTAAACTTTGATTTATGGTTGGAGTTCAGGAAGTTGTCACTAAGGGGGGATAGGCTCTAGTGCCTCCTTCCTTCTCCTATTGTGTCATATTTGTAAATCCTTCAATCCTATCCCAAGTTGTTCTTAAGGGGGGATGTTAGGATATTCCGACACATAGGAAATAGTTAAGTATAACTTGGTCTATTATAGAGTTAGGTAAAGTGAGTTTCTTTACTATGTACATTTTTTCACTTACAATCCGACGGTCACGATATGTAGTGATCCGACGGCTCATTCTGTCCTCGGTATTATCGACACTTGATCCGTGGCTTAACACCCGATTGGTCCATGATCTCTATTTAAAGAGCATGGAGGGTCATTTGTAGGCTAGCCTGTTCATGAGAGAAGCTTATGTAAATTTTCATTCTTTTATTAATAAATTGCTTGAAGTGGCCGCGTTGGCTTAGGCCGTGGACTGTTTCCCTCTTTGAGGGTTTTAACCACGTCAAAAGTACTGGTGTATTGATCTGTGATCTGTTTGTGAGCGGTGTCCTTTGGTGTTCTGTCTGAGGAACTTACCCTGTAAATTCCTACAGGAACGGGGACATGACCCCAAAGATGCTAAAGGCATAAGGGCACTAATCAAGAAGAAGGAAGAGGACATATCTACCTTGAGGAAACAGCTGAAGCTACCTCCTTCAAGGCACCCTCAAACTGTAGAAATTATAGAGTAGAAATCAGAGGAAGACATGATGGACCTGCCCATGAAACTCAATGAAAGATTAACCTATACAGAGCAGGCATGGAAAAAGCACTAAAAGAGAACCAGGGAGAGTCGACCTCCCATCCACCTGAGGTGATCCCTATAGTCACCACTGCAGTCCCCTCAACAATTGGATCAGCATTGGCCCCAAATGTCCCAGCAGTCACAACAAAGGTAATCACAGGTACATCATCAGTAGGAGGAACACCAGGCAGCAGTACTAATATGAGCACAGAAGAATTGATAAAGGCCATGGAAGAACTAAAGCTACAAGTCTCAGAGTTGAAACTGGTAAAAGGCCAATTGGTTAAGGCAGAGAGAAATTATGATATTTCCAAAATCATTGTCGTGGAAAAAACCAAGGAGATTAAAGTCGTAGAAAGTAAAGTCAAAACATTAGAATAGGAACTCACCTTGGATAAGCCCTTAATAGAGATCAGAAAAATCCTTTGGGAAAATATCACCCAGTCTATAAATAAAATATGGCTATCTATCCAAGTGACCTATGAGCAAATCGGCTTAATAAACACAGCCCATGAGGTAATTCAACAGACAAGAGTACAGTTGGGGAAAATGCCAGAGAAAGCTAATCGGCTTATACATTTTTTGAACACCCATAATGCAGAACAGCTGGAGGAACTTGGCATTCTATATAGGACAGACACCATTCTGGAAATCAAAAGCGTTCTAACCAAGAGAACTTTAATGCAGAACTTAGAGAGAAGGTGCCAAGATATGAAAGTAGAAATTAATGCCTTTATGGAGAAGTTCACAGTTTTGTTGAGTAAAGGGTTACCAAGCCCTTTGGTCATCAATGGTAAGTTAATGAAACACATTGATTATGTTGATAAATTAAATAAGTATGTTAGCAATCAAGCTAGCGCATCGTCAAGTGCATCGAGTGTGAAAGCCCTTCCATTTGGCCGAGTTTTCTATGACAACTTAGAGAATTTGTTCTACGTCGAGCACAAGGTGAAGCATCTATTCCCCATTCAGCCTAATTTATTCAGATATATAGAGACTAATGAAACTCTCAGAAACTTTAGAGGCATAAATTTCCAGAGCAGAAATGGTAGCAAGATATGTTAGCAATTTTGTAAATTTCTCTTGGGTAAAACATATATTTCGGCCTATTTTTCCATGATAAGATAAACAGAGATAAATGAGGGTAAAACGGGTCGAAATGTATCTGATCAAGGTCAAAGAATGTTTCACAAAGACGGAGTAGACAACACAGAGTATCAGTGAAAGGCAGTTGTAAACTGACTCGCAGAACCTACCTCCAGCACATCTGACAAAGACAGAGCAACCAACACAGTAACAGGTTATCTTTTCCCTGTTTTCAAGACTGTTTGTCTCTATCTATTGTAAAAAAAGGATTAGTCATCCCTAGATATTATCTCTGTCAGATATTTTTTAAGATATTTTGTATAAATACCCCCCCAAACGAAGTATTTGGGGTTGGTGGGCATTCCTAGATTTTGCTGTAATGTTGAGTTTTTTGGAATAGAGAGCTGTTGGAATCAACTGTTGTCGGGCTCACTAGATGAGGAATTGATGCACAGGACTTGTCACAGAATTCTTGAATCAAACTCTAGATCAATAAGATCCCTATATCTCATGTTTTACAGTTGTCTTGTTTGCTATATCATCTGTGTTCATAATCTTAATGGTCAAGAAAATGATTAATTCAGAATTTTCTTAAACTACACTCTGTTTTCAATCTTTATTATTCTCTGTGTTTTCTTCAGAATTTGTATAACATTGAATTCTTAATTGTTCATATTTCCTTATTCTCGCATATTGACTATTTTCTAAGGAATTCTTAACTTCTCCTTAACAATAATCATCCATTTTCCCTCTTTCAATATGTTGAAGGATTCTTAACTGCCCTTCACCCATTTGAGTCCATTCCATCTAATTTCAGCCTTAATTTGTTCCATGTTTGACTACCTTGCTCTGTGATGTCATCCTCTGTTAAGAAACCAAATCCAGAAAGCCATCCTTCTTTGACTCCATCATGCCCAATGGACTGAACTATTCAATTTACCTCACTGTTCTATTGAATCTCACCATCCAAACCCAAAACAAAACCCTTGAACTTCATAACTAGCCTAACACCTTTCAAAACAAAGCTAAATCATAAAGAGAGAGCCCTCTCTAGATGCAGATTGGCTAGAATCTGTATCTAAAAGATTGGTTTGTGGTTACCTCGGCTGTATTCCCTTTCTTACAACTTTTGGGAACAACCTGAGTGATAACATATTGGCGACTCCACTGGGGACCTGAATAATTTGTTTGTTACTACTATCTACTTTATAAGTTACGGACAGAGCCTGAAGTTAGCCACGTAGCCTTTCAAATTATTTTGCTTTGCAAAGGTAGAAGTAAATGAATGCTACTTCAGTTCATCTCCGATCTAGCTTATAGATTGGACAGTTGGTTTCAAATACTTGATCAATTCCTCTCTTATAAGTCTTTAAGAAAATTCACAATTCCCATATCCAAAGTCTCTTAAAGAAACTATTAAAGTTGTAGGGTCAAACCCATTTACAGAAAAACCAATAATACACCTAGAAGCTTGGCTTCAAAAAGGATTCATTACACCAGATCAAATCCTGACCCAAACCCCCCACCTGTGTTTGAAAATCCTAACCTGATTCCTAGGATTTTTAGAAGACAAGAGAGCCAAGAAAATTTTACTATTTCTAGGCCTCTATTCAGATCAAAATCCTGTCCTGTGAGGTGGGTCCACCGTGAGGATGAACCTTTTGCTAGCTATTTTGAAAGCTCTTCATTTGTGACCTTCTCGGAATCTGGGTTAACCCACACAGTTCAAGATCCAATATTCATTGAAAATTTGCAGCTTGAAGTTGTTACCTCACATCTTGATAGATATCTGCAGAACTCCATCCCATCTGAGCTTACCTCTGAAAAAATACCAAATATTTCTGTGACTACTACCACTTCTCCAAGTTCACCATCAGCACCTCAGCCTTCCCAACCTCAAGCTACCCCTTCCACTCCTCCATCTACGATCCATATTCCCATTGTCGTCCCTACTGCACCAGTTGTCACATATATCCCTGCTACCATGGCAAACAGGTATGCTCCTCTGAACTTACCTACCAATGGAGGGGCTATGCCCCAAGACTATCAAAGTAAAATCACTCCTTTTGATGACACAAGTACATATACAGCTCAACAACATACTAAAAAAATGACAGATTACTTTGAAATATATGAAGTTGATGATGATGATGTTAGAATGAAAATATTTGTTCAAAGTTTGACCGGAGATGTGAGAACATGGTTTAGAGCCCTCCCTATAAACAGTATAAATGACCCACAAGCTCTTTATCAGACCTTCTCGAACAGATGGGAAAACAAGAAAGATCCTCTCCACATTTTATCAGAATATGAAGGCTTAAAGAGAGGTACCCAAGAAATTGTCCAAGATCACTGTACTAGATTCAATAATGTCTACAATGCTACTCCTCAAAATCTCAGACCTCCTCTAGATTTGGACTTGATCAAATTCCCTGATGCATTCGATTTTGATATGGCATAACAACTTAGGGAAAGAGCTCCTCGAGACTTAGAAGAGATGCAGAGTATAGCTGTCAGTGTTGAGGCCAACCTGATTTCTAAACGAGCTCGAGCCAAAGCTGAAAGGAGGACACCTTTCAAAGAAGAACCTTCTACCTTTGAACATAAGTTAGATGCTATTATTAAAGGAATGGATAGACTTGGTGATAGAGTAGAAACAATTGAGAGGAAATCCCCTTGGGATGGTCAACCGAGCAATACTGGGAGAAATCCAAATTTCTGAAAAAACCAAAACCCTAATACTAGAAAGACTAGGCCTAACCAAAAAATTAGGCCCCCATTCCAGGAAAATTATGCTGAAGCCTCAACTTCTGATGAACCAATAGAAGACACTCAAATTAACTTAATGGGCCTCAATAATGAACAACAAGTTTTCTTGACCCAAGACAACCAAGAAGCTCACACTCTTAAACAAATCCAAACTCAACCAGGTGAATCATTTGATTTTAGGGAGGGCTATGATACAACCATTTATGAAGTCCACAAGAAATACAATATGAGGAGTAGAAGAATAGATGTCCCTAAGGCCAATAAAGAAAAACATACCAAGCAATCTAACAAAGCTAAGATCAATAACCCCCATGTACAAGGCCTTCTTAGAACAGGTCCTAACCCAAATAATCCAATAGTTGAAGATGTATCAAGCAATAAAAAACCTAACAGATAGCCTTCCACTTCCATTCCTCCCAAATTAAATGTGGAAGAACCTCCATAAATTGACTTGGAAGCAACTTCAGTCCATAACACCACTCTTGAAAAAGAGAAAAACATAGAAAATACAGCAGAAAAAGAGAATCTCACTGTCCGAAATACAAAAACTCAAACTGAAAAACCTTTCAATCTTGAGACTGAAATAGGTAAATTAAAGATAGCCATTCCATTGTCAGAATTGGCTAAAAATGATGTCTACAGAGGTAAAATTAGTAGATCACTCCAAATTTTGGTGAACAAAGATTCAGTAAATGTCTTTGATGACCAACCTGAATTAATTTTTGGCCCTGAGGTAAATGGAAAGTCAGTAGATGGAGGGGTCCCTTCTTTCTATGTAAGTCTGAACATACATGATAAAATACTTCATAATGCCATGTTTGATTCTAGTGCTTCTCATAACTTAACACCTAAATCTGTAATTAATAAGTTGGACCTAGATATTACCAGGCCATACAAAGACTTAATATCTTTTGATTCAAGCCAGGTCAGATGTCTAGGATTGATCAAAGATTTATGTGTATCATTAGTTCAATACCCCACCAAGACCATTTTAATGGACATAGTGGTAGCTGATATTCCACCAAAATATGGCATGTTGTTGTCTAGATGTTGGGGTGAAAAGCTCCAAGGATCTTTACAGTTGAACATGTCCTATGCTACTATTTCAGTATTTGGACAACCAAAGAAATTGTACCGAGAAACTTTAATGAAATATGTGGTAAGTAGCCAAGAGAAACCCCATAATTTTCCCATGTACTCCATGCACTCTGACATGGACTCCTTCATTCTCTACAATGCTGAAATTGATCCTCCAACTGATGTCAAGGTTTTAGAACTTGAACAAGAAGAAATTATAAACGAAAAGTCTAGTGTCCAAATTCAAGAAATTTCTAAGAACAATGATATATCAGACACTCGAGAGAAACTAGATAAAACTAAAGAAACATATCTTTCTATCAAGCATATTACTAAAACTCCTGATACCAATTATGAACATGAAATTCTCTGGTACTTAGAATTTGATGGTTCAGTTAATAAATTAGGGGCAGGAGTAGGGATTTGGGTACACAATCTAGAAAATGATCATGCTGAAGGGCATGCTTGCAGATTATCTTTAGATGCACCAATAATATGGCTGAATATGAAGCCCTATTGCTAGGACTTAAATTGATCAAAAGTTTAGGGGCAATCAGGGTATCAGTTTTGGGAGACTCTGATTTAGTCATTCAACAAATAAAAGGGAACTTCCTCACAAATGATCCCAAATTAATATCTTACAGAGGAACAACGATTGAGATCCTCAATACATTTCTGGAAACACAGGTTGCCAAAATTCCAAGAAAACAAAATTTGCATGCTCATAGCTTGGCAACATTTGCCAGAACTTGTAAATTACCATTTGAACCCAATCATTAGTTTACAACTAAGATTAGACAGAGGCCAGCCATACCTGACAATGTAAAGAACTGGCAAGCGTTTGACAATGATATTCAGATTAACAATTTCTTGACCCTAGAAGAAGGGTTTTCTAGCACTAATATAGACACGGACATTGTTAGTGAGGTTGATCAAATAGATAGAATTGAAATAGACATTTCAGCAGAAAGTGCAACTCAAATGCTTCACCCAACAAAATTTACCAATAAAAAATTGCAAGATCTTAAAGAAGTAGACATCGATGAGATTATCGGAGGAGAATCTGAAGTTATTAATTTAAAAGACAATTATTTGCCCAAAGGATTAACTCCTTTGGAAGATTTCTTTGATTTTAATGATATCCCAAAGAAACCCAAAATGCAACCTCCAAAAGCAGACATTGAAGACTGTAACATAGGAACTGAAGAAAATCCGAAAATGATAAAATTATCCAAAACTTTGCCCCCTGATCAAAAACTTAAATATGTTGAATTGATCAAAGAATTCCAGGATGTTTTTGCCTGGAGCTATGAAGATCTGAAATCTTATGACACCTCTGTAATTCAACATACAATACCCCTCAAGGAAAATCAAAAACCATTCAAGCAAAAGCTTAGAAGAATTAACCCTGTACTACTCCCCTTAATTGAAAAAGAAATCAAACGAATGTATGAAGCAGGGATAATTTCTCCTATCAGGTTTTCAGAGTGGGTGTCTAATTTAGTACCCACTAGGAAAAAAATAGGAGAAATCAGATTGTGTGTCGATTTAAGGAATGTAAATAAGGTTTCTTTGAAAGACCACTACCCGTTACCTAATATGGACCACATTTTACAAAGGGTAGTAGGTGCCTCCATGATTTCATTTTTGAATGGGTTCTCAAGCTTTAACCAGATTTTAGTCCATCCTGATGACCAGGAAAACACTACTTTTACAACACCATGGGGAACTTTCAAATATGTTAAAATGCCATTTGGACTTAAGAATGCAGGGGCAACCTTCGCATGAGCAATGGACATAGCTTTTTCAAAAGAAATTCACAATTTTCAGGTCATATATCTAGATGATCTTATTGTGTTTTCTAAATCAGATCAGCAACATTTAGATCATTTGAGACAAGTGTTTTTAAAATGCAGAAAGTATGGTATTTCATTAAACCTTAAGAAGTCGTTGTTTGGTGTAGAGGAAGGCAAACTGTTAGGCCATATAATCTCCAAAGATGGCATCATAATTGATCCTGATAGAATAGAAGCCATTCTACAAATAACCCACCCCGGTAATATCAAAGAACTTCAAGCTTTCCTATGAAAGATTAACTTTTTAAGAAGATTCATACCTAATTTGGCTGAATTAATTAGATTTTTGAACAATATGTTGAAAAAAGATTCAAAGTTAAATGGACATTAGAAGCTAAACAAGCATTTGAAGAAATTAAAATGGCTTTGACCAGAACACCAGTCCTTACAAGTCCAAAGTTTGATAGGGACTTCATAATATTTTCATTTGCATCACAACACACCATTGCTGCTGTTTTACTACAAAAAGATGATCAAGGATGTGAAAAACCCATAGCCTTTTTTAGTAAAGCACTTAGAGATACACCACTAACATACCCAATCATGGAAAAACAACCTTTTGCACTTGTGAAAGCTATTAAAGACTTCAGAGTCTACATATTGTACTCCCATGTAATAGCTTATGTACCAAGACCTGTAGTCAAAGACATCCTGACTCAGGATGGAAGTGAAGGAAAATGAGGCAAATGGATAGCTAATATATTTGAGCATGATATTGAAATAAAACCTACAAAGCTTGTAAAAGGATAGGGATTGGCTAAACTCATGACTGAAACAAACTTTCAAGCCCTATATATCAATGAGCTGGATAACGAACAGGAGATGGCGACTCCACAAATCAACCAGGCCTTCTTAGAATCAGCTTGGTATGCTGATATAACTCATGTATTATTAAACCTGCAGGCTCCTCCAAGGTTATCCAGAAAAAAGAAAAGGTTTTTAAAAATGAAAGCTTCAAAATTTTGTATTTTAGATAATGCTCTTTTTTGGAAAAATCATGAAAGTATTCTATTGAACTGTTTAATAAAAGATGAAGCTGACAAAATTCTCACATAATTTCATGCAGGAGACTGTGGTGGACATATTTACTGGAAATCAACTACAGACAAAATCCTAAGGCCTAGATTTTATTGGCCCACCTTGTTCGCTGATGTAAAGAAATTTGTCACCACTTGCCATAAATGTCAAATTTTTGAAGGCAAGAGGAAACTTTTACCTCTACCCCTTAGACCAATTTCCACTGAAAATCCCTTCCAGCAATGGGGTTTGGACTTCATTGGGGAAATCCATCCTCCCTCTTCTGGCCAACATAAATGGATCCTCACTGCCACAGATTATTTCACCAAATGGATAGAAGCCATTCCTTCCAGACAAGCCAATGATACAGTGATTATAGAATTCTTAGAAACCAACATACTGTCTCGATTTGGCTGTCCTGAAAAGATCATAACTGACAATGCTGTCGCTTTCAAATCCAAGAAAATGATAAGTTTCTGTAACAAGTACCACATCACCTTAGGCCATTCCACAGCCTATTACCCTCAAGGTAATGGTCTAGCTGAGTCCTCCAATAAAATCCTGATTAATATTATTAAGAAAGTGTTGGAAGAGAACAAGAAAAACTGGCACAAGAAGCTTACCAATGCACTATGGGCAGAAAGATTAACTACCAAGAGATCCATTGGGACTAGTCCTTATGAACTAGTCTATGGTATGGAGGTTGTATTTCCTTCATCCTTAGGAGTCCTTGTAATGAAATTACTGCAAGAAGCTCAGGTGGAACCCAATAACATTCAAAGAAGAATAAATCAGAATATTCATTTGCAGTAGACCAGAGAAGAGGTATACCAAAGATCCCAAGTGGTACAAGAAAAACTCAAGAAAATATTTGATAAGAGAACCAAGGCAGAATATTTTTACCTAGGAGACAGTATTAAAATGGGATTCCAGGAGAGAAAACAAAGGAAAACATGGAAAGTTTGACTTCCTATGGAAGGGACCTTTTATTATCCAAGCCTCATAGGGGAACAATACTTACTTTTTGAAGAACCTAGATTGTTCAAAAACAGAAGAAGGGCCAGTTAATGTTCGGATGCTGAAACACTACTTGGATCCAACCTCTTGATAGAGCTGAAGCCCGAAGAGAAGGCCCCGAGCCTCATAAGTGTAACTGTCATATATAAAATAAAGGAACCAGCAGAAGGAGATTCAGAGCACAGTCAAAGTTATGGAGAAGGCCATCTGACCTACTATTCTTGACTTTCCACTAGGAAAAGCCATCCCCAAGTGGAGCCACTGTTATGCTCCTATATCAATAGGTATCATATTTCATGATTGACACTGATGAGCTCTGTAATATGTTCATACCTTTTCTGGTTGCAAAGGTTTCCCATATTGTAAAAGAATCAAAAATTTTGAAAAAATGTAAAGAGGGTATGCCCTAAAAGAAAAATCAAAGGGTAAAAAGAATAAAATGGTCAAAAAAGTGAAAAAAATGAACCCCAAACAAAATAGACTAGGAAAGTGTGCAAGTCCAAAAAGCCACTACTTTTTCATTTTCTGTAAATAAAGCATTATGTGTAGCTTGTTGAACTTTATGCCACAACTAATGAATGGCCAAACAACTTAATCTTGGCTAGTTCATGTTTGAATTTCCTGTTTTAGAGATAGAGAATAAAATCTGACCAAACTGTTTAAAATTGGCAGATATGTAGATAGGTAGAGAAGCAAAGGAGCTCAACTGTTTAATCTAAGCCCTTGGGAGAAATAAGTGCAGATTTAGATAGGCTTACAATGTAAAGAAGAGAAAAGTTGAAAAGGGTTTGCTAGTCTAAATGCACCCATAGAAAAAGAAGAAAAAATTCTAGGCAAAGTAGGTTGTGTAGGTAGATTGTTGTTGCAAAATGAGACTTGTGATAGGTTTTGTCTTTTAAAGAATGTGACCACTTACACTCCCATCACAAGTACCATGGCACACATTACTCTTGGAGCAGCTCAAGCGAGGCATGACTAACTCCCCTTCTTATTCTCCCTAATCATTTACTAAATTCCCCCAGAGATATTAGAATCTACTTAAATATCATCTAACCACTCATCTCATTTCATAAGCATTGCCTAAAATAAAATCCTGTTTTTACCTAGGAGAATTCGCCTTATTTCTTCTATAAACCCCTGTTTTTCCCTTTTTGCCTAAGTTTTGTAGCATTATAACTTAGCACTTTTCTATTCTTCGAAAATGTATTAACGATTAACTTTATTATATTATATCCCATATAAATATAACCCTTTCCCGTACTATATTTATATTGTAAAAACCCCCAAATAATACATATTCCCATCCCCGATTAATATATAAACATAAACTCTTTTTGGGAATTTACAAGGTTAATTGAAACTTGTTAAATAACCCTTTCCACCGCGCAAAGCCTCGGGATTAATTAACATTTGGTTAATTAATAACCTAATTTAAATCAACCCCGACGAACAATAAAAATCACCCCGAAACCATTATAAAAACAATGTTTAAATGCATCCCTCGCGTGTTAAACTCCCCGCCTTGTTCATAAAGCGCCAGTCATCTGATCAGTCGCTCTACATCCAACAACGAGGATCCATTTTGCTAGTCCCCCATTTGCCATCATTTAAATCCCGGGGAAACGGTGGTATTACTCCTGTACCATGGACATGCGTCGTGCTCCCACATTGATCGCTTGCCCCCGTCCAAAACCTCCCAACCCCATAAGCGGTGCAGGGTAAGCCGCTTACCTCCCTTCGCTAAACGATAAGATGTCCCATCACTCTGACGTCATCCGCCCAATAAATGCCAAAAAAGCCCTGCCAAACCAAATTTCGTTAAATTGACAAGAAAATTTCATTTTCACCCTCATTCCCTACAGACTGTGCTCCATGCAAAACACGTCCAGTCCGACACTCGGCTAGGAACTTCCAACGTCACGCTCTCAAGTTCTTCGTTCAACCTGCGAATTACATAGTTTGCCTCTTAAATATAGGTATTTACCCAATTCACTTCGCAAACCTATAATTTCAATTTTTCCACTGAGAATTTTACCTCAAAGAGCCAAATTCAAGTTAAAATCATTCCGAAGCTACCATAAGAAGACCCCCAAACCTGCTGTTTAGTTCATTGTTTCCACAGAAGCCCAAATTCCAGGTTGAATACACAAGAACCAAACATGGAAGCCCCCATAGCCCTGAATGTTGCGCCCATGAACACACCTCATAAAAACTTAAATTATCTACCCTTGGCCAACAGAGATTTCCAAATAAAAGACTTATCTGATAACAAGAATCATCTTCAGACCTTTTGCCAAATTAGGGATAGTTATCTAAGCAACTCTGATATTTTTGGATTGTGGGAATCAAACCTTCCCATGTACTTCCTTCCCTCAGTCCATGTTTTCCCAGACATCATTCACCAATGTTGTGCCAACTATGACCCTGTCCATAGAGCAGTTATGTCTCCTTCCCAAACTGTCCTTTTCTCCATAACTGCTGAATCCATCAGTGAGATGATAAATTTCCATTCCACTGAGCCCCTTGCTCGTCTTTCCATGGGACTTTTACTTGAACAAGCATCTCAATTACCCAAATCAGAGATAACCCGCATTGCTCAGATGTTCATGATACCAACGCACCAACCTAAAGGTCCTCCTCCTTATCTGCAAGCCTTTTTCACTGAAACTGGTAGACTTATTGTTGACATGATATCCTTGATCTTGGGATTTAGGTCCAGTGAATATGTGGATAATATCACCCTGGTTCTATTATCAATCTTTACTCCAAGACAGCCCCTGCTGTCAAGTATGACTATGCCAATTTTATAGCCAACAAAATCCATGATCAATTTATAAATTTGGATAGAGAAGGAGTCTTCAAATACACATCTTTTATATACCATCTGTTGTTATATTATCAGCCAGATAGCTTTCCATTTCGCATTAGGAAATTAGACTAAAAAGGAAATCGAAGGTCTGTGATCTTTTGGAGCTCGGTCTTCCATAATACCTGTAAATCCCCTTATACCTATAGTGAATTATTTGACTTATTTGTACACCCAGCCTCCACTCCGTTGATAGGAGCTCCTCCTCCTAGGATCACTGGTGACATGAAGAAGATTTTGCAGCTTTCTAAACAGTACAGGATAGGTGACTGGTACCTGTACCAGAATCACATAGAAATCAGAATGTATGGATGTGAACTTTGCCCTTTCAAGTTGCCTAGATATGTGCCCATGAGGTTATTTGCATTAGAATATTTCAAGCAGATCGTCAATGCAGACTTAACCCACTTTTGTAATGCGAAAAAGAAAGCTTAGCTAAGAATCAAAAACCAGTTAGGCCCTTATGTCATAAATTCTAGGGATGCATGGAAAGATGCTGAGAAGATATTAAAAGAACACCTTAGATTGAAGAAGAGTTTTCGATGGATTCCATATGACAAATATAGTTTCATAAGTGACAGAAGGGTAAGAAACAGGCTGTCAGTTTATATACATCATAAGATCCCAGAAATTGAACAGTTTGCAAATCAGGAGGAATGAGTAGAAGGGACTTTAGTAGAAGTTAGTGAGCAAGAAAAGATGGAAAATACCATAAAAAATCTTGAAAAAACCCTTGGCTTGGACTCTTTTGGACAGGTATCTTTCAAGCTGCCTCAACAAGCAGGAGTTGGTACATCCTCTGCTGGAACTTTCAGCAGCCTGTACAGGAAAGCAGTACAAAAGTTACAGGAACTTCAAAGGGCAAATAAGTGGCAAACACAGAGCAGTCTGCAATGATAGATCAACAAGAAAAAATTCCTCCAGCCCAAACTAAAGTAGAAGGAATTCCAACATTCCAAATTGCTCTAAATGAGGAAAGAAACAGAAAGAGAGACAGACAAGCCACTCCCCCCATAGGTGGACCTGCAGAACAACTAGGTGCAAAGAGGCAAAGATTGAATCCTCCATCAGAAGATGAAATTATTGAAGAAACCACAGACGACCAGAGGACAGAAAGAGCAGTCAGCCAGCAGACTGCCACAGTGGTAGAAACATCAACTTGCTCACATGGGAAGGAGCTAGAAAGACAACACAGTGTTGAAGTATCACCTACCGTGCCACAAAGCAAACAAGCCTCTGACATTAAATGGACTTTCATAGAAATTAAGGCTAAAAATGATCCCGTGAGGATTCAAATGTACAATCAATATTTGAAGATGGCCCCCTCGAACCAGCGAAGATTAATTTCTGCCTATGACATTAAGGGAGGCAAAATGTTAATGAGTTATTTTAAATTAAGATACAACAACCCCAGTAGGCAGCAGATTACATCAGAACAAACTTGGAGTTCCTAGCCAAAGACATTCATCCAATGGACCAAATTGAACTTCACAAGCAGACTGGAGAAATGGGTTATTCTACCCTAGTTGACAAAGCAATGTTGGCCCACCGGTTGCAAAACTCCCTAGACAATACAGCAACTCAACTACATTTGGAAAAAGCCTCTTCTCTGGCCAAGGATAATAAAATCAAATCGTTGGAAGAGATCATCATGGAACTGGAACTTGACCCCAAAGATGCTAAAGGCGTAAAGGCGCTAATCAAGAAGAAGGAAGAGGACATCACTACCCTGAGGAAACAGTTGAAGCTACCTCCTTCAAGGCACCCTCAGACTGCAGAAATTATATAGTAGAAATCAGAGGAAGACATGATGGACCTGCTGATGAAACTCAATGAAAGATTAACCGATATAGAGCAGGCAGTAGAAAAAGCACTAAAAGAGAAGCAGGGAGAGTCGACCTCCTAGCCACCTGAGGTGATCCCTATAGTCACAACTGCAGTCCCCTCAACAATTGGATCAACATTGGCCCCAAATGTGCCAACAGTCACAACAGAGGTAATAACAGGTACATCATCAGCAGGAGCAGCACCATGCAGTAGTAATAATTGAGCATAGAAGAATTGATAAAGGCCATGGAAGAACTAAACCTACAAGTGTCAAAGTTGAAAGTGGTAAAAGATTAATTGGCTAAGGCAGAGAGAAATTTTGATATTTCCAAAATCAATGTTGTGGAAAAAACCAAGGAGATCAAAGCCCTAGAAAGTAAAGTCAAAACATTAGAACAGGAGCTCACCTTGGATAAGCCCTTAGCAGAGATCAGAAAAATCCTTGGGAAAATATCACCCAGTCTATAAATGAAATATGGCTATCTATCCAAGTGACCTATGAGTAGATCGGCTTAATAAACACATCCCATGAGGTGAGTACAGTTGGGCAAAAATACCAGAGGAAGCTAATAAGCTTATACATTTTTTAAACACCCATAATGTAGAACAACTGGAGGAACTTGGCATTCTATAAAGGACAGACACCATTTTGGAAATCAAAAGAGTTCTAACCAATAGAATTTTAATGCAGAACTTAGAGACAAGGTGCCAAGATATGCAAGTAGAAATTAATGCCTTTATGGAGAAGTTCACAGTTTTGCTGAATAAAGGGCTACCAAGCCCTTTGGTCATCAATGATAAGTTAATGAAACACATTGATTATGTCGATAAATTAAATAAGTATGTTAGCTATCAAGCTAGCGCATCATCAAGTGCATCGGGAGTGAAAGCCCTTCCATCTGGCTGAGTTATCTATGACAACTTAGAGAATTTGTTCTACATCAAACACGAGGTGAAGCATCTATTCTCCATTCATCCTAATTTTTTCAGATATACAGAGACTGATGAAACTCTCAGAAAACTTCAGAGGCATAAATTTTAGGAGCAGAAATGGTGGAAAGATATGTTAGAAATTTTGTAAATTTCTCTTGGGTAAAACGTATATTTCGGCCTATTTTTCCATGATAAAATAAGCAGAGATAAATGAGGGTTCAGTGGGTTGAAATGTATCTGATCAGGGTCAAAGAATGTCCGACAAAGATGGAGTAGACAGCACAGAGTATCAGTGGAAGACAGTTGTAAACCGACTTGCAGAACCTACCTCCAACACATCCGACAAAGACGGAGCAGCCAGCATAGCAACAGTTTATCTTTTCCCTGTTTTCGAGACTGTTTGTCTCTATCTTTTGTAAAAAAGGGATTAGTCATCACTAGATATTATCTCCATCAGATATTTTGTATAAATACCCCCCCAAATGAAGTACTTGGGGTTGGTGGGCATTCCTAGATTTTGCTGTAATGTTGAGTTTTTTGGAATAGAGAGCTGTTGGAATCAACTGTTGTCGGGCTCACTGGATGAGGAATTGATGCACAGGACTTGTCACAGAATTCTTGAATCAAACTCTGGATCAATAAGTCCCCTATATCTCATCTTTTACAGTTGTCTGGTTTGCTATATCATCTGTGTTTCATAATCTAAATGGTAAAGAAAAGGATTAATTCAGAATTTGCTTAAACTACACTCTGTTTTCAGTCTTTATTATTCTCTATGTTTTCTTCAGAATTTGTATAATAGTGAATTCTTAATTGCTCCTGTTTCCTGATTCTCGCATATTGACTATTTTCTAAGGAATTCTTAACTGCTCCTTAACAATAATCATCCATTTTCCCTCTTTCAATATGTTGAAGGATTCTTAACTGCCCTTCACCCATTTGAGTCCATTCCATATGATTTTAGCCTTAATTTGTTCCATGTTTGACTACCTTGCTCTGTGATGTCATCCTCTGTTAAAAAACCAAATCCAGAAAGCCATCATTCTTTGACTCCATCATGCCCAATGGACTAAACTATTCAGTTTGCCTCACTGTTCTATTGAATCTCACCATCCAAACCCAAAATAAAACCCTTGAACTTCATAACTAGCCTAACCCATTTCAAAACAAAGCTAAATCATAAAGAGAGAGCCCTCTCTAGATGCAGATTGGCTAGAATCTGTATCTAAAAGATTGGTCTGTGGTTACCTCGGCCGTATTACCTTTCTTACAACTTTTGGGAACAACCCAAGTGATAACACTACCCACAAAATGATGATTAACAGAGATGTCATATTTGATGAATCATCACACATCAAATCAAATGTAGATGGTGAAATGAAACAAGAAAAAGTACCGCGGATTCAACGAGTTCAATTGAAAACTCAATCATCTTCAAAGGAGGAGGTTCATGAATATGTTCATGAGGAAACTCCTACAAAAGTAGATGAGGATACAAAAATATCTTAGGACACATAGGAGATACCACAAAAAATTGTACAGAGGTCTACATGAATCATATATCTTCCTAAAAGCATGATGATTTCACTACATCTGTTGCTTTGATTGCTAATGATGGAGAATCTAGTTGTTATCACGAAGTAATGGAACTATTTTATTGTGATAGATCAAAAGTATCAATGGAAGAGGAAATGGATGCCTTATAAAGAAACAAGACATGGGATCTGGTGGAACATCCCAAGGATAGGAAAGTTGTCGGTTGCAAGTGGGTTTACAATTTGAAGAAAAGATTTGATGATACTGTTCAAAAGTACAAAGCAAGACTGGATGCAAAAGAATATTCTCAAAAGGAAGGTATTGATTTCCATGAGATTTTTTCACCCATTATTAAGCTTGTTTCAATTAGATTTATGTTAACACTAGTTTCATTACTTGATCTAGAGTTAAATAAAATAGATGTTAAAACAACATTCTTAAATGGAGATTCTGATGAGGATATCTATATGGAACAACTAGAAAAGTTTGTTCAAAATTACAACAAGAAGTTTGTTTGCAATCTCGAAAAGTCATTGTATGGCCTAAAGCAGTCTCCTAGGAAATGGTACAAGAAGTTTGATTCCTTCATGATGAGCCAAAATTTTACTAAAAGTGAGTATGATCATTGTGTTTACTTTCAAAAGTTAGAAAATGACATATTCATTATTTTGGTGTTATATGTTGATAAGATGCTTGTAGCAAGCAAAATCATGGTTGATATCAATACGTTAAAGCCTCATTTCGATATGAATTTAAAAATGAAGGAGCAGCAACAAAACAAATCTTGGGCATGGAGATACACAAAGACAAGAAAAATGGTAACTTGTGGTTATCACAACAGGAGTATGTGGAGAAAATACTTCTGAGATTCGATATGAATAATGCGAAACATGTTCAAATCCCTTTAGCTACCCATTTCAAGATTTATTGAGGTTTGTACGCTAGTAATGCTGAAGAAACAGAGTATATGTCTCATGTACCATATGCTAAATTATGTAATAGGATGCCTAATGTATGCGATGGTTAGCACGAGGCCAAATATTTCATATGCAATTTGTGTTGTTATTAGATACATGAAAAATCCAGGTAAAGAGAATTGTGCAGCAACGAAATGTGTACTTTGGTATCTTAAGGGAACAAGTAATTATTGTATGACCTATAATGGTAGTCGTGATTCATTTTGTTGTTATGATGATTCTGATATTTCAGGTGACTTGGAAAATAGGAGATCCACTTCTGGATATGTTTTTAGTCTTGCATGTGGAGTTGTTAGTTAGATGTCAAAGCTTTACAACATAGTTGCTTCATCCACTATCGGGTCAGAATACATAGTTGTCTCACATGCTTGTAAAGAGGCCATTTGGTTAAAAGGTTTGCTAGGTGATTTTGGAAGGGTGCAAGACAAGGTGAAATTGTTTTGTGATAGTCAAAGTGTTATTCATTTCGCAAGGAATCCATTGTATCATGGTAAGAGAAAACATATAACTATCAAACGCAATTTTGTAGGACAAGTTTTTAATGAAAGTGTAGTGATGGCTCTAGAAAAATTCAATACAAAGCATAATTGTGTAGACATGTTCACAAAACTAGTCTTGCTAGAGAAGATAAAATGGTGTCTAGCTTCTCTTGGCTTGCAAGGAAGGTGATGAATAATTTGGACATGATATATTAGGTAAATTGTTGTCAAGGTGGAGATTGTTAGAAGTTGCTAACTATTTCCTTATATTCTTGGGATAATAGACAAAAATATTGATTTGTTTGGTTTGGTTTGTTTCTCCTAATCTATTTTGGGAAAAAACATATAAATGGAACTTTTTGTTTATGTAAAAAGTTCCTTATGTAAGTGTGTGGACGGATTTAGAAAAAACCTCACATGTTGTTATTTATCCAGGTAATCCTATAGAGGCAATATGAAAAATTAAGACCAATGGAGAGTGGGTTGAATGGTTGGATAATGTATGCCTATGAGTTGTCTATTATAAATATTACTTGAATAATAAGAATACTTATTATCATTAGAGGCAATATGAAAAATTAAGACCAATGGAGAGTGGGTTGAATGGTTGGATAATGTATGCCTATGAGTTGTCTATTATAAATATTACTTGAATAATAAGAATACTTATTATCATTACCCCGTGAATGTTTCCCTCCAAATAAGATTTGGTAAAACCTTGTATCAATCCTTGTGTTTGATTATTTTGCTATCTTGTTTATTTTCCATTATTTTATGCTATTATCTAATTTCCTGATCGACTAGGATTAAATTATTTGTTTTTTGTCCCATTGATTCAATGCCTTGGGTTCTTTAGAAAATAGTTTGAAATCCTTATTTTTGTATTTAATCATACTTCCGTATTCTCTTGTTTGCATCATGGTGCACAGGTCAGACGGAAGTGAAATGCGTGAAGGACCTTGTTAGCGATAGATGTGCAAATTTCTTCTATAGAAATTATACCTTCAATTGATTTTAATATACTAGATATTTGGAGGTAGCAATATATCTTAATGTATTCAGATTGATCTATTTATTTTTCAACATTTGAAATTCATATCCAATTAAGAGCGGAAATTATGAAACTTTATTTTTTCTCTATGCTTAATTTGAGATTGTGTTTTGGAACATATGGTTAATCATTATAGGCTCAGTTATAGCTAAACCAACTTAACGTAGTCATCTAATCAGAGTGGATTTGATTGATATATGGAGCTATACAGCTTTATTTTTTCTCTAAGTTTAATCTGAGCTGCGATGTTGGAACCTGTGGTTAATCAATGTAAGCTCAAGTATAGCGACCAAATTAAGAATGTCAACTCATCCGAGTGGACTTGATTGGTATGATATATCAACATTTTATGGAGGAAACATTCGGGGGATTTCATTTCAATAACTAACTTTGAAATTATATATAAATGGTTTTCTTATAATTCATGTTGCTTCACTATCTGTCCTCACTACCATTACTCTTGACATCGTTGTTTTTCACTTTTATTTTTGTCACTTCCAACATATAGAAGGCTGTAAACTAAAGAGGGGGAACGAAATAATTGATGTATCTCAATACTCCCCGTGCACATTTCTGTGTAACAAAATATATATGTAACGAGAGTGAGTACGCTCTATTAAGCATATATTGCATATCTTTAATTCTATGATATATGGATATCTTTATTCCTCTCTGATATGGATTTCTATTTCTTAGTTCCGTTTGTTTGCTTCGAAAATATATGTGATTTCAGAGGAGGTGCGTCTGGAGTGAGTTTGAAACATTATCTTTACAAATTGAATAAGTCATCCATAAACTTATGTCATATTTATGAACATTTACATTAAAATCTCTACTATAAGATAAATATATAAATTAACACTATAATAACATCATATAGGAACACTGTACTTCTAGTATAGTAATTCTATCAAATTTATTCATCACCTTGTTCACAGTAAAGTGTTTAATGTCAATTAACTTTAAGGCTTTTGTATTTATAAGTAACTCTTGTAAAGACTAATTCATGTGACCCATTATGCATCGTTTGAGGTCGTTATATTCCTCGCTTAAGCATGCATGTAACGCTGCATAACTGCACCGTCTTTCGCTATGTTTACTTTTACATTTGGTCAATGAAACAAGAAAACGTTAACAGCCTTGGGTCATCTATTTTCAGAAATAAACGTTTGACCTACAAACAAGAGTGGAATTGCATGTTGTAGCATGAAAACGGAATTGAAGAGCATCTTGTCAATATTATCTTAGAAAACTCTTGGGCCCTATTTTTGAAAATCCTTTGTACAACGGCATGAAGAGGAAACTATTCCTTTGTTATGTGTAGATTCTTTTAAAAAGGCTAAATTAGTGCTCGTGTAGCTTACCTTTCTCAGTCAGTAAGATGGATACATAATGCGTATGCCGCATCGACGCGTTGAAATTTATTCACGATTTAATCTTTAGAAGTGCATTCAAGTTATGTCAATTTGGAAGACCTTGAATCATACCTACGCTAAGTTGCGTTACGATCATCTCCTAAAAGAATTATTAAGCCTATCACCTTATAAGATAAGGAAATTTAATCCATATTAAATAAAATAGTAGATAAGGAATCAAACCGTGAGAAAGTCCACATGTTTACTTTCAGGCTACCCGCTCTCATTTTATAAAATTAATCTAACAAATGGTATTTCGAAACCATGAAGAGCTTAAGGTGGCTATTCATAAGATTAACATTATCAATAATTACAAATATAAATATGCCTTAACAAGGAAAAGATAGCAACCGCAGTACATCAGCATATCTTTTTGATATATTTTTTATAACATTATGCAGCAGACGGTAGAGCAGCATTCAGGAGATTAACCTATAATAATTTCGTCGGTTAAAGTTAATGTTCGAGTTGTCGTGATTGATTCTGATTATGAGATCGATAGTTTTTCATAACATTAAAAATTCGAACGGTTTCTCTTATTATAATTAAAAATAGTTTACTGAGATATCTTGTGGATAACATTATGCAGCGGACGGTACAGCAGGGTTGGCGAGAATAACCTATAATATTTTAGTTGGTTAATGTCAACGTTCCAGTTGTCGAGATTGATTCCAATTATGAGTTCCATAATTTTTCATAACATTAAAAATTCGAACAACTTCGGTTATAATAATAAAAAATAATTCCCTTCTTTCAGGGTCGATTTCTATTGCTTGATTAATGTTTTAATTATCCCAACCATCATGTGGGAAGAATAAAAACTACCTAGTTTCCTTTTAGTTTATTCCAACAAAATTATTTTTTAAATGTAATATGTCTATCTTCTAAAACTTTTACTCTTTAGACGCTTGGAAGGCCAATCTTATTATTAAATGCAATGCGTCCATCTTCTCAGACTTCTACTCTTTAGATGCTTCAAAGGCCAATCTTAAAAAGAGGTTTATTCGTTTCAGTGCAGAGTACAGAGAAGAGAAACGAACCAAACGCGTTAAAGTTCATTTAAAAATTGTTTGTCGGTCTTGTCTGGGACAATTTGTGAGGACCGGTCACTTGTTTTCACCCTTGCACGATATGCGAACCCTTCCCAACCCTTCTACTTCTCTCTTTAAATAGGCCTTCTCCTTTGCCTATTCCGCTCGTCGCAATAGATTAGGGTTTGGAAAATTCCAGTGTTAACGTGAAATTGAATCCGCCGCTGTTGGTTTGTCGATTTTGTATCTCCCATGAGAAAAGAAGACATTTTCAATAAAGTTTAGAAGGTGCGAAGCTCACATATGGCGTACCTGGGGTACCTTCTGGAAGTAGCAACTGCCCATTCGCCGATGTTTTTTAGCCTGCTTTTTCATTTCTCAACATCTCCCGGCTGCGGGAAGAGATTGACGACGACAAGAGGTAACGCCTTCCCCAGGGCTTTATATACGGCATAGCATTTATATCTCGAGTAATAACTGCATAAGTTTTTCTTTTAAATATGTTCTTCTCAATAAGAAAACATATATACATTTTTTAAGAAAGTGGGAAAACATATCTATACGAGATATGAAATATAGTTTAATATTAATAAATTAAATACAAGGTTTTAAATTTAAAATTGAAAATAACCCTTTTAAAATACGAAACTAAAAAATAACGAGGTGCATTTAGTTGTGATATTTTAGCTTGCTATCCTATTTGTAAAGTTTTATCGATTATTATTTTATATTCACTATTTCTTGCTAAGTTTTATCACTTATTATGTTATGTTCACTATTTCTGGCTTATTCATTTGTATAGGTTCAGTAAGTATTATGTTTTTTTAAGAAAAAGGTTGGCTTTATATTAATATGGAATAAAGACCAAAGGATATAACGAGGTGTATTTAGTTGTGATGTTTTAACTTGTTAGTCTAGTTGTAAAGTTTTATCAATTGCATTTAATTGTCATGTTTTAGCTTGTTATTCTAGTCGTAACGTTTTATCAACTGTTATGTTATATTCATTATTTTTGGATAAGTTTTATCAATTATTTTGTTATGTTCACTATTTGTGACTTATTCATTTGTATAGGTTTAGTAAGTATTATGCTTTTTAGGAAAAAAAGTTGGCTTTATATTAATAGGGGATAAAGACAAATACATTTATCAAGATATAATGAGGTGCATTTAATTGTAATGTTTTAGCTTGTTATCCTATTTGTAAAGTTTTATCAATTATTATGTTATATTCACTCTTGCTAAGTTTTATCAATTATTATGTTATGTTCACTATTTCTGGCTTGTTCATTTGTATAGGTTTAGTAAATATTATTTTTTTTTTAAGAAAAAAAAGTGGCTTTATATTAATATGAGATAAAGACCAATACATTTATCAAGGATATAGTTCATCATTTCTACATAAGTAAGATTCAGAAAATGTAATCCAATATAGTCTACATATCAACTTATAATCTTATCCCAGTCATATTCTACAAAATCTTGCAGTCTTGTACAATTGCATGTAAAAAAACCATCACAGAAAGTGGATTCTAATATATCATCCTAGCACATGTATTTGATCAGCATACAAAAATAAAAAAAGTAGAACAAGTGCTTATGATTACGGGAGCTTGATTATTCCCTCCTTCTTGATGTCCATGTCTTCAATGTATTTGCTTTTCATGACTCCATATTCCCCTCTAAGACCTTCTTTGGATAATTTGTCAGCCTCCATGTTGGCTTCCTTGTATATATGATTTATTGTGAAGTTCGTGAGGGTCCCCAATATGTGTTTAACCTTGTTGACCCAACTAGATAAATTATGTGGATCAAAACCTGTGTGACCCTGTATTCCTTCTATTAGAGATCTAAAGTCACCATATATGTGGAGACTATGTATCTACTTCTCGTTCACGAACCAAAGTAATCCCCATAATGCAACAATTTTTACTTGAGTATTTGTGTGTGGACCTCCATTCCAAGAAATATTGTATTGTGAGCTTCCATTTAACCTTAAGAACTGGTCGAAATCCACACATGCCCAATTGTGTTGCACTATCAAAGCAACCAGCAAGAAGACTAATAATCAGAAGAACCAGACAACTGGATGTGTTTTTAGGAATGTTGGTCACAGGTGAGAGGTTTGTCATCCAAGATAAGGACTTGTGGCAAAACCGAGAAGTATTAAGAGGTTGACCATAAGGTATAAACTGATTAAGAGCATTCCATATCTCCCAAACTATGTAAAAGGTCATCTCTTATATTTATAAGTACCATCAGACAATATATTGATACTTGGTTTAAAATTAGATGCCCAACTAGTTGATAGGAGAAGGAAATATGCAATGTGCCTCAACACTAGATGAGTAGTTGGGCAAGTGAAAAAATATGATTCTCCATTTCCATAGACTCCATACATAAAATACAATAACGAGGACTTGAGAAACATCTCTTCAAGAGGTTGTACCAGGTAAGAATTTTGTTCCTCCATACTAGCAAGGAAAATAGAATAATTTTTAATGTGATACTCCACTTCCATATTTTGTAGGACTATGATGTATGCTGCAAATTTAATCTCTACCTTATGTAGTAAATGTATGATTCATCCACAATAGGAGCTTGTTTATGTAACCTCCCATTCCATGATATGTTGCCTCGTTCACTGAGATATAGGGATGCCTGACTAAGGCTAATAATATACTCTTATTCAATTGCGATTTGTCCCTCGAGTCCCATATGCCTCTCATTAGATGAATTTTCAACCTAAAAGTGCCCATGAAGTTTTCATGAAATTTTCATGTCATAATATGTAAACCAATCAAATTCCTTTAAATTAAAAAATAGTTACATGTAAATAATTTGGAGGGAAAATGAGAAAAAATACTTTTTGAATTGTATTTTTGGCTTATCTCCTTATAGGTTTACTCAAATTTCAAGTGTAGACACTCATTAGATGTGGAATTAATTTTTTCATCCAAGGATACCCATTATGCATACTTTTGATAAGACCCACATTGATAAAAGTTGAAGATACATTCAAAAAACATCTTGAACATGTTTTGTAATGTATCTACATGTTTTATCAATGTGGGTCTTCCCAAAAGTATGTAGAACGGGTACTCGTTGGATGTGGAATTTAATTCTGCATCTAATGAGTGTCTACACTTGAAATTCGAGTAAATATCTAAGGACATAAGCATAAAATAGAATTAAAAGAAGAAAATTTCTTATTTTCTCTCCAAAATTCTAACTATTATTTTATTATTTTTCCTTACAAGACCACTTTTAGGCTGAAATTTCCTCTACTGTTCCAAATATGTCAGCCCTCATGTCATCGGTTTATTGCTTGATATAGGAAAATATATCATTCTATGAACGATGTCCAAATAATGCCCTTGTATATTCCTGTCATAGCTCATGCCTTCGATGTTACCAGTCCCAATCAGAATTTTCTCGCTATTACCAAAATGCCAAGCCATCCTCATGTGCCACCAATGGAGTATTTTAACGAAGCTCCTCCATATCAAAGACCCTTTTGTTCTTATGGGAGTATTATTTCTATACAACTTCTCAATATATCAATCTCTCAAATATTTTGAATGGATGATGTCTTGCCAGAATCCTTGTCCATTCATGGCCCTCTAGAAATATTTAATCAGCAATGTATATGCAGAACATTTATGTTCCAGAAACCTCCAACCGTCGAATTCCTTTGGAATAGCCAGATCAGCCCACTTGCATAGATGTTATTTAGAAGTTGTCCCCACTCTACTCCAGAGGAAAATGATTTTTATAATTAAAACCTTTAAGGCAGTGGCAGAAGGGACCTTGAATAAGTGTGACCAAAATATAGATATCTGTTGCAAAACAGCCTGGACAAGAATATATCTTCGACCCAAAGTGAGTTATGTTTGTGCAATTATTGAATATCCTTTTATATTTATCAAACATTCATAACCAATCCCTGATTATGTGTCGTATCAACACTGAATATGCCAGCAATATAGTTAATGTCCAATCTATCTCCAAACAAGAGCATAGATTTGTTGCAATTTGATTATAGCCCGGAGGCCTCTACATATCTAAGAAATATATAGTGCAGTGCAGACCACTGAGATCTTGATATAATGCCAAGGGTTAGTACATCATCGACAGAAATTAAGTGAGTAATGTTGACTTGTCTAGATATATGTAAACCCTAAAATAGTCCATGATATTGTGCGTCCTTAACATTTAAAGTAAGGCCATCCATGACAAGAATAAAAATTAAGGGGGAAGAGAACACCCCAGTATAAGACCTTGTCTAGTGGAGAAAAAGGATGCGGGAAGACCATTGATCAAAACAAAAAAACATACCAAATTGAAACAATCCATGATCCACTCCACAATATGAGATCGAAGACCAATCTTATAGAGAATGAGCTTGATATATGACCAATCCACACTATTGTATGCCTTGTGTAGGTCGATTTGCATCACCATTGCCTCCTTATAAGTATGGATAAAATGGATACATTCTTATGTTTCTGCAATATCATCATGAATCTGCTGATTACTTACAAATCCAAATTGTTCTTAGGGGATATGCAATTATAGTACGTTACTGATGCACCTAGCAGTCACTCTAGAACTAAGCGTGTATAGTATGTTGCATAGTGAGATTGGTTTGTAGTCCAAGAAATTAATTGGGGAAGAGGACTTCGATATGAGAGCCAAGAAGGTTGAATTAATATCACCAATAATCATACCTCATGTCCTAGCCTCTTCCACCACCTCCAGAAGATTTTGTCCCATCATCTTGAAGAAATGTATGAAAAACTCCATTGTTTAGCCATCCAGTCCCGGGCTTTTGTCTTTGGCAAAGGACCTAAGAACCAAATAGATTTCCTCCAGGGAAACATCTATATAGGTCATCATTTGCATTATCGTCAAACTTTTTTGGATATTGATCCAATGCCCATATCTCATCTTTGGAATCAACATCCTTCCTAGCCTTATAAAACAATTCAAAAAAATTGGCATTCTTATCGTGTATCTCAGGAATAGTGTGTTTGGATTCCCCGTCAAAGGATTCAATCTGCTACATAGCATTAATATGCTTCTTGTGATTAGCATACCTCTAAAAGAACTTAGTGTTCCATAACCATATTGCTCTACTCTCGAGCCTTCATTTTACTTCCTGAATGTTAAGGATCTCATTCTTTCTGTCTTCCAGCAGGTTTTGGTGATCTAGATCCTTCGAGGCTAGATTATTTTGTTCCATAGCCTTGTCAAAACTAGAAATGTCACAGGTGACCTTCTCTAGTTCTGTTATTAGCCAATGTTTCTTAATTCTCTCCTATGTATGTGTTTAACTTTTAATGATATTAAGATTTTTTCCTAGGGACCGAATCGCAAATACATCCCGCGGGCCACTCATCTTATACCAAGTTGAGATTACGAGATCATTATACTCTGTATCTTCAAGCCAGACTTTATTAAATTTTAAGGGTATCCCTCTACACATAATCTCCATATTCCAAATTACAATAATGGACATGTGATCAGAAAAATATGTCTTATATACACTAGACTTCAAATTTCCGATACTCTACCAAATTTCTTATACCAAACATAAGTATTATACTATATGAATTATTTAGTCAATTAAAATGTCTTTTATTTTTTGTTTTTTTCATTTAAATATAATGTTTTAGATGCAATATATTATATATTATTTTGTTACATTAATTATATAAAACATATATAATATAATATAATATGAACATATTAATAAATATAAATATAATGAGCTTAATTGTGAAGTCGACTAAACTTATTATTTTATTTACAAAATGAAATATTATACCATATAAAGATTCAATTAGAACTTCTTTCACTCCTTATCTTTAATCGTAAAAATTTAATAAATTCACATGTCAAATATAATTAATGAATTTTTACAAAATTAGCTATATTTTGGAAAGATATGTTATTAATAATTAAATATAAAAATACGAGTTTACTATAAACTTAAATGAACTTTCATACACATAATTGACCAGGTTAGCAGGTTGCCTAATTTATTTCATTATAACTATCTTTTTTTTTAATAATAACGTAGAAATCATTATATCACTAATCATAAAGCCAGTGGATACCCATCCTAGCGCTCATTCTTAAACATTCGGTTAGCGAGGATCGATCTATCATTGCGCTTAAGGGGAATGTAAATTTACGATCGTATGAGTTTAAATTATTAATAAGTTCAATAGAAAATAATAGAGGATTTTCACATTCATATAGTTTTGTTTTTTTAATTATATGGCGTAGTTAACACAATTACATAAATAAAGTTAGCGGTAAACGTAGATAGGTATTTATTTATAATAAATATGAGATTACTTTAAAATATTGAAATATTATTATTATTATTATTATTATTATTATTATTATTAATTATATAAATAGAATAATGTATTTTGCAATTGAGTGTAATATTTGAAACATAAAAATATTTAATAGATATGAAATATCATAATATTCCAATTAATATTTTTATTAGATAACTGCAGAATTTTACTTCACAAGAATTTCCAAACCTTCATTATGCATTTACAATAAAACATTTAAATAATAATTTTACCATTATCAGAATTAAAACAAGTATATGCGACCAAAACACTGAACATAAAATAATATGTAAAACTTAGCCACTTTATTTTAGTAATAGTTGAGAAAAAATAAATGCCAATACAATGAATAATGAATCCCTTGGCATTGGCATGTACAACTGCTCATCAAATTGCTAAACTGAAACATCGAAGCACAATTGTGAACCTTGGTGGGATTCACCAAAGAGATATCATCGAGGGGGTTTCATCCTGAGACCAAGATGGAACTAGCCACCGCAAGTTATCTACAAAATATCAACATGATAAACAAATCCAAGCTGATACAAATGTGTTTCTCCTCCTCCATTTTAAAAGCTTGATGGAACCCTCTCCAATCTTGTAGAAACTTTTATTTTACTATTTTTCTATTTTCCTTTTATTTATTTTATTTAAGTGACTTGCTTAATTGAAATTATTTTTAAGTCACTTTTTATGTCGAAAAGAATTATTTTTCTTCTCCAAAACCCTCAAGAAAGGTAAATCCCATGTGCAAATGCCACGACAAATACCATAAATACGATATTTTTTCTACCTTCAGACTGAAATGGCCTTTTCACTCCTATAACCTAGCTACAACCAACGATAGCGGTCCAACTTGGCCATGCCATAAGGGCAATAAAAAAAAAGAATATTATAAATCCTCCTGCCCCAAGATTGCTTTCCCTCAAGCAATTCACATATGTCTACGAGTCTCCCTATACAAGAATTTGAGTACCAATAGGAAGGTACTATATGAACCATTGAACCATCACACTATGCCACTGTATCACACAATGAAGGATAGATCTCTTGATACCTGGATTCTAGATAATCCTCTAAGTCAGCTACTCACCAGTAGATCCATTGTCATGTGAACCGCCCCTGGATCCAAATCAAATCTCTTACTCAACTTGCCATCTATAGATCCTCCTAGATCCTAATTGTAATAGCCTAAAACAAACATGTAATTAGTAAAATAATTAACATCAAGTTCAAACTATGAGTAGTACTTACCTGTGGTTGAAGTCTGCTTACCGCAACAAGGTTTTGGGGACGACTCTCCACCGAACTATAGGCTCAATTGCGCAAAGACTTGCTACAACTGGCCACCCCCGAGCCCCAATCAACGTACTACTGGCAGTGACTCCTCTGTCTTAGAACACTATTCTCCCAAGAGAATGAAAGATAGAATCTTGGAATGATGGAATGCCTCCCATCTTCCTCACCATCTAATAAATAGAACAAACATTGGAAGGGGAAGCACGTGCACACACTCCATGTGTCTACATGCAACTTTATTGCTTTCTTGCTTTATTTTTTTTTGATAGCTTTATTGATTTTTTTACCGTTTTCTTGTTTTATTTCTATTTAATTTTATTTGGAGCTTTAGTATGGTTATTTATTATTTATTACTTTTTTTATCATTATTATTTTTATTCATTGTTTATTATTTATTTTCTTGTATTTTTTAATATTTTTTAATATTATTTATTATTAAGGGACATTACATGCTCTCCCACTTTAAGGAACTTCATCCCGAAGTTAAGTTGAATTATTTATCATTTTATTTTTGTTATTAAGGGGCATTATGCTAATGACACCAAAAGTCCATGCACCATTGCTCTAACTGTATTATGTCCTTGACTAAGAATGTGCTCCCATGAATCCTTACATCAATCAAGTACCAACTCATACTCTCATGTGTGAAGATACTCACACGAGAAACAATCCCACCATGCTAATGTTGTGATATTATGATCCTAATTGGGATGTTCCTAAGTTGGCGTACTGTTGCTCGGTCGTGGATGACCTGCAAAACCCATTTGGAAAAAATTTCTCGTTTTCCTCCAATGTACAAAGGTGTGTTGATAGAAATGCAAGCCCTGTCAATGCATCTATGAACATGGTTTCTTTGTGTTTCTCAAGTATATTCCTCTTGTTTCCTTGTGGGGGACTTGAGCCATTCCTCAACACTAGACAACTTATTCGTTGACTTAGCAAATACCCCTATGAGATCCTTAATTTTCTTGTTCTCTTGTAAGACATTGCCTCAAAATCTCTAGATTATATAAATCAACATCATAAGATATGTCTTGAAATACGTCATCTTTTCTCAGAAGTCCTCTCCTAGAAATTCTGGTGCCCTATTGAATGCCTTAGTATCTACATGTGTTGCATTAATAATTGGCTCCAACCACGAATGATCTACTACCTCAGTGATAACTCCAACTTGAGATTCTAACTGGTTATGGAGATCATGCCTATAATCCTCGTCATACCCATGCACCTCTAAATAATCATAACGTTTGTTCACTACTACTAGCTCATCTTGCAAGTCTCCCTAAATACTCATAAAATCGATCTACTGCTCAGGAGAACAAATATTAACATCCACACTTAACTTCTTGTATTCTCCATAGATGTCCTCCTCGAAATGTATGGACTTAGTTGTACAAGAATCTACCTCATCAACACCATTAGGAAGAATTCACTCATTCCCTTATCCATGAACTTCTAAGTTTTTTTCATGCTAGTTGTTTATTATTAGCTTATGCTACAAGTCTCTCTTAATAAAATCTCGATGTTGTTCACCATCTATATTTGACTATTCATATTCTTCATGAGTGCTCTCCTGGAAATCAATGGAGCCAACAATATAATAATCCTCATAGTCAAAAGGAATATCCTCCAACTCCACACCTCTTGTCTCCATCCTATTGCATGGTCATGAATGATTATATGCCTAAGGTCTCTTTCAGATAAAGCATATATCTTTTTTTCTTAGCTCATCCTTATTGTTGGTTTTACTCCCTTCATTCTTAATTTCTTCATCAATCCTCATAAACTCATTCTTGGTCATCCCTCTTCTAAGAAGTTTTATTTTCTACTCAACTAACCTCTCAACTAGTTCATAGGTATTTGATGATACAATTAGTTCCTTTTTGCAAATGGTTAACTATTTGGATCTTATCATTTTGCATATGGCATCATCTTCACCTAAGAATAGGGACACAATCTTTTGCATGTGTTTTTTTGCACTGTGTGGATGGGTTGTTGCAATGTTGATGTAAAAGTACTAGAGCATCTGAATTATTAATTTGTTACATTCCAAATCCAACATGAATGTACCAAAGTTGAACACTGCCACAAGTTATAAAATTTTGAGCCACCTTCCAAAGCTAGGAACCATGATGTTGTCCAACCCTTGAAGGGTTTCTACTATCAACTGATATGTCTCCCTCATGATATCATTATTGTAAGGTGGTAGTGGCAATGTTAAATCTATGATCTTATTGAGACATGAGGTAACTATGAGACTGACATCTTCATAAGGATGCTCCAATAATCTGGGTTGTATCAGAGCAAGCATGCATGACTTGAGAGCCCAATTGAATTTTTTCCATTCTAATGGTCCCACCATGGACAGAAATGTGTTGAATTCCTCCAAGTTATGAAGGATAATTACTGACTTCATTCTATTCAACTTGGATCCAAGTCTGAAGAGGTTAGTCCCTCTTCTTTGTCCTTCCCACGGGTGCTTCTGTTGCAGAATAACATGGACTCTTTTCGAGAATGTTCTACTACTCTACCATTCTTTGTTGGTCTAGAGAGGTATTATACCCCATGTTTTCTCTAATTCATTAAGAAGGTTCTTGACATTTTATAGGGATTCTTCAAATCCCATCTTCCCTCATTATAAAAAAGAAAAATATGCACGAAAACACTAATTCTTCATATGGAGATGACATCAAATGTTTTCCATACAAACATTATGTGATACAATTACCAAGCAATCTAAAATAAATAGAGTAGAAAAGGGCATGGAGGTAAATTGAGCTCAATCACTTGTTAAAATGGTGATACTCAGCTTAAATCGATTCTCTTGTAGCTTATTGTTTGGGCTTTGAAATTAAATAGACCTCTAATATTTTAATATTTAACTTGTTCTAATTCAAATTTGATTGTTGCAGGTTCACTCTAAGAACATAGAAGGATAATTCACTCCAACACTAGATCTTGGTATACCTTCCAAATATAATCTCACCTATTAAACTCTTGAACGCAGGAATTCATTCCTCTAATCTAGGACTCACTCCATTGTAATATCCCAAGGGATAAATAGGGGAAAATAAACTAAAAAAATTCAACCACCATTGAATCCTCCATCAACAATTAAAACACACACACATGCATGAGCGCACACACACACACGTTTTTTGTTTTATTTTATTGTATGAAGTACAAAGATAATTTTAAATAATCTAAAAAAAACTTACACAATAAGTCTAAAGGAGAGTCTTTCAGATATTCACCCTATCATATACCAAGGATAATTTAGGTCTACCACAACCAAAGAAATATTTCTCGTTATTAGTGTCATTGGTCTCCAAACTGAAGCACCACAACCACTATGTATAGAGTTGATGTCTCGGGAATTAGGGATCCCTTGTCAAAATGGCTTGATGGTCCTCAAAGTATCATAAGCATGATTTCAGAAACTTCCCATTTATCAATGTCGTTGGTATCCAAAGCAAAGCACTGCCAGAACGTAGTTGACATCTTAGCAATACAGGTTTGTGATCCTAAAATTATCATAAGAACAATTTCATAGACTTCCCTCAGAGCAATATAATGCCTGAAGTTTCAGTCATGCATACCAAACTCCTACATAATAGACCTGATACCACTATGGAATCATGGGATCTCAAGCGTGACTCTTGATGATATATGGAGGCCTCTTAGCCTGCGCAACCTTAGAAACCTTAAGATAGATGTGTGATCCCACGTACTTGGTAATCCTTCTAAACTAGAGTGATCATTGTGCAAGACCAATTTCTTCGACTCATTGTGCATATATTTGGATCCTCATCTGAGACCTCATGCTCCTGCTATGTGAAGATCATCATGCATCCATGCTAATACAGGGATCGTCATCACAAATAAAATATTGATTCTTCCTCCTCTATCACAGATCCACGTATGTGTATTGCCCCTTGTTATTCCAGTGCTCATGAGTGATGGAATCTTATGTTGTGGATGGTGGCCCCCTCAACCTTGTGTTCTTGTGTGATGGACATGCGGGCTTCATCGACCTCAATTCCCGATGAAATTTTTGTATGGTTGTGATTGTCACTGCCACGATATATGGGTATGGCCTCATGACCTGAAACAATGATACATAATAGAAAGTGACACTAAAATCCAGTGAGCAGACATGTCTCATTCTATATAATTTCACAGTAGCTGAGGATTTAATCCTAGGCCCATTGATAATAATATTGGATCACATTTACAAATATGATAAAAGGCTCGATCTCTACTAGCAAATTTAGACTTCATCACCCATAACTTGAATGCATAGATCATGTGATCCAAGTGGATATTGGTGGCCATCCACCTATTCCACCTAGACCTCCAGCCGATTTCATCAGTTTCCTTGATTATAGCAGAATTTACTATTTTAGCAGTTTTTCAGGTCTTGAATTCTAGAGTTGTTTTGATCCCCTAAAAGACATTTTTTTGAGGTACACAATAGACCCATAATTGTAAGCAAGGGCCTGCTGAAAATACGGTAGTACTCAGATATACCTTTCTAACAAGGTATCTTATGCACCAAATGGAGATGATATGACCAACTTATGACCCTGGGAAGTTGGTTGTCCAACTAACCCCAATGGGGCCCACAAACTATTGGCGCTCCATATCCTAGGGTTGTGGTTTTCGATTTTTAGGGTTTCCCTTTGTTGTCCAATATTGAAAAGGTCCTTAGTCTTCATTATAACATAGTTCAGAGGCATGTAGCCACCACATATCTTCTCAGAGATAAGATATCATAACTCGAGATAGTTTATTTCCATTATGTCTGTAAGCATCTTTCAGTTCTTTGATATTAATAAAATGAAGATTTGTTTTTGTTGCATCTTTGTGTTTATGTTTATATCTTTATTCATGTTTTGTTCCTACATAACTTTGGATCATCTCGGATAGAAAAATCAAATCCAGTGTTGAAACCCTCCACCTTAGCTAAATCACCTCCGCAAATATAGATCTAGTTTCGAAGATGGTTAGTTCAATCCATTGTGAGGAGTAGATTTGATTAATAATTTCTCACTATTCAAATGTGTCATTCAACATTTTTCCTAAGGATAACCTTTATCTGCAAATCTTGATTATATCCAATCTAATAATGCACGCAAGAAAATAATAAACCCTTGAACTAGTTGCAACAACACCCCCAAAAACGATTAACTGAAAAATAAGGGACAAACTAGGGTGATATTGACAACCATGAAAGATAGAAAATGCTACCTAGGGTGAAAAGAAATCCCACCGAAGTTACAAAAACAATTTTCAATCCTGCAAATAAAAATATGATCTACTATTAAGAACTCAAATGATAGGATATACAACTCTAATACCATTATAATATTTGAAACACTAAAATATTTAATAGATCCGAAACATTATAATATTTTGAATAATATTCGCGTTGGATAGCTGTCAGATTTTACTTAAATGTTCACAATAATCTCCAAACCCTCATTATAGAATCAAGATAACAATAAATAGCTTTCATTCATGGTAAAACATTTAAATAACAATTTAACTAGTTACTTGAATTAAAACAAGTGCATCCAACCAAAACATGGAACACAAAATAATTTGGAAAATGCAGCCACTTTATTTTATTGATAGCTAAAAAAACATACATGCCAATACAATTAACAATGAAGCCCTAGCCAAATTTTATTGATAGATAAAAAACATACATGCCAATATAATTAACGATGAAGCCATAGACAATAACATACATGACTTCTCATCAAATTGATAACCAATGGAATACATGCTCATCAAATTGTTAAACTGAAACACTGAAGCACACTTGTGAACCCGAGATGGATCCACCAAAGAGATATCAACCCGAAAGATTCATTCTCCGATCAAAATGGATCTGTCCATGCCAAGTTCTCTACAAAATATCAATATGATAAACAAATCCAAATTGATCCAAATGTCTTGCTCCCCCTCCCTTTTAGGGCTTAATGAAACTCTCTCCCATCTTCTAGAAGCCTTTACTTTAATGTTTTTTCTATTCTCCTTTCATTTATTTTATTTAAGTGACTCTTTTATTTTGAATTTTTTTTAAGTCACCTTTTACATCAAAAGTGATTTTTTTGCTCAAGAGCATCAGGCAAATACCATGTGCAAATACCATAAATACTATACTTTTTTTTGCCTTGGCACTAGAACTCGTTATTTCACGCAATAACCTAGGTGTCACCAACCCTACATGTCCATCATGGCCACACTATAAGCGAACTCATAAAAATGAATATTACATTGAGCTTTCATAATTTTAATTTAGCTATCAATAATTATTAAATGGATGGTAGAGATTTAACTTTCATTGAATATTTTAAAATATTCATAATAGTATATACAAGTTAAAAATTGAGAAGAATAAATAATCATAGTTAAGAATCTTATTCCATGTATGTACTACTAAAATTATTCTAAAATATTCCATAAAATTTAATTTCCAATCCTCTATCTAATGACTATTTATAATTAAATGTTAAATTAAAAAACATTCTTTATAATTAAATGTTAAATTAAAAATCAATTCTTTATAACTAAATGTTAACTTAGAATTGGCAAAGCCATTTTCCAAAATATACAGATGTATAACATTATTAGGCTCAAGTAGCACAGTAATATGAAAGTCTTTGCAGAAAAGGATTAAACGTTACACAGACCTTTTCCACTTGGCCGTGAGGCTGGAATTCAAACATGTGTAACGATTTTTTTTTTTTAATTATACGTTGTTCCAATGTGAGGACTTTAGGCTTAAGGAGCACCGTAATGTAGAAATCTTTGCACAAAATGTTTAAATGTTACACAGCCTTTTTAACTGGGTCGTCAGGCTGCTTTTGAAACTTGTGTAACGAATTCTTTATTTCAATTATAAGTTGTTTCAATGTGAAGACTTTAAGCTGTTGATCTGCAATTGGAAACAGGAGTCGGAGGACAGAAACTGGTAGACATAAAACAGTGTCGTAAAGCTGTTGTAACTGCCCAACTCGTGATCAAACTCTGCCGTGAGGTTCGTCCCTATCAAGAGGAACCAATTATTCTCATTATTCAATGTCATCAATTCGCAACATTCAGCTCATTGGCGTTCCTAACACTGAAGTTCTTGATCGCAGAAGATGATTCATGATGCCGAACTACAGTAACAAGTTGCTTCCACTTGTGTATCTATTAAGTTGATGCGACAGTTATAATAATGGGATTCTAGTTGCTGCGGTCGTGGTGTGGGGCATCCTGTTTCCCAGGATTCTGTCTTACGGAATATAATTTGAGATCTACCTTTCTTCAATATTCTTGATCCTCCATTTTCGCTTTCGGTTTCATCGACTTCTACTTGGCTCGCAGTGTTCCCTAAGTGGAAGTTGAACGTTGTGGGCAAAGTGGAAGTTGATGAGACCGAAGGCGTAAATGGAGGTTCAAGCATATCATTTCCACAAACAAAGATGGAGCTCAAATTCCTGAAGACAAATTTCTGCGAGACCAGATGCCCAACACCACGTCCGTTTGTGCCAGGTAAATAAACCCAAATACTTTTACAGTAGTTAGTTAGAAGCCAAATTATCGATGTATAACAATGCGATGGTTAGATTGTATTCCGGAAGCCGTCGATTATAGTCCTAAAATGACATTTCGATTACCGTATTCAATTCCATTAATATTGCCTACATATGGCTATGAAGATCAGTAAAGGTAGAAACTGTGTACTTTTCTTTTACTATTGCTTTGGTATTGTTTTGCATTTTCCGTCGTCCATGAGCAATTTTTTTAAGATGCGACGTTCTAATGATATAATGATATAGTTAAAGAATGTTTCAGTAATCGGTTATTTCCATCACATTTACTTAATTAGATATATGATTGAATTGATTTTTAAATTTCAATTTTTGTGGTACATCTTCAAGGGTGTCTTATTCTTTTGGTTACATCAAGATACTCTTCATTTTTTCTCCATGGAGATGAATTACATTAATTATTTTAAAATTCACTATTTAAATTTTTTTATGTAATGGATCCTTAAGACATTTAAAATTAATTTTATTCACACACATACAATCATCTATCAAAAAATATTTAATTCACTTTGAAAAACTATTTAATTATATTAGAGATAAGATAGATATTTGATTCGAATAAGATAACATATTTGTAAATTTTTATAGTTGTGTCTATTAATCCATAACGCTTAAGCAACAAAATAAATGGGCTAAAAAATTAATGAGTAGATAGGTGTTTATTTTGGAATAGATTTTCTAAAATTTTAATATGTAAATGATAAGAAATATATATATATATATATAATGAGATCCTTAATATTTAAATATGTAAGAGTGAAGGGAGCTCTACTTGAATGGTTCATGAGCTAGAGGCTATCTAGGATGGGATGGATTACCTCTCGAAAAATTAAATGCAAGCCTCGAAAATGATGATTAACACTATGTAATTTATTTCTATATATATTCATAATGTTGAAAATAGTTATTTTTAAAGAAATTATTATTGATTAATTTACATGTAAAAATATATTTTAATTTGATATTTATCCATCAAAACTGATTATATATTCTGAATGGAAACTATCTTTTATAACGCAGAAACGTAATCAATTTCGCACGAAGATGAATCTATTTTCATTAAATGCCTAAGCCATGTCTCAATTTCATGACGATTAAATAAATAATTACACGATTCCTTCCTTTTAAATAACATACCAATTTAATATTTTAAAACGTAATCAATTTCACACGAAGATGAATCTATTTTCATTAAATGTCTAAGCCATGTCTCAATTTCATGACGATTAAATAAAGAATTACACGATTCCTTCCTTTTAAATAACATACCAATTTAATATTTTAACTGTAACACGTTTTATTTTTCTAACTACTTTAGATAATAAGTATATAGTTAAAATTCAAATATTTTACTTTCAATGAGAATTGAAACATTGAACACATCGAAATGCTCTTTTATATATATATATATATATATATATATATTTTTTTTCATAACTTTTTCCACATAAGCATGGATTACTTTTAAAAATAAAAGATTACACATCTACTTATATGGAAAAGTAAAAAATATAATATATTTTTTCTTTCATTTAATTTTTTTCTATTTATATAAAGTTGACATAAAAATATTATTATATAGTGGTAATAATTCTCTAGAATCTGTTTTTAGTGTTTTTCCTTTTAATCATCAGTGTATTTCCCTCTCTAATAGTGCCCTTATGTGGAAGTGAAGGACACCCCTCCTATAGAAATATAATCGTTGCAAATACCAATTAGGCTACTTCCCATTAATTCAATAATTCCTTAGCTCATAAACCACGACCAAAGGTGAACCCACATAACATAATGAACAATGAAGATCCAACCACTACTTATGTTACTCCAACAATGAAAAACTCAAAATTTAATGGTTCTTTCCTTCCTCGGATAGTGAAAGTTTCCCCTTATCAATCCCACCTGGAAAAATAGGGGAAATTTTGAATATATGAGAGAGCAAATGGTAATATTCAAATTTGTATCTCTAGCCCTAAAAAAAAAAACTTCTTAGCTATTTCCAAAAAATCTGGAGACTCCAAGGGGATATTGTCTTGAAGTTGGGGTCCAAGGTTTTCCTTATGGTCATATTCAATAATATAGAGGATATATATCACATATTTAAGGGAGGAGCATATTTCATGAATTTATTTGGCTTATTCATGAATGCATGAGTTCAAAGGTTTTACCCCAAAAAACAATACTTTTCTAAGGCCTTGCTTTGGATCTATATTTATTCTCTCTCTCGGGAATTTGAGACCCTAAAATATTAGAAAGCATTGGTAATGCCATAGGGAATATTTGTATGATATAAGATATCATAAAGTGAGGTAAAAACACTTCATATGTCCTCCTTTAATCTTTTATAAACATATCCAAGCTCGTCTCAATAAGAAATAAGTTGAACAGTGGAGATCAAATATTGGAATAACAAGTAGATTATGATAAAATCCAATTTAGATGCTTAAAATACCAATAATTTTACCATATATTCTAATAATTCCTATCAAACTATGTCCAACAAATACACAAGTAAATATGTAATCAAATCAACTTCACCAACAAAAGGAATATAGCCAAGAAAATAACAAATAATCTAACCTCTAAAAATGCAGTTCTCCATAACCCGTACACAATCCTCTAGCAATTGGAAGAAAACAAGACAAATACTCCAGGAGGAAATCCCAAAATCGAAGAGATTTGGAAAACTAGCTAGCAAAATATGCACATGCATAACTGAGTGATAAAAAATAGTAGGAGGATCTAGAAATGGACGATAACATCTAAGATTTCTATATTGCAAAATATTTCAAAGGAAATGACCTGAAAAGCATTTATTTTCAATCCCTAGTAGAGTAATGGGAAAAAAAGTTCCAGAAACAATTCTCAAGGAGCGAGGTCAAATAATTGTGAGATCTTACATCTGAAATCAAGAACTAATTCTCTATCAAGATCATGAACTAGGTAATACCACTAACCATAGCTCTTATTTTTTCCTCTAGTACAACAAAAATAAATGATCCCATAGATCAATTAAGAGTTATGAAAGAACAAAAGGAAAAGGGGTAGAAAAGTAATAGCGAATTACCATAGGAACTAAGAGCTTAGTTGGTGAATATTGATACAGTGTCACCAATGGATGCCATATTTAAACCCTACTCCCAACATCCTAGTTGAAATTCATCTCGTGGAACACTAGGGGTATTAATAAAAAATCCAAGCAAAGACTCTTTAAAAAAATCCACCAGGAACAGCTCAACATCATGATGATTTCATAAATAAAAAGCTATTTTGAGTCTCTGAAAAATATTTCAAAGAATGTGTAAAAAAACTTTGATTATCTAGCTCACGATGCCCAAGGAGCATTAGAAAGTAATGCTATTGCATGGAACCCTTCCTTAGTCACTCTTCAAAATTACTTTTCTCTACCAAGGATCGCAGCTGACAACATTTAGATCATTTATTTAGCTAACTTGAGTTTCATAACCAACGTTTATGAATGTTTTATTGACATAAAAATATTCCTTCAAATCCTTCAAAGATCCTCAAAGATTATAGAAAAAAACTTCTACATTATAGGTGGGTATCTTAACATGATAACAAGTATCAATAAAAAGAAAGGTGGAATTCATAGACTTGATAAAGAAATCCCCCTCTTTATGGAATTTATCAATAACTCTAAACTTATAGATCTGAGCACACAAAATGGCTTATACCCTTGGAAGAATAAGAAAGGAGGCATATCTCAAATAGCTTCACGAGTCGATATATTACTCATATCATAGTATATCTATATTTTAGGCACCAATTTCAAGGATATTATGCTCCCTTGCCATGGTTTTGATCATTGTACCATAGAACTATCTATGGAAAAATTAATAGTCCTAGGAAAAATCCCTGCAGACTCGAGGATTTATGGTTACGGTGTCTTGATGTTCTCTCTAATGTAGAAAAATTATGGAAAGAATCAAATAATTTCTTTGGGCCCTTATGTATCACTTCTAATAGTGGTTAAAAAAAGTCAAAATGAGAATCAAGATCTATAATATTTTGGATTTTAGTAACATCCCCAAATAAAAAGCCAAGCTCTCTATCAAATAAGTAATAATAGCAGATGTCAATTTGAGCAATTGGAACATCAAGAATAATCCACTCACATCCAATCCGAAATAATATTTGAGCAAGAGGAAATCCTATAGAGAAAATAATACCAAGTATAATGGCCTTAGGAGAGAGACAAAAAGGCTAAATTCTTGCATAGATCGATGATCGAGCACAGAAAAATAATATAATATTAAGCATTGAAACACCCAATCACAAAAAACTAGAAAGCCATGATGAAATAGTCAAGGAACTCATGAATCATTTCCAAGCCACAGTCATAGAAATGGTTATAGAGAAAATGCCTTCTATAAAGGGAGAAAAATTATCTGCTTTTGAAGGAAATCACCATGCCATAAGTGGAAGGAGATATTATGGAATTTTTGAAGTAAAAATTCCTAGGTCTCAATGTCTTTACCTCATTTCAATTAGGATTGTTAGAAATATTTTTGGTATGATGTTTGGAAAGTAGTAGAAGACTCTTTACGCTACACTACCTTAAAAGAGATTGATGCTACCTTTATATCCCTTATTCCAAAAAATTATAAATTGATTCTCCTTTATATTTCAGACCTACTGGCATATGTAATGTCATCTATAATATCTTCTCTAAATTTATCGCAAACCACCAAAAACCAGTTATCCCCTTACTTATCTCGCTTGAGTAAACTACCTATGTGGCAAGTAGGAAAATCATGAACAACATAATACTATCCCATGAACACATTCACTCACTTATTTCCAATAAGTTTGCAATTATGATCGTCAAACTTGATATGTCAAAACATTTTGAAAATTTGTGTGGGAAAATTATTTTTCACATGCTCACTGCTTTTGGGTTTGTGGAAATATGAATTTATTTGGTTCTTTAAATCATTTCTAAAAATTTATTTTGCATCCGAGTTAATGGGTCCTCTTCTCTCACTTTTGTCCCCTCAAGGAGTATTAGGGAATGAGACCTCGTTTCCCCTTACATCTTTGCCTTCATGGTTGAAGGATTGGAAAGAAATACCAACTCAACCCTATATCTTTGCCAATCGAAAGGTCTTCCACATCGTTTCCATTATCTCTCTTCTTTGTACAAATGATTTTTGGATGATACTCTTATCTTGGGAATCCCCACTATCAAAAAATATAATAACCGTAAAAGAATCCTTCAAGGCTTCTTGATGCCTCAGTAACCTCCACTAACTTTGAAAAATATCAAGTATTCTTCTTCAATACCTTGGTAACTATCCAAATTCACATATTTCATTTACTTTATTTTGGAAGGAGCTCTCTTTTGTATAAATACCTAGAAGCCCTCTAACTAGAAATCCTCTCAAACAAAAGGTGTGGGAAAATATTCTTGAATTTGAACTCAAACGTTCTTGTTCGACCTTTAGATCAATCAATCTATATATTTACTTGATCTTCCTTAATTCTATTCTTCAATCCCTTCCCACTAATATTATTTCAGCAATCATAACACCCAAATCCATCCTAAACAAGATTAGAGATATTTAGCAGAGATTCCTCTAGTGGGGCACCAAGAGAGATTGAGAATTGGCTCTAGTTTCACCAAAAAAAATATTATTTAAAAAGAAAAGAAGTAGGTTTTGGTCTCTGTGATATCGATATACTCGGGAGAGCCTTAATTTCTAAATGCTAGTGGACATGGATCAAAGAACGAGAGGATTTATGGGGAATAATGTGAAAATGTAAGCAAGCCCATAATACCCACGAGTCTCATCTCATCAGAATGATAAATAATATTAGGGTTTCTCGTAATTGGAATGCTTCTAGGAGAAATTAACATCTTGTCAACGAACATAGTTTTTGGGAAATCAGAAATAGTTAAAATGTGGTATTTTAGGATGGCTCATGGCATGAGTGGAAAAAGTTAGCTCAAAATAAACAACTATGCCAAACAAGGGAATCCCTTATCTCTAGTGGTAAAATATTAGTTTCATATTATTAGGACTCATCCCCTTTCACTTCCCAATGGTAGAATTGGAGGTCATTCGAGGAATGGATTAGGCATCCCACCTAAAACTAAAGCATAATTCTTTGTCAAAAATTAGCAAACAAAACAATTGTGGTTCAAGAGGGAAATGAAATTCTTCATTACGATTATTGTCCATAAAAAAAAATAACATCTTTGAAGATTGTAGTCTTCTGACAAGAAACAAAAATGAGGATGAGCAAGGAAAATAGCATGAGATATGGAATCTCAAACATGGGTCTAAAATCACACTTTTCTTTTGGATTACATTATGGAAAAAAACTTTGACATGGGACAAGATTCAAATCATGGTTTTCAAGTCCCCCCAATCTGTCTTTTCTATTTCTCAAATTTATAGAATATTAATTAGCTTGTTAACCATTGCAACTTCTTTTCCTCTATTTGTGACCACCTTGCTATGCTCTTTCAATAAACCAACATAATACAAAATAATGTCCTCTCCATTGTACAATTCTATGTAGATCCACTTTTACTGCTCCCATTTCCCATAGAGCATGGAAACTCATCCCAAGGTTCATCACAATCTATCCTAAATAAAAGAGGGAAAACATTTCCTCACTTTCTTGGTCCTACAAAGGTTGGGAATGCAATCAACCTAAAAATGCAATTCTAACCAAAAGGGTCTCTCCCCATATTCCTTATGGCAGAATCCCTCTATACTCAATTTCTTCCATTCCAACACTTCCTTCTAGTCCCCACCTCTAAAGGACTTCATTGAATTTAGCCTCGATGGTTCCTCGAAACGAAATCTAGGTCGATCCAATTATGGTAGTGTCTTTTCTTACAATAATGAGAAGATTCTAGATGTTTATGCAGGTGCCATATGGAACAACAATGATAATGCAACTGAAATATGGGCACTAGAGAAGAGTCTCTTGATTTTTATCCATGAAAATATCACAAGCTTGGTATTGATGGAGATTCCAAGACCATTATCAATATATTCTATAAAATCCAATGACAAAGCTACCAACTCAATGAGAACTATACCAAGTTCCTGTTTCTCTAGAGGTCACAAAAAATCATGATTTTCATGTATATGATTTTTGTGAAGCATTTTTTCTTTTAAGCATATTTTTGACACATTAAATTTTCTTGTGTATTAAGTATGGATTTTTTTTAAATGTTTGTACTTTTGTTCATGTTTTTGAAAAGTGCCGATGTAGCATCAAGCATTTTTTTTTTCTTGGGGGGAGTGGAGGTGGTTTATTTTTGACACTTTGAATTTTCTGATGTATTAAGTATTGATAAAAATTTTAAGATGTTATCAATTTTCATGCTAATTTTGAAAAATGTTTTAGTATTAACCTTTTTATTTTTGAGGGCATATTTTTGACACTTTAAATTTCTTTATGTCTTAAGTATTCACCATTTTTTTAATGGTTGGTTATTTAACCATTTTTCAAGTTCTCTTTATATTCTTTTTCTTCCCGTGATGTTTATTTTTTAGGGTTTTTCAACATTGTTTTTTAAATTTTACTTTTGCAATATTTTTTGTAATGAAAAATTCAAACTTTTCGTAAAGATTAAAAAATTAATAAAAATAAAATTTAGAATTTAGAATTTTTTATATATTTATTTATTGTTAATAAATACATCACACATAAAATAATTTTCTTTATTAAAATAATAATTTTAAACAGTAGTCAAAATAATTAAAATTTTGCATATAAATATAATTAGAGAAATACACATTTCAAGACATTACAGCTAAAAATGACATGTCAAATACAAAAACCAAATATTGAAAATTTTGAAGAGAAAAAAGTTTAAAAAATAACAATTTTTAAGAATTTTGTGTCCAAAAATGATAACATTTCGAATTTTTTTTCTAAAAATAACGATTTAATAAAATTTTATGCCAAAAAATATGCTAAAAAATAAAACCACCTTTAATAAAAATAAAATATTAAAAAAAAATCTAAAAAATAAAAAGAGATTTAAAATAAACATTGGAAAAAAAACCAAAAATAATTAGAAAAAATGAAAAAATAATTAAAATATTATAAACCATTTAAAATTAAATTTTATTTAAAGAAAAAGGAAAAAAAATAAAAATAAACCATTATAAAAAATAATGAAAAATAAAACAAAACATTTAAACAATGTAATTAAGAAAAAAATAACAAATATGGAAGAAAATTTTTTTAAAATAAATAAAAAAAAATGTTAAAATAAATAAATATTACTATAATAGTTTTTTTTAAACAAAATAAATATTACAAAACAAATCAATAAAAAAACATTTTTCTAATTAAAAATAAATTTAATAAAAAATTTGAAAAAACAAAAATAAACATTTAAAAACATGGAATAAAAAAAAATCATTTTGCCATAGGGGAGTGAAGGATCGACGGGCCACCCCATCTCTGTGCCAACCGGCCATAAGTAAGGGTGGCTTGAGTGGCATACCTGCTCAGGCCATACATAGGGGTGGCGGGAGTGGCTAGCTACTCTTGCATGTGGTGGCATATCGATTCTCAGAATAGATAAATGTTGAAACAACAAATTTTGAGCAGTCATCCATACTCGTAATAGACATGTTCCCCCTCCCTACCGCAAGAGAGCTGTGGATAGAGCGGCTCGAAGAACCCATCAATCCAACCGAATTTTCCATGACCCTTTGGCTTCAATGAAAAGCAAGGGGTCAATCCATTGACAACCTCCATTTTTTTCAATTTGTGTTCATTCTTTTTATTTTTTAGTTAATATTTTTTATTTATTTATTTTCGCATAATTATTTTAAATTTGTCTTGTAATTTAATATTCAATAACCTTTAATTTTTTTTTAATAAATTTTTAAATAATTTTAATATTATTTTTTAATTTAATTCTATTTGTTTATGTGTTTTGTTATTTAAATTTATTAATTATTTAATTTATTTTTTAAATTACTTTTAATTTTTGTTTTATTGTTGGTTAACTTTTCTTTCCAGTGAGATATCTTTTTCTTTTGAATGCATTTATTTATTATTTATTTTCTTTTTATTTTTTAACACTTTTCAATGTATTTGCTTATTTTTAATGTTCTAATTTTTCTCTTTTATAAATTAGTTTTAAAAAAAAATGATGTTTTTTTAAATGATTTTATTGATCGAATTTTCTTTTGCCATTTAATTTTTTTCAATTATTTTTTTTATGTTTTATTTTTTATTTTTTTATTTTTGTTAGTTTTTACAATTTTTTTGTTGTTGTTTTTTATTTATTTATATATTTTTTATTTATTTATTTTTTTGTTGCAAGTGTTTTGTCAATTCTTGAATGCTATTATTTGTCAATTTGATAATTGATTTTAATTTTTTCGTTACAATGGGTCAATTCCACCCCTACTCTTTGTTAATTTCATTGCTGATTTTTAAGTTTTGATTGCAATCGGTCAAGTCTACCACACTGCGTTTTTTTCTATTTTGTAAGTTTGACATTAGTGTGGCTACATGATGCTCGTATCCAAGAATAATACTGAAATATGGCAAGGAATTGAACTGGTGACTTAACATCTAGCGGTGACTTAACCTCACCATTTATGCAAGACCCCATTGGCTTGCCACACTCCACATTAATTTAGAGGTTGATTTTTAAATTTTTGTTGATCTCTTTCAAGTTTTCTTAAGCTAATATTTCAAAAGAGCTATACATTTAGAATTTAAAGAAAAATTACTCTCAGTATAATGAACATTTGATTTAGTTGTGATATTTAGTTTTAATTCCAAGGCTGGAAAATGTTGAAATCTTAAGTTTTTTCGGAGACTTGATATGTTATCGTTGATGGTATGTTTTAAAAATGTCTAAATTTTAGGATTTTTTGAGTCATGATATTTATTTTTTATGTTATTATTGAAAGCAATTGGAATTTTTAGGTCTTTTGGATTCCTGATATTTTATATTTTACGCTTTCATTGAAATGTATTGCTAAAAATGTTGGAATTTTAGCCCAAAAAAATGTTGATGCAACATGAACACTTTTCAATTTCAATGTTTTTTCTTCATGTTTATTGCGCAAAAGTTTTAGCTTTTAATGTCATTTTTAATATATATATATATATATATATATATATATATATATATGACATATATATATATATATGACATATATATATATATATATATATATATATATATATATATGACATATATATATATATATATATATATATATGACACACATATATATATATATATATTTCAACACAAAAAAAGGTGTTGATGCAGTATCAACCCTCTTTATTTTTGGGGTATTTTATCATGTTTATTGCACAGAAGAAAATGGTTTTTTTATGTTGTTGCTAAAAAAATGGAATTTGAACCCAAAAAAAATAAAGGGAAAGAAAAATTTTGATGCAATATGATCACTTATCATTTTCGTGGTGTTTTTCCATGTTTTTTGTGCAAAAAAGGGGTTTTGTGCTAGAGTTCTCATTTTGAGGTTATAGTTCTCATTAACTTGGTATCTTTGTTCAATGTGGATTAAATCCTTCTAAAGTCACTAAGAATTGGAGGTTGGAAGCCGAAAATAGGCAATTCCGAAAAACTTCTTGTAAAAGTAACAAGACCCTTCTTTTCTTATGTCCATAGAGAAGGCAAAAAACTAGGTAACAAGCTATCCACTTTTGGGCTTAGCATAAGAGTTCATCCCGTTAACATGGATTGGAGTGAGGACATTATAAAATCCATTTAAACTCACTATCATGATATGATTACAAAAAACCTATTCCCCTTACAAGGGTGCCCAAGAGTGGGCATTCACCCTCTCTCTTGATTTGATGCCAACTTAGATGGAAAGGGGTTGTGGATCCCACTATACTTGGTGCATTACATGCACTCTTATCACTTCATTTATCATGTAAATAAGCCAACAGAAAGATAAATATAATTTTTAATGTTCCATACAACATAGGGAAGTACATGAGCACTCAAGAGGAGAATTCTATCAGACTGACAGAGCTAGATGAAGAAATTGAAAGTATAGACTGCAAGCTGACCATTTTAGGTAGGATATCAGCTAGCATCTCCTTTTTGAATGATGATACTAACCAATAGTGTGGATGTGTAAATATTCTACCCAATATTTGTTATGGCTAACTATTTTTCACTTGCAACACTAGTATTACTTTTTTCTTCTCATGTTGACATATCTCAAGTTCTGGCACAACTAACATATTTTCATAAGTTTTTATTTACAAGATGCTCTATTTAAATGAGGTCTTAGCAACCTCAAGAGTCTTAAGTTATATTACTAGTCTATTTTCCCTTTCAATAGAGTAGTAGCAACGAAAAATTGGCTTATGAAACCACATTTGATGTAATGCAAAATGCCTTCAAAACTGATAACAAGAAAGAGAACATGATCTAAAATTATGTTACTTAACATGGAAATTGAAATATTTTGTTTTGTTATTAGGATTTACTTTTTTAAATACCATATATTAGCTATATGTTAAACATGTAAGGAATTACAAGCCACCATTATAGTGAGGTGTAATATCAAAATGTCATGTACCATATGTATATTGAATAGTGAAGAAATTACACATCTACATAAAATTGATATAACTTTATATTATTTAATGTGGGTATTCTAGTATTTTATTTGGGGACAAAATCTAAATATTTTTATTGTTATTAATATTTAATGAGATATTTTTTTTAAATATTTTTTTAACTTTTAATGTAATTATTATTTTAATTAATTATAATGTTGCAAAAAAATTAAAAATATCCAATAATTTATAGAAAAATTAAAAATTATAACAATTTTTATTTAATAATTTAATATGACTCAATAATTTATAAAATTTGAGATTTCTGTGTTTGTGAATGACATCCAATTAGCGATCTACTTTTTGTTGTTGTTGTTGTTGTATAATATACAGAGGGATTTGAATCAGTTACATTTTTGCAAGAAGTATCTTAATAGTATGCCCATTCAACAACATTTCAACACTTCATGAACTTACTTTTTTGTGAATCTATGAATTTCTATTAATTTAGAGTAATAGTAGATCATTTACTTCCTTTGTATAAAATTTCATTGGCCTCATTCCTACTAGATTTGTTGGTTAGGACATTGTTACCAAAACATAGAACAAAAACCTAAGAATCTAAAAACTAGAAAGACGAAAAGAATAAAAGACACATAAAACGAAGAAATTGTCAATCATCTTCAAGGATTTGAGGAGTAAGCTAGAGTCGGGTTCGCACTACCAGTGCCAACTGAAGAAGGTAGGTTGAATGAGTAGTGGATGTGTGTCACCATATGAGCAAGGCATATTTTGATCCTTTCTAATGTGTCCATTGTTCTTCTTTGTCTCTTCATCAATATTTACAAATACCAAGAATTCTCCATTGATGAGTTTACAAGACATTTGGAAACACAATCACTGCATTTTTTTCTTCATTGCTATCAAAGATTAGTTGTTCTACCCAAGTGGTATATGTTGAAGATGATTGTCAAACTCATCCCAGGGTGGAGGAAACTCCATATAACCTAGAGAGAAAATTGAGTCGAGGAATCCTTCATGACTCACACCCCACCCCGCTTCATGGCCCTTAGGTTGGCTGCACTATCCCACACCTCACTACACTCAACATTCTCATGAAGCATCCCTCAAATCCTTTGAAATTATCCAACTAGAACTTTGCAACTGTCACTAGAGATAGGAAACCCCATGGAGGAGGACCACACAAGACATGATCCACCACTCCCTTGGGCAAAATTAGTGGTGCCAAAATGTTCAACTGTGACTCCTTGTAAAATCGACGAAGAACACAGGCACCCACGAGAGGGAGAAACCATCCAGACTGAAAATGAGGCAAATATAAGAGACATGACCGAATTCCCATCATCTGCAAATCCATACCAATATTTCCCTAGAAGCTAGCTCCCCTCACCTTAATACTTCCAGCTAGAGTCACCTCAAGAGGACAAAACTCCCTAAGCCAAGAGTGAAGCAGAGAGGAAGCTCACCTCTTTGCCCTTGCAAACTTCCCAACTAGAATAGACCCAGTGTAGAAACAAACCTAAAACACCCGAGTACTACCAGCCAGAATCACAACCTTACACGAAACATATGGGTCTAAAAAACCTCCCCCAAAAAAATAAACACAACATGAAAAAAACCAAAAGAGTTGGACATGTTGTAATACCTTAGCACAAACCAAAGAGGTCACAACTACATGATCATAGAATTCATTATTATTGGTTTGGAGCACGATCAAGTGACTTTGACTAATTACTTTAGACCTTACTCTTCTACACCCATAAATATCACAGTGTGAGTTGACGAAAGTCAGGTCCAACAACGTAATTCTTCCACCATCTCACATTATGTGTTTGATTGTCTCCTAGAGGGAACTCCTGCAAATAATATTAAAGCCCAACACCTTCCTCTTAAGCCAAAAACAACAATCGCATGCGCTCTATCGTCCCATAACAATAAAATTCAATTCCCACCAATAGCCCAGAGCTCCACAACTAATATGAGCAAGGGGTTCCAACATCCCTAGACTATCAAATAAATAGCTATCGGATGCATACAATTGATTAAAACCTCTACATGATTCTACATGTGGAATTTATGCCACGCAAAACATGGTTTAAATGTCATTGTGGACAACAAGTGGCCAACCATTCCCTCCACTTCCATGCTCCTCAATTTTCCTACCCCATCGAGGAAAATCCTCATTAACTCTTAATAACAGAAATAAATTTATGAAATTAAAAAAAAATTAACTCATCTTTCTTACAAATGCAAGTGAAGAAAATTTGAATAAAAATATATGAAATTCACCTAAAAAAAAGTAGTCATCATGTGATTAATAATGATATAATCAATTAAATATTTAGACTTCACCATAAGGTTCAGTAGTTCTGTGTTCTATTTATAACAAGGGGGTTGTGGGGCGACCAGTCCCTACCTTGAGTGGGAAAGTGGTTGACCCAGAACCCTTCAACTCTCTTTCAACACTATATATTGGGTTATTTATAACCTTATTTCAAGCATATATACTCCCATGTAATTGATGGATAAAAAATGTTCTATTTTGTAGAAGGGAGGTGCACATGAATTCACTTCTTTTGTGAAATTACACCTACATTAAGTACCAGGATACCATCAACCAGTAAAACATCATCTCTAGACATAAATCCATGGGAATCATGGATTGGATTAAGATTTTATATTGGTGCATTTACAAAAAAACCATGTTTGCATGGGTTATATATCAGAAAAAGATCAATAAAAAATGATCAAATGCTTTAGGATGCATAGTAATGACAGTGTTCATAGGCCCCTCATAAAATGCAGGTGAAGTTGAACATTTGGAGTATTTATTTCATCATTAGCTCCCCGCATTTCTCAATTTCTCCTCATTTCTAAAATTTGATCACCTCGTTGATCTCCCGAATCTTGAAGCATTAGATGAAATCAACGTTTATGAGTGGGGTGGCACGTTGAAAATGGTACCCAAATGGAGAACTCAACATATTATTAAGCTCGCCATGAAACCTCAGTTATGTTTGCTCAAACGCTATAATCGTTTTTGTTCTATATGGAGATAAATAAATATATAAAGAAGATTGAAGGTTTACCACGTTTAAATAACTAAATAAAAAAAGGTCGAAGTTTTAATAGATTAAGATTAAAACTATTTGAGGAGAATATTTATGATATACACACTAATGATTTGATTTATGCACAATATTGAGAACTTGCATCCCAAATCCAGTTTCAATATGAGCAAAGATTTTGATTCATTTTGTACTTCACAAACCAATCTTATCCAACAACTATTGCCAATGTGGATTAAATAAGAGAAGAAATTTAAAAACAGGCATGGACTACATTTTGAACAGAGAACCAATTATTATGTTACTGAAGAAGACAATTTGATACGAAGTAAGAACTTAATATTGTAATATTGGAATAGATCCCAAACTTAATTTTCCAAAGTTTGATCTTTATTATCTTGGATAGTTAAAAGAGGTTTAAAGTAATAATACGAAACTTAAAAGCATTTTATGCAAAAATTAATAAATAAAATAAAAATGATTGAAAAGGGGAATTCATAAGAAGAAAGAAAATAACTAAAGTCGGTGATAAGAAACCTTCAATGTGATAGGACAGGATGCAAAGTCGATATCCGATAGGATCGGATGATATACTCAGCTTTGATCCCCGGTTACTCGGCTTGGATACTTTTTCTACTTGGCCACCATACTAGGTCTAATATCTATCGACATCTCAGGAACCCTATGAATGAAGGAAGGTAAGAGTTAAAATATAAAAAGGCGTGCTCGACCCTTGACCCCGATCTTTGATTGTCATGCTACATGACATTATCTTTGTCTATTTCAATTTAGGACTACAATAAAGGAACCAGTTACCATGTAGCTTCTTATGTAGTTATAATCACACGATACCTCTTGAGTATAGGGCTTTCTATAATGGATGACTTCCTAGGGCTCAATCCCTCGATATAAAAGTTGATCAAAGAGGAATAGCCAAAATTACTTGCCTCACACAGTTCTTCCTCAGAGACAGAGCCCATCATTCCAAGAATACGACTAGCCATGATAAGCCTAACCAGGAGTTCCCATAACCTGTAACCTCTCAAATTTGTGACTTCATCAGGGGCTTTGGTACTGATTGATTAGAAAATGATTGTTGGCTTGTCAATGAACTTATCTAGGGCTGGACGGGCGGATATGGCTGGGTGAAGAGGCAAGGGGTTGAGTCTTATACTTGCATGTAGTAAGGCACCTTGGGTGTGTCTTCGAGAGGGGCGACGATCCATGGCCATTTCTGGAAGAAGTTTCTCTATGATAGCGGGGTATCATCGATTCAAAGTCCACTCAATCTGTGTAAGGGGCACCCGCCCACCCAATCTAACAAAGACAAAAGATTAAGGGTGGAATATTAGCCCTTTTCCTTTGAAATGAAAAAGAAATTTCCGCAGATGCTAGGAGCCAAAAGCCTTTCACCTCTTTAGCTTTTTGTTCTCAGCAGGTATTGCTTTCAGAACCTCTTCTCCTCTAGTTCTATTCCTCACATCATTCTTTGAGATGAAAATATAATAACTACTTCTACCAGTGGTTGCTTAGTATTCTGGTTCTGTAGACACTCATGCACACAGTCATCTTCCCTTTTCAGCCATTTACCCTTTTATATTAGTTGTATAATTAGTCTTCCACATAATTAGTCTTCCACATAATGGCATATAATTTAATATTTACTACCTAATACTAGCAGCATCAGTCATGACATACAAAGAAAACAGATCCAATATTGTACATGATTATAGGCTCCGCCTGTACATGGTTACACTCTCCACATTGGGAAAAGGCCAAATAATTTGATTGCTACTCATACATCAATACGAAAATTGATAGGTTGCAATATAGTTGGTGCAGTGCAGAGGCTAAGAAATTCAGCTTATTCTCATGCAAATTAATGTTGCGAGGATATTTCGATTAGTATAATCCATGCCTATCTATATGAAATCAATAAAGGAGACCTTATCCTAAAGTAAATGGTCTTATAGAGTTACTTTCTTGGAGGCATCGTATTCATCAGTAAGGTGCTTTCTTGGAGGCACCGTATTCATCAGCAAGGTGTTTTAAAAATTGAAAAGGTTGTTTTAATTTTGAATATTAATTTTTCTTTAACAAAAATAATAATTTTTTAAAAATATAAAATTTCCCTTGAAAAAGAAAAATCCATACTTACATTTAGAGTTTCATTTATTTAACAGAATAATTATCAAAACAAAAAAATATCAAGAAAATTTGTTTTTAATTTTTTTTGAAATATTAAAATAATTATAATAATAATAATAAATTAAGGGTTCTAATTTTTTTGGAAATGAAATAAGTTTTAAATTACACTTTTGACATAATAATTTAGATTTATTTAAATTTTCTGTGCACACATTTATTGGATAAAAAATTAAAATTTGCACAAATCAAGTATCTATTTTGTATATTTTTTATGGACTCAAGTGAGGTAATTTGGACATACACAAAAAAATACATAGTTTTTCTTTTTTTTAAGATAGTTTTTTTTTTTTTAATCAAAAATATGCAAAGTGAGTAATTATTGGAGGTGAAATTTAATTTTACATCCAACTAATGTCTACACATAACATTTAGATAAAAATATCAAAAAATAAATTGAAAATGTAAACAAAATTATTTTTTCTTTCCAAAAATGTTTATCCTTAAAATTCACATTTTTTTTTTCTTTTTCAGAGGGAAAATCAACATATGGCCGAGGCCAAGAGATTTTTACAACATATGGCTGAAGCTAGCAGATTTTTACACCATATGGCCGAAGCCAGCAGAATTTCAGAGTATTTACGGCATAGCCGTTACAAATCGTCCATAAAGCCGAAGCCAACAAATGACCAAAGCACGGTCCACAAAGACACAGCGACAGGAATCGATCCCAGCTGGAGGAAGCGAAAGCCATCCTTAAAATTCACATTATCATCATAAATTTTATTAATTTTTTTAAAATTTTGATTTTAATATTAAACTTCTTAATTTAATATCCCTTTTCCCCTCAAATTTCTTAATATGTCTGAGTAAAAATTAACAAAAACACTATCATCCATTCTAATAATTATCTACATAACATTTTATTGTTAAACACATATTTATCTACACAACATTTTATTGTTAAGTTGTTTAAAATGAAAATTACAATTTCTATATTATTGTTAAAATGTTAACGATGAAAACAACAATTTTTATATTTGGTTGATATTTACTTATATTAATCTATATCTTACATTCCACAATTAAAAAATGATAAATTGTAGCACCTCAACTTACATTATTGTGAATAAGGAGAATCCTTGGCAAATATTCTTGATCGCCTATCATTTCAAGGTAAAGTGAACGAAGAGAAACCTTGGAAAATATTGATAACCATCCAAAGTTTCAAGGGGTTATGGAAGATAAGGATGGAAAACATTTGGCTATTATGTTATGGATTTCTAACATTTATGCAGAATAGTGACTTAATTATTTACCATAAATTTTGGATTTTTTTTTGTTTTTAAAATTAAAATTTATATTAAATTATAATATGAAATTTTGACCGATTTTTTTTAAAAAAATATTAAATAATACTGAATAAATGAAATAATTAAAATAAATAACATTATTATATATTTCAATTGCAAAATTATATTTGCAATGCAATCAATTGTAATGTCTAAGATTGTTACGGGAAGGTAACATGATACAAAAAGTGTTGATATTATAGGTTTGGGATTGTTTTCTTTCCACCTCAAGATTTTGATAGTTCCATGCATTTTCATATGGAAGAAATTTTCTTTTATAAATGAAAAGTGATGATAATTCTCAATAATTTTAGCATAAATTATTGAATAAGAGTTTGTAAACATCCTTACACTACATTGTATGTGCAATACTAAATCATCAATGGGCCTCTTACCCTATCATTATAGAAAAATAAAGAAAACTAACTCTAAAAAAAAATGTCTATTAAGAACACTTCCACTTGATAAGAAGCTTTAGAAAGGTATCTTTCAAACCCCAAGGAAACATTATTTCACTCAATTCAAGTTGAGTGTTCATGTCTCACTCACAAGACATCAATCAAAGCCCCATATCCAATGCACTTGGTTCACTAAGGATACAAGAAAGGGAAATTTTAAAAAAAATAATAAGAGAATTCACTAAGGATACACTTGTTTACTCTTACTAGAAGGGAATTCATGCAAATAAGGAGAAGATGCAGTGTGCATCTAGGCCTTTAGTAAGTTATCTAGTTCTAACCAAGGCAATTCCAAGAAAGAGAAGGGTAAAGCCAAAGATATGGCGGTCAATGAGGTTTTCTATAGAGCCCTTGTTTTACTTGACATAGGCATGTCATGCTAACTGAACCAAATGGTTGGATAACCAAGATGGTTATAATGCTTGGGATTTGCCTCAATTTATCAATCAAGTTGCTACAAAGAAACAAAACTTCCAATGATGAGAAAAATAAAAAAAATGGTAAATTCAACCAAGTTAAAAAAAAATTAAATTAAATAAAAGAAGAGTGACGAAGCTATATGACTTTACAAAATTTAAAGGAATATGGTAGTGTAGGTAGAGTTGGTAGGCCCTCCAACCACGCTGCCTAATAAACTACAGAACCAAGATTAATCAATGCCACAAATGATCCAAAACATCAACAATCATCTCCTTATCATTAAGTATAAATTTTTAGAAGTACACAATGTAGATAGCAAATCCCATGAGCAATTGATTAACAATATTTTATTATGGAAATAAATGATTATTTTTCAACCTAGCTACCCTATAAAATTTCTTGTTACCGATCTGCAATTATCCACACAACAACAACCACACTAAAAAAAATTCTCTCAACCTTCTTGCCTATACATTTCAAAAAATAGAGAAGAGGACAAATTAGAGCTAATCCGGGAGAGTTGGCTTGTTAATCATAAAAATATATTCAAAGTAGTGACTTTTATACATTTTTGGTGAATTTTAGTTGAAGATCAACCAAAGATATGACTATTTATAAAGTACTATAGAAAAACAAAGCTAGAGAAAAACCATCATTAGTAAAACTAATCATAATCCTTTCTAATTCATTAATTTACTAATCATAATGTTTTCTAAATCATTAATAATAAAATAAATTAATGATAATTAACTAAATCAACGTTACTGAGCGTGTTGAGTGTTGTGGTATATTCAAGGAAAATCTAAATCATTAATAATAAAATAAATTAATGATAATTAACTAAATCAACGTTACTAAGCGTTTTGAGTGTTGTGGTATATTCAAGGAAAATACATGGTAAGAAGAATAAATGGAAAAATAGATACTTCAAATGGCGGGAAAGCTGAAAAAATGGCAACTCAGCATGTTCCCTATGTTTCCACTTTTTTGCGTCCTCATGCAAACAAAATAGTGCTAATGGCATAAAGGATTGACCTAGAAATGGCTTCGATGTATACCGTGACATTTCCACACACATCATGTAGAAACAATGCTCTTGAGCTACACGGCACAAAACCATAAACAACAACCATTATTTGGTGAAGTAGACTAACTCCTACCAACATTGAATTTACCTCATACCCGTCCCCTTTCTCCAAGGCTTCACATAATTTTCCCTTTCCAAACATAATCAGCCATTGGATGCCTATTGAACCCTGTTGTGTTGGCAATACTCCCAAAACAGAATCAAATACTTGGAAAAAGATTGGCTTAAATCACATGATGATGATATTGCTTTCGACATACCATGAGGTGACTCATACTTTGTGGAATCACAATTGCCCATTGTTTAAGCCCCTTTCCTTAATTGTTTTGTAACTTGAGAGATGGGGCCAATTTGTCATTAAATAGTGGCATTTTAGAAGTAACTCCCTCTGCTATCTCGAATAAACCAGATGGTGCTGGACGCAAAACATGAAGGTCATGATTGTTGTATTCCATGTGCAATTCTTTTAACTCAATATTTCGAAACCAATATTTCTTTCTCCACTTGTCAAACATTGCCGAGGTTGTAGAGCATTGATGTCACGTCTATTTGATATTATTTTTGTTAAAATATGTAACAGTAAATTCATCAAATTTCTTCAACTTGTCTTGATGTTGAACTATACTGGTTGGTCCGAAACACGTTGACAAATGAAATATCATGTGATTTACGCCGAAAAAATTGTTATAAATTTGATATGGATCACAGAAGCCTCAATTCAACAATTCAATCTATGCATGGAAAAGCCATTGCAACTAAGGTTCATCAGTTTGAAAATGCACGCTTTCGGGTTTCGAAGTTGAAGTCAGATCTAACATTTCTTAAAATTTAACAAGTCATGCTGGATCTGATTCTTCAACTTGTCCTGAGGATGAACCACACTGGTTAGTTCGAAACGCGTTGACAAATGAAATATCATGTGATTTACGCCAAAAAATCTCTCATAAATTTGATATGGATCACAGAAGCCTCAATTCAACAATTGAATCCGGAAAAGCCATTGCAACTAAGATTCATCAGTTTGAAAAGGCGTAGGTTTCGAAGTTGAAGTCAGATCTAGCATTTCTTCAAATTTAACAAGCAATGGTGGATCTGATTCTTCAACTTGTCGTGACAATGAATCATATTGGTTGGTTCGAAATGCGTTGACAAATGAAATATCATGTGATTTACGCCGAAAAACCTCTCATAAATTTGATATGGATCACAGAAGCCTCAATTCAACAATTGAATCCCTGCACGGAAAATCCATTGCAACTAAAGCTCATCAGTTTGAAAAGGTACGCTTGCAGGTTTAGCATTTCTTAAAATTAACAAGCAATTCTTGATTTGATTCTTCAACTTGTCCTGACGATGAACCTGACGATGAACCTGCTGGTTCGAAACGCATCGACAAAGGATATCATGTGATTTACGCCAAAAAGTCTCTCATAAATTTGATATGGATCACAGAAGGCTCAATTCAACAACTGAATCCTTGCATGGAAAATCCATTGCAACTAAGGTTGATTAGTTTGAAAAGGCACGCTTGAAGGTTTTGAAGTTGAAGTCACATCTAGCATTTCTTAAAATTTAACAAGCAATGTTGGATCTGATTCTTCAACTTGTTATGAATCACACTGGTTGGTTCAAAACATGTCGACAAATGAAATATCATGTGATTTACACCTAAAAATCTCTCATAAATTTGATATGGATCATAGAAGCCTCAATTCAACAATTAAATCATCAAATTTCCTCACGCTGAAAAGATGAGATCTTCCCTTCATCATCGGAGAATTTCGTTCAACATCGTCAATCGTGACTCCACCTCGTGGATCTCATGCCATCAACCGCATATATCTTAGCGTTTTGAGTCTGTCTGTTATAAGACACTAGTAATCCACAAATCTGTTCGTTTCTTTTTAGAAGGAAATGAGATGCAAACCCCATACCTCACATATCAGACTAAAAATTCATAATTGGCTATATAAGAGGATTTTTTTTGTTTCAAGACTTTAAGAGAGGACTTTAGGTATCTTCACCAATGTAACAAACAACAAACGTCTTACACAGTTTTACTACAACTCTAATATCAACAAGAAACTTGCAGAATTGCAGCCCAATCACATAGGAAATTTTCACTATAGCATAGTATCACTCCTCAACTAGCCACCGTAGACTAGATTTTCCATATTAGCAGACGAAATAACAATATCTACTTCACAAATAATATTACCTGAAGCAAACAATAATGCAACAAATATCAATAGCAATTGTTGGCTACCCACACCCCTGTACACAAATCTTCAAACAACCCTCCACATATCAATACCAATTGTTGGCTACCCAAATCTCTTCACACAAATCTTCAAACAACTTTCCACGCAGGTCTTCACACGGGATCCCGCAGCAGACCTTCCAGTCTTATCTTCTCACCCTAGTCTTCTCATGTTGCTGCACACTCCAGCAATCCTCATACAACAAGATTTATACGGACAGCACAAAATGAAGTCATTGTACTCAACGATACAATGACATATTTTACCAAATATTACTGTAACACATCTCAACATTCATACAAACATGCACAGGCAAATCACCATGTATTCTGCATAAGTTTTGGGCCATCTTGTAAGTGAATCAGCCCCAGCCCGGCAGTAATAACATAATACACACCAAAACTTTCTTGAGTGCTCTCTTAATTTGATCAGGTCATGCCTCGTGCATAGGAATGATAGGATTAAATACCAGGCAAGAGATCTGGCATGTCCATGCCAATTCATGACAAAACATTATGAACAAAAAAGTTAGCACTCGCCTACGAGTTGACTGTTTCTCCATTCACCATATTCCATTGGCGAACCTGCAGCAGAAAATCCTTCTCATTCTCGTATCATAATACTAAGTGAGGGGGAGGAAAAATTTGAGGTTCAACGGAGGCTGAAATAAATTCAAAAGGTTAGCCGGAAGTGCAGACTGTATCACTCTACAACCTCAATCAAAAATCTTTTAAAAGCTATAGTCATCAAACCCAAGCTGATTATTGGACATCCAATCTGGCATCAATTTAACCAATGATGGCAGGAATGAGGTTCCCTAGCTTTGATGAATGTCTCCCCGGCTTTGAACAAGACCTTCATAAACATTATCTAATGGAAGTGTTCTCAATAGCCTTTATTTTTATTTTCCTAGAATTATTTTGTTTTATTTTTTTGCAATGATACGATAAGAAGTCCACCAATGGTTTAGTATTGCACGTACAATGTACCGTCTCAAAGTTTACGAGAGAAATTAACTTGGATGTTATGTGCAATATCCATATTTCATACTTTCAAGATTTTTCTTCATTTCTTCGTAAATAGTTTCTAAAGTTAGTGGCTCTTCCTCGCAAAAATTGTTCGAATGGTTGATCATGAGATGGAACCTTGTGGACTCTATTTGGGTACAGTCTAGATAATATGAAACCATATCATCAATTCTAGGAACAAAACCCTTATCCCAAATTCTACATAATTCACCCTTAGAGATTGGTTACAGCTGCATAAGAGTTACGAAAATAGTTCTATATAAAAAACCATAATTAATAAAACTAGCGTTAATCTTTTTAATTCATTAAAAGTAAAAAATAAAAAATAATCTTTTTAATTCATTAAAAATAAAAAATAAAAAATAATGATAATTAAGTACGACAACGTTAGTAAGCTTGCTGCGATAAATAGATCAAACAATGAGTTAAAATAATAAAGAGATGTTTTAAACGGTGAAAATATGAGAATATGACAAACTGACAATCATGTTACCAATAAATTCATATTTTTTTGATTTTATGAAAATAAATGTAGAAAACACTTCTTAAATAAAAGTTCTACTTTTTTGAATATTTTTCGATGGATAATCGACCCTTGACAAATTTAAATAGAGAAAATAGCAATTGATAAAAGGCAATCACAATGGACTATCCAGAAAGGTCAAGGATTTCGTTGTTGATCGTAGCGTGCGCGCAAGGCCCCCCTCCCCCAACAACTAAAATTATGCCTCCCACTACATATAGACATAAATGTCACTATCCATGGACTAATTCCAAGAGTGAATAGATGAAATAAATTTATAATAATAATTTTTGAAGTGCTTTCACAAGAATATTAGCACATATAAGGCGGAATTCAATTACATTAGTCGCTAAGATAACTTTTATATATATACTCTTGATTGTTTATATTAAATTATAACGTGCTCTCAAAGCTCGTACTTCCCAAATTATGCCACCCATTGGCCATGGACTATTATGCTAAATTTTGAAGTGCTTTGAGATGACTATGAGCACATATAACGTAGAAGTCAATGTGTTTTGTTGCTAAGGTAATTCATATATATTCTCTTCATTTTTCTTATTAGTACCGGTTTTTTCACTGGTCTTTTTTTTTTAGGGTTGGAGGTACTATAGTAATTATTTTTGGAGGCGTTATTATTTGAATACATAAAATAATGTAACTAAAATTTGATTTTTCTAGTATTTTTCTTTTCTTATAAAAAATAATTTTGATATCTTATTTAGTCTTATATAAGCAATAGTTAAGATAAAGTTAATAAAATTGACCATATTATTTTTGCATTTCCATGCATTGAAATCTTTGAATTAGCATTAATTTGTAAACATTTATAAATATTTAATGATATGTGAATAACCCATACTTTGGGTCTAGCTTGCTTTTGCATTCCCAAATTCAGACACCTATGGCCACTCTATTGCCATCTTTCGCCACCGCTTCACCAACCGTCAACAAACGTGACGAACAACTAAAGCAACTAAATAACATTAGACCTCTGCATACACAATTTTCCATTCACCCATCAATTATTTTCTAAAGAAAAAAAACATGAATGGGAAATTGATGCATGCTAACAAACAAAAGCTTACTAGAAGAATTGAACAATAGAGGAAATATGTAGCTCTACCAAGGTTATGATATGAGTCACCAGAATGATGTAGTTCTACCATCGGGATAATATTTCAGTCAACAGAGCTCGCCAAAATTGTTTGGTTCATTGAAATGGAGACCTCTTTCTTCTTTCATCAAAGCCGAGATGCGAACCATATGGGAAGTCAAGTGCAGTAACACATGTGAACATATTTTAGAGAGAATTTCAGAGAAAAATTGGTAAATAAATTAAATTTTGTTAATTCCATGGTCCATGCATTCCAAGCACCAGCAACCATAAAAATTTGTGTTATCTTAGCTTGGTAATTCAATCTTAGTTAGCTCAATCATATGAGTCATCCATCAAAGGTTTGGCTTTCCTCACTAAAGAGAACATATTAGATTAGGTATAACATTAGGGCTTGTTAATACTCTTAACAATAGGATGGTAACCAACCTTCGTAACTAACCATGAAAAGGAAGAGACTTGGTTGAGATCTTCTCTGAGTGAATCAAACAAACATAAATATACTAAAAGTAATAGACATTAATTATTAATGAATTGAAATAAAGTTATTGAGTAGGTAGGGATAATTTTAATGTTATTATACTCATTATACAAGAATAGACGTATATAATAGAAGGACATACTTACTCTACTCCTACGTATGGATATGGATCTATGTATGGAGCACCTTCTTGAATTTTGTTTCCTTTCTATTCTTCCCTTTTCTTACGAAATAAGAAAAAAACCAAAATAGAAAGGTGGAAAGGAAAATTAGGTAGAAGGACATAGATTTTTTTGTACATTGGCTCCTTCATGGGGTCGAGCCTTGGCATGTGAAGTAGGTAGGCTCCCTAGTTATTCCACCCCTTTCAATTTCTTATGTATTATGTTGGATAGAACAAATCCATCTAGAGGGGGGGGACGGGTGTCTCGAGTGTAGCCAACATGTTGGTTAGGGGTCAAGGGTTGGTCAAGTACCATTTACAGGGAGATAAAAGTAGGCACATGGCTTGCATGCAACCCTTTAGAGCATTCTAGATATTTTTTTTCTAATACGAAATATCTCTTTATTTCCTAGTTATTATATGCTGTTTTTTTTCTTAATCTTTTATTTCTATATAAAAAGTGCATATTAAAAAAATAAACACTTAATAAAATCATTAAAATAATAAAAATTCTAACCTTATTTACCAAGTAATCACCAGCTATATGTCCAACACTTGACCCTTTCATGCAGCATAGGACATTGACCTTGATCCATGGAAACCAACCCTATTGGGCATGTCACTCACTCTCAGATGAATTTGCAATAGGAGTGATGCTATGTCTCGAGTATCTATCTGGATATTGAGTGGGATCAACTAGATCCATGAATTGAGGATGGGAATTGTAATGGGCTATGGATTTGGAAAGGATGGATATGGATATGTATTTTCCTCTAGTCTAGCCTCTGGCTTTGAACTGTCTCTTCTACTCATGCTCCTTAACCATTTAAACAGGCTTCACTAGTTCTAGTTTATAGATTAAATATTAGAATCCAAGCATATTTAATCTTCATGCCTAGAGTTATTGGTCATCGAACAACTAGTTATGTTGGGTAATTACATCATACATAGGTGGTACTTAAGTTACCCACCTCTATAGTTGAGTTGTTACCTTTTAGGAGAGCAAGTATCAACAACATAATCCATTTCTATCTTGGCTTCTTCCACTTAATTTTTTGGCTCAATTTCTACTAGGCAAACAACAAGTAGATTGACTGCTACTATATGAGGTAGTAGTGGTTTTGATGGTTTTGGGAAATATGCTAATGGCTAGGGGTCTCGAAAAATAGATTATGTTATAGGCTTTCGAACTGACTTTACATCTGGTAGCTAAGATAAGCTAGATTTACTGTTGTTTGATCAATTATTGTTACTACGTTTTCTGTTTCTACCCTATTGAAGATATGGAACATAATTCTGCTCTGCTATAAATATGGAACGAGTGGATCCACACCTGGCATAGGCCATCGAACTAATGGAAGGGATACTGATAATTCGATTTTACTGGATTCTACTCGATCAACTAAGACTATATCTATGTGTGGATTATTTCAAAATAAATATGAAACCATGCAAGGGGAAGCTATGGCTTTGGATATAAATTCATTCATCTATTTCACACCGTGTTCTGAAAAATAGACTCGTTAGGAAAGTGACCCTTATGAGGAGCCCACATGGCTCAAGTTTGTTGTTTAAATATTTTGTTCAAAATTATTTGAAAAATCAATTCGGTGGTCTTTCTATAATATAATGTTATAATTTCCACATGGGTTTCATGTCTCCCACCATTCGAGAAAAGGAAATGTAAAAAAGTGATGTTTTAGGTGGGGCATTTTGCTCTTTTGCATCTTCAAAATCCCATAAATTTAAAGAGAGAAAGAAAATAAGAATATTACAATAGGAATTGTAGTTTGGTAGCAATGAAGAACAACCACTATTAGCCTTATTGCTATGGAGGCATTCGAATCAGAGGAATTTGATTATCAACAATTGCATGCTAAAATGGATAAAAATGGTAGAGTGTACATATATTATGATATAGACAACAAACATTCAATTATGGTTTTTTGCATCAAGGTATGCATGACCAAGGATTTTATATCATCTATTCTTTGTGATTTTATTCTTCATATTTTTGGTCGATGCCACTATATTCCATTTCCCACTATATTTTTTATTTCAATTCTAGTCTATCATTTTGCATGATTCTATGAATATCCAACATGGAATACTATCTAGGAATCACCTCTCAATCATTCAAGTAACCTATCTCACTCTCCCATGATGTTGGAATGCTCTCAACTTTGCTTGGCTGGAGTAGGGATAAATAACAGATTTGCATTTGTGCTAATTGTAGGGGGCCTAGTTCTACAACTTATCATATTTTTCCATGCTTTGTTTACAAACAAATCAAGAATAATAAATCATAAGCCATAACCAAGTCTATTAATTCACAAGCCTCTCATATTACATGCTTCAATATCTACCTCTTATTACTCTGTCTTTCTCCTTGTCAAAGTATTACATATAGTAATATCTACAAACAATAATATTACATACCTTGTCCTAAGAGAACAACTCTTATTTCATTTCTTTGGTGGCTCCTCCCTAGATATGGGATTATCTTTTCTTTCATGACGTGAAACATTTATCTCAAAAAATATAGGTATATAAATATCATTCAAATTATATGATTTCAAATATGAGATGCTTAATGAGTTATCAGTAATATATCAAACTTGCATTCAATGAAAGTCTAAATATTCCTGGTATTCATTTATTTGTTTATGATGTCATGCTATAGTTGGGAAGAGAAAGATGCATTAGTGAAATATTTATGCATTCAATTAACTTTTTTTTCTTTTTTCTAGTTAAGACTAACCTAAGTACCCACGGGGGATTTGAACTGTTGACCTATCGCAAGGAGTGCCTTAACAACGCACCCATTCACCGTCAATCTAAAGCCCAGTGGCCAGCATTCAATTAACTTAACTAATGAGAAAGGTGGTAAATTTATCTTATATAACACCTCACATCTAATTTTGAAGTCTTGTACCTCATTCTCCATGTCTTCTCCTTTCTTCTCCACCAACACTATGAATTCTTTCTTTCTCTTCCATTGATTAGCCTTAGCCACTAGTGAGTTCTATTCAAATCTACCTTTGTAACATATTATTTAGTTATTCAATTGAGATAATTTATATTTTTTATGGATTTTTCTAGAGTTTCCCCTATGATGCTCTTAAGTGCATTCATTTACCTGCGAGCTATCCTGATAGTTTCTATTTTTTCTTAGATCAGCTATAGGTGTCCCCAATTTTTTTCTACTAACTTCACGATCTTTTCCTATATGCCTCTTCTTGCTAATTTGAACGTTGATTTGTTGGGGTGCCTTCTTCTTACAATATTTAACCGAGCCTCAACATTTTAACCATACTCCTGTGCTTGATACATCTCTTTCACGAAACTTCATAACGCGAAGCGCTCTTGACCATTGGATAGGTAGGTGCTCCCACCATTGGTTTTCTCAGTCACATATTTATCTAACAGTAGGCACCCGTGGGCTATGACACTGCACATCATGATGACAATTGTTGGTGATCGGCATGTGCTGTTAGCACTCACTAATGACAATGCTAGAACAAATGAGTTTAATGTTTTTCATCCCTTCAATCTTATTGGACCAATGGTGCAAATGTTAATCTCCCATAACTAAATTTTGTACAGATGTGTTACATTTATTAGGCTGACATCAGCCCCATGGGTGAAAACAAGCCCATGCGATCTTGGAGTTCCAATGCCTTCTTTCATTAGGTTGTGGAGTCTACTCCAATGGCATCTATCACTTCCTATGGCCTTATTAAAACTTTAAATTATGATATATCAAAAGAAAATGACAAGAAATAAATTTTGAGAATAAAGGAAAAATCATCATCTCTCTTTCCTTCTTTCTTTCTTTCCTTATGTTTTTTTAACAACACAAAATCAAAGCTTTCATGTAGGTTTTAACACTATACATAAATTACTTGCATATGAATTCTAAAACATAGAAAATAAAAAATGTGAGAGCATAAGACATAAAACACATATACAAAGATATTTTCCCCTGGATCCGAAAACCGGGATTACCAGCTTGATTTTTCATTATGTTCCTTTCAATGTTACAATACATATTTATACATGCCAAAGCATCCAATACCATGGACTGAAAACCAACGCGTCCAAAACTATGGACCACAAACCATTGCGTCCAAAACCATGTGCGAAAAATCATGCACAAAACCATAGGTAGGTCCGCCCAACCTAATATAGGGTCCAAAAACAAAATTTTTGGACCCCATAGAGTGGGGTTACCTGCACCCCTCAAACCCCCTATGATCCCCCCCGCTACGCAATCGGTGCAACGAAGGGTGGGCTCTACCCCCCTTCTAACCCCCTAGTTAACTACGCGGGCTAGTCATGGAAAGAATATAACACAACCCAACATTCTCCCACTTGTTTTTTTCTTTCCATAGGGGGCCACAAGAGATCTTAGTCATTTATCCAGCCCTGCAACGCCCATTATTTCTCTACACCAAGAGAACTTCTGAGAGCTCACATATTTCATCAATGCATCTACAGTATTCTTCAAAGTGTCCACCTTTTCCAGCAACACATTTTTTTCTTCTATCATATCCCTCACAAAGTGATACTGAACATCAATGTGCTTTGTCTTTGAATGATATGCTCGGTTCTTTGACAAGAAAATCGCACTTTGGCTGTCACAGTCTATCCTTATATCTCCCTATACTAACCCCATACTTGAACACAATCTTTGCGACCAAATTTCTTCCTTGCTTGCATAAGTGGCTGCCATGTATTCTGCCTCTGTAGTTGATAGTGCCACTATATATTGTTTCTTACTCATCCAACTGACTGCACCTCCAAATAGGTTAAACACATACCCACTTGTAGATTTTCATTGATCCAGATCTCCAACCCAGTATGCATCAACAAAGCCATGAATATCCAACACTCTGTCCAATCCTAGTCTTCCTTGCTAGCACAAACCATAATCACTAGTGCCACGCAAATAAATGAAAACCCGCTTCACCAATGTCTAGTGCTCCTTCCCTACTTTTGACATAAACCTGCTCAATACTCCGACTACATGTTCAATGTGTGGTCTACTACAGACAATCACATACATCAGGCTATCGACTGCACTTTCATATGGAACACGGGACATGGCCTCTTCCTCTTCTTGTGTCTTGGGACACTATTCAACAGATAACTTTACACCTACAGGAATAGGAACCTTCACCGGTTCACTATCCTTCATATTAAACCTCTGCAATATTGTCTCGACATACTTCCTCTAGTTTAACCAGAGCTTCCTCTTTGTCCAATCTCTTTTAATTTCCATTCCCAAAATATGGTTTGCAGCACCAAGATATTTCACGTCGAATTTGAAGGAAAATGGATCTTCAAATCCTGGATAATTTCTTTGTCATTTCTAACCAGTAACACGTCATCCAAATACAATACCAAACAAATAACACGATCACCAACTAATTTAAAATACACACAATGATCTGCTCTGCTTTTGGTGAAGCCAAGTCCCTGTATAAATGTATCAAATGTATCCTTGGTGATTGTTTTAACCCATACAAATACTTCTTTAACTTGCATGCCATTTCTTTCTTACCCTTCACCGCAAACGCTTTAGGTTGCTTCATGTAGATCTCCTCTGCCAGATCCTCATGAAGAAAGTTTGTCTTCACATCCATCTTTTCTACCTCAAAATCAAAATCAACAACAACAGATAAAAGTAATCTAATAGAAGCTAGCTTGGCAACATGGGAAAACATATCACCAAAATCAATTCTTGGCACCTAGGAATAACCTTTTGCTACCGACCAAGTTTTGTATTTCTCCACCTTTCCTTCTACATTTGTCTTCTTCTTGAACACCCATTTTCTGTCAATGGGCTTCCTTCCAGCTGACAACTCCATGAGATCCCAAGCCTCATTTTTGTGCAAAGATGCCATTTCATCAACCATGGCCTCTTTCCAGAGTTTTCCATCCGATGAATCTACTCCTTCCTTCACAGTTCTGGGATCATCATCAGTAATAGATAAAGCCAAATTTGAACAAAAAGCAGATGGACTATACCTTTCTGGCTGCCTTCTTTCTCAAATTGATCTTCTCACAGCAAGAGTTTGGGGCTCTTCATATTTTGATTCCTCCTCTGCTATAGAGTTTGATTCTTCCTCCTTTAGCTCAAACTCTATCTTCTCAGGTTCCTTTCGTTGGACTTCATGTTTAATAACATATATCACCTCTCTGAACACCACATCTCGGCTATACATAATCTTCCTTGTTACTAGGTTCCAAAGCTTATAACCCTTTAAACCATCCTTATACCCAATAAAGATGCACTTTTCAGATTTACTATCCAACTTGGTTCTTTTCTCCTTTGGAACATGTACATATGCATCACATCAAAATACCTTCAGCTGTGAAAGAGAGGGTTTCTTACCAGTCCATACCTCTTGTGGAGTATTATCCTTCAATACTGATGAAGGTGATCTGTTGACTAGGTAACATGCAATCTACACCGCCTCTGCCCAGAATTCTTGTCCCAACCGGGCACCGCTGAGCATGCTTCTTGCCCTTTCCATCAACGTCTTGTTCATTCTTTCTGTAACTCCATTTTGCTAAGGTGTATATGTAGTAGTCTTCTGTCATGCTATACCACACTTCTTATAGAATTCTTCAAATTCTTTACTGCAAAACTCTCCACCATTATTTGTCCTCAACACCTTTATCTTCCTCTTTGTATACTTTTCCACCAGAACATTAAATTCTTTAAACCTGCCAAAGACTTAAAATTTATTCTTAAGGAAATATATCCATGTATTCCTTAAGAAGTCATCTATAAATGATAGATAGTACACTGACTTACCCAGTGATGGAATATTCACAGGTCCAAACACATCATTGTGCACAAGCTCTAATATATGTTTCTCCCTCTTACCGCCAGAGGGGACACTGACCTGATTTTGCTTCCCATATACACAATTTCCACAGAAATCAAAATCCAGAGAGCTATTACTCATACCTTCTACCATACCTTTACCATGAAGTATTTGAAGACCCTTCTCTCTAATATGTCCAAGCCTTTGATGCCACAACATGGTCTTCTCTCCAAAGACCATTATATTTTCTGCTCCACTTTCAGGAACCACAGAATTGTTACACCCATCAACAACAGTGCTACCTTGCAGCTTGTACAGAGTTCCAATTCGAACTCCCCGCATCAATACCAGTGCCCCCCGAACCATCTTGCATGTATCCTTCTTGAACATTGTTTTTACACATGCATCATCTAGCTTGCTTACAGAAATCAGATTTTTGGCTAATGTAGGAATATGGAGAATGCCCATAAGTGTTCTAACCCTTCCACCTTGCAACTTCAACTTTAATTTTCTGTGACCAACGATTCTAACCTTCCTGTTATTCCCCAAGAAGACATCACCACCATCATATTTCTCATACTCGTAGAACCACTCTCTATGGGGAGTGAAGTGAAAGGATGCACCTGAGTTAATCAACCATGCCTCATGATCTACATGCGTACTTGAAGAAGCCAAGTACACATCCCCACCTTCATCTAAGGTGGTTTTCACCTCTGTAGAAGGAGCATCATCATATCCCTTTCCTTTATCAGGAGCTTTAGATTTACAATCCCTTTTGTAATGCCTTTCCTTTTCGGATTTCCAGCACACCACCTTTACAGGTTTTCCTTGAGATTTAAATCTCCCTCTAGATTTAGATCTCCCACTCGATGACTTATTTTTTTTTATGTTCTGGGATCATCCTCATATAGACAAGGCATCACCATTTTGGCTCTCCATATTTTTCTATCTCATCTCCTCTGTCAATAAGGATGAGACTATTTCATCAAACTACAAGGCATTTGTATTGCGACCTATTGCAATAACCAGACTATGCCACCAATCTAGTAGAGAACACAACAAACTGATGAACTTATCTTCATCTGGAATTTTAATATCAACAGACAATAAATGACTTACCACAGTACTAAATGCATACAGATGCTCTGTCACCGATTCTCCACCTTTCATCCTTAGGTTATACAACTTTTTCCGTAGGAACAATTTATTCACCAAAGACTTAGATTGGTATAAAGTCCCTAACTTGTCCCACAAAGCCTTCATCGTAGCTTCCCCTGATGCATTCAAAAATACTGAATCTAAGAGACACAATCATATTTTACTCTTTGCTTTTCGATCCAACTTCTTCCATTCTTCATTGGACACTCCCGTTTGTTTAGTACCCGGATCGACCGTGATCCACTGATATTTATCCACCAAAAGATCCTCCATCTTGAGTTTCCACAACTCAAAACTCTTACCATTAAATTTCTGGGTATCTATCTTTCCACTGCTCGACATCTTCTTTCACCACCAGAATCGATCCCGCAAATCTCCCACTAAACAGGGTCTACCACAGGCCTAAGTGAAACCCCTCAGCAACAAAGGCATCCCCTTGAAGTCAAAACCGCTCTGATACCAAATGTCGGCTTTGTCCATGTACAAAAATTACCTGCATACATATTCTAAAACATATAAAATAAATAATGCGAGAGCATAACACATAAAACATATATACACATATATTTTCCCCTGGATCCCAAAACCGGGACTACCAGCTTGATTTTTCATTATGTTCCTTTCAATGTTACAATACATACTTATTCATGTCGAAGCATCCAATACCATGGACTAAAAACCATCGCGTCCAAAACCACGGACCAAAAACCATCGCGTCCAAAACCATGTTTGAAAAATCACACACAAAACCATAGGTAGCTTTGCCAAACCTAATATAGGGTCCAAAAACAAAATTTTCCAGGGCGCTGCCCCGGACCGCATAGAGTGGGGTTACCTACACCCATAAAACCCCCTATGAGCCCCCACGCTATGCAACTGGCACAACGAAGGGTGGGCTCCACCCCCCTTCTAACCCCTTGGTTAACTACATGGGCTAGTCGTGGAAAGAATATAACACAACCCAACATTTCAGGAGAAGAACTTCTTCAGAAACCTACCATTGATAAGATTTCCAAGGAAATCTTCGTCAAGGGTTCTAGATGATAAGTATTATTATTCAAAACTTCCTACGCATGGAGTGGGCCAATCGATATATTATCAAACTTTCTATGTTTTCCTTTATCGGATAGGATTAAGTCCCACATCAGTACTAAGTCTCCAACTTGGAGGCCATATTCCTTTGCTATTTTATCAAAGACAACTTTCATCTTTTGTTGGTGGGATTCAGTTTTTCTTGGGGCCTCTTCTCTTTGTTCTTGAACTTCTATCATCTCATAGGTTTTTTTCTGTATTGTGTTCATATCTAGATCCTCCTCTTGTAGTAGTTTCATCACTGGTAAGGTAACATTTATAGGAAAAATACCATCCATTTTATACACCAACTGATAAGGTGGGGTGTCGATAAATATTTTTGTGTTGATTCTATCTGCCCAAATTTCGTGTCTTATATTTCCATCCCAACCCTTTTTATTCTTGTACAACATCCTCTTGATGATCTTTATCAGGTTCTTGTTTGATGATTCCACCAATCTAATTCCCTAGGGATATTATGTTGTGGAATGCACTAACTCTATGTTGTAATCTTTATAAAATTGCATCATTTTAAAAGACTTGAAGGCTTGTGCACTGTCTGTGATTATCCTCTTAGGACATACAAACTGGGAAAGAATGTTGTCTTCCAAAACATAAATGGTAACTTTCTCATAAGCCTTGTGGTTGGAATGTCCTCTACCCACTTGGTGAAGTAATCAGTGGCCATGAAAATGTATTTTTGATTCCTACTTGATTTTTTATTTATCTCTTTAATGAAATCCAATCCCCACTATTAGAATGGTGCTTGAACTTTGATTGGTTTCAATGGTAGAGACCAAGTATTTTGTTTCCCTACAAACATTTGATATTCGGAGCAAGCCTGAACAACAAGATTTGTATCTTTGAACAGGGGAGGATAATAGTATCACACTCTTAATATTTTTTAGGTCATGACCTTCCATGATTGACACCCTCCCCATACGACTTGATGGAAGTCCAAATCATCTCTTTTACTTGGTCTTCAATGACACAAGTAAGCAGGATGCGAACAGGATCTTTCCAATAGAAATATTTGTCCAAAATTCAACACTTGATTGCCTTCAATTGCGAAGACCTACAATAGGTAATTTAGGCATACATTCGAAATTATGTAAGAAGAATATTATATTACAATGTTAGGAAGAGTTTTGGATCTTTCAGAGGTCCATTAGGAAGGGTTCTTGTGGATTCCTTCCCTTCAGTACGAAGGGCAATCACGGATTCCTTCCTACATGAATGAGAGTTCCTTGCAGATTCTCTCTCCAAGGATAAAAAAGTTCTTGTTGATTCTTTTTTTCCAAACAAGGAAGTTATTGTGTATTCTCCTCTACACAAATGTTTCGAAGGTCTTCATTAGTGCACATTTCCAACATATCATGATTGGATTCTTTGAGTAATTTAGCCAATATATGGCCCTCAACTAGATTTATGGGCTTGATTTCCATGTAATACTCCTTTAGTTTTCATATCCACTTGCCTCATCTACCATTCCTATAAGGTTGTGTGATTATCTCTATTACTACTATGGACGCCACATATGTTATTATTTTTTAGTGTAACACAAATTCTAGAAACGCTTTAAATATATTTACCATAACATATGCCCGCTTCTCTAAAACGATGAATTTCAGCTTTGCATCTCTCAATGTGTGACTAAACAATGTAATGGGTTTCTCGTAACCTCTTTATTCCCTTGTAACAGAACTGCGGAATTGGTATGTTCGGATGTAAAAGAGAAGATTTAGAATTCCTTTGAAAAATCAGAACATGTTAGCATCATGACTTCCATGATAGCTTTCTTGATCTATTTGAATTATCATTGCGCTTTTTTAGTCCATTTCACATCACTGTTCTTTCTTAGCATACCTGTTATATCACTTAAGAGATCTACATATTTTTCAATGAACTTGCACAAAAAGTTAATGTTTCCTAATAATGATTAGGCTTCCTTCTTATTTTGGGGTAAGACGATTTTCTATATAGATTCTACATGTTCTAGTTCTATTCTAACACCTTCCATGGAAATAATATGTCTCAACAACTTTCTCTCTTCCAAAGAAAAAGAATGACTTATTAGGGTTTAACTATAGACCAGATTTTCTATACTTCACGAAAGTTCGAATGTTCCAAATATTCTTCATTTGGTTTTAAGAACATGGTCATGTGATCCAGATATACGACTATGAACTTATCTCTCTCTCCAACAAATGCAATAGCCATAACTCTTTGAAAAGTGGCTCCCGCATTCACCAGTCCAAAAGCCATTTTGTCGTACATGAGCATGGCCCATGGTGTTGTGAACATTGTCTTATCTGTATCATCTGGGTGCATTTCTATATAGTTATAGCCTAAGAATCCATCCATCATTGATATTATGGATGCTCCTATACCATTTTGTAGCAAATGATCCATCACGGGTAATGGATAATTAACTTTCAAGGAACACCAGTTCAGGTTTCTAAAATCCACATGGAGTCTCATATCACCATTCTTTGTCTTGACTAGTACCAAATTCACTACCCATTGTGAATATCTTAGTGGAAAAATAATATTTCCATATACCATCTCTCTCATCTCTTTTTCTATTATTGGCAATAAAATTGGATTGAACCTACTAAGCTTTTGCATAAAAGACTTAGCGTTTTCTTTTAACGGTATTCTATTTTGAGTTATCGAAGTGTCATAAGTTTTTATATCTTCATAAATCCTTGCAAAAGCATCATTAAATTGCTTAAATATATCAATGTACTTCTTTTTAAATCCAGGTAGCAAATAATTGGCAAGTTTTGCCTTTTGTGGGTTCTCTATGCATCGAGATTGTGTTCTTTGACATTTTGGTCTAACGGATGGAAAAATGGTTTAGTATACATTTCATTGTGATCAAATATTTATTCTAGCAGGACTAATCCTTTTGGAATAAAGTTATTTTTGATTTGAATCACTTTGTCACCTACAATTTGGTTCGAGAATGTGGTACTTTCATCCTGTGAATCTTAATCTTCCTATCCCATTTTAGGTGCTTCTCCCTAAAACTCCATATTGAGGGTTGAGAACTTGTCCACAAATTTAAAAAAAATCCTTATTTGTTGGTTCTCTTCAAAGGCCTACCAATGTTTGACATTATCCAGAATGGAAGGCATGTATCACATCTCTACTTCATACTTCAACTTTGTCTTAGGAGGTCATTTGAAAATACTAGTCTCTACGGCTAATGCGTCTCCATGTTGGTTATCTCATCTGTGCACAACTGTAATGTTCAAAGCATCAAAATAATTTTCAACAGTATCCAAAATGACATTGTCATATGATCTCTTTTGAGGTTGTTTCGTGGCATAAATGTTTCTTACTTATAAGAGCACTGGATCTAAATCACCAAAAACTACAATGTTTTTAACTCCCATTTTCCAAATTGTTTCTAATCCTAGAATTAATGCATCATGTTAAGAAACATTGTTAGTGGCATCAAATTATAGCTTAAAGGATAGAGAGATGTTTTACCATGTGGGAGATATTAGAATTAATCCTCCTCTTATTCCTTCCATGGAATATGATCCTTCGAAGAACAATTTCCATGTTAAATTCAATTCGTGTGGTTGATATATCTCAATAAGTGGTGGTCCTATTCCACTCATGACTTTTGGGTTCACATACAGGTTATAACAATCCATCGACTCTTCTACGGTGTAGATTGGTAGGTTCTTGCACTTCTTTTCATCATTTATGACATACAAAATTTTAGCTTCCTAGTATAGTATTCATTCTTGACCTAGAAAAAATGGTATGATGGCCTATGATAGGTCCATTTGGATGGTTCCACCTAACGTCCAAGCCCGAGACCTAGAAAAAAACATGCCGTAGGAGGTTGGGATGTTTTCTACAACTATACCCATAACTAAACTCTTGTTTGATATTTGAGCAAGGGAAACCACCAAATATTTAATGAGGCCAAGGGATCTCACGATTCTAAAGTCAAAAGAGTATTAGTTGTGGCATGATTTAGTGGTACATAATCCTAATTCCACCATGACTGACTTGGACATGACATTATTAGATTCTCCTTAATCTATCATACAATTAGGAAGCAATTTGTTGTGGACATTCAAGATGATGTAGAAAGGGGGAGTATCATCATCTTGTTGTTCTATGTGAGGTCAACTCTCCACATGAGGGCAATCTTCTTGGAATTTCAAAGTTTCACAGTGGGAGATTTTCTAAGAGGGGTTCATAAGCTTTTGCATATGTGGTTGGTACATCAGGTTTCGAGAAAATTCTAGTAAGGGAACAACAAATTTTATTCTTCTTAACTCTTGTTCATGGTTGAAAAGCAAGATTATGCTTTGTTCAACTTCTATGATTGGATGATTTGGTAGTTGGGAAGGGATAAAGTCCTTTCACTCCTTTGATTCCTAAGTTGATATTGGATTCTAATCCTGCACATCCTACCCTTTTTTAGTTGGAAACTCTTGTGTCCTATTTGGACTTTTGAATGTGTAAGACTAGTGTGATGTGCCAACTAGTGATCGAATATTGGTGTAGGAGGTTTGTTTTGACAATTCACTCTAATTTCTCTACCTAGCCTGGATCATAAGTCATACTTTCTTCTGATTTATCCCATCATCAAATTAGTAATATTTTGGTATTGGGAGGGCGAGATCTCATAATCGTCATACAACTCATAACTTGATTATGTCGTGAGGGATTTTGTGTAATAATTTTTAATGATATCGAAGGTGGAGCTTTGATTTCCTATCTAATTTATATCTTCATATTTAATGTACCCTTCAGTGCATTCATCAATTTTCTTGTTTAGATCCCTCCTCACTGGAGGTTTTATTAGTTGTTCATCAGGCCTTCTCTCTCTATTGATTTTTTGTTGGATTAACTAGCTTATGCAAAAAATTGGGGTTTCTAAGTGGGCAATAGGATCCTTTCTCAACCCTTCAACCTCAATCTTGGTAATTTAGTTCAATAGATTCCCAATCAATATGTTCATCTCCTCAATCCTTTCTCTGGATGAGTCCTTAGCGTACATAGGATGTTCAAGTTCTTATTTTAATTTCTTTTTTCCTCTATCTTTATTTCATCCCATCTATTTATTAACATCATGGATTTTCCCCATGAATTTAACTCTACATGGCTCCCCTACTATAGTTAAAATTCTTTCTACCTCAGTTGTGTTTGATCATGTGTCAGATAGGTTTCTAGGTTGAATTTGCCATAACATGAAAGAGAAAATTGGTTTTGATGCAACTACATAGTTAACTATGGAAATGATGGGAGTGGGTTTGATGTGATTTGGTATCTTGTTTTAAAACTTATCGAAATTGTTTGTAAATTCTTGCAAGTTCACAAATGAATTGTTTTTCACTATGGAGAACTCAATGAGGTAGTAATGAAATTATTTCTTATCACACCATTAGGCATGAAATGTTCTTTCCATTTAATCCCATGAGTGTAATGAGTTGACTAGAAGGGTATGTAACCATTTTCATACATCCCCTTCAAGGATCCGTACAAATATCCTCATCAACACATACTTATATTCCACTATAAAGTTGTCAATGGAACCTTGGAATGAATTGATATGATCCTTTGTGGTCTGATGCAGGAGCATTCAACCCAAGGAAAATCATTGTATTTAGTCGACATAGGGGGGTCATGCGTTTTAAGGAATTTGGTTTCCTAAAACTCAAACTAATGTAATATTTAGGCTTTTAAGTGATTAGAATAGGAATTAATTAGATGTGTGAGGATGTTTGTAAATTCTCTCGAATAAAGGAGAACATGAGTGGTTATAATGACAAAAGAGTTAGAAGTCAATTATAACTCTTAAAGGTAGTTTCATGATTCAAGGGACTAGAGAGAGTTATTAGAGATTAAATGAAGCTAGAAGTGGACATACAGTACATTTAGGAGCCAGTTCAATAGATCTAGGATTTGAACCAGAATTAATTCAACAGAACCTTTCTGGTATAAATGTAAACCTACGGGCATAGTGAAGAGGAAGAGACCACTGATACTGAAGATCAGTCCTGTGGGAGACAGAGAGGCTTGAATGCAATCATTTTTTTTATACTTATATATACATTTGTTTATTCCTAATTGTGTTAGTGTGTGGAATGAGTATTTAATGAAGGAATTACATGTAAGTTGTGAATTTGTAGGTTTTGTAACAGAAGGTTGTAGGCAGAGTTCTGTAGATATGCAGAGGGGAGAAGGATTCAGAGGAATCATCACAGGTCTTAGAATCCAATTAAACAAGGATAATTTTAGGGGCGAATGTTCGCCCTTTGGCGAAATTAAGGGGTTTTAAATTTTTAGTGGGCGAATATTTTGTATCATAGTACATTTTTACAAATCACCTTAAATAGGCCACCTTATTTTAACGGAGAGGGTAAAAAAGGTAAATCTAGCCCTTGAAATTAGGACTTACAAACTTCCATTTGCCCATTTTCAAGAATAAGTTTTATTTAAGTGAATCCATTCGTCCATTTTCAGGAATAGGTTTTATTTAAGTGAATCCTATGGGCCAAATACCATATTTATAAAAGAGGTATGGTAAATAAATAAAACATTTTTTATATTTACTCCATAAGTCACCTTATATACATGTAAGGGTGTAAACAAATAAAAATATAAGTAAAGTGGAGGTATGGTAAATAAATAAAATGTCTTTTTATACTTACTCAAAAGGTATGGTAAATAAATAAAAATATAAATAAAATAGACATATCGTAAATAAATAAAACCTCTTTTTATATTTAGTCCATAACCCTTGTTCTATTTATGAAGGGTCAAGAAAGAGGTTTTATTTAAGTGAATCCTATGGGCCAAATACCATATTTGTAAAAGAGGTATGGTAAATTAATAAAAATATAAATAAACGAGAGATATGGTAAAAAATAAAACATTTTTTTATATTTACTCCATAAGTCACCTTATATTTACGAACACTCAAAAAATGGGTTATATTTAGGTGAAACCTATGGCCAAAATAATATGGGACAAATACCATGGACTAGATTGTTATTAATACCATTCAAAAAACCATTATTAACCATAATATTAGAATTAATAAAAATAAAAATGGCACATGGTATTGACCCATGGTATTCACCAAAATGGCACATGGTATTGACCCATGGTATTCACCTGGAATGTAGCCTATTTAAATGGGGGAATTAAACAAGCATGTAGCCTATGCTAAGATTCACTAGGACTTTACAAAGTTTTATTATTTAGTGAAAGACTCGCCAAGATCTTACAAGATTTTATAATTGAGTAAATATTCGCCATGCCTGGTGAGAGATTCGCCAAAAAATTATATATACATATTATATTATTGATAAAATCGCCTTCCATTTCTCCTATATACCATGGAGATTTGCCCATTTATTATATTTATAAATTTAAGGGGGGTTCTTAAAATTTTCCCTGCAATTAAAGAAACAAAGTGAAGCTCTGGAGAGAAGTAGTGAAGTGAGAATTCATAGAGGAGTTAAGCTCAAAGAAGTTGAGCAGTGGAAGCAGAAGAGTGAAACCCTTTGAAGAAACCTAAACCATAGAGGAAACGCTGAAGAAACAAAAAACTCATAAAGGAAAGTACGAAGGAAGAAGCGAGTTGTCGAAGCATAAGTACCGTTGGATTTTATAGATCAATGGTGCAGGCAGCAGGGAAGGAGAACCATCAATCTCATAGATCAAAGGTCATCGAATGCTAAAGGAGCGCAAAGGTTAATCGGTGAAGAGTAGTTTGCAAAGGCAAGAAAGTGGATTTCATGCCGAAGAAAGACTGCAAGTGGTATTCTTCTATTTGGCTTCGATTCCATTCATAACGTGACACGTAGCAGAGTAGTGGAGAGGGGAAACCACTTTATCGCGCAGTTAAACCCCATGCTTATTATCTACCCGAAATCGAGGTGAGCTGTCAGATCTATTAAGGGTAGATCAATGGCAGAGGTTATAACGCAAGTTGTTTGATCACTGATCAGAGTTTGAATAGAGAGCGTAATGGAAAGGCAATGGATGAGTGCAAACCCGAGGACAATTATGAACGCGGGTTTATAATATTTGAAGTCTGGCTTTATGGTTTGGAGCAATTTTTCCTTTGTATTCACATGTTTCCCATATTTTCTGACCGAATGAATGGTTCGGGTTTTTAATGTAAAAGTGCCAACAATGTGTTCTAAAATTGTTATTTCATATTAGGAAAGTGGAAGGAGTGTGTAATGTGACCCGTGGAAGAGCGATACCCGAATTGTGATAAAGGTAAAGAATTGATATCTGTGCAAAGGCCGTATTAAGGTGGAAAGGTATGTTTTAAGTGCATTTCTATTATAAAAGGGTTATAATAGAAATATAGCACCGATAAAGGGTTTTCATGTGTTAAGTCTGGTATAACCAAAGTTTATAAAGTGAAGGTTTAATGTGCGGGCTTAAGGGTTAATGAAGGTTTATAAGGGTGAATAAGTCCCGATAGAGGAGATTGAAAGTTTGGGCTATTGTATTGAATAATTCCGCATATGAAGTTTATTAAGAAAAGGGTCCTTAACCATTGATGGTTGAAGAGTTTGACTCCTTAGAGAGTTAAATTCCTGGGACAAATGTGCTTATGCATTTTACATGCATATTTTGGGTGTCAGTTTGGGTAACCTTGACATCATTTGGTATCAGAGAAGAATTGTAATTGAAACAATTGATGTTAAAAAAAAAAAAAAAAAATCTATGTGAAAGAATTGAGAAAAAAGTTTTGTGTCAAAGATGTTTATGTAGGCAAGGAAGGATCAGATTCTAGTCTGACGAAAGTAGGTACACAGAGGTGATGTGTAGTAGAACTTGCAGATGCAAGAAACAGAGGAAAATCCATTCAACATACAAGACGAATGGTGAAACAAGATCATGGTGAGATCTTGAAGGTGAGGTGATATGTTCTGTTTTGATTTGAGAATGTGTGTTTATAAATTGATGTGCAGGTGACAACATAAGAAGGTGTGAAGGTTGCAACAATCTAGATCAAGAAGTGCTCAATTGGTTCCAAAGGAAAGAACCAGAGAGATGCTGAAAGACTAAGCTCAAAGGAGAGAAGCTTAGTGAGGCATATGTGGTAAGCAGCAGACTTGTTACTGCAGAGGGATTTTTGCACATCACTAAGGTAATTCCACAGAGGATGTGGGTAGAATTTCTAAGGGATGAAGGAAGCTGGTAAGAATTTCTAAGTGAAAGAAGAGGTGGTCAAAACCAAGTATTTCATTGTGATTGAAATATAAGAGGACAATTGTGTTCTTGAGAAGTGTAGATGAGTTGAAGCCTAGAAGGAGCAGAGAGAAGTGCTCAAATGAAGTTCTAGAGATATAGAACCAAGGGCTTGCCAAAAGACCAAGTACAGAGGAAAACTTGGTGAGGTAAGTTGCAACAAGGAGGACTTCTTGTAGAGGCTTTAATGCAGCTCATAGTTAGTGAGTGAGGAGCTCATGAAGATAGAGAAGAAGAAGATGGCTACTAATAATCATAGTAGAGGTTCCGAGGAAAACCACAATAGAAGAAGGATGAAGAAAGAGAATTCCAAGGCAAATGGCAAGAGGATGAGTCGAGAGGAGATTGACAAAGAGATTGCAGAGTTAAAAGAACACCTTGATGAATTAAGGATAATACTTGAGGAAAGCCGGAGACTAGGTTGGGTCTTGAGGAAGAAGCCAGTGGAGTGGCATGAGATGCAGAGAAGGCTACAACAAAAGCAAGTAAAGTGGCTGAGGGAAAAACTCAAGGAAGTTGAGTTGGAAATGGAAGAGTCCATTTGTGAACCAGAACAGGGAGAAATTCTGGGAGAAAGTGAAGACTACACTGAAGCTAAAAAATGGAGATCAAGTGAAGATCTCATGGACTATTGGGATAGTTCAAAACAGCATGAGGAGATGTTGACTGAAGATGAAGACTTGAAGACTGAAACTTCAAGTGAGGCCAAAGGGTCACATGGTTTTAAATATGACAAATTGTGTATGTTGGAAGGTGCAACACGTGAAGGACAATTTGTTGATATTGTCATAAAGGAGGAAGAAGACAAGCAGAATCTAAATTCTGTTATGAAAGAAGATGAAATAGATAAGTCTCATATACAGTTGGGGAAAAATATCAGGCAACCAAGTGAAGGGCTTGAGGAGATTGAAGAGGATACCATCGAAGAATTTCTGAGTCATAAAGAGAACTTGGAACAACAAGGAGATATGATGACTGAAGCATCAAGTGATACCACAAGGTCTTATGTTTTTAAAACTGATAGTTTGTGTATGATGGCAAGTATTGCAGGAGAAAAGCAACCTTTTGAAGATATCTTAAGATTATATGATGATCTAGAAGTAAAAGGTGACAAGGAAAACTTCTCAGAAGAAGAAGAATTCGACTGCATACAGAAGAAAAAGTCTATGGATGAGTCTATAGAGGCTGTCATAGAGATGAGGAATCAGGATCTTATTCTGATGAAAAGTGAAGGAATATTGTCTCAGAAAAGGTAATCAAATGAGTTTGATTAATGTTGTTGATGAAAAACAAATGCAAGAGAATATTAATGTAAATGGTGAGACAAGGATATCTCTTGGAGAAGGTAAACATCAAGATATTAAAGGAAAAGTTGAAGAAGAAACTATGTTAGCTGAAAACATAGTAAACGATCAACAATTCACCATGATGATAGGCACAGTGGAAATAGCCATGGAAGTTGTTGAGACAGTCAGAAAAAGAGAACGACATCTATTGAAATATGTTAAGAAGGAAGAACCCTATGCAAGGGATTTAACCTTGGGAAAAAGGAAATTTGATGATTTATCAATAACAGAGGAAGGTATGGAAAATTGTTTGAAATTTCCAAATTCTACTCCAATTGAAATTATTGAGTTATATAGAAAATTAGACTTTCAAGGAAGGGAGTTGGAAAAATAGAGGATGGATGTTCAAGATAGATTGTTTAAAAGGGAAGACAAAAGAATTGTCATGAATGAAAATCATAAGTAAAAGGAGATGGTAATGAGAGTTCAACAAATTGACATTGCAAAAGGAGTTCACTATAGTGGACAAGAACAAAGAGATATTATTGGAAAAGATGATATGGGAGAGAGACTAGTTGACAGTCTCATGAATTCTTTTGAGAATTCAAAACAACATACTGATGTGCTGACAAAGGAGAAAGAAATAGAGTAGCAAACTAAATTGTTTCCAAAGGAAGATAAGGCACAAAAGCCTTATGTTTTTTATTTTGACAAGCATTTTGTGAGTGTGAGTTTTGTTGCAGATGCTGAAGGAAATTTGGCAAAGATGAGCAGCGAAATAAAGATGAAAGAAAAAGATTATGTGGAAGAATTCAATCCATGGAACAGAGATGCTCAATTGTTGCAGAGAATGCTAGAAAGTCATGATTCAGTGCAGAAAGAAATAATTATGAAAGAGGGTAAGGATGAAAGGGAGGCAGCAAGAATAGCAGAACAAATTAGGATAAGCAAAGAGCAAGCTAGAGAAAGTGATAGCATTCGACAACTCCAAGAAGAAGAACAACATATTGAAGAGTTGGTGGACAATAGCAACAACCTGAAGCAAAGAGAAAGAAATAGAAGTAAGTGGAAAAGTATGCACCAGACCAAGAATATGATGGACAAAGTGATTAAAGAAATGTGGCAGTTAATGATGAAGCAATCCATATGGAGGAAAATGATAGTAGTAAGAAGGATGATCAATTAGAGCTTCAACCTGATTGACAAGGAGAAGAAGATGAAACATAAAATAACAGACATACAATTGCAACAAAGGTGCAGAGATTTCAGATAGTTACAAACTAAATTTTGGGACCCTGGAGGTTTTCTATCAACACATGGAGACACATGATCAGGAGATCATGAATATCTTCTACTTTGGGAGCATGATGCAGGAGAATTCAACCCAAGTAAAACCATTGTATTTCAGTAGACATAAGGGGGTCATGTGTTTTAAAGAAGTTGGTTTCCTAAGTCTCAAATTAATGTAATATTTAGGCTTTTAAGTGATTAGAATAGGAATTAATTAGATGTGTGAGGATGTTTGTAAATGCTCTCGAATAAAGGAGAACATGATTGGTTAATAATGACAAAAGAGTTAGAAGAAAATTATAACTCTTAAAGGTAGTTTCATGATTCAAGGGACTAGAGAGAGTTCTTAGGGATTAAATGATGTTAGAAGTGGACATATAGGACATTTAGGAGTTAGTTCAGTAGATCTAAGATTTGAACCATAATTAGTTCAATAGAACCTTTTTGGTATAAATGTAAGCATATGGGCAGAGTGAAGAGGAAGAGGCAACTGATACTGAAGATTAGGCCTGTGAGAGATAGAGAGTCTCTAATGTAATAATTTGTTTATACTTATATATATTGAGGTTTATTCCTAACTGTGTTACTGTGTGGAATGAGTATTTAATGAAGGAATTACATGTAAGTTGTGAATTCGTAGGTTCTGTAATAGAAGGTTGCAGGCAGAATTATGTAGATATGCATAGGAGAGAATGATTTAGAGGAATCATGATAGGTCTAAGAATCCAATTGAAGAAATAGAATGAAGATCTGGAGAGAAGTAGCAAAGTGAGAACTCGCAAAGGATTTAAGCTCAGAGAAGTCGAGCAGTGGAAGGGGAAGAATGAAACCCTTCGAAGAAACCTGAACCACAGAGGAAACACTGAAGAAACAACAAAAACCATAAGGGAAAGGGTGAAGGAAGAAGCAATTCGTCGAAGAATAAGTATCGTTGTATCTTATAGATCAATGGCGTAGGCAACAAGGAACGTGAACCATCGATCTCATAGATCGACGATCATCAAATGTTGAAGGAGCATAGAGGTTAATCAACGAAGAGCAGTTTACAAAGGTAGGAAAGTGGATTTCGAGCGAAAGAAACACCACAAGAGGTATACCTCCTTTTGGCTCCGTTTCCATTCATAATGAAACACGTAGCAGAGTAGTGGAGAGGGGAAAATGCTTTATTGGGTAGTTAAACCCCATGCTTATTATCTACCTAAATTCAGGGTGAGCCATTAGATCTATTAAGGGTAGATCAATGGTAGAGGTTATAATGCAAGTTGTTTGATCATTGATTGGAGCTTGAATGGAAAGCACAATGGAAAGGCAATGGATGAGTGCGGACCCGACAATAATTATGAGGCGGGTTTATAATGTTTGAAGTCCAGCTTTATGGTTTGGAGCAGGTTTTCCTTTGTATTCCCATGTTTCCCATATTTTCCGATATAATGAATGGTCTCGGTTTTTAATGTAAAAGCGCCAATAGTGTGTTCCAACAGTGTGATCGCATATTGGGAAAGTGGAAGGAGTGTGTAATGTGACTCGCAGAAGAGCAATACCTGAATTGCGATAAAGGTAAAGCATTGACATCCGTGCAAAGGCCATATTAAGGCAGAAAAAGAAGTTTTAAGTGCATTTCTATTATAAAAGGTTTATAATAGAAATATAGTGTCGATAAAGGGTTTTCATGTGTTAAGTCCGATATAACCAAAGTTTATAAAGTGAATGTTTAACGTGTGGGCTTAAGGGTTAATGGAGATTTATAAGGGTGAATAAGTCCCGATAGAGGAGATTGAAAGTCTAGGCTATTGCATTGAATAATTCAGCATATGAAGTTTATTAAGAAAAAGTTCATTAACCATAGATGGTTGAAGAGTTTGACTCCTTAAAGAGTTAAACTCCTGGGACAAATGTGCTTAGGAATTTTACATGCATACTGTGGGTGTAAGCGGGGGTAACCTTGGCATCATGGTCCCTTGCTTCTCACCACTAAATTTGGGTAATAACCTCAACTAATTCTTAGGCATTTAATGTAACAACCAAGGCAAGTCAAATGCAATGTATTGAGCCACTACCCACGCCAATGGTTGATTTGTTTGATTTTTCTAGTTACGAGGTTGACCATGTCTAGCCGATGTCTTGTAGGACTACTTCCCTTGTGATGGATGAAATTGGAGTCCTAATTCTCTTTGTGGCCTATGGAGTAATAGAAGGTATAGAGGAGGGTGGAAAATATGATTCTTGCAGGGGTTTGGATGACTCAGGAAATATGAGTACTAATTGAGGAGGAAATGTGTTAGTCTAGATATTCTTCACACAATGAAATTGAATAACAACTATTGAAAAGGGTGGATAGGTATTGTTGGTTGTTTGACTCTCTAAATGTCTCTTGTGTGATGATTTGTCATGTTGGTTTGAGGTGTAGACAAAGGGTTTAGGGTTAAAGACATGGGATGTGAAACTCTTATCGAGTTACTCAATGTATGCCTCCTTGATGAAGGCAGAATATGGGCATGCAAATTATGGAAAGTATGCTAATGTAATGAAACAAATTTATATTTATATGTACAATGAGTTAAATAAAGTTCACCTTTGGTTTTTGTTGTAGAAAGTTGTGAGTATGATGACTATAATGTGTTGATGAGTGATGAAAATTATATACAACAGAGTTACTAGGTAGAAAGCACAATGAATGATTTCAGATGTTGTATGCCACACAAATTTGAATAAATATATTTCTTCCCATGAAAGTCAATTCAATTCAGTCCACAATAACGATGCCATGAGATGTTGGGTCCCTAGAATCACACTACATCGTGTTGTGGTTGAAATCATGGGAACATCCATGTGTGATCTGTTAGTTTTCTATTATGTTAATGATCATTACAAAAATTTCTAGGTCTAAAATGGGCTTCCTAAGGAATATTATAAAATAATACTAGAAATAATGAAGTAATATTATATTACCTCATCAAGTTTTGGAGGGGAAAAAACAAAACTTTTTCAACTCATATTTTCAACTTATCTCCCTATGATTTTGCTAAAATCTTGAGCGGGAGAACTCGTTAGATGCAAACTATAATTTTTTATGCATTTAGTACATATGTTTCATAGTTTTGATAGACCCTTCTACACAAAAAATGTGAAATACATGAAAATGTATTATTGGAATCATCATGTTTTTGCATGTATTTCACATTTTTCGTGTATTAGGGTCCATCAAAAGTATGAAGAATGGGTACTTCTTGGATGCAAAACTAAATTTCATATCCAATAAGTTCTCCACCTCAAAATTTGAGTAAAATCGTAGGGAGATAGGTTGAAAATGTGGGTTTAAAAAGTAGTTTTATTTTTAATCTTTTTACCTTTTAACTCCAAAAATGGTGAATCATCCCCCATGGTCGACATCATCATATTGAATCCTATTGGTTCTTATAAAGTTGATTTTTGTTGTACAATTTTGTCTTCAGGACCATTTTTTACCTCAAAATTTCTCTAATGATAGTATTTAAAATCGATGCATAAAGACATCTATTGTTATATAAGATATTGCTCAATTTATCTCTATGGTTTCTAGGTCCAGTACCTAAGTCATTTTGTTCCTTACCTTATACTTCCACAAGAAAGGGTAGATGACTTGAAATTATAGCAGACAAGATCATATATTTATATTTCTCAAGTGAATGCATTGTGGCGAAATGACTGAGTAGTTATGCCATGAATCTAATTAATGTTTCCACCTTTGAACAAAGGTTCAAATCTCATGAATATACTTTCCTTCCAAGTGCCACAACAAAATGTGGTAGCATGAAGAAACATGACAACCATTGAATGAATGTTCATATTTTATGAAAATGACTTGTCTCTGTATATGGGCCTATTATAGCTCTAAATGTAGAGACATTAATTATAATATAACTGATATATGATTCATTAAAATATTATTGTCACATACATTTCACATTTATGAAATGATTTCAAGAAAATACAAATATTATATGTGAAATCATATTCAAGTCAAGCATTGATTTCCATTGAAACATAATTTTTATTTTGAGAATTTGGGTTAAGGGAAAAATATCATAGATTGACATATCTTTAATGGGTTGGATAACCAATGATTCAAAGTTAGAGCATTCATGACTGTTAGACACCTAATCTACTACGGGTTGGTGTGGTGGAATGTGAATAGTCATTATATTACAAGAGACGTTAGAGTATAAAACTAATAGTCATAAGGATGTATTATATGTATTATCTTTGTTAATATAAATGCACAAAAAGTATTTATCTTATCTTTTTTTCATCATTCCGTATGTGTATTTAACATGGTATTAGGGTGGGAAAATTTTGGCCCTACTCCAATTTGAGCCACTAGTTTTTTGTGGCTTTTCCCAACCCCTAGTTTTGTGGTCTTTTTTACCCTAATGTGCCTACAATTCAAAAAGGACAACACATAAATTTAATTAGAGTATGGGCGCTCATAAGTTGTTAGAACTACACATCCACACTCAATTAAAATATGTTTTATTGTCATTCTATGACAATTTCATGCATACCTTCCATGCATAGTTGTTAAAATATGTTTCTTACCATATCTTCACTTTATACATGACAAATTATATCCATTCAATTCCTATCAAAGTGAATGTTTATGTAGTTGTCTCTGTCATATTAAATTTCCAACCAAAATGATTGGGTTTCTCTACTTCGTCAACATTTAGTTTCTCTTTCAGCATTCATTGTAGGCTAAATTCTTGGATTCCTTCGTGACCCTGGCTTTGAACCCATGTTGGAGAATTTTGTAGTTTCATTTGCACTACATGGATTGGATTCAAACTCGTATAATTTGAGTACTATTCACATTTCTCACGTCTTCTTTTTCACTTTTCTTCCAAATTTTACATGTTCATTCAGTCTACATGTGCTAAAGTGGTAAATGTTGTTAATTAAAATTCTAGTGTGTTGATTAAAATATTATGTGGGCTTTGAAATATGTTGATTTGGATCATATTATTGTATGTATGTTTGTCTAAACTCCTGGAATGTGTAGTAAAGTGCATACTTTATTATATGCTTATGCTCTATATATCGATCAGTGATCCATTTACATGTATTTTGTTCATTTTATTTTTTTGTGAGTTGATTTATATATTATTTTCATGCATTGGAACCATGCTATCATAAATTTGTTGTAATTGTTGGTAAACAGTTGTTTTCAGGCTAGGTAAGTAACTCCACAATGCCACTTGTTTATTGAATTAACCAAATCCTGAATATATACATGAGTGGAGAGACTCATGGGATTCTAATTCCATGACCTCTTGGTTTTTTCCAATTCATAACTAAATTATTTATAATAATCTCAATCCTTTAATACTAGGTGTCAAAATCCCCACCCCCCCCAATCTGAAGGGATGTTGGTGAGTCCAAGAATAATTTTGAATCTTTCAAACTTTTCTCTTCCAAACGCTTTGGTGAAGGTGTCTACAATCTACTCATTTGTGGAACAATGTTGTAGGTGGATAGTATTGGCCTCAACATGAATGTAGAATCAGAAAATACTTTGTGTTGATGTGCTTGGTTGAATAATGGAACTTTGTGTTGTTGTCTAGATTTATTATAGAAGTGTTTTCAATCAAAAGAATAGTTGAATGCACTTGTTTCTCCTACAAATATTCCATAATTTTCCTGAGCCACATAATTTCATTCATTTCTTTAGTTGTTGCCACATATTCTTCCTTAGTCATTGAATATGTTGGAACTTATTGTTTTCATGACCTTTAGGAGACAACTCCTGATCCAAGACTCATAACATAAGCTAAATTAGATACTCCATTTTCTTTATCTCCATGAAAATTTGAATCTGAGTATCAAATAAAGTTGAATTCATCCACCTATGTATGCTTGAGTTGAAAGTCTTGAGTTCCCTTTAAGTACTTTTTAAATCTTTTCATAGTAGACTAGTGACCCTCAAAAAGACTTTGCATAAACCTGGAGAGGATTCAAATAACAAATGAAATGTCAGGTCTAGTAGTAGTCAGGGAATTAAGACTTCTTGTGAGCTATTGATAATTTGTTGGATCTCAATTTATTTTCCTTTAGTGTATGTGAGCTTTAAATTCTGTTACATTGGAGTAATCAAAGGATTTCACTCAGCCATGTGAAACATGTTCAACATATCTCCAACATACTTCTTATGAGAGAGGAACATAAAATTCGGATGTTGGGTTACTTTAGTACTAGGATAGTAGTGAACATATCTTGAATCTATCATTTCAAAGCCTTTCCTAAGTTCTTTATTTATGGATTCAATGTAGTTCTCATTATTCCTTGTCATTAGAAGATCATCTATATACACCACAATATATACAGTCTTTTGCCAACTTTCTTGACAAACAAAGTTGCATCATCAAGATCATATTGTTTGAAATTGAGTTTTAGAAAATGGTTAGACAATTTCTCCTACCAGGCTTGCGATGCTTGTTTCAGGCCACACAAGGATTTGACAAGCTTGCATATTGTGTTCATGACCCTTCATAACAATTCCTTTTTTTGGGGACATAAAAACATTCTCTTTCATATATCCACTCAAGAATGCAACTTTTAGATCCATTTAATGGTCTTTCCAACCATTCTAAGCTACCATGGAAAAGAGAGTCTTGATGGTACCCTATTTTGTTATGGGGGAAATAGTGTCCTCATAATTGTCTCCCTTTTGTGAAAAAAACATTTTCCAGAAGCCTATATTTATGATTTTCAAGTGAGCCATATTCTTTATACTTTTTCTTAAAGACCCACTTTCAGCCTATGGTTTGGTTCCAAATGGAGGATCGACCAAATTCAAGGTGTGATTCTTTATTAAAGCATCATATTCATTCTACATCGCTTCAATCCATTCATCATGTGAAGAATATTCTTTGAAGGAATTTGGTTCAAAATATGTATAAAAGTTTATTTCACAAACATTAGAAGCATCCCTATCAACAAGTGAATGAGAATCATCTACATCACCTCCATTATGTATAGCAAAGCTTCTTTTCCCTCTCTTTCCAGCCTCATCAGGATGAAAACTTTCAAGTGTCTTTGAGAGAAATTTTAGAAGACCTTTATGAGAAGGCCTAGGCTACTCAATTTACTTAGATGGTGTTCAATCAAGATTTATCCTTCCAATTCTCTTAATCACATCACTCAAATTTTCTTCTTAATCATTGGTTGGAGCCTCATGAAGGGGAGAGAGTGTTTCAGAAGGATATTCCACAAATGCATCTAATACAAGGATCACCCCTTCAAGATTTTGTATCTCATTATCAAACCCTTGAATTTTTTCTTCATGCTCGAACCTATCCAAGTGATCAAGCTTTCACTCAACAACGTTTCCAGTCTTGGACGATTCAAGAAATATCACATCTCTAGATGTTATAAAATTCTTATTTACTTCATCATAGAGGTAATATTCTTTGAAGGTATTGGGTTACTCCAGAAAATACATTTCAACTACTTTCACTGAGTTTGTTTCTCTATTCCTTAGGTATCAAGGCATAACATGTGGAATCAAAAACCTTGAGATGCCTCACTAAAGGAATGTGGCCATAGCAAATTTCATAAGGAGTCTGGTTTTTTATATCAAGACATGGATACCTATTGTTTATATACACAACATATAGAACTTCATCACCCCAAAACATCAACTTAACATTCCAGAAAAACATCAGTGTATGTACCATATTTAATATTTTCCCTTTCATTATTTCAGCTACATTGTTCTATTGAGGATTATAAGGCATGGTTGTTTGATGTTTGATCCCATGTTGGTGAAGTAATTTTTCAAATTTGTTTCAAGTATCTTATTTTACATTATCAGTACAAATAGAGCTAATATGATATTGTACCACTTTTAATCCATGCACGGAAATTCTTGAATGTTTCAAAAGCTTCATATTTGTTCTTCAATAGATATACCCAACACATTTTGGTGTAGTCATCAATAAATGTCATTATGTATTTATTACCATTTGTAGAAGGAAAATGCATTGATCCATATAAATAAGAATGAATGATTTCAAGATTTATATGTTCTCTGGAATCAGAATCATGAAATCATTGTTTTTTGTACTTCCTTAAGATGCAAGTATCACATTGTTTAAGTTTCCTAGGAATAGTTGGAAAACTAGTAATACCAATTTTATTCAACAAATGAAGGCTTTCATAGTTCAAATGTATAAATCTACCATACCATTAAATAATTGATGGAAATGTACCTCCATCATCATGATAATCCTATGAAAATTTCTATGTACAAGGAGAGGTTCCTTGCAGCTTCAATAGTCTTTCTTCTTCTATCCCAGTCATGACAAGTGAGTGGTTTGATGCTTTTCTAACCTCAACCTTTCCATCAAATATGTGAATGGAATGTCCTTGTTGGCAGATGTGGATCAAAGACAAGAATTTTCTCTCAACTCTAGTAGGTATGGAACATTATGTAGGAGAAAGCCTTGAAACCCAGTCAGTTTGAGTTGATTGTAATGAGCCCTGATGTCTTGAGTTTTGACTTGCTTTCAATGTAGACTGCTCCATAAATAATTTCATTGAATTCTTCACAAAAATCTCTTCTAAAATTCATGTGGAAAGTTTCTCCTAAATCAAGCAATGAAACATATTTTCATAAACCAACTAAAGCATTAAATAAGTCTTTAGTTACTCCAATATTACAATGTGCCACAACATAATAAGTGGATTCAGGTGCTTTACCTTTCACTTTATTTAATGATTTTCCTTTCTCTTATTCCTTTTCTTTTATAATCTTTTCCCATGGAAGCTTACATTTATAAGCATCATGTCCATTTATATTACACTGTGTGTAGATAAGATCAAGCCTTTCTCCTTGGAATTGTCTACCCCCCTGCCTCTAAAATTATTCCTTCCTAATCCTCTTCGACCACCTCTTCCTCTAGAAGAATACTATACCTTATTATTCTCTTTTTGTGCAAGTCATACAACTTATTTAGGAGATTTAGCAACTTCCTTCTTCTTCCTAAAAACTTTCTCTCTTTCAAGAAACTTGTCCACAAGAGATTTAGAAGAAATGTTTGAAAGTTTGCCATTAGCCTGTAATGACTCAAGATATTGGGAATAAGTGGGATACAAGTCGTTGACAAAAGTTGTGAGAGGAACATCCATTTTTACAGTAGTGGAATCTATGTCATTCATATTGCCTCCTATTTCAGATTTTAAATTAAAAAATTTGATCATCAACGGAAAAACTTCTAGCTTAGAGTGGGAGTCATATCATTATTTTAGCTTCTCTAAAGCACCAAAAGCATATGTAAATAGAATAATATGAGGAATCACCTCTTCATTGATTGATGCTACAATCAAGGCATATGCCTTGTTGTTCTTAGTCACCCATATGGAAAGCTCCCTGTCAGAAGTGGGCTTCTTAGGAGGATTGCCTCCTTCTCCTTCATAGACACTTTTCCATAACTAATTGAAAATAAAGGTTTGATTTATATTCCTTGACACCTCATGGTAGTTCTCTTTGCTAAGAAGAACTACTCCCATTATGGAGATGAGTAAATGCATCATAAAAAAAAAGGAATATTTTCTTTCAATAAAAAAATCACAACCTTTTTCGATATCTTCTATTTAAGTAAAAAACTTCATTCTTCAATGCAAATATAAATAGTCACACCACCATATAATATATCACCACTTACATAATATATCACGTGTGATATATATCATTGATCCATTCATATAAATTATTGTCTTCAAAAAAGAACAAAATGCATTTTTTTATCATATGATCCATGGGAGCACATATTAAAAGATTTACCGACCATGCTATCACATTTATTTCACCATAAATATACAATGCATATGAAGAGAACCAACGAACTATGTAGATCGGTTTCTAAAACACCACACCGATTTTTATTTATTTATTTCCAATACACACATATATACATAACTTAAGCGATCTTAGGCCATGATTCATTGTATTCAAGAACAATCAATGAAATCCTTAAAAATTTCAATATACATAATCTATATCATATAGCCTTTTTTAAAAATAAGATCTCAATATATTTAATATGACAGCATGGAAAAAAGGCATAACATGCATGGCCATTAACGTAGAGCCATTACATAGTCCCTTCAGTCAACAAAGTGGTATAATTGTCAATCTTCAAAAAACATTGTTTAACTCACAACAATAGGTGAAGAACACACATACTAGTCAAACACACAAAATCTCTCCTCCAAATGCATTGATTTCCATGTTTGGATTTAGTTTAACTCACATTTTAGTAAAATAAATAGATCATTCTTAAACATAGGAATACAACAACTTTAACAAAAGAATACGACCCCTTCAATAATATAGATTTGTTTCTTGTTCTAAACTTGGTTACCATACATGGTTTTCAAGAAATAGATCTCATGCATGGTCATTTCAACACATCATTTTACAAGTCGATCTCACATATGCCTTCAAAACAGCGCAGAAAAAAAAGGAAACAATGCTCACAACATATGTTCAATGTAGGTCCAAGGGATTTGAATGGACAAAATATTGTATAGAATCTGGCAGAGAACACAAGGACAAAATATGGCAGAGAAAATAACAATTACAAGGGAAAAAAGGGAAGCAAAAAATGAGGAGTTAGCTCTGATACCATGTCAATATAGGTGAGTAACTCCGCAATGTGACTTTTTTATTACATTAACCAAATCGTGAATATACGCATGAGTCGAGAGACACTTGGGATTCCACTTCCAAGGTCTCTTGGTTTTCTCCAATTCATAATTGAACTATTTACAATATTTAAAATAATCCCAATCTTTTCGGATTATGTGTTAGTATTTGTCTTGTGCGTTAAGTTTGTTCATGCGTTGGTGCATTGAAGTTAGCATTCAAATACATATATGTATTGTATTTTTTGAGTCTCTATCATGACACTAGTTTTCAATAGTTTAGGTTTGAATTCATTGAGACAGAACTATGTGTTATTATCCCCATGTTAGAGCTATGTAGTGTTCTTCTTTGCAAATGGTGAACCAAAGATCTTCATAGGATTTCATACCACTGATAAAAATACATTGTCAAGAAAAAGTGGTGAAGCATAAGAAGAAAAGATAAGGTATCATTTTTTGTGTGCGATACCTATTTTTTTGGTCACTATATTTACACTTATTGCATTTAGAATATCGTTCATAGCCTTTTTGATACCTGAATTCTTCTCTCCTTAATATCCTAAGAGTAAAATTGGATATTATTTCCTCATTATCTTTTCATTTTTTTTAGCTTAGGCTAACTAAATGGATGGAATTACTAAGTTATTACAGTTTATAGATACTCTCATACTCTCCACTACTGAGTCTGGTACTATTAAAAAAAAATATCTCTCTCTAAAATTAAAACCTATTTGAAAAAGTGCACAAGAAAAGATTGAGCTTTTGCATCTTGAATCACAACTACAATGAGATGAGTTACAGTAGCATCGTCATCATTTTGAACTTGTTTTTGTTCAAAACAATCCTCTATTTTAGGTTGAAATAGACTCCCATCAACAACTAGTGAGTGATCAAGTAAGTAAAATTAAGTTCTAATGCCCATATAAGAAGAATAATTACGTGCAAATGCAGAATTTTAGTTTCCACTTCCTCATCCCATCATCAGACTTTGGGAAGAGCCTATCAAAAACATGAACAAAATTTTTTCTAGGTATGACAAGGAGGTTTCCTTTCACACTCCATATTATGTGAAAGCCATTAAATTTTAGAGTGTTGGCTTTCTTCAAGATAACTTATCTTCACCTACTCCTCTTCCTCCACTACAGATTGTCAGATGCCAACATTGTGATAGATTTAACCATGTGAAAGATTATTATTTTGATCTTCATTCACGTGAGAATTATGGTCACCACATTGATTATTCAAACTGTTGCTTTAGAAACAAGCTTCGTAGCAGAACAAATATTCACCTTCGATGGATTGCTTCTTAACAATGTGATTCAACAAGCAAGAAGATATTTCACTCATACAATAGGGATTGTTCTCGAGTATTAAAAATTATTGAAATTGAGTTTTATTCATCTTCTCAACTTGTATCTAATAGGGGTGTATTGATTATCATCTACATTCTTCAAAGATACATCAAGCGAGCCTGAGCCACAGGTTGAACTTGTTGGCTAAGCCTATAGCACGAGATAGCCATTCCAAGATCCAAAGTTGTAATCAGAGACAGAGAAATGCCAAAAGAGGATGACGTTTGTTGGTGGTCTTCCTTAAAACACCAAAATTGAGACCTCCCTTTTCAAGTTGAGGTTCTCACTTTCTATAGGTTGAGAGCTCACTTTTTTAGGTTGATGGTATCCCTTTTCAAAACATTAGGGACAATTCCTCTTATAGAAGACTAATAAATTCTTGCCATATTTGGAACTGTTCTAATAACTACACTAAAAATTGCATGTTGAGACCTCAATGGTCTCCCTCTTCAAAGCATTAGGGACACTTCCTCTAGCAGAATACTAACAACTTATTTCCAAATTGGGAACTGTTCCAAGAACTTCACTAAGCATTCGAGTGTTGGTGGTCATCCTTAAACCATCACTAGTTCAGACCTCAGGTTCTACCACCTTATACCATTATTTCTTATAACATATTTATCTAATTTTTTCCATGCATCTTTGCATTTTTATTACATCTCTCTTCTTGGACTCATATATATCCATTCGGATCAAGGTGGGTAATGATGGAAATATTTTCCACTGAGGGTTGGTGTGGTGGAATGTGAAGAGTCACTTGAATCTAAGAGACCATGGGATATGAAACAAATAGTCATAGGGATGTATTATATCTATTATCTTTATGAATAAAAGTGCACAAGAATGATTTATTTTAACTTGTGCTCATCATTCATGTGTGTGTAAAACAATGACCCATAGGTTTGACATAAAGAGTTTAAAATGTAAAAGATGGGTGAAAGTGAAGAACAAATTCTGGCATATTTAAAGGAACAATTAACAATTCCTTTAAATTATTTAAAATCGGGTGGGTAGCTAAGAAATTAAGAATTGTTTCACTAGGGCACACAAAATTTTGAAAATTTTCCATTTCTTGTTAAACCCTTGAAAATCTTATCAAAGAAATCAAGATACTCTTTAAACCACCTTGATAAATTTTTTCAAAACTAAAACAAACCATCCTAATAATGCCATAGTTTATTTCACTTCAACAATTCCATACAATTCACATAATAGATCATGTTCATGACACAAAATTCCATGAAATTTGCATAAAACTATATTCATATGTGGCAAACTTAAAAATATGAAATGTGTATCTGAAATTACATGAAAGGAAGGATAGATAGCCCAATGGTAATTGAATAATTCCTCCTTTGAATAACCTTAAGTCCTTCTAGCAATTACCATAAGTTTTGACAGAGTTTCCCTACAACCAAAGATTCCCCCCCACCCCTTTGAAATACAAAATCAGGGCTATAGGCCCTTAAAAACTAATACCTCACCCTAAACCACTAGTGGTATTTGAAAAAAAACCAATATTCTTTATAGAACTGCTAGCTTCAATGTCACTAACTTCTTCTAGAAGCTTCTTAAAAGACCTACTAATTATGGAATGGGTCCCTTCAGATTTGGCTTTAATAGCTCTTAATTGTCTCTCTCGACTATGCACTAGGCCTTCTCTCTTCTTATTGGGTGTTTCATGAGTCGCACGCTATTGTGGGTGTTCTGCCAAAGGTGTTAGTGGTACCGTTGAAGTCAATGGAAGTGCTAACCAATGATCCACAAATGTTGTTATGTCTATTTTTATGGTAGGTCTTTGAGGTTGAACCTCCCTCTATTGGTTTTCTTTGTGAATTGGTGTGAATCCCTTTTTAAGAGCTAGCTTGTATAACCCTGATATATTTTTCCATTCAGTACCCATTGGGACGTTGCATGCCCATGCATCCAAGATGTGTCCTTTCAAAGTGGTGACTAGGTCATAATCCACGTTTCCCAATTCTTTAAAGATGTGCTTTAGCATGAGCAAGGGATCAAAATGTTCTTCGTATAAGTTCACTATATTCTTTCCTTGTGAAGGATGATCATCTTCTCCAAATCCTATTTGCCATTTGGTCTTCTTTAATAGCATTCAAACTATTCATGAGGGTATCTTTATTGTATACATCTATATGTCCATCAAATAAAGGTGGGAAATTTCTCTTATATAACACCTCACATCTACATTTTAAGACTTGTACCTCATTCAGCATGCCTTTTTCTTTCTTCTCCACCAACACTACCAATTTATGTTTGTTGGCATTATGATTCTGGTATGGCTCTATGTTACAGATGTTGTACTTGATGGCAACACCCTCAAGTGGAAATGCTCTGATCAGGCTCTCAAAATGTTGAAAATTAAGAGGTACGCAAGAGAATAGTTCAAAAGGTGCGTACACGCAGGTACACTGTGAAGGGACTGCGGCCACACACGCAGGTCACCCGTTCAGAAGGTGCGTACCCCCAGTTCACTTACTTCAAGGCAGAGAAGCGCGTTCACGTGGGGTTTCTTATGTTTGGCTCGTGGTATTTAGCCCGCCGTTCTTGATTCTATGGTTTTGGCCCGTGGTATTGTTTTATATTATTATTATTGAGCCCCATGTTTTTGGGCCCCTTGTATTGGTTATCTATGGTATTGATCCATGATTTTAGGAAGATCTTGCCTATATAAAGCAAAGGAGATCACTTGGCTAAGTATCTTTTGAAAATTGAATATCTTAAGATCTGAAATATTGGGTTATCGTTTTAAAAGCTTTATCTATATAAAAGTGAAGTTGAAAGCGAATCTATGAAGGGTGATCTCTCGAGCGCATGATCAGATCTGAGCATCTGACTATCTGTGTCACACTGGGGGACTGCCAATTCGGCCCTAATTAGAGGTACGCAGGTGATTAACCGTGCAAGTGCTTGGGTACGCAGATCAGAAGAAGGAGAAGTGCGTGGGTACAGAGAGCAGAAGAAGGCACAGTGCGTGGGTACGCAACATGACAGAGGTTTAGGAGCGTAGGCACAGTGAAAGGACGCGGCACTTCAGAAGCCGCAGGTGCGTAGGTACGCGGCGCGATAGCATCTGTGGGTGCGTGGCTACAGTAGCAATAGGCGGAGCGATAGTATCTGTGGGTGCGTAACTACTGTAACAGTACGCAACGCGATTGAATAAATAGTGCGTGGGTATGCAGTGCAGTAGAAGGCTCTCTGCGGGTATACGCAGGGGAGCAGAAGGTGAAGTGTGTAGCCACGTAGGCGAGAGAAAGAAAAACTGCGTATCTATCTTAAGATCTTTTGTTGACTGAATTTTTCTGTTGATAAGGTGTTCTGGGTTTACTTTTCTGTTATTGTGGATCTGGTTACTACAGTTGACTGGGTGATTTACTTGTACTTGTTGATCTATTGATGTTTATGGATCTAGTTTGAAAATTTATGAAAAGTGGTTATTGAAAGAAAAGAAGTAGGGGGTTGTAGCTCCCTTCCAGGAGAGACTGGAAAACAAGAGAGAATTGTAGCTCTCTGCAGGTTGCAGCCTGCGCACTGGTAAAGGACTGCACCAGTACAAAACCATTGTAAAAGGAGTTTCTAATTTGAAAGAAGATAGAGACATATTGCAGCAGGTGGTTTTCACCCACATTGGGTTTCCACCTTACATCTGGTGTTCTTTGGTGTGACTATCTGTTTTCTTTGTTCATGCTCATTATTTTATGGTACTGACATGAAAAAATAATTCAAAGTATAAATAAGGAAGATTTATTAAAAGAACTTGATAATACTGATTCACCCCCCCTCTCAGTATTATTTCCAACAATGTTTTCTCTTCAACTGATTAGCACTGGCCACTAGGCGAGCTTTATTCAATTCTACCTTTGTAACATCTTCTTTGGTCATTTGATTGACATAGTTTATAATCATTTCATCCTTTTCTAGATTTTCCCCAATGGTGTTCTTAAATGCATTGATTTCTCTACAAACTAACTTGATAATTTCTATTTTTTCTTAGATCATTTCCAAGTGTCCCCATTTTTTTCTACTAACTTTGTGATTTTTTTTTAGATTCTTCTTCTAGTTGTTTTAAAGGTTAATTTCTTGGGGTGTTTTATTCTCAGAACATTTAAATTGTCCTCAACCTTTTGACCATACTCCTAGGCTCAATACATATCTATCTTACTACCTTTAATCTCCTTCTCCTTGACCTTCAATTTTACATATCGAGATATAAGTAAGGCCTGAAACTACTTTTCATCTTTATATATTTTCAAGGACACTACATTCTCTATCAATATTCTAGTATTTGTTGTGATTGCGTGGTCTCATTTATCCTTTCCTTTATCGCTTGATCTATTCCTTTAACAGTGTGATATGATCGTGAGGGCTTCATGTAGATTTACCTTTAGCTCTACACTTTCCTTTTTTACTATGGCTAGCTCTATCGTCTACATTGGATGTGTGTCTAGGATTTTGAGTTGATTCCTCAAGGAATCAATCTCTCTGCCCTTTTCTTAAAACGACTCTTTGTATTCCTGGAGATATTTATGATATGTGGTGAAATGTATAATTTTATCTTTCGGGTGTTTTACCTTTATCTTGTTGTCCTAGCTGACTATCTTCCATTACTTCAATTGATCATTATTCTTGGTATACATAACTTCTAGCTACCTGGTTGTGGCATTGGTATGGTGCATTAGTTTGTGCACTAGATGTGTCACTTGAAATTTCAAGTCCATGATGTTAGTAAACAGTATATTGTTTGAAATTGAGGAAACATGATGTACATGGTAATCTGACATGCACATTGTGATTTCTACCTTTGATTGAAACACCTCCATATCAAAAGTTCCCTTCTCATAATCCAAAGCATTCTTGAGCTTTGTAGGAGGAAGAAACTAGTTTTCTACAATTATGATATACATTTTCCTTTCCTTAGATGCTTGTTTAGTAGTCTCAATGAGAGTATCTATGATTGACATGCATCTAGGCTTGGACACTACTCCTGAAGTTGTTGTTGCTAATTCTAAGATGGTAGATGACCATGTTTCCACAGTGAATGCTTGTTTCGAAGGGGTGAACACCTGGTTCTTGTATATAATCAAAGCTTGGGACTTTGTCTCTTCATCATCTTCATATTTTTCATCCTTTAGAACCTTAATATATGTTATAGGTTTCTTTGAGCTCGATTCTTCTCCTCAATCTACCTCGATGGGTTCAAAAGTTCCTCGTTTTTTCCTAGAGAGATGAGAGAAAATTGACTTAGTCAGATGCAGGATGGCATTGACCTCTTCCAAGGTAGCCTTACTCACACACTCTTGTATTATAGGATGTTGGTCATGCTTAGTATTTTCGTAATCCTTATCCTTTCTCAACTTGTAGATAATGTTTTGTGGATCACATCTCTGGTCTCCAACTTTTGAGAAGTTAAAAAATTCTAATATATTCTCCACGGTATCTAGAGAATTCCTTGAATTCACATAAAAACGTTTCTTATTGTAGAAATTCCTTATATATTCAAACTATAGATTGTAATATTCTAAAACAATTGACTTTAATCTACTCTACTCATCAGTGGAAATAGTAATTGATTGATGAACTCACGAAGCATAAAAAGTAACAATTCAACCACACAATATAATAATTTTCTAGGGAAAGCCAGATCTAAAAACCCCTGCTATATGTATATTTCATTAATAAAAAGAGTTGAGAATATTACAATTTTTTTCTTAAGCTCGAGCAAACTCTGCACTATCACAATCTATCTCATTCCTTCACAAACAAGCTCCAGCCAATATTTGGCCAAATCTATTTCCTCCCAAGCTCCTACTTCCTTATGCAATTCCCTAGGAAATTAACTTGTATTTAATTGGGAAATTCCTCATCCATAACTATGCAATCCATCAATATGCCTCCTCTGATTGCATGCATCATTGGTTTAACTTAGATGATTTTACAACTAATAGTACATTGTCTATGAACTCTAATCACAACTGGGTCTTTCTCTGACCTGACATGCATGAGTTAATTATGAGTGAATCTTCAGTTTATTGGTTAAACAGTGTTGGTGAGACCCCATTACTATAGGTTACACCCCACTACTGGATCTTCAACTAATTACTTCATTAGTTGGAACTAGTTTAACTAAGTTTAACTCAGTTAAAATTAACTAAATAATTACAACTCAAAATAACTCAACGAAGGACCCTAAAACTTATGAACCACTCTACATGACTCTATATAGATTCCCAAGTTGAATTAAATGATCCAACTAAGTCAAATTAACTTATTTAACTATTACAAGTTGCTATGATAATTATAATTATAATTTAATTCCTAATTTAATTCAAGGATAAAATTAAATTAGGATTTTCTCATTGCATTTTTCAACACTCCCTCTTAACAAGAAAAGGATTATCTTCTACCCTGATCTTGCCTCTTTTAAACTCATATTTTCATCTTAAAAATATCGATGTAAAATTATCTACATCTTGATCCTATATAGGAATGTGCTCTAGCAACATGGCTCTCCTCTGCAAACAATCTCGTAGATGATGATACCAGATGTCGATATGCTTGGACCAATCATGGAAAATGGATTCTAAGAGAGTTTGATATAAATATCATTGTCACATTAAATCACTATAGGATCCATTTGTTGGCTAGATAACCTCGCAAGGATATTCCTCATCCAGATAGCATAACAAGCTGCTTGACTGGCTGCCATGTACTCTGCTTCTGCTGAACTGAGTACAAATGATCTCTTCTTCCTATTGTATCAAGAAACTACTATTAACCCAACACTAAAGATTCCCCCTAATGTTCTCTTTCTGTCGGATGGACTCCCTGCCCAATATGCATCTGTGAAGCCTTGAAGATTCACTCCCTCTTTCTGTTTGTACCTAATAGCGAACTTAGTGGTGCCTCTAAGGTATCTCAACACATGTTTAGCTACCTTCCAATAAATTTTGGTTCACTTAACCATGGGTTTACTAAGCTGGTTAACTGCAAAATACATGTTTGGTCACATGTTCACCAAATACATAATTGAACACATAAGATTTCTATAAATAGTAGCCTCCACTACTTCACATGAAGTAGAATCATCCTTCCCCCAGCTACCTTCTAGAGGCATTTCATGGGTTCACTTCTCTCCATGTGGAACTTCTTCGGAATATCATCATCATACTTTCATACTAATAACATAATGCATGAGCACCAATTCCTTCATCTCGAATTCTCTTGCAAGATCCTCTTTGTAATATTTTATCAGCTTTTCGTCACCTGTCAGAATCAAATCATTGACATATAATACTATAATAAAAAATTCACCTTCAACCAGAATATGGCAAAGGTTCACATCTGCTTCACTTTTGGTGAAGACCAACCCGGTGAAATAGCTTTCAATCCTGATATACCAAGCATGGGGTGTTTGTTTCAATCCATATAGTGCATGCATGAGTATGCACTCATGTGACTCTTTGTTGAAGGTCTCAAATCCTTCTAGATGCTAAACATACAGCTCTTCCTTAATAATTTCATTGATGAATGTTATCTTCACATCCATATGATGTATCTTCCATCCCATATGTGTTGGCAGTGCTGGAATGGATCTGATTGATGAGTACCTTGCTACTAGAGAGAATGTCTCATAGTAATCAATTCCCTCCACCTCATAGAACCCTCTGGCCACAAATCTGGACTTTTGCTTCTCTACACTCCCATATGTTTCTTTCTTTAACTTGTAAAGCCATCTAGAACTCACCACTGACTTGTCTGCTCGTCTTGGGACAACTTCCCAAACATTGTTTCTAATATCAGAGTCATACTCCTCAACCATGGCATCAAACCATACTGTTTATTGCACTCCTTCCTCGAATGAGGATGGTTCAACCTTTACACTCTTGTTCATCAGAACCATGTAGCAAATGTACTCACTTAGTGACCTCCTCTGTCTGCATTGTGATGTGGATGCTCCCACATTCTCTCTAGCATCATGGATCAATCTGCTAGCCTCTCTACTACACTTCCTTCCATATACGGAAGTCTCTGGATGATTCGGTTCTTACACTCTCTGCTCCTCTGTATGTAGCTACTCCACATCATATTGAGGTTCCTCCTTTGTAGCTAAAAGCTCCTCTTATGCATGTAACTAAATATCCCTCTCAAGGGAAAATATCATGGCCCTTTCTTCATCTAACTTCAGATCTCTATGAATCACTGTCATCATTCTGTATGGCAAGTACACCCGATAGTTGTGAGGTGTATCAGTGTACCCAACAAATATGCCCAAATGAGATGTTGGCTCTAGCGTTTTGCATGCATCGTTGGTAACATGAGAGTATATTGATGAACCAAAGATCATGAAGTGTCCCACATCCAGTTTCTTGCCTAAAAACACTTCTTCTAGTGTACTCATCCCAAGAATTCGATGAGGGCTTATGTCATGTAAATAAATAGTTGTGTTCCATGCTTCATCTTGCAAGTGCAATGGTAGGTCTTGATCATGTAACATTGTCATGCCTCTCACTCTATACTTTTGTTCTTCCTTTCATCCACCCCATTATTCTATGGGTTATGAGGTGTTATTAACTCCCTTTGAATGCCTTTTGATGCATAAATGTTCATGAATCCATTCGACACATATTCTCTATTGTTATCACCTGTGAGATATTTAACTTTACTTCCAGTATCTTTCTCGACAAGTTCTTTATGTTCACAAAAATTAGCAAATGTCTGATCCTTCTTCTGCATAAAGAAAATCCAACACTTAGGAGAAAAATCATCAATAAATATTACATAATACATGTGGTTGGATGTGGATTCTGTCAAGAATGGTACACACACACCTGAGTGAACTCGATCAAGGATCACTTAGGCTCGACTGTCTTTATCATGAAATCAAGCTTTGGTGTACTTCCATAATTTACACCATTTTCGTGTGTCTCTCTACTCTAGTGTACCCTTGAGAAGTCTTGTAGAAATTTTCTGCATGATTTTAGTGTAAGTGACCCAATCTTATATGCCACAAACCACTCATGTCTTGGCTCTGAACCTTCCCTGGTTTAGTGCTCAAAGGAGCGCAGTCTTCTACATCCGAATTATAGAGGTCCTTCACTTGAACCCCGTTCCACTTCACCTGTCCTGAGGCTATGTGATGAAGGAAAGCCTTTCCCTTTCTAAATATCACATCGGAGCCATGGTCCTCCAACTTGGAAACTGAAATCAAATTCTTATTCAAACCTGGAACATACATGACATCCTTTAATGTGAGAGGAGTACCAGACTCCCTCTAAAAGGTAAGAATACCAATGTCGGTCATGTTACACCTCCCATCATCTCCCATCTCAATCTGCATATGGAGGTCCTTCCCGTCCAAGTCATTAAAGAAATCTATTTTTTTTCTCATATGGAATGAGGCTCCACTATCCAAGTACCATACACTACCTATCATCGATGTCACCATGCAAGGGATGACGGTGAAATCCAATTTAAATTGAGAAGAAAGAGCTTCATCTACCGCTCCTCCTGAGGGATTCTTAACATCCTTCTTGTGCATATGCTTTGTGGCATAATGTCGCAGCTCATGACACTGAAAGCATTTAATATTTGACATGTCCTTTTTTTCACCCTGATTGGAATCTGATTTGGATGGGATTAATTCCCCTTCCCTTTATTTTCCTTTCCAGAAAAGGCACATTTCTCCTCATCATCATTCTTGGACAATGATCCATGTCTGGTGTTCTGTCAAGTCTCTTCTTGTAGCAAGCCAAACCAAAATCTCTCCCACTATGGTAGCTTCTCCCTCCCATTAATTGAGACGTAGTAGTTGTGCCAACTCTTGTGAATTCCTAGAAGTGTTAGGCTCACTAGATCCTCTTTAGTAACTGTAGCACAGACACTTCCAAGCCCATCGTGAAATTCCGTGAACTTGTTCAGGTACATTGGTATTGTATCACCCTTCTGCATATTGATCTTTTGGAGCTTGTCCTTCATTTCCAGCTTCTTGTGGTCACTGTTGTTTTGAAATAGGTACGTCAAGGTGTTCCACATTGCAAATGGAGTTTCCTCATCATGGAGTTTCGACACAATATGATCTCGAACTCCTTCTAGGGTAATCCTTCATTCCTTTGCCACACACTTTCTCCAATCTAACAGACCTTGAGCACTAGTTATTTGAGGCTTGAGAATATCATTGTCTATGAATTCCTTAAGCCCATTGTCTTCCAACAGTTCCTCCATCCTGTCCTTCCAAGCAATGTAGTTTGAACTTCCCTCAAGGGCATATTCAAGCCTCAATTCATAGAATGGCATTCTGATGCCTCTAAAGTATGATGTTGCAAATTTGATATCTCCTGCAAAAGACAAACTTGTATTCTCCTCTTCTATAGTGATTTCAACTCCGATACCATGTATAAATTCCTTGTAGATTCAAAATACAAATTGTAATATGCTAAAACAATTGACTTGAATCTACTCTAATCATGAGCGGAAAAAATAGTTGATTGATGAAATCACAAAGCAGAAAAAGGAATAATTCAATCAAACATAACCCAATAATTTTATGGAAAACCCACAACTAAAAACCACAGCTATCTGTTATTCCATTAATCAGAAAATTTGAGAAGATTACAATGCTTTTCTCAAGACTGAGCAAACTTTGCACTATCACAATCTATCTCATTGCTCACAAACAAGCTCCATTCAATACATATCCAAATATGTTATCTGCCAAGCTCTTATTTCCTTGTACAGTATCCTAGGGAATTAGCCCATATTTAATTGGTAAATTCCTTATCCATAACTGTGTAATCCATCAATAGCCCTTCCTCTGATTGCATGCATCATTGGTTTAATTTAGATGCTCTTACAACTGATAGTATAATGTTTGTGCTCTAATCTCAATTGGGTCTTTCTTTGATCTGACATGCATGAGTTAATTATGAGTGAATCTTCAGTTTATTGGTTGAGCAGTGTTGGTGAGACCCCACTACTACAAGTTACACCCCACTCCTAGATCTCCTACTAATTCCTCCATCAATTGGAACTAGTTTAACTGAATTTAACTTCGCTAAAATGAACTAAATAATTACAACTCAAAAGAACTCAACTTGGGCCACTAGAATTTAGGAACCACTCTACATGACTCTAGATAGACTCCCAACTCACTTTAATTGAGCCAACTAAGTCAAATTACCTCAGTTAACTATTACAAGTTGCTATGAGAATTAAAATTACAATTTAATTCCTAATTTAATTCAAGGACAAAGTTAAATTAGGATTTTCTTGCTGTATTTTTCAACACGTCTTTCAAAATATATGGAATGTAACTAGTGCTTTCCTTGAGACAAAGTGAACCTTGTCACCAAACAATGTAAACTTTGAAACGAGAACTGATACTGTTACCCATTTCATAGAGATAACAGAAAAGTGACCCGATTTTGAAAAGGGGTGATGCAGAACATGCATGTTTTCTTTAGAGCATAGTTTTTGGAGCTATAAAACTTTTATCTACATTGCGTTTTAGAATGGTAGTGATTTTCATGCCGATTTTAAGTGGTAATTCTACACCAAGCCCTTTTTTTAAAACGCCTTTTTTTACTTTAAATTTTATAATGTATGAAATGTAAATAATTATTTTCTAAATTTAATAATTTTTGAAGCGGTATTCTTCTTCATATATTTTTTTTTTTTAGTGAGGTTTTTATTGTTTTTCATATTTAAAGAAGAAGGTCGATATTTTGAGTTTTCAATATTCTACATGTTTATACACCGTTAATTAATTTTTCAATCCACATGAAATTATTGTCTCTAAAAAACAATAATTTTTAACAATTGACATAAAAATAATCATTTTTAACATAAATATAACTAAAAAACTGCACATTTTGATATTTTTTTGCTAGAAATGACATGTCAAAATCACAATTTTTATAGGAAATTTCTAACTAAAAATGGTTAAATAATACAAATATTTTGAAAGCACTAGTTACATTCCATATGTTAATGCAAAAATAACATAATACAAATATTGAACGCATAACAACCTCAATTGAATGTATATTCTTCTCATAAAATGTCAAAGTCAAAATATTACAAGTATAACTAATTAATAGTTACAAAAAATGAGCTTGATTTCCAAGCATAACTTAAATTTAATCAACAATGTCATGTAATCCAAACTCTTTGTCCTTTCGAGTTTCATCATTGTCTTCTTCCACAAGATTTTCTGCTTCATTTTTCTCATTTTCCTCTTCTAATGGACCTTTGATGTCTGCGAATCTCCCAATGTATGCCTTTCCAATCATTCCGTGTAATGGTGTTTGGGGTTATGTTATAGACATTTTTGTGCCTCGCGTCATGGAGCATGAAATGTCGATAATTACAGGGATCCTCAGTCCCTAAACATGTTGTTCTTACCCCTAAAAGAACAAGGTCATCAAACAACAACACTTCCAATCAGTTCTCCACCTGAAAACACTTCAAAACAGGCTTATTTTGGATCATGTCAGCTGCTCCACTGAGCTTCTGCGCTGGAATGCAACTGTCCCTCCTTGTACCTGCGCTGGAAGTCAAGATTAATGAAGGCTACCTGCGCTGGGCGAGATTGGCCAAGTGGCACAGTCATCCTGCAAGGTGTCAACTGCCCAGGAAGCTTCCAAACTGACACTTGGTTCATGAGATTCGCCCTGTGATGAGTAAGAGGTACTTGATCACCATGTGTAAGCAAGGATCTCCAAGTGGACTCAAGAACTGAAGATTAACTGAAGAGGGAGAGGACACAAGGCAGCTTCATGTCAGTCTCAAGCTGACTCATCCTCTCTTCTTCTTTCCTATATATAGAGCTCTTCTATGAGGTCTAAGGAGGCTGGAATTTTGTGTAAAGCAAGGAGGTGCTGTTGGTTTACAGTTAGAGCTATTGGGTGATTGTTTTACTAGAGGTGAAGAGGAGAGTTCTTGCTGCTGGGGAGGTGCTGCTGGATTGGAGCCATCATTGGTTGTAACCTTCTCAGAACCCTGTTACTTCTATCAATAAAGTTTTGCATGTTCTCCTATATACTTGTATTACATTGATGGATTGTATTTACTTGTATATTTGATTCACTCTAATCCATGCATCAGTTATGAGTACATGTATCTTGTAGTTTCCTCTCTTGTTTTGTGCAGATCTGTGTGTAGCTGGACCGGCAAAGAGAGCAAAGAGCTGGGAACAAGAGACAAAGAGAGAGGACAAGGATCGACTAAGCGAAAGACACCAGGTTGGTTAATATTTTCTTCCTTCTCTCTGTATTTTCATAAAGGAAAACATCAAAGCTTTACTTTCAGTTGTTGCTAAAGACTGTCACCTTTAGAGTAGGGATAGGGTCATCCGCATCGGATACTTTTCCCCACAACAAACTGGCGACTCCACTGGGGAGTCTAGTATCTTGTTGGTGTTTGTAGTATTTTGCTATTCATTTCTTGAAGAAAAGAGTACCAAATCGAAAAGCTTCTGACTATATCAAAAGCGAAGTAGAGGGACTGTTACTCTTGCTCATTTGCTGAGCAAATTCAAGATTTGAAGAGCTTATCTACAAAAGACTCTTTACTCTTTGTGATAGATCTTCATCCTCTTGATCATCCCTTAGCCTGTACTTGACCTATAGCTTTTTATTTCAGCAAAAACAGTGCATTTTTGAGCTTTTTATGACCCGGAATTCTTTGTAGACGAAACTCTCGTGTGTCAGTGCAGGCTGTCCACAGGCAGTCTGCATTACAGCGCAGGTGCTCCCTTTGGGAACTGCGCTGAGAGTCAAACTGGCAGACTAGAACCTGCGCTGGTCCAGTTAGCCATTGTCTTGCTCAGCTTTCCCTTTGTGTCTTAGCCCTGTTTTCACTTGTTTTTTGCTGATTGCTTGCTGGTCATTGTACTTGCTGTAAACCATTCTCCTTGACATTATTCCGCCTCAGTTGTGTGATGAAACTGTGAATGTTCTTTCAGTATTTCTTGTTTCAGTTACAGTTTCCCATTGTGAAAAGCGAACCAGTATAGCTGTGGCCTCTTAGATCCTGAACTGTAAAAGTGTCTTTGTGATATTATGAGCTAGTTTTATTACTGTTCATGGCTGTTTGAGTTTGTTTGCTCTTCATTTTTATGGTTTGAATCTATACATTTCCTGTGTTTAAACAAGTCGATCATAAGGTGTCTTTTTGATTATTGGACAAGCTTGTTTATTTCTACTTGAAATTAGATTCAAAATTATACAACAGTTTCCTTTCTGTCTTACATCAACATTAAGGATAACGAAAAGAAATACATGCATTGTGCATTTTGCATTTGACTGTATGCTTGACGATTTAGGAAAATGTGCATTTTAGTGTGTGTTCTATGATCTGTGGAAAAAGTTGTGTCTTTCTTTTCCCTCAGTAGATTAAGGTTTTCAAAGTTGAAAGATTGAAAAGATTTGCTTCTCATTCTTAGATTTCATATAGGAAGTTGTATATATACATCTCATGGCGAACCTGAAAGGCAAACTGTTAAGCAAGATCAACATTAAAATAAACTCAATTTACATAACAACGCTTTGGAATTTAACGCAAACATCTAGAGGTCTAGGTAGAGACGTGTTCCGGCGTCGTTAAACATAGTGACTGTCGATCTCTACGAAGGTGGGTGATTCCTCCTGAGAGTCGGTGTCACTAACACGGACTTGAGCTCCCGCGTACCGTCGCGTATATTGGGAGACCCCTATAGGCTTTTATCCTTTATCCTTAGGAAACCGTGTCGGCCGCCCTACTGATCGCGATGCAGTGAACACAACATTCACGAAGATCGACCACCCGTACCGTAAAACGTATTCTGTGGTTTCGCGAAAGGTTTGGCACACCCTCTGCCTAGATCTCCAGAGCAGTTTCTTTTGGCCTTTTTCAAACTCTATAACTGAAAAAGTCCAACCGAGCATTTGTCACTTCGGGCTCGTTAATACATCGAAGGCGACTAGAGTCATCTTTAGCTTTTTCTCGACTCTTAAAAAATGAAAAAGCAAGTTTGTGTCTAAAAGCGTCGTTAATAAAATTTATTTTAAGCGGAACATAATCACCTGTTATTCCCACGTTGATCTTTCAGTTGAAAAGTATGGAGCCCACCAACCAAGGAAGTAACCTTGGCGGAAGTCCAAATCCCTTCTCCTCTTGGGGAGATGTTGGTGCGCCTCATATGGCTACATTGTCGCTTCCAGGATTGACAATCGGCCTCCCTGTATGGCTCTTTTCAACTAATGTAGTCCAGATCACCACTAATCCTGAGCAGTCGAATCAACAGTCAGAACAATCTAGAACTACCCACCAGCCTTCCACTTCTTATGATACTTCCTCTGATCCTTCTTCTTCGCAAGGTAAAGCTGGCAAAAGTCAGCCTCCCAAGGAGAAGAAAGAAAAGAAGAAGAGAGAAAAGAAGCAGAAGGAGCCTCTGGCGAAGGCGACTGGGGGCAAGGATAAGAAAGCTGACAAAAACCCACACACTGCACCGACCGGGCCTAAATCGCCATGTGTCATTTGCAAAGGGATCCACTTCCATCGTGATTGTCCTTGTATTCTCCGGATACTAAGGGACTGGTCCCCAAGGTTGCACAATCCGGTAGCATCAACCTCTGGTTGTCATGTTGATTGCATTCCGTCAACTAGCGAGAGTGAAGGACGAAGAAGGGGACCAAGATCACCCTGTCTATTGTGTGAAGGCAATCATGCCATCCAAAAATGTCCATTCTTAGATGAGGCAAAGAGAGTTTTGGAAGATCGCCCAGTTTCACCGTTGCGACTTCCTCCTGGATATCAAAAACTCGCGCCTAATCCCTCGATAGTTGAAAATCCAGTTGACCCGCTCAAGTGGTCAGCTGAAGTGTCGGTCGTTGAGAATGAACCTACTAAATCCAGACCAGACGAAAGTCTAAAGGTCGATACGGCAGTTGGCCCGGTTCTTCCTTCAGAGGTTCTATCGTCCAATGACTCCGTCATTGAAGACCCGTCTTCAAATGACACTGTCGCCGAAGACTCATCTTCATGCGACACCCTCACTGAAGAGAATAAGGATGACACCATCCAGGTTCTTTTCATCAGCACCGACTCCGATGAGCATCAGGGCAATGCGCCCATTCCTTTATCGCAGGAAGGAACATCATCAGAGTCATATCCGGCCGTATATTCGGTCCCACCACCAAGCAACCTGGTTGTATCCTTTGATTGGAATTAACTAGGCAGACCCCGGTTACCAGCCAGTACACCATTTAGAATCATTGTCCAGATCTATAGAATGATTATGGCTGGTACTATCATTGATGAAGGGGCGTCTGTGAGTATCCTTTCCTCTGTTGCTTGGAAAGCACTGGGTTCCCCAGCGCTTTTACCTGAGTTGAGAAATCTCTCAAGTTTTGATAAAGGAACCAGTCGACCATTAGGGATCCTCCCCGATGTACCTGTTACATTGAAAGGGAAGACCGTCAGGATGAACGTGATGGTCGTCCAAGGACCCTTGGATTATAACCTACTCCTTGGACGCAACTATATTTATTGCATGGGAGCGATAGTCTCCTCACTCTTTAGAGTAATGTGTTTTCCACACGAAGGAAGGGTGGTCAAGCTCGTAGACCAACTTTCATTTCCGGGATCTCGCATCGCAAATAGTCAAATACCATTCCTAAATGGTCTGTTCACTCAAGATTCGCCTCCACCCCCGGTCCTCCTTCCCGATGAGCGCGAGTAATTCAGAAAGAAAGACTAGGACCCAGGGAGCATGCACCCTGGTCTGCTTCGGGCAGAAGAAACTCCGGGTATAAGGAAGAATTTCCGCAGAAGAATATGACTAGTCCGTACCCCGTCCGTAGGAAGTGGGGTTGTTCTGGAATAATAATCTTTTGTTAAAGTTATGTGTTTGACCAAAGAGTCATTCACCTTTTTCTAAAAAGTGGGCAATGCCCAAGTGGGAATTTCCTTATTGCAACAGATAGTAAACATCCTTGAATTCAAGCCTCGCCCATCGAAACATATGTTTTGAAGGATAAGCAGGGGCAGCCTACAAGGAAGGGGACTATTTTGTTTTGACAGAAGGTAACCATCTTTGGACAACCCAATGATAGACACTGCCGAAGAAAGAGATTGATCTGCGGCAGCAAATCGAACCGTCTTTGGAATAATAAGAAAGAGGCAAGCCTCCCTCAATAATGCCAATGTTTTATCTTTGAGTGATGTTCTTCTATTGTCACAAATAGCTGTTTGTTAAAAGTGGGCCGACGGGAAGCCTGAGTACTGCGTAAGACCCCTTAAAATAACGAGAAGACAAGTATCGTTAGCATTAGATTGGCAAGATGACAAGTAAATGTGAACACCCAAAGAAAAGCAGAAGTAGGGGAGAGGAGGGGCGGCCTCAAAATTCTATCCTATACCTGGGGGCATGCAAACCTTCTGGAGTGCAAGCTAGGGGCGGTTATTTATCTGGTTTTAAGATTAGCCGTTTCCAAACTTGCATGAAAGAAGCCTGTGGGGCAAAAGTAAAATTTGCCAAAAGTGAGCATAGCTGTGGTAAGGCATAAGCTCTATAAAAATTGGTCCTTACGGGAGGCGTTCTTTTTATGACTGGTATATCGAGCAGTTTTAGCATATAGTTCATGCTCGTTAAAAAATAAACGCAAAATTCGAGCAGTTTTATGACTGAATTTATGCTCGTTAAAAAATAGAAAAGTGTGAGCAAAAGTTTCCCCCAGAGTTCAAGCTCATGAAAAAATGAACCGGTAAATAACCTTTTGAGATCGTAAATTCATCAGCCATAAGAGCCTTGGTCGTGTTTTCATCCATCACCTCCACCGTCATTTGGCCGATCATTCACTTCCATTTGTGTGTTTACCTCTTTTGAGAAACAGCTGCGAAGAGTGATTTCACCTAGCCACCCTTGTGACACTGCCGTGATTGGAAAATTCCAACCTGTACCTGGAATCTGTAGCTATCCCTGTTTATCACTCGTTCCTCAAAAGACGAGTCTTCTTTCAGCTCTTTTCACTGACTCGTAAAATATGAAAAGTTTGCCGAGTTTTGGCCTTCCAGCTCGTTAAATGACCGGAACGCTATCCCTCCTCTAAATTTTAATCTTTTTGGACCTGAGGGATTATTGCACAAAAGGATCGAGCGCTTGTCTTGTTCGGCTCGTTAAAAGTACCGAACAGCCATCCCTTCTGTATTGTTTTATACTTTTTCGGACTTAAGGGATTAGCTGACGAAAAAGGAATTATGGAGTTAACTTTCTGTACCTTTTCAGACTCTCTAAAAATGAAAAGGACCGAGTTTTCCTTGTCGTTAGACTCGTTAAAATGATTAAATAGCGACAAACTTGTCTTTAGACGAGAACGAGTTTCCCTATCGCTAGGCTCGTTAAATCATAGTGATAGGCTTGCCCGAAGGGCAGGTTATAGAACAAGCATATGTTATCCTCCTCAAGCTTGACAAAAATAAAGAGGTACTGGTCAGAAATGACTGGGGAAAAATTGGGAGAACATCAAAGTTTAATGGTAGCAAGTCACTCTTGAACATGACACTTTTCCTCCGTACCACATCGGGTTGGGTTGTTTCATTCACCGGTCTCACCGCCATGGTCCTCGCCAAACCATCCATGTTTGGGGTAATGCTACCGATCCATCGCATCAGTGTCGTTATATGTTCAAGAGGGGTCATTCTAAAAGTGTCAACCGTGTCCCATCCACTGCCATACATTATCCTTCATCCATTCATGATCGCCACCCTGAATCATATGTCACAGTTTGTTTTCACCTCCACTAAAATCATTAGCTCCGTTCCGTGTCATTGATGTGGGATTCATTAAGGCCCTCCTTTGACGGATCGCTTCTTGTCGACTTCAGCTCATTATCCAAGAAGTTGATCTAGGAACACCCCCATCAGTACTTTGAAGCTTGCATGCCTCAATGGCAAGTTTCTCACTTCCGGCGACAGGCATACATCAATGACCTTCGACCAGAAGATTTTACGTGGCGTTCGACGCCAAGTCCTTTATTCACGCCACGTGAATTGTACTGCAGTACCTTGAGGGTCATCGTCATTATTGGTGATTCCTCTCGCGCTTGTTAACGGTTTTCATTATTGACCGGTAATCAAGCGATGTCTTTCCATGTTCGACTTCAGCGAAATTCTCACATGGATCGACTTGTACTTAGAGTGAAGATCGAACGAGTTTGAAGACCCCGGATCGAGTTTCATCCATTCGGGCTGCGATATATATTCAGGAAATATAAAAGCATTTGCCATGTACATCATTGCAGCAGATGATCATCCTATTCAAAGGATGATAATTTCAGCAGAAAATTATCAGTCTACCTTCAGACGATCGTCTGTCATATGTACCAAAATGTGTTTATAAAAGCTGAGCATGGGAATGCCCGCCTCAGCTAGATCATGAAAATAGAATGAAAAATAATGTATTGTATTGTATTGTATTACAGGGCACTCTCCTCAGCACTGGAACGAACTTCGGATCCTCTAGATAAAGCATTTCACCCGATAAACGGCCTCATCCTTTAGGGGGCAACTGTTATAGACATTTTTGTGCCTCGCGTCATGGAGCATGAAATGTCGATAATTACAGGGATCCTCAGTCCCTAAACATGTTGTTCTTACCCCTAAAAGAACAAGGTCATCAAACAACAACACTTCCAATCAGTTCTCCACCTGAAAACACTTCAAAACAGGCTTATTTTGGATCATGTCAGCTGCTCCACTGAGCTTCTGCGCTGGAATGCAACTGTCCCTCCTTGTACCTGCACTGGAAGTCAAGATTAATGAAGGCTACCTGCGCTGGGCGAGATTGGCCAAGTGGCACAGTCATCCTACAAGGTGTCAACTGCCCAGGAAGCTTCCAAACTGACACTTGGTTCATGAGATTCGCCCTGTGATGAGTAAGAGGTACTTGATCACCATGTGTAAGCAAGGATCTCCAAGTGGACTCAAGAACTGAAGATTAACTGAAGAGGGAGAGGACACAAGGCAGCTTCATGTCAGTCTCAAGCTGACTCATCCTCTCTTCTTCTTTCCTATATATAGAGCTCTTCTATGAGGTCTAAGGAGGCTGGAATTTTATGTAAAGCAAGGAGGTGCTGTTGGTTTACAGTTAGAGCTATTGGGTGATTGTTTTACTAGAGGTGAAGAGGAGAGTTCTTGCTGCTGGGGAGGTGCTGCTGGATTGGAGCCATCATTGGTTGTAACCTTCTCAGAACCCTGTTACTTCTATCAATAAAGTTTTGCATGTTCTCCTATATACTTGTATTACATTGATGGATTGTATTTACTTGTATATTTGATTCACTCTAATCCATGCATCAGTTATGAGTACATGTATCTTGTAGTGTCCTCTCTTGTTTTGTGCAGATCTGTGTGTAGCTGGACCGGCAAAGAGAGCAAAGAGCTGGGAACAAGAGACAAAGAGAGAGGACAAGGATCGACTAAGCGAAAGACACCAGGTTGGTTAATATTTTCTTCCTTCTCTCTGTATTTTCATAAAGGAAAACATCAAAGCTTTACTTTCAGTTGTTGCTAAAGACTGTCACCTTTAGAGTAGGGATAGGGTCATCCGCATCGGATACTTTTCCCCACAACAGGTTACTTTGCCTTTTTTTCCACACGTGATTCACTAAAGTCCCCTTTCTTCAACCCAATTTCTTGCATTACATATAGAAAAAATTGAAGAGCGTTAATCCTTTGCTGAATGAATTTGCACTATATTGGATCTTTTTCAATTGCAATGTAATTTCTTCCTTTTTGAAGGCAACATGGTAGTTTTGTACCTAATTATCAAGTAGAAAATAAATAATGAAGTAAATTAGTACAATGACATATTAATTAAGAAATAACATATTGAAATTCAATTCCATATAATAAAACTTACCTGAGCCAGAAAATAAATCCAAAACCCAATCTCCTTCATTTGAACATATGTTTATAAGATAGTTAATCAATAACTGTGGTTTTTGATAAATGTTAACTATCTCTCCTTTTGCTTCTTTGTCTTCATATGTTAGTTTTTTCACAACAACAACATAAGTCAGTATTTGGCTATGACTCTTTCCATATACTCGATTAAAAATCTAAACATATAGCTATCATCTTTTGCCCAACTATCAATATGGATGAACTCACAATCATTTATAAATAGTTGATCTTCACGATTAAGAAGATTTGACTTTTGCTTCTAACATGAAATAGTAAAAGTTCAATTAACTTGTATATAAATGAAATTTTCAACATTAATCAAATATACATTTTAAACGTCTTACCATGTAAGCTGCATCCTTGAATTTGTTTTCCCCTTGAAGCTTGATAATAACATTGCCAATTGTGTGTCTGAATGAAATGTCACAAATCTCCGTAATGGTGATGATGTGACTTCTAGAAATCCCGCAACCACTTTACTAAGAGCTTGAAAAGGGTCACTATCATAGTCAATGTTTGGAATATTGAAACCATGGGGAATATATGGAATAACTAGGGCATAATCCCTTTTAGGTATGAGTTTAGGAGAGTCTTCATAGTCTCCTTGTATTATTTGATATTGAATAGTGTCTAGCCCATTCCAAATGAAATGAGTAAAAGTTGGATCAAGTTAAACATTCTTAATACTCTGCTTCTTCAGTCTTTCAATCTTTATTTTTTCAATAAAGGTTCTGAAACTATCTGGTGATCCATTATCATCCTTCTTTATCTTTTATAAAATAAACAAATATATGTGTAAGTTATAAACTAAAAATAGTACACAGATGAATAAAAAGGAATGTATAAATCAACATACCTTTTAAATGCAAGATAATTTTCTCTTAATGTTGATGTAGAACTTGAATCTGGATAGTTGTGTACAACATCATCCCAACTATCTTCATTCAACAATTTAACCATTTGTTCTTGAATTTTCATGTAAACTTTGTGACTGCATAGATAAAGTAAAAAATCTTAATATAATGATATGTATAATAAATACTACCAATAACTATATGTTATATTTAAAAGAAAATTATAATCTAGAAATAAATAAAAATAATTCAACAAACTTAATTTTGAAATTCCTCACACATTTCCTCCAATTATAATTCCCCTGACCTAACACGTGATAATATTGCTTTGACAATTTTTTCATCCTTCACTCCTTGCAATGCTCTCCAAGGTGTGATAGTCATATCTTCTGGAAGCTGCTTCATTTCAGGACCCGATTTACTGTTGCTACATATCAATGGCTTTGACTTTTTGACCTTTTGGTTTTTAATGCCAATGTTCCCCCACATGCTAAAAATCTCATTAATCAACTCCCATATCTCTCCAGTTCTAAATGCCAACTGAAAAATGTTGTTAATGCCCCTGAATAAATCACTAAATTTGCCGCCTTTGCCACCTTTTGAATTTACTTTCTCTTCAATTGGATATCTTATTTCCATAAAGCATTCCTTTTCAAAATCTACAGTAACATTTATCATATCCCCACCACATTTTTCTTCAAATTCACTATGAATAAATCTAACCCTTTGGATGAAAGTCATAGACATTCTATAATCATTATCTAAATTATGATCCCATGCCACTAACTTTGCTTTTGTATATGATAAACCAGCATAAATGATACATTTCATTGTTTCAAAACATGGGTTATTTGGATATTCCTCCATCAATTGTCTTTGAGATTTTACAGAATGGTTCCCCCCAAGCACATAATAATTGTATTCAAAACATTTTGACTTATCAAATGCTTCTTTGTTGGGAACTTGAATTGGATCAACAAGAAGCACATAATTAACCACATGAGCATATGGATTGCACATCATCAATGTTTTCAAGTTGTGAACATGCAAATGATGTGGCTTTCTAATTTGATATCAACATTTTTCTTCACTTGCCTTATATATTTGTCTGACATTAAGTTGAAAAATGTATGACCACCCTCAATTAAGTTTCTCTTTTTCAAGTTCTGTCGAATGGCATTCTGTTTTGTTTTGATAATTCCATCCTCTAAATCATCTCCTGATGTAATGATTTCTTTGCTTTCTTTTGAAGTTTCACTAGGTTCTTGAATGTTGGTAATGACTACTTCAAAATGTTCAACTTTACTTTTCTTCTTCATAACATTCTCGTCAATAACCGTAGTAGATTTATTCTTGGGCATTGTCACTTTTGGTCTTTTACGACTCTTATCAGTTCCAATGTCATATTCAGTAATTACAACATATTATTCACTTCCGGTTTCAAATTCCTTGTCTTCAAAAGTAACTTGTATACCCTTGCTAGATTTATCCACTAGAGGCTTTTTTTTTATCCCTTGGATATAGTTTTGTAGCATAATGAATTACTGCATTTTGCTTGTTTTCCATATCTTCTTCTGACACTGAGTAGAAATTGCTGACAACTTTCATAATATCATGCTCTATGAAATGAATGCCTCCCAACCTAATTGAACAACTTTCAACAAAATTCTTCCAAACAAAATATCTTATGTTAATAAAAACAAAGTTCAAAAAATATAGTGTGACAGTTACAAGAACGCAAAACACAAATATAAATAACAATACTTATGATATTTTATTTCATCTCATTTACGATTTGTTTACACAACTTTGTAGATACCTCTCTCGTGTCATACAATGAATATGATAACTGGTATTTAATCCTTTCATGTGATTTGGGCAATTTTGTAAGTATGTAAATAACCTCACTATCCAGTACCGAACACATGTCTATGACTCTTCCCATCACGTCATAAATGCTATTATCATTAGGTATATGAATATATAGATATATCTGCACATTTTTGCTTTCCCTTCTTTCACATACCAGATTTTTGATGGAAGTTTCACTTCTTCTTATTTCTTCCAGTATGAAATCATCTTCTTATCATTTGATGCACCTGAAAGATTTGTAGCCATCAGCTCAGGTGGAGTTCATTCAGCAATGTTTTTTGAAGATCCACCTTTGAGAGTCTTTCGTCCCGAAAGATTCACAAAAATCTTCTTTGATGCCATTTTCTTGAAAAAGAAACATATAAATCAGTAAATGACGAAAACATATTAACTTAAATTAACAAAGAAAATGATAAATGATAATTAATTTTATAAATCATAACAATTTCGAAAAAAGTAATTTAAAAAATACACCACCCTGCTGTCGCCCCTTGAAAATTGGCTTTCCAGCCAAGAAAACCGTTGGGTCTAGCCCCTTAGCCCACCATAGTGGCCCAACCACTGCCCTCCGCCCATCCTCAGCCTGTGCCACCCTAGCGGCCTGCGAGGTGGCGGGGCAACCCGCGCCACCCAGGCGGGCGGGCCGCCGAGGTGGTGCGAGGGGGGGGGGCGTTCCCTTAGCGCCCCCCGCACCACCTTAGTAGCCTACCCGCCGCAGGGTGGTGGATGATTCCTGGGGGAGGGAGGCTATGACAGCCCCCCCTAGTGTCACCACAACGACCTGCCCACCCGCGGGGTGGCGGGGCCACACAACTGTCGCCCCACCACCTTGAGGGTGGGTGGGCCACAGGGGTTGTGTGGGGGGGAGGTTCTGGAAACCCCCCCCCCCCCCCCCCCCCCCAATGCCACCCCAGCGGCCTGCCCGCCCGTCGTGTGGCAGGGCAATTCCAAGAATCGCCCCGCCACCCCACGGGCGGGAAGGCTGTTAGGGTGGCGTGGGGGGAAGTTGCGGCAGCCCCCCCCCCCCCCCCCCCCGCTGCGCCACCTCGGTGGCCCACCTGCCGATGGGGTGGCAGGCCAGCCATCCCCATCGCCCCTAACCTATGGGCCCGTTTGGCCACCGTGAGCATTACCAGGTCCGTTTGGCAAGGAAAAAAAATTAACTAACATTTGAATTGCGAGAATTCTCCGTTGAATATGTTATTGATAGCAATGTAGCTGCTCCACAAATTCGCTCCAAGTCTTACAACGAACCTCAGAAAACCTTGATGTGATGTGAGGAATGGTGATAATGGAATTTATTATATAGGTGAAATTACAAAGATGTTTTACTATACGATTAATGTGGGATTAATTTGTTTTAAAAAAAATTAACATGTTAATTTTTTATGGCGATATAAGAAACTATGATGAAACAAATATTATGGAATCGTTTTACAGCACAGTGAATGTGGGGTTAATTTTTTTTAGAATGTATTATAAAAATTAAAAAGAAAACATTCCAATGTTTGGTAAATATTATATACTTTAACTATTAAAATAATTCAGGTAAAAGTTATAGTTTACAATTTTAAATGTAAAGATTTATTTCATAAAAATATTTAGTCAACATTTTTCAATAAATTGTAGAATAAAATAATGAAGGGAAATAAATCTAACAAAATATTTGGAGGGAAATTTTGTCTCTAAGATATATAATATCTTTAGGAGACACTGCATTTGTATCATTCAACCTCTTCTATTTTAAAGGGATGGATTCTCCTGATAGTGAAGTTTTGCTTTGCACAACATCAACATCTTCATCGCGTAACAACTCTATCCATATTGATGAATATAATGAAAGTTATTCCATTATGAATAGTCAATTCTTCCACTCAGTCCTAATCCTAAGGACTATGAGAGCAAAACTGATGAAAGAGGGGATGGAGAATTTCAAATAAATAAAGAGTCATAGATTCCACTTAGTCCTAATTCTAAGGACTATGAGAGTAGCAATGATGAAGAGAATGATGACGAATTTCAAAAGAATGGAGTGTCAAGATGTCCACTTAGTCCTAATCCTATGGACTACAAGAGCAACAGTGATGAATATCATGATGATGAATTTCAAAGGAATGGAGTGTCACGGTGTCCACTTAATCCTAATTCTAAGGACTATGAGAGTAGAAGCGATGAAGAGCATGATGATGAAGTTTAAAAGAATGGAGTGTCACAGTGTCCACTTAGTCCTAATTCTAAGTACTATGAGAGCAAAAATGATGAAGAGCATGATGACAAATTTCAAAAGAATGGAGTGTCACAGTGTCCACTTAGTCCTAATTTTAAGACCTATGAGAGCAGCAATTATGAAGAACATGATGATGAATTTAAAAAGAATGGAGTGTCACGGTGTCCTCTTAGTCGTAATTCTAAGGACTATGAGAGAAGCAGTGATGAAGAGCGCGATGAAAAATTTCAAAGGAATGGAGTGTCATGATGTCCTCTTAGTCCTAATCCAATGGACTATGAGACAAGTAGTGATGAAGAGTGTGATGACAAATTCCAAAAGAATGGAGTGTCACAATCTCCACTTAGTCCTAATTCTAAGAACTATGAGAGAAGCAATGATGAAGAGCATGATGATGAATTTCAAAATAATGGAGTGTCAGGGTGTCCACTTAATCCTAATTCTAAGGACTATGGGAGTAGCAGTGATGAAGAGCGTGATAATGAATTTCAAAAGAATGGAGTGTCACGGTGTCCACTTAGTCCTAATTCTAAGGACTATGAGAGCAACAATGATGAAGAGCGTGATGATGAATTTCAAAAGAATGGAGTGTCACAGTGTCCTCTTAGTCCTAATTCTATGGACTATGAAAGCAGCAGTGATGAAGAATGTGATGAAAGATTTCAAAAGAATGGAGTGTCACAGTGTCCTCTTAGTCCTAATCCAATGGACTATGAGACCAGCAGTGATGAAGAGCATGATGACACATTTCAAAAGAATGGAGTGTCACGGTGTCCACTTAGTGCTAATCGTATGGACTATGAGAGCAGTAGTGATGAAGAGCATGATGAAAATTTTCAAAAGAATGGAGTGTCACGGTGTCCTCTTAGTCCCAATCCTATGGACTTGAGAGTAGTAGTGATGAAGGATAGGATGAAGCACTTAGTCCTGATCCTATTGACTATAAAGGTAGCAGTGACAAAGGACAAGATGTAGCATTTTCAATAAGTAAACAGTCACATTTTCGATGTAGTCCTAATTCTATGGACTATGAGAGCAACACTGACAATGCACATGAGGAAGAATATCCGATAAACATCGAGTCAAATTGTCCATTTAGTCCAAATTCTAAGGACTATGACAATAGCACTAAAGAAGGGGAAGATGAATAATATCCTCCAAGTCAGTATTTGAAAAGTACAGCTGATCATATTGTGGATATCATTCCTCTTAATGATGATGAAAATGCTTATACAAATGATGATCCAGTGATGGAGATGTTTCCAAGGAATATTGTATCGAGGAGTAGGAGCATACCTTTTCGTATCAATGCAAGATGTTTTAGTTATACAAGGGATAGAGCAGAATATCTGACGAGAAGAAGTTATATTAGTGCTCTCATTTCAAGTCAATGTTGTCAAAAAGATTGCTTGAAACATATCGATTTAAAATTTGCATTAGAGAGAAGGAAGAGATATTTGTCAATGAATAAAAGCATACGAAATTCATATTTATTTGGGTGCATGCAATCTACATTTTCAGGTTATTATTATCATATTGGGTCTCTATTTATTTGCAGAAAGGCTTTCAAAATGTTTCATTCGATGGCAAATTTTTGTCTCTCAAGAATTCAAGAAGATTTGGAAAAGGATCCCACATTTTATTCAGAAGTAAGTCATATAAGACAATTTGGGCCATTATCAAATAATACAATGTCATGGATGAAAGATTTATTTTCAAAGCATGGAGAGTGTATGCCAAATAGAGAGACAATACATATTCCAGATAATTTTTCAAGATGAGAAATCTACAACTTATAAAAAGATTATGTAGAAGGTGCTGAGGGACATGGCCGGTTTATTACATATCAATATTTTATGAAGGCGTGGAAGAAAGAATTCAACAATGTCCGTATTCTTAAGAAGACAAGGATGAGGATTTGTAGTACATGTGGTTCTCCTAAATCAAAAAGGGACAAATGTGAAGGGTTAGAAAGAGGTAAGCATTCACAACTTTAACTTTTAAAATTGTATAGTCATGAACTATGAAAACATATTTCTTAATGGCTTTCTTTTATGTTGTGTAGATTCAATTGTCAAAGAACTTTAGGAGCATTGCGAACAACAAAAAAGTGAAAGAAAAAAGTTGTACAAGCATTGAAAGAATTATTATGATAATCTGAATAAATATTTGGGTTTGATAATTGATGGTATGGACCAAAAGAAAACACTTTTACCACATTTTGTTTGTGCACCCAAAAATTTACAGGAGGAAAATTTTATTCAGTATCATTTTGTCGATTGTATGGTATTCAATGGGAAAATGTTTCCAAGGGTGTACTTCACAGCTCCAAACATTCATAATGATGCAAATCTGACAATAACCATAACCCATGATGTGCTTCCTCACTAGTCTGTTAATCTTCCTAAAGTTTTGTATCTACGATTGGACAACACTTCTAGTGAAAACAAAATTAGGTTGTTTTTGGATATCTAAACATGCTTGTTGAATTGAGAATTTTTCAGAAGGTAAAGGTTGGTTTCCTTCTTGTTGGGCACACTCATGACCATATTGATCAGATGTTCAGTCGTTTTTTTGATCACATTGAGGAGGAAGGAAGTTGGGAGCTTGCCATCATTAATTGAATGTATTAAGAAATCATACATGCCAGAGCCTACTTTTGATGTCTTGGAAGAAACTGTTGACATGCGAAGTTTTATTCTGGGATTGCATGGTGAGGAGAAATGCATTGAACAACTTAATGACATTAGGTTTCAATATCAAAAAAGTAGATGGGAAAACACTAATATGGGTCAAGAAGTACTCAACTACTGCAGAATGGGCACCATCATCGGGTTTGGAATTTTTGAAGTTCATTCCAAATCATCCAATATTTGCATCAAAAATATTGTTATTACAATCAGTTGGGGAACTTCATAATGCACGAAGGCAGAATAGAGATATAAATTATTCTCATTGCCTTGAAGAAATTAAAAAATGTATTAGATATACATATGAGTACTTTGACATTGCTGATTCAGTATGGTTGGAGTCATTTTTCAATAATCAAAGTGATATCATTTCAACAACAACAAATGAAGATATACCTTTGAAAAATCCATTTATTTGGCCACAAAATGTGTCGAATGAACATGAGGAAATAAACATTGTTGAACAACAACAATCTCAAGGTATTACTAATTCTTCACAGGGAGAGGAAAGAGAAATGTATATTGGTTCCAGAAGATCTCGTGCACAAGATGAAGCCATGGAAGACCTTTATAGGGGTTGAGTACAGGATATTAAGGAGGGTTGCATGATCGCAGTGCTAGCAGACGGAGATCCTAATGGCTATCCATTATTAGTTACTAAAGTTATAAAGGTCTTTACAGAAAATGAGGATGTTACAGGTCTTGAAGTACATTGGTATGCCACAGATACACACCAGTTCAATGGTGTGTATAAGCCAGAGATGGTAGTTGACAAAAAAATGGCGGAAAGAGAAAAAGAAAGGGTACAAATATAAATTGCTGCCGCACAACAATCTTAAAATTGGAGGATGTTTAGATACTTGTTTATGACTTCCATTTAACAAAGAGAGGAACTCTTCACTTCAAGATGATAGAGATTCTGAAAAGGTTGTTACGATAAGGAACAATGTTGAGATGGGAGTCTATTGAAACCAGTCGTATATCCAGAAGAATTTGGAAACTTGAAATGGTGGGCATGCATGTGGACTCAGATGGGGCACTAGTTGATGAAAGAGAAGAATATGGAACATATTTGTTAGCATCCAGTCACTCATCTGAACATGTGAGTTCTGATAGTGTGCAAGAAAATATGAGTGATTTTGAATAATTGTTTAAGACCGTTTATATAACTGATGTTTGCATTGTATCTTGAAATAAACTTTTTGATTTCCATATGCTGTTAAATCAGAAGTTATGAGTCATTTTTATGTTGTTGGATTATATGTCTTAATTATGATAATGTTTATTGTTTATAATATCTACATTGCAACATTAAATTAGAGATATAATGTGTGTTTCGTTCAATATACAAATAATGACATTTGAATTCATTTAGTCATGTAATTTGTTCATAATGTTATGGTTTTTTAATTTTATGGTTGAAAAAATTCCAATTTCTTTTGTATCTAGCATGTTATGGTTGAAAACATGTTGAATTTTGTACTTTGGAAAGAAAAATGCTATTCTACAAAAAACATTAATGTGTTTTTTTCCTCATAAACAAATTTTTTTGGCACATAAAAATTCGGTTTTACTAGTATTTTTTAAAAATGTTGAAAATTGACCCTAAAAAAAAATCATCTTTCCAATATCACTACTTTTTCGTTTTTAAGGTGTTTTTTGCACGAAAATTTCGTTTTCACTTCCATTTTTAAAACATGTTCAAAATTGACCCTAAAAAAACCATCGTTCCAGTATACACACTTTTCTTTTTTAGCACAATTTTTGATGTTTTTTTCAGGGTTTATTGGCCAGAGTTCCCGTTTTCAGTTTACAGTTCCCGTTTCAAAGCTTACACTGTTACTAGTCAATCTCTGTGAAATGTATTCTAAAGAAAAGATGCGAGGTGTAAGGAACAGAGGCTGTTGATATGGCTATCCCTCAAAACCATATACTTTAATCATCATGTACTCCTGCAAGACGTACTAGTCATCGACGCAGGTATCTATAGTGAGTTGTAGTATCTTCGGAAGTAAAGGAGGGAGTTTAGGAACAGGTTGACCATGCAAGAGGATGTATACCATGGACATGAATCAGGAGACGTAATGAAAAAGTCCTTGGTTACCGTTTCTTTTACGGACCATGGGTAACCATCTGTAAATTGGTCACATGGCTTTATATTCATCAACCATCCTACAGTTCAGATTCTTAAGGTAGGGATGTTGTTGACAGCTAAACAAATGAAATAAATAGGTTTGGTAATGGAAGTATTTTCATTCCCCGAATTCTATCATATGGGAGCATATTTCATGTAATAAGAACTAACGAAAATCAAATTGGGTACAATCTTTAGTAGACGGATGATGCAAGGATTCCAAGAGACCTACGATAGTTTTGGCAACATGGATATCAGTGTCGATACCTCAACACTTGGTAAATCATGGAGAAAGATACTACTGGCATAGGTTGAAATATTGATATGTGATAAGGAGGTTAATCTAAAGCAGGTACCATTATTTTTCAGAGACAATTGTTGATTTCTTTTTGCTAGCATCCGGTGCCATGTTGGTCCACTTCTCTTCTATATCATCTATATTTAGTCTTTATAACCCGGAACTCTCAGGGAATGACAACATAATTGCGATGGATTCCAAAGTCACTCTAATTATTTCTCTTCCATATTGGATTAATGTAATTATCCTTTTTTCTGCCAAGTATCTTTTGTCATACTAGGCCACCATTTCTAGGAAATTGAAAACCTATGGAAGAACAACATAGACTAGAAAAGATGCATGCATGTTCTGTCATTTTTTCGCACTTCATTGGTGTTCAACACCACTCCGATATCCCCTTTCATGTCTTGTGTGGTTAAAAGAGGGTCCCGAACATTTTCATGTTCATCCATGAGGTCTGGTTCCTTGCTTTTCCATTTATCCTAGACATCAGTACAAATTTTTGTTGAAGATGTTTCCATTTAGAAAATATTGAATTTATCTTAAAATTTGACTAACTAAAAAAGGGTGACGGGGAAAAATATGAGATTCTCAGGTGATTCAAGGAGCCAAGAAAGGTATGCCATGTGGAAACAATGACTGGATACTAATTGGAGAGAGTATCTTTAAAATTTATAAAGGTATGAATAAGTCGATGCATTCAAGGATCATAAAGACTTAGGGTTTTGGAGGTGAATATGAGGTGAGATTCAAATAATTTTCAGGGTAATTTGTCTCACGACCACATAGAACAAGTGAATTGGACTTTGAACTCAAACTTAGTTATCAAAATTAGGATTTACTAGTCAAGAGAGTTTCATTGAGGAGCATGCAATTTTGGGTTTTAAATTTGAAATTTTCAAGTGTTTTAACCACAAGAATGACTCAAAAAGTTCATATTTGTAGTGGGAGTAGGAACAATGGTTAGAACTACTCAGTTGGTGCTTGAGGATTAATGAAACTGAGTCAATTTCTTAGGTGAGAGCGTTGCTATAACAATGAGACAACTTGAATAAAATGGTGGAATGTTTGGATTATTTGGTTTTATAAAAATTTGGAGTGACATGCAACATTAGGCAGAGAATGGGTGACATCATAGCTACTTGGGTGGCCATGTGGAATATTTTACTGTGCATACTGACCAAGCATAAACTATTGACCGTGATAGGCATCACATTCGGACATGGGAGGCCTACATAGAGAGCCATGTGGCATCCTTTCTCATCGCCAGGAACTTGGATTTTGAAAAGGAGTAGTCTATAATGCGAATTTTTGGTGATGAATGGGACATTGCCATGGATGATGGTCATACATAGCATGGAAAGTATCTTGATTTCCTGACAACCCCTTTGTCCCTACTATGTTGGTTTTCATGTCTCGAAGGTTGGACAACAAGTTGTTGCCATTGTTCTTCCAGGACGACTCAATTAAAGCACGACTGTAGAACAATCTTTTACTTGAAATTCAAAATTTGAAATTTGAGAGTGCTACATGAAAGTCCATGCCTTGGGTGAATGCATGAATGCCTATGGGGTAGAGAGTATGGAAATGGGGATGTCGACCAACTCTTTAGTAGAAGGTGGCTTCACAAAGAATTTAGGCCTTCCCCACTTCTACAACAACTACACCAATATCATAGACCTTTACCTTAATCTTGTCACGTAGGAAGATACTTATTTCTCTTAATTATGAATTTTGGTGGATTTTAGACTCGCTCTAGAGCATCGTCTCATATTCATGCACCCTATATTGTTGCAGATGTAAAATATTATACTTACTCAATATCCTACATGAGACATACCTGTAACTGTGAATATATGTATCGATTTTATAACTATAGTTAACCCATGATTTATTTATATAAATATATAATTTTTGTAGGTGTCTACTTGCCCCACCTATGCAAGGCTCACAGAATTGAATACCTTTAGATGACAAGAGAGGTTACATTATTTCTTGTTTCTCCTACAACAATTGCTTTTGGTCATATAACAATTTCTCCCACTTTGGATCCATCTCTACTGTCTTCATAGCTTAGTTACTACCACGTGATTCCAACACAATTGGTACCCTTTTATGGTGACAACGATGGTGTTGTCTCCCTGCAAAATCAAATCCCCCATCGTTGTAGTCGATGTCCACCAGAATGCCACAAATACCGAATTTATCTCATTTTCTACGATAGAAGGAGAATATAACAACTGTGGCGATGCCATATACAAGATATCCACGATTTCTGTGGGTTTCCAGGGAGCTCTTTTCGTTGCCATATTTTCTTGTGCGCACCAAACCGAGTCAATAATTGGGTGTGATGTCTGGTGGAATACACTCATTCTGTCCACCCTTGTTTTCTCGACCATTTTTTCCACAACAACGATCATAGTCGTCATCCTTCACAAATTCGTGGACAATTCAAGCTGCTCAAACTTGAAAAGCAACATCAACAAGAACACAATTCTCTACTAGGCAACTGCCTTAAAGATGGAAGATTGACGAGGAGTTGGCGATTTCTGTTGTTAAACTACAAAAGAGGGTTCGTTGTATCTAGATAATGTGGAGACTCTTGTCGGTGGCTACTAAGATGTGCATTTATTGTCATTTTAATCATATTCTCAGCAATCATGTTGTTCGTGTTGTCCCATCTCATTTGCCCATGGGACAACACCTCAAGATTTCCAGTTTGTCTATTTTATGGAGATAATGTATCCCTCTTGTGATTTATCGTTTTAGTGGCTATTAGAGTTTACTTCTTGAATAAATGTGTGGCTACTAAGATATGCATGTCTTGAAATTGTATTCGCTTTCTAATTAATATGTGCATGTATTTCGATTTTAGTTGCTTTCTCAACATGCCTCTTCTCCGCTTAGACCCATTTTTTCGAATGTGAATGAACATTAAGTTGTAGTTTGATTTACGTTTCATGTTTTTATTAATTACAAAGAAACAATGGTCTCATGTGTTCGTGTGTAGGTGAAATGGAGCCTCTTCTAGGATTTACTTCTCTTATATATGGATGTTGTATGTATTTTTAAATAATAATGAAAGTTCTATTCTCGAATATGTTAGGGTTCATGTAACTTTTACGTATTTTTGAATTATATTGAAAATTGTATTCCATGTGTTTCAAGTTTTTTTTGGATTTAGAAGATTTACTTCTCTTATATATGGATGTTGTATGTATTTTTAAATAATAATGAAAATTCTATTCTCGAATATGTTAGGGTTCATGTAACTTTTATGTATTTTTGAATTACAATGAAAATTGTATTTCATGTGTTTCAAGGTTTTTTTTGGATTTGAATTATAATGAAAATTGTATTTCATGTGTTTGAAGGTTTTTTTTGGATTTATTGCTTTAATAAATATTAGAAATTTATTTACTTTTTTAAATATTTATTTTATGTCCAATAAAATATTTTAACTAATATATTTTATTTAATAAAAAATAATGTTTATAAATTTTAGTTTTTTAAAATGTGTTTTTAAATATATAAATAAATTAATTCTTCAAATTTTTTATTTTGGGGAGTAATTAAACTTTATAATTAAAATTTATAATTTTAAAAGAAATTCTACTCAAACATGTATAAATTAATTAGAAAAAATAAAAATAAAAAGATTTAGTCTAAAGAGGTGATGATTTCTGTAGGGAAGTAGGAATCAAGAAAGAGCTAGCAATTCCCTATAATTTGCAACAAAGTGGAGTGACAAAGAAGAATAATAGTATAGTTGGAGTAGCCAAGGGCATGATCCATGATCAGGATCTGCCTATGTTCTTGTAAGAGGAGGTTTGCAACATAACAATGTACCTATATAACATGATTCCTCACAAGGTAGTGGAGGACAATATTCTTGAGGAGGCTTTACAGGAGTGAAATCAGAGGTGAACAACTTTCGTATATTTGGAAGTCCAATGTATGTCCATATTCCTTCTGAGAAGATGACTAAACTAGAGCCCTCATTTGAGAGAGGGATTTTTGTTGGATATAGTGAGATCTCAAAGGACTACAAGGTCTACATTCTGGGGCAGAGGAAGATAATAGTTAGATGAGATGTCAGATTTGAAGAGGGTAGGACCTTTAGAAGGCCATATGAGACATGTCTAGCAATGGAAAAGGATTGGGAGTGTGAGGCTTCGAAGATTGGGGAGGAACCAACAACACCAACAAAATGGACACAATCTTCTAATCAAGAGGAGGAGCAAGATGTTCCTTTGAGCTCTGTTCCAAGGAGTCTAATATGGGATAAGTAGACATTGAGAGATGCTAAGGAGGACCTTGTAGATTATCCTAGCAATACATTCATGGAGAGAAGTTTACCAGCCATATTTTCTAATTATATGGCCTTGCTGAGAAACATCAATGAGTTTGAGCCTTTTACCTTTAAAGAGGTAGCATACCCATAAATTTTGAGGAATGCAACGATGGAAGAGTATAGTCCTATCATGAGGAACTATGTGTGGGAGATAGTATCAAGGCTTAAGGGGAAGTCCTTGGTCACTTCTCAATAGATCTACAAGGTCAAGTATGAAACGAATGGTAGTATTGAGAAGTACAAAGCCAACTTTGTGGCAAGAGGATTCTCCCAGAAGGAGGGAGTGGATTATAAGGAAATATTTGTACCCATTGCCAAATATGCATCTATCAAGGTAGCTATATTTATTGCCTCAAAGATGGGGTGCAAGATTCATTAGATGGATGTGAATATTTCCCTACTTAATGGGGAAATTGAGGAAGAGGTGTATATTGAGCAACCTCAAGGATTTGAGGTGCATGGGAGGGAGTCCCATGTATGCAAACTGAAGAAGGACTTAAACAGACTTAAGAAGAAACCTTGTGCATGTTACTCTAGGATTGATGGGTACCTATTGGGATTGGGCTTCACCAAAAATGAGGCAGAACCAAACTCGTATTATGTACTTGTTGAGGGTGATCTGCTTATTTTGGTCCTCTATGTTGATGATCTTTTCTTAATGGGATCAGAGAGGCTCATTGGGATGTGCAAGGAGGACCTTGCTTTAGAGTTCGAGATGAAGGACATTGGTTTGATGCATAACTTCTTGGGATTGCAGGTATGGCAACAACTATGAGAGATTTTCCTTGGGTTGGGAAAGTATGCAGTTGAGATTATGAGGAGATTCAAGATGGAAGATTGCAGGTTCATGTCTACACCTATGACCACCAACTTAAAGAAATGGAGTGCTTCTGAGGGTGAGTTGGCATTTCTTCTTCCCACCTTGTACAAACAGTTGATTGGGTCCTTGATATATTTGGTCAACACTAGGCCATATATTTGTTGTGTTGTGAACACACTCAACCAATTCATGGTGGATTCGAAGAGGGTTCCGTGTGTGGCAACAATGCATGTGCTCAACTATCCTCATGGTACAATGGAGTATGGAATGAGATATGTTAGAGTTGGTGGAGTGGAGTTGCAGTGCTACATAGATTCATACTGGGAAAGGAGTGCAACGAACAAGAAAAATACTTCAAGTTGTTTTAGCTTGGGATTAGCTACGATCTCATGCTACAATAGAAAGAAGCACTCTGTGGCACTTAGTTGAGTAGAGGTTGAGTACATGACAATGAATTTGGTGAGTTGTAAGGCCATACAACTTCACAAGATGCTAATACAATTGTTTGATCTTGAGATGGGGCCCACTATGATTCACTGTGACAATTAGAGTTGCATTAAATTCTATGAGAATCTAGTTTTTCATGATAGGTCCAAGCAAATAGAGATTAGATACCACTTCATTAGAGACAAGGTCCAAAGTTGTGATATGAGATTGTAGTACATCTCCATAGAGGAGAAGGTAGTAGATATTCTCACCAAGCCTTTAGTAAAGGGGAAGTTTTTGTTTTATAGGGACAAGTTGGGGGTGGTGGAGAATGTTGAACCATGGTTGTCATTGATGTCAACCCAAGCAACAACTAAAATATGCCTTGCTTTTGATGACCAAAATGAAAAGGAATATCAAAGTATTTGGGGTCAAGATCATCATCTTTGATTATCCTCTTCATGTCGATTTTGATAGTAGGTGGTACGTCTACTAATTCCTCATGGTTGGCGAGTTATGCCTTTATAAAGATTGGAGCCCCATTTTTTGCCAAGAAGACCCAAAAGGATATGCTACAAGTCATTCTTGTTCATTCAAAGAAAATTAAATTAAATTGGGTTGATCCTATTCTAGTCAAAAGTCAATTCTTATCAAGGATAAATAACCAAAAATTTCAATTAAAATGGTTGTAGGGATTTTGGTTCCAAAATTAGTTTTTGAAATTGAAATTTTAATTTGGCTCCAACCAGTTTTCAAGTCCACTTTCCTCCTTTCAAGTCAGCTTCTAAAATATATATATATACATATATATATATATATATATACATATATATATATACATATATATATATATATATATATACATATATATACATATATATATATATATATACATATATATATATATATATACATATATATACATATATATATATATATATATATATATATATATATATATATATATATATATATATATATATATATATATATATATAGGGTCACATCTTCCCTCCTAGTAAGCAAGATCAATCAATCATTAAGTGACATATCTTTGTTTTGGATTGCAACATGGAGTAGTCTTGAATATTTGAAGAAGGTCAAAGACTAAAGAATGGTTTCTAGTTTTATTTTTCTTATGGCTATTCACTGGGATTTTGGAGCATTTTTTGGCCTCATTTGGCCTCTTCTAAGGTAATTATAAGACATGTTTTGAAGCCAGATCGAAGGTTATTTGCAAAGGAATTTTTAGCCCTTGTAGGTGGACTATTTGGCCTCCTTCTTGAACACATCTAAGGCATTCAACATGATATATTTTTCTATCTTTGTAGACTTTGAATAGTCAAGAATATCTCAATGAGATCGGGGGTTTATCCTTTTGTTTTTCATGTCATGGTGATTTGTCAGGGTATTGTGCTTTCTCTATAGGTTTTCAAGCCTCTAAGATAGGGCAAGTCTGAGCCAAAAATTTAGACTGAACTTGTTGCACTCTATGTACAACTCTTTGAAGATAATGTAGACTCATTGAAGAAGGTTATTAGTTTATCCGCACTATTTTTGAAGCTTTATTTCAGAATTAAATAGAAGTGAATCTCTATGGTATGGATACTCGGATCCTTCTGTAGCACTATTTTATTTCGGCCCTAGAAAAGGAGGTTTCTCGTATGTTCGATTCAGCCAATACTGAGGCTTAAACTTGTTGTTATATTAATCACTCATTAGGGAATATCGTCTGATTATTTCTTGGCATTTTCATTGTTTAAATGTAGATCCATGACCTAGTCTAAGGATTATTTTGGCAAAAATTTTGGGAATTATTTAAGGGATTCATATGCGGCTCTTTTGAGAACAAAAGTGGGGTTCATGGAAATATTTCATTAACTCATGTGCATGTATCTAAGGCATATATAAAACCATCATGAAGTTAGACCTCCTGAAGCATAATATATGAAGTAAACTTTGTTGTATTTAAGGATTGATTTTGGTTTTGTTCAAAAGGAATTTTGGCATCAATTTTCTGATGTTTGAGGTAAACTTAAAGAACCTAATCCAAGCCATCTCAAACATATTCCACTAATACCTAAGGCTTGTTGTTTATCATTGTATGAGAGCTTTGTGTGGATAATGATAAGGCTCAGTGATTTAACAAATATCCAAGGAATCATCCTCAACGAATGTGAAATTTTAGAGGTAATTATAGATTTCTTTGGGAGTTGGTAAAATCTACGAGTAATTTTACTTTATGACTGAAAAATATTGAAGAAGCTTCTATATTCTTTCATGGATTTAACAAATCTCCAACACACCCAGTTTTCCCGTTTAGACAGATTGAAGCAACTTCCCAAATCCGGGGGCATTTAATGAATCTCGAGTAAATTGGTATATATGAGTGTGAGAATTTGAAAAATTTTCCAAATTCCTTGGGGAATTTAATGAATATCCAAGAAATCATACTCAACAACTATGAATATTTGGATGTACTTCCAAATTGATTTGGGATTTTGACAAATCTCCTACACATTGAACTCATTTGTTACAAAAGATTGAAGAATCTTCCAGATTCCTTCATAGATTTAACAGATCTCCAAGGAATCCATCTCGTCAAGTGTGAAAGTTTGGAGGTACTTTTAGATTCCTTTGGATCTTTGAAGAATCTTTAAAGCATCTGCCTGCGAGGTTTCAACTTGAACATGCTTCCAAATTACTTTAACCATTTAACAAACCTTAGGTTCATCACGATGCAGGATGTAGAAGTTTGAATATGCTTCCAAATAGTTTATTTGGTAATTTAACAAATCTCAAAGGTGTAAGTCTGACTAGTTGTAGAAGTTTGTAAAGTCTTCCACGCTCCTTGGGAAATTTCACAAAAATCTGATCCATTATGTTTGGTAACTGCGAAAGTTTTAAGAAGACTCGATATCATTGGGGGAGTTAATGTATCTCTGAAGAATTGATCTGTCTCGATGCAAAAGTTTGAAGAAGCTTATGAATTCACTGGGGAATCTATTACAACTGGAATTCCTAGATTTGATTCATTGTTCACTTCTTTTCCCATAAAAATTGCAAACATGACCAAGCTTCAATTCTTATACTTATTAGGATGTGTCTAAATGAAGGTATTGTCATGCCACGTGGAACATCAAGTGTCCTTGGTATGGTTAAATATTTTGGGTACCAACTTAAAAGAGTTGACCAATGCACAGATTGCATGCCTAAGGAATTTGACATATCTTTACTTGGGAAGTCAGTTGATGAAAAACCTGCCACATTCGCTTGGTTGCCTATCAAGTTTGAATATGTTGTTGCTCCGTGGATCCCAAGAATTCAAATGCCTTCCTGATTTAGTTGGAAAGTTGAATCAGTTGAGTATCTTGGAGATATAAAAATGTGGAATACAAGAGTTACTAGGTCTCATGGAGATGAACAATCTCCAAATTTTAAGATTACATGGTTGTTCCTTGCACAAACTTCCATTTAAGAATTTATATGCCCTAAGAGGAAAGAGAAAGAGAATAGGAAAGGATAAATGACTGATTTAGCTCACGGAGATAGAGTTGTACTACACATACATAACAGAGGTATCGTTTCCTGAAGGTGTGTGCATCAACCTTAAAATCCTCTACATCATGTGTAACACCCTCCTCCCTCATCCACCTAAGTAACCATGCCAACCGGGGTAAATATGAGACAAGAGGCTACTATGACCATATTCAACCTCCTAGGTGACCTTAAGAAAGTGTAATCAATGGAACATCACACACGGTCATCCAACATCATTAGTAGAGCCCTTAGGAGATATGTCTACCACTCAAATAGCCTGTCGCTAGGTCCCACTGTCGTTCTGGACCTATGATTCCATAGTTTCCCTTACGTTATGGGAAAGAGGGTGACCAAAGACCTAAAGCTTCTCTCTTAGGCCTGTCTTCCAACAACTGTGGAACAAACTTTCTAGTTTTGTGCCAGTGACTCAAGGAATTAAACCACTTTTTCAGACCCAGGTCCCAGGCCACTGCCAAGAATTGATTGAAAGCTTAGAATCAAGTAAAGTATAGTGAAACAAAAATGTAAAAGTAAATAGTTGATCAAGACATTAACCAGACCCCTACCATCCACGATAATAATTTCATCAAACATATCATAGACGTGTAACCTACAGGTGTAAACAACATAATGAAGTGTAGGTTCTCATACTTATCTGAGAATCGCCATGAAACATTGTTTCCTCATGTCTTTTGCTGCCTGATCACTTATTAGGTCATAGATACAATATCGATTCAAATACAAGTAAAAACATTATGAGAACCAAAAAGCGTTGTTGCCACAAAATGTAAATATAACCAACATAATAAGAACAAAAATACATGGATTAAACATGAAATGAATGGAATGAATTTCTCATTAATCAATGCAATGAACCAATCGAAGATGGGACTACAATGTTCCACCCGACCACAGATTGGTTGTTCCAACTCTCTCTTCACCCAAACAACCCCATGCCATATTCCAAGCATGAATGTGGGACTCATAGAACACATCAAAAACACCAATCAATGTCGATGCCACCAATGTTCTTTGCTTACACTGTGAGGAATTTGAGTGCCTCCTAGTCTCTCAGGATTTACCATGCATCCTGTTGTCATTTTTATTTTTGAGGTTGAGGGAGTAAAAAAATAGGATAACATCAAACCACTTTGGAAGTTGGGATCTAGCCCTACCATCTTCAGAGAGGGATCTCTCTGTAAACTTTATCTATGTTTGATGTGAATTTTAGGCTAGTTATTATTGCACTAATTGTTTTTGGATTGGATTGCTCGGTAGATTAAATTGTTATAATTCCATTAGGATATGGAGTCTAAATATTCATTGGATCTACATCAAAAATTTGAAGGAGTTTCATAGGGAAAGCTAGTTTTCACTAGTTGGATCTTTAAGAATTTTATATGGATTATGAAACATAAGAAATATAAGGTTCAGTTGAAACTAAGGAGCAAAGAAGGATTCCTTAATTTGACTTCAGCAGAAAGCATATAAATTACTAACAACCAGAATAGGGTGTTTTGTAGAACATATCCTATTCATCACAATTTATGTTATGTAATTAAGCTTTTCGGAAATGAAAGAGAAAGAGGACAATGATTAAACACATGAAAAGAAGAAAAACATCATTGTTTCCTAAACATCATGAATCTTGTGAAGAATGTCCTTGTATTATCGATGCTTCTAGCGACTTAGAAAATTACAATTTGTAGAGGAAATTATATTAAACAGTCAACCGGTAATACTTCAAACTGTGAAGTATTTATAAAATAATTACAAAATTATTTACAAAATCATTGTCTCAACTGACAGTGTATTATTAAAATTATCTAAACCATAAAATCGATCTTCTGTAGAATCATAGGTAAGGTGGAAAACTTCATAAAGAGGTGGCTTTGTTTTGAAGGAGTCAATTTTTGAATCAGCCTATAATTGTGTTGTGATGGCTGATATTCTTACTGCATTCGAGTTTATTTTTAATCCAATAGATCAGATACTTTCTCCTACCTTTTTTCTTCTGCATTGTTAACTTGATTACCCTTCAATAAACCTTATCAACCTCGGTATACTTTGCAAATGTTGGTTTTACTGTGAAGATATGCTTTACCTCATGCTAGATAAAGAAGTCATTTCCCACTGTCTCTAAGAATGCTCTAGTTAGAGAAAGATTTCGGCGAAAATCACATAGAATCTCATTTGTCAACGCGTTTCGAACCAACTAGTGTGGTTCATCGTCCTGACGATGAACCACACTAGTTGGTTCGAAATGCATTGAAAAATGAGATTCCATGTGATTTTCGCCGAAATCTTTCTCTAACTTAATATGGATCACAGAAGCCTAAACTCAATTAATGCTCTAGTTGTCACATTGCATTTTATACCATTGAATTTAATACTGTTCAGGCCACTTCCTTCATCATCATCACATAAACTTCTTGAGTAATCAATTTTTCTTTAATCACATATATGTTGGGAAATCCTTTTTGAATTAATGCTTCAATACCGTTGAAGAATCTGTTCACTCCCAACTCCATTTTTTCACATTTCTCCTCCAATTGAGTAATAATATTTCTTTTAGTTAAAACCTTCTTGAATTCCAAGATGGTGGCAATCCTATCATTAATTCGTAACTCTTCAAGTTCATACTTATTCTTTGAATTCCGAAATTTAATGATGTTGGAATATTCTTTAGGCATGTCTCTAAGCTTCTCGCTTACTTCAATAATGGATTCAATGGCCTTTTGTATCACTTCCTTCTGTTAAAAAATGATTTTGATGGATGGTCAAATATCATTCATGGAATCCAAAATATCCATGGAAATGGCTTCCTTGGCTTGTGCCAAGGTTTGACCAATTGTTGTATCCTTCTCCGCCTTCTGAAAAATCTCTAGCATCCTTTGTGACTTATGTACTTCAGTCAAATGAGAAGCTTTAGTTCTGGATTTTTGTTCCTACAGAGCTTTGAGCTGCCCATGTAAATTCTTAATTTCTTTTGACTAGATTCACATATTTTCTTGTGTCTTTCTCACCTTCTCAACACTTGTAGCTTGAGTAGAAGAGGTTGTTACAGTTGCTATAGCTGGGATTTGAGTGATGGGTATAGCATCCATGGGGACCATGGCTACCCTTTGATTATTTTCTTTCTCATTGACCATTTTCTCCATTTCTACCTCCATTTGTCTTATCTATACATTTTTCTCCATGATTAACTTCATCATGCCACTCTTCTATGTCTCATTTTCTTCAATATCTTTAGTCAAGGGATCCTCTATGGTTGGCAGTTTCGGTTTCTTTCTCAATGCTACAATGTCAAGGTTTTTCTTCTAGATGATCTCCTCTGCTACATCTATATATTTAGGATCATATCCTATATTATATACCCAATATTCCAAAGATTTGATCCTATTGTCCTTTGATAAAGAAGATATATTATCCATTTTTAACTGGGACTGAATATTTGCATATGAAGCCTACAACTTGGACAATGACATGGCAGTATTAGTTAAGGTAGAGGAAATCATCTCACCATTCTGCTTATGCATCTCCATTTGATCAATGTGATGGATATCTTTGGTGCTGAATTCAAACGTTGTGCTCTTGTAATCTGCTAGTTTTTAGGATGTGAAACTTGAGCCTCAAGGAAATAAATATGCATCTTTCCTTATTCTGTATAAAAAACTGACAATAATATTCTCTGTGAACTGGAAGTTTTCTTCCAAAACTGAGTGTAGGTATTTTTCTTCAGAATTTCATCGGTCTTTCCCTTTTCTTCTTGGACATTTTGTGGAACTAGCTCTATATATTTTTTATCTTGTGATAGTGAAGGTTCAGTAGGCGATGTGACAAACTTGTTGCTTCTAGATGATGTTTCTCCCATTATGATGGCAGGTTGATCTTCTGCCTCCTTTTCTACATTTGTCCTAGGAGTCATCTTAGTTATTTTCCTGTAGTTAATTTTGAACTCCTTGGGCTCACTACCTATTGTTGATGATGATCCCTCCTCTCTCTGCCTTTTACTTGTTTTCTCTTGAGGAGTGGGATTGTGTAAATTTGAAGTAGAAACAAATTTCTCTTCATCTTCTTGTAATTTATTCTCTTTCCATATTAACTCGTTCACATATTTCTCTATATTACACCTTAGGGTATGGATATATGGAGTAGTTTTTTTTTACTCTTCTCCTGCTGAGCTGGTGTTGCATATGAAAGGGCCCACCTGTGTCTTTATTTGAACTAGGACTTCTTCTTGGCCACCACAAAGTGAATATCATCTGAATTTAGCATTTGTCTAATATATTCAAGGGAAAATATCCTCATGGGGAGGTATTTTGGGAGCTCGGATGGTGCTAAATTGCATCCAAAAACTTGATTTCCATGTAATTTTGGTATAAATACTAGTCTCCAGTCCTGGCCTGATTTGTCAAATGTAGAATCCTCTTGATGCCTTGACTGATTATGGGTTATGTTGAACTATTTAGTATAATCATAGCCTGGTGAACAAACTCTTCAATGAACTATTTATAGGGAAATTCTTGTTGCTCTTTCATCGCTAAAGATGTCCAAAATATTACAGACTATTTGTTTCCCTCTTCATCTAACTTCTGCAGGGAAAAACTAAACATGTCTTCTTGATAATAAATAAACATATAAACTAAAATTGAATTTTACTTAAACACTTGTTCTGTTGGAAAATTAAGAAACTTCTTGTGTATGCTATCAGCTAGGAATGGACTGAGATTAAACAAAATAGATGGTTCACTATATATGGAAAAGATGGAAAGGAAACCTAGAATGGGTTCATCTACCCATTGATTAGAATAATAACCCAGAATGTATGAAATTATGTAATATGTTTAGCTTGATCACAAAAGATTGAGGAAGGGTATGGAGGGTTCTTCTTTGGAAATTGGGCATTTTCTGGTAAGAAGATATCAAAAATCTTGGCTCTTTTAGAAAAATTAAGCTTCTAATAGAGTTCTGTGAGGGCTTCTAAGGAAAATGGTGCATTGTTTTCCACATGGGGAGCTAGCATCATCTAGTTTATAGACTTGGAATTGATTGAAGAAAGGATTTCACCAGATGGGGTTATAATGCCCCTTTGGTTGGGAACATAGCATATTTGGATTTCCTAGTGAGTTCAGGGGCATGGAAGGTTAGAGGGAAAATATAGTGAGGAAGATTGGACTCCCAGAGTCCAATTACATCTGTTTTATCCTCCAACTAGCAATAAAGTTCCAAAAATTCATGGTCACACTATGACTCACTGATCTCGTAATCCCTATCAGCTAATGGAGTATGGTACAAGTCTATAGATGGAGGGATTAATGGATTAACATAATCCTCATGGTTCATTTTATTTGGAGGCAAAGTTGATCAATAAATGATAAATATGAATTTGGGAATAAATTGTTTACCATGAAAGAAATGGCAGGTCATGAGTCGTGAGGAGAAAAGAATGCTGACAATTGTTCTGTCTCAGTAAATATTTTGAAATTGATCGATTTGAAGACAACTTGTGAATTGCAGAGAATAAGAAGGTAGAAAGGTATAATGAGGACCAGTTTAGGGCTTTTAAAAAGGGGAGTGGCAAGTTCAGTTGAAGGTTGGTGCAGGGTTGTCGAGGTCAAATGGTTACCCGGGAGGGAAGAATTAAATATTCAACGGTAATGTTTCCAGGAAAAAATTTAATTGGACAATGACTAAGCGGCCTAGTGGGATAGGAGTGACAGAGGTGTTAGGGAAGGACAAGAGTAAAAGGATGAGGGGGAAACAATTTTTAGAGGGGGTAGGAGGCAGTCTGTGGTATAGGTTGGGGGAGTGTGAAATGCAAAGAGGAGGCCATGTGGTGATGGGGTCTAGTGGAGAATACCACATTTTTGGACCACCCCGATAAATCTAGGATGGAGAGGGGGACCGAAGATGAATTTGCACTGTCAATCAAAAACACTGGAGAATCTCGATGCTTTTGATTGTGGCCATTTTAACCATAAATGAGAAACATTTTTTTTTCCAGACACACATTTCGATATTTTCTTTTGAAACTTAGGATAAAGGGAAAATAAATACATTTAAAAAACAAAACTATTTATGCCTACCCTTTAACTACGCTAACATTTTTTATTTTTCTAAAGGGGTGCATTTGGACTAGCAAACCGATAATTATTTTATTTTATGGAAAATAAAAAACTACATAAATCCTATCACTTATTTCTTCTATGGATTTAGATTAAACAATTGAACCAATATCATTTTCTACCTAACTAATGATTTACCAAGATTAAACTGTTTGGAAAATATTTATTCTCTAATCTGATTTACAGAAATTCAAACATGTTTAACCATGATTATACTATATGATTAAATAAATAACTAGTCATTGTGGCATTTTAAACAAGTTTCACACAACCTTTATTCATCAGTCATAAAGAAAACTATCTATCAATAGTGGCATTTAAATTTGCAACATTTTTAGTATTATTTCCTTTTTTTATTTCTTTGATGGGGTTCTATCTTTTATTCTTTTTTTGAATGTTTTTTGTTTTCATTTTTTTTATACCCTCTTTTAATTTTTATTTTATTTTTCTTTTGGAAATCATTTGTAGATTGAGAATTATTTACAATATGAGATTTCTAAGATAAAATACTCAATCATCTTGAGATCCTATAAATTATAGGACACTAACAATGGCTCCAGGTGGGGATGGCACTCTCCATGTGAGGTGTTAAGCAGATTTGATCAGTAGCCTTGAGTGTTCCTTTTCAACAATATCTACACCTAATTTCTTTTGTTGTTGGAGTAATTATGGTAACATGTCAATCGAGCATAGGGCCTTCTCCACGGGCTTCAAATTCTGCCAATATGTTACCCAATCAAAATAATAAATACAATGGTATTTACAATGGTTTTATGTAAGAAAAACCTCTATTGTAAGAGAAATAGTGCTTCAACATTCTACCATTCATAGGTCCACTAGGCATTTATGTTCCATCTCGTTGCTTGAGAAAAAATACATTGTTTCCTTTGAAGGCTTCAATGATCTAAGGTCATGTCCATAGATTGTCAAATTTCCCATGCTTTCCTTTGTCGTCTCTTCTGTAATCCCATTTTAAAACTCTGTCACCCAACTTGAAATCATTTGCTTTAGTTCTTCTATCAATTTTTTTTTTGATATTCTTCTGGATGACTTGCATTTTATTGTATACATCTTCCCTGGATTGTTGCAATCGAATAGTCTGATTAATCCTCCTCTGGATGTCATTTGGCTCAACCTGCAATTCCTGAATTATATTCATAACTGGAACTCCTAATTAATATCAAAAATCAACATCCATCCCATAAACTAATTGGTATGGTGACATGCCAATTGATTTCTTTGTTGCATTATATCAACCCAAAGTGAATTTATTAACTTATTGTGCCATAAATTTTCGTTACCTTCTAGTATCTTTTTCATAACGTTGACCAGAATCTCATTTGAGGATTCAACCAACCCATTACCCTGTGGGCAATAAGAAGTTTAATGTCCCAAATTAATATGATACTTGTTGCAGAAATCTATCATTTTCTTGGATTTTAAACTACAACATTATCTGTAATAAGCTTGTTGGGATAGCTCAATCTAGACAAGATATTGGTTTCTAGAAATTTTATAATAATAGCATGACTGGAAAATCTAGAAGGTGTGGCCTCAATCCATTTAGTGAAGTAATCAGTAGTTGTGAGGATCCATTTTTGTTGGGCAGAGGATGATGGGTGTATTTCTCCAATGAAATCCAATCCACATTGTTGGAAAGGGATTTCAACAGATATTGGTTTTAAAGCCAGAGGAAATAGCTTTCTTTTCCGCTCAAATATGTGGCATTTGTTGCAAGAGGTCACTTTCTTATGAACATCAGGGAAAAGAGTAGGCTAGTAGAAACCATCTCTAAGGATCTTGTTAGCAGTGGTTTTCTAGTATAGATGTCCACCGCAATCACCTTCATGTAATTCCTGCATGGTTCTTTCTACATCATCATTCAATAGACACTTTAGTAAAATAACACCAACATCTTTCCAATATAAAACATTATCTATGATGCAAAATTTCACTGTCTTTAATTTTAGAAATCTATCCTTTGTCTTAGTTAAACCAGGAGGAGCACTTAAATTGAATAAAACAAAAATGAGGTCTACATACCAAGATGAGGTTATAAAAGCCTCATCTAATTATGGAGTCGTCTGCTCCTCTTGATCATCTAATGCAGCTACAAAGTTGATATCCAATGCACTAAAGTTAGACCCAGCCATCAATTTGGCCAATCATTTTCCTTTGATAAGCTTGGTGGTTTTGATTTCCATGTCAAACTCTAGAATGATGGCAATCCATTTGCCTCTTTTACCGTCTAGTCCATTTTGAGTTGTAATATCCTTGACCACAACATTTGGTACATAAGAAATTATGTGAGAATGGAGGATATACAGCTTGAAATCCTTGATTGTTTTTATTAATGCAAAGGTTTGTTTTTACATTATGTTATATTTTAATGCAACATCCCTTAAAGCCTTGCTGAAGAAAGCAATGGTTTGTTCAAATCCATCATTCTAAAAAAGAACGACTGCAACAATGTATTCAAATGTAAATGAAAATATAATAAAATATTTGGTGAAATCTGGACTTATTACGACTAGTGCTTTTGTCAATGCTTGTTTAAATTGATGAAATGATTGTCTAGCTCCAATATTCCATCTTATTTTTGGATCTCTTTTTAGCATATTTGTTATGTTTTTGAGGAATTCTGCAAGGTTGGGGATGAATCTCCTTAGGAAGTTTATTCTTCCAATAAATGATTGAAGTTCCTTGATATTTCTAGGATGGTTGATTTTCAAAATGGCTTCAATCCTTTTGGGATCAATTTTAATACCTTCCTTAGAGTTGATATGACCTAGAAGTTTTCCCTATTCAAGGCCAAAAACTACGTTTCTCAAATACTCTTCTTAGATGTAACAATTTTTCTTCATCATTCTTGGAATAAACAGTAATGTCATCTAGATAGATCATAATAAACCTGCTAATTTCATTAGCAAAGGCAATATCTATTGTTGTTTCAAATGTGCTCTAGAATTCATTAACTCAAAAGGCATCTTCACATACATGAAGGCCACGAGGGCTTCAGTCAATGAACCGCTGACATATCATGTGCATTCGTGGCATATTAAATAATACCTTTAATTTGACTACATATTGGAAAATACCTCTAAAAATCACATTATTTAACCCCCTACCAATACAAACCCAATACACCTTCCCAATTTAAAAACCCCTACTTTCACAAGATATTGTAGGTATTCATTTTTTCATTAACATTTTTTATACCCCTTTATATGTTTTAATTAACTTTGGACTCCATTTTTTATACATGCCAATACAAAAACCCTCAACCCCCTATATATCCCCCAATATATTATGTCATTTTTTCCTCAATAAATATCCCCCAATATGAACCCACATGGTATGGTATTGGTCCGCCAGTGGAGCCCCCATGATGAAGGTACACTATTGAGTAGTGAAACTTGTTTTATCTTGACCATCAGGATGGACTAAAACCTTATTATAGCTTGAGAAGCCTTCTAATAAAGAAATCCTAGAAGATCCAACTACGTTCTGTAAGATGTCATCCATTTTTGGTAAATGGTAGTTGTCCTTTAGGGAAACTTTATTAAGGTTTATAAAATATATGCATAAAATGATTTCACCTATTTTATTCCTAGTTAATACTATATTGGAAACCCATTTAGAGTACCTAAGAGGAACTATGATTTTAGAATCATACATCCTTTTGATTTCTTTCTCAATTAGAGTTATCAGTACTAGATTTATTCTTCAAAGTTTTTTCTAAATGGTTTTTGATCCTCTTTAATTGGAAATTTATTTTGTATAGTCTCAGTATCATAAGTTTTTAGATCTTCATAGCACCAGGCGAAAACATCACTAAATTCTTTTAATAAAGAAATGTATTTTTGTTTTTCAGCAGTTGGCAGTGATTTAGATAGTTTTATCATTTGAGGATCTTTTTCACTACCTATGTTGCGCTCTTCTACTGCTTCCCATGTGGGCTCAATATTAGGTTTCTTAGCTACATCTTTGAGATCAAATAATTCTTCCAATGGAACTAAACCTCTAGGTAAAATGTTATGCTTTATCTAAAGTGTTTCATACTCTTCTTTCGCTGGATCTATCTCAAGCAATTCTAATTTATTTACAACTTTATTTTTATGTATATTTACGTCCGAGTTATCTAACTGCTTTTCTACATTAGATTTCACAACTATTTGATTTTATAATTCAGACTCTAAGTCTATACTATATTTTTCATATTCATCCTTAGACTGTAGAAAGATTTCAATTTATTTATCATTGCCAAACACTTTCCAATACCTCATATTGTTTGGTATAGCTGGTTGATGTTTCACTTCTGGTGTATACTATCGATTATGGTAAGGAATTTTACAGGACCTGGCTAAAAAAGCCATACTATTTCCAAGGATATTTTGATTTCTAGGAATTGCAGAAAGGTCATATTTGACAAAACTTCTTAGAAAATCGAGCACAACATTTCTCTATGCTCTCAATCTAGGGTGTTTGGCCGAATACTCTCCTTTAATTTGTTTTATGATTAACTCAGAATCCCCCTGAATGGAGGTTATCTTAGCACCCAATTTTTTCAAAAATTGCAATCCTATTATAAGTGCTTCATACTCAGCTATATTGTACATTGATAATTGAGTTTGTATGAATTACCTTCAGCATGATTGTTTCCTATGTTTGCAACCCACACTACTACTCCAAAACCATCTTTGCTACAAGAGCCATCAAAGCTCATGTTCTAAAGAGGTTCATGAAGCGTGTTTTGTTCTACTACTTGTGTTTGGTTTGCATCCATTTTGCAAGTATCAGTTTCTTCTTCGGAAACCTGAGTGTTGATGTCTCCACATTATAAAGAATGAAAGAGTCTAAATTTGAGTGGACAGAGTAAAGAGGATAGTTGTGAGGCTTATCCTGACTACTCACCTTGAATTTCATCAAAGTCTTCCTATATAATCTTTTTTGTTGGCCAAACACTGGTATGTTGTCAAAGGTCATATCCATTTGTAGGGTCCCTTGTAACTTTGCTCCCCATGAGCGTGAAAACAACATGTCATACATAGGGGGTATATCTACAACCACTATGTCCATTACTAGACTTTTGGCAGGGATTTGAGCTAATGTAACACATAGATCTTTGATGAGACCTATACATCTTACGTTGCTAGAATCAAATGAATATAAATCTTTATAAGGTTTGGTAATGTCAAGTACTAGATTTTCCATAAAAACTTTGGGAATTAACTTGTGGGAAGCACCTAAATATAACATAGCATTGTGGAGGATCTTACCATGAATATTTAGGCTAGCATAGAATGGAGGAGCACCTCCTTCTTGAGGTTTTTCCTCAACTTCTGGCCCAAATAAGAGTTCAGTTTGGTCATCATTCAAATTAACAGAGTCTATGTTTTCCCCTATGTTTAGGGATTTCATCACTTGAGATCTGTACATATTTTTGTTCATTAACTCTGTTAAAGGAATGGGAATTTTTAGATTTGCTAATTTGTTCTCAATGTTCAACGATGATTTTATCTTAATCAAGTTGGGAAAATCAGATTAATCAGGAATTTCTTTTAATATAGGTTCTTTTCGCAAACTTGTGGTTGAGCTATTAGTTTGAGTAGTTTTGGAAGCACTATCAACTATCTTTTTCACAGAAATTTCAATTGTCTTTTTGCCAGAGTTATCAACAGTTTTTTTAGGAGAATTGTCTGTGGTTTTCCTAGCATCTGTGCCAGAGAATTTCTTCACAATATTCTCAGATTTCTTACTATTCAGAGTGTCTGAAGTCTTTTTTCTCCTAAGGTTATATTTCCTATGGAATTCCATAATGGCATTCTCAAAACCTTGTTTATATTCATCTGATTCCTCAGAGTCAATTTCAGTTTGAGTTAGGAGGAAAAGGTCTTGCTCTTCATGAGTGAGAAAAATAGTTTCATCATCATTTATTCCCATTAGATTTATTTGACTGTCATCTAAATCTTCAAAGATATTACCCTCATCATCAGTATAGTTTTCCTGAAAAGGAGGCTAGACTTATTGGTCTAGACCCTTTTGTTCTCATTGTTTGATCTGGGGGATATTGCTTCTAAAGTTTGGGTTCCTATTTTGAGGAGTAGCTTTATTTTCTCTCATTTGAGCTTGATCATTTATGCTTACTCTTTGCATCATAGTTTCCACTAACCTCATTAGGTTATCAATTTTGTGATTAGAGCCAGAAGTGAAAGGCTCTTCTTTAATGGTAACCCATGCATTCAGATTTTAACTTGGCCTCCTTAGTTAAGATATTGGCTTCAACTTTTATAGCATTGGCTTGAATTTCTTCTAAAGTAGTAGGGTCTCTCTCTCTAAGTTGATACTCCATGTCTACATCAAAATCATCATGAAAATCAATCAAAGCTATGCTAGGAAAGGGTTTGATGTCTGTAGGAATTGAATTGTAAACACTATTAAACTGTTCACAATATTCCTCCACAGTTTCATTGGGTTTCCTTTTAAGTCTTTTGTATCCATTCAGTAGTTGAAGAGGATTTTTCTTGATGTCCCATCTAGCTAAGGAAGTTTGATGGAATGCATCAAGGTTGGCTATACTTCTTGCAAGTAAACCCCTAAACCATTTTTTTACATCAACTCCTAAACTTTGAGCAAACAATCTCATCTTTACATCGGCCTCATCTATTTCTAGAAGGTCAAAAACATCATTCATTCTATATATGTGTTGTTGAGAAGTATGAGGACCGATGCTATCAAACTTTAGAATTTTTATGGATAGTCTACGGGCATAGAATTTAGCTAACCTAGTAACACCAAAGGTGCATACCTAGCTATCGTAGCTGGTCTGTGAATTTGATTGAGAGATGAGCCTATGGGAGGTGTAGTTGTAGTAAATACATGGACAATATGAACAACAGTCTGAGTTTTTATGGGTGAATAAGTAGAGACTATAGAATTAGTAGGCCTAAGGGGGTTGTAGATTAACAAACTAGGAAGATTGGTTGGACAAAGAAGTTGTTGCAATTGTTAAAGCTAAAAATTCAATAGATTATTGAATATAAGCTTCTATAATCACTTGGTCCAAAATCCAAACTACCACATGTAATTTATCAAATTGTTGCAGTTGTTATTGATCAGGATCTAATTCATGGGGATGAGTTTGGGGTATATATTGTTGTAGTATAACTTCATCAATGACAGTCTAATCTACAAAGCTCTCAGATTTTGTCCTAAACAAACTATGATGATATGGCAAGTCAAAATCTATGCCTTGAATAGTTTCAAACTTCTCGGGAAGAGAGTTAGACCTAGAAAAAGGGATATTCTCATGAAGAGAGTTGAACCTAGACAAAGGAATATTACTACCTTGGATCCTTGTAAGACTTCTCTTTCTCACTATTTTCTCTACATTATCTAAAAATTCAGCAGGGTCAGGATCTAGGTGTGCTCTAGGGAAAGCTCTTTTAGGATCCATGTCTATTGAAAACTCATCACGCAACTATAAAATTTAAAATTAATAACACAATCAAATAAATACAAAGTTTACAACCTCAGATCATGTATTCCAAAGTGATATAAGAGTTTTGATTTACTGAAATATTGGTTGAATACCAATGACTAATTATTTTGAATTTAAAGAGTAATCTTCCCCAGTATGGTTGCCACTATGTTGTCATTCTGTATTTTTGACATTGAGGGATTAAACACATAGGACAACATCAAAAACACTTTGGAAGATGGGATCTATCCCTGCCAAGTTCAGAGAGGGATCTCTCTGTAAAGTTTAGTTGTGTTTAATGTGAATTTTAGGCTAGTTATTACTGCATTGATTGTTTTTTGATTGGATTTATTGGTTGATTAAATTGTTATAATTCCATTGGGCTATGGAGTCTAAATATTAACTAGATCTGCATCAAAATTTGAAGGATTTTCACATGGCAAGCTAGGTTTCACTAGTTGGATCTTTTAGAATTTTAAATGGATAATGAAATAGAAGAAATGTAAGGTTCAATAGAAACTAAGGAGCAATGAAGGATTCCTTAATTTGACTTCAGCAAAAAACATATAAATTACTAACAACCATAATAGGGTGTTCTGTATAACATATCCTATTCATCACAATTCCTGTTATGTAATTAAGCTTTTAAGAAACGACAAAGAAAGAAGACAATGATTAAACACATGAAAAGAAGAAAAACATCACTAATTCATACACCACATGAATCCTATGAAGAATGTCCTTGTATTATTGATGCTTCCAACAACTTAGAAAATTACAATTTGCAGAGGAAATTATATTCAACAATCAACCTGTAATACTTCAAACTGTGAAGTATTTATAAAATAATTACAAAATGATTTACAGAATCAATGTCTCAACTGACTCTGTATTATTAGAATTATCTAAATCATAAAATCTATCTTCTGCAGAACCATAGGTGCATGGACAACTCCATGAAGAGGTGCCTCTGTTTTGGAGGATTTAGTTTCTGAATCAAAATATAACTTTGTTGCGTTGGCTCACATTCTTACTACATTCAAGTTTATTTTTAATCCAATAGATCACGTAGATGCTCCCACATTTTTTCATCTGGAATTGTTAACTTGATTAACCTTCGGTAAATTTCATCAACCTCAGTATACTTTGCAAATTTTGGCTTTACTTTGAAGATATGCTTTACCTCATGCTAGATAAAGAAGTCATTTCCCATTGTCTCTAAGAATTCTTTAGTTTTCATACTACCTTATATACCACTGAATTTAATATTTCTTCTGGCCACTTCCTTCATCTTCATAACATAATATTCTTGAGTAATTAGTTTGTCATTAATCACATATATTTTGGGAAATCCTTTCTGAAATAATGCTCCAATCCTATCGAATAATTTGTTCACAGCTCTAGTGTTTCACATTTCTCCTCCAATTGAGTAACCATATTTATTTTAGTTAAAACCTTCTTGACTTCCAAGATGGTGGTAGTGTTGTCATTAATTAATAACTCTTCAAGTTCATACTTATTCTTTGAATTCAGGAACCTTATGATGTTGGAATCTTATATAGGCATGTCTCCCAACTTCTCCCTTACTTCAATAATGGTTTCAGTGGCCTCTTGTATCAGTTCTTTCTATTCAAAAATGATTTGGATGAATGGCCAAATCTCATTCATGGAATCCAAATGGCTTCATTGGCTTGGTCGAAGGTTTGACTAATATTGTATCCTTCTCCACCTTCTGCAACCTCTCTAGCAGCCTTTGTGACTTCTGTACTTCAGCCGAATGAGAAGCTTCAGTTCTGGCTTTCTATTCCTGCAAAGCTTTGAGTTGCCTATGCAAATTTTTAATTTCTTCTGACTCGATTGACACATTTTCCAGTGTCTTTGTCACCTACTCAGCACTTGTAGCTTGATTTGAGGAGGTTATTGCGATTGTTGTAGCTGCGATTTGAGTGATGCGTATAGCATCCAGGGGGACTATGGCTAGCCTTTGACTCTGTTCTTTCTCTTTCATCATTTTCTTCATTTCTACCTCCATTTGTTTGATCTAAACATTCCACTCCATGATAAACTTCATCATGTCACTCTTTTGTGTCTCATTTTGTTCAATGTATCTAGTCAAGGGATCCTCTATGGCTAGTAGTTTCAGCTACTTTCTCAATGCTACAATTTCAAGTTTTTTCTTCATGATGATCCGCTCTACAATATCTATATCTTTAATATCATATCCTATCTTCATTACCAAATCTTCCAAAGATTTGATCCTATTTTCCTTTGCTAAAGAAGATATCTTGTCCATTTCTAATTGGGACTGAATGTTTTCATATGTAACCTGCAGCTTTGATAATGACATGGCAATACTAGTTATGGTAGAGGAAATCATCTCACCAATCTGTTTATGCATCTCCATTTGATCAATCGGATGGATATCTTTGGTGCTGAATTCAAACGTAGTTCTCTTGTAATCTGTTGGTGTCTCAGGATGTGAAACATGAGCAGTAAGGAAAGCCATCTGCATATTTCCTTGTTGTCTATCAAAAACTGACAATAATCTGCTCTGTGAACTAGAATTTTTCTTCCAAATTGAGTGTAGGTGTTGTTCTTAAGAATTTCATTTTTAACTTTGATCTCTCCGTACCTGTCAAAAACACTTTTTCATTTTATTCTTGGAAATTCTATGAAACTAGTTATGCATCATTTTGATCTTGTGATAGTGAAGGTTTCGTAGTAGATGTAACAAACTTGCTGCTTGTAGATGGTGTTTCTCCAATTATGATGGCATGTTGATCTTCTGCCTCATTTTCTACATCTGTCCTAGGATTCATCTTAGTTCTTTTCTTGTAACTGATTCTAATCTCCTTGGGCTCACTACCTACTGTTGATGATGATCGCTCCTCTCTTTTCCTTTTACTTGTTTTCTCTTGAGGAGTGGGAGTCTGAAAATTTGAAGTAGAAAACAATTGCTCTTCACCTTCCCGTAAATTATTCTCTATCCATACTAACTGGTTCACATATTTCTCTATCTTAGGCCTTAGGGTATGGATATATGGAGTAGTTTTGTTTTCTACTCTCAGCTTAGAAATGAAATTCCAAGGGTCATAGGACCATGTGAAACTCACGCTGAATTTCATCTCCTTAAGGATTTAATATGCCTCTTCTCCTGCTGACCTGGTGTTGCATATGAAAGGGCCCACCTGTGTCTTTATCTAAAAATGAGACTTCTTCTTGGCCACCAAAAAGTGAATATCATTTGAATTTAGCATTTGTCTGATATATTCAAGGGAAAATATCCTCATTGGGAGGTATTTTGGGAGCTTCTATGGTGCTAACTCGCATCCATAATCTCTGATTTCCGTGTAGTTCTGGTGTAAATACTAGTCTATAGTCCTGGCCTAATCTATCAAATGTAGAATTCTCTTGTTGTCTTCACTGATTCTAGTTTCTACTATATTGTTTAGGATACTCATAGCTGGGTGAACAAACTATTTAATGATCTGTTTATAGGAAACATCTTGTTTCTCTTTCATCACTAAAGATATCCAAAATATTACAGACTGTTGGTTTCCTTCTTCATCCAACTTCTACATGGAAAAACTGAACATGTTTGCTTGATAATACAAAAACATATAAACTAAAATTAAAGTGTACTTAAACACTTTTTCTGTTGGAAAATTAAGAAACTTCTCATATATGCCATTAGCCAGGAATTGACTGAAATTAAACAAAATAGATGGTTTGATATCTATGGAAAAGATGGAAAGGAAACCTAGAATGGGTTCATCTGCCCATTAATCAGAATAATAAACAAGAATGTATGAAATTATGGTTATAATATGTTTAGCTTGATCAGGGAAGATTGAGGAAGGGTATGTAGGATTCTTTGTCAATTGGGCATTTCTAGTTAAGAAGATATCAAAAATGTTGGCTCTTCTAGCAAAATCAAGCTTCTGATAGAGTTCTGTGAGGCTTCTAAGGAAAATGGTGAACTTCTTTCCATAGGGGGAGCTAGCATCATCTGGTTTATACAATGGGAAGTTATTGAAAAAATAATTTCACGAGATGGGGTTATAATTTCTCTTTGGCTGGGAACATAGCAAATTTGGCATTTCTTGGTGAATTCAGGGGCATGAAAGGTCATAGGGAAAATATAGTGAGGAAGATTGGACTCCCGAGTCCAATTTCATCTTTTTTATCAACATGTTTATCCTCCAGCTAGCAATAAAGTTCCAAAAATTCACAATCTCATTGTGTCCCATTGATCTTTTAATCCCTATCAACTGATGGAATATGGTTTAAGTCTACAAATGGAGTGATTAATGGATTAACAGGATCCTCCTAGTTCTTTTTCTTTGGAGGCATAGTTGATCAGTAAATGACAAATATGAATTTGGGAATAAATTATTTACTAGGAAAGTAATGACAAGTCGTGAGGAGAAAACAATGCTCACAATTTTTCCAGCTCAAAAAATATTTTGAAACTGGTCGCTTTGTAGAAAACCTGTGAATTGCAGAGAATAGCCAAGTGGAAAGGTATAATGAGGACTGGTTTAGGGCTTTTGAAGAGGGGAGTGACAGGCTGCATTGAAGGTTGGTGAGGGACCATTGAGGTCGAACAGTTACCTGAGAGGGAAGAATTAAATAATCAATGGTAATTTTGCCGGGAATATATTTAATTGGATAACGACTAGGAGACATGATGGGATAGAAGTGGTGGAGGTGTCGAGTATGGACAATGATAAAAGGATGAGGGGGAAACAGATGTGGTATAGGCTGGGGCGGCTGCGAAACGTGGAGAGTATGCCACATGGTGATGGGTTCCAACGAAGAATACTGCCTTTTCAGACCCCCCTCCCAACCTCGGTGGTAAAGCTAGGATGGAGAGGAGGGACCAAAAACAAATTTGCACTATCAATTAGAAAAGCTATAGAATCTCGATGCTTTTGATTGTGACCCTTTTAACCATAAATGACAAACAATTTTTTGTCGAGGTGCGCCTTTGAATATTTTCTTTTGAAACATAGGATAAAGGGAAAATAAATACATTTACAATACCAAACTATTTATGCCTACCCTTTAACTAAGCTAACATTTTTTATTTTTCTAAAGGGGTGCATTTAGACTAGAAAACCCATAATGATTTTCTTTTATGAAAAATAAAAAACTACTTAAATCCTATCACTTATTTCTTCTATTGATTCAAATTAAACAATTGAACCAACGTCATTTTCTACCTAACTATTGATTTACCAATATTAAACTGTTTGGCCAATCTTTATTCTCTACTGTAATTTACAGAAATTCAAACATGTTTAACCATGATTATATTTATGATTAAACAAATAAATAGTCATTGTGGCATTCTAAACAAGCTACACATAACCTTTATCTACCAACCGTGAAGAAAACTATCTATCAATAGTGGCGTTTAAATTTGCAACACTTCTAGTATTATTTTCATTTTGTTTTTCTTTCTTTGATGGGGTTCTATCTTTTATTATTTTTTTGAATTTTTTTGTTTTCCTTTTTTTATTTATACCCGATTTTCATTTTTATTCTATTTTTATTTTGGAAACCATTTGCAGATTGACAATTATTTACAATATGATATTTGTGAGATAAAATACTCAATCATCTTGAGATCCTATAAACTATAGGACCCTAACACATCTGCAGTCTCATCTAGGGATCACTAGGCCTTTCACTGAGACATACTCTCCAGGCTTTACCGTGCATTCCATCTCATAATCACTAGGCCCAATGGAGATAAAATCCACCTCTTGGATTTACCGTATATCTCGTCATTCATCGACAAGGATTCATAGGCCCACCGAGGAACACAATCTGGCTTTACCGCAACCCATAGTCTGGTTCAGCGGTTACTAGGCCAGCAGCTTTACGAATCCTCAGTATGTTTCATGGATGACTACCACCATGTGTTTTTCAATTCAGATATCCACCCCACTCAGCTTCAAATCCAATCCATCCATCCCACATAAACTGTATGAGAGAACCCATCTCATCAAAGCTATCAGGAAATGGAAAGGCTAGGCTGAAAATACTGTCACACCTGGAAAAACCCATGCCATGGTAGAAAAGAAACACATCCAATCCTATTCATGCCAGATTTATCAAAGAAAATATAAATGCAAGTCGATACCTATGATGAAGCCAATTTTAGGTGCTTGATCCTACCTTTCCTTGCTTTATCTTTGATTCCTCTTGCCTTCTTTGCCTTTCTTGCTCCAATACCAAAATGCTCCAAGAAAAATCTAAGTGTCCAAGAGTATGAGAGAGAGATAATAATGAAATAGCTCCAAAGCTAAACTGATAAAAGGTTACGAACTGATCCTCAGAAGCCTTTTTATGAATGAGGCCTCTATTTTCTTCATTTTCCTCCTCACGTGAAACCTGTGACCTTTCACCTCCATTTTCTCCTAATTTCCATTATTTGCATAAATAATTGTGCTAAAATTTCCATTTTTCCTTTTAATGCCTTAGACATTGCCTTTGCCAATTTCCTTAGACATAAACAACCAAACGAACACCCCCTAGGATATTTTGCCCAACATTCATCTTGGAATAAGTGTCTCATTCATCTGTAGTTATTATTTTATCTTTTATTACATGGAATTTTCACTACGGCTATTACATCATGTGTTGTAATGATTTGGTAATGGTTGGGTCATTACCATAACCTGTAGAGCATTCAATTTTGAGGGGTTGTGGTGCATTGGGAAAAATAGAAGGGATTTTTGGGTTTGCAAAACATTAGGAGGTAGGCATGCGAGGGTGTTATAATATAGCAATGGGGGAGCTACCACATGTCAGGAATTCCACGTGTTTGTTCACCCTAGGTGACACTTACAACCGCGAGGAGGAGGAGATGGCATATTTGCAAGAGGGTGTCCTACATTTCAATTTTGACTACGACCTTAGGGACATGAAGACGAAATGGTTTTCCATTTAGACGGTAGCGTTAGGGAAATGAAGAGGAATTGGTTTGGCATGTTGATTAATTAAACTCTTCGTTGGAAGTCTTTAGTTTTTTTTAGAGTGTAAATATGAAAGGAGTAGCAATGTTAATCCTTGTGTTATATTTATCACTTTTAAATAAAAAATAAACAAATAAATGAGAAGCAATTACATTGAAAATGTGGTGGAGACATAAATAATTACTAATGATTGTCTTCTAATAGAGGTAATGATGAAGGTATATTTAAGCGATATCCTTTATATGAGACATGATATACTTGGAAAATATAATTTCTACTTGTCTTAGTTGTGATGGTTTGGAGCTTGTTCCTATTCGTAAGGAGTTGTTTAGATGATTCCTACTTTAGTGTTTGGTTGAGATATTTTCTCAACTAAGTGATTGTGTGGTTAAGATAGAACTTCTATCTTGAACCAATGATTGATGTATTTATAGTGTGATTAATATAATGCAACATAAGTTTTAGTGGGAAATTGGTTTTTCAAATTAGTATTAGAGCTTGTATGGGCCTCACTCCCTCAAGGGAGGGCCCAAGAAGATGGAAGAAATCTGAGGTTATATTTTCTCTACATAGATAGTTAGGGTTGGAGAGTGTTTTCTTTCTGATTGTTGCAGTGTTGATATTGTTTTTTTGTGTCTCATTGGACATGATAGGAAGGAGTGACAAAGAACATTTGCGTTAACTGAAGGAGGCACAAAAACCATGAATACCTCACTATCACTATAAAGGGAGTAGGGTAGTGTTGATGAAATTATGGATCTAACCGACCTAGAAACCTTTTACAACACGCTAGAATTTTTCTTAACCTAAGGTTGCGCTCCCAGGGCCTCGATTTGACTCTCATGGAAACCATGCATTGCAGGAAGCCTCCGTTGGTAATTATAACACTTCTATTGTAGTTAGAGTTCGACATCATCAATTACATGTGGCCCTGCTTATACTAATCCGTAGAAACAAATTAGAGAGAAGATTCAGTCAAGTGTATAACCTGTGTTTTCCTTGTTTGTACCATGCTTCCCTTGTCTGCACATGAAATTCGCTTTATTGAGGGATGGTCATTTACATCGTCTATGCAATGAAATAAAATTAAAACAATTTTAATGAAAGTTAAATTGCCACGCTTCATGGAAAACAACATGTGATTCATGTTTGCATTTCCTAATTTTTTTTCAATGCCGAGTAGATGTTAGATTCTATACTAATTGCTCCCAGATGCGAGTATATACTGGACTGGGAACATATGTTTCAATGTAGATATCCATGCATAATTTGATGCAAGGATTCTATTAATATGTTGTCAATCATGGCATCACCGATCTGCCATTAACTATGAGGAGACTTCTTTCTGCTTAGATGAGAGCGAATAGTTTCATGATTATTGGTCTTGTGAGATTTGTTGGTTTATTTGTTAAATAGTTTATTGTTGCACTTTGTAAGTTTGTTTGTAAAGAGGTGCAAAATAGATTAATGAATGGAGTAATCCAGAGATGGAGGTGAGACTTGTTGAATGTAAAACACAGTGACAATTTGAATGTTTGTCCTCGTGAACAATCGTTATGGTAGAAGTTCTCATGAAGCATGGCGAGCTCCCTATAGAGAATCAAGTGCAGGTAAAAGTTCAGTATGGATGGTTTTCAAGTTAGTTTGGCAGTTGTGGATCTAGAGAATGATCCCTAATTTGTTGAAGATGTGGGAGTGGACTTCTGGTGAGGTTATGTGACAACCTAGAATGTTGTTTAGTAATTGAATTAGGGAGATCCATGATTCAGGAGTTCAAAAGTGAAACTCGAGAATCCAGCTTGCCAACTACACCCTTACGAGGGTTATGAGACAACTTGATGGAGTTAGTATATTAGAAAATTTCAAAATTGATAATGATGGAGAGGTATGAAGTTATAATGGCTGAGTGTTATGAAACCAACTCACAAAAAGATAGAAAATAGAGATAAATGCCTTAGAATGCAGCCCCTTGGAGGGGCCAACCTCCTTTACATCACACAAATGAAAAATTCTTGGATGATAGAAATGACAAGACCTCCTTTCTATATATAGGATTCTAAGGGGTCATAACATAATTAGAGCCAACATAACAATAATAATGTAAGGGCACAATAATAACAATAGTGGGCTTCTATAGGGCACAATAATTACAATGTGGGGGCTACATGGGCACAAAGATATAATAAGGGGGTTTTTCTAATAACAATAAGGGGTTACACTTGTAGTATAGGGACCTAACATGCCCCTCTCCTTCAAAAGGTGTTGTCCTCAATGCTTGAGTAGTTCTTGATGCTTCTGTATCAAATTCTCATCCTTCCATGTGGAATATTCAGTGGATAAGTTCTTCCACTTGATGTGATACTATGAAATTGATTGATTTCATAGTTTTCAACTTCTCGGTTCTATGAATGCTTCAGGTTCCAATATGGTTTTTCCTTCCTTGTCAAGTTCTAGCAATATTGTTGGAACTGGGATCTTTGAAAACTTTTGAATGAGCTCCCACCCTGCTTCGCCATTCTTCCATTCATACCTTGCTTTTTTAATCAAATTTGGTTGGATAATTATACCAACCTCTACCATTTCCGCAACCATATGTTTAATTTCACTCCTTTGGGCATATGGATATCTATAAGGCCTGATGTTTGGAGGAACACTTCTTGGAACCATATGAATAGCATGATCATGATCACGAATACAGGGGAGACCTTTGGGAGTATCAAATACCTTGGAATGATTGTCCAAGACTTTTTGGAGATCTGGAGAAATAAATGATTTTGATGTGGGAACCATTAGCGAACATAATTGTGCAATTACACCGAATTGTTCTTTCTTTAGAAGGTTTGTCATTCCATTAGAGCTGATTACCTTTACTGGTTTCTTTGTGATACCCCCTAATTCAACTTCCTTTCCCTCCAAAGAAAATTTCATGAAAATTTCTTGAAAATTAAAAGCTATTGAAACCAAGGATTATAGCCATTTGAATCCTAGTACAACATCAGTACCACCCATTGGAACGGAAAGAATTGGGTTATTCAATACATATTCTCCCATGGATAGCTTGATATTATGGCACTTTCCAAAGAAATTTATGGTTCCTCCACTTACAACCGCCACTTGACACTATGGTGCTAGATATAGGAAGCAATTAAATTCCTTGGCTATCTTACAGTGAATAAAATTATGGGTACTACCCCAATCAGTCAACACTATTACCTTTTTCTTCTTGATATGTCCTTCTATCTTTATAGCTTGAGGAGTGGTAATTCTTTGTAATGCTTTAGAAGATATGGTCAGATTCATTTCTTCTTTCTCTGGGGTTGGTTCCTGGTGTATATCCTCTTCTTTTGATGTTTCTTGATCCTTTTCTTCCTCCTATTCACAATCAATGTAAAGTAATTTCTTCTCAACACACTTATGACCTTTAATGTATTTGTTATCACAATTGTAACAAAGTCCTTTTTCTATTTTTTCCTCCAATTGTTGTGGTGTCAACCTTGTAGGTTGTGGAAGGCTAGGAGAAACAACAATTTCATCTTTATAGTTGTGAGGGGTAGAATTCCTTTTTGCCATAATTTTTCTTTTGATTTTTCTTTTGATTTTTCTTGCCAAACTGAATGGCTTCTCAAATGAATCAGGTTCCAAAAGACGAACCTCATGTTGAATGTTATCCTTTAAAGTCCCTATGGAGACATTAATCCTCTGCTTCTCTAGAATATCATTTTCCCTTATATTCAATTTTTGAAAGTCCTCAATGTGCTCTGCCATTGACCACTTTTTTTTGAGATTTATCAATTGGCTAAAGAAGGTGTTTTTATTTGTATCCCCATAATGTGCTATCATTTCCTCTATGAAAATTGATCATGCAACAAGTGGCTCACGAGAACAGAGCCCTTTATACCAAAGAAATTGATCCGGTTCTAAATACGAAGATGAAATACGTACCTTTTGTAATAATTGCACCTCATGTAGATCAAAATATTTCTCCCTCTGTAGTATCCAATTTACCGGATCCTTGCAATTTAACTTCCTCATATTTTCTTTTATTGATTTTAGAAAGTAGATCGTGAAATGAATGTAACTCTCTAATTTCAAATCTTCCAGTTCTGAAATTCTAACCTACACTAGCCCTCTGTGTCCTCTTTCCAATGCCACCAATCTAATTGAAATTAGATTCTCCAAGAAAGAGTTATGCACAATCTCCCAAGATGACCTGATTATAAACCTTTTCAGAAGAGCTAACTTGTATGAAGTGCCACGTGTCACTATTTTGACCTTCATATCTAAAAATTATACAGAGAAAACTAGAGACCATCCTATTTCTGTAACTTCTTAGGAAATTTCAATCCGATGCTCACAGAGAAATTTATGACATTTTTCCCATGGTCACCTAATTAAGATGGAATTTGGGAGTCTACAAAAACCCTAAATCCCTCATTTCATATATTCAAAAATATAGCGAGCCAAGGTGTGAAATTCGGACCCAAGGTTCAGACCGATTTCTTCTCAAATTAGTTTTATTTTTAGCTTCTGAAACTTCTTAGCAAAAATGCTATAGCGAAACTTCCACGATGACCTATTTTAGATGAAATTCTGGAGCTTGAAAAAATGATAAATTTCTCAGATCATATCTCCGAAAATATAGTGCAACAAGATCTAAAATTTCGACCTAAGGATAAGCATGATTTCATCTCAAATGGGTTTTTTTGCTTCTGAAAAATTGCATAAAAAATGATATAGAGAAAATTCCACGATGACCTATTTGGAGCAACGAAACCCTAAAATCCAAACACATATTTCATTATATTTGGAAATAAATAGTGGATCTAGAATTTCAAAATAACTAGAAAACTTAATTCTAGTGATGTCCATGTAATAAAAAATTTCCAAATTAATGAAATATATGTTAAAGCTCTGATACTAAATGTTATGAAACCAGCGCACAAAAAGATAGAAAAGATTGATAAATGCCTTAGAATTCAGCCTCTTCAAGGGGGAAACCTCCTTTACATTACACAAATGAACAATTCTTGGATGATACAAATGACAAGACCTCCTTTCTATATATAGGAGTCTAAGGGGTCATAATATAATCAAAGCCGACATAACAATAATAATGTAAGGGCACAATAATAACAATAGTGTGCTTCTATGTGGCACAATAATACCAATATGGGGACTACATTTTCACAACAATATAATAAGGGGGTTGTACTAATAACAATAAGGGGTTACACTCGTAGTATAGGGACCTAACATTGAGAGAACCATGTATGCGAAGGAAATCATAGTAAATTTGCAGTTGTAGCGTTTGGCCACCCATGCATTTCAGTGGATGGTTGTTGTTTTTTATGGATTTCGACATATTCTTCTTTATGTTTGTAAACATGACCACAACTAAACTTTCTTGATTCTGATTGAGATAAGTCATCATTAAGGGGGGGACATAGAAAATATAATTCCTTGTTATCTTAGTTGTGATGGTTTAGAGCTTGTTCCTATTCTTGAGGAGGAGCTGTTCAGATCATTCCTAACTTAGTGTTTGGTTGATATATTTGCTCAATTAAGTGATTGTGTGGTTAAGATAGAATTTATAACTTCAACCAATGATTGATGTATTTATAGTGTGATTAATCTAATGTAACATAAGTTTTAGTGTGCAATTGGTTTTTCAAATTGATTGTTTCCATCAAGCTATTATTTTCGTTGTTTCAAATATAAAATTGTCCTATAATTTTTTTTGGTGTGAATCATATTGTTTATGTTGTGAAAAGTTGTCCAACTTGGTTGAGAACATAATTTTAAAGGGTCAAGGATTTTAAAATATTTATTTTTAATTAAAATAAAATATTTTAAAATTAAAATAATAATAATATACATTTACGAAGGTTATAAAAAGTGTTATTTAACAATGACACTTAATGCATATACAAAAGTAGAAAAGAGGTAAGTATATTATAGATATTTTATAACGTTTATAAATAAAATTATAAATATTAAAGATTTGAAAATTAAAATAGTAAAAATTTTGTACGAAAATTAAGTAATTTGAAGAAAATTTAAATTTTTATATAGAAAGTAAATGATTTGAAAATTATTAAAGATACTTAAAATATTGCAAGGGACAAAATGAAATTTTTTAGTTACTATATTTTAAAAAATCTTAATGGGTTTTTGATTAATTAAATATACTAAGATCATGAAAGTAAGATGGACTTTTGGTGTAATAAGAGACATTGTGGTAGTGAACTCTAGGAATTATTATTTGTGATTTCAAAAGATTGTTAATGGGTTAATGAAGGAATAATTCATTATTTAGATAAGAATATTCATCACTTTATAATTTTTTATTTTTATTTTTTGATGCAATTTTGTGAGTAATTCTCTTCATATTTAAAATTCCTAATTAGAGAAGGAAGAAAAACATGACACCTTACAAAAGGACATTAGACAATATTTTCATAACACTTCTCATCATGCACTAAGATTATTTGTTGGATGTCTCCTACATGATTTTTATATTGAATGATTTGGTTTGATATTAAATTATTGAGTATATAGATGGTGAACTTAGTAAACATGGAAATGGAGTTATTACTTGTAGTTCTCCTAAGATGACATTAATAGGTATGGGGAGTTGTATGAATTTTGAAGTTTGCACTCTTCATATTTGTACACTTTTATATGTGGGTGTAGGGAGTATTATAATACATTGACCATATATAACATTCTTGTGGATGACAATATACACCTTCGAAGGTAAAAGACTCAAACTCACTCATGTTGCTCACTGAGGCCATATAATTGGAAAATATTGTTCGTCATCTACTCTCCTTGAAAGTGTTGTTGGAGGCATCAACATGGTCCTCCTCAGCATCTCTCAATTTCTACTTATCCCATACCAAAATACTCATAACAAAGCTTGAAGGAATATATCGCTCATCCTCTTGATCAAAACATTATGTCCATGTTGGTGTTGTTGGTCCCCCACACCCCCCCCCCCCCAAACCTTCAAAGTCTTTCACTCCCATATCTTTTCCACTGCTAGACATGTCTCATATGAACTTCTAAAGGTCCTACCCTCCTCAAATCTGACATATCAACTAACTATTATTTTCCTCTACCTCAAAATGTAGACCTTGTAGTCCTTTGAGATCTCAGTATATCGAAAAAAATCTCTCTCTCAAATGAGGGCTCTAGTTTAGTCCTCTTCTTAGAAGGAACATTGACCTACATTAGGCTTCCAACTATAAGAAGGTTGTTCACCTCTGATTTCACTCGTGAAAAGCCTCCTCAAAAATCTTATCCTCCATTGCCTTGTGAGGACTCGCATTTTATATGTACATTGTTGTGTTGCAATCCTCCTCTTACAAGAACATAGGTAGATCTTGATCATGGATCATGCCCTTAGCTGCTCCAACTATATTCCTATTCTTCAATGTCACTGCACTTTGTCGAAAATTATAGGGAATTGTTAGCTCTTTCTTGATTCCTCTTGAATCCTACTTCCTTACAGAGATCCTAACCTCTTTAGACTAGAACTTTTTATTTTTTATCTTTTCTAATTAATTTTGTACACATTTTAGTAGGATTTCTTTTAGAATTGTAAATTTTAATTATAAAATTTAATTACTCCAAAACAAATTCAAATATTTAATTAAATTATATATTTAAAAACTCATTTTGAAAAACTAACATTTATAAATATTAATTTTTATTAAAGAAAATATATTAATTAAAAAAATAATAATTATAAATATTATTTTTTATTAAGAAAATATGTTAGTTAGATTATTTTATTAACCTAGAAAAAATGAGATTATAATTTTCCTTTTTAATATTTTTAATTATTATATAAATATTTTAAAAACTAAATAAAGCTGTAATATTTATATCCAAAAACACCACTAAAAATATTTTCACTATAATAAAAAAAATACATAAAAAGTACATGAACCCAAAAATATTAGAAAATAGAATATTCGTTATGATTTAAAAATACATGAAACGTACATATCTAACAGAAGTAAATCCTAAAATAGACACACACGATACCATTGTTTCTTTGTAATTAAGAAATACATGAAACCTAAATAAAACCAAAACATAATGTTCGTTCTCATTCGAAAAACGAGTCTAAGTGAGGAAGAGGAATGTTGAGGAAGCGACTAAAATCACAAGACATGCACATCTCATTGAGAAAGCTTTTAAAATTTCGATGCATGATAAGAAAACGACTAAAATTGCAAGACATGCACATCTTACTAAGAAAGCAATAAAAATTTCAAGATATGCACATCTTAATAGTTGCTCGAATGACAAATGATAAGAGGTATACATTATCTCCATAAAATAGACAAACCGGAAATCACATTGACTGCACAAAACTAGACAAACTAGAAATCGCGTTGTCCCGTGGGAAAAGGAGATGGGACCAGGAGAACAAGATGCATGTTGAGAAAATGATTAAAATGACAACAAATGCACATCTTAGTAGCCATCAACATGAGTCCCCATCATCTCGAGATACAACAAACCCAATTCTGTAGTTAAGCAACATAAATTACTAACTCCTCATCATTCTTGCATCTTGAAGACCATTGTTACGCGGATAGGTGTCTTTCCTATTGGAGTTGGGCACTTTAATGATTTTACTAATCAAAAAAATTGATAGGATAGTTTGAATTGAAAGATGCAAGTATATTCTCGTCGTTGCCACAATATCAATGGATTGAATTCACACCACTAACTTCCTTGCATATCGAAATCACATCATTAAATCTTGTTTAAATTATTCTTTTACAAATCTTCATTTGTTAATTGACACCTATCATGATTAACCATAATGAGAAGACTACAAAATGTAAAACACACATTACACATACACTTGGCATAGTAGTGGAAAGGTGTATTTCTGAATAAGATGATCATTCGTTTCAAACCATTGGTAACATGTGTCCAATTCTAAATAACAGGTGTTGGTAGGTTAAAGGCTAATTAAACCTTAACTGTAATTAGATTAATATATTGAACAAATTTTTTATCCCAAACACAAATAAAACAAATAACACCTTAGTTTTGGACATACTCTGAATCATATCAACCTTTTGAAAAATAATAATATAAATAATTTATAAAATCTTTTGACCTAAAAGATGATCCGATTAACTTTTGATGATGATTATCCACAAACATCTCATGATTTCATGGTTTCTTTTATATATTTATGATTCTACCCTATGTTAATTTCATTTTTTAAGTTACATATCATTTATATTTTATACATTTTTAAAATATAAAATCTTAACAAAATCACTATTTAATAATTTTAAATTTTAAATTTATAAATAATCTAGTTAATATTGGAGTCCCTTAATATGGATAGGTTCATCTAATAAAAATATGTTCCTTGAATATGGATTTGAAAAAGCCAATAAGACTGAAATTATTAATCTAGATTGCCCTAAAATCCAACACCTCAAGTTATTGTCAACTAACATAAACAACCCAAATAACTTTACCAACAACAGCCAGACATAAAAATAGCATAAATGTGTTTCATATCTATTTTTTAAAATTAAAATTAAAACTAAAAGCTAAAATTTATCCACTTAATAATTCTAAAAATTATAATTGCTTTAAATCTAACGGGCCTTTGTAGTTTGAAATGTTCTGAATTCCATATACTAAAGCATGGGATTAGATTAAACGTTGTGGTTATTTATAGTTGTGTTTCTTCCTAGTGGATGCAACTCCTAGTTTGACCTCCTCTCAAAATGTTTAATCAATCTTAATTAAACCACTTTTTATATATCTTCCTTTCTTTCTCTATTTGATTCTCAAATTAAAATTACTTTGTTAATTAATTGATTTTCCTTAGATATTCCCCTTTAATGTAATTGGTCTACAATTTGCGATTGATAAACTTCATAGAAGATTCTCTCTTATGTCACTTAATGGTGAAGATCTTATATCTTAAACTTGAGAATGAATATATATATATAGAGAGAGAGAGAGAGATTTGGTAGACATGTCCTTCATTATTGTATTATTAAGGATATAGATTTAGATTAACAAAACTACGCACAAGTCTAACTAGAAAAGTAAGCCAAATTCAAATCTAAATAGAATCAATGCATAAATATACAAATGGCTTCAACTGCAAAGCATCCATCGAACTAACTTGATATATTAAAGGTGAGCGATGTTTCATTGGTGGTAATCAATATTTTGTCATGAAATATAACCCATGTAAAATATACCTTAGGGATGAGTTGATTTGAAAATTAAGATAGGGCAGATAAATAGAAACATAGACAAGAGAACCAAAATGGTTTGGGTCGATATAAGGAACTACAGTGGATGAAATTATTAGTCTCTTCTGGGAATGTGGTTGATTGAGGCATTTGTATTTAATTTTAATTTTACTTTTAAATTTAAAAAATGTATATGAAACACATTTGTGGCTACTTTTATTCCTTGTTGCTCCTGGAAAAGTTATTTAGGTTGTTTAGGTTTGTTGAAAATAGCTTAAGGTATTGGATTTTAGGGCAATCTAGATTAATAATTTTAGTCTTATTGGCTTTTCGGTAGACAGGAGTATTAGTGGATGGTCAAATCCATATTCAAGGAACAGATTCTTGATTTTAAGCATATGTGGTTCATTTATTTTCATCTTAGTCTTGGAGTATCCATAGTAGAAACCATATTTGTCAACATTTCAAATCCCAACAGGGATCCATCATCAGGACCAATCTGAATGATGATATAAGAAGAGCTATGTGATAGGATAAATAGTTAAAGAAATAATTTTGATTGAAGGTCGACTAATAATTTTTATTTTTATTTTTATAATAATTATTAACAATAGTAAAAGATTTTTATCATAATCACTAAATAATTTGTTTCTTATTATTTTTATTTTTTATTTTATAACCGATTTCATATTAGTTGAATATTGTAAAAATTAATTAATTGGAAGGATTTTATAAATTTTACTTTTTTTAATATATTTAAATTATTATTTTTATTTAAATTTATATAATAGATTTTGTAGAAATTCACACTGTAGATTAATCTCATTATGCAATGCACTAAAGAAAAATACTTAATCTACTTCTACAATCAAACTTGCAGAAGCTTATTCGATTTTGAGCAAGATCAAACAGAACACATATAACAGAGAAGAATCAATCACACATGAAACATAGAAGAATACTCTAGGAAAAGCCTCAACTCAAAACCCCGCTATATGTATTATCATACAAGTGGAAATACCTTAGGATTACATAAAGCTTTATCTCTCACGGCGATCCAGCTCTCAGTACAATCCCTCTCACTACTCATAGACAGACTAGACAACTCATATGCCTTTCTCTTTGCCCTCCAAGCCTCCTATTTCCTTGTGTTTTTTTCCCTAGGTGTTCCTGCTATAACCTTCTGTGACACTGATCTCACACACTGCTCCAACACACTCTAAAACTACGCAAATCTCAAGGAATGAATTCCTTCTGCATGCAAGAGATTTTCTTATAGGAAAATTCTTGCAATTCATAGTACATTGTCCCTGCCTTTAATCTCAACTAGGTCTTTGTCTGAACTGACATGCATGAGTTATTTATGAAAGAATATTCAATTATCTGGAGTACACTAGTTTCATGCATGCATGCATTAAATGACTGAACTCTCAATTACTTCCACAAATTGGTTGGAACTAATTTAACTGGACTTAATTCAATTAATCGAGCTAACTAATTACAACTCAAATACAACTCATTCATATCTCGTTAATTAAGGAATAACTTCCTCAATCAAAGGGATAATTGTTGCATGACTTTATAAAGAATTCATGTTTGAATTTCTCAGACTAATTAACTCAAGATGAATTAATTAATTATTTTTCAAATAGGCCGTGAGACAAAATTCGAATTTTGATCCTCAATTTTAATTCAAGGACAAATTAAAATTGGAATATTCTTGTTGCCACATTTCAACACTCCCTCTCAACAAGAAAGGGATCTGCCACCCTGATCCTATTTCTATGGAACTCGAATTTACACTTTGACAATGCCTTAGTCAAAATGTTAGCATATTGTTCCTCGGTCGAAATATAAAGCAACAACATGATCCTCCTCACCACATAGTCTCTGAAATGATGATACCGAATGTCAATGTGCTTGGACCTGTCATGAAGTACTATATTCTCAAAGAGTTTGATACAACTCTGATTATCACAATAGATCACAGTTTGATCCATCCTCTGATCAAACAAACCATCTAGAATTTTCCACATCCAAATGGCCTCACATGCTTCTTGACTTGCAACGATGTATTCAGCCTTTGGTGAGATGAGTGCAACCAACCTCTATTTCCTACTATACCAAGAAACTGCAGCTGACCCAAGGTTGAATATTCCTCCTAATGTGGTCTTCTGATCTGATGGACTTGCTTCCCAATTTGCATCTGTGAAGCCCTGTAGCTTCACTCCCTTTGTCCTCCTGTACCATAATCCATACTGAGATGTGCCTCTAAGGTATCTCAAAACATGCTTAGCTACCTTCCAAAAAAACTTGGTAGGCTGAAACATAGCTTGAATCAGTTGGTTCACCGAATAGCACAAATTTGTTCATGTGTTCACTAAGTACATTAGTGAACCGAGAAGCTGCTGATACATAGTAGCCTCTACTACTTCTCCTGAAGTAGCATCCTCCTTCCTCCAGTTACCTGCTAGAGGAATCTACATGGGCTTGCACTTCTCCATGTGGAATCTCTTGAGTATGTCATTGTCATACTTGCCTTCAGACACAAACAACTCCCCATCCTTCTACCACACTTCCATGCCAAAGAAATAGTGCATGAGACCCATGTCTTTCATCTCGAATTATATTGCAAGATCCTCCTTGCAAGACATAAGCAACTGATCATCACCTATCAATATGAGATCATCAACATAAGGAACAATGATCAACTGCTTAGCTTCTACCATGATGTGGTATAGGTTCGCATCCACTTCACTCTTTGTGAAGTAGTTGTTGATCCTGGTGTACCAAACACGAGGTGCTTGCTTCAGCCCTTACAAAGCTCTCTTGAGTCGGCATACATGCGACTCATGATTAAAGGTCTCAAAACATTTCGGCTGCTCTATGTATACCTCTTCCTTAATATTTCCATTGCGGAATGTAATATTTACATCCATCTAATGGATCTTCCAACCCATCTATGTTTATAGTGCCAACATAGATATGATAATTCACTACCAGTGAGAAACCAGGGGCAACAAATATTGCCTTATGTTTCTCCACACTACGATCAACGGCTTGCTTTACCTTGTAAAGCCAATGGGAACTCACAATTGACTAGTTTTCCAGTCTTGGAACCACATCCCAGACATTGTTTTGAACTATGGAGTCATACTCCTCCACCATAGCATCAACCCGAACTGGTTGCTCCACTGCCTCCTCAAAGGAAGATGGCTCAGTCTCAACACATTCCTCAATAAGGGCCATGTATCTAGTGTACCGCTCAGGTGACCTCCTCTGTCTGTGCTCAGAAGATGGTTCTCCAACATTGTATCTCGCATCCCACAACAATCTATCAGCTTCTCTTCTGCGCTTGCATCCCTCTTTGGAATACTATGCTTGAGTGGATGTTTCCACTCCCGGAACCTCTGCATGTGGCTGCTCCACATCAATCTAAGGCTCCTCTTCTTTAGGAACCAAAAGTTCATCCACAACCTATAGTTGGAGCTCCCTCTCAAGGGAAACTCACATGGCCTTCTGCTCATTAAACTTAAGATCTCTACGAGCCACTCTCCTCCAACTGGTAGGCAAGTACACTTGATAGTTGCGGGGTGTATCATTGTACCCCACAAGTATCCCCAACTCAAATGTCTGCTCAAGCTTCTTTCGAGTATCCTTGGTCACATGGCAATATACCGATGAGCCAAAGATCTTGAAGTGAACCACATCTGGTCTCTTCACAAAGAAATCTTCCTCTGGTGTCTTCATCCCAAGTATGCGATGCTGGATTCTATTCCACAAATAGACCATTGTGTTGCATGCTTCAGTCCACAAATGAAGTGGTAGTCCATGTTCATGCAGCGCCGCCCATGCTGCGCCCACAATCGTCCTGTTCTTCCTCTCGGCCACCCCATTCTGTTGTGGTTATGAGATGTCGTCAACTCCCGTTTAATTCTCTCCACCGCATAAAAGTCCTTAAACTATTAAGAGACATACTCTCCACCATTGTCGCTTCTCAGAGTTGTGATCTTCTTTCCTGATTCTTTCTCAACCAAAGCTTTGAATTCACAAAACTTTGAGAAGGTTTGATCCTTCATCTGCATGAAATAGATCCAACATTTATGAGAAAAATCATTAATGAAAATCACATAATACATTTCTTTCACGGTGGAGGCTGTTGAGAATGGTCCACACACATCAGTATGAACTTTCTCCATGATTGCTTCAGCTCGACTGTCTCGATCATGAAAGGAAGACTTGGCGTACTTTCCCAAGGTACAACCTTTGCATGTGTCCACTTGCTCAAGCTTACCTTTAGGAAGTCTGGTAGAAATCTACTGCATTACCTTCAAGGCCCCATAATGCAAGTGACCCAACCACCTATTCCATAACTCGCCAATGTATTGGCTTTGCACCAATTTTGCTTTTGAACTCAATGTAGCACAATCATCTACCTCCAGCTTATAGAGATTCTTCACTCGAATCCCAATCCTCTTGGTCTCACTCGTGGCTATGTGTCTCAGGAACACCTTTCCTTTACTGAACACTACATAATAGTCCTTTTCTTCCAACATCCTAACTGATACCAAGTTCTTCTTTAGTTGAGGCACATATTTTACATCAGTCAGGGTGAGAGGAGCTCCATGCTCCCTCTAAAAAACAACCATACCTTCCCCTGAAACACGATACTTTCCATCATCACCCATTTCTATGCACATCTTGAGGTCTTTCTCCTCCAAGGTACTGAATAAACTCTTATCACTAGTCATGTGGAATGAGGCTCCACTATCCAGATACCAAACACAACCCACCATTAATGACACCATACATGCGATGAGGGTAAAGTCCAATTCGAACTGAGAGGCCAGTGGCTCACCTTCTGATCCTTTGGAGGATCCCTTCTTGGATTTCTTCAATGGAAAATTAGTTTCATAATGGCCCACCTCATTACAATTAAAGCATCTCACTTTAGATTTGTCAATCTTCTTCCCACCATGAGAAGAACTCGATTTGGAATGGGAAGCCTTCCCTTTTCCCTTCCTTGCCTTAGTTGCTAAGGCTAGATTATCTTCATCATCATGCTTAGATGAAGAACCATCTCTGGTGCTCCTCCTGATCTCCTCCTTCATCAAATCCGACCACAGTCATTCCTAATCTGGTAGTTTCTCTCTTCCATTCACGGGGTCCTGGTAGCTATGCCAGCTCTTAGGAAGACCGAGGAGAGCAAGACTCACCATATCATCATCGGCTGTCATTATTCCCACACTACCAAACTCATCTCCACAGGTGGTGAGCTTGTTGAGATATGTAGAAATAGTGTCGCCCTTTTCACACTTGATTTTTCGAAGCTTGTCCTTGAGTGCCAGTTTCCTCTGGTTACTATTGTTCTGATATAGGTCCTTCAATGTCTTCCACATTGAAAATAGAGTCTCCTTCCCATGGATACTCGAGACAATATGGTCTCGAACTCCCTCCAGAAGAATCCTTCTCACATTCGCCACACACTTCTTCCATTCCGCCAATTCTTGTGCATTAGCTGCAGCTGGCTTGGGAATTTCTTGATCAATGAAATCCTTCAAACCATTGTCTTCTAATACCGCTTCCATGGTATCCTTCCATGCTATGTAATTCGAGCTGCCATCCAATGCATACTTGAGTCTCAAACCATTGAACACCATTGGTGAACTTTGAGGTGTGATAAGAATTTTATTTTGTACCTGCAATCAAGAACTTCAAACTTCAAATTGTTCCCTTCTCAGTATCTTGTTCACAACTTTGATCACCTTTGCTCCGATACCATGTAGAAATTCTCACTGTAGATTAATCTGATTATGCAATGTACTAAAGAAAAATACTTAATCTACTTCTACAATCAAACTTGCGGAAGCTTAATTGATTTTGAGCAAGATCAAACATAACACATATAACAGAGAAGAAGAATCAATCACACATGAAACACAGAAGAATACTCTGGGGAAAGCCTCAGCTAAAAACCCCGCTATTTGTATTATCATACAAGTGGAAATATCTCAGGATTACACAAAGCTTTAACTCTCACAACTATCCAACTCTCAGTACAATCCCTCTCACTGCTCATAGACAGACTAGACAACTCATATGCCTTTCACTCTGCCCTCCAAGCCTCTTATTTCCTTGTGTTGTTTTCGCTAGGTGTTCCTGTTATAACCTTCTGTGACACTGATCTCACACATTGCTCCGACACACTGTAAAACTATGCAAATCTCAAAGAATGAATTCCTTCTGCATGCAAGAGATTTTCTTATAGGAAAATTCTTGCAACTGATAATACATTGTCCCTACCTTTAATCTCAACTGGGTCTTTGTCTGAACTGACATGCATGAGTTATTTATGAGAGAATATTCAGTTACATGGAGTACACTAGTTTCATGCATGCATGCATTAACTGAATTAACTCTAAACTAGTTCCACAAACTATTTGGAACTAATTTAACTGGACTTAACTCAATTAACTGAGCTAACTAATTACAACTCAAATACAACTCATCCTTATCTCCTTAATTAAGGGATAACTTCTTCAATCAAAGGGATAATTGTTGCATGACTTCACAAAGACTTCATGTTTGAATTTCTCCAACTAATTAACTCAAGATGAATTAATTAACTATTTTTCAAACAGCTAGTGAGACTAAATTCGAATTTAAATTCTCAAGTTAAATATAAGAACAAATTAAAATTGGAATATTCTTGTTGCCACATTTCAAGAGATTTATGTAATGGATTTTTATATTTGCTAATGTGATTAATTAGTTCATTAACCCTAACAAAAAAAACAAATTTTTTATTCTAAATAATCAATAATAATAATCATTATTAATACTATAAAATTCTTTATTAATAATCTTTATATTTTTTATTTTTACGATAATTATTAATAAATATTCAATAATAAATAATAATTTCATTCTAATTTTTATGAAATATAAGATTAGATAGTTTGTTTGTTTAGTTTGATAAACTATATTACATTATATAGTTTTTATTATATTCTTCTTGCATAATAATATAATAATATACATTAGATATTATTAATAGTTAAAAACCGATTATTATTATTATAAATAATTTATTATTGTTATTATTATAGATAAATTATTATTATTATTATTAAAATATTCTTCATATTTAAATGATAATAATTATTATAAAAGCCTAATAGTAATATCTATTTTAATTTCATTATTATATAGTTATAGGATTAGATATTTATAAGGACTCGAGAGGAAAAACAACTACCTAATTACATGTTATGCTTTGGCAATTCTAACTGTGTAATTAAGGGAAGCCAACTTCTACTGATCTCAATACTGTTGTCCCTATTGAGATTATGTGGATGTTTTATAATCTCAAGGGCATCCCTGATATTTCGTCTTTGATACTATTCTTCCCTTGAGATAATTGAGGCATTTTCCAAACAAACTTGATGTTTTGTTTTCGAGGAATGCTCCATAAGGGCCGAGGTACGAGATCTTCCGTTCTTAACATCAGCTCCATATTCTTTCAGTCTTTTCTGTAAAGAATGACCTGTTTCACCAATGTAACTTTTGCCACAAGAACAATCAATTTTATAAACCCCCTTGAGTTTATGTCTATTAATGTCGTCCTTAACAAACTTCAAACCCTATTTAATTGTTCCAAATGCTAAGAACTGCGTGACTATGGTTTTCTTTCTTAGGATTTTGGCAATCTTATTTGTCACCCCATGAATATATGTTAGGAAAACTCTACCACACTGGGTTAGGTCTTGGGCCTTAGATATCTAAGATAACACCCTCCTTTCCGCTCTCTCTATGGCTTTCTTAATTTCTTTTTCTTTGTAGCTTATACTCTTAAATACTGAAAATAAATGTTCCATCTCTTCCCGAAGATGTTCAAAGTCAGAAATTCGAAATGCCCTAATGGAAAGAGTGTTAATCACACCGAAATTTTGGGATGGATGATGGTATGAATCAATGTGGAGGTAGCTTTCTGTGTGTGTGGATTTCCTAAAAACCTTATGTCCTAAAGAGCCATCCATTTTGCTAATGATAAGTACATCTAAGAATGGGATAATATTGTTTTCCTCCACCTCCATAGTAAATTTAATCTCAAGAGAGATAGCGTTTAGGTGAATGAAAAACTTATGAATCTCTTCCCTACCGTGGGTCCATTTTAGGGAGAGATAGAGTTCAGGTGAATGGATTCTTATTAGATGAACATATCCATATTAAAGGAGTCCAATATTAACCAGATTAATTAAAAACTTTAATTTTTAAATTATTAAATAGAGAATTTTTTTTAAACCATTGGTGACCCATTCAATTCGAAATAACAGTTGTTTGTCGTTTCATTAAATTGTACATCAATTTCACCCTTTCATGTTGTTAATAATAACTCCAAAAAACAGGTGTCTCTATAACTCCAAAAAACAAGTGTCCATCAATTTCACCATTCGAGCAATCAACAATGGAAATAATAACACAAAAATACAGGTGTCCATCAATTTCAACATTCATGCTCTTAATAATAATTGCGCCACTCCATCTCTGATTGTAACATGGAGGAATAATAGAATAACTCTCCCACTCCATGTTCGATTATAACCTTGAGGAATAATAGAATAACACTACCACTCCATCTTCAGCGTTTCAAATTGTCATTAAATATTTATTGTACTTATTATTCATTACCATTCCATCTATTATAATCAAAGGCTCTGTGGATGCATGCATTTCTTTCTTAGCGCTTGGGTTGTTGGAATTGTTGAAGGATTACTGGAACGATTGCTGGAAGGATTACTCTAAAGATTTGAAGGGATTCTCTCTGCTTCTATCTACTAAGAAAGGAGAAAATTATTTCATAGCCTTCCTTTTCTCTACCTAGTTTTTTTTCAGGTTTGGTTGAAGATGCATTAGAGGAACCATTTCTTAGTGATTGGGTTGTTGGAATTGTTGAAGGATTACTTGAAGGATTGGTGCAAGGATTACTGGAATGATTTGAAGGGGATTTCTATCTCCTAAAAAAGGTGCACAATTTGTTACTTAGATTTGTTTTCAATGGCCACTCTTACCTAAATTTGTCATTGCTCTAATTCTCTAATGTGAAAACGATTTGTTCATTTTTTCTGAAACCTTGCTGAATAGTCCATACCAAAAATAAATAATATATATATGCATTGATGACTTAAACATAACATAACATAAATGAGAATCTGACTTGATACAAAAACCTCAATCAACCACGTTCCATTGTAGTTCCTTATATTGACCCACACCAGTTTGGTTCTCCTATCTATGTTTCTTTTTATTTTCCCAATATTACTTTTTAAATCAAATTATCCTTAAGGTATATTTAACATTGGTTATATTTAATGAAAAACTATTGATTATCACCAATGAAATAATTCTCACCTTTAATTTATCAGGTTAGTTCGATGGACGCTTTGCAGTTGAAGGCATTTGTAAATTTATGCATTGATTCTATTTTGGTTTGAATTTGGCTTACTTTACCATTACCATGTTCGATCATAACATTGCCCAAATGTTGGGTGTGGAATTCATCTATGTTACCATGCGCTTTTTCGATCATAACATTAATTATTCTGAATGTTTCTCGATGGTTTCGGCTATATTCTGAGCCATCACCAGGATGTTGCGACACTGAGATTGAGTTTACACAATCATATGTATGAGAGTATGATCCTATGATTGCGGTAAAAGACGTTAGGTTTTGATGTAATCACTCCCTCCATCCACCGCAGACCCTCACTGCATTTGCATTTTCCACTTTTTCTCTCTCTGTGTGCAAAACCCTAGTTAAGAATCGAACCATAATTGCTTCACAAAAGGGCTCCGAACAACCACGTAACTTCTGACTCTCTTACTAGTCTGTTGTTGATATGATTTGGGTATCGAGACCACGACTTCTTCCCAGCCAAGGTTATGCGTCAATGTTTTTATGACCACTACAATTGGAAGGTTCTGGACATGAGTACCATTCTTTTACGAAGCTGAGACAACCTTCGCCCCATTTTTTTCCCTTCGCTACGTAGTCTTTAGCTCTTAGTTGATTAGACTCCAGGGTTTTTAACTCTAAGGCTTTCTCATAATTGCGTGTTGTCTTTCTAGGGTGTAACAAGATTGTTTTTATTTAACAATAACAAGATTGTTTTTATTTAACAATAAGCATTTGTCAGGAATTTAGATTCATATGTGTAACCTATAGGTCATTAAACAAAATTTTGTTCATCTTTGTTAAAATATTTTTTTTTAACAATAACAAGATTGATTTTATTTAACAATAAGTATTTGTCAGGAATTTAGATTCATATGTGTAACCTATAGGTCATTAAACAAAATTTTGTTCATCTCTGTTAAAATAAAAAAATTAAATAAATAGGCACTTTAGATCTGCATTAAAATAAATCTATGCTTATTAAAAATTCATTACATCTAAGAAATTACAAAAAATCCTCTTTTAATACTATTTCTGATTTGTTTATACTAATTTTAATGAAATTAACTAAACTTTGTAATAATTTTCTTAAATGGTAGATACTATTATTCTAATTTATATATCATTCCCTTCCTTGATCATTGTTTCCAGACGTAACAGTACTGGAAGAACCAATAACAAGATCTCTATATCAACTATCAACATATTGATGATTTAGGAACATAAACACTAATTGATAGTATAATTCCAATGTTGAGATGAATTATCTCATCCTTCTTATCTAATTAAAGGAGTTTTAGTAACAGAATTCCAATTAGAATTTCAATTGGAATTACGATGCATATATCTCAGATATTAAGATATAATTGCTCAGGGATTGGGGACTGAGATGATTAAATTGGATTCACACTAATCAAAACACATAGAGTTGTTTTGCAACCTTTCCATAGTTTTCTTATGGGAAAGGCTTCCACATAGTTGGAACTATTGAGATGTTATCACATTGTTATACTTCTGATATTTTATTTTCGTTACAAAAATGGGCACGGAATTACTAACCATTATAATTCCATTGTCGACGTTTAGGTTTATAGATCTTCACTAACCTATATTGTACAATCACCAAAATGTTTTTAAAACAAATGTCAATTTGAGTAGTAAATAAACGTGTGTAAAATTTGGCATATCATTTGCAAATTCAAATACAAAAAAAGAAAAGGAGAAAAAGAAAAAGACATCATTACTATTAGAAAGATGTGACCTAACCCAATATTCATCAATTTGTTGGACTGAATAACCAAAACTTTTCAATTCATGCTGCCCTTCACCGTTATTCAAAATGTCTCATTCCTGGTAAACTAGTTATATTGCATGTGACAGAATGCAGCAAAGCTGAGAGATTGTGTTTAAGTGGAATGTATTAATTTAAATAATTAAATGTTTTTAATATGTTATTGAGAATTGTTTAAACATTTTATTTAAATTTTTTTGAAAGAAATAGAATTATATAATTATATAAGAGAATAATAAAAAAAAATCTTCTGATTATTTTACATACATACTACAATATGATAGCAAAATACGATATGGATTTTATAAAATTATATTATAAAAAATTATATTAAATATCTTACTATAACCTTTTTTTTATTTCTTTTATAAATTATAATTAAAAAAAATCATTGTATAATAAAAATATGTATAAGAATAGATTAATTCAATAAAACAAATCTTTTCAATTTTTTTTAAAGAAACTTTAAACACCTTACTTAATATATGTTTAAATTCATGTGTTGTTAGATTTTCTATTGTTTATAATTTGGCAAAGATTGTTTGGAATTACAAGTAAATTTGAGTAAACAATAAAAATTAAGATTGAGTCAACAAAAAAATTAGTTAGTTCCAACCAAAAATTCATAAACATCTAGGTGTTAGACAACCCATTAAAAATATTTATAAACACATAAAATAAAAATAATAATTCAGTTTTAAGATTAAGATCAAGTTATATATCATTATTTTTTTAAAACAATGGAGACATATAGAATTAATTGTTTTAGAAACACATTTTCTTAATGGTTAAGAACATTTAAATTATAATTATTATGATTAGTGTATGATTAAAAATTACATTATTAAATAAGAAATACTATTTTAATAAATATTAAGAAATTCAAATAATAAAAAAATTATAAATATATAAAATTATGTTGAAAAATCTCACAAACTTAAAACACATTACATTTTTTATTATTTAAATTTCCTAATATTTATTAATTTAATCTCCATATACCACATAATCATAATCATGTAGGAATTAATTTAGTCCATTAGAATGATTAAGTTGTGATATTAATGCAGACCATTACAAAGATTATCTTATGATATTAACAATCTATTGTTTTATTAATAAATAAGTAAAATGATTTTAGATTAATTCTAAATATGAAAAAAATTAAAATATACGAATGTGTTTTAGAAATTTAGTAATATAATTTTAATTTATACTTTTGGTTTCATTATGATTGAGTCAATTTTTTTTTTGTCAAATTCCAGCAAGAAATTATTCAGGTGGCTATTACACCTTAAAGACTACTCCTTATTTAGGTGGTTATTACAACTAATCAAAATTGACAAATAGTTAATTATGATTCACATTACATACATAATTAAAACATATAACTAAAATAAATTCACTAATATACAAAGTAGGTAGCCATGTGATCTTGAATCTAGAAAAAAAACCAAGTTGTTCCCCAACTATTTTTTATTAGTTAAAATTTCACTCTTACACAACCATTAACATTTTTTATCCTTAACAAAATGGAAAATTGTGTATGTATGTTAATTTTAATTTTATTCAACATTAAATTATTTTGTTGATATCAAATGTGTTTTTTTCACTATTAGATGATTTCATCGTTTCATCATGGATCCAACTATTTGGAGTTGTCTTCCATTCGAAGTTCTTGAACTTGTATTCCTGTGGATACCTTTATCAGTTGTGATAAAGTTTAGCATTGTTTTTAAGAAATGCAAGAATGCTTTGAAAAACCCTTCTTTCTTTTTATGTTGCAAGAATGTCTCTACGAATGAAATTGGATTTCTCATTCCTTTCCTCAATAGTGAAGACAATTGTTTTGGTGCTCAATACCCTAATCAAAATGGCCACATATCTCAATTTCATTTGCAGCCATAGATTCAAGATATAGAGTAGAGTGTATTGTTGGACCAATGGTGGTTTTATCCTTACCAACGAAATGCTCCCAAACACACAACTATTTTGTAACGAAACCATTTACAAAGGAATTCTGATCAATAATGAAGTGGGTGAGTCACTGGCACAAGGGGATTAGTCCAAATCAAAGCAAATCAAAACGAGTAGGACTATGAGATTTCCTCTCCTTACCAGTCGAGCCCCTGTCGGGTCCTTGCACTCGGAAGCGCAAGACCCTCCGGACCTTCCTAAGATTAGAGTGGTGAATTTCCCAACATTTCTTCTTGGAAGCAGATGGGAGAGAAAGCAGCTAGTAGTTTACTATAGACTGGGTGAAATGCCAGTTGTTACGGGGAATCGGCCCGACGAAACAAGCCAGCATGTTCCCGTTTGATCTCCTAATTATAGTCTTCACCACTTGTATCTCATATATAATAAAGCTCACTTGCATGTGCTGACCTTTGTTGAAGAACACCACTTCGGCCAGAATGAGAAAGAAAAAGAGCCCCCCTCCCTGGAGTCAATTCTATAGTAGGAGACAAGCTTTTAACATAGCGCCAATACGAATTGGATACTAGGGATTTATTTCATTATTGGAAAATGTAAGCAGCAGAAAATATGACTAGGTTGTTCTAAAATATATGTATGACAGAATGCAGTCTAAATTTTATGTTTGTAGTAGTCTTGATAGGGTATGGCAAAGGGTTGTTGTTCCATTTGGTGGCACTTCACCCCCTAAGAATGTAGTGTTTTATAAAAGTAAATTGTTTTGGCCATATCTGGACAAGGAGTATGAAGATTATCCTCAGTACAGGTATACAATCTACTGGTTTGATGTAATAAAAAATGAGTGGGGTTTTTTATTTGTTCTTATCAGTGAAATACAATGTATGTCATTAGCAATATACATGATTCAGTTGATATGCCTTGTCAATGATAGCTCCACTTCTGTATGGTCAATTGAAGAATTAGATCATTTTCAATTTGGTCAACCGTGTGTTGAACGAAGAATTGACTACTTTGAATATGATTGGGGTTTGAGATGGAAGTTGTTAGAAGAAATTTCTACAGATATAAATAGAAAATTCCCTGGTTATATTCCGTTTCGAATAGTCCATGGTCTAGTTCTTATGTGAAACTACAGTGAAGTTCCTTTCCTATTATATGACATGATGACTCGTATCTATTTTCCAATAGATATTGATAATTCAACTAATGAGCAGATGTCTCGGTTTTGGTACCCAACATTGGAGGATTGTAATGATTTGATTGAGTATGGAAATGTTTTTGCAATTGCTCCCCGTATGGATTCTGTTGATGAGATTCCACCATTGGATATGGATATGGATTCTTAGGATATTAGTATTCTTAGGAGTTCTTATAAATATTTCCATTTTATATACTCTTTATGGTTGTGGAAAATATTTCCATTTTTGTCTCTATACATACTATGGGTCTTTATGGTAATACTTTAAAATTATGTTTGTATCGATCTTAGTGATGTAAACTATTTCATATTGTTTCCCCTAAAGTTTTCTTATTTACATGTAAATTTTTCTCGGTGTTATTTATTTTCTTTGTCTGCATAATTATAATTTCTATGAGTTATGTTATACGTATTATTTGTATTGGTTTTTGTCATTGATTCTCAAAAAATGTTATATGTCTATGTTCATTTTAATATTTACAAGTAAATTTTGATAGTATATAGTTCCTAATTTTTAGATATACTTCCAATTCATATAATTCTTAGAGTATTGTGTCCCAATAGTATGGGTTTTGTTTTGATTCTAATATGATACATGGAAATTTAGAGTTTCTTGTTTAAGCCATTTGGGAGAATTCATTTATGTTTTTTGCCATTTTGAATTTTTTTGTTTTTTGTTTTTAGCCATTTCGAAAGAGCCTTATACACTTTGATAAGTTTATATGGTTGGAAAAAATAACATAGACACTTTTTGTGTTTTTTATGATTTCCAAAAAAAAACATGTGCCTTTTTCGTTCTTTTTTGTTTGTTTATATTAGATATTTGTTATGTTCCATGTTTCTGATTCCATAATGAATATTTTATTATTCATTGTAGACATTTCATTTTATGGCACAAGCAAGCGTACAGGAAAATGAAATTAGTCACCAAAATCACGTGAGAGGTCTAATGAAAGTCATCGTTTACGATATCAACAAAATAAGGATGCCATACATGAGCATAGGAGAGCTACATATAATAGAAAAATGAGTGAAGCCACTCTTGAAAGTGATTTTATAATTCCTCGTAAGTATCATACTATGGATGATATAATGGAAAGAACATTTCCTGTTGATAGTTCATTATCAGGATATTCTCCTCATCAGCATAATCTTGTTGTTCGATGCTCTCCTAAAAATGTTCATAACATTGGGGAAACATGATGCAATCGGCAAGAACATCATATCAATAATGTGGATGCAAATGTCCACCCTAACCCTTCCGTGTGTCCAATTGCATGTTTTGATCGCCAAAGGTTGCAAAACATCCATGGTGGAGGTAATGATGACATTTTGTGTGATGATTTGTGTTATATACATATTTGGGCACTGCAACCCAAAACTCATATGTCCATAAACTAAGGACTCCTTAAGTCCCTTAAAGTATTGCTTCATACCCTAAAGGATCATGGTCAGCTGATTACATCATTTCCAAGAAGCTCCACCTGAAACGCTACTTAGAACTAGCCAAAACTAGACCATACATGCTGCTCCATGGACAAGGTGCGATGCATACTGACTGCCTAACTAGCTAGGTGTGATGCATACTAAAATGGCCTTCTATGGGGTGCGATGAGCGAGAATAGAGAAATGGCAGAGACAGTTTGCAAGGTGGATGATCATGGAATCTTCTAGAAACTTCTCCTGCGACACTTGCTTCTCTGAATTCGCCCAGGGGTGAATAAGAGATCATGAAATATCCAAGCGGAACCAAAAACTATCAGTGGAATGACACTAACCAAAAACCCAGAGCTGACTCACACCCTTGCAAGAAATCTATATATGGATCACTCATCTGAGAGATCTGGAGGCTGGAATTTTGTATTTTGTAAGGAAGTGTTGTTGGTTTGGAGAGAAGATACATTGCACTGTTGGGTGATTTTCTTGTTCACGAGGTGAAGAGGGCTTCTACAACTGGGAGGATGATGCTAGATCAGACAGTTGGGTTGTAATCTTCTCTTACATTACCGTTAATAAAGTTCTTTGAGTTTTTCTCCATATGATATTGTATTTGTGAATCTTATTGTTTATGAATGCAATTGTATGGTTAATGTGTTTCTGATTCCACATTGATTATGATGTTTTAGATAGAGATGCTTTGATAGTTTGTTGTTAATTTGACTCTACAGGTACTCTTTGAAGCGGCACAAGTAGGAGAGGAGTGGCAAATTCTATCAAGGAAAGGAGAAATCAAGCTAGGATCAAAGCGAAGGATCCAGGTTGGTCCTCTGTTCTTCTCTTCCATCTATCACACTTAAAGGAACTCTTGAAAAGCTCTCATTGTTTGTTTCTAAGATAGCTACCCATCTTAGTGGGACTAGCAGTTCGACTCGACATTAGTTTTCCTTGAAACAAAATGGTTACTCCGCTGGAGAACGAATAGTTTGTTTTGTTTGTTTATTGTTTTCTTTATAAACTACAGACAGGGCTTGAAGTTAAGCCAGCTAACCTTCGAAATGCCTTTGCTATGCAATTGGGAAGTAGATAAATGCAGCTTCAGTCAATCTCCGTGTTGGTTATGAACTGAACATCTGACTTACAAAGCATCTTAAGTGCCCTTATGGTAGCTTAGAACCTCATCAGATCCTACCCTTATGCTTTGTGTTTATTGTCCATCATTACTCAGCCTAGATCACTGAACTTAGCTGCAAGTTTTGAGCAAAAACCAAGCTCAGTTTAGCTTCCTCGCCCATCCCAGTGTCTATAACTGTGCAACCTGGATGCATCACACCTCGCGTGTGTTGCAGGTGAGATGCATCCATTTTTCCCTATGTTACAGGTGCGATGATTGAGTAAATTGTGCTTTCTTCTCTGAAATTTGGTTTTTCTCTCTGTTTTCAGCTTTATTCAGTACTTTTGTTGTTCATGATCAGTACCTTCTTGTTGTAACCATCTTCCTTTACATTATTTCAGCCTCCATCAGTTAGGAATTGTAAATGTTTTGTGTATTTTTAGATCATTTCCAATCTTCCTTTGTCGAAAGTAGCCTAATCGAACTATCATTTTTGATGCAAGTGTCATAATTTTCATTCTGAATCAAAAGAAGAGTGTCGTTAAGTCTTCCCCTTCTAGATAGTTGATTGTACTTTTATCATTGTACTTGATTTTGAAATTATTAGTATATCATGTGTCGAAAATAGCTTTAAATTCAAAATTGAAAAGTGTCATCTTAGTCTTCCTTTCGTTTTGAAAAGAGAAAATTGTTAGTACTATCACTTTGAAAGAAAATAGTTCAGATATGTACTTAGCATTCTTTTAGTAATTCACACATTGAGAAAGCGGAAAACAAATACATGCATGTGCATCTACATTTTGACTGCTTGTTTTGATTTAGGAAAGTGCATTTAGTGTGTGCTCTATGCTCTCTACTGAAGGAACAAGTCATTATATTCTTTCATTTTTAGCTAGGATTTTCATTGCTAAAAGAACATAAATGACTGTTTATCATTTTAGATTGAATATTTATGAATTTCACATTTACATCACGCGGTGAGCTTTGAAAGACAAACTTCTAAGCAAGATCAACCATAAAATTAACCTCAATGAACTTAAAAACGCTTTGGAATCTAACGCAACAAATCTAGAAGTCTAGGCTAGAGACGTGTTCCAATGTCGTAAAACCTCGTAACTATCGTTTTCATTGTAGGTTGGGTGATTCCTCCTCTTTGATATGGCAAGTGCCAGTACAGACTTGTGCTCCCCGCACCGTCGTGTATATATTGGGAGACCACAATAGGCTATCATCCTATATCCTTAGGAAGCCGTGTCTACTGCCCTATCGATCGTAATGCACTCAACACAACATTTAGGAAGATTGACTGCCGTACATAAATCCTTGGTAATTTCTCTATCATTTATCACTAAGGTGTATTTTGCAGTTTTACGATGGACTTGGTAAACCCTCTGGCTAGACTTCTAGAGCAGTCACTTTCATTCCTTTTTGACTCCTTAAAAGAAAAGGTCCATCTGAGCACTTGCCACATTAGGCTCATTAAAAAACGAAGGCAGCTAGAGTCAGCTTTATCTTTTTCTCGACTCTTAAAAATTGAAAAGAAAGTTGCATCAAAGTGTCTTAAAATTCATTTGAATCGAAATAACATTTTTCCCCTTTAATTTTTGAGTTGATCAAGTAATCCACAATCGTGGAAGAAACTCAATCAAAACCCTGTCGTTCGTGGAGACTAGCAAGTCAACCTTCTCTGACCCCGGAAACGAAACCATCCCGGGCAAAGCATTCTCATCTAACTGAGTCAAACTCACCTGATTTATTTGAAACTTGTGTTTCAACATCATCAGAGACTATAGTTACTCCAATTATCTCTGGTACATCTACTTTTACAGAAGAAGTTCCGCAGTTACAACAGGACACTAGAACTGATCCTAGTGTAATGGTAGACACGTCTATTCTTGATGTAGCTCCACTTAGGACTAATCAAGAAACTGAAGTTCACTTACCTGAACATGTGGAAGTTGAATTCCAGAATTCAAAAGGTGTCACCCCTCCAGTATCTATTACTACAGAAGCTACACTTTCTTCAGCTCCAAAAATATTTTACGGACCTGATGGTCTACCTCTTCCACCTGGATAGATTGCTATAGAAGAGATAGTGGAGGATCTTCCACCCAGTACTCCAGTGCATTTTGGAACTGGGATCCACTTACATCCTTCTACTATAAAGTTATTTCTTTTTCATCACAAGTTCCTGTCGAATCGCTAGGAAATCTTTTGGATATACTAAACATGTCTGAACAACCATCAACATCTAGGACTGTGTCAACTGACATAGCTATGGTGGAGCTTCCTGCTGCCATTCCTATAATGATTGCTGGTATACCATCTATCCCAGCAAGTTATCAACAACAAGCTGGAGTCCAATCAGGGACTGTTTCGATGACATGGTCAGTTCCTATTTCTTCATCCGGATTCTCATCTGGTATTTATTATGTTGAAACTCAACAAGTCGATTTGATGTGTCTTCAAAGGCCAAACTACCGTTTAAGTACTAGATTGTCACCATATGGGGGGCAGTATGCCTTTTCATTGTTCCCTCTAGGAGAATAACCATATGAGAGTTTACAACAAGGTTCAGGTCAAACTAGAATTACATACAGTGGTTGGGTACAAATACTTCCTCAGCAAACAAGGGTTGTATATTCAATGAAATCGGTCCATCCTGTGTCAAATATTCCCACTACACTTGCAATTGTGACTGTATCGTAAGTACAAGCACTACCTGGTGTATGTCAACCTCAATTTTCTCAGGTTTCAATACAACAGCCCCTTGTATCAACAATTCAATCACAACCTCAGGTTAGTTCCTCCTTATCTGGAGTGACTTAGGCCCAAACAGGTACTATGACTCCTCATCTTAGTCAATCATCTCGTATTCGGCAACATCAAATGTTCCAACAACCACAGCTGGTTCAATACCAACAATCGCAATTCCAGCAATCATAGCAAGGACCTGAGCAACAAGTCTTAGTAAGTAATGGGCAATCGCATTTCCAAAGTGGTTATCAACAACCATACTATAATGGTTATGCTCATCAACCTTATCAAAGTTACAAACATCAAATACATTATGCTGGCATGCAAATACCTACTGGTCAGGCGATTCCATCTTATCCTGGGTATGCTTCGCCTAACCTAAATCAATAGTTGTCCTTTGTAGAAACTCTAGATTTAACAGATCTAAACCATTTGATGAATGATCCAATTGCTTATGCCCCTTGGTGGCCTATGATTCCTCATAAACTTCCCTCTGATATTCTTAAATTCAATGTAAATCTGAGTGAAGATCCATCGAATCATGTGATGACTTTCCATTTGTGGTGTTCATCCAACACCCTGAATGATGATTCGATTAGGCTTCACCTTTTCCAACGAACGTTAACAAGTTCGGCAGCTAAATGGTATACAGAATTGCCTAGAGCTTCATTTGAAAACTTCATTACCCTTGCCACTACCTTTTTAACCCATTTTCAATTACCCATAAGGTACGAAACGGGGACAGAACTCCTTACCAACTTTAAACAGACAACAGGCACTCACATATCTGATCATATTCATGAGTGGCAGCATCGTTGAAGAATGGTGAAGGCTCTTGTTACCCTCTATTACTGGGGATGTGGCTAAGGGAGGAGTTGTCACTGAAGAGCAAGTCAATGCTTGTGCGTAATATTTAGACTTGATCTATACTCAGTCCAACACGCTCTATGACAAAATTCCTGACACTCCTAGACTATAATTTTCCATTCCTCCTCCTCCTAAATCAAATAAAGACTCTCATGACAGCTATGGCGTGATAGGTAAGACAAGCATGAAAACCACAAAGGCTACATCTAAGAAAGCTCGTACGGTTTCTAGTCAGAAAATAGATGATGAACCTCTCACCTTCGAGGTCAATGTTGTGTCAACCAACAAAGGAAAAAATGCTAAGAAACGAGGAGGCAAGAAGAAAGGGACAAACACAAAGAAGAAACAGGAGGATTTGACTCCTGAAAAACCTTCTGGAAACCCTACTGGAAGGAAGAAACCTAGTCATCCATGCTTCATATGCGATGAGGACCATTACAAAAAATATTATCCACATCATGCTGAAGTCAAGAAGTTCTTCAAAAAGACTTCAAATACCTCAGTGGTATTGACTGATCCATTATCAAATCCAGAAACTAACCTGGTTGCTAGTGACCATGCTTGCCCATCCCAATTGCTTATGCTATCAATCTCAAAATAGCAAAATGACGCTTTGATATCTACAAAGAATAAGGATTATGGAAATCCACAATTGTTGAACGACAAGGCTACTGATCAACCAAGCAGTTTAACAACAACTTCGACGGAAGTTGTTCCACCAATCATTCCTGAATTAACAATAAAACCACCTAAGAGAGTAGTACATAAATCTACATTTAATCCTCGTGCTCGAGCAGCACCGAATTATAATATAGTGGAGGATCTGGCCCAATCGCCATCCGCCATGTCGACACATGAAGTACTACAAAATTATCCATCCCAAAAGTAGGCTTTGTTATCAGCGATAGGTGGGATTAATCGAACAGATTCCAATCTACTGGCCTTTAATCATAAAGGATACAAACCTCAGTTACCAGCATAGATCACTTTCCTCATACAGGTAAAAGCCCTCAACAAAACTGTTCATCGAACAATAATTGATGAGGGAGCATCTACATATATTATGTCAATGAGTTGTTGGAAAAATTTAGGTTCTCCACCCTTGTCACGATCATTAATGACATTGAAAGCGTCTGATGGAAGAACATACATGCCATATGGGATATTAAGTAACTTGAAAATTGAACTGGGGGGCAAGATAGTAGAAATTGAAGTCGATATCATTGATGGAAACCTTGACTACAACATCCTACTGGGTAGGCCCTAGATTTATGCTATAGCTGCTGTTGTGTCAACATATTTTAGAAAGATTGTGTTCCCCTTTCAGGGCAGAATCACAATCATTGACCAACTCACCTTCCTCCCCAAAAGTTCTCAAGTTACCGAAAATATTCCATTGATCCATGGAAGCTCTCAATCGCTTCAAAATATCGTGGTAGGTCTCCTAAAAGACCCTTCTTTAATGGGAACTTTTTCCCTTCCACCTCCAAGTAATCTAGCGGAAGTGGATGCAATGGAAACTTTTCACATGATATCTTCTACATCGTCAAAGATAAAGAAGAATCCCGAACATTTTATCAGCATGGATCATCGCAAGGTGTTGCCCCCAAGCCCCATAGAATTATTGTAGCAATCAATATTTTCGGCATGGGCGGCAAACCCAAATCAACGCTCGGCAAGCGTTTGGATAGATAGGTCTCTAGAGGATGGTACCTCTTCTGATCCTTGGTCGCATGTACATTCTACAGACGAAGGAATCATTCAGTCAATGATGATAGGAGAAATAACATGGGAAGATCACCACTATCATTCCAAACCTCAAGATAAAAATGAGGATTACTCTAACGACCTTAATCATCCTTCAGTTTTTGATTTTCTATCAAATATTGTAAATACGGTGGATTCACAGTGAAATCTGTCCAATATTGAAGAAATTATTGCCATTAATATCTCGACCAAACTAGATGTTGTAGAGAATATACATGTTGGCAAATCTTGTTCTCCATCAGAATTGGAAATATATTGCACTCCCTTTCGTGAATTCAGAGATGTCTTTACTTGGTCATACAAAGAAATGCCAGGCATTGACTCGAGCATCGTTGAACATGAAATCAAGATGTATCCTGATGTCAAACCAGTAAGACAACGGCTTCGACTAGTTCACCCAAAGAAAGATGCTGCCATTAAAGTAGAAGTTGAAAAACTTTTACATGCTAGTTTCATTTACCCCGTTCCTCTCACTGATTGGGTATCAAATATTTTTCCTGTGATGAAAAAACAAGGAACGATTAGAGTGTGTGTCAATTAAAAGGATGTAAATCAGGCTTGTCCAAAGGAAAACTAACCTACTCCCTTCATCGACTAGATAATTGATGAATGTGCTGGATGCAAAGTCTTTTCATTTATGGATGGATTTTCCGGATACAATCAAAACAATATCTGCCCATTGGACCAGTCGAAGACTGCATTTATATGTCCATGGGGCACATTCGCGTACTGCAAACAACCTTTCATTTTGAAGAACGCATGGGAAACATTTCAGAGGGCAATGAATTATTCCTTCCATGACATCAAACACATTGCTCAACCATATCTCGACGATTTACCGGCTCATTCGTGAAAGCAGACTAATCATCTGCATCATCTGAGAGCTATATTTCTACGTTGCCTACACTACAAGATATGACTCAATCCACACAATTGGTTGGTTACTTTGTTTCCTAGTTTCTAAGGACGAAATTTGACTCGACCCATGTAAGGTTCAGGAAATCATCGACATGCCTCCACCATCAAATTTTCTTTAGATTCAGAAACTCCAAAGGAAAGCAAAATTTCTAAGCAGGTTCATTCCAAATTACGCTGAACTTCCTAAAGGTTATACACGTCTTTTGAAAATAGAAGCTCCCTTTAGCTGGGATTAGGTTGCACAAGCTTACTTTGATGCTTTGAAAAGTTCCCTAGTAAAATCATCATTAATGTATGCTCTTGATTCTCAAAAAGAATTTAACATGTATCTCGCTGCCACAAATACAACCATCACAATGGTTTTAGTATAGGAAGACAATGGAATAGAACATCCTATCTATTATTTAAGCCTTAAATGATACAGAAAGTAAGTACTCCTACATTGAAAAGATGGCTTTGGCAGCTATCCAAGTAGTACAAATATTTCGACACTATATACTCTTTCGCAAAACTACCATCTTGTCAGATTGCAACCCTATGACCTACATATTGTTGTGTCAATTGCTAGGGGGCAAGTATTCGAAATGGATAGCCACTTTGCAAGAGTTTGATCTGGTATTCCCCAAATACAAATCAAAGAAATCTTTGGTTTTCGCGGAGTTACTTTGTGGCCTCCCATCGTCGTCCAACAATTTAACATCTCAAACATTGATCGTGGATGAAACATTGTTTCTGATATCATCAAGCGACCTGTGGTAAGGAAATATACTAATTTATCTCCAAACCCAAACCTTTAGGCCCAACACCTCTCGCTCAGAACAACGACATACTCGATACCAAGCAAAAAACTACATGATTGTCGGTGATACAATTTACCGTTGTGGTGTCAATACAGTTCTGCGAAGGTGCCTCATGCATGAGGAGGCCGAAAAAGTCTTGAATGACTGTCACTCAGGCACATGTTGGGGGCATCCATCTAGCTACACTACAACACAGAAAGCCTTGCAAGCTAGCTACTTCTAGCCTACTATTTTCAAAGATTGCATAATAGCAGTAAGAAGTTTCCATGCTTGTCAAATTTTTGATCGCAAAACTAGATTACCCCCCACACCTCTGCATCCAGTAATTACTGTTGGGCCATTCACCAAATGGGGCATAGATTTCATGACATGAAACCCCACCTCGGTCGGTGGGCATAAGTATATCATAGTCGCTATTGACTATTTTACAAAATGGGCTGAGGTGATGACTACATTAAACAATAGCGATTGAAATGGCTGCTCTTTTCTTTTGCAATCATGTAGTCTCCAGGTTTGGTGTTCCACAGCCTATAGTCATAGATCATGGATTTCATTTTCGCAATCACATGATGGTTGAATTGATTGCCAAATTAGGACTATCCCATGATAGTTATACTCCATATTATTCGAAGGCTAACGGACAAGTTGAAGCGATCAAAAAAATCCTCAAGCACATGCTGCAGCGAATGATTGGAACCCACAAACGGGATTGGCATTTAATCTTGTACTTAGCTCTATGGGCATATAGAACCTCGATGAGAAATGTGACTGGGTTTATGCCCTTTCAGTTGGTGTACGGCCTGGAAGCTATCTTACTGATTCAGTGTGACATTTCATCTCTAAACCTCGCAATTGGTCTAAAACCCAAAACTTCAGAGGAAGAGGCTCATTTCTTGGAACTAATCCGCTTGGATGAAACCCATCGTGATGCTGCACTGGCTAACAAAACACATAAGAAACGTGTCAAAGCACAATTTGACAAAAATGTCAAGCCTCTTGTCTTCTCCGAAGGTGACCTGGTCTTACTCTATGATCAGGACTCTGATAAATTGGGAACAGGTAAGTTTTAATCATTATGGATGGGCCCTACATTGTTAAACAGGTATTAGAAAAAGGAGCCTACAAGCTCATAGATTACGATGGAATTCCACTATCACAACCTCGAAACGAGTTGTATCTTAAGCGATACTATGCTTGATCAAGTGTAGTTATCTCTTTAAATGCTTTTGTTTCATTTTTGTTTTTGTTAAGAGTTGTCATTTTGGTTAAGTAATCCACTTTGCATTTATTGCATATGTTGGATTTTTTGGAAACATTCGTTGGGTACGCCGATGGAGCTAGACGTAGAATGCGGAAGCTATCTTCTGTAGCTTGGGCCATTTTTGATCTAAGCAGCGAGTTAGTGAGTTTTAGGGGGATATGTATTGGTCAATCAACGAAAAACATCGTTGAGTATATCACGTTGATAGAGCTTCTCTCTGATACCATTTCGCATGGCATACACTGACTGATTGTCAGGCTAGATTCACAACTCGTCATTCTACAGCTTGCTAGCGTCTATTCAGTTCGGAGCCCATCTATCTATCGTATTTTCCTAAGAGTCAAGATTTTGGAAAGGCAGTTTGATTCCATTCAATATCAACACGTTTCCAGAAACTTAGACACTTTAACTAATTCGTGAGCGAATTATGTGTTAGACAGAAATTTACAACATTTGTAAAGAAAAACATTTTACATCAACATTTTCATATAGATCACATAACTTAACCAAAATAAACTCCGAAAATCAAAAATATATAACTGTTTATAGTTTCACATAATTTTTTCTGTACAAGGCAAAATTGGTCATGCGACCAAGATACTCAAAAGTAAATGCAGAAAAGCATCCTATACTAATGATGCTGGTGATAACATGTCACTGCCTATTTGATCATATGGAGGAGCCTAGTCCATCGACTCAGAATGCCAGTAGTATGGTACTGTAGCCTCTAAGGTAACTCGTCGGTCGTCACATCTTGGATACCAGGGGTAAGACCCTCGATCTGATCCTACAAAACTGCCAGGGTCTCTACTATGTCCAAATCATGAAGAACAGCCCTCCCTACAGCTTCTCCTGCTGGAACGCCAACTGCCACCCTTTGACGTGTCGCTGATCTCACTGGCCCAACATCTGCACAAGTACATGAGTTCAATTAGTCTCGATAATTCACAAAAAACATTATAAAAAATGATAAACAAAGATATGGTCAAAATCTTTACCTATCACACCCCACTGCTCACCTGCCAGCAATGCCAAATCTGGGTCACCTCAGAAGTCCATCCGAACATATGGATACTCTGAGAAGACCATCTCCTGACAGTCGAACCACTCAAATAAGGAATCAAAGAAAGTAATCTGTGGCTGACCAGCATGTCTCGCCATGAGATTGATCCATCTTTGCATCCTGGGTTCCCTCGGTGCTGGAAATCCTAGTTAAATATGTTGTGGCTGCATCAGTGGGATCCTCTCTAAGGGGAAGGCAGTCAAAATGGAACCGTATCCGAAGTTCTTGGATCTTCCATTCTTCACCTTAGAGACATGTTCTTTTATCACCGGAAGTACTGCATCACACCGGTTGAATACCTTTGGTTCCAGGCATTCTAAAGCATACTGCACATAAGATTTGTTCGCCAAATGAAGAGCTGCACTACCAACCAATCTAGAAAAGGTGAATAAAATGGTCCTCAGAGACTGATAGTGACGTCTCGGATGTTGATATTGCCATCTCTACTAGGCTAAGATCTATCTCTACAAAGCTGTTGGATATAATCTCTCACCACGCCTCGATAACCCGGTCGAAAAGTAGATGTCCTCGAATGTCAGTGGGATGGATTTACATCTAATCTGGAACACCTGGTTGACTGGATCCCATGCATAGAGGAAATGTTGCAGCAAGATGATTTTTTGCCTCATGCTAGATATACGGAAGAATTTGAGCAAACCACAGCTTCGCAATGCAGTAATAGTACTTTGATCATGCAAGGCAATAATGTCTTCTTATTCATGCTCACGTTCATGCCACGTGATGACAATCTTGATCCATCAAATATCTGAGTCACAGACAAAATATGAATTAGGATCCAAATTTGAGCAAAAAAAGGAAAAAAATTCATGAGAAATCACTGTGCAAAGTTTCCCTCTTGCGCCCATCACACCCTACCTTTGGACTAGGTGAGATGCATATTGACTGCCCAATGCATAGCTCAGTATGCATCATACCTTTCGATATAAGGCAGGTACAATGATGGGATAACACATTGTTCAAACCCGAGGGGCTCAGAAAAAGGGGAAAACTTGCTCAAAATCAGAAAATAATGGTATGCAAATGAAGAGCTCAAGGTTAAATCCTAACTAGTCTTGAAAGCACGGGGAATAGTCCACTGGATCTCCTAAAATCAGCAGATGAAGTTTGAGGCAAAAAACCACTCCAGAGCTCCAAATACCAAATTTGAAATGAAATGGCAAAAATGAGGGGTAAAACAACTTTTTATTTTACTATTCACGTACTTCAAGTAAAATGTTAGTTTTCAATTCATTTTTCAAGCATATATATGTGTATTTCTAATCAATTTGATGGAGCAATTGAGCAGGTTGAATGACCGAGAAAAGAATCTAACATGTTAAAATGGTAAACTGAATATCATTGACCAATATCAAGAGCAATGTTCCCACAAGGTTCAAGCTTGTTAAAAAATCAACCTGCATTGAGCACATGTTGGCACAAGGTTCAAGCTCATTAAAAAATAAACCTGCCTCTGGTAAATAACCTTTTGTGATCGCTTTGCTATCTACCCTTTTGAAATTTGGTTGTGTTCCTTCCGTCACCTCCATTTCATTCCCCCGACCATATGCTTGTACTTGATTGTTTACCCTTTTGAGGAATATCTGCGACGAGTGATTCTGATTGCCACCCTCTTCACACTGCCATATTTTGAGAAGTTCCAAACTTACCTGGAACCAGCTGCTACCCAGAAATATCACTCGTTCCTAAAAAATGAGCCTCTTTTAAACTCTTTTTAGACTCGTTAAAAATAAAAATATCGTCGAGCTATTAGCCTTCCCAGCTCGTTAAGGTAAGGGGAATGCTATCCCTCTCACATATTTTAATATTTTTGGACTTGAGGGATTAATAAACAAAAATATCAAGTGCTTGGCTTTGTCAGCTCGTTAAAACTATCGAAAAGTCATCCCTTTCATATTATTTTACACTTTTTCAGACTTAAGGGATTATGCCATGAAAAATGACTGTTGGAGTCTTCTTTTCATCCTTTTTCGGACTCTCTAAACAAGAAAAGGACCAATTTATCTTTGTTGTTAAACTCATTAAAACAATAGCGAAAAACTTGTCCACCCAGTCAAGAACGAGTCTCACTGACGCTACGCTCGCTAAAAACAAAGCGACAGTCTTGCCTGAAGGGAAAATTATAGACCAAGCATATGTTATCCTCCTCAAGCTTATCAGAAATAAAGAGGTACTGGTCAGCAATGACTGGGGAAAAATGGCAAGAAAACTTGAAAAACTCTATTGGTAGCAAGTCGCTCTTGAACGTGACACTTTCATTCCATCACCGTGATTGAGTTGAGTAGGGTTTTCGTTCACCATCACCATTGGTCTGTCATGCCATCCATGGGGTTAACGCTACTATTCCATATCAGTGTCACCAATATGTTCAAGAGAATTCATTCAGAGAATTCACCATCCAGTAAATGCCTCATCCACTGCATTACATCCACGCTTCATTTTACATGACCGCCATTCCTTAACCTCATATCAACATATCGTTTTCACCTCCACAAAAATTATTTGCTCCATTTCGTGTTGCAAATGTGGGATACATCAAGGCCGTCCTACGACAGGTCACTCCTTGTCGACATCTGCTCATTATCCAAGAAGTTGACATAGAAACAACCCTTTCAGTACTTTGAAGCTTGCATGCCTCAATGGCAAGTTTCTCACTTTCGGCAACAAGTTTACATCAATGACCTTCAACCGAAAGACTTTTCGTGGCGTTCAACATCAACTCATGTATTCACACCATGTGAATTGTACTGTAGTACCTTGGGGATCATCATTATTATCGATGATTCCTCTCGTGTCTGTTAATAGCTTACATCATTGGCTGGTAATGTCTTTCTTTGTTCGACTTTAGAACATCTTTTCACATGGATCGACTTATACATCGGGTGAAGACTGGATAAGTTTTGAAGATCCTGGATCTAGTTCCATCCATCCAGGCTATGATATATTTAGGAAAATAAAGACATCAATTGTACACATAAGTTGCATAGATAGCATCTATCCAGGGAAGATGACTCTTCATGTGGAGAATCACAACTCTGCAACAGCGGACGATTGTCTGTCCTATGTACATGAAAATGAATTTATAAAGCTGAGCATGGGAATGCCTGCCTCAGCTAGATCATGAAAATAATATGATGATGATGTATTGTATTGTATCTTATACAGGACACCTTTCAGTTCGAGTACCTCAGATCCTCATGAATAAATCATTTCACCCAACATCAGAAGATTTACGACCTCATGCTTTAGGGGGCATCTGTTATAGACATATTTGGGCTTGCAACCCCAAACTCATATGTCCATAAACTAAGGAGTCGAGTCCCTAAAAGTGTTGCTTCATGCCCTAAAGGATCATGGTCAGCTGATTACATCATTTCCCAGAAGTTCCACCTAAAAAACTACTCAGAACTCGCCAAAACAGTACCATACAGGCTGCTCCATGGACAAGGTGCAATGCATACTGACTGCCTAACTGTCTAGGTGCAATGCATATTGAAATGGCCTTCTGTGGGGTGCAATGAGTGAGAATATACAAATGGCAGAGGCAGTTTGCAAGGTGGATGATCATGGAATATTCTAGAAACTTCTCCTGTGACACTTGCTTCTCTGAATTCACCCAGGGATGAGTAAGAGATCATGAAATCTCCAAGTGGAACTAAGAACTATCAGTGGAATGACACTAATCAAAATCCCAGAGCTGAATCACACCCTTGCAAGACATATATATATGGATCCCTTATCTGAGAGATCTGGAGGTTGGAATTTTGTATTTTTAAGGAAGTGATATTGGTTTGGAGAGACGAGACATTGCATTGTTGGGTGATTTGCTTGTTCATGAGGTGAAGAGGGCTTCTACAACTGGGAGGATGATGCTGGATCAGACAGCTGGGTTGTAATCCTCTCTTACATTACTATTAATAAAGTTCTTTGAGTTTTCCTGCATATGATCTTGTATTTGTGAATCTTATTATTTATGAATGCAATTGTATGGTCAATGTGTTTCTGATTCCACATTGTTTATGATGTCTTAGATAGAGATGCTTTGATAGTTTGTTGCTACTTTGACTCTACAAGTACTCTTTGAAGCGGGACAAGTAGGAGAGGAGTGGAAAATTCTATTAAGGAAAGGAGAAATCAAGCTAGGATCAAAGCGAAGGATCGAGATTGGTACTCTATTCTTCTCTTCCATCTATCACACTTAAAGGAACTCTTAAAAATCTTTCATTGTGTGTTTGTACGATAGCTACCCATCTTAGTGGGACTAGCAGTTTGAATCGACACTATTTTTCCCTTAAACAATTTGGATGATAATTTACGTGGCCATTTGTTTGATAATTTGGATGCAGCTGCTCGAAACATCGAATCTTCAAATCCCGCTTCTCAAAGTAATGTGGTCCTACCAAAAGAATCAGTTGTACCTGATAGCATTTCGCATGCAACAATGGAGGTAACACAATGATATTTTGATTTTCGCTGCAATAGTGGTTGTTTTATTACATTCCTATATTTACAAAGTTTTTTTTACTAAACTTATGTTATTTTATTCTCTTCGAATAGGATGCAACTTGTTTTAATAGAGGTCTAGAAATTAACTCCCAAAGTGTTAAATCTACTAATCTGAGAAGTGAAGATGAAGAATGTCATAACCTTCCTTTGCATTCTCCTCAAGGATCAAATTTCCAGACTAATTTAAATTTTCAATGTTTTTATTTTCTTTTCATTTTTTAAATTTCTAGTTGCTCGGACATTGAATTTTATGGTGTATTTTATTTTCTTTGAACGGGACGCAAGTCATTTTAATGGAGACCTTCAAGTTAACTTCGTAGATGTTCCATCTACTGATGTTAGCAGTGAAGAGGAACCATCTCATAGCGTTCATACACATCACCAAACAAATGTAAATGTTGAGTGAATTTGATATTTTTCTCATTTTTTCATTTACAGTTGCCTGGAAATTGTATTTTGTAACCATTTATGGAGAACCATGATCTCATCTCATTAGGTTGGAGAATTGGAATCCAAAACATCAAATTGTAAAACTAATGTAGATATTCAATGTATTTGATTTATTTTCCATTTTTGAATCTTTCTCTGTTGGACATTTAGTTTTATAACGTATTTTATTTTTTTGAAACAGGAAACAACTCATTTGAATATAAGCATAAAAACTACATCCCAAAATGTTCCATCCACTGATGTTAGAATCCAAGAGAAACCATATCATAACCCTCATCCACATGAAGAAACAAATGTAAATTTTGAATGCATTTGATTCTCTTTCATTTTTTTCTTTTTTAATTACTTGGAAATTAAATTTTAAAGTCTTTTATGACAAAGACACCTTCACATCCTCTCAGGTTCGCGAAATGCACACCATAAATTTGGAAATACATTCTCATAGATCCATTCCACTTGCTTCAAATTTGCTAAGGGAATCTCATGTTCTTGAAGATGAAGTACATGTTAGAAGAAATTTTACTCTTCCAAATGGTTTTCGACATCGTTTGTCCAGTAGAGATCGTATTCATTTTGATGAAAATATGATTGCAGTGCATAAAAGATTTCGAGCAAAGATAGATAGGTTGTCAGTTGTCTAAAATGTGCCACATTTTCTAAGAATCATATCCTCGAATCCATGTTGTGAGACATTCTGAAGGACCTGTTTGTAGACGATGTAAGAGTGAAAGAGGAGCCCGTCATTTTTGTCGATAAACAACATGGATCATGGGTAGCAACCTCATATTTTAAGAGCTCTTACTCAAGTTGAATAAATGCTAATAACACGTGTGAATCCTATTTTGTAGGAGACACATGCTCAAGGTGGGAAATATAAGTGTAATGGTCAAACGATTAGCTTCCCTCAAGATATTTCTACAATTGTACAAAGCCTTCCCTGACATGTTGAAGATATTGACTTTCTAATTGTGAGGAGACACACCACGCAGTCTAAATGTTATGAATGTTATGTCAAAAGATCTCAAGTGATGGCTGCATTACTTTTCAAAATCCAACATGATCAATATTATCAAGATGTTGTATTTGATTATGATTCAGTAAATGATCTATCTGAAAGATCCACAGATGTATCCTCCGGGCTTAAATTTGTTGATTGTGATATTGAAGAATATGAGATCAATGAAACTAATAATGAAGGGTTTCCTGCTGAGAATTTGCCCTCTCATCCTTCTTCTTTTGTTGCTCGCCTACCAAACGAACGAAGAGAAGTGGAAGAAATTAGAGAATTTCTTAATAATGTTGATTTTTCACATGTTCAACATATGGATTTGCCCAGTATTGGATCCTCTCCAGTGAATACATATAATACAGAGGGGTTATTAGATATGGCATTCCCAACATTGTTCCCCACTGGTGATGCTTATTGGTTGCAACCACGTATTTGTAGTGTTGAACTTCATGAGTATGCATTGCATCTTCTTAGGTGTTATGATCAGAGATTTGGAAGCCATCCTTGCTTTCTATATTACCTATTAAACATGATAATGCGACATTGGAGCCAAGAAACTGTTGCAGTTTTTGTAAAGAAACATTTATATGATAACTCACCTACAACAATTGAAGACTTGCGTCACCAATTATCTGATTTACAAGATAATAAGTAGGCTAAGCATCTTATGTAGTTTGGTTATTCTCTGAGAGGTACAAGGGCATACTAGACTAAGTGTCGATCTGAATTGATGGACATGATTACTTAGTTAGGATGTCCATCTTTATTTTTTACTTTGAATCCAGCTAACACAAAGTGGATAGAGTTGCATAACCTCATGCCCATACATTCACATTCGAATTCTTTAAATGAGCATCCTATGAAAATTGAGAATGTTATCCACTACCCTCATATTATTGTGAAATTTATGCACCATAGATCCAATACTTTTCGAGAGGAAGTTATCCAAAAATATCTTAAAGCTAAAGACTTCTGGTACATGTTTGGCTTCAATTTTTTTCTATACTTTTTCAACTTTTATTATGATTCTATTTATATTGTTTGTAGTAACTATATCTTCATTTTCTTCAGATATGAGTGGAAACATAGAGGTTCAGCACATATCCATGGTTTCCTATGGTTAGAAGTCACTCCTGACATGGAAATACTTGATTTCTCAAATAGTTCTGATGTACAACTTGCAAAGATATTCTTTGACAAATATGTAACTACATGGAATCCGTGTGACATAAATCGTCGCAACATAATGGTTCCATGAAGCCTTAATGATGACCCTTGCCTTTTGAATACTGGTCAGATTTTCTCTTCTAATCCTCACAATGATTACGAATAATTGTTAAACCATGTCCAAAGGCACACAAAGTGTATTGTAGATTCTTGTTTGTGCAAAAAGGGCACTATTCTAACATGTTGGTACAATGCTCCATGGGATCTTTGTGATGAATCAAGATTGTTCATAGATGGTCAAGGAAGAAAAAAATATGAGCTAGAAAGAAATGATGACAGGTTTAATGTATATAACATTAACCTTCTAACAATGTGGCGTGCAAATGTTGATTGCCAGTTAGTGCTTTCTTGCTATGTTGTCTTGAAATATATTGATAAGTATGCATAAAAATTAGAAAAAAGGTCTGAAATTTATCATCATACGTTAACTAGAATTTCAAATTCTATTGGCTCTGAGGATCATGCTTTATGTGCACATAAAAAATTTCTTGTAGAAACGATTGTTGACAGTGATAGTGGAGCACAAGAAACATGCCATATGTTGCTTAAGCTACCTCTTGTTATTTGTAGTCAGAAATTTGTTTCCTTAAATGTTGGAAGAAAGGTTTTTAGGAAAATCTCAAGGGATGGCTTGCAATGTTCATCTGAGAATACTTTTGTTCAACATTATCATAAGAGACATTTTTTCCTTTAACATCTATCTTTGATAGAAACAACAAGATCTTAGACATTTGATAGCAAGCGTAAACAAGATCCATGGAAGCCTAGAGATGTTCATGCTATTGTTCGGGTTTGGCCACAGTTTTATTCTATTCCTGGTGAGGCTTTAGAGGAATTTGAAACCTTTTGCTGGATAGAATTGCTCTTGTACAATTCATTGCATGACATTCCTGCAGAAATTGGCCTTTCAACTGAAATTATTATTGAAAATTGAAGGAATTTTTGATATCGAGCATGTCATGTTCATCGAAATCAATCAATTATAGACAATAATCAAGATGAAGAAGACGGTGATTTTTCTAACCAGGAAATGAATCTTGAAGATGATTTCCAAGAATGGCAGAATTTCTCTCACTTGGTTCCACCAAATGATGTGAATGTTTTGATCTCCACACCCTTGGTCAAATGAACTTTGATATATCCTTTGATTGGGAAAGTACAACTATTTCTGATGATTTTGCAGAAGAAGCTATTAATTTTATAAGGAAAGAAAAATCAAGGGGTGATATTGTTGACCTTTCTAATAGAACATTTGCATCTCCAGATTCTTTGCCGGAAAAACAACAACTTTCTTTTGAAATTGTCTTAAGGCACTTTGCTAAATATGAGATTCGTGAATATATTCTTATGATTATTCAGGGCACTGCGGGCACTAGGAAGTCTTTCCTTATCCATTGTATTTTTGAAGCTCTTTCTAATTCGTTAAGTAATGGAAGAAGCCCTTTTCTTCTTCTTGCCCCAACAGGAATAGTTTCTTTTAATGTACATTCAAAAACAATAAATTCATCTCTAAAAATTCCAATTAAAGATACATAGCCACTATAGGGCAGTCACTTGCAGTATTCCAAGAAGTAATGTGACATGTTAGATATATATTGATTGATGAAATAAGCTTTCTAGGATCAAGGTTGTTTATGCAAATAGATGCTCGATTATGAGAAGCATTTCCAGAGAAAAAGAATTGTCATTTTGTTGGAAGATCCATCATCCTTGTAGGTGACCTTGGCCAACTTCCTCCTACGGGAGATAAGCCTTTCTATGTAGGCAGTACAACAGGGAAAGTCTTGTGGAACAAATTCAACATTGTTGTCACTCTTAACACAATCTTTCGCCAACAAGGGAATAATGAGAAGCAATATTGTTTTCGTAGAGTCTCAATAACATAAGAAATGTAGAACTTGTTCTTGAAGATTGGGAGTTTCTTATGTCACGGGCTAATATTAGGTTGCGTCCTAGAGAAAGAGATTTATTTGATGCAATAGTTCACATGTTTCCAACAAATAATTTGGTTTCCTTCCATAATAGGCTTATGATAAAACCATTAAATTCTCCAATTGGACGATGTGTTGTTGAGCATTCAAGGCTTTCAAAAATCAGTGGTGTTTGTGATGATCAATTGGACCGTGAATGTTTGTTGTTTTGTGGTGAGCGTTTTATATTGTCATGTAATCTATGGGTTGAAGCCAGCTTGGTGAGTTGTGCACTTGGTTATGTTAATGATATATTTTATCTGCCTACCTCTAAGCCAACTCAACTTCCAATGTTCACAACTATTGTTTTTGATAAGTATGTTGGTGTTCCATTTGATGCAAGCATTGCAAACATTGTCCTTATCACACCAGTGATAAGAGGAAATCGAAAACAAATTCCTTTGAAGATGTCATCGGCTCTTACAATCCACAAGTCACAGGGATTGACTTTAGAACGAGCATCAATTGATATCAGGAAAAAAGAGTAGCAAGGCCTTACCTTCACAGCCATATCAAGAGTGAAATCAATAGATGGTTTACACATTGCACCGCCTTTTTCTTTTCAACGTTATGCCAAGATGAAAGATAGCACATAGACTACAATTAGGAAGAAGGAAGAGGAGCGATTGAAGTCCATATCACTATGACAGACAAATAATAACATTGTGACATTCTTTATAGTATGTTTCCTTAATTGATTTTATTGTCCTCTTGATTTACTTTTAATATAATAATCGTTTTCATATATTTATTAGATTAATAAACTCAACCTATTCATAGCAATATTTGAAAATTTTGTTTACATCGTTTTTCATGTTGTTCAATTTACTTATTTTTTTTAAGTGCCTATTGCTCTTTCATATCGATATCAATATTGTGGATTCATATTACATCATGAAATGAAAAAATGGAGGTTTTGAATATTGGCCATGGTTTTATTCTATTTCCACGGTTTTTTCTATTGTATTTGGAAATGAGGCTTATATTTTTAGAAATTTTTATATTGTTTGTTTCATGTAACACTATAACATTAAGTTTTTTAACATAAATACAAATGGGCTATTATGTTTTATGTATATAAATATATATGTGTATGCTTATTTATTTGTGCATGTATTTATTGATTTTACTTTTGTTTTTGTGTCTTTCAAATGCAGATATGGACAGTAATGATGTCATCTATTATTCCAGAACAATACGCGATATTGCTGGAGCTATAAGCTTTCTTCCCTATCTTCGAAACAATTTTGATAGAAAACATGGGTCCCATCATACATTTATTGGTCATCATATTCGTGAGCTACATCAAACGAAAACACATGTAAAATACTTGAAACATGTGCACCAAATGGTGTCTCGGAGGAGAACAAGAAGGAATTGGTTGGAAAGTGTTAAGTATCATGATCATTATCTTGTTGATTTGAATTGGTGCTACTTTTATCATTGGTGTGGTTGTGTTTTGGAAGAGGCCGCTCCATAGATGACTTTTGATGGAGTGTTTCAAGTTCAACTTTGTAGTGGAATTATTTGATGTAAAGAAAACAAAAAATATATGTTAAGACTCAATGTTATTTTTGTGGTTGCAATCTTGGTTAAATTGAATTTTTTTCTCGTTGTCGTTTTTATGTACAAAATTGTATATCTCTGGTATTAAAATTTCTTGTTATGTTGTTGTTCTTTAAATCCAATGTGTGCAATTTAGATGTGTTTTTTTCATTTATGTTGCTTTGGTCCAATGGCAGTGTTACTATCTTAGCTCTTTCTCTTGCATTTGTGATTGTTGTCGTCTTTTGTGTGGATCCCTTCACTTTGTTCACGTCTTTCATAAATGAAAATATTGTTTACATTTATAATATTATTGTTGGGATTTCATGTTCTAGGTGTTTATATCAATATTCTTGAGATTTATAATACTAATACATTCATGTATTGATATCAATGTATTTATGGCTTAAAATTTAATTATTGTTTATAATGTAGTGATATAAATGTGTTATTATTAATGTAATGATGATTTATCATGTTTTAATTCTTTATGGTTTGCAATTTGGTTCTTATATTGGCTTTGGTTTATGTTTCTTATTATTGTTTTGCGTTATAGCATTATTTATGTTTATAATATTGATGCCATGGATTTAGGGCTTAGATTCAGTTTACTATTTCCTTGGGTTTATAATATTAAATGATTAGGTTTATTTATTCTTTAAGTTTTTTATATTAATAATTCCTTCGGTTTATCATTTATTCCTTTTGGTTTATTAATCCCCAATATTAAGGTTTAAATAATAGCCCTAAGGTTTATTATTAATCCCTTACATTTACAATGTTTATCCCTTCAATTTATTAGCGTGTTGCTTTCATAGTATTAACAATCCCTTAGATTTATAATATTCATAGTCACGTGGGTTGATCAATCCATTGGGTTTAAAAAATTAATTCCTATTAATCCCTTCTATTTTTAATATTGATCCCTTGCCATTTTTTATCCCTTTGGTTTCTTATATTTTTCCCTTAGGTTTATAATATCAAATTCTTGGGTTTCTTCTTTCTTCAAATTTTTAATATTAATAATTCCTTAGGTTCATAATTCCTTGAGGTTTTAGTGTTAATCCCTTGGGTTTATTAATCCTTTGGGTTTATTATATCAATCCCTTGGGTTTATTATTCCCTTGGGTTTATATTATTAGTCCCTTTTGTTTAATAGTATTCCCCTAGGTTCATAATCCCTTGGTGTTTTAGTATTAATCCCTTGGGTTTATAATATCAATCACTTGGGTTTATTATTCTTGAGTCAAACATGGTTTATTATGATGTCGGCCATGCTCCAACATGGAATTGTGATAAGGATTGTCTCAATATGAAAATCAATGATGGTCGACCATGTTTATTTTAATTTTTATAATATTTGTCTTAGGGTTTATATACATTGGGTTTATAATATTAGTCCATTGGATTTAATATTATTCCCTTGGGTTCATAATCCCTTGGGTTTTTAGTATTAATTCATTCATTTTATTATTCCTTTGGGTTTCTCATATTAATCCCTTCGGTGTATTATTCCCTTAGGTTCATAATATCGATCATGGTAAACCATTGGCAATGATAGCCAACCATGGTCAACCATTCTTGAATGTCACATCGTGACAAGGATTGTCTCACCATGAAAATAAATAATAATCCCATGGGTTAATTATTCCTTTGGGTTTATTATATCAATTCTTTTGTTTTATTATTCCCTTGGGATTATATTATTAGTCACTTTTGTTTAATAGTATTCCCTTTGGTTCATAATCCCTTGGGGTTTTAGTATTAATCCCTTGGCTATGGAATATCAATCGCTTGGGTTTATTATTCCCGAGTCAAACATGGTTTATTATGATGTCGACTATGGTCCAACATGGAATTGTATTAAGGATTGTCTCAATATGAAAATCAGTGATGTTCCATCATGTTTATTTTAATGTTTATAATATTTGTCTTAGGGTTTATATACATTGGGTTTATAATATTAGTCCCTTGGGTTTAATATTATTCCCTTGGGTTCATAATCTCTTGGGGTTTTAGTATTAATCCCTTCGTTTTATTATTCCTTTGGGTTTATCATATTAATCCCTTGGGTTTATTATTCCCTTAGGTTTATAGTATCGATCATGGTAAACCATTGTCAATCATAGCCAACCATGGTCAACCATGCTTGAATGTCACATTGTGGCAAGGATTGTCTCACCATGAAAATCATGTTTATTTTATTGTTTGTAATATTTATATTTGTGTTTACGAATGTGGGTTTATAATATTAGTCCCTTGGGTTTAATATCATTCCCTTGGGTTTAATATTATTCCCTTGGGTTTAATATTATTCTCGAATGTGACCTTTCTGTAGAAAATCTTGGATTTTCTGCTTGATGTCATCATTTTCGAGAATGGAGCAACGATATATCAGCCCGTTGGGTAGTGGTACTCTAGGTGTCAGATCGATTGCATGCCTGACCTGACATCGCAAGGGTACCCCTATGGGTGAGGGGAAGATGTCCTTGTATTCTTCCACAACCGTATCCACCTGCTTCTACTACTTGGAGGAACCCTTCCCAGGGGACATGGATGTGGCTACTACCATCTCCTTACTTTTAGAGTGAATCAGAAAGAAAACAAAATTCCTAGTTTGGGAGACGACCTTACTACATTGCATAGCAGAGATGAAAGAGATGGTGGTAGGTAAGGCTACCCCTGATATTCTGTATAACTTAGTACCCAAAGAAATAATAACAGATCAATCTCTATACTCATAGACAACATGCTACTTACATAAGTATGGCTGTCCTAATAATACATCATAAACTTAAAGAGGAGCAACATCACACAATACCTCATCTGTGAAGGGCTTGATGTTGTCGAGAAGGAGACACTATTGGCTTACGTGGAGATCTCATCCTTCCTAAAGCCATCTGATGGTATAAGGTTATAGATTTGTTGTAGTTAATAGGCCGAGTCGCTTCACGACCTCTACTAAAATGATGTTCTTTTGGCTCCCACTGCCGACAATGAATTTTTGTGGAGAACCCTTCACCCACATTTATGACTGGAATAGGCTCTCCCCCTCCTCTGGATCTTCAGGCTCTATCCTTTGGATCGTGGCGATGGCCATAGTGGCACTGGGCTCCATGTCAATGATTTTATTCCCTTTGTTATTCACCTTATCAGGTTATAACTCAGAGTTGGAACATGCGTTAGACTCAGAAGCCTTCAGCTCAGCCACGAGTGACTGCTTGGCTCAACACTCACTTGTGTTGTGAGTGGAGATCTTATGGAACTCACACCACTTTCCCGTGTCCTTCTTTGTCTTCATGGTGTTGTTCTTTGCCAACAGTTTGGCTTTTCCTTTCCCTTGCTTCAGACTCGCAAATCCAAAGTCTCTCTTTTTCTGTTTAAGCTTCTACTTGATCTTGACAGTGCATCGGTACACCGTGCCAGGTAAGGAGATGTCTAGGAACTCAATCTCATCCTGGATCTACCTGTGTAGGCAATTTTGGTACTTTAATACCAAATGTTTCTCAAAATCCTTAATACCTAACTTTGTGCGAAGGGTATGAAAAACATTGGTAAAATTCTGCAGGTCTTGGTCCCTTCCTTGTTGTAGTGTGGTCCATTTTATTTATTACTCCTCATAGCTCTTGACAGGGTAGTATTGCTCCTTGATGGTATTCCAAAACGAATCCCAGGTGGGTGCAACTGAAAATAGTGAGGGCGTATTTTCATCCTTTTGCTCACAATAGGTTTCCCACAAGTCCTTCACATCAGGGTAGTTTTTAGAAGAGAAAAACTAATCTTTTCTCGACTGGAAAATTCATGAACCAAAAAAAACCTTCGAACAGATTTAACCATTTATCTACAATGTCTATATCAATCTGACCCTAAAATATGGGAATGTCAAAGTTAACATGTATCTTAAAGGGTTTGGTGTGTCCAGAGTAGCTATGGGAAGTAGATGTGTCACCCTTGGTTAGCCACTGAAGGATTTGGGCAAAGTTGTCTATCATCATGCTCTTCTGTTGCTTGAGGGATTCTTCAAGGAATATTTTGAAAATATTTCCTACCCCCTCATTTTTCTTTCATTCCCCCATGGGAGGCTATCAGGGATTGCGAGATTGGTCTAGAAAAGTTTCGAGCAGTTCGAGCCCTAACTCCTTATATCCCTACCTCGTTGGGTATATGCAAAGTAAAACAGAGAAAGAGTAGATTTCTCTGATACCACTGATCCCAATTTAAACAGGAACGCAAAAAATTATAGATGTAGCCATAAATACAAAGATGTAGCATAAATAACACTTTATTTCATTAATATCAAATACTGAAATATGCTTACAAACATAATGGAAATAATACTACCTCGAGCGATGCTAACTTATCTCTGAGAAGAGATGTGGTGGCAACATGTCTTTGAACTGTGTTACAATGAGGCTTGAAGGCCTATTTATTATTGAGAAACAATGGAAAACTCTAGACATCCAAAACCCTAACCCTAGGAGATGAAGCACCAAAACTATGGGCCCCTTTTGCGTAAATTGGTACATCGATTTCCCAGGGTCGTAAATTTGGAATACGATCTTCGTTTGACGGGCACAATACCTCATTAGAACAATATATCCAAGGACTACATATTCTGACTGGCCAATACTAGACGAAATTTATGTTTGTCCCAGTTTTACCAAAAAATGTTGTTTAGGGCCTCAAAATGGCTCTGGAAGTTGAGGACCCAAAAAACTACCAAAAATAGTAAACTATGCTACAATTAGCGAAACTGAAAAACTGAAAAAGGCAGTGGTAGGGGTCCCAGTTGAATAGGTGGGTGGCCACCAACATCCACCTGGATGACTAGTGGGTAATCACTTTTAACATGGGTTTTTTAACTTGGTTTCTAGCACTCCGGCGGTCTTTATCTCATTGCCTTTGCAAACAATGTGCTCCTCAAAATGCATTTTATGGAACTTATATATTCTTCACTCCATAAACTTCAAACAACGCCTCCTTAAAAACAAACTCAATAGGCATGGAGTTTATAAATAACTCAACCAAGGCTATGATACCAATGTACAAGCCGAAATAGATTCCACAATGAAAGAGCAATTATATTAATGATAAAAAAAATCACATACTTATACATATGAAATGTAGGTACGAGAAAATTGTGCCTTGTTAACTTATTAATAGTAAGAACTAAATCAAGAACTAATTACATAATGCACAATAAGAATTGTTCAGGCCTTCAAAAGTGAAAGATTCAATGTGACCTCCCGTTTAACAAACCGATAACGACTACATAGCAAAACGCAGAGCTCAATATTGCTTTAAACACAACATTATTACAATAATGGTATATCTGTGATCTATACAAATACCATAATTAAATATTTGTATTGATCTGACATTGATATGAAATATATATATTTCTTCTACAAAGTATTTCCACATGGAATTGGCCTGTCTTTCTTGAATTCAGTCATGGGAAGAGATTGTTTTCCCACCATCACCATGTTTCCAAGTGCGAAATTTCCACAACACCAAATTCGTGACATATTTATAGTATATGTATGTAAACCCCAGCTCGCATTCCTATTTTTCGGAAACAAATGGCTACAACATAACCATAATGCATCATTTTTTATGAAATCTAGCTCATTTTTTGTATGTGTTAATCAATAGATGTATGCATAGTAGAAATATCGTGGATAACTATCTTAGGGAGTCTAACAAGTACATCTACTACTGGTCAGTGATGGATATGCAGTTGTTACTTTTGGTAGTCACTTATCAGTTTGATGCAACTTTATTTTTAGGTGAATCAGTTTCATAATTTGCCTCTTAAAAAAACGTGATGTTGTAAATTTGACTAGAAAACAATGGAAATTCAAACAAGATTTTGGTAAAATCCTGGGAATTTTTTTTGAAATCCCACATACATTTGTCAAACTTTAAGATGTTGGGTTCTCTTAGGTTTTTAATGATGTTGACTCCTTTTCCACATCAAAAATAATATTCAAGCAATCCTATCATTAGATTTGTTTCCTCAAGGATTCCCAAGGATCCTCAATGTCTCTCCACGATGGAAATTATGTTTTCTATAGAGGTGTGGTGATTCCTCCAACAACCCCCCTTAAATGTAACTCAGGGAATCAAACCTAGGTCTAGTCTTTGATAACATGAAGGAGTTTTCTATTACACCAAAACTCGTAGGCATTAGTAAACTTTCCAAATTGGTAACTAGGATCCCCAAGGTGGAAATTATGGATTCCATAGAGGTGTGATAATTCCTCCAACAAAAGTTCTTAAAAAAAGTTATTCATGATGAAATAATGCTGCATATTCTTTGTTTACATCATGATTATGTCCTTTTTAATCTTTTTTAAAATTACCATTCCATCATGTTTAAATTCATTTCATTTTTTTCTCGAATAAATAAGCAGGCATATTATCACTGTCAAGCAATTTCACTATGAAATCTTTATGTCATGTTTAAACCCTTCTATTATTTTATATTTCAATGAATTTACTCATGAAACCTTCCTTAAAACACTTCTATTCTTTGCAACTGGATAAAATTGTGACTGTAAGTAGAATATCAAAAATATGATTGAAAGTGTAAAATTATTTTATGGCCAACCAAAACTACATTTCTTTTGTTTGATTAGATGGTGTCTATGAGTTAACTTTCTTTATACAATGGAATATTTGACTGGCAATGTGACAAATTTAGGTAGTGACAAATTGACAGGCTAAAATCATTGGATAAAAACTTTAGAATATGTAAACTCTAGTTGTAATTCAGGGTTCTTCTTGGTCATTTTTTATTATTACCTAACATCTATTTTTCTACATTTGCATCCCTACCTTAGATGTTTTAAAACATTGTTTCAATCCCAAATAGCCATGGAAAATTTTAGGGGCTAATGTTCGCCCAGTGGGCTAATTTTCCATGATTTTTCCACAAAAAAGATTCGCCAATTTCCAATTTTATAAAAGACGATTCGCCCAAATTTTACAATATAAAATTATTTTACCTTAAAAATCGCCAACATTATATACAGACTATATATAAAATAATTATAAATTTGATTAATTTTACAAATATATCAATAAACATTTATAATTTGCATATTAGGGATTAGTGAGATTCGCCAATGTTTTAAACTTCAAGAAAATTTTCCATCCTTAAAATTTTCCTTGCAAATAGCTTTAGCTATTGTTCTGCAATTATGAACAAGAATCTGAGGGCATGAGATGATAGTTGTTAAACAATACCTTGAAAGAATTGATCAAGACACTCTTACTTAGTTGATCCATGTACAAACTCTGTGTGATGATTTTTTTGACATCAGTTATTCTCATCATTCTAAGTTATGGAATTGTCGCAGAAATGTAGTTATTAGCTCTTGTGCTCTTTCAATGAAAATTTATTATGATTGTTAAGAAACGAAGAGGCCAAAACTGAAATGGAGCTAACTACTCTTCTCATCATTCAAAACAGTGAAATAGATTACATAAGAAGCATTAACAATAAATGATTGTAGTGAGACTAAACTACAACTCAACTGAACTAGGCTGAACCCAACTAACTATGACACTTGGATGGACAGTAATGCCACTTAGCAATTGGTTGGAATTAGATTCTCCAAAGCTCCCCCTTAATTTTTTTTTTTCGATTAAGAATAAATCTATTAAGTAAAAAATAATGTACAAGAAGATACATCCCGGAGATGCATGAAACCGGTAACCGGAAATGATAGACCTATCAACCTCGGTTCCGGAAAAAGAGATAAACAAGCAAGGAGCTACAGCAAGTCACTACAAGCTGAAAGAGACATAGAAAACTACCCGGAGAAGGTAGAGGCTTCAACACGTGGCTTTTTCCCTTTTCGATTTTTGACTACAACCCAACCATTTTGAGGTGGATGAGCGATTACAACTTGAAAATTGGGATCCACCACCGGGGATCCCTCCTTGGGGAGGCCCTCCTTTTCTGAATCCGAGGAGGAGGACAAGTGAACACGTTTATGAGCAATGGCTGAGTCCGAGCGAGGCGCCAGACCATCGGTGGAGGGGGCCACGGAATGAGGGGCCTATTCCAGATCTTCATCGCTGTCTTCATCTTCAGAGCTAGAGGACCCAAAGTCCACCACTAGCGGTGGAGAGAAAGGAGTCCAACGTTTGGACTTGGGCTTGGAGGCATTGGCCTTGTTCTTTTTTGTCGGGCGAGATGGGCATGTATTCTGCAAGTGCCTAGATAGGTGGCAATGGCGACACCGAAAAGCAGTATTCTCGTAGTCCAGCGTCTGGGTCCAGACAAAGTCGTTTATCTTAAGGTTGATCTGTTCTGGAAGACCTTTGCTCAGGTCTAACTCCAGACATATTCTTGCATATGAATAGAGACCTTTAGATTCCTGCCAAAAATCTCCACTGAGGAAGCGGCCCAAGGTGTCTCCTATAGCTCTGAAGACCTGAGTACTCCATAGGTGGGCAGGTAAGTTTGGAAGCTGAATCCATACCGGAGTCTTGGTAATGACTGCAGTGGCTGGATCAAAATCTGGGAACCAAGGAGTCAAGAATAACCCTGCAGTTCCCATGAACCAGGGGCCCTCTTCTAAGGCCTTTTCATAGTGCTTACTGTTATCAAATAGAACAATGAAATAGCCTTTTGAACAGAAAAAGATCTTGCAATGATGTGTCCAGTTTGCATGGATCCAAGTGTAGAGATCCTGAGAATGTGGCCACAATCCATTAAATCTGCAGATGACGGCTCTTTCAGCAAAGTCTTGAAGATGGGAAGCCATTTCTTCATGAATGAGTTCAACAAAGGGAACTTCTTTGATCTTGTCAACCAAGAAGACCTTGGATTTAGGGGCTTCCGTAGATTTGGGGTTCTCAGAGTGGACTGCCTCTTTGTATGAGAAAGGTCAGGTAGAGGAAGATTGCCCCACTGCCCCTCTTCTTAAACGAAGGCTCGCCACCACCAAGATGTTCCTAGAAATGTTGTAAGCAGAGAGCGGAAGAGGATCTTCAAGTTGTTTACCTTGAGAGATAAGTCGCAGACTGCGTGATGGGATCCCCAATCTGCACTCTAGCTTCAGTTTGAGTTCCTGCACCAGGTCTGAAGGGCGAACCCATTGCATGATGGTTCTGCCTGAAGGCTGAGAGATTAGAATCTGAAAGGAGTCAGATACAGGCCTTGATCCTATGCCAAGATGATTACAGATCTCTGGATCTGGCCATGGCATGTCTTGTTCTGCCTGCTGGATGACCGGATCTGGCCATTCGTTGTCAGATCTGAGGCTACGATTGCCTTTCAGAGAGCATTTGATCGCCCCAGATCCATATGGAGACCATGCGAGTGATGAGGTCAACTGCTCTGGCTCGTGGCGAAAGCAACCAGATATTAGACCGGTCAAGACCCTGATGGCAATTGCAGATCTTCCGTGAAGGCAAGAGGGGCTTGAGCTGAACTTGGTACGGTTGTCCTGAACGCTGGGCAGAAGGATAACTGTAATATCCTGCATGGCTGTGGGTGGGGATCGAGATCCCAGTTCGAGTCCACGTTGAGCAACCGTGGCCTAAACGGCAGAGAGCCGCAGCAAAACAGAGGCCGAATGCGCTGAGTCTATGATGGCTGTAGTGTTCAACTTCGAAAGTTGTGGGGTATATCTGAATGCATCATTTGAGGACCACGAACAGTCTGCTCTAGCGACCAGATCGGCCAAAAGAAGATGGGGGGAAACTCTCAGTGAATATTTGAGATCACGCATGCCAGAAAAGAGAGCCAATACCTGCGATTCCTGTATTGGATTCGCATCATCGGCTGCGACATGGCTGATCAGGGGCTGGGCGGCGGCCGAAACAGGGGAGGCGGCGAAGAGTTGGCTAGGGTTCATCGTCGGCTCCGCTCTCGTCCACAACACAAGCATCCTTCGAGGCTCAAACTCCAAAACTCCCCCTTAATTAGAACCACATAAAATTTAATTAAGATGTTGGTCTAAGTCTTTGCTAGGCTTACAATTTAAAAAGAATTAGCATCAACCATATTTCATTTTCTTTTTCTCTTCTTCGCGATAATGTAGGTTCTAAATTGTTTCAATATTTTATTTTTGTTGTAACATTGAAATTTCAAATTCTTGATTTCCTGATGAAGCTCTTCCACTGTTCCAGACTATCTAAATATTTTCTTGATTTCTTCAAGAATCAACTTACATCCGGATCGTTGCCATATGTCATTTTTTATAGTGTGCTTGTCATTATCAATCTTTTGATGCAACATAAGTTCATAATAAAATTTCATCTCTTCAGGACTCCAATACATGAAAATTTCATTAATGTTTTCATCATCCATGTTATCTTCAACATTCATTTCTGCAACTTCTATGCAGAGTTTATCAAAGAAGAGTGTTGCAAGTCATGCTTCACAAAAATTTAATTCTTCTTCATAATTTGTTGCTTCTTCCTGGTTGTTGCTTACACCTGCACACTCAAAATTAAAATTAATATTAAAAACATTTGTAGGATTACATTTTTTCTCTTCTTGCATTTTTTTGTTGGACTTTGTCACTTCTTCATAGTTTTGTTGTTTACCTGCACACTGAAATTCAATGATAAGTTTAAAAACATTTGTAGAATCATATTGATTTTGTTATTTCTTGTCTTCAATGAGAGATTTCTCTTCTTGCATATCTTTCTTTGTCTCTGTCAGTCGACTTCTTTATCAACCTCGTTTACCTCAAAGAGGTTGTCTTCCACTGGGTTTTTAGACCCAAGTGGGTTTCTCTCACCGAATAATAATTTATCAGTAAGATTATTTTCTTGCATTAGTAGCCATGCATTATTACTCAACTTTTCTTCATCAAACTTAACATCAACAAGCTTTGTTGTTGGATTCACTAAATCTTCATCCACTTGCAGTTGAGCATAGTGGGACTCACAAGCACCTATGTGCTCATTTTCTACTTCTTCTACAAATTCCTTACAACATCATCCACTTGTGGCTAAGCACAGTGGGATTCACCAAACTCTTTATCGTCAACTCAATAACTCCCCCTTACAACAAAATTCTTCCTAAGGATGTCTCAGGCCTCCTTGGTTGTCTTTGCATCTTCAATGAGGGGAAGAATGCTCTCAGCAACACATTCTCTTATGCATTTCAATGCGAATATATTTTTTTACTTTTTTACTTCCAAATCTTTCAAGAAAAAAGCATAGTGGTTTCTTTCAATAAAAATACCTCTATCGTGACTTCTCTATTGCTCAGCTTTAGAAACAAGTTCAGTTGTCAACTCTAACTCTGGCTTTGAGTCTAACTCAGAATGGCAACGTGCAACAATGGTGACTCAAAAATGTCAAATGAATTCCCTTTCAATACAATGTTTATAGAAAGTTCTCAACACTTCGAGAAATGCTTTCGTAAAGCCCTTCGAAAAAAACTTCCCTTTCAATACAATGTTTATAGAAAGTTCTCATAAGAACAACACTTCAAGAAATGCTTTCGTAAAGCCCTTCGAAAAAACTTTTTACAACAATGGCCTTTTTGTTTTTACAAACTCCTTTTCAAAAAAACTACAGCTCCTCTTCTTTTAAAAAAAAATAATAAAAACCTTGTTTTTTTGTTTCAATAACCAACTCCTCCTCTTCTCTTAAAAAAATATTACAAAACCCATATGTAATTTGAGTAACAACCCGTTTTTAATAAACCCCATGTCATTTTTTTTAAAGAAAGGGTCCCTTTTGAAATAAATTTAGAAATATGTCGAATAGTTTTTTTTTTTTAATAAACCGTTTTGAAAATCAGATTAGGCCCATTAAAAAGCTTTGGAATAGATTCACCTAGCAGAGCTCAAACAAATTAATTTTTTAATAAAAAAATGACAGGCCTATTTTTTTTAATAAAAGTAATACTTTTCCAAAAAAAAACTTTCTGAGCTGTGGTTTGTCATCTTTTTGACTTTGGTGACTTCGACTCCCAAACACCTTCATGTTTTCAACCTTGTGCTTACGGCTCATGCTCCTTTCGAATTTTGTTTAACCGCCGACAAAAATGCTATCTTTTTAAACACTCAGTTGCATGCGTTGATTAAAAAGACATGCTTGAAACTTGTTGAGATATGAAAGCATTGTGAATACCTTAAAATCAACCACCAGATTTATCAGCACACTTCCTGATACAGAGCATGTGCGATTAGACGATAAAATTCACCGTTTGCTAAGTTCTCCGCCAGCAATGCACTTAAGCAGAGACAGTAAGTGCACTGGTCAATTAGAAAAAAATGGCTCGCTTTGCAACAACTTCTCCAGAACTTGGATTTCCAGAGTTGATTTCCAGTCCTCCAGCTCCGCTCGTCCCCAGCGTTCACGACTTTGACAAAACGTTGTTCTTTCTCGAGTCTTATGCGTTCTTGGGATATGAAAAAATGAAGAGAAGAAAATTAAAATGGAGTTAACTACTCTTTTTATAATTCAAAATAGTTAAATAGATTAAATAGGAAGCACCAATAAATAATGACTGACGGTTGTGACACTGAAATACAACTCAATTGAACTGGACTGAACTTAATCTTCTATAATAATGGTAAAATATGAATATATTAACTAAGTGGCTCTCTAGGTAAGATACTTGGAGAGTGTACAAACACTCACACTTTGTCTTTTTCAATTAGGAGAACAAACTAGTACATATAGGCTTTCACACAATCAGGGTGGTTTCAACTACTCCCTAGATAATAAGATCTAAGACTTAATCTTAGAGTCTCAATCCTATCCTTAAAACAACTAATTGTATCTTTCTCCATTAATTCTAACAGTCCACCTTAATGGAGAAAGGGTATTGAACACTAACATAAGCTTGCTGGTTTAGTCTAAGCTAGGCTTACAATTAAAACATGAAAATAAAAACTTGGTAACAAAGGTTTTCATTTTGGTCTTTTTGCATGCTAGTAAATACTTGTTCATCTTGAGTCGAGGCTTTATCTTCACTTTCCTGGCCATGAGGTAGTGATTTATCTTCACCTCATTTCTTCCCTAGTGATGGAAAACTTGAATTTTCATTCTCGCCCTTTTCAAGATTATGACAGGATGGATAGGAGAATTTTCCCTCTCACTATTTCTGGTGTCAACGATTTGAAAGTTAGCTACGATGTCTTCATTATTCATTGGTGTAACATCTGCACACACAGAAATATTAATGAGATCATCACAATTTAAATTCTCTCCAGCTTTGTATTCTTCTGCCACGTCTTTGCAGCTTCATGTGGCTCATCAAATTGATGTTCAACACTTTTTTCCTCTTCACATCCTTCTTGAAGATTATCTCATGAATCTTGCACAACACAGTGTGCCTCTTGATTCTCATGGTCATTAACAAAACCACATTTTTTTTTCTAAAATTTCTTCTGACTCGAACATACTACCCATGTTAATGCTTCCAAATGCCCACATGAGAAAATCATCATCATCAAAATCAAAAATATCTAAAGATATAGACATTTCTTTTCCAATCCACAACGAGCTCCACAACCCTGTTGCCACATAGGTGAGAAACTTCTCCCTTTGACAGCTCTTCAAGTGTAGAACCTTGTAAACTGTGGCTTTTGTGCCAAGTAGGTCTGAGTGCCCTTGGCTCTGTTGACGAGCAACTTAAGGACCTCTCACAAGATTGAAACTCTAACAATATCTAATTCTGATGTATGTAATAAGCAATAATACATGATGGGTTCAAATTAGCAAGAAATTTCGCATTTTCATTGTGGCATATAATAACTTGAGAAAAATTTACCCATGATTTTAGGGATCTCCACAACCTGCAACTTCTAGGATTCTTAAACAAAAAGAATTCCAGGACAAATCTGCTCTATGACGCTCTGGAACAGGAAGAACAGGAAGCTCTGGAACACGCCTGAACAACACGCTGCCTCCACGCAGGTTTTTTGCTCCACCGAATTCACTGGGAATCTACTTTACTGGAGACGTTACACAAAATAATCAGCAGAAAATCAGCAGGTCAATAGCATTTTCTTGCTGCTATGTATCATATATTCGCTGCAACAACAAACGTGCTCTAAGTGCTTGAATCTAATTATGAAGCTATATAATATATGGAAGGACGCCAATTTTCTTCTCTGGCTTGATTGATCTCATTAGCACCCCCAATTTCAAATGCTTGTAAATCCACTAAATCTTCGATAAACCCGAGACTGCTTATAATTTAAGAGAAGGCATTTTCAACAGAAGATCTGTATCTGTGTGGTCATCCACAATTGAAAGAGAATATAGAGCGACTTATATCCATGGGCAGGATCCCTTCCAAATTTAATCAGAATATTCCGGTACTCCACCGCTGAGTCTGGCTGGTTATTTCCACTTCTAGAACCTGGTTCATGTCTCGTCAGGCGTGCTCTCTCTCCAGGGTACTCATGCAGTGGCAGCCCACCACGCAAACGACAGCCTACCACGCAGCAAGGTCGAACGCTGCCTTTCCTGCACCGATCTCCTCACGCAGCCCCAAACGCTGCGTTCTCCTCTTCTCCGGCAGACACACCAGCAGCTGAATCTGCCACTCAAAATGTCTCGTAACACACTGTGTATAAGCACAGCAGGAGCTCGAGCAGGGGGTTAAATGGTCAATACTCCGTCCTCATCATAGAGCCAGCACAGCAACAGGTTGAAGGCCTCCTCAACGACGATCCAGTAGCGCTCTTCTCACTCAAACGGCAGAGCACCACAAAAAAATAAAGACACCCTGAGTTTTTTTTACCTCCTCGGCGCGATTTAGCACCTCGGTCGCGAAGGTCTTGGCGGCTGTACACTTGAAATCTGTGATGACTGACAAATGGAGAAGCACGGGAACTTATTATCGATGCGATTTTCCCTTCACGCGCTTGCGAAGATTTAGCTTACAGGATCGACAACCATCAAGCTTTGATACGATAATAAAAACTCAATATATTAACTAAATTATTCTCAAGGTGAGACACCTGGAGTGGAGAGTGTAAATCATACACATACTCTATCTTTTTCAATCAGGACAACAACTTAGTACATATAGGCTTTCACACCATAGAGTGATTTCTAAAATCCGAGATCTAATCTTAGAGTCTCAATCCTATCTTTAAAAAAACTAATTGTATCTTTCTCCATTAATTCTAACAAATAAGGCTGAAATAGAAAGCAAAAATGAAGAATCAGGAATATCATTCCGAGAACAGAATCAGGAATATCATTCCGAGAATAAAACTGATGCAAGAAAGCAAAAATGGAGAATCAGGAGTATCATTCCGAGAATAAAACTGATGCAAGAATTTGACTCCAAAAGCAGATTCCTGCGGGACCAGATGCTCAACATCACGAAGGAAACGGGAAACAAGTTCCCACTATTAGTAGCGATAGTTGTTGGTAATAGCTAGTAATCAGAGGTTGTGCGTAGATTCAAGGAATGTTATTAATGAAATTTACTTGGTAGTAGCTAGTAATCAAAGGTTGTGCGTAGCTTCAAGGAATGGAATTGATGAAATTTACTGAGAAGCAGCTCATATCAAAGTGGGTTTTCTCTTTAGTTCTTCCTTTCTGTAAATGTTTTCATGGTATCAAAGTAGGTGCAAGCCTCTTTATAGAGAAGAGAATAGTGAATCATAGGATCGAAGCGCTTGAATTTCACATCATAAAAAAAAAAATTGAGTATGAGGTATGTATGAAAGCATTGAGCACTTTTTCTGTGTTAGAGGGTTGCCACTAAATTGTCATCGTTGTCACAGGATTTATCTTTGTTAGATACTGGCTGCAACAATCATATGAGAAGTAATAAAAGTCGTTTTCTAATATTGGTAATATTATTCACTTTAAAATTAATCTTGTAGATGATCATCCTGTGAACTCCATAGGAAAAGTTGTTGTATCTATTTTGACTAAACAAAATGAGAGGGAGGATATTTGAGATGTTTTTTACATACCAAATCTCAAACACAACTTCCTATGTATTGACCAGTAAAGTCAGCATGATTACGGTGTCATATTTAAAGGCTCCATATGCACTATCATAGAAAATTCACCTAGAAGAAGATTTGTTGTAAGGGTTTAAATGACCAAGTTTTCATTGAATTTGAGAAGTGTAAACATGTCTTAGTAATATTCACAAAATGCCCCAAGAATAGATGAAAATTGGTTATAATATCTTAGCTATGGTCACCTACCTTTTAAGAGACTTAACCTCTTGCAGAAACATGGTACGGTTAAAGGATTTCCAATATCAATTGAGAAAAACATCACTTGTGAAAGTTGGATTCTTGGAAAGAAACATAGATAAAACTTTCCACAAGTGTCCTATAGAGCCAAAGAGCCTATAGAATTTGTCCACACAGATCTATGCGGGTCCATGAAAAGTTAGTATATTGGTGGAAGATTTTATTTTCTAACATTTATTGATGATTTTAGTAGGAAATTTGGGTGTATATTCTAAAAAACAAAGTAAAGAAATTCACAATGTTCAAATTTGTTGAAAAAAAAATAAAGTGGAACATAGGTGACAGTGCTCAAATCATATGGAGGAGGAGCATATGACACAAATGATTATGCAAATATTTTCAAAGAATAGGGAATCAAAAGGAATTTCACTACCAAATGTACTCCACCTGATAATGGAGTTTCTAACTGAAAGATTCAAACCATTATGAACATACCAATGCGTATGCTCAAAGTTGGAAAGTTTCCTAATGATATTTCAGATTAAGTTGTTTCTTGTATTGTCTATATATTGGTCAGATCTCCAAAAAATATCATGGAAGGTAAATCCCCTCAAGAACCATGGAGTGGAATAAAATCAAGTGTTTCCCATTTTAGAGTTTTTGGTTGTATTGCTTATGCACATGTTCTAGAAGTGCTAAGGAGGAAAGTTGATGCTAGAAATGAAAAATGCATTTTGGTTGGATATAGCAAAGAATCCGAATGCTACAGGCTATATAATCTGACCAATGAGAAATTTGTCATAAGAAAAGATGTAAAATTCTTGGAAGCCAAATCTTGGAGTGATTAAGAGAATGAAGCAATGAGTAGAGGATATCCATTTTTGCCAATAAATGAGTAGGAGGAAAGTTTATAAAAGAAACTCCTTCTAATAAGATTGGCAATGTTATAGGTGCAAATATAAGAAGAAAGTCCTTCTAGAAATGAGTATAAAGATTCAGTGAGAAATCAAATATTAATAAGCTTAAGAGAAATATATGAGTAGTGCGATGACATGGATTAACAATATTTTTTTTCCTTATTATCTGATCAACCTACCTATTTGGAGGAAGCAATGAAGAATGGAATTTAGTAGAGGCCATGAATGCATAGATTTATGATATTGAAAGGAATGAGAAATCATATCTTGTTGATCTCTTGATAGGAAAAAACAACATTAGTGTTAATAGGGGGTACAAGAGGAGAAAGGTAATGTAGAGAAATATAACACGAGGCTTGTAGCCAAATGATTTTCTCAACAACTAGGTTATAAATCTGGTGACCTCTTTGCGCTAATAGCAAGGTTAGATATTATTCAAGAAGTGTTTTCAATTTTAACCAAAAATAAATCGCCAATTTATTAGATGGACATGGCATCAATTTTTCTTGAATGGAAAACTTCAAGAGGATGTGTATGTCAGGATTTGAAGTAAAAGGTCAATATTAAGAAGTGTACAAGTTGAAGAAAGTCTTGTATGGCCTAAAGCAATATACAAGAGCTTGGTAGAGCTAGATTGACTTCTATTTTCTCAGCAATGGGTTCAACAAGAGTAGTAATGATCCCACTCTCTACACCAAATCAGATCAAGGTAAAATCCTTATAGTTTCTATTTATATTGGTGAGCTGATATATAGAGTGAATTTGATGTTAAATGGTTTCAAAGTTGTGACATACCTTGGCCTTATTAAGAAAATTTTTTGAAAAATAAATTTAGGCAATCTACTCAAAGGATTTTCATATGTGAATAAAAGTATGTTACGTATATTTTAAAGAAGCTTGGAATAGACAAGTGAAAGCCAACAAATATACCTTTTGCAACATAAATAAAATTAATCATGCAAGATGATGGGCCAACAATAGATTCAACATTGTATAACAGAATTGTAGGAAACTCATGTGCGTTTCTGAGACTAGAATTGATGTTATGTATGTAGTTAGTTTCATTTCTAGTTTTATGTATTCTTCCAAGGAATCTAATTGGAATGTTGGAAAAAATATTTTGAGGCATATTTAAATTACAACTAATTATGGATTGTGGCACACATGTTCTAAAGGAAACATGATTATATGATACAAAGATAATGATTTTGCTTCCAGTATCAATGATAGGAAAACCATTTCAAGATATGCTTTTCATTTGGGTACAAGTTTGATCTCATGGCAATATAAGGAATAGATGATTATCTTGATATCCTTTACAGGAGTAAAACGTAGAAAATAATACAACAATATGCCATGTAGTATGCCTAGAATACTTCTAAAATATCTTGTACATATTGAAAAGGAGCCAACTACTATTTTTTGTGACAAAAATTCAATAACTGAATTTTCAAAGAACCATGTGTTTCAAAATAAAAGTAGGCACAATGACACTAACTATCACATCATTCACTTGATTTTCAACCACGGTGACATATCTCTTCAATTGTTTGGATCTAAAGATCAACTAGCCGATATCTTCACAAACCATTGGGAGGATTATTTTTTTATTTTCAGAGAAAACACTTAGGAATTGTCAGTGTTGATGATGTAACAATTGAGATTAAGGGGGAGTGTTAAAAATAATCTCTCCTACTTTGAATTGATTTTAAATATTGTAATCCTATCTAAGACTAGGACCAACAAACATTAGTGGCCATAATTAAGGGGGTGTGTTGGAGATAATTTCTCCCAATCACATTCAGTGAGCATTTAGTTTTAGGCAGTTCACATACATTATAAATTTAGGATGTGTCATTCATGCATGCGTGAGATAATATTAGCACACCTATTCTTACTAATTTTTATTCTATTTAATCATGTAGCTTCAAGTAATTTAATTAATGAAATCTATTGAGTAGAAATTTTATAGCTCCAAAAGCCACCCCCTTAGATCCATTGAAATGGAACACCATCTACCACATTCAAAGGTAAAAATTGGTTTGTGGAATGCTCCAGAAATCATGAATTGGTGGCTTCAACACTCCCTTATAGTTGTTTCCAAGAAAAACTAAGCCTAACACTCCATTTTGTCCACTGGCCTCGAGCAACGAAGGGTTAGCAATGCCCTAGTAACACTGTGTTGGAGTAGCAAAGCACCAATTTCCCTCGATAAAGTTCTTTCAAGTCAAAACTGATCACTATGGGAAGATAAGGATCAAAGGACCAAACATCATCAAGGATGTGCCTACATTCTATGTGATCACTCTTTAAGAAAACCTATAAAAGTAAGCTCTTTGTAGATCTTAAACGAGGAAAAAAGAAACATATGTCAAAGTGTTGTTGGAGGATTTCCCTATAGTTTTTATCTACAATAAGCTAGAATAATAGGTTAAGTTGAAAATGAGTGTTGGTGAGGAGGTGAGTATATGTGATGTTTGCAAGAGAGTGCAATTATGTATAATTGATTTTGTATATTACAAGATCTAAATATTTTTGCCATTCTCTCGTTGATATTTTCATTATTTTATTATGGATCTATTTGCATGCATATGTGCTAGTTTTTCTTGTAGAAAATAGAGTGTTGATTTTTCTTATGATGTGTGTAGTTATTTAGTAGCAAAGGTAGGAGCTAAGATGTCCAAGATATGTCCCTCAAGCTAGCTATTCCAACTAGAGGCTTTTCCCATGATAGAAAGGTATGACCATTCACTCTCTTTGTAATTTCTAGTTTAAACATGCATTCTTGTGATTGGAGTGAGTGGTGTTGTGCTTTAATTAATACACCTCTATCTGGGCGGGCCTTGGGAAGTCCTACTACGTTTAAATTAACTTGTTATTACAAGAGAAATCTACACTTAAAGAGAACTGGTGACTCCACTAGGGGCACTTAGTGGGGTCATTTTTGTAGTCTTTTTCTGGGCTTATAGTTGTGTTTTTTCAATTTCCCCAACATTATATAGTAGTCGTATGTCATCGAATCAACATGGATTTGAAACCTTAGTGCTAAAAATCTCTAGGTTTAATTTTTTCCCTTCTATTGCTTGGTTGTAGTTCGTACAAGAGCATTGAAGGCTTTTATGTTTCTAAGTTAACTCTAGAATAGATCATTGATAGGCTACTACTGCTTAGTTTTCTGTACAACATTGAAGCCTTTTTTTATGAGTTTTGGAAAGGATTTACATGTAATTTATTTAGTTTTTTGGTCCTATCTTTTTCCCATTGGATTCTGTTTTCAGACCCATCTTTTTTATGTCTATTTAATGTGTAAATTCCACATATTTTCTTCCAATAAGTGAATATGTTTTTTTGACTTAAGGGTTTGGAAATTTCTCTTGGGTTTGATACCCAGCAAAGAAATTGGTGATCATATACCTTTCCTTCATCCCCCTTTTATTTTCTTCCTTGTGAGTGTGTTTGTTTGTTCGATTTTTCCTATTATTGAATACTTCCTTATAGGCTAGGGTTTTCATTTTGAGTGGCTATTTTTAAATTTGTTTCCTTTGGCTTCTCCTGTTGTTCATTTACAATTGTAATTATGATTTGATTTATGTGTTCAAGAGTTTAATGAAATTATGTGAGGACTATTTTCATCATTGCATTTGAAACATAAAAAGATCCTACCCTTCTCTACATATATCTTAGCAATGATCAATACTTATATAAGCATCGTCTTGCATAGTTTTATTTGAAATATAGGTCTAAAACACCACATATGTTTCATCCATATATAACTGACATAATAAATAACCATTAAAAGTTAAATACTTTTTTATATTTATTCAATATTTTTATTTTCTTTGGTAGCAAACTCATAGTAGCTCAAGCTAGGGTTTTGGTTTAGTGGGGTGAGATAAAATATCTAAGACCAAAAATATAACTTAGTATATTGAGTTAAGGATAGAAAATCCACTTGCAGAGGCATGTTTCCTATGAATCTCTTTTCAGGCAAGGGCTAATCATGAGGTCACATTAGGGCCAGGAGAGTGATATACCCTGCTTTGTTTAGTCTTCATGGTATTGGTTTATGCGTATCACTTGGGGGCCTCTCTAGGGAGGCTTTGAGCTTATCTACCCTGCCCTTACATGTAGACCCAATTGATGAGTGTCTAACAAGGTCAGGTTGCTATTTGTGGCATCCTTAGTGGAAATTATCTTAGGTAACTATCATGAGTAATGGTGAGGGGGTTGTCCTTATTGTACCTGGGGGAAATTAGTCAGAATTCACTCAGTTCTCCTAGGGTGTGCTCCATGACCCATAAGAGAAAATGATTCTAGGTGTAAGAGCCATTAAGTAGGAAGCTATTATAATGGTCCCAACCATTTCCTCATGAAAAACCTACGGATTAATTAAATAACATCCAACTATGGGACGATCCCTTTTATCTTTGGTTGTCTTGCTTGCTACCTTAGATTTTATAGGTGCATGTTATTTGGTTGTGCATGGTGGCCTTAGCATATTTGTTTTACACATTTGTGTCATCTTCTTCCACCACCATGGAAGACTTTCATTTCAATTTTTCTCATTTCCTTGACGTCTTAGCTCCCTATGAGGAATGTCCAATTAAACATAGGAGTAGGCTTAACCCTACCACTACCTTAGATACACCTATGCCACCAATCACTTTGGGTGCTACACAAGGGGTCAAGCATTCTATTCAATAAGTGTTTGACCATATTATTCCACCTCATCTCCATACCTAGACACCCATCTCCTTAGGTGGGAGTGTATACTTGTCTAGAACTTTATGAGTTCCTTTAGTTGAGTTCTTTATGGATAACCCCAATACCTCTACAATGAGACCTAATCTGTCTACACCTATAGCAACTAATATTTTTTGATCGATCATGTCCACATCTACCTGTACAACCATAAGTGTTATTCATACCACATCCATAGAAAACTCTTTCTCATTTTGGTACAATTTCGAGGGTTAGTTTTTCCCTCCAAATAGTAAAAACACTATGGATACCTCCACATCAGTGACCACATCACATATATTCATATTTATTAAATGTTCTAGCTCATCCACATCTAACATATATGCATCCAATGTTGGAGGGTCAAAATCACATTCACATATGAATTCTCAGGCCCCATGTTGGGTGTTGGTATATCAGTAGGCAGTAAAAATATACAAAATAATAGATTTCCTTATGGTAAGAATCCCCTTACACAGTCCATGTCACCATCTAGCATAGCCCGGGGTACTTTCATTTTTAGTTGATTCTCCAATCATTTTGGAAGCCAATCGTTAGGGGGATCTGCACTTCAAGGATTCACATCTTTCCCATGGAATTCCCTGGGGGGGGATTTCTCCCAATATATTCTTAATTCATGGGTTTATATTCCTTCTAGCTAACATTTCAAAACACCCTTTTGTCTAAGGGGTCAATAATGTTTTGGGAATATTTTTTACACTTGGTGCATTCACCCTAGGGCATTAATCATCCAAATGTTTATATGAGTGTTGGAGTTAAAACCTCTAGGAAAACCACTTCCGTAAGTCAACCTAACACTGGGATCTCATGGAATAAACCAAGACAATCCAAACCAGGGATTCAAGAGGCAAAAAACGTCAACCCTCAACCAGTGATTCCACCTCACTGTCAAACATCACTAACACAAACCAGATCGGTCTCTACCCAAGCTTTCGAGGGCTCCAAGAACTATTACCTTAACCCATATCCTTCCAGGGATTTAGAGCATTTGTCCAACCTAGCTATAGGGACTAGTAGCTCAACCCACCAAGGGATCTAGAGCATTTGTCCCAACCTAGTCTCTGGGATTAGTAACTTACCCCAAGTTGCTCTAGGGATTCCAAAGAATTTGTTCCAACCCACAGCCATAAGGAATTATGTGCACCAATCAGAAAAATGAAATTAAGTGGAAAAACCCACAACACCATGGCTATCCAAGAAATGGAAAGGCAAGGATAAAAGCACCATCAATATAAGCAATAATCCATGTAAACGACAACACATAACCATATAATCAGATGCATACACCATGCATCCGAAAATCAAAAAGGAAATCACATATGAAACGTGTTAACTACAAAGAAATCTAGTTGTAGCTATTGATCCAATTGTTCCCTTGCACTTTCTTGTTTTTCTTTGCCTTCTTTCTCGAAATCCAATGTATGATAAAGCGCTCCAAGAATTCTCCAAGAATACTCGAAGTGTGCAAGAGTATGAGAGAATGAGAAAATAAAAGAGAGCTCCAAAATGAAATTGACAAAATTTGTGAATTGATCCTCAGAAACCTTTACCAATTCCTTTTCCAATTTCCATAGCCTTTAATTAATCACTAATGATACCCATCACTATGTTTGACACAACATTCATCTTAGAATATGTGTCTGATGACCTTCGTCTTATTTTATTTACAAATAAAATCAATAAAGGGATGTTACAAATCCCTATGCCATAGGGGAAGACCGTCCTCAGTGTTCAATGCCACTTATAAACCAACAAAACACATGTTTCACATGTAACTTTATAACACACCTCGATGCAACATTTACATCATATCATAATACCAACAGCATGACCATCATAACAAGAATACCATACCACTTATTGGAGATTTATAACATAGCTCGATGCAGTATCTCCAAAATAAATATGCATATACATATAACCAACACAACCTCGAATACATATGCCAGATTACATCCACTCAACTAGCGAATAGAGAATGATAAATAGCTTGTGTAAGAGCCCTGGTGAAAATTCCATGTAATAAAAGTTAAAAACAATTACCATGGTTGATGGGACACTTTTTCCAAGCTGAATGTTCAGCAAGACATCCTAGGGGGTGTTCATTTGATTGTTTATGGCTAAGGAAATTGGAAAATAAAATGGCTAAGGCATTGGAAAGGCAAAATGGTGTTTTTGGCACAATTATTTATGAAAATAATGGAAATTAGGATAAAAGGGACGTAAAAGGTCACAGGTTGCATGTGAGGAGGAAATTGAAGGAAAATAATGGAAAATGGAGAAAATAGAGACCTCATTCATAAAAAGGATTTTGAGGATGAGTTGGTAACCTTTTTTCAGTTGCGTTTTGGAGCTCTCTCATTATTCTCTCTCTCTCTCTCTCTCTCTCTCTCTCTCTCTCTCTCTCTCTCTCTTGGACACTTAGAGTTCTTGAAGCACTTTGGCATTGGAGAAAGAAAGGAAAATAAGGCAAGAGGAAGCAAATATCAAGCAATGAAAGGAAGGATCAAGTAGCTACAACATGCATCATTGCTGGTATCGACTTGTATGTGTAGTTTCCTTGCTAGATTTGGCATGCATGGGATTTCCTATGGTTCTTTTCTATAATGGCATGGGTTTTTCCAAGCATGAAAATATTCTTCAGCCTAGCCTTGCCATTTCCTGATAGCTTTGATGAGATAGGTTCCCACACTCAGTTAATGTGGGATGTCTAGATTGGGTTCGAAGCTAAGTGGGATGGATCTATGAATTGATAAAAACATGGCCTGGTGGTCACTAAACTAGACTATGGATCATGGTAAATCCACTTGCCTAGTAACCCCTAAATTGAACTGTGGATTACAGAAAAGCCAGATTGTGTGCCTTGGTGGGCCTAGGAATCGTTGTCGATGAATGGCGGGATACATGCTAAAGAAAGGAGGTTGATCTTCTCTTTTTTGTGCCTACTTGTCATGGGATGGGTTTCTGGTTGTTCCCTTGCCTATAATATGAGAGTGACAAAGGCCTAAGATGTCCAGAACATTAGTGGTTCCTAGGGATAGGCTATCTGAGTGGCTGACATGTCTCCTGAGGATTATGAAGCTGATGTTGGATGGATGTGTGTGATGTTTCTGTTGGTTCCACTTCCTTAAGTTTACATAAGAGGTTGAATCCAATCATAATGGCCTCTCGTCTCATGTTTACCCTAGTTGGATAGTTACATGGTTAGATGTGGGAGGAGGGCATTACAAAGTGGTATCAGAGAATGGTTCAACCCTTAGTCTGGATGGGTGGTGTTTGTTGGTCATGCACGCATGTTAGTTGCATGTGAGTCTTTTACACCTTGTATTCCATGTGCTTGTTGCATTTTCTTGATGATAGATTATGGTTGTAGTAATGTTTCCATGGAGAATTAATGTTGATTTTTTGGAATGAATTTGTGATGAGTATATGACTAGTTGTATATGTATATATTTCACTTATATGTTAGGCTACATCCTTGTATGTTAGGCTACATTCTTGTATATCTGATTACATGCATCAGTCTTGTAGCTTGATTACAAGAATTGATCGCTTATGTTCGACTACATGCATTTATGTGTAGGTGTAGTTGATTAGACATTTATTATACATGTTGTTGGTTGTATCTGGCAATGTGTACAATGGAGTAATGGTTTTTGTCATGCATGGGGTCATACCATGCATTGTTGATATGGCATTGCATTCATGACTAGACCCTAACTAGAGTGATGTTTATATGTTGATACATTTATTTGTGAATGTATATATGTTGTTATGTTTATGTCATATATGTATCACACTAATTTGGTGATCGTACAGACAATGTATCCTCCTCGAGCTATACTAAGGTACATTGATTTATTGTGATTTGGTTTATCTGACATGTTATTCATTATAGATAAAGAGATCAAATGGCTAGCAAGATGGTCAACTACAAAGAATCTCCCTATAAATACGAAGAGCAGTATGATGTTGGGAAATCTTCCAGTTTGGCAGTTATACTTCTTCATAGTTTGTGATAATTGTAGCGAAAAGGGCCAACTCAGATCAACCATGGACATGCGGATGTAACTATTGGGGCATATGGTAGTAGTGATCTTAGTCGACAAAGGTCAGATAGATTTGACATAGCGAGAGATGGCAGGCTCATGGACACTTCGGATATGAGGGGTGATGAGTATAGGTATTATTATATTTCTGGTTCTAATAGAGATCATGATCGTCATTGTTATCATCCTTATAGGAGAAATTATAAGGGATACTTGTGGAATGAATTCAATAAATAAAAATGGCCTACTTTTGATGGAGATGTGAAGAAGTCAGAAGAGGCAGAGGCTTGGATACTTGGGATGAGAAAATTCTTTGAGTTACTGAGTACAAAGATAACATGAAGGCCAGAATAACCATCTTCAGCTTCAAATATAAAGAAGACATCTGGTGGGAATATGTTAAGTGGGTCAGAGACATCAGGACAAATGACTTGAGTTGTCGAGAGTTCAAAAGGCTTTCTCGGAAGAAGTACTTATCAAAGAGGTACTACGATAGTAAGGCTAAAGAATTCTATGAACTAAAGATGGGATTAATGGTGGATAAAGAGTACACGACCAATTTCTAGAGCTACTGAGGTATGTACCATATCTTCCTGATGAGAAGGCTAAAGTTCAGAGATTTGACAATGGTTTTCCATTAGCATTTAGAGATCATATTGAGTATGATGAGCCTTGGTCACTTGAGGAAGTTATTGGAAAATTTAAGCATTTCTATGAGCAGTCAAAATGTAAGAATAAATCTCAGCACGGATGGAAGGGAAAATAAAAAGGTAGAGGTAAATGGAAACCTAAGAGAAAAAGGGCTCAAAATGAAGATGGGAAGAAAAATATGGCATCGAGAAAGAAGTTTAATGCACCTAGATAGGGACACGGGTCATAATAGCAGCAACATAGAGTTGAGGGCATTGGTTGGTTGGAGTGTTGGGCATGTGGTGAGGAGCACCTTAGGAGAGATTTTTTGCAACATTAGGATGGTAGGCCTAAGATATACAGTGCACAGGAGCCACAGACTGTTGGGGATGTTGGCCAGAGTATTCCTCATATTTATGCGCATGTGGACAACTAGCAGGTAGAACACCAAGAATCTATCGTTGAGATGGACAAGTCTTGGTTAGTGTAGTTGGCTACAGGTTCAAAGAAGCGAGTTCATCATTGGGTAAGATATTTTTCATTTGATTTGAATGGTATGCCTACCACAACACATCTAAATGTAATACCGTTGGGATCATACAATATCTTGTTGGGCATGGATTGGTTGTATCTTCATAGAATCAAGGTAGAATGCTATGATAAAGCTATAGAGTGTGTTGATGACAATGGGGAACTAAGAGTCTTGCAGTGTAAGCAAAAAGACACATCAGTTAGGATGGTGACATCTATACAAGAAAAGCGTAGCTGCAGGAAAGGGTGTATGTTATTTGCAGTACACATTTCTAGTGATAGGGGTAAGGAGGTTGAGGATGCAGATGTGTTGAGAAGGTACCCAATTTTGCAGTGGTTCAAGGATGTATTTCCTGAGGACATTACTAAGTTTCCACCTCATATGGAGGTAGAATTTTCTATTGAGTTAGTGCTAGGGGTAGCTGCAACATCAAAAGCACCTTATAGGACGAGCACACCTGAGTTGGTTGAGTTAAAGTTGTAGTTGAAGGGATTGATGGACAAGGGATACATTAGGCCAAGTGTATCACCTTAGGGCGCACCGATATTGTTCATTAAGAAGAAAGATGGAACTCTTAGATTATGCATTGACTACATGCAGTTGAACAACATGACCATAAAGAACAGGTACCCTTTGCTGAGGATTGATGACTTTTTCGATCAGCATAAGGGAGCGGTAGTGTTCTCGAAGATTGATCTAAGATATGGATACCATCAAGTATGCATCAAAGAGGAGGATATTTACAAGATTGCGTTATGGACCAGGTATGGGCATTATGAGTTCATTGTTGTTCCATTTGGCTTGATTAATGCTCCAACTACATTTATGTGTTTGATGAATAGCGTGTTGATTCCATATTTGGATGAATTTATTATTGTTTTCATTGATTATATACTAGTATATTACGAAATTGAGGAAGGTCATGCCGAGCATTTAGTAGCAGTGTTGAGGTTGTTGAGATAGCATCAATTATAGTTAATCTCAGCAAGCGTAGTTTCTTTCATACTGATGTACATTACTTGGGGCAAGTTGTCTCCAAGGAGGGCATTGCAACAGATCTGGAGAAGATAAGAGCCATCTTGGACTTTGATGGCTGTTCACATTCCACACTAACCCATAGAAGGTTAGGTGTCCAACATTCCTCCCCTTAATCTAAAGGGGTATGTATGAGTCCAAGAAGAGAGTTGTAATAAAAATGTGTAAAAATGCATGGCAACACTATGCTAAATGTGCTCTTTGAAATGCTGGTATAAGGGGGGGGTGATTTAAGGATGACCACCAACACTGGAATTCTTAGTGTAGTTCCCGAAACTCTTCCAAAGCTGGCATGAAGCCGAGGTCTTATGCTAGAGGAAGTGATCCTAATGTTTTGAAGAGGGAAGCCTTCAACCTTGAAAGGGAGGTCTCACCCCACATAAAAAGCAAGAACCTCAACCTGAAAAGGGAGGTCTCAAGCTATGATGGTTGAAGGATGACCACCAACTCTTGAATGCTTAATAAAATTCCCGCAAATCATCCAAAACTCGCAAGAAGATGAAGTATTCTCCTAGAGGAAGTTTTCCCAATTCTTTGAAGAGAAGTCCTAACCCCGCATAAATGGTTTAAGGTTGATCATCAACCGAAGGCATGCTCAATGGAATCTTTGTCTCTAGCTACAACTCTAAATGTGGTATGGCAGGTTGTGGCTCATGCTCGCTTGATATGGCTTTGAAGCTTGTAGATGACCATCACTTCCCCTCTTGTCAGATACAAGGTGAGAAGATGGAGAAAACTCAACTTCAAGACTATTCAATACTCTAGAATAAGTTAAGACATATGACTGAAATATCTTCTTCGCTATTGATTCCCATTTCCAAGAAGTGATCCATCCAAGATAAATATTTGTTCTTGCAGGATGCTTGTTTTTGAAGCATTTGTTTGAAGAATGAGTGGTTTTATGACAGTTCTCAAATGGATTAAGATAAAAGTAGTGATCTCTCATATGGCCAAATAGGTCACAGTGTTGGCATTTAACAACTTTTAGTTGCGAATGTGGAGGAGCAGAATCTAGAACAAGTGAAGGTGAACCACCATGAAGAAACCCAACACTTTGAAATTGAATGGTCTTGGAATAGTCTGGAATATGTGATCTAAAAATGGGGCTCTTAGGCTTCTTGTCTTGCTTGCAAGAACCTCTCCCACTTCCAAAGCTTGAATATTCCCAGGTCTTAATTATTAACCAATGCAAAATTGAGAATATGATTGACAATATAGTGGATGCTTATGCTTGTTTTAAACTGGTTATATGCTTTAAAAATCTATTGTTTTAGTTGATATGTCAATGTTCTTAAACATATATATAAATGCATTAAACATTGAATAAGGCAACAATAAACAATCACACAGAAACAACAATTTAATTAGGAGTTCACACACAACTCTTGGGCTACATCTCTATGAGCTCTAGTTAATTCAACTAGGTTCTCTGAGATTATGGTATAAGTCTTTTTTACAACCTCTTGGCTTAACTCTTGTTTTTTTACACAAAAAAAACAGTGGGTTCAGACACCATGTCATTCCCTGGCTCTTGAAGCTCTGGTTCTTGGCTCTGGCTCTTGGCTCTTGGTTCTGGCTCTTTGGCTCTGACTCTGGATTTTGGCTCTGGCTCTACCTCTAGCTCTTTGGCTTCTTTCTTCCCTCTATTAGTTTACAGCTCTCCGAGTTTTTCACTTGAACTCCAAGTGACTCCCTTGTCTGCGTTTTTGCTTATGAGCTGCCTCCTTCGCCTTGGCTTCACTTTCAGCAACAAACCCCAACAATTAATCTCAGCCACCAACATTCCTCCTTGTTTCTATTGTTCTATTGCTTTTTAAGCCAAATCGGCGCTGTTGATTCATTATCCCTCTCGGGCTCTCTATCTTCCTGCCACAGTCTGCTCAAATCCCTTACCAGAGCTTTATCAATCATTGTTAAATGCCCTCAGGGATGGATGCCACCTATACTGTAATGGAAATGGGTCATTGGCGCTTGAAATCCCTCAATATAGGCATTCTCAGCTTACACAAGAAAAATTCACTAACATGGGAAAAATCTGGTGGAAACACTATTCCCGAACTTCAAATTTTCATAATCACATCCTAAACTTCCATCGAGTCTACCCATAATCGCTATCGCAAGTCTCCCATGCCTTGTTCAAGGTTTCCCTTTGTATTTCGTTTAACAACGAAATATATGAAAATACATAAAAAAAATTCCTTTCAGCAGATTTTAGTATATATTAAACCCGGTTCATATTACCGTCGGGTCTAGCCATCGCATCGCATATATAACATATAACATATCAGCCCCGCTCCATGGTAATGTGCCGACATGATACTGCGATGTGACAAGTCACAATCGCAGATTTCACAACCCCGAGGTATTTCCCATATTATAGGATCTATGCCAGCGCCAATTGCGATCTGCCAATATCGGAAATCGTGGTATCGCATCGGCCTGGTCCCTTTGCATATCATGCCTCCAATTTCCACCACCAATGTGACATGCCGATCGGATTTGGACTGTTGATCGGCCAGATTCGATGGTTCCTATTCATTGTTAGTTCGACCTCTGATAGATTTTTTTTCACCGTTTTCTCATGTTTTCTGCCTTACGATCGTGCAAACCGATAAGTCTAAGAACTCTCCTTTTGCGATGGATTTTTTCATTTTTATAAGACTTGATGATTTAAAGGGTTTTTTAGGATCCCTTTTTAGGAGGTTTTGATCCTTTTTCCAAAGGATAAAGGCAATATCATTTTATGATAACTTCTGCATCCTAAGTCAGTTTTTGCCCATTCAAGTTGCACTAGATTCAACATGAGATGATCTCTGCAATGGAGATAGTTCTAGGAACTTCCTTAGACTTTCATTTTTCCTCTTTGAGGACCACTAGACTTAGGAGTCTGATCTAAAACCCATTTTGGATCACGCCTCCCCACTAAAAGAACTTTTGGTCTGGAAAAGATTGATACACTAATCTAAACAGTAAATGAGAGAGACTCGCCCTCTTCTTTCAGCCTCCCTACACTTTCCTTTTCATAGTGCCTTTGAACCAAAGTTTCTGACCACTTCCATTCTTGGATGGGCTGGTCTTCTTGGGAAGAATTGTCTTCCTCCTTGCTTCTACATAACTTTTAATGAAATGGTCATAGAAGGTAGTTTGAGCTGCTTTTCCTTGATCATTGATCCAAGGTGGCTCAAACAAATGTGAAGTGCATATGTCCACAAAACTTTCATTTGTACCTGTTTGACAAGTTGTCAACAACAACTGTTAACAACAATAGAAATACAAACAACAACAATTGGATGCCCTAAACTCTCGCTCGAATAAAGGAACACATTTCACATCTTGTGAACACCTCCATGTCTTACATCTACATACAAATGATGGACTAGACAACAACCCACAAAACATGCCTTTAAAACAAATGACCCTTCAAGTCAAGCATGTAGAAAAAAAATACCATTTGGACTCTTTTTCAAGAGATGAAACACTTCATCATTATCTCCATTTGGAGACCAAGTTAACTTCTCCCAAGTCAACATGGCATCATATGCATGTCAAAGTAATCAACCCTACAAGTTAATTACACATACATGTTCAAAAACAAGGAAATCATCAACATCCCTATGTTCATGCATCTCAACTCATGCATGAATTTTATCTTTCAACATTCGCTTAAGCACACTATACTTTTGAAGCTGAAATGAAATATAATGTTGCAGCAACAAAGTGAGTCTCCTGTTCCACTTCTCCATTCACCTACTTAGTAAAATCCTACAACTTGCATTCCATTAATGAAGAAATGCAAATAGATGCATCCACAGACATGCAATCTTAATCGGATAAGAAATCTAATTGTTTCTTACCAATCCCTTTCAAAGGTACTACCTTTGTCTGCACATCAACATCAACATGTGAATCATTTTGAGAAACATCATTCATGGAATCTTCACTTCCATTTCTGCCATCCTCTCTTTCCACTTTCTTCAGCATTTGTGGCAGCATTGTTAGATTCAGTGTCCAACATTTTGCAGCAAGCTGTCCTAGCTTATGATAGTAAGTGCAATGCATGTGCATCCTCTTGATAGCATGATTTTCCTTGTCCAATGGACCTTTGGCTTCTTGCTTCTTTTCCCTCTTCTGCTTCCTATATGTGGCCATTCTCTTCCAACATCTAGCATCATTATGGTTATCCAACCCACAAAAGGAACATGGAATTCTTTTCCCATACATATGTGGAAAATTATCATGCTTTGCACAATCAAAAGGAAAATGTTTGGAACCAGATTTATACCTTTCTCTTTCACCTTTATTGCCTTCATGCGGAGGTGAAGCAAATGAAGAAGTGGCTCCCTGTGGAACACCATCAATCTCTTTGAGGCTATTGGATTCTCCCCAAATTTCTAGTTCAAGTGTGTGCTTCTGAACACCTGCACCCTAAAAATGATGTTTCACGCTATTTCATTCCTCCTAAATACAATCTTCACATTCTGTAATGCAACTCCTTCTTGGAGTTGTTTCAATGGCCTTCATGGCAGCATCAGAACTTTCTCCGTAACACTCTCCATAGCCATGACCCAAATACTTAGGCCTTTACTCAATTATTATTGGCTCAACAATACCTTCTGCATGTCTACCCAAGTCTTACCCTACATAGCCCATCTTGGACATTATCTTGGAACCTATGCCTCTAGTATGTTTTTCAAAAGAACCAACATAAGCATCCTTAGAGGAATTTGAAGACAAACTAGAATGGTTTACCTCTTCTTCAAGTTGATACTTGACTAAGGCTTCTTAGGCAAAAAAGAGTTATGTCTTCAACTCATGCATCCTTTTCAGGTTCATATTTTCAATATAAAGTTTCCTCTCCATTTCCTACAACTGCTTCTCTTCCTTCATGGAACTCATCTGCTTTCTAAGAATGTTTCTCTTCCTTCCATCCTCATACATTTCTCTCACCATATCCATCATGGTGGACAATTCTTGCTTCATGTCTTCATAAAAGAATCTTGTGAAGAGAGCATAATTTGAGGACCCACTTGTAGAAGTTGTGATTATGTCAATGAACAAAAAAAACTTCAATAAGATAAATAAAGAGCTTATTCAACAACCTTTTGCAACAAACCTCTTGTGCTCCAAAGATTTCCTTGAGGTCCTTTGGGATAAGAAGAGTGCCTTTAGCTCTCTTTCCTTCTTATCCTTCCTGGACTGAGCTATCAACAACTTTCCCTTTACCTCTACAAACTCAAAAACTAGTCAGTCTCCAACACAAGCATACAACCAACCTCTGACTATTTAAACACCTTTCAGACAAGAAATCTTTGCTCTGTCAATCAAGCATTCTGATATAACCTTCTTTAAGGTGTGGTTAACCTAACTTAAGCTCTGATACCACCTGATCTGAAAATGGGGCTCTTAGGCTTCTTGTCCTGCTTACAAGCACCTCTCCCACTTCCAAAGCTTGAATATTCCCAGGTTTTAATGATTAACCAATGCAGAATTTAGAATATGCTTGACAATATAGTGGATGCTTATGTTTGTTTTAAACTGATTATATGCTATAAAAATCTATTTTCTTAGCTGATATGTCAATGTTCTTAAACATATATATAAATGCATATAACAATGAATAAAGTAGCATAAACAATCAGACAGAAACAACAATTTAATTAGGAGTTCACCCATAATTCTTGGGCTACATCTCCGCGAGCTCTAGTTAATTCAACTAGGCTCTCTGGGATTATGGTATAAGTTTTTTTACAAGCTCTTGGCTTAACTCCTTCTGTTTTACACAAAAAAAATAGTGGGTTCAGAGACCATGTCATTCCCTGGCTCTTAAAGCTCTGGCTCTTGGCTCTTGGTTCGGGCTCTTTGGCTCTAACTTTAGCTCTGGCTCTTCGCCTCTGGCTGCTTTTTGCCCTCTATTAGTTTACAACTCTCTAAGTTTTTCACTTGAACTCCAGGTGACTCCCTTGGCCGTGTTTTTTCTTCTGCGCTGCCTCCTTCACCTTGGCTTCCTACCTTGGCTTCACTTTCAGCAACAAACGCAAACAATCAACCTCAGCCAGCAACAATCCTCCTTGTTTCTATTGTTCCGTGGCTTTTTAAGCCAAATAGACATTGTTGATTCATTGTCCCTCTCAGGCTCTCTGTCTTCCCACCACAGTATGCTCAAATCCCTTCCGAGAGCGTTAGCAATCATTGCTAAACGCCCTCAGGGATGGATGCCACCTATACTGTAACGGAAATGGGTCATCGGTGCTTGAAATCCCTCAATATAGCCATTCTCGGTTTACACAAGAAAAATGCACTAACACGGGAAAAATCGGCAGGAAACACTATTCCCGGACTTCAAATTTTCATAATCGCGTCCTAAACTCCGATCGGGTCTGCCCATAATCACTATCGCAAGTCACCCATGCCTTGTTCAATGTTCCCCTTTGTATTTCGTTTAATAGCGAAATATATGAAAATACATTAAAAAAATGGCTTTCCACAGATTTCAGTATATATTAAAACCGATTCATATTGTCGTCGGGTATGGCCATCACATCACATATATAACATATAACATATTGGCCTTGGTCCATGGTAATGTGCCAATATGATACTGCGATGTGACAAGTCGTAATCGCAGAGCACACAAGCCGAGATCTTTCCCATATGATAGGGTCTATGCCAGCGTCGATTGCGATATGCAAGTATCAGTGATCGCGGTATCGCATCGGCCTGGTTGCTTTGCATATTATGCCTCCAATTTCCACCACCTATGTGACATGCCGATTGGATCTGGACCGCTGATCGGCCAGATCCGATGCTTCCTGTTCATTGTTAGCTCGACCTTCGATAAGCTTGTTTTAACTATTTTCTCATGTTTTCTGCCTTCCGATAGTGCAAACTGATAAGTCTAAAACTTCTCCTTTTGTGATGGATTTTTGGATTTTTAGAAGACTTGAAGATTTAGAGAGTTTTTTAGGATCCCTTTTTAGGGGATTTTGATCCTTTTTCCAAAGGGTAGAGGCAGTATCATTTTATGCTAACTTCTGCATCCTAAGTCATTTTTTTCCCATTCAAGTTGCAGTAGATTCAACATGAGATGATCTCTGCAATGGGGCTAGTTCCAGGAACTTCCTTGGACTTTCATTTTTCCTCTATGAGGACCACTAGACTTAGGAGTCTTATCCAAAACCCATTTTGGATCAATATGAAAGGATGCATCCTTGTCATATCCAAGACCAGTTTTGTTTCTGTTGTTGACAAGATTTTCCCAAGGTTTGATTATTGGCATGGGAAGTGCAGGTTCAATTTCCACACCTACATGCAAATCTACTCTTGAACTGGGAACTCAATGTGAGTCAGCCTCAACCTTATTGATTTCATCACTTGCTGGTTGTTGATGGGTGTTTTTTTTAACAATGAATATATGATTTTTTTTAGTAGAAAATAAATTATAATGACAAATATGTTGAAGCTCATCTCGCTGGAACTGAGATTCTAGTTGAAAAAGATCAATATTTTCATGTGCATTATGTAGGTAGGCCTGAATGTCATAGAGAGTGTCTTTGTTGATTTTTACCTTCCCATCAATAGTGGAAAATATTAGGGTGTTCAGTATCTCTAATATATCATCAAATTTGGCCATTTTCAAGTTAACACAAAGAATCAAAGAGCACTAATTCACCTGAGGCACTAACCATACACAACTAACACTAGTGTGCATACACATTCCACAGTATAGTTGATTCAATGCACCACAGTGAAGAACAAAGAACACAATTTGGTGGAATCGTAGCAAGGTTTTGGGAGATAGTATTTTAAGACAGACTTAAATAAACTCATAGTAGCCAATGTACACACCAAATGCACCATATGCATAATCAACGTAGGTTTTTAACGCACTGCAACTCACACTATTTCAATGCACTATTCAACAATCTTCAACAAGATTATGAATTGATGCATAGAGTCTTTACACTTCAATGTTCAACCTCAAACCCCACCATGACATGATTGTTTCTCTAGTGATTTGATCATGAGACCTCCTCCTGCAGCTACAAAGATTTTTTCAGTCGCTCCAAATTGTTATACAGGTGAGGCTCATTGGAAGAAATGCTAAAACACTGCCACTGTCATTCACTGTAATGTCCATAACAAACATCAAACAACCCACAAGTTGTTGGCGGTCCAAACTATCCAAAATGTTGTTTTCATATTTTTTTTTGTGTAGACCATTTCTCCCCTTTCACTTCATCTGAAATAAGTTCCCACAAAGAAAATTTGTTGCTAGAAATTAAAACTATATTCCCTTTAAGTGATGTAACATGCAATCATTTCTAAAGGATATTACCTCTCATGTTAACTTTCGAGTCTCGAGGCCCTTTGATTGTCCGCCATTTTCTGTCTTCCACATCAAAAGTCACTATGACGTAACAATGGAGGCACCAATCTCTCTTAATTTGAGGACCGATAAATCACCATATGTTGTCCAACTGCAATACATACCAAGACAACCATCAAGACTCTTCCAGCACCTTCTTGAATTCCTTCATTTGTAACCATGTATTTGCCTTGTTGGAATAAGAGTGCAGGAGACCCACATTGATATTATTATTGTTATTCGATGGCCTCTCCCTGAGATGAAGTAGAATGACATTAATGCAGTTCATATAGTGCTCATTAGCACATTGTACAACCAAACTATAATGATTAGGTGGAAGGGGAAGACAAGGAAGCTGGGAAACATTAGATCCTTGATGATTTTGACAATGGGAAGCCCTTGGGAAGAGGAAAATTTTGGCAATGTGTATATTTCGAGAGAGAAGAGGAGCAATTATGTTGTGGTTTTGAAAGTACTATTCAAGAATCAACTCCAACAATCCAAGGTAGAACACCAGCTGAGAAGGGAGATCGAAATACGGAGTCACCTGAGACATCACAACCTCTCTTCCATCACATAGAAAGAGAATGTCTAGCAGGCATTCCTCATTTCTATCACTATAGTCTTCATGTTGTATCCAGAGCATGGGTGCCAATGAAGATCAATAGGAGTGTTACGTCCTTAGAGACCGTTATATTTCCAGGAATGTGCATCATGTAGGATAGTGCGTTACAGAGAATAATGGAGAGGAACAAACCATTAGAATTTCATGAGAGTTTTCTTTTTTTTACTTTGAGACAACAGAAGATAGGGATGATTTGAGTGCACATTGAGCATTGAGAGGTCAAAGAGCCAAAAGAGGCATTTCTTTTGTCAGGCCAATGAGTAGAAGGTCAGATGAATAGTTGTTCAAGGAAAAATCTAAAACAAAAACCATCACTGACAAAAATTCTCAGTAGCAAAAAGGGTATTGCATGAAGATTCTGGACAATGCCCAGGTCCTGCAACAGATACGCATAGAAAGGCCACAAGATATACAAGGTTTTAATTGACAGCAACTGGCATATAAAACTTCACAGTGCATACCACTATTTCATCACTCTATTCTGAGTAACGCTTCAATACCAGTGTACAGAACTCAACGCAGCTGACCAGAATGAATGCAACATTTAAGTTTTCAATGTTTTCAACCAAATTCACAGCGTCCAACACAATTCAATGTATACACCCCACATATCAAGAGAAGCGACCATCATTTAATAAAAGGAATGTCCCTCTCAATGCACATAAAATATGAAGTTGCTTCAACGCAAAGCTCAGGAGCAGAATTTTAGGGGATTAAACGCAAACAACAAAGTTTTGTAAGTAGTTTTGGTGAGTAGAGGAAACGCTTCTGACATGGAGCAGAAATGTCATAACTAACATGTAGAAAGGCCACAAAACAAAACAAGTGGCTCAAATAGGAGCAGGGCAGGAGAACACCCGCTCTGATACCATGTCAAACACATACATGGCGGAGGCAGAATATGAATGATAGAAATGGAGTTGTCTCTATTATTCACAATGATACACATATATATTACATTGATGTGACCCTTGGATTGATATTCCAAGTGGTCTCTTGGACTCCGGTGGTTGTTCACATTCCACACCAACCCATAGAGGATTATGTGTCCAACAATCCTAAAGGAAAAGAGAGAGAGCGCGCGGGGGGAAACGTAGAGAGAAGGAGAGAGGGAGAAAGATAGTGACAAATCCTTAGGGAAAAGATAGAGAGAGAGGGTAGTGTAAAAGAGAGGGAGATAGAGGAATGAAGAGAGGGAGGAGGGGAGGGAGAGGAGAGAGGAAGGGAGTGAGAGAGGGAAGGAAGAAAAAAGACATCAAGAGATAGTGGTAGAGTGAGAGAGGAAGGAGAGAGGGAGAAAGATAGTGACAAATCCTAAAGTTAAGGATAGAGAGAAAGGGTAGTGTAAAAGAGAGGAAGATAGAGAAATGAATAGATAGGGGAGGCGAGGGAGAGGAGGGAGGGGGGAGGGAGAGGGTAGGAAGAAAAAAGACAAAGAGATAGAGGTAGAGAGAGAGAAGGAGTGACAAGGGAGAGATGGAGAGAGAGGGAGAGATGGAGAGAGAGGGAGAGAGGAAGGAGAGCGGGAAGAGAGAGATGGAGACATAGAGATGGAGGGGAAGAGGGGTAGGGGGCGAGAGAAAGAAAGAGGGAGAGAGAGTGTGATAAGAGTTGGAGAGTAGAGAGAGAAGGGGGAGAGAGATGGAGAGAGGTGGGAAAGAAAGGGAGAGAGAGCAAGGAAGAGAGAGAAGTTGAGAGAGAGAGGGAGAAGGAGAGAGGGAGGAAGAGAGTAGAGGAGGAGGGAAGAGAGAGATAGGAGAGAGAAAAGGAGAGAGGGAGGAAGAGAGTAGAGAAGGAGGGACGAGAGAGAGGGAGAGGTGGATCCAACATAAATATGGTATGTGTGTATAGAGAAACTGGCCTAGATCCATCTTAGCCTTAGATCTATCAAGCATTGAGAGGGATCAAATCCCTTTTCACTTTTAAAAAGGTTTCTATCTCTAGAGATTTCATCCCAAAAGAGAGTTGACCCCGAAAGAGACTTGATCCTTCTCTGTGCTTGATAGGTTTGGAGTTAAGATAGATCTAAATTGGTATTATAATTACAATAATAATTAAAATAATTACTATTATTATATTATAAACACTAGATCAATTTTAGAATTAATATTATAAACCCTAAAATTAGATTAATATTAATCCTTAATGTTAGAAATCGAAAATATAAAATTTTAAAATTCTTAAAATTTTACACCTAACAATAATGCTGAAATCCACTAAATTGTTCAACAGTAAAAGTACAAATCCCATGTTGTTGCACTACAGGATGATTATATTTGTCATCAATGATGGTGAAGAAGGTATCCTCATTATGTTCACATTGACATAGACTATAAATTGAATTTTCAAATTGTAATGTTAATTTAATCGATATGTTTTGTTTGTTTATGCTCACTAACAGAATCTTTGTGGGAGCAACTCGTTCCTATTGCATATAAACCACCAAGACCCGGGTGCAAAGAGTATTCTCTTGACATTATTTCATATAAAACACCAAGACCCGGGTGCAAAGAGTCTTCTCTTGACATTGTTCAAGATCAAAGAATTTGCAGAAAATAATGGACTTGCATGGCCGGCTCCATTTTCAAAGTCAAGCAACAAAATGAAGATGATGATCAAGCAAAAACATGAAGATGATGACGGAGATAAATCGTTTCAAAAGCAGAAAGGGAAAGTAGATGATATTGATTCTATATAGGTGATTCTATAATATTGTAGCTCAGAAATAAATTTCACATTTCATATTATTTTATATTGTTTGTTGCGTCATTTAGATGATTTTATGATATTCTATAATGTGCAACGAAATAAATTCATCATGTGCATGAAATAAATTTATCATGTGACGTTTGATATGCCAAGGATGTAATCCAATTTATTGTATACCAACAAAAAAGGAAGAGCACAAATTGATAGTGTAGAGTACTTTCTCTTTTCAGTGTTATAAATCACTTAAATAAGATAACATAGGAAATATCAAATAAATGATTAGATTTAAACTTTACTTAAACTGACTAAATAAAACTAAACTATGATCCTTGGAGGAGGGACGGTTTTGACACCTAACAGGTGATTGGGATTAGGTTCTCCAACATATACTACATTTTTTTGTTTAAAAGATTTTTGGTTCCAAGTTTCATATCGTTTTACACCTTGTTGCTATTATATATGTGATTAACTATGGGTTTCAATAGGAACTCCAATATGTGTGATTAAATATGGGTTTCAATAGCAACTCCAATGTGTGATATAAAAGATATAGATACAACTCCATTAGTAATCCCAATAAAAAAACAGCTTTGCAAATTTTCACAAAATGCTAAAGAGCATTACGTAACAACAATGGGCCAAATTTTTCTTTAAACTTCTTTCCCCTTTTCTTTGTTCATTTAAAAATTTCAACTTTTTTAACATACAGTGGAATCCACTTTCTACTAATTTTCAGTCAAATTTTATCTTTGTGGTATATATCATAATCTAAACCGTTCTGAAGAAGGCTATATATATCAGCTAACCACATTAAGACCAGGTACATTAAATCTACGAGGAATATTGTATTCAAATGTTGTAATCTCATTAAAAATGAGCTAACGGACAAATGAAACGTTCATGACCATGCAATTTTTTGTTGAACACATATTTCACTTCGAAATATTAAAGCTTTAAATCATTAAATATGGTAATGCGTATTGGCAAGGTCAATGTAGTGTTTGAATTAATAAATTATATTGATAATTGAATCTGGCAGTATCTTTAATGTGGTTTTCTTAGACGTATATGTGACAATTACTGAGAACCTACTGTAGTTCTTCTTACTGGGCATAGTTCAAGTTCTGACCCCACCACAATATCCTCTCATATTTAAAAAAAACAACGCTCTTCTCGTAATCTTCCGGCTCCTTGCATCACAAAATGACCATTAATATCATGAACACGGCTCTTTCCATGCATTACCCATTAAAAGCGGACATTTCAAACTCATAGACAGACATCAAAGAAACTAAATCGGTAAGTGCATTGGTGGTTACAGTGATCACCTCAACAAAAGTGCCTCTCATGAATCATAAACAGCTCCGATCAGATTCTTGTCGGTGGCATTCCTCTGGTACTCGTACCTGGTCGTTCATAGAAATATCTTGAACCCTAATTCTAACAGATGGTTGTACAAACGACCAATAGCAGGAAATGGTATGGCCTCCGTCAAATTCAACAACTCGCATAATCATTGACGCTAAACAAAAGGATTCAAGTAGAGGCCAATGGTGATTGTTTTCTAGTTCTTCTTACCCATATAATCCGCCTGCGACGAAGGACAGGCTTGAGAGCAATATTTCGTCCACATCGAAAACCCACCGCTCTTTTTTGGAAACGAATTCCAACCACGTGTTAGCTCTCACTATTGTCCATCTAATTTTGGACTAATTCCAATCACTTGTTAGCTCTCACTATTGTCCATCTAATTTTGGACTAATTCCAATCACTTGTTAGGTCTCACTATTGTCTATCTAATTTTGGAGTAATTCCAACCACTGGTTAGGTTTCAACATTGTCCATCAAACTTTAATCCAGTTCAGTTGAATTAGACGTCCCCTATATAATCTATTTAACTATTATTGAATAATGAGATTTTAGATTTTTACTCCACATTTTTCATTCTCTAACATTATATTAAGCCGAGTCTAGATAAGACTCCTTAAAAACAGAAGAGAGAAGACACAGAGTTGCATACGATTCCAAGGAAAGCAACATCTGAAATTTGTCTGCTCACGGAGAAATAGAGAAAGTCAAAAGGAACTTGAAGACAAGGACGAAGTAGTAGCCCAGCCCTTTTTTTTTTTCTTTCAAAAAACCATGGCAGTCTCAAAGAAAAAATCAGTGCGTCTCATCACATTCCACAAGAAGGAAAAGGCGTTAATTCACATTATGCAAATTAAGACAGCGCGATGACCCCATTGCATTCGGCAAACGGAAAAAATGTGATTACAACGGCACACTTACGAAGTTGAAATTTTGTCCGTCTCATCGCACGGCTCTGAATTGGAAGATTGGAAGATACGAATGGTACCGTTACAATAACTTTTTAGAAGAAAAGGACGCAAATAATCTATCGTGTCAAAGGATTTCAGGAAGCACGAGGTAATTTGAATTGGGAGACGCACCAAACAAGTCCATGGTCAGGTACAAATCTGCACTCCTCTTCTTCGTTGAAAAGTGATTTGAAAGGTTCATGGGGAGCATGAGTATTTTTTAGGCACAAAGTCCACATGTGCTTTTATTTGAAAGTTTCCTCCCTCGAATGATAATATAAAAGCGTATTAAAAAGGAGCACGGAATATGAGGCATGAAGACCTTAGGAGAAGAAAAACAAAATTCGTGATTAACACTCATAAAAGCTCTTTTATGATATATTATTTTATTTTAGAAAAGAGATTTCTAATTTATTAGAAAAGGGTAGTTTTGTTTTCAAAAAAATTAAAAGGAGCTTATGTGAGTTTTCCAAGGGGTTCACTTGAATTTGGAAAAGGATTTATTTAAGAAAAAGTGCTATTGGTTATTTTTGAATTTACTTTTTCTACAGGATATTCATATCTTTAAAGCACGGCGTTATTCAAATTAGTTGTGAGTATTGTAATATTTAATAAAAGATTTGGTGAAAAGGGTTGTTCTTATAGAGAATTTGTACGCATGTTTTTTCAGTGGAAGTAGAAAAGTCATTATTTATTATGTCTATAATCTGATTTTCTTGTAGAGTTACAACAAATGGGAAAGGCCAAAAGGCTATGAAAGTTAATCAATGATAAGAGATGTATGAATCTTTTTTGAAAGATTTGGATGCTAAAAAGCAAAAGAATGCCTTTGCATTGAAATGCATTAAAGAATGTGTAGATGATAGCATTATTTCCCTCATTGCAGATGCAAAGACAACCAAGGAGGCTTGGGATACCCTTGAGATGAATTTTGGTGTAAGGGGGAGTATTCAAGTTTAAGATGAAAGTGGATGTATAACAACAAATCTACAAAGACACTAAGAGTTTGGTGAACCCCACTTGAAAGTGGATGATAATGATGATGGTTTATTGCCAGAAGCAGAGAAAGGGCACACATATGCTCCTGAATTCGACTTTGCATAGCCACAAGGGGATGGAAATCAAGTGAATCCATCAATACATATTGTTGATGACAATGACACTGTCATTGAAGTAATGCGTTGTATGGTGAATCTAACAATTTTAATTGTTGACGTTAAATGTGATGAAGACCAATTAGCCAGAAATGAATGGTTGCAGATGATGCAACAATTTTTTTTTATTGATAAATTGTTATTTGGTGAGAGGAGGCCACTTTGGTTTGAAAACCAAATGGAAGAAAACCTCTTTACAACAACATAGTTTAATAAAGAAGTGGAAGCAACAGAGGTAGAGAAAGAGCACACCATGAGAAAGCTCTCATTGCAGTGTAGGAGCAGAACCAATTGGGTTTTGCAAATGTTTTTAAACTTACCATTATGAAGAAGAGTTAAGGTTCGTTGAATCATGGCTTGCAACACCGTGTTTTGATAAATTCTGCATTGAAGTTGCAGAAATGAATGTTGAAGATAGCTTGGATGATGAATTAGTGTCTTGAAGAGTAAAATTGTCGTCTTATGTTGCGGAAAATTAATGTTCAAAAAACTGATGATGAAGATCACATTACAAAAGATGACATATGGAAGTATTCCACATACAAACACATTTTTGACGAGATACATGTTATGCATGGACAACAAGGAACAATGTAAAAGTTGCAACGACAAATGAAGAAACTAAATTTTGAAACGTACAGTGAAAAGACAAAGTTGAAGCAATTTAGAGGCTATAGGATTTGGAGGGGAAGAAAAGGAAAAGTAAATCTAGCTATGTCAATTGTTTTTTAAATTGCAAGCCTAGGTGAGACTTAGGCCAGCTAGCATTTTAGTTTAAATTTTTATGGTTGTAATTAAGGGGGAGTCTTGGAGAAACTAATTCCAACCACCTGCTAGGTGCCATAACTGTCCATTCAAATGTCACAATAAATTAGAGTTTATTCCATTTTAATTGAGTTCCAATTTAATCATTTTTTGCGATGTCTTCTATATAATTTATTTAACTATTATTGAGTAATGACATTTTAGTCTTATCCTCCATGATTTTCATTCCATAACATTCTCGTCATTACAAAACTCTCCAAAATGCGTGTTTGCTGAGCAAATGCTCCTTTGTAGAGAGCTCAAGTCCTGGATTAACCAAAGAGGTTGTCAATGCCAAGGAGGATTAACGAGAGTCGTTTCTGAAAAAAGGAGAAATCAAATGAATCGAAGGGTCAATGATGAAGGAAGAACAAATGGTTGGGCACGTGGTGACGTGGGGAAACACAAGGAATATAATTTAAATTTTTAATATTATTACAGGAGTAATGTAAAGATGAAGAAAGAATAATTAATTTCAATTGTTTGTGGTGTTATATGACTATGAATATTCTATCCAAATGAAATCTAAACCTTACACTTATTATTTTCAAAGGAGATTAAAATTAAGAAAAAATATAATCAAAAGTTGAAATAAATACACCTATTTACATAATTATTCATATTAGCATTAGGTTAGTTAGATTCTATTTTGGAAATGATTGGATATGTTTATGGATGGTTGTTTTGATCTGTCAACTAATTGTGTCTCCTAATTTCAATTTACTTTCCCTTTTTTAGTGGGTGAAAAGAAGAGCATTAAAGACAATGTGTCTATTTACTAAAATGATTATTATGTTAGAGTTTGAAAAGCATTGTTTGTGAATTGAACATTAAGAAAATGCTTCGATTAATTTCAATTTTTCATGGTTTTATAGTTTATGAATAATACAAGGGAAAACATATCCATGCATGTCAATAAAAATGAACCTTGTTGCTATATATTTTTAAAGCTTCTGATTATATAAATCATTAGTTTTTAAACAATCTCATTACATACAATATATTTGGTTATAATTAAATTAGAAAAATCACATATCATGGGATCATAAACCATGAGAATGTGTAGATCACCAATAACCATAGTAGGTTTGAGAAATAGTGTTTTGTTGTATAGAAGAAAAAGAGAAGCCAATGCAGTATTGGCTGAAGTAATATATCAATTTTAGTATGAGATTTAATAAAATCAATTGTACCATAATCCACACCGTTATTGAAACTTTTTTATATTAAATAACTCAACTATATTAGTGAATGTGGTTGATATATGGTGATTGGTGTCATTTTCATATGCAGTTAGGCTTATAAGAGATGGGGAGAATCAATAGACTAGGGTTGACTATGACTAAATGTGTTAAATTTATGGTTAAGGATGGTTTATTAATGTCAATATAGAGCTAAATATAGATGAGCATGGTTTTCCATGATTAACTATAGTTGGCTATGATAGATTACGATTGACTATGGTTTACCATGGTTGTTCAATTTTGATAACGGTTTATTATAGTTGCCCCTTGTTGAATATGATTGGGTTTGTTTACCATGCATGACCATGGGTGAACATGGTTTGACCAATTTGACCATGTTTGAGCATAGTTTTCTATAATATATTATGGTTGTCCAAGTTGAAAATGGATGATCGACCATGGTGATCTTGGCTTTGCATGTTTGAACATTCTAACCAAGGTTGACCATGATTTTCCAGGTTGAGAATGGGTTGATCGTGAATTTCCAAGGTTAAGTACGATGACCTAGAGATAACCATGGTTGTCATGGTTGATCATCATTGACCATCATTGACTATGGTTTACCATGGCTAATTGAAGTTGATGGCTAACCATGACAACCAGAGAAACTATGGTTTACCATATTAACCATAATTAGCTATGGACTACCATAGTAAAATTATCGTCAACTATAGTTAACCATTGTAAACCATGGTGACCATAGGTAAATTTGTTTTACCACATTGACTATGACTAACAATGATTGATCATGGGTGACCATGGTTGACTATGGTCATGAAGGTTGATCGAAGATGACCATGCCTACTCATGCCAATTGAGGTTGATAATCATATACTATAGTTAACTATATGGTGACTATGGTTGTTTGAAGATGACCAAATTTTCTCATAGTTGACTAAGATTGTCATTGGTTGACTTGATTTCCCATGGTTAACTATGGTTGACTAAGATTGACATGGATGATTTTGTCTAACTATGGTAAGCCTTAGTCTACCATAATTATCCATGCTTTGATTCTTATTTATCACTTTACAATGTCAATTTTTTGTTTGTCATATTATAATGTTAATTATTGTTTGCCACATTGAGATATGAAAATTTTTGTTGATCACATGCATGTCCATTTTTATTCGTCGCATTATGATGCTAATTTTTGTTCACCGGAATTCAAAAATGATATTTTTATGATACATTACAATGTTTATATTTATTTTCCATATTGCAATGTCAATACTTTAAACATGCTTTCCTATAGTAAATTGTGGTTGACTATGGGTGAACATTGTTGGCAATGGTTTTCAATATTTAGATATAGATGAATATAGATTACTATGTTAACCCTAAATTACCATTGTAACAATAATTGAATATGATTACATTATTGAGAAAAATTATAAAAACTATATCAAAATTTAATATTCAAAAAATATATTAAATAAACCTTAAAATAAAATAAATATAAATATAGAACCTTATTCCTAAACCTTAGTAATAATAATAATAGTCATAATATTCCTATTCATATTCATATCAATCGTTTTAAAATTAAATATTAAATAAACTTTAAAATTTAATAAACACAAACTTTAGTAAATCTTATTATGAAACCTTACAAAATATAATGCTTTATTTATTAATCGTTTTAAAATTAAATATTAAATAAACCTTAAAATTTAATAAACACAAACTTTAGTAAATCTTATTATGAAACCTTACGAAATATAACGCTTTATTAACAAATCTTATTGAACATTATTAATAAATATTAATACTAATGTTATTATCAAATTTTTTAAATATTTTTAATACTAATATTATTAAAACATTTGAAACTTTTACTGTGATTGAGTAAGGTTGATTAAGGTTGATTATCATTAATTATGGTAAATATATTGTTGAATATAATTGACTAAATTTGATTATCATTAATTATGGTGAATATATGCTTGACCAAATCTGGTAGGTCTTGCAAGTTGTCTTACTAAGCTTAGGTAAAACAAGATCATCCTTATAAACTATGTTCAACCTAGTAAATATACTAAACCTAGGTCAACCTATTCAACCTAGTAGACCTCATATATCATAGTCAACCTATTAAACCTAAGTCAACCTAGTAAGCATAGGTCAACTTAATAAACTTAGTAATTGTTACTAAGTTGGGTATCTTGACCATGTTGAACACAATGGACCATTTTGTTTAAAATTGACTATTCTTAGCAACATATGACTATGGTTAACCATGCTTCACATTAGTGAATCGAGAGATAGTTATGGTTGACATAGATAAACATCATTGGCCATGGTTAGCAATGGGTTTGTTCTCATTATGCCATTTTTTTTTATCTAATTGCAACAAAATTTAATGTTCGTCACATTATGACAATATTTATTTTTCACCACATTGTGACAATGTTTATTGTTTGTCACATTATGGCATCATTCATTGTTCATCGGAATTTGACATGTTTATCAATTTCAAAGTTATAGCATTATTTGCTTTTCATGTGATTACCACATTGTTTATTGTTTCTCATATTAGAAACATTATTAATTTTTTTTGTGAACAATATAATGTTAAAGTAATATTAAATTTCTATTACTCTTTTATAATAGAGTGATGAATCCTATAATATAATTATCAAAGTTATATTAAAAAATTAATATTGAAGAACATAACTATTAAATAATATTACAATTATATTAATTATTAATTGTTATATTTATATATTAAAAAATAATAGAGAATGACAATATGTTAATAATATTTTTTATTATAAAAGTAACCATGGTTAATATCTATATTATATATTAATAGTGATATATTATATAATATATATTTTATTAATATTTAATAACATTTTAAAAATATGTAATTATGGTCCAAAAAAGTTATTTAAAAGTTTACTTTTATGAAAAAAAGATTAACTAAAATTATTAATAAGATAACTCAAGAAGAAGATGTTGCCCTTCAAATTTAACCTTAACATTTTGGGTGAATGGACACTAGTTGTGAATGTGTTATAAACATATCATCAATAAGGAATGCATTGCAAATGTGCATTAAAGAAATGATTAACTAAAATTATTAATAAGATAACTCATGAAGAAGATGTTGCCCTTCAGATTATAATCCTAATATTTTGGGTGAATGGACATTGGTTGTGAATGTGTCATAAACCTATCATCAATAAGAAATTGATTGCAAATGTGCATCAATGAAATGGGATGGAAATGATTAGTTAGGAAGAAAATTTTCCAATTCTTATTTTTTTTCTTCTTAATTGTTCCTTTTAAAAGAAAACAAAGTAAGGATAAAAATAAACTTAAATATTATCAATTTTTTTAGCATAGTTAGGTAAGAATGTTGTCTAAATTTAGTTTTTTTGTTGGGCAAAATTCACCGTTGTTCTTGCAATGTGTTTTTGGTGTAAATTATTATTCCTCAAATATGTTTTTTCCACCAGATAAATCAATCTTTTATGTCAATTCTAATTTACCATTTAAGATTTAGAGTAATATTTTTTCTAAGTAGAATCTTAGAACTTGCATCCATCAATGGAAATATTTCTTGTTGATCATCGAGTAAATGCATTTATCGCATGATAGTCAAATTCTGTAGGTGACTAAACTTGGGATCATAATTCACACCTAAAATAATGTACTATGGTACGCTCACCCTCATTGGCATCAATGGTGCATTGTCTCGTGTTGGTTAATGACATATATTAATGGCCAGTAATCCAAACAAATTTCCACATTTTGACATTAGCACATTTTTTTCATGTGATAAAAACGATACCACAAAGTTTGAAACATGTGAACACTCCAGGGTTCCATCTTGTATATAGGAGTTGCGAACTTTAAATTTTTCTCAAATAAAATGGATAAAATTGATTATTAGAGTAATAAGGAAACTTTGCTTTAAAAAAAAGGAGTTAGTGTGAATTTAATATATTGTGCTACCCTTATAGTTGATTGTCTCAATATAAAACTTTAAGAAGCAACAATTTCACACTCATCTAAATAGTAATCCATTTTCCCAATATAGGTCATTTTCAAAAAAAAAAAACATCGCAGATCATTTTAACCGCCCACAAAATGTATTTTCACAATAGATTTATATCTAAAGATGTATTTTCACAATAGATTTATATCTAAAATTTTTTAGTATAGTAAAATTTCTTAAAAAATATGGAAAAAGACTTTCAGTATTACGCTTCTAATATTTTTATGTACTACTAAAAATAACTAGGGCATTCCATCAGGGTCATCTATTTGAGAATTTTTTTTATAACAGTGAACCTTTTTAATCTCTTTTCATATCATTCTGATTTCCTTTTTCTTTCTTTCCATTTACTCTCTATTGTAAACCATTGTCACTCCTTTCTTTCTTACTCTATTAAACTATATATAAATTAAAGGTAATGCAAACCTTCTTTCTTAAGTCTATAACATATTGCGGCACCATTAAATTTATAATGGCATGGTCATTTTGGGATTCCAATATGTTTTTGATAGGATTAAAAAGTAAAAATACTTTTATGTTATAAAAAAAAAAAAAAAAATCAAAGAAAGAAAAAAGAAATGTGTTATCATATAGTGGGATTAAAATAATATAGAATATTATCAGAATATAGGAAATATTAACATCCTTGTTGCAGGAAGACATGCAAAGGCTTGAATGTGAAGTAGATATTGAGCATCAACTTTGAAAGATTTATAAAGCTTGTTGTAGCCTATCACCTATTATTTACCACTCATTTTCGTCAATTTATCGCTTGTTTTCCCATATTTTCTGTTTGAATACCATAAAAGAGCTTAATAAATATGCGATTGTCAATTTGATCATTTCCGTTGTTTTGATGCTGACCGGAAGAGATTAATAAGTATGTGATTGTCAATTTGATCATTTCAAATGTTTTGATACTGACTTGAAGTGGATTTTGGAAGTTACTAGTTGTTTTAAAATAATAATGAGATTTATATCATTCTACACAATTGTGGTAGCGTTATCCACCTAGAAATAAGGTAGCAACTTTACATAGAAATCAAGTACTGTTGTCTGCCTAGAATTGCAGTAGAACCTTTTCCAAGAATTCTAGTTTTGCCCATGCATATAATTCCGATACTAATAGGCAAACATTGAATTCTGGTAACCTTGTGGATTGGGACATCTACTGCATGTTAGTGTAATCTAGCATTGCAGTAGAACCTTTTCCAAGAATTCTATTATTGCCAATGCATATAATTCCGATACTAATAGGCAAACATTGAATTCTGGTAACCTTGTGGTTTGGGACATCTACTGCATGTTAGTGTAATCTAGTATTTGGTATGTGAGGATGAATCTAATATGCTTCCAAATCCTTCAAACATATTAAATCTTCTCATATATAAGTGGAAGGGTCAGGTCAATATTTGGTCAGCTCATTCCAAAGAAATAGTAGCAATTGAACGCCTTGGTTAATCTACACCAACTCGAATGGTCCACATATTTTTTTGTCATTGGTATCGAATCAACTTCCCTCCTTTTCATTAATTTAACAAAAGTAACAGAAAAATATCCTAAAGTTGAACACTGAGTCCCATGTATATAAAGGAAAAAGGAAAGTGTACATAGGTATCTAAACCTATTTCTTTGTTTAGTAGATGTAATTGTAACTCCCAGCCTTATGGAGGCCATGGAATGTTTATGCTAGGAGAATTCTGAATTCCAAGGGACATTACTTTCTCAGGGGATAGGGGAAAGTTGTGAAAATAATTTTACTTTTACCTTTTGGATCTCGAAATAAATACGCGTTTTCTTGTGTAATTTGGAAGAACACGTTGTGAATCTTTCCATAGGTGTGCTAGAAGAGGCAGGGTCCTCTCTCTAACATACCATGTGTTTTCTTTTTCTATGGGTAGATAATTTATTTATCTATATGATAGTTACAAGTTTCTATTGATTCATTGTTTCTCGAATTTTCATTACAGTTGTGTTCTTTTATTTTATTTTCCTTCAATTCTTTTATTGAATAGCGTGATAATGGAATTCAAGTAGTGTGGTTGTTTTTCCCCAGGGGTTTGAACATTATTAACCCAAGGAACCTAGCAGAGTATATAAAAATCCTTAGGACCAGAAACTACAACCTGAAGACCTTCCAGGTTGAGTTTGGTAGCTTGATTGCAACTCTAGAAGTTTGATGATGGAAACAATTTCTGGGGGTCTGTCTTTTCTAGTTTTCAATTCATCTGATCCTCCGACCTGAGGGTTATGGGCCCACAGTCAACCTTTAATACTCGATGCAACACCTCTTTCTTTCGAAGGACATTCTGTGGCACAAATGATAATCTCTGTACGCATGGGCGTGACATGAACCTCTACATTAGAAGCTGGGAGCTGCAACGTCCGAATAGGCAACAATACATTGCAGGTTTTAGAAAAAAATCGCAGGTCAAAAGGGTTAAAAGATTGCAACGGCTTTCCTCACGCGTGGCTCACACCGTCTGCACGCAGTTCTAATTCCTCAACAGGTCACCATCTATCCTTTTTAAGTGATTGACAATGGACCTCCTCACTACACCACACAACTTGCATTGTCACTCGGTTCATAACCCAATTTATTGATAGAATAATGCCTCCAATTCCTAGGTTCTGCTATGCTTTGGTTTTACAACGAAACTCATAAGAACTTTGTTTCTCTTCTTGAACTTTCTATTCCCCATTCACGTACATTCAAATTATGAATCGAACAAGGTTGCATGCATCGGATTAAACACATAGAAATCCCATGATCATAATGATACTCCGATTACACTAATTTCATTATATCGAGCTCGATGATTACAAGAATGTCCTCTCTGGACCTGGCTGCCTCGGCCTGAATTTACATTGTATTGGCCTCTGTCCTTTCAATACGGAAGGCTACAATTTATAAGAAAACTCTGTCCTTTCAATACCGGAAGGCTACCATTTATAGAAAATACAATACATCGTTGTGGATCATTTAAGATCCCTTATCTCCTGAGATCTCATAACAAATTCCTAAGATCCCTCATGGATTTGATTTACATGCTTTAAAATAACAAATTAACAGATCCCCTTTTCTTTTGATAGTAATGCCTTCCACGATTTTAAAATAACAAATTAACAGATCCCCTTTTCTTTTGATAGTAATGCCTTCCACGATTTTTCCTTCCGGAAGCTATTTTTTGTTGATTTCTTGGACGTGGGTTCGATGCTTATGTATCATTTGATGAGGCTCAAAAAAATTAGTCGGAGGAGTTAAATGTTGAATCTTTAATGTTTGATCTGTTAATTGGACTGAGAAAGAGCCATATTAATCCTTAAAAGAATAGAGCATATTTCCCATCAATTTTGGTTTCATGGATATGACCTATACATATCCTATAATGAGTTAGCAAAATAAATTAAGTTCCTACCTAACCCCACATATATTTTTCCAAACTCTCATAACCTTACTATCAATGGGATTGATAATTTAATGCTCAATAATTTAAGCAATTAAATTGCATGACATACCCCAGACACATTATTAAAAAAACAATCATGTGTTCAAATCAATAAACTAGTGTGCCATTACTCATGGCCACATGAACACATTGCATCCACACATTGATTTTTATAATACCACCTGATCATCCATTCCCACACGTCATCATCATGATCTCTATCATGAGGGCAACTACTCATCTACATGTCATCAATCATGACATATCAATTTTATGGTTTCTCATGGAATATTCCTATCTTGATCATACCATACCCACATATTAAAAGCATGCATGCTATTATCAATAAATATGCCAAATATATTAAAAAGAAACTATTACCTAATTCCTTTTAAGTTACCTACAATTTTTAACACACAATTTAATAACAAGGCCAACCACTGTTGTTGACTTCGACACAAACGTTTGAACTTGTGATCGACGACCAAGGTCGATTGCGGGCCTTCAACCTCGATCAAGGCATCCCATATTCTCTACCCCCGCTCCAGTTACAAATCACTTCTTTACTTTGTTTTTGTCGTTCTTCAATGTTCTTCCATGGTTTCGGATTACTTCAGAGTTCTAGTCTTTAGCTGTTCTGCTCACATCTTCCTCCTTAACTCCGCTTCTGCCTTTATACTTCCTTCATCTCCACTGTAACATTAAAGGCTTCCTCCTGTACTATCTGTGTGTACAAAGCCGTAACACCTCTCTGTCACTTTTCTCTGTATTTCGCCTCGGATTCTGCACTTGCAACTTCTGTTACATAGAACTACTCTACTTCGCACGCCGATTATAGCTAAATTACTCCACACACACATAAACTCAGAGTCGAGTCGTTTGTATTACTAAATAGGTATTTACACAGTTTCTTCTCTGCGGCTTGATTTCCAATATCAGTGGCCTATGTTTCACAATCTACCCATAGGCTTACAATCGACCTCTTCACACTCTACTTCCTAACTAACTATCTAACCAGCTAAGTATCTAACCCCTGACTATGCATTTTAGGCTTATATTTATACAAAAGGATTCTACAACCAATTCATGGTTTATATCCATAAAATTCTCAACAAAACCCTAAAATCTCTTCCTTATCTCTAAGGATCTTCTCTAATCGAGAAAATCATGAACTAACTCCTAATCTAAGATTTGCAACTAATTATCGAATCTCTCAACCTCTCAATTATCTTGATTCTCTCATATTCTCCTCCATTCGAGAACATTTACAATATGCTTCACATTACTTAATTAATTCCTATTTTCATTAAAATCACTGAAAACCTAAGTAATTACATTAATTCAACATTTAGGAAACCAAATGCCTTAAAATACAAGACCCCCTATGTCTACTAAAATACAATGATATTTGTTGAGCTGAATTCTCCAGCATCAGACTCCCAAAGTAGAAAATGTTCATGATCTCCTGATCATGTGTCTTCATATGTTGATAGGAAACCTCCAGGGTCCCAAACTTTAGTTTGTAGTTGTCTGAATGCTCTGCGCCTTTGCTGCTATTGTATGTCTACTATCTTCTGTTTTATTTTCCTCTCCTTGTCAATCATGTTCAAACTCTGATTGATCATCCTTCCTGCTACTATCAATCTTCTCCATATGGATTGTTTCATCATTAACTGCCATAATTTTTCAATTTCCATTTCCAGCACATCCTTGGGCTGGTCCATACTTTGCCACTTACTGTTACCTCTTTCTCTTTGTTTCGGGTTGTTGTTGCTATCTACTAACTCTTCAAACTTTCTGTTCTTCACTTGTTTTTACTTGTTCTCCCATTCTTGCTGGTTCTACTACTTTTATTGGTTATGCCTCCCTTTCATCCTTACCCTATTTCATGATTATCTATGTCTGTATTGAACCCTGAATTTCCAGCGTTCTCTCCAGCAATTTAATATCTCTGTTCCATGGATTAAATACTTCCACATAGTCTTCCTATTTCATTTTTATTTGGCTGCTCATCTGTGCCAAATTTTCTCCAGCATCTGCAACTAAACCTACACTCATCAAACAATTATAAAAATAAAAATCATAAGGTTGTTGTGCCTTTTCTTCCTTTGGCAACACATTAGCATGCTACTTTGATTCTTCCTCCTCTATCAGCACATCAATATGTTGATTTGAATTCTCAATAGAATTCACGAGACTATCAACTAGTCTCTCCTCCACACCATCTGTTTTAATAATGTATTCCTAGCCTTGCCTGTTGTAGTAAACTTCTTCACTCTTATTCAGTTCTGATTTTACAACCTGAACACTTACTTTTTGGTTTTCTAGCCTTTCCTCCAAAAGACTTAACTCATACCATAAATTTGTTATCTCACTTGAAATTTCTCCAAAAAGCTCTGTACAATCCTCACTATCTTTTTCTCTGTCACAAGTATAACTTCTTATTGACACTGATTCTTCCTTCTTGATTAGAATAAAATTATGATCTGCCATCTATGTGATAGTTTTAAATGTCTTTCCATCACTCTCCCTTTTGCCATTTAAGAAAATCAATTACTCTTTGTCCTCATCAATAACAAATTTCTTATCATAAGACATAACTGTCTCATCTCTACTGAAGATATTTCTTCCACTAAGCAAGGAATTTATGATCTCCTTCTGCTGTAATAACTCAACTTGATCTTCATTTGAAAGACAGTCATCATCATACTTTACTTGGAAAATTTTAGCTTCATTCAAGACAGTTCCATAAGATGGTTTGTCTTCTGCAATACTTGAATTCACACACAACTTGTCAGTTATAAAACCACAAGACCTTATGATCTCATTTGATGATTCAATCACTAAGTCTTCCTGCTGTTCCAAGTTCTCCACACAACTCAGAAATACTTCGATGGTCTTCTCCTCAATCTCATCAAGTCCTTCACTTGATTGCTTGATATCCTTCTCTACTTCTTCTTTCAGAACATAATTTAGATTCTGCCTGTCTTCTTCCTCCTTTACGACAATATCAGAAAATTGTCCTTCTTCGCATGTTTCACCTGCAAACATACACATATTATCAGATTTAAAATCATGTGACCCTTTGGTCTCACTTGAAGTTTCAGTCTTCAAGTCTTCTTCTTCACCAAGAACTTCACCCTGCTCTAGTTCACAAATGGATACCTCCATTTCCAACTCAGCTTCTCTTAGTTTTTCTATCAGCCACTTTACCTGCTTTTGTTGTAGCTTTCTCTGTAACTTATGCCACCTCACTGGATTTTTCTTTAACACCCAACCTAGTCTTTGGCTTTCCTCTAGCAGCAGTGTTAACACATCAAGTTCTTCTCTTATCGTGGCCATCTCCTTGTCAAACTCTGCTTGACTCATCCTCTTGCCATTTTTCTTGGCATTCTCCTTCTTCACTTTTCTTTTGTTGTGGTTTCCCTTAGAACCTCCATTATGACTATCAGTAGTCATCTTCTTCTCCATCTCTATGGGTTTCTCACTCATTCACTATGAGCTGCATTAAAGCCTCTGCAACAACAAGTCCTACCTACTGCCTCTTACCTCACCAAACTTTCCTTTGTACTTGGTCTTTTGGCAAGCTCTTGGTTCGCTATCTTTGGGACCTCCTTTGAGCACTTCTCTCTGCTCCTTCTAGGCTTTAACTCGTCTTCATCTTCTAAGGACACAACTATCCTATTTATCCAACTTCTGTTGAAATTCCTCAAGGTTCTGCCACATTCTGCTTTCATTCAAAAACTTTTACCCGCTTCTTTTATCCCTTAGCAATTCTACCCACATCCTTTGTGGAATTGTCTTTTTGAGTTGCAACAATACCTCTACAATAACAATTCCTCTCCTCGCTACATATGCCTCACTAATATTCTCTCCTCTGAGCTTAGTCTGTTAGCATATCTCTGGTTCTTTCCTCTGGAACCAATTGAGCACTCCTTTCTCTAGGTTGCTGCAATCTTCTCACCTTCTTATGCTGCTACCTACGCATCAATGTAAAAACCACACACACTCTCCAATCTTCAAATCAGAGTAAAATAAAAACATACCATCCCACCTTCAAGATCTTTGCATGATCTTGTTCTACCGTTCACCTGCACTTTGAATGGATTGTCCTTTGTTCCCTTGCATCTGCAATTCTCCCAATATTCTGCTATACGTTACCTTTGTGTGCTTACTATTTGTTAGATTAGAATTTGATCTCCTCTTGCCTACATACATATCTTAACACATAACTCTGTTCTAAATTTTCACAAAGAAATTTTCACATAGGATTTCTTTGTGCTGCTTTACCAAATGTCTTAACCACAATTCTGCTCTAATACCAACATGATTCCAGCCTAAGCCGACAATACCCATAGTATGCATATAAAATGCATAATTTCATTCATCCCAGGAACTTCAATGACCTGCCTTGTCAACCCTTCATGAATATCATTTTAAGGCCCCTTAATAATGTTTCATGCGAAAATGTTTCGAAGACTATTCAATAGTCTAATCCTTAATTAACCTCTCCAGCGGAATCTTGTTCAACCTCATAAACTTTTGTTAATTCTTAAAGCCATGCACATTAACCATACTCTCTTACTCTGGTCTCGGATTTACTCAACACTAATCATACTATGGTTAATTTCCCTTAATTCGCTTTATTATAGAAATATACATAAATCACTTTTAACTCTACCTTTCCGCTTTTTCCATCGCTTTGGCACTTTTCCCAAGACTCACCTAAAAATGACGCAAGATGACATTGGATTGAACAACAATTGAACAACAATTGCAATTAAACAACAATTGAAAAACACTGGCAATTGAACAACAATCTGTAATTGAACAACACTTCGCCAATTGAACAACAATTTACCAGTTGAACAACACTTCACCGTTTGAACAACAATTCGCCAATTTAACAACACTTCGCCGATTGAAGATCAATTTGTAATTGAACAATGCTTCGTCTATTGAACAACAATTTGTTAATTGAACAACACTTCATTGATTGAACAACAATTCGCCAATTGAACAATAGTTTCGTCCCACATTGACTTTCACTCTCCGCCGTTGATCTTCCCTCTCTAGATCTTCACTTGTCCCGATCACCAAAACAATCTGATCACCATCCTCCACCGATTGATCAAGACACACTTGATCTAATGGTCATTAACGATATCGCACGAGAAACTTGCACGACACTTAATCACCCTCATGGAGCCGATATGAATTATCAGTCCTCGGCCTATAAAAGTTCAGGTCTGGTACTTAGATTAATGTCCGCTCATTTTTGAGCCCGATATCCATCGGATAACAGTAGCCATTAGAACCTACGGTTCACAAGACTCCCATTAACACACGATTTAATAACAGGGCCAACCCCCGCTTTTGACTTCGACACAAACATTTGAACTTGCAATCAATGGCTAAGGTCAATTAATGGCCTTCAACCTCAATCAAGGCATCCCATATTATTTACCGCCGTTGTGGTTACTAATCACTTCTTTACTTTGTTTTTGTCATTCTTCAATGTTCTTCTGTGGTTTCAGGTTACTTCAGAGTTCTAGTCTTTAGTTGTTCTGCTCACATCTCCCTCCTTAACTCTTCTCGCACCTTTATACTTCCTTCATCTCCATTGTAATGTCAAAGGCTTCCTCCTGTACTGTCATTGTGTACAAAGCTGTAACACCTCTCTATCACTTTTCTCTGTATTTCACCTCTGATTCTGCACATTCAACTTTTGTTACATAGAACTACTCTAGTTCACACACCGATTATAGCTAGATTACTCCACACACACACATAAACTCATAATCGAGTTGTTTGTATTAATAAACAGGTATTTACACATTTTATTATCTACGGCCTGATTTCTAATACCAATGGCCCCTGTTTCACAATCTTGCTATAGGCTTACAATCAACATCTTCACACTATACTTCCTAACTAAATAGCTAACCAGCTAACCCCAGACTATGCCTTTTAGGCTTACATCTATACAAAAGGATTCTACAACCAATTCCTAGTTTAGATCCGTAAACTTCTCAACAAAACCCTGAAATCTCTTCCTTATCTCTAAGGATCCTCTCTAACCCGCAAAATCATGAACTGACTCCTAATCTAAGATTTGAAATTAATTCTCAAATCTCTCAACCTCTCAACTATCTCGATTCTCTCATGTTCTCCTCCATTCGAGAACATTTACAATATGCTTCACAATACTTAATTAATTCCTATTTTCATTAAAATCACTCAAAGCCTAAGTAATTACATTAATTCAACATTTAGGAAACCAAATTCCTTCAAATACAAGACCCCCTATGTCTACTAAAATACAATGATATTTGTTGATTTGAATGCTCCTGCATCACTCTTGCATATATATGAGACCATTTTCCACATATAACTAAATAATACTAACTCCCGCCATCCTTATCTTCACAAAATATTCATAACAACAATCGTGCCATCTATCATGACAATCATACATTTTAAATATGCAAAATTGTTAGATATGCCCCCAAAATTTATATATGTGTTATACCACCTCATTCCTTAAGGCCCACAGAAAGGCATTTAATTTCCTTTTTTTCTTACAATCAATAGCATTCCAATGCCAAGAATATCTTCACACTTCATCTTTCTTTATCTTGAGAATGTAATAAAAAAGGAATTCAGGGGTTCTCTCTTCTGATTCTATATAAGGAGTATCAAAACCGAATTAGTCTATCATATGACTTATTTTCTCTATTAAGTAGTATGGTCACGTGCTTCTTGTCATTTAATCACCTAGATGATAGTTTCTCATGGGATAATTTTACATGGAAACTTCTTTTAGGCTCTAAAATACCTCATCAATTGTAGGTGGCCCTCCCATTAGCTCTACACAACACCAGTGTGGCCCCATTCCATCTCTTCATAATTCATTAGTGAACTCTTCCTTATAGTGTTTTGTGTGTTCTTAGCATAACCCTAGCTCATAGTCCTCTAGTCCAATTTTTTCAAACAATTTCCCACGTGATTTTAAAGACCAAATCTAGGAGTCTTTTACTAGATTAATACAATATTAGGTGTTTCTCCCATCCTAGATCTCACTCAACTTATTCTCTACATGGAGGAACTCATTTTTTACTCATGCACATAACCCACTTTTATTGCTCATGCATCCACATGTGTGATTAAGTTATCTCTCCCTATAAAATCCCTTTCCATCAATCATGTAATTCACCCCCTTCAATGGTGTGTACATTTTCCAAGCAAGAAATTTGATAGGGTGATTCATCCATTCCTTTAAATAATTGACTCCTCATGGAACTTATCTCATTCCTCTTGTAGTTGTCGCGTAAGGTCCTTTCACCAAATACATTCAATGATTATCTTGTCAAGTCAACAAGGGTGATGAATTTTATTTCCAAAAGTTAATTTGGCATCACAAAAATAATGTGGAAAGGGTTGTCATGTATCATTAAGCATATTAAACACCTTCTTGGCCCTCTCACTATTTCTAGTCACCATATCATGATCGTTATAGGCACTCATGCCTCCATTTTTTTTATCTAAAGGATATAATATTCAAAACATTTAAATCTCTCCATCATCATAGAATCATACTTAATTATCCATGTCGAATGTAAAAAATTCTTAGTCTAATTTATTACACATTTAATTTGCGGTTTAAAATGGGGGCACGACAATGAAATCTATAGGTTCTATTATTTGGAACGGGATCCTCTACTATGACAGACTAAGATTGACTAGTGTCATGTAGCTAGTTGAGAAGCCTTGCTAGGTTTTATTTAGCTTACATAATGATATTGATTTATTATAAAATAAACCATCATGGCAAGCTATTAAAACAATTTAGGGGATTCATGCCATGCTAGATCCCTAGTTCATAAACTCTTTCTATATAGGTTATTTTATGTGTTGAGAGTCAATTGTTGTGATTTCATAATTAAGAATTTAAATTCATTTATTATCATTTTTACACAATTGAATTAGAGTGAATATGAATGGGAATTATTCTTGCTTAACCTTTCTATTTCCTTTCTTAGACTCATGGTATGGTTCAGTAATGGTCATTGGAAGCACTACAAATAAATTGGTCATTGATGAGGTCATGCTAGTTGTTCTCTTATAGGGGATGAGGTTTAAAGACGCTAAATCCACTAAAGCTTTCATCTCTCATAAATATCAAGGGAGAAAGGAAATAAGGGGGAGACATGTAGATCGATTTCACATGTTAGATGTATGTCCCCTAGAAAGTCCAAAGGAAGATGTTGGAATTGTGATGACATTGAACATTTCAAAACCAACTACAAGGGAGATAAAAGGGAGAATGAGAAGAAAAAGAATGATTTTGTTATGGGTTTGAAAAATATTCTTAAGAGGATTGTATGGATGTCATTGTTGTGATGCTAGAACCTATCCATGTCATAATGCATGGTTGATTGACTTGGAAGCCTCATTCCACATGCCTTCCAATCGAGAGTGATCTCTCGTGTGAAAGAAATGTGGTGGAAGTTATACATCAATGATTATTCTCATATTAGTGTAGTTGGCCATGGCAGAGTCTTAGCCAAATTATCTTAATGGAAATGTGAAGGTTATTAATAGAGTTTCACATGTTTAAATTTTATCATAGAGCCTAATATTAATAAATAGGTTAATGAAGTATGGGTGATTTTTTTTCTGAAGTAGGGTGTGTGATGGGTCAAGGAGATATGGTCATTGTGGGAACTAAAGAACTATTGGAATGAAAGATGAAAGAATTAAATATAACAAAGTGATCACACAAACACATGTTGTGGGATTTCCTTAGAAACCAATGGCAAAGAGGATTTCTTTATCTAATTCTAACACTCATTATTTATTCATTTCTATTTTATGACTTTCTTTAGAGAGATTTATCTACAAGGAGGGAAATGTTTTTTTTTTTCACAAGATCGGTTACTCATATATTAAAAAGCTGTGTAGACTAGAACTGTTACATAGGATTCAAGGAGAACAGTCTCAAATGAAGTGCAAAATCGGGACGCAGCCCGTGACTTTTGTGAGATTAATTTGAAGAGAAATTGCTGAAAAAGATTCCTACTATACTGCCTTACAAACAAACCGTCTATGAGCTTTATTTTACTATTCATATAACTAACACCAGAATTGGTTTACTGTTTCCTCTCTCTGTTTGTCTCTTTGTTCATATTTTTGGCTTGCCTTGGTGGATGCCTCCGCCTGCATGCTGTCTGTGAGTTGCTTGATATGGTTGATAGCTTCCTCCAAATGCTGACACTTCACCTTGAATCCCTCAATTTCCTTTCTCTGCTTGACCAGCTTCTTTCTTTTGGAGCGGCTGTCATGTCTTGTGCTATACCTGAGAATGGCTGAGGAGGGATACTGTGCGCCGAGTCTCTGAGTGATGGCTTGCTTTGATCTGAGGAAGCGAAGTAGACTTGAAATTTTGAGAGCACACTGATGAATGTCACTCCCGTGAACAACTTCACTGCCTTCCAAGCTTTGAAATTTTGGCTGAGGCAAGGGCTGTAATGCCTGTGTGAGGAGAACGCTCGGAGGAGCAGGAATAAAAAGGAGGTGAGGGACTTCCAGGCTTCGAGATTTTTGCTGAGACAGGGGCTGAAGTGCTTGAATGTGAGGAGTGGGAAGAGCGTCCTCAGAAAATCTAATAGGATGATAACTGATCTGACAATATTCAGAGGGACACTTCGGATGGGCTGATTGACTACTTGTCTGGTTATGGGATATCTTTGACATAGATTTTCTCATTTTCGCTTACCTGACCCTGCTGTCGATTTACCGCCTTGTTGGCAAGGGAGTCATCTTCTTCGTTGTGCTCCCTCAGTACATGCCTGAAGGTGACATCCCCCATATTCCGTGTGTTCTCTATGATCCTCTTTCTTATGTTGTTGAGGCTTTCTCTGTTAAATTCTTTATCATTGGTCATTGCTGAGATTATGATAGCCGAGTCCCCAATTATGATTGGGTTCTTAAGTCCAAAGTTGGAAAAAATTGTGGTGCCGAGGAGGAGACTGTAAGCTTCAGCTGCGTTGTTCGATGTCTTTCCTAATCCCCATTCATAACTGCAAATGTGTTTACCTTCTTGATCTTTAATTACTCCTCCTGCTCCCGCTGCTCCGGGGTTGTTCTTCGATGCACCGTCAAAGAACAGAATTGGGCGGTCTTGCTTGCTTATCCATTGCCTTACTTCGTCTTTAGATCCCCTGAGTTTCCAATTGGCCTGTTTCTGGTTGGCTTTATTCTGTGTAGGAGGATTCTGGGCATGGTTCACATTGAAATTACTGTACCAATCCTTTTCCTCTTGAGCCCAATTCTTCTGATCTGGGGGTGCTATAAGATTTGCACTTACCACCTCCGAGATGTTTGCTATAGTTTTTACTATTACACTATCCATGTTAGGCCTTTTGTTTTTGAAAACATAGTGATTCCTTGCGAGCCAGAGGTTCCAACATAAAGTAGCGGGGATGCATTTCCAGAGTCTGATAATATTGTTCTTGCCCTTCTTAGAGTATGGATAGACTCTTTTCCAATTCTTCTGGATGTTATGCATCTGATCAGGGAATCCTCTAATGTCCAAGGGTCTTGTTATCCTGTTCCAACAACTTTGAGCAAACGAGCAGAGAAGGAAGGAGTGCTTAATTGACTCTTCTTCTACCCAACAGAAGCTGCAAATCGAAGGTCCTTGTATCCCTTTCTTCCTCAGGTTCTCCGCTGTAAGGATTCTTCCTTTTAGAAGAGTCCAGTTGAAGTGCTTTACCTTTGGGAGGCATTCTGTCTTCCAGGCAGCTGGATAAAGGTTCCAATTAGTGGTGGGGGTTGAGTTTTGGAGAGATTTATATCCTTCTTTAACTGTGAAGGATCCTCCCCCCGTATCCCAGATGTATCTGTCCTCTTTGTCCTTGCTTGTTGGAGCTAAACCAGATAATGAGAGCTTCAGGTTGTGCCACAGAATTTTTAAGTCCGGAGGTAGGTCCAGGTCTTTCCAAGCCTGCCATCGATTTTGATTCCATAAGGATATATCATGCATGGTGTTTATTTGTCTCTCCTTCATCCAATCTTGCAAAGGTCTGAATTCTTGAGACAGGGTTCTTGGATTGGAGTTCAATATTCTGTCAGTCCATATATTAATACTTTGACCATTACCTGGGAGCTTGGAGACATTTTCCTTGAAGTGTGATAGAAATTTCTTCACTAGACGCCACATCGGAGTGCAAGGCCTGTCTACTATTGGGTCAATGAGGATGTTGGAATTTGGGCCTCTAAGATACTTTCTTTTTATTGCCTCAACCCACCACGAGCCGGTTCCTGTGAGAATCCACCAGATCAGCTTTAGTCCCAGCGCCTGATTGGAGAGGCTTGGCATTTTTATAGATAGGCCTCCTTTCTCATAAGGAAGGGTTACTTGATCCCAGCTAACAAGACTGAATTTTTTTGTGTCTTGTTTGCCTCCTTGCCAGAGGAAACTTCTCATTATGAGCTCCATGTGTTTATGGATACTAGCAGGGGCCATAATAATTGCGTATTGGTAGATTGGGAGTCCAGAGAGGACAGCCTTTATGAGGGTAGTTCTGCCGGCTAGATTGAGCCAAGAGACTCCCCAGTTTTGGAGATGACCCCTCATTTTTTCAATGTGACTAGTCCATACTTCTATTTTAATGTGATCCTTTGCCAGGGGCAGGCCCAGATAAGGGAAAGAGCTCCAATTTTTTTGAAGGGGAATCTCCAGAATTTGGGAGATTCTTTGCTGTATCTGTTCAGGCACATTCCAAGTGTAGAGCTTGCACTTTCTGTTATTCAGTTTACCTCCTGAGACTTGGAGAAAAGCATCCAAAACCTTTTTGAACCTCCTGGCCATTAGACTAGAAGCGCCCCCAATTAGAAGAGTGTCATCTGCAAACAATGAGTGGTTTATTTCCTTGGTCCCTCTCTCAATTCGGATGCCTGTAATTTCTCTCTTGCTGCGCAGATTTTCAGGGTGGATGCTGAGAGTCTCCGCCATAACAATGAAAAGGAAGGGAGAGAGGGGGCAGCCTTGCCTCAGGCCTCTGGAACTTTTGAAAGAAGTGCAGGGCCTGCCATTGATCAGCGGGGCGGTCCAGGAGTCGAAGATACAAGCTTTGATCAGGCTGATAAATTTGGGAGAGAAGCCAAATTTCTTTAGGACCGCACAAAGGAAGGAGTGATCTACTCGATCGAAAGCGTTGGCCATGTCCAGTTTGATGATCATTCCACGTTCTCCTCTGTTGTAACTACTGTGTATTGCTTCCTGGACTAGTATAACATTGTCTATGATCTGCCTCTTTGGGACAAAACCTCCCTGGTTCTCTGAGATGATGAGAGGTAGAAGATTCTTTAACCTGTTTGCTACTAATTTTGTTATGATTTTATAAGAGACGTTGCAAAGCGAGATAGGCCAGAATCTATCAAAGGATTTAGGATTGGCTTCCTTGGGTATCAAGGCTATATGTGAAGACTTTGTGTTGTCCCCCATTTTGTGTTTTCTAAATGCCTTTTTTACCATTCTTACAAAGTCCTTCTTTATAATGTCCCAATGTTGCTTATAAAATGCAGTTGTGAATCCGTCCGGCCCTAGGGCCTTGTCCTGCTGCATGCCGAAGATAGCCTCTTGGATTTCTTCTACTGTAGGTTCTTGCTCCAGCTTGTTGTTGTGTTCCTCTGTTATCTTGCTCTTGATTATACTTAGGAAGTCATCGCTGTCATGGTGCTGGTTCGCCGAAAGGAGGGCTTTGAAGTGCGCATGAGCTGCATTTTTTATGGCTTCTTGATCCCTCAGTTCTCTCCCATCAACTTCTATTCGGTCTATCTGATTGATTGCTCTTCTAATCTTGACATTATTGTGGAAGAAAGATGTGTTTTTATCCCCAGCTTTTAACCAAAGACAACGGGATTTAATTCTCTGCTCTTCTTCCTCTAAGCGGTTCTGCCGGTAAAGCTCTTTGTAAAGCTGTTTTTCCTTGTCTAGGTCCTTGGCTGTGTATTGCACCTGCTCTTTTTCTTGATGCCATCTCTCCATTTCTAGTTGCAGCTCTGTTTTCTTTTTCTTTTCAGCAGTTGCATTTTCCTTGGCCCATTGCTTTATGGCTGTCCTGAGATGCTTTAGCTTTGACTCCCAAACGAAATGGGGAGAGCCAATAACTTCAATCGACCATTGGTCCTTTACAAGGGAGCGGAAATCCTCATGGGAGTCCCAGGCTCTGTTATATTTAAAAGGAAGAGGGCCCAAATTTACTCCTCTGTCCATGGAGAGAACCACGGCCTTGTGATCCGATGATGTGCCATGGATTATGCGACTCCTGATTGCTTGGTAATTTTCTGCTACACCTTCCTATACTAAGAATCTGTCTAACCTCTCTTTTATGTTGTGTATCCCTGCTCTTCTGTTTGTCCATGTGTATTTGCCATTTGTGAGTGGAGGGTCGATCAGTTTGAAGTGTTGGATGATTGATTCTATCTTATCTCTGGACTGATCTGCATGGAAATTTCCCCCATATTTTTCCTCTATCTGCCTTATTAGGTTCAGGTCTCCTCCAAGGATTACCCCACTGCTGTGCGTGTTGTTGAGGTCCACTTCTAGAGTGTTCCAGCAGCTTGCTTTATCTCTGTAATGGTTAGGAGCATAAATGTTGTAGATGTGGTAGGATTCCCGGGTGCTTTTGTTCTTTAGTTCTGTTCGTATCCACTAATTGCAAAGCTGGGAGCTGATGATTTCCCACTTGTTTATATTCCATAAGGTTCCTATGCCTCTTGAAGCTCCTGATGAGCCTATTGAGATGCCAAGGTAGTTTCTGAATCTTTGGGTTTGAAGGAGGAAGTCTTGCTCGGTGGTTTTGGTCTCCTGGATTAGGAGGATATCAGGCTTTTCCTGGTTTATGAGATCCTTGATTGCTTTCAGCTTTACAGGTGAGCCGAGCCCCCTACAATTCCAAGAGACCAATTTCATTATTTACCAATGTTGAGGTGGGGTCCTGATTTCTCCTTGGCCTTCTCGCCACTTCCTTTTAACTTACCTAAGAAGGAGTCCATTGGTTGTTGGGTGCCAGTTGCCATTTCCTTTGCTGCTGTCTCATCTCTTAACTCTCTATTTGTCTTTCAGCCGACTTTTCTTGGGGGGTCAGATGGCTGGTGAGCCTCCTTGGCTTTGTTCCTTGTGAGGATTCTTTCAATGGTGGGGGGGGGGGGCGGGGGGGGGGGAGGGTTAGAGTGGGGAGAGGCAGGGCGAGGGGAGGGGGGAGGGGAGGCCGGGACTTCTTCTGTTAGGGTCTCAAAGGGGTTGGAGGAAGAGGGGAAGGTTGGGGAAGGAGGGGGAGGCGGGGGGGGTTGTTTTGGTGCTGGAGGGGCTGTGGTATTGGCACCCGGGTTCGAAGAGGGCTTTTTCCTTTTGACTTGTTCCCAAGGTCCTTCAGTGTTATCCTCATTTTGTGTGTCCTCGTTTTCTTTCAGTTTACTGCATCTATTAGCGAAATGACCGTATTCATGACATACCTTGCACTTGAAGGGCAGTTGTTCGTAATCCAGCTGTTGGATATGCATCCATTGGTCCACTCTTAGCTTCACGGCTTCCGGCAGTCCTTTTCCAAGATCGACTTCAACGCAGATCCTAGCGCATGCGTGCATGTTCTCCCTTGGTTCCGATCTGTCTATGTATTTTCCAACTGCGTTGTCGATCGCTTTGGCCGACTCATCCCCCCAGCAGTGCAAGGGCAGATGAGGGAGGCGCACCCAAACAGGGACCGCGCTGGGGATATCCATTTCCGGATCAAAGTCCGGGGTCCAACGGTTCAGATATAGTCCTCTTGTGTCCATAAAATACGGCCCGTTGCGAAAGATGAGATGCCTGTCTTCCTTTGTTTCGAATAAGAAGGTGAAGTAACCACGCCCGCAGAACCGAATGGCTATCTTCCCTTGAATCATTGTGCTCCAGTTACGCTCCACCCATTTTTGGACCATTCTTGGGGAAGGCCATAGGCCTGTGAACTGTCCAACCAGACCTCTTTCTGATAGAGCTATTGCCGATTTCCTAGGCAGAGATGGGGGCAGATTTACTTCAGGAATTTCATCTAACTTCTTAATGAACTTTGTTTGGGAGGGTCGGGATCTTTCTTCAGAATGGTTTGAAAGGAGGGCTACGAAATATTCCTCAGGAGTTTCAGTGATCGGAGGGGGGGAAGCGGATCCTGCCATTTGCAGGCCCGCTGCGCACAGCAGAAGAACAGGGCGGTCTAACAAACGGGAACCCCGAATGCGGGGTCTGTGCAAAGGGTAGAAGAGCAGAGGAGGCCCTGCCAGGCAGAGCCTGGAGGCTAGGGCACGAGAACGGGGATCAGAGGGGCAGGGCTGTCGCGGCGCAGAGCAGGCTCATTTCCTCCAAAATAACCAAAAAAATAATCCTACAAGGAGGGAAATGTTATGGTAGAAGATATTGGACAATTTAGGTAAGATGAGAGTATAACCCTTCCAAAAATAAAATTGATGGTTTCACTGATTATACTCTTGAATTGGAGTTTTTCAAGGATTCCATATATGGAAAATAGAATTTCATTTTTTTTATTCTCTTTGATAAATATTGTGTTGCTGAAATCTTGTTTAGTAGACCCTTATGGATGTTTGGATAGAAAAAAGTTCCTCACTCTAGCATCTTTCTATGTTTGGTTGTGAGGTATATGATTATGTATCTAAGGATAAGTGGTCAATGTTCAATAACAAGGCAATGGAATTTATCTCTGTTGACTATTAATGCATTACTATAAGAGTTTACAAGCTTTGGGAACCTATGGAAAATCTATTTTTTATATAGACGAAATGTTATTTATATATAAGTTAAGTCTTCTTCCATAGCTATGCAACTAGAAGTGTTTGACAAGAATTTAGTTCTTTAATTAACACCCATGATTGAGAAATTTGAACCAAAATATATATCAAAATTTCATGTTGTACATCATAAGGAGGAATGCTTAAAGTGTATAGAAGAGGAAGTAAAAACTCTACCTCAGCTTTTATGAACATGCACTAGAAAAAGAAGGAAACTATAAAGATGTAATTGTAGTCCCTTTGATCTCAAATGTGTATTTATTTTATCTAATAAAAATAATGAACCTAGAATAGTGCAACAAAACATGAAGGTTGGAAAAAGTGAGTGCTATATATTCTCGATGGAATATGAGATGCCTTCATATAGAAATAAGGATAAAGGGACTTGGTACAATTCCCTAATAACGGAAACACTTTGGATGTTCAAAATGAATATATGAAGGTGTTTAAAAGTACAATAAAATATTGGTTGTGAAAATATATTCCTGAGATGAGGGGATAGACATTGGTGAGTCATTTTTCCCAATTGTTAACATAAAACCTATCATGTCCATGTTATCTATACCGACAATTTTTGTTTTGATGATAGATTAGATGAATGTGAAAACATCCTTCTTACATGATACAAATTATATCACTATGTCTATTACAAAAAATATGGTGGTCATTTCCTTTTCATTGCTTTATACATTGATGCTATGTTTTTTTTTGGTGATAGTAAGGCTATGATTGGTGGCTGCATGTCTCAAATTTAAACACAATTTGACAAGAAGGACTTCATGGTTGTAAATTATATCTTAGGAATGATGATCAAGATATCTAGAGAAAATATAATACTTTGGTTAGGTTGGAGTGAGTATGAGAACTTTATGTTGCAACATTTTCACATCCTAGATGGTAGACAATTTAGTGTTGTTATTTCAATCATAACTAATATTTTACTGAGCAATATACTATAGCACCCAAAGTGATGATGGCCATGGCTCAATATCCTTAAGTTAATGCATCTATTAGTTTCATGTATTATATGTTCTATATGAAATTATAAATTGCTTAAGCACTGGAAGTCTTGAGTATATTCATGAATATTCTTGAATATGAACATTTGGATGTATTGAATAGGGTGTTTAATTATTTGCAAGGAAATTCGAAGCAACTTTTTTATTCTAGTGATATTTTCGGTTTCCAACACTTGGTCAATATATAGGGTTATTTGGATTCTAATTCAGAAAGGAATGTAGTGGATATGTCTTTTGACTTTTCGGTGGATCAATGAGATTTTTGAGAAAGTGATGGGATGTATTCAGGTTGTTTTGTATTAGAGGAAATGTATATGGAAGCTACATATGGTACCTATAAGCATGTCAATGGGATTATGAAACTAAGTTTATATGCCAGGATAGGTTGGAGACCTATTTAATTTTCTTGTTCTATTGAGAGTGACATTCATCTAGTAAATAAATTGAACGTTTCATATGAAGACAAAGCATATTAATATATACTATAAATTTGTTTAAAATATGGAAGATGAGATAAATTTTATATTAGAGAAAATTGGCACTTTATAGAATCTTACAAGTCCATTGACAAAGATAGTGTGGGCATATAAGTGTAGGGTGATATATTCCTATGGGCCTCACAAATCCTCACAATTAGGATTCAAAATTGGATCCATTCCCCTTCTTCTCGTGCAAGGTCTATGAAAAGTGCAAAATTATTAGGACATGAGGAGAATACACCTTATAGTCACTCCTTGGCACTCGACCACAATATAGCTCATGAAAGTGGGCATACATGAAACCTACAGTATGGTAGTTATCTCAATCCATAGATTGCATGAAAAAGATGATAAATTAGATTGTTTGGTCACTGCATATTCCAATCAAATCCAAAATTAAAGACAATATATTTGAGATAAAAAATACAGAAGCATAAACTAAGATTTTGGTTTTTCAGCCCATAAATGATCATGGGTATTTTTGAGTCATTGGTTACATTTACTTGTGTTGATCACATATTCATATGGTTTTCAACAATGGTTTCTTTCTTACCAATATCTGTGTGATATGATTCATGAAGAAATTTGTGCCCATTTGTGGATGAGACCATGATAATGGTTGTTGCTCTTTCTTCACCATTCAAGGGATCCATATGAGAGTGGGGATATGATGCCAAAGGGGGAGGGACACTATATTTCAAGGGATGAGATGGCACTACATGGGTTTGAGTTGAGTCCAAAGGAGAAAATATAGCTACATAATATTTTTGATTTTGCATGTTGTCTTTTGTGTGAGTTGAGGAATTATTATATCCTTTTTTAGATTTATGGCCTTTCTAACCTAATTTATTTTTCCTGGAATCACGGGGGTGAGTGTAACCTTGAAAAAGGGGTAAGAATTCTAGAGATGACCCAATTGTTGAAAGGACCTACAACAAGAATTCGTGTCTTTCTATTCCACTAGCTACAAAAACTAAAAAGGGATAGGCTATTCAATCATGAAAACAAGAATATTAACGCATCCTGGAATATATTATATTTTTCAAGTGAATTCCCTTCCTAAAGAAACATGGCCCCATGTAGAAGTTGCATCCAGATGGAAGGGGTTCTTATCTAATCTTGAATTCTAGTTACAAGTGTAGAGACAAAGTTTCTAGATTTGACCTTCATACAAACGGTGCCCCCTAAGATTGGCCTCACAACGACTAAAAAAATTCAATAGATCAGTATTGGTTACATCATTCTGGAGGAGGGAATAATTCTACTGCAAAAGAAATTTCACATGGATTAACAGATTTGTAGTTATGGCATCAAATGTCCCCAGAGATAGGGCAACGCCTAAAGGCTTTTAGGTATCTAGAACATGACTCATAAGAATAAACTCGTCCGCATTATTGATCGAGAATTTGATGGTGGGAGAGATAGTCTATGATTTTGAACTTATTGTGAGGCAACCCACAGGAGGATAATTGACCAATGAAGAGGCAACTTGTAGATTTGGTATAAGGGAAAATCAATTGATTGCTACAACAACTACAATTGTTGAAGCCACTCGGGTCTTTGTAGAGCTTCATATCTATTCTTTGCTAATAAGTTCCTCAAGCCAATATATATATATATATATATATATATATATATATATATATATATATATATATATATATATATATATATATATGTATATATATATATATAGTATGTGTGTGTGCGTGCATGCGTGCGTGCCTATATATACATGGGTATCTGTATAGACACATGTATGTATGTGTATGTGTATATGTATGTACACGCACACACACACACATCATCACTAATGTGTAACCAAACTTACATTGATTCTCCTCCATCAAATGTTAGGGATTCTCTACATAACATACGACTTATGAATATCAATATCCTTGTCTCAATTGATGCATCTAGAAGGAAGTTGTGTCTCTTAATAACATAATGGATTAATGGTCAAGGTTTGAGTAATATTACATTCATATCCCTTATTTATTTCTCTATGCCATATATTATATGGGTGTGTTTGTGATACAATAGTTAGATACACCTATCTTATGGAATATTCGAATAGATTTTACAAATATAAAATCCCACATATTCTAGGTTATCTCATATCAGTTGTGGAGGTTTCTCCATAATAACATTTACATCCCATCATACCATAATCCTTAAGCGAATAAGGGCAACCACAAGGGAGTGGTGTCCGGCACTAACAATATGGTTGATTAGTTGTACATTGAGTATACTTGATTTCTCAATTTCCTTCCAGGGTTTCACTTGTTGGTTAATATCCTTTCACTTTCATTGATAAAGGAAATTTTGAAATGGTGAAAATTCAATTAAATATATCATTTCATATTCATTTGAAAGATTTTTTTTCTTTTAAAAGAAGTTAATTAATAACTATTGGTGGGGGTTTGTGCACATGATAGTGTAAGTCTATAGGTATTGTTGATGATTCAAGAGGTTCTTCACAATTAAATGGTCCTAATTTATACCAAACTTGTCTACACAAACAAGAGGTCAATGAAAGATTCCAAAACAATTTGAATGAGGTAAAACTGAATTTATGTGTGGAAGATATGGCTTTTGAAATTCTGGACAAAAATTGCTAAAAAAATAAAATGAAGTGATTAAAATTTTGATATTAGGTGTTCATGTATTTTTCATTTTTTTTGTAAAAAGGAAACTAATTGTTTTGAGAGCTACTTATTATTTCAATTTGCTAGTTTCACATAAAATTTAAGATATTAATGGAAGCTCATATTTTCATCATTATAGTTGATTTTTCTCGCAACTTATAACCTTATTTTAGCCTATTTCCTAATTTATGAAATCTTTATATTTATTATCAACTTGGTAGCTTAAGGTAGTTCTCATAAATAAAATTACTTGAGGAGAAAATTGATTCATAAAACTATTTGAAAAAGAAAAAGAAAGTTGTAAGATTGCTTTTGAATTTATGTCCTTCTGTAAAGGTAAATCGAAAAGTTATAGCCTTGTTGAATGTTATCCATTTGTAAAGGAGAATAAGAAAATTGTAAGACTGCGTGTCAATTTTCAGCGAGAAACCCTTTGAAAAGGAGATTTAATGAAGATGCTTATTAATCAAGCAAAAACAAATACATGGCCACAGTTTGATGAACTCTTGTATTAATCACTTTGCGTGAAGTCACGTTCTGATGGGTTTTTTTAGTATCAGTTTGAAATGAAAAATGTGAATTATATTTCAAATTTTCATGTTAAAAATGGAAATTTTAGAAATTAGTAAAGTATTTGGAATTGAGAAAAATTAATTTAGTTTTATATAGCCCATTTTTTGAACAAGTTGGTTCCTGAGTAGGATATTTTAAGGGTGTTTAGAGTTTTCTACGAATACTCTTTGATTTGCAATTTGGAAGTGCATTATTTTATTTTATTTTTTTTGGCCAAAGTACAACCATAGAAATTGAAGAGATAAATACTTCAGGAGCTTAAAGATATAAATTCCACGATTCAAAACTGACAAGAGATAAAGGCTTGAAAATCGTAAAGATATAAAATAGAAAGTTTGGAAGGATAGAATTAGAATGAGAAGAAAATTGCAATTTTATTTACTGAGAAGAAAAAGTTGAAAGATAGTGTATATTTTAGTGGAGAATTTCTTATGGGATTCACTTAAGAGTAGGGTTGGAATTTCAAAATAGATTAGATTGTCATATTGGATGGTTTTCACACATTATCACTTATTTTCAGAGTTTCAACCAAAAAGAACTCTGAAGGTTTTATAATCTGCCAGATTCTATCCCTGCTCAAAAGTTGCAAGTTGTTTTGCAAGCCAATAGCAAGATTTTGGAAAAGTTCTAGAATGGTGAAGAAATGGGAGAGAAAGAAAAGCATATCAAATAAAAGAATCCATACTCTTCCACATTTGATTCACCATGTTCTTCCATCAGATGTAGAAGTTTCTTTTTGTTTAATTTGAGAATCATACTGAAGACATTGACTCTGAGTTGCTTATCAAGATGGGCTTCGATGGAAAAGGCCGTGGAATGGATTGAGAAAGAATGGATAATCCCATATGTTGACAATGATCATAGCTACTTTCATTGTCATTTGTTCTTGCTATATGCTTATGTTATCACGTGGTCTCTTAATAGTCAAAACTTGAGATCCATTGGTAAAACCAATAAATTTGCTTCCAGGTATATATTGAGAATGCTTAGAGGTGAAATGGGAAGCACTGCAAAATGTATAGAGGGCTAATGTATAGAAGGCATCTTTATGTGTGTTGCGGATTCTCGAAATATTCTCTGAAATGCCACGGACATGAGCGAGGTTTTTATGACCTCTTCCATACACGTGGCACCTGGACTCTCCTCTTATCACCCTGGCCCCAGCCCTTCCTTTTATTATCCAAGGGTTGGGCAACTCTTCGGTTCACCTATCAAAGAGTCTTCGTCACAACCATCCCCTCAAATTGGAGAAATTTGCCGCATCAATATGTCACTTTATATGAACGCAATCAGAAAACTTTCGAGTACATGTACATCTGTGGAAGGCAATGGACAAGCAAGAATGGTTATAAATTAGTCCCCGTAGTGTGAGGTATACATTTCTTTCAAGCGCGCAATGAATCTAACGGTACATGTGGTGTATGCCAGGTTCGAGAGTCGAACACGTCACTTACACCTGGAGAGGATGATGGAAGGAACTCAAAGCAATTCTGCCAAGGAAGATGAACGGTTTGTGCCTGAAGGTGAACAATACGCTCATTGGCCACTCCAATTCGGACTCTAGATCAAAATTCAAACGCTCGGCTTCGAAGGTGGATGATGACTTAAATACATTTGGTTTACAGTATGTCCGATGGCAATGTTTCTTTCAAGTGAATTAAATAGGATATCTGTGCGTATTTGGAAATTGGTACAATAGTTATTACAGAGCGTCAGAGAATGCGGTGGAGCTAGAACAAGCTGGAAGGAACTCCAAAGAAGTTTGCAAGGGAGAATAAAGAGTTTATGACTGAAGGTGAACGATCCACTCAATGACCATTTTACTCGTTGATTCATTTGGCCCGTAAAAATGAAATGTTTGGCTTCGAAGGAGTATGATGAGTTAAATATATTCAGTATACAGTATGTCCAATGGTATTGTTGCTTTGCCCAGAATTTAGGTAGGATTTTCTTTTAGAATTCTGAGATTTATTTGTATAATTTTTATATTTTTAAACATGCTAAATTTATTTATAATTTAATTGAATTTTAAATTAACTAAAATTCACTGTGTTATCAAAATTATATTATTAAACAAATACCATCGAACAAACTATGTTATCAAAACTATATCATCAAACAAAAACCATCTTTTTGTTTGAGATTGAGGTAGACAACCATTGACATGGTTTGAGGTAATTTAATAGGAGATATTAATGGACTAAATTGAACCATGGAAATACTCTCACCTCTCTTTGAACTCATTGTAGATCATCCATTCAACCGTAAAGTGCATCATTCCCCTGCATTAATGACCTGTTGACCTATTTGTGCCTTTTAAGCTCCTAGTACAACAACCAAAGTCCTTGTCATTGTCATAATTCGAACTAGCGATGACCACAACAAATGACAATGCAAATTCAGTTGTAAAGGTTGCAGGGAAGCATAAACTACGTAATTGTGCTCTTTGGTGGTCTTGAATGGTGGTTTCTAGTTATTGGTGGTTTCTAGTTATTGGTAGCATGTGTATGGAACTTGTATGGTGGAAGCTAACTTTACTTTTATACTCATATTCTTATCGAACCATGTTAGTTGGTGATTGGAATTGGTATTCGTCATACAAATTGTGTCCCCACTACTTAAAATGACGAAAAATGAAGTCTATAAAGTGATTGTGCAATGCCTACTTGAGTTACGAGAAGTTTTTAAACGTATTTGTTGTGCCACAGTGATGGTGAGAAGTTTCTAAATGTGTTTGTTGTGCCAGAGTGAAATCTTTAATTGTTTAATTGTGTTTGTTGTGAGAAGTTTTTAAATGTGTTTGTTATGCAGAGTGAAATCTTTGACTATAAGTACTAGGTGGTAAATCATTTAATTGAGCTAAAGAATAGAGCCACCCTCGAGGATTTTGGTGGATCAAAAATTATTTTGTGGGAAGGTAAAAGTGGATCTTAAACACTAAAGAGGTTTTAATTTTTATCGAATTATTGTACACAAGGAGTTTATAAGGAGTTTCCTTAACACAACTTCAGTGATGTAAAATGAACTTAGTAGGTGTAAGATATGGTTTGTCCAACTTTTGGATAAAGTGACAACAAATAAAATGAAATGAAGGAGGTTATGTGCTTTTCATTTTTATTGTTATAAGGAAATTAACCAATGAGGAAGAAACATGTTCTCCCAGTTCGCTAGTTTCATGGCCAAGTGGTGATGTATTTTTTATTTTTATTGTGATAAGGATATTAATTAATGTGAGAGACACATACTCTTTCAATTTCCTATTTCCATGAAAAATTTAAGATCTTTATGGAAATATGAGGTCTAAAGAGTTGTACATTATTCTCTCCTGGATATCTTGAGGTTGTTTTCAACAATAAAATTATTTACACACTTTTTGCATATGAAAAAATGAATTCATAAAAACTCTTTGAAATAGTGTAGGCAAGTTGTAGAATATATTGCCAATTCATATCCCTTTGTGAAGGAGAGTCAACATGTTGTAAGCATTATGATCAACAATAAAATTATTTATACACTTCTTGGAGAGATTTTTTTTTTCTTTTAATAAAAACTCTTTGAAGGAGTGTAAGCAAGTTGTAGCCTTTCTTTCCAATTTAAGATCTTTGTAAAGGAGGGTCAACAAGTTGTAAATGTGCATATTATCTCATTACGAAGAGGAAATTTGAAAAGAGGAGCTAATAAAGTTGTTTATTGATTAAGAAGACTTGGAGATATGCCCAAAATTTGGTGAACTTCATTCTCAATGTCTACAAGCTTGGTTAATCAATAAACTGCTTCATTAAATCTTGATATTCATTTGGTGTACACATTTGTCTTATTATGTATTTTCTTTGTTTAATATTAGTTTTAAATGTTGATCATAAAATTATTGTAAATTTTCATGCTAAAAATGGAAAATTGGGAAACAGCTAAAGCATCTAGAGTGGAGAAATGTTGAGTCAATTTTATATAGTCCATTTTTGTGTCATTTGATTTATTATAGGTACTATGAAATGGTTTGTTTAACAAAAAAAATGAACATACAATCCACATTGGTCAAACTCTATTTTATGAGTAGAAATTGGAAATGAGGTCATACCTTCACCCCTTGTTAATGAGATGTCTAAATCCTTTTTATGGAAAATGATATTAACAAGAAAACCACCATTCTTGCATATCTAGATATATGTATAAGTTTTACAAACCCTCTTCTTTTCTTGTTTATGTATATAGGGTCTTATCAACATTTTTGTATGGTTTATTCTACTATATGTTGGTTATATAAATTCATAAAATCTCGAAGCTTGATCCCATTTTTAATAGTGTAGCTGTTTCCTACTTCGAGGGCGGCTTTCATGAGATATTTTTGGGTGGGTAATTTGACCTAGGACACTAAGGGTTCTCAGGCTTTTACAACAATAGAGAAGCCAATATCACCAAGAAACAAATGTGATCCCACCATAGATGACAGAACCTCATGGAGATGTGTATAGACATGAGAAGCCAATATCACCAAGCAACAAATGTGATCCCTCCATAGAACCTCACAGAGATGTGTATAGACTATGCTTACCTCAATATTATTGAGCTCAACAAAACAATTTGGTTCCCTATTTAGAAAACTATGTCACACTCTTCAAATGAAAATAATCTCTTTCGTGGTACATGAAGATTGATCAATATCTCAAAAGCGTAACACAATGATAAAGTATAAATAAAAAAGGACTCATTTCTACCTAAAGTATCATAATGATTCTCTAAGGGAGTATTCAACCCTAGGGTCACTTTTACATCTCGCATATTCTAAACAATAAGAAAACAAGAATAAGTTATGGAGTAGATCAATTTCTTAAATATTATTGCAAATACACGCTTGATAGATCGATAGATAGATATTTTTTCTTAAAATGTCTACAAAATAAAAAAATATATCTAAAACACCGAAAATTATAATATATATATATATATATATATATATATATATATAAATAAAAGAGACACTTATTTATTTATTTGTCATTTTCCTACATTATTGACTTGCTTTTATATATATATATATATATATATATATATATATATATATATATATATATATATATTTATTGGCTTGCTTTTATATATATATATATATATATATTAATGGCTTATTTATATATATATATATATAGATATAAATCTATTAATGTAAAAATAAAATGAGAAATTATGCTACCAAAAATAAATAGATACATAGCAATTCAGTAAATAAATAGATACATACCAACTCACTAAAAACAAAAAATATTTAGATTCAACAAATATATTGGAAAAGGGGTTTAACCAAAAAGTTTAAAATATATTTTCCGATATCTAACAAATAGGAAAATACATTTTAATATGCAAAACATGTTAATGCGATCTTTTAAGTTCGTTTAATAAACGAACTCACCTTTTCCCAACCCTTTCAGAAAGGTATTGTGTGGGGGTCCCAAATTTTGTGACAACGAAATCACCTCAAATGTTATGCCACATTCATTGTAAACACTTTTCCTCTAGGTATTTTGTGGGGTCTCAAATTTTGTGACTACGAAATCACTTGAACTGTTATGCCACATTCAATGTAAACACTTTCCAACTGGACAACCATAGGAGCCATTTACATATTATGTTGGCTTAGCAACTAATGTGGAGTCGAAACAACCGTTGGATCGTTCATTAGTGGTGTTGGTTGGGAGCAGTGATTGGTATATGGCAGCGAGGATATCCAAGAGCACGTTCACTGACTGATGGAATGGCTTGTCTGTTCGAAAATTTTAAAAAGATGACGCCATGGATGACGAGCACGAAGCATTGGCAGCACATTGCGAGAGTACCAGGTTGACTATAGGGTGCAGCACTTGTTTTTCAATATGTGGGTCATCGCATATCCTGAGCGCGTGATGGTGCATTGTCCATTGTCCATTCACATATTTTTACATCTTGTTTTTATCCCTTTCGATATTCTTTTGCTTCGAAATATCGTGTTACATCATGTTTAGATGCGTTTTCAATTTTTTTCACATATCTTTACATCATGTTTATACTCATTTTGATATATACTTTTTTCAAATAAACATCCCACCATAACATCACTGCCAAGCGATTTTGCTATAAATGCTTCAAAAAAAACCCATTTGATATATATATTTTTTCAATTAACCACCCCAGTCGAAGATGGCTGTCAAGCAATTTACGAGCAGAACCTTGCAACAATAGAGTTTCAATTGTGTCCATCGATAGCACGCTGATAAAATTGTGACAGTAGATAAAGTATGAAATATATAATGGATAACCTATAATTATTACATACCCATCTAAAACTATATATTCTTCTGGTTTTCGCTTTATGGCATGGCATAGTTAGTTAGCGTTGTTACTAAACCAGGAAATCTCAAAACGCCCGATTATAATTACTGGCTAATAGCTTTAAAATAAGAAAAATAAACTCTCGTTGGAACCCTCTCGGTGATTTTCCTTGATTGTGTATTCAACCTGTGAAACACATTTTGATACATTTGCATCCATATGTTAGATGTTTTGAATCATTTTTAGAAGGACGAATACTTTGAGCTAATGATATTCATTATATGCATGAATCAGAGGGGAGGGGATGATAATCGTAAAAGTACTTTCAAAGAATTCATCAAGATGTTATATTTTTTTAAGAGAAAAAAAAAAAAAACAACACTAACTTTTATATATAAAAGAAAATACAGTTTACATAGTTTTATTTCAGAAGAAAACATAGGTATATCTTGTTTTCATATTAAAATTCAATAAATATAGGCCATAGAAAATCTGCGTATTTTATTAAAATGTTAATCCTTCAACCAATATTGTTCCACCAAAGTTGGTGTAGAGAAACAGAAAATGTGGATATAGTTCTACCAAAGTTGGTGCAGAGAAACATAAAATGTGGAATAGAGGAACAAAAATATAGATGACTCTTGTCAAAATCCGAAGAACAAAATAGAGAGAGCGGGAACTAAGTTGTGAATATACTGCCTGGATCAATCCCGAAGTCATGATTATAGACAACATAGTGTATGACCCTTGGATCTGAATCAACTCATCTTTTCGAGAGCATATCCGCGGTGTGATTCTGCTCCCTATAGATGTGACTGTAGGAGATATGTTGAAAGGTACATTCCACTAAGAAAATGCACTTCATGCAGTTTTCTAGCAAGGTAGTGTGGAATTAGGAGAGCCCCCTTACCTAATTGATAGAGCTTTTTGAATCCCTATAAACCTATAGATTGTTGATGCTGAGCCATTTTGCAGTGAAGTGAATGCCCCATAATGCTATGATTTATGCCCTATTGTTGGTACCCTAGCCTCTTCCCACCAAAATTAATAGTGGTTGCATGGTTCGGTGACTATGAGAGCACGACAACCACATTGCCTAGTAGAGAAAGCACCATCCAAAAAACCAACCACAAAATTCTTCCACACATTCAATCTTTTTATCTTTCTCGGTTTATGATCAATTTTCCTGGGACCAATTTTTGAGAAGTAAGCCACAATACCCAACATTGTAGTCCTTTCATCTACCCTTATATGTTCAAATGTCTTTCGATTCCTACATTGCCAAATGCCCCGAAGATGTAAAAGGTTAATGTACAGAACTCCTTATGTATCACTCCCGTGAACAAACTCCACCTAAGGTTTGCCTTGAAAGCAATTATTCTCATCTTTTCATCACAACTATCTAGATACTCCCTACTATACTCTTTCAATGCAAAATGATTAGCATAGTTGTTATCTACATTCTACATCAGGGCAAGCTAAAGTTAATGAAACCGAAAGAAAAAATGGAAAAAGAGGAATGTCATTGAGTGAAAGCAAGATGCAACAGAACTTTGACTCCAAAAGGCATATTCGTGGGAGAGCAGATAGTCAACATCACGACAACAAGGGGAAATAAGACGTTCCCACTATTAGTAGTGGCAACGCTAAGTAATTAGATGTGATCAACATCATATTGCGCAAAGTGGAAGTAGATAAATCCAAAAGGGAGATGTTAGGTTAAATACTTCAGTGAAAAAAAGTGTTTTTATTGGGTTATGTAAGTTGTGGTATTATAGATTTAGTGGATTACATGGAATATGTTTTAGTATATTTCTGTATTAGGGGAGGGACGCCATTACCTGTGCGCCCTCCCCTCCACCTGGCGGACAAGCACGTGGACGGCACGCTCTCTCGTACGACACGCGTCCAGCTTGGAGAGCCACCTGTTCTGCAGCATGTCAATGGTTAAAACTTCATATGCCGACCATCCGCCCACTCATTTCCGCCTTTACGCCGCGGTGTGTGGTTTGCTTGTGGGTTTTCTGTTCGGGTCCGGTGTTTGTTCGAAGCCCTCCGTCGATGATGGCGCGGGAGGGCTCCATTACCTGTGCATGATGTCCGCCATGGTTGAGCTCATGTCCACCAATTGTTGTTCAGTCTGGACCGCCGGTGGTTTAGGGTTTCTTGGGTGGTTGTTTAATTCGCGCTATTTGCCCACCAATTGCTGTTTAGTCTGGACCGCTGCTGGTTTAGGGTTTCCTGGGTGGTTGTTTAATTCGTGCTATTTGTTGTTTGGGGAGGAGCCAGTATCAATTTACAGGTAATTGCATATTTCGGTGGTATTTGTGTGGTTTTTTGGGTTTTTTTTTGCTGCATTTGCTCATTTGCTAATATTTTCCAATTGTTGCAGCTGTGGCAGGTCCGGCGAGCGCTGGAGAAGGTCCGCCGAATGTGTGGCGAGCTCTGGACTGATGGCTTCTATCCGGTAGGATTTTTATCCTACCAGCCATTTTCTGAAGTGTTTTTCAACACCTCTCACCGTGTGTTTCTCAACACCTCACCTCGCTTATTGGAAGTTTTGTTAAATTTGGAGACAGGTTTTACCTTGCGTATTGAATTTAAGTGCTTTATAAGTCTTTATTCCCATCTCTATTGTAGCAGCCCTTTGGTTTTGTCTGGCAGCTTTGAGTAGTAGCTCTTTGGTTTTGTTGAAGGTATAATTTATTAGCTGCTTTGTTGAAGGGTTTAGGGTTTTGGATTCTAATGGCAACTTGGTTTTGGTTGCCATCTCCAAAGCTTGCAGCTAGTGTGAGACTCGGAACATACGGAAATGATGTTGTAGCTTTTCGGTGTTAAGGTCTTGTGCTTTTTTCTGATATAATGGTGCTAAATGTTAATTCGTAGCAGCCCTTTGGTTTTTTCGAAGATATAATTTATTGGCAGCTTTGAGTAGTAGCCCTCTGGTTTTGTTGAAGGTATAATTTATTAGCTGCTTTGTTGAAGGGTTTAGGGTTTTGGATTCTAATGGCAGCTTGGTTTTGGTTGCCATCTCCAAAGCTTGCAGCTAGTGTGAGACTCGAAACATACGGAAATGATGTTGTAGCTTTTCGGTGTTAAGGTCTTGTGCTTTTTTCTGATATAATGGTGCTAAATGTTAACTCGTAGCAGCCCTTTGGTTTTGTCGAAGATATAATTTATTGGAAGCTTTGAGTAGTAGCCCTTTGGTTTTGTTGAAGGTATAATTTATTAGCTGCTTTGTTGAAGGGTTTAGGGTTTTGGATTCTAATGGCAGCTTGGTTTTGGTTGCCATCTCCAAATCTTGCAGCTAGTGTGAGACTCAGAACATACGGAAATGATGTTGTAGCTTTTCGGTGTTAAGGTCTTGTGCTTTTTTCTGATATAATGGTGCTAAATGTTAACTCGTAGCAGCCCTTTGGTTTTGTCGAAGATATAATTTATTGGCAGCTTTGAGTAGTAGGCCTCTGGTTTTGTTGAAGGTATAATTTATTAGCTGTTTTGTTGAAGGGTTTAGGGTTTTGGATTCTAATGGCAGCTTGGTTTTGGTTGCCATCTCCAAAGCTTGCAGCTAGTGTGAGACTCGGAACATACGGAAATGATGTTGTAGCTTTTCGGTGTTAAGGTCTTGTGCTTTTTTCTGATATAATGGTGCTAAATGTTAATTCGTAGCAGCCCTTTGGTTTTGTCGAAGATATAATTTATTGGCAGCTTTGAGTAGTAGCCCTCTGGTTTTGTTGAAGGTATAATTTATTGGTTGACATGCTCTGCAAAGGGTTGATCCTGAAAGGCCAAATCGTCCAACAAGAAGTTGAACACTCGAAACCTCTAACCTTAGTGCTAAAAATTAGATATTATTCACCAAGAAACTGTTGGCATTATGTTTTCTGGTATGACTGTATGTTACAGATGTTGTACTTGATGGCAACTCCAGTGGTAAGGCCCTCAGTTTGATAAAATTAAGAAGGACGCAGGCAATCGGTTAATACAGTGCGTCCCCGCAGGTATACCATGCAGAAACCGCGTCCAGGGACGCCGGCCGGCCGTTCAGGGGGTGCGTCCACCCAGTGCACACATTTCAAGACAAAAGAAAAGCACGTGGGGGTTTCTTGTGTGGTATCTAGCCGACGGTTTTGTGTTTCTATGGTGTTGGCTCGTGGTATTGTTCCATGTTTTGGGGAGGAGCTTGCCTATATAAAGCAAAGGAGTTCATTTGGATTCATCATCGTCTTTGGTTGAATATCTCTTGGTGAGATCTAGTCCAGATCTATGAGGGCGAATCTTCTAATGGACTGTGATCTCTATGGCGCATGATCAGATCTGTAGATCTGACTGTTTGGGCTAGTTCTGAAGTCTTCATATCTTTTATATCCGAAGGGACGCAGGTTCAGTGAAGGGCAAGTGCGCCGAGATGCAGTACAGTAAGGGCTCAGGTGCGTCTCTAAAGCGAAAAACGCGGCGCGATAGTATTATTGGATGCGTCTCTGAAGCAAAAGACGCGGCGCGATAGTATTGTTGGGTGCGCCGGTACGCAGAGCAGTTTAAAGGAACAGTGCGTCGGCACGCAGAGCAGCAGACGGTAAACTGCGTCCAGTCGCAGGCCACAGAAAGAAAAATTGCGTCCCTGTCCTAAGATGATCTGTTGACTGTATTTTTCTGTTCATAAGGTGTTCTGGGTTAGTTCTGTGATTACTGATCTGATAACTGTAGTGGACTGTAACTGTTGTATACTTGTTGATCATTTGATTCTTCATGAAAAGAAGTAGGGGGTTGTAGCTCCCTTCCAGGAGAGACTGGAAAACGAGAGAGAGTTGTAGCTCTCTGCAGGTTGCGGCCTGCGTACTGGTAAAGGACTGCACCAGTACAAAATCATTGTAAAAGAATTTCTAAATTGAAAGAAGATAGAGACATATTGCAGTAGGTGGTTTTCTCCCACATTGGGTTTCCACCTTACATCTTGTGTTCTTTGGTGTGACTGTCTATTTTCTTTGTTCATGCTCATTATTTTATGGTACTGATATGCAAGAATAATTCAAAAGATCAAATAAGGAAGATTTGTTAAATTGCTAGATAATACTGGTTCACCCCCCCTCTCAGTATTATTTCCAACAATTGGTATCAGAGCAGGTCCTTCAGAAAAGCTTGATCGCTTGAAGGTAGATCGTTCATCATGAGCAACTACGAGAGAGAAGCATCAATCAGGCCACCGGTTTTTGATGGGACAAACTTCAATTATTGGAAGGTAAGAGTTACTGCATATCTTCAATCTCTTGGTACAGAAGTTTGGGACATTGTAGAAACAGGCTATGCTTTTCCTTCAGCTACTCCTACAGATCCAGCTGAGAAAAAGAAGTATGAAACAAATGCAAAAGCAATCAGTACTCTATTAGGAAGTATATCCCAAACAGAATTCATGAAGGTGATGCACTTCAAATCAGCAAAAGAAATATGGGACAAAATGATCACAAGCTATGAAGGAGATGAACAGGTAAAACAAGCTAAACTTCAAACTCTCAGGATTCAATATGAGACTCTCAAGATGTATAATGATGAAAGTGTGGCTAATTATTTTCTTCGGGTAGATGAGATTCTTAATTGTATGAAAAATTTGGGTGAAGAAATAAAAGAGTCTATAGTAGTTCAAAAGATTCTAAGATCATTATCTCCCAAGTTTGAATCTAAAGTATCTGCAATAGAAGAAAAAGAAAATCTCCGTGTTCTCACTATGTCTCAGCTACATGGAATTCTAACTGCTTATGAAATGAGAAAGGGAGGTCCATCAGACAGAAGGGAGGCTGCTTTTAAGGCATCAGGCAAAGAAGATCACTATGAAGCAAGCCTTGTTCCAGAAGAAGAGGAAGAAGAATCAAATTTTGTCAGAAATCTTCAAAGGGGTTCTGGAAGGTTCAGAGGTAAGCTACCTTTCAAATGCTTTGCTTGTGGAAGAGTAGGTCATTATGCTGCAAAATGTCCTTATAAGGATAAAGGAAAGGACCCAGCTAGATGGAACAAGAAACAAAGTGCAAATAAGAAAAGCTACTACACCCATGAAGATAGTGATGGCTTATCAAACAGTGATGAAGATGAACAAGGTAATAAATATAGGTTGTTAATGGCATTTGAAGATGATGATTATGAGGATGCTGTAGATGTGGATAACCTTTATGATGAAATTACTAGACTCAAGAGATGTATAGAAGAAAAGACATGATCATTGATACTCTACAATTTCAAATTGATGAAAAGGAAAAACATCTTGAAAAATTAGAAGGTGAAATTGTTGGTCTTAGAAAAGAAATTGAGAAAACAAAAGCTATTAATCTCAAGTTTGTCAAAGGATCTGAAACTTTGGATGAGATTATCAGTGTGCAGCGGTCTCCACTAAATAAGACAGGTCTAGGCTATAATGGAGAAACTTCTAAAGCATCCACTTCAAAAAGTTATCTTGATGCAGCAAGAAGAAATGAGCAAAAGCACAATGAAGATCATCAGGTAAAGCAGGGACAAACTTCAAACAGAAACTATCAGGGGCAATCCAGCTTAAGGGTGAACAAAAGCCACAACCAGCCACAGGTAAAATCTTCCCAGTTTGGTTCAAGAATAGATGAAAATAGAAATTACAATCAGTTGGCTAGTAGATTCAATAACCGTAGAAGCTTCTTCAATGGACAATGCTTTTCTTGCCATAACTTTGGTCACAAAGCAGCTCAATGTGTTGCGTATAAAACAATCATGACTAGGGAAGCTCAAAAACAAAGAAGTATGACAGGGATTACAAAAAAGACCTATAACAGCTTTTCGGCTCTTGAAAATGAAGTTGAATGTTCTATTTGCAATAATTTTGGTCATGAAGACTTTGAATGCAGAAGCAGGTTTCAGGAAAGAAAAGAACAAGAGCGGAAAAAGGAACAAGCCTCAGGAACCAAAACATGGAGAATAAAGGAACCTCAAACAGAAAGATGTGGGATAGCATTTTATGCAGAAGGACAGGAAAATCTATGGTACATTGACAGTGGATGTTCGAAGCATATGACAGGTGATAAAGAAAAACTTGAGTCTTATTCTATTTTAGAAAAGGGAAAGAAAGTCTCTTTTGGAAATGATACTCCTGCAACTATAAAAGGAAAAGGTATTGCTCCTTTAAAAGAAGATGTTAAGGCTGGAAATGTTTTGTTTGTTGATGGATTGAAGCATAATCTACTAAGTGTCAGCCAGATGTGTGATCAAAGAACCGAGGTTATATTCAGATCAAATGGATGTCTTGTTCGTGATCTTGATACAGGTAAAACAGTTCTCAAAGGGAAAAGAACTCCAAATAATCTATACATATTTGAAGAAGGACAACAACAATGCTATCTAAGCAAGGATGAAGAGCACTGGTTATGGCATCGAAGGTTGGGACATCTAAGCTTCTCACAAATAAGGAAAGCATGCAAATATCAGGCAGTTCGCGATCTTCCAGATATCAAAATTCCTGACAACACCATATGCAGATCATGTCAGTTTGGAAAACAAACCAGGACTAACTTTCCAGAGAAAGAAGGATCAGCTAGCATGCCTCTTGAGCTAGTACATACAGATGTATGTGGACCATTCAGGAAAAGAACACCTAGAGGAGAGGAATACTTGATATTATTTATTGACGATTTCTCCAGGTTTGTTTGGTTAGGACTTGTGAAGCACAAAGATGAAGCATTCGAAAAATTCAAATCCTTCAAAGCCTTGGTTGAAAATGAATCGGGTCACAAAATTAAGTGCCTCAGATCCGACAGAGGAGGGGAATTTACTTCAAATGAATTTTTCGATTTCTGTGATGAACATGGGATAAGGAGAGAATTCTCTACGGCTAGAACTCCTCAGCAAAATGGAGTTGTTGAAAGAATGAACAGAACAATCCAACAAATGGCTTGTGCTATGCTTGATGAATCAGGAACTCCCGCAACTTTCTGGGGTGAAGCTGCACATGTTACGGTTATTATTCTCAACAAGACAAATGTCCGGGTGAACAGCACTCAAACTCCTCATGAGCTCTGGAGTGGTAAAACTCCTTTGGTAAAGCACTTCAAAATCTTTGGGAGCAAATGCTATATCAAGAATACTGAAGAGCAGCTTCGCAAACTTGATCCTAGAGCAGATGAAGGCATTCTTCTTGGCTATTCTCCACATAGCAAAGCATACAAATGCTACAATAAAAGACTTGGCAGAATTGTTGACAGCATTGATGTAGTGGTTGATGAGAAGGGATACATTCCTAGGCAAATACATCGTGAAGACATCGAAGAAGATGAAAGCTACCCTCAAAAACAGAATGATGAAGAAGAAGAACCTCAAGAAGAATCTCAAGAAGAACCTCATGAAGACGCAGAAGAACAAACAAGAATAGAAGAAAAGACTCCATCCAGATATGTTCAGAAGAACCATCCAGAATCTCAGATCATGGGATAGAAAGAAGCAGGTATACAAACTAGAAGAACAGTTGCAGAAGCTTCAAGCTATTTGGCATTACTCTCCTCTACTGAACCACAAAATGTGAAAGAGGCATGCAAAGATGAATGTTGGGTGAAAGCAATGGATGAAGAACTTGAGCAAATCGAAAAGAACAACACTTGGGAGCTGGTTCCTAGACCAAAGGATAAGAATGTTATCGGAACAAAACGGTTCTTCAAAAATAAATTGAATGAAAATGGAGAAGTAATTAGAAACAAAGCCAGACTTGTTTGTAAAGGGTATGTGCAGCAAGAAGGAATAGACTTTGAAGAAACTTTTGCTCCCGTTGCAAGACTTGAGGCCATCCGAATGTTCCTTGCTCTCTCAAGTTTTTAGAACTTCAAATTATTTCAAATGGACGTAAAATCAGCCTTTCTGAATGGAGACTTGGAAGAAGAAGTGTACATTGAACAGCCAGATGGGTTCATTCTTGGAAATGATCCAAATCTTGTATGCCGATTGAAAAAGGCTCTCTATGGTCTCAAACAAGCCCCAAGGGCTTGGTACTACCGGTTGGACAAATATCTTCATCAACAAGGTTTTTCAAAAGGTTCAGCAGATAGCAATCTGTATATAAAAGTTGAAAATGACAAATTGCTAATACTTGTTGTGTATGTAGATGACATTATTTTTGGCAGCAATGAAGAAGCTATGAGTCAAAGCTTTGCCTCAGTCATGCTGAAAGAATTTGAAATGTCCTTGCCAGGAGAACTGACATATTTCCTTGGTTTGCAAATCCAACAAAAGGAAGGAGGAATCCTTTTATCTCAAACCAAGTATCTCAAGCAGATTTTGAAGAAATATGGCATGGAAGATGCAAAACCAGTATGTACACCCATGGTCACAGGATGTAGTCTCAGTGCAAATGATGAATCTGCAGCAGTACATCAACCAACCTACAGATCTATGATTGGAAGTTTGCTATATTTGACAGGTACCCGACCGGACATCATGCATGCAGTTGGAATAGTTGGAAGATTTCAGGCAAATCCGAAGGAAACTCATCTTCAGGCAGCGAAGAGAATTTTCAAATATCTTCAAGGGACTCAAAATTATGGCTTATGGTATCCTAGAGATACAGATCTCACTCTTCATGCTTATACAGATGCAGATTGGGCCGGAAGCGTGGATGATAGGAAAAGCACAAGTGGTGGTGCGTTCTTTATGGATTCCAGACTGGTATCTTGGTTCAGCAAGAAACAGAGTTCAATTGCCTTGTCTACAGCTGAAGCAGAATATGTTGCTGTTGCATCTTGTTGCACCCAACTCCTTTGGATGATGCAGACTTTGCAGGATTATCAAATCACTTGTACACCTCCAATCCCTATCTTATGTGACAACACAAGTGCAATCAGCATCTCAAAGAATCCGGTTATGCATTCAAAAACCAAGCACATACCAATCAAGTACCATTTTCTCCGGGAACAAGTACTTGAACAGAAGGTCAAGTTGGAGTATGTTCCTTCTAAGGAACAAGTTGCTGATATTTTCACCAAATCGTTGCCCATGGACACTTTTGAATACCTCAGGCAAAAGCTGGGGGTTGTTGATGCATCATCTTATTGTTGAACATCTTCTTATTGGTGGTATAGGCTCAGGGGGAGCACATAATGCATTGTTGGCATTATGGAGAAGGAGATCTTGGAAATTGCTGCAATATGTCTCTATCTCTTTCATGGTGGTACGTTGCTGCAGATCTGGTTCATATTTAGGGGGAGCATGCGCTTAGGGGGAGCATACCCTTTGCTCTTGATGTCAAAGGGGGAGAATGAAGCTGAAGTTTGTGAGGTTGCCATCAAGTCCAAAGGGGGAGATTGTTGGCATTATGTTTTCTGGTATGATTGTATGTTACAGATGTTGTACTTGATGGCAACTCCAGTGGTAAGGCCCTCAGTTTGATAAAATTAAGAAGGACGCAGGCAATCGGTTAATACAGTGCGTCCCCGCAGGTATACCATGCAGAAACCGCGTCCAGGGATGCCGGCCGGCCGTTCAGGGGGTGCGTCCACCCAGTGCACACATTTCAAGACAAAAGAAAAGCACGTGGGGGTTTCTTGTGTGGTATCTAGCCGACGGTTTTGTGTTTCTATGGTGTCAGCTCATGGTATTGTTCCATGTTTTGGGGAGGAGCTTGCCTATATAAAGCAAAGGAGTTCATTTGGATTCATCATCGTCTTTGGTTGAATATCTCTTGGTGAGATCTAGTCCAGATCTATGAGGGCGAATCTTCTAATGGACTGTGATCTCTATGGCGCATGATCAGATCTGTAGATCTGACTGTTTGGGCTAGTTCTGAAGTCTTCATATCTTTTATATCTGAAGGGACGCAGGTTCAGTGAAGGGCAAGTGCGCCGAGACGCAGTACAGTAAGGGCTCAGGTGCGTCTCTAAAGCGAAAGACGCGGCGCGATAGTATTATTGGATGCGTCTCTGAAGCAAAAGACGCGGCGCGATAGTATTGTTGGGTGCGCTGGTACGCAGAGCAGTTTAAAGGAACAGTGCGTCGGCACGCAGAGCAGCAGACGGTAAACTGCGTCCAGTCGCAGGCCACAGAAAGAAAAATTGCGTCCCTGTCCTAAGATGATCTGTTGACTGTATTTTTCTGTTCATAAGGTGTTCTGGGTTAGTTCTGTGATTACTGATCTGATAACTGTAGTGGACTGTAACTGTTGTATACTTGTTGATCATTTGATTCTTCATGAAAAGAAGTAGGGGGTTGTAGCTCCCTTCCAGGAGAGACTGGAAAACGAGAGAGAGTTGTAGCTCTCTGCAGGTTGCGGCCTGCATACTGGTAAAGGACTGCACCAGTACAAAATCATTGTAAAAGAATTTCTAAATTGAAAGAAGATAGAGACATATTGCAGCAGGTGGTTTTCTCCCACATTGGGTTTCCACCTTACATCTTGTGTTCTTTGGTGTGACTGTCTATTTTCTTTGTTCATGCTCATTATTTTATGGTACTGATATGCAAGAATAATTCAAAAGATCAAATAAGGAAGATTTGTTAAATTGCTAGATAATACTGATTCACCCCCCCTCTCAGTATTATTTCCAACAGAAACTAGAACCAAACCGTCTCTAAAATCAGTGAGGACAAAATTTCTACAAAAACCAGTAGCAAATGTGGAAAATGTAGTTAAAGCACTCACCTCATGTGTATATTTCTTAATAGGAATTGTAAATGCTCTTCCGAGGCCAAGATATGCTATTTTTACTACACCTCTTCGCTTATCCACCAGGAGATTGTGAGGCTTCAGGTCCCTGCCATATTATAGGCTGCCTTCCAATATTGGAGCATGAACAGAGAATGTTTTAGTGACATCCTATTCCTCCTTGGATATCCTTTGCATTTATGGGAATTTTCTTGTGTAACCAAATTCCTCCATGATAGGTTTGCAATAGTAACAACCTTACACTCTTTATCATCATCAAAGAGTTTCCAAAACATGGGATAGAGAAGAGGATGGTAATATTGGATTTGAATAATCGATTGAATGACATGAAAATATTGGTCTTCACATCCTTCAATTTAAGTGCTTCGGATTTTGAGTTTAGATGTGCCCAAAGAGATTATTTTATGTTCAAACTCATGTAATTTGACAAATTTGGCCCTATTGACTTATCTTTTATTGTTTCAACTGCCTTTCCATCTTCTGTACCATTCCATATAATTTATTAGTGCTTGCAGTAGTTTGGGTTAGGTTCCTAAAGACTATCTCCCATGTTTGCCTATGCGATTCAATTTTTTCTATCACATGCATTTTGTTCGTTTCCTTGGAACAATTCTTAGCTCAATTATTTTAGAACTATATATGACTACATATTTGATTATATTAAAATCAGATTTGTTGGATTTATTTACTTATTTACGGTTGAGAATTTATTTGTAGCTCTGTGTCTTATTATCTCAGTGTTTCAGGTTTTATTCAACAAATTTAAATAATAATTACTTCAAAAATGAAGAAAATGACTTCAAAGAGTCCACTAGTTCCAATTGTAACTCTTTATGATCTTTGTGGAGTACATATGTTGTGTAGGCTTTAAGTTTAGTTCAGTTTTGGTTTTGAGCTATTGTTGTGTATTAACTTCTTTCTGTATTCAATAGAAGATGGATGTGTCTGAGAGTTAGTATATTTTACAGAAGTAATTGCTTGTAGGTAAGCTTACTTAGATCTAGGTTATTCTTTCAAAGTTGAAAAACTGCTTATAGTGGCCTGCTTTCTATGATACTTGTTGACTGCAATGAATAATTAGATCTAAAGCATATTGCTATGGTGACTGCATAAATACCATAAGACAATAATAATAAGCCCAAGACCACTACATATTGACCATAAGAGGCTAATAAAGTCATATGTTTTTCTGTTGGTGACTTTCCAAGTGTTTTTCTAAGGTCTGGTATATGTTTTCTGATATCTGAAATATGCTTTTCGAGATCTGGTGTACTTGTTTTAGTAAGAAGAAATAAATTTGCTAAGGTTTAATATCCATAAGAAATCACTTATCAGTGTTGGGAGCATCATTTTGAAGCTAATGGTGAAGTATTAAGTGATTTATTTTGTGAAATATTGTTCATCTTTGCAGTGGAAAAAGATGCCCCAAGACATAATATGAATTGACATAACAATTTCAAAAGGGGAATAAGTATCTAAGTTATCATTGTAGCGTCTTTTGTGGACTGATATCATTTGTGCTTAACTCGCAAATAAAACTACTTTACAACCAACCAAGCTGCTGTTGGCTTTTCAATGTAGTGAATGCATAGCACCATAATGTTGTTAGTGTTTCAAAGCAATAAAACAACCTAGGTTGTAAGCTAGAATGTTTTTATGACAAGAAAAAGACAGAATCCATCCAAAATCCACATCATAATGTGGTTACAAACAAAAACATATGACACCCCTATTCTTTATGGCCCTGAGAATCTTGAGTGCCAAAACTCCCCGAGTTACCTTGTTGAGCCAAGTAGGTTGGCTTGCCTGTCAAGGGTTGATTAGGAAATGGTTGATTGATGCCATATGATTGACTCCAATTTGCAGCTTCCAACCATGGAGGTATTGAGTACCCATACCTCACATTTGCACTATCGGTCCCTGTATTCAGTGGAGGTTTGTAATGAGCATACATAGAATTGGCACCAACTCTGGTAGGAATAAGGCAAGTGGGTAAACCCTCAGTTTGATAGTGAGGCACTTGAATGTTTATGAGATCTTGGAATAATGGTGTATTATCTGCAATGGAGTCTAATGAGTTTGAAATAATTCTCGTTTCATTAGCTATTCTTGTATCATTGTCAACCATATTGATCATCCCTTGTTCCTTTTCAAGCATTTTTTGTGCCTTTCGTTTTTCCTTTTCCTGTCTTGCCATTTGCTTTTGTTGGTCCTTAATTTGCCTTGCTTTATCTCTTTCAATCTTTTCATCTGCTCGATGTTGTGCTGCAACAATCCTTGTTGCCTTCTTGTCCTTGACTAGATCCTTCTTTTTCTGTTTTAATTCTTGCATTTCAAATTTCTTTTTTTTAGACTCAACTAACAGGTTTATATAGTCCTCTGAGGTGAGTAACTGTGAGCTTCGGCCCAGACGAAGACTACCCGGTGCACCTTGCTTTTTTTTCATTGATACTCTCCGTACTGGTAGCTTTAGGAATTGTCCAAGTGTCTTCTCCACCCCTCCCACCTGCATGTCATTGCTTGGTACTTCCCTTCCAGTTTCTGTTGGAACTGATTGAACTATATCATTATTTTCATTTGATGCCTCATTATGTCCTTCATCTTCTTCCATTGATATATTGTCCACAAAGAAATGAACAATTTCACTGTTCAATTCTGCTGGTTGTGAGGGCATGTTCATGCTTTCTTCGTTGCTTGCTGAGACACTAGTGCATTCATATTGATCATTGCTTCTCATAGCCATGAAGGTGGGGTTACTTGGCTTGGCAATGTCAATTGGTCATTGTCAACTGCATGTTCAGCAATAACATTAACAATATCAACAACAGGAATTTCATGTTCTTGAGTTGGTGGAACAATCTCCATGTTACTGCGAATTTGTTCATTGTTATATTGTGTTTCACATACAGTTTCATCATCTTCAGCATATAAGTGTCCTTGAGACAAGGAAATCATATTACCAGCTGCAACAACATCATCTTGGTCATCTACTTCTTGCACTTCAACACCTGTTTGGGCATTCCCTTCTTCCTGACCATCCACATGAAACGCTTGGCTACAACCAGTATCATGCATAAGAGCATCATAGTTCAGTGGCCAGATTCCTGTCCTCCTAAAGCCAGCCTTGATATTTGATGGTGTCAAAGCCCTTTTAAAAGCTTTACTTGCAATCTCTGCTAGCTCAAACCTTTTCACCTCAACCCCTGGATTCTTTGCCATCCATGCAGTGCGCTCCGACCTGAAATAGTTCTTGAAAGGGCCAAACACACTAACATCAAGGGGTTGCAGTCTATGAGTGGTATGATCTGGCAATGTCAATAGGTCGATGCCTAAATTGTTTGCTTCCTCAATTGTTTGTACAACCATGTGGCTGCCATGGCCATCTAATATCAAAAGGTGTCTGTTATTAGGCGAGACGCCACCTGGTACCGATGCAGCAAAGTGAAAAAGCCAACTTAGAAACAGTTCTTTAGTCATCCATGCATGGGGATGTGCAGCCATGCATGCACCTGGTTCACAGTTCTGTATATAGTTTTTCAGTTGATTTTTACCTTTGAATAGATAAAATCCTGGGATTGAAGTACCAATTGCATTAACACAACATAAAATAGTTATCCACTCCCTGCTCTTGGGCAAAATCTTTGGCACATTTCGGCTCCCTCTCTTGGAAATTACCCGCATGCCACAATTCCTCCCTGCCTGTAAACCTGTTTCATCACAGTTCCATATATGGTCTGCTCCATAAGAATGTTTATCATAAGCACTAGAAAGTGTGTCATAGAATTTTCGCACAACTGCAGGGCGCAAATTTAATGCTCTGTCTCTGTCAAGGCCCTCAGCAGTATGCAATACAAGTTCTGGATGCCTTTTTTTAAACCCAAACCACCATGATTTACCAGGAATCCCATCTTTGAGTGGGTTTGGCCTCCCTTGACAGATTTGAGCAACCATTGATTTGAGTTGTATCAACTCTAGCCCATGTCCCAGTTGGGCCATCTCTTTACACCACTCAACCACCTCGGCCTCCTCATCCTTAGTCATAACTGTAAGAGGCCCTCTACGTTTTGTATGAGTCAGTCCATTTATCCAATAATGTATTGATGAGGGAGGAATACCATGTTTTTTTGCAGATGCCCGAACTGAGTATCCATTAAACTCTATGTCGTCAATTGCAACTAACATTTGTTCTTTTGTCCATCCTCTTATAGCATTAATCCTTTTAGTTGAGCTTTCCCCTTGGACTGTTGTTCATGGTGGTTGTGTGGCTGATGGTGTGTTAACATCAGCGGCTGTCACATGGCCATCTTCAACAATGTTCCCTGGTGCATTGCTGGCATCGACATCAGCTGGCCTGTCATCATCAGCAGATGTGCATCGCAGCTGCGCACCCCTTGTCACTCTCCTGCCACTTCTCCTTGTACGAGCAGAGTAACTTCCTTTTGCCATAGATGCAACAACCTGTAAAATTATTGCATGCATTTAGACATTAGAATATATGTTAAATTATGCTTTATTACTTCTGCAAAAATTACTTTTCCTCTATTACAGGAAATTATCAACATGTATGTTGCATTTAGACATTAGAATATATGTCAAATTATGCGTTTTTAATTCTGCAAAAATACTTTTCCTCTATTACAGGAAATTGTCAACATGTATGTCACTGTTTTCATAATGAGAGCAAATGTTTCACTTTCATAGGGAAGTGTCAGGATATGCGTATACATTAGGATACAGAGCTTGTTACATTAGGATATGCGTATACAGTGATTACAGTCTATCTATATGTATTACATTAGGATATGCGTGTAGAGTGATTACAGTCTATCCATATGTATTGATTATGTATTACATTAGGATATGCGTATACAATGATTACAGTCTATTCATATGTATTGATTATGTATTACATTAGGATATGCGTATACAGTGATTACAGTCTATCCATATGTATTGATTATGGAGAGAACGGTAGTCTATATACCAATAAGAAAAAAGGTATTTATATAATAGGAATGACTAAGAGTGAGAACCCCGGGATATCATGTTGTATATTGATTAACTTGTCACCTTTGTATCTTATCTAAGCTTATGACAAGCTATGCAATTAGAACACAGTAGTTACACATGACTCTTTCTAACCATGCTTGTTTACCTAATCACTTGCTTGTCTCATTGTCTCATTCTCATTACACTCGGCATAAGTAATAGCACAAATATTTTACAAGTAACATCATCTAAAGGTTGAACTATCAGTGCTAACCTAAGAAATACATGTATAGATATGATAAAGTACCTGTATCACAGGTTGGTTATCTCCCTAATAGACTGGATTCATCTTTAATATACATATAACATATGTAATTATACAGAGCTTTGTTCTAGCTCACTCATAGATAAGGGTGAACTGAAACCATGCTTTGTTCTAGCTCACTCTAGCTCAACGAGGTGAAAAGATATGAAGGCCAATAAGACGATCATCTGCTATGCTACTTATAATTGTGTTTTCTCATTATCTAAAATCTTACAGTCATCTAATCCAATAAAGAGAAATGGTCATCCGCTCGGGCTTCCATTCTAAGAAACCATTCCTCAGTTCTATGGTCCATTCACCAGTAGTAGAAATTCACTTATTTGCACTCTTTCGACTCAATATCAAAATTTTTGCTTTCTCAATAGCTTCATGCTCTTGAAAATACATGTCTTTCGATTTTATGTTTCAATGTGATGTCTCAATGATGATTGTCAAGGTCTGAAAATATGTGAAAAATTACTAAGTTTATCAAAGTCATTAAAGTTACAATTCGTTTTTGTTCTATGTTTTAACTCATTCTGCATAGAACCCAAGCCATAATAATCGCTCAATTCCTGTAAGCTAAGTTTCAAGGTTCAATTCCTATTAGGTAAACAAGCTATGACTACAGTACTAGCACGACATACGTAACATTTGGACATACATAACATTTGTGATATGTAAGTTGTAATCCCTATGAAGCTGATGATTGAATAATTCCTGTAAGCTAACCTTAAATTCCTGTAAGGTAAGCAACCTTTGACGTCGATTAGATGGATACGACTGTATTCAATAGGTTAACTGTATAAGCTAGAACACATACATAAACTCTGTATAAAAAAGGTTAACTGTAACTGTATAGGTTAACTGTCACCACCCTATGGACAGAACTGTAATGTAAGAAATCTGATAAACGAATGGACAGAACTGTAATGTAAGAAATCTGATAAATGAATGGACAGAACTGTAATGTAAGAAATCTGATAAATGAAAACAATGAAAACAGAACTGTAATGTAAGAAAAATCTGATAAATGATAACTAACTTGAATATATTGGCCACTGCTTTGTGATGTTGTCTTCAAGTTTGCTGAATAGTTTGTGCAACTTCAAGAGTGGGTGGACTTCTTTTATAGTTTTGGGTACTTGATTTTAATTGGTGGACATGGATGCACATGGATTGCAATGGCTTCATTTTGAATGTGTGGTATGGATTTAATTTTCTCTGATCTAATGGTTGGGAATTGTTTATTTGTTGATCCATGTGCTTTGATCTGTTTTAATGAGAAATAGAATGAGTTGGGTGTCATTTATTGAACAAAGTGGATTTAATTGTTATTGGGTTGGGTGTCATTTATTGAACAAATTGGATTTAATTGTTATTGGGTTGGGTGTCAGTTATTGAACATAGGGTGCTTAGTTTTTGAGCAACACAGCAATTATGGCTGACATACATTCCTTTTTTTATGTGTAGGTAGGCATATTTATTTGGGATGCAAAGTTGCAGTTCTGATGAGTGGGGGTTGAAGTGACTGCTGTTTTGTACTTCTGGAATAGACCAGTTTGGAAGCCTTTATGGCTCTAGCTGTTTTCTACTTGGGTCAATATGTTTTGCAATATTAAGTAGTAAAATACTATTTATGGACAGTTGTGGGCCCAGTCAATGTATGGGTGATTTTTGGACATAATTTAAAACTTATTTATACATAATGTTATTTATTTCTGCTTAAATTTTGGTTTCAAAAGTCTTAATCACTGGTGGTTTGGTGGGACCAGTATTATATCAGCTACTGGTCCCTGCACAATAGTAGGAATCTCTCCCCTATAGTATATTGCTTAGAATTTAAAAAAGTTTAGGTTATTTAATGGGAGCAGTCTATAGTTTCGAAGGAATGGAGTGATGTGACCCCCACTTTGGCCCACCTCCGGTAATTTCTCTGAGTCCAGCGTTAACTATCCCCTCATTCCGTCGCCCTCTGTCTCAGTTCAGGCCCCACCCCCAATGCTTGTCTGCAACCGTGTCCCTCCTCCTCTCGTCTCATCAGCCTGCTCTCGTGCCCAAACTCACTTCCACCCTATGTTAACTACTCCAATTAAAATGAAGCTCCCATTCAAAATGCTCCCTCCATCCAATTCCCATTTGTAGAGCACACCTTGCTGCAAAGTTCTTCCCTGTGACTAGTCACCATAATTCTCCCTTGCGACCGTCATTTTCACATCAGAGCGTCGCTCCAATTCCAGAGGTATGAATGCTTGGACACGCCATAATTTTTTGTAGGTTAATATGTGAAATCCTATAACTCCCCTGCGATCATTCCCCTATACAATACTAGGTACGATTAGAATTATAAATCAATATATGGTTACCACCTAAGAAAAAAAATTGTGCGAGTCAAGTAGTGCCCAACAACTTGACCCCAAAGATGGTGAGATATGAATCCACGCAGAACAAAACCTTATATGATAAATTGAAGGCATAACCATAAAACACGCAAGGACAAACTACAAACACAAAGAACTTTTACCAAGCATACAAGACAACATTTTTCAAAGCATAAAAACAGAGTATTTTCTCAAGATTTCTGATCATGGAAAACTCAAAATTTTCATGCAGGAAGCCATCCCCATGGGAGGTTGGATGGTTGGATTTCATAAGAGTGCAATGGGAGCTTCATTGTAGTTTGCTTTCAAATTATATATATTTTAACATAACATTGAAACAATGGATGACTCAAAATCAAAGAGAAGATAATGATACTTGGTAGGTTGTGTAAATGAGATCAAAATTGATAGGTCGCTAGATTTTTGGCTTGAACTCTTTGTTAAGTATAAAGTAACATGTGCATCTTCATTAGAGCCACATGGCATGCATTTTGTGTAGAAGTTTTATTTCCAAATCTTGATATTTAAAACTCTTTGTAGCAAACCTTGTAATCCATGTAGCAAATCCTAATGTGTTGAAAATGTAGGAGTTTGTGGGACTCTGTAGCTACCTATAAGTGTTGAAGTTCATAGCAACATGTAGGAGTCATAGGTAGCATACTTGTAGGTCTCAAACTCTTCAGCTCTTTGTAGAATATTGATCTTGCATTATAACTATAGGTTTCAAACTATCCTCCAAGTGAATTCAAACTTGCAAAGACTTGATTTCGAATAGGGATAATATTATTATGGTACTCATTCCTTTTTATTGGATATGATGACCATTATATATTCAATTTTGATGTTGGATGAGACAGTTGGAGTTCCACGCATTCTATCTTTGTTAAATATTCTATTGTAGGATTTATTTTTAAGCACTGATCTACATGCCTGAAATTTACATTGAATTATAATAATACAATGTGTCCTGGGAATAACCAATGATCAATGGAATGATGAATACTAGCATGTTGTCGAATAATCAAATATTTATTCTTAGTGTTTTTTGTGGTTTTGATGACATCCATACTTTAAATGTACTCAGGAAACTCTGATGTCCTAGATGTAGTTGTATTAGACTTTCTAGGATCAACTTTAGCCTTGAATTTGAAGAGAGGTCTTCTTATTTGTAGAGTATATCAGTATGATGGTCTTCATGCTTGAAATATGTAGATGGATCCTTGTTACTTCTGTATCTGCTATTCAAAATATTATTAGATAAAGGATCACATATGAGGTTATTTTAAATGATGTAGATAGGAATCAAAACATAAAACATAGCAGTTTCGAATGTATAAAAACAAAGTATTTTCTCGAGACTTCTAATCCTGGGAAGCTCACAATCTTCATGCATTTCTCCATTACCCTTGAAAAAGTAGAAATCAAATCTAACAACTTGATTCCTATGGATTCTTGATATATTTGATATATTAAATTTAATCTCGATATACCATTAATAACATTAGTTACACATAATTAAATTGATGAAAATTTCCATATATCTATTATTTGATTTGAGACCATTTTGGCTTTCTCTTTGTGAATATTTGGAGAATTGTCCTTTGTGAATGGCTAAAGGAGTTATGCTTTTGTAATTCTCCCATGCATTTTTTGGAAATATGCATTTCTTGGATTTTGCTAGGGCATATGCTTAAATTCACTATATCCTCATTTATTGTTGGCAGTACACATTGTTTAATGTTAAAATTTAAATTGATAATTTCTAATATGATTTTATTGTTATCTTATTTTCCAACTCTTGTAAGCATAAAGAATGGTGCAAAAGCGGACCATGTGGATTGAAGCGTCGAGGTCATCCTAATCTGGGAGGAGCAATTATTTAATTTGTCCTTCATAATAGTGCAACAAATCATGTTTTGCATAGAAAGAAAGAAATGTAAGGAAGGACTACAAATAACGAGGCATACTATATTTCCCTCGTTGAAGGGCTAACAAAGGAAAAAAAATTGATGTCAATGATATTATCGTATTAAAAAATTCAGAGTTAATATGAAACAAAATAAAAGGCACATATCAAGTTCAAAAGGAAAATCTCGAACCTCCTTACAAAGAAGCCAAAATATGGAGTTATGAATTTCAATATTTTAACATAGATTACTATGCAGAAATAAAAAGGAATGTCCACTCATCTACTGTGTGGATTTGTCAATGATGATATAGGATCATCATCTCTTACACTAGAAGTCATTTATCAACAGCAAGAGAGGTCCTCATTAAGGGAATGTGTGTTTGTTGTCATTTTTTTGGGGGCTCTCATCGCATGGTTCTTTCACTAAAGAAGAACCCATCTATGTACTATTTTCACGCAACCTATAATGATTGGATTCTCTTGTATGTGTGACAATTATATGGACAGATTTTATATATTCCATTTATATGGAGAAATGCAATATTTGCATGGTTTGTGAATAAATAATTGAATGTTATTGAGGTTATAAATATTTTCTTTTTTTTGTTATTTTACCATGTTAGTTATTTGAATTTTCTGATGCATTGAGGAAATTCTGTCGAGATTTAACTTTTACATTAGTCAAGGGGCCTAAAAATTTTAACAACATTAATGTGAAAAGGCCTACTATATACAAATATTACTGATCTTCAAATCCCTTGCTACGTTTGTAGATGACTCGAGCTAACTGGGGAATGTAATGCCCTGGAAGACAACAATATTGGAGAAAAATATATTCAGGTTAATTGGTTGTGTTTTGTGATGGATCCATACCTGTATTGGTTCCTTCAAGAAAATTCCTCCAAACTCTACTCAAGATCAGAAAAAGCTTGAAATCTTAATTCAATAGTGTCTTTTATCAAAACCTCAAGAAACCAGAACTTGCATGATTGAAGATCAAATTAGGTCATATTAGTAGAGAGTTAGAACCAAAATATATAGTCAAGCTCCTTCCATCCAGGGCCAACATTGACGCAAGAGTATACCCTCCATTCTTAGTGATGGCATAAAAATGAGTGTAATTTTTGTGACAAGTCAAAAATCATTATTAAATGGTCTTTGTCAAGTAAATATATATATGGACAATTAATGTTTTTGTTTTCCATGGTCTCTACCAAGCAGATATATATGGACAGTTAATCTTTTAGTTTTCCATTGTAATTATAGAGATTTGTTCCCTTATTCATTATGTTTGTATAGTTAGTACAAGGATCTATTCCCTTCTTCTTTAGGATTTTGTAGCAAGTGAAAGGACTTTATCCTTCTATTTTCAACCATATTTTTTTCATTGAGTGTCACATGGCACCTAAAAAAAACACAAAAGTGAAGATATATCTCTATATATTTTCATATTCAAATTTTCCAATAACAAAACATTTTGTAAGAACAAATTGAACTTCTCCAATAAAAAATCAAGTTCTTAGTGGGCTATCCAAGGAGATAATATATGTACATACTAACAATTCCAAAAATGGCACCTCCATATAGCTTTCATTTTTCATCCACAAATTATTTAAAACATTTTGAGGATTAGCACAAAATCAACTTGGTTATGTAACTATCTAATGTTAAAACAATTCATAGCTTGAATCTTTGTAACTCATATGTTCAAAACTTCAAAAAATATATATTCCTTGGATGAACCATCCAATTCATGGATACATCTAACATCAAAAATAATAATATAAATGTGTTTTCCATTTTTGGGACATAGTTGATGACTCATCCCACTTCCTCCCCTACAAAGAGTAAGATGACCAATATAGGAAAATGGCAATTATGGTAACACTACCTCAAGTTCAATGATGGTAACACTACTTCATGTTCAATGAAGATAATGGAATTCATGCAAAGGCACACACATATACCTAAATTGATATTCAAAAGATCAAAAGGCAACATATGGCATCCACATTGATAATATGATATTCAAAGATGTCAAATACATAAAAGCTTACCAGGTCAAGCTCATGAAGATATATGAGAGAAAATATTCAAAATTTCTTCTCAAAAGATGCTCCCATTGAGCATCATGATAAATAAAAATTATAATGAACATAATCACTCAAAATAGAATCCTTATTTCACGCAAAAAGGAATTCTCATATCTGGTTATCATTTTCAACAGTGAACATCAACTTAACATCTCTAAAGAAATCCTTATTGTATAAAAATGTGGCAATGAAATCGTATATATGAATCTCACATTTTTTAAATATCTTATTAGGAATAAATAAATAATTCTTTCCCTTTAAATACTCTATTTTTAGATTGGTGGCCATGGCTCCATGCTATACGTAGACTGGAAATCTATTTTTATGCTTGGTAAAATGCTTTGTCTTGTATGATTATTAAAAGTGCTATGTGTTTGTAATTTTTCCTTTCAAGTTTTATGGTTATGTTCTGATCCAATGAAAACTTCGTGATTGACCCATGTATCAAGAAATTCTCTGCAGAGTTATTTTTGTATTTATTGAATCAGAATTTTTTCTACTATTATTGGTCACTGATTGTAAGGCAACAAGGGGGTAGGTTATTTATTTCATTTCATATCAAGAAATAATAGTCCCTGTTGGTAATGTTGGACCAATCATAGTTTTTTAGCCCAAACACTACTACACCAAAGGCATTTTTGAGACATTTTTTTGAGACAAAAAATCTTTTGTCTCAAAAAATCATTTTTTTATTTTAGTTATTTTATATTAAAAATTAATATCAATTGATTTGTCTTAAATATAAACTTTAAGACAAAAATAGGTTGAGACAAAAATATTTTAAGACAAAACGTTATATTTAAGGCAAAAATAGTTTAAGACAAAAATATTTTAAGACAAAAGTAGTTTGAGACAAAAATTAAAAGACAAAACTTTATATTTAAGACAAAAATAGTTTAAGACAAAATTATTTTAAGACAAAAAAAAATTAAGACAAAATTATTTTAAGACAAAAACAATTTAAGACAAAATTATTTTAAAACAAAACTTTATATTTAAAACAAAAGCATTTTGAGACAAAAATATTTTAAGACAAAACTTTATATTTAATACAATGACGACTTTTATATTTAGTATTTATAAGAACTACTGTTCGTTTGAAAAAGTATTAAGAGTGAATATATAGAGATGAGAATGTGAATATTAAAAAAAATATTATGAATGAATATATGGAGATGAGAATGTGAATATTAAGATACACTAGAAATAAAGAAAAAAATTATTTAAAAGAAGAAATGTGAAGAAAAAATCATTAGGCATATATTAGTAGGTAACATATTTGTAATGATAATGAAGCTTGAAAAGAAAGAGGTATTCATGTTGCTTAAGAGATGCATTTCTAACATTTAAGGCCATAAAGAAAAGTGTAATGATCATGATGTTAAGGGAGTAATTTAAGCTTTTGAAATTTTGTTTATGTAACCTTTGAAGTTAGCCATGGGGCCTCTTCCTAGTAGTGTTGGAGGATTGGATGTAAGAGGCAAGCAACTTGGTGTATGTTAATCTCTAAGAAGGTAGTTAAGTATATTGGTTACTCATAAGTTATGAGTGTCTCGAGAGAGCTAAGTGAATATTTGAAGAAATAAAATAATATCTCTAATTTCACAATAAGGTGGAGCATTTGAATACAAAAATACCAACATTTGGATATGGCATATGTATTTTTCTCCAGGAAGGTGGTGATATATCTCAATGTAAGTTAGGTAGGATCGAACTCTAAGAATAAGAATTATAGACAATCCCCTTCCCAATCGTGAATCATGAAGCTCATCTAATGGAACATCAAAGGGCTCAATAGCCTGGGGAAGGGACGATTAATAAGGAACATGCTACAACAGGAAAAGCCTCAAATTCTCTTCTTGCAGGAGACCAAGTGTAATTCCACAACGTTGGATCAGATCCTTGCCAAAGCATGGCCAGGAAGCAAAGAAGTGGCGGTGGAAGCCATGGGAGCCTCAGGAGGGCTATCCATCATTTCGGATGATAGAGCTATAACACTTACCAACATACATGCCAGTAAGCACTTTATTCAGGCCAAGTTTCATTTAACAGGGACAAATGTTCATGGACACTTAAATAATGTCTACTTCCCCCACGAGGCAACAAGCAAAGTAGACACATTGAACACCCTAACTCATATAAACTCAGAAAGATCCCACCCACTTTGGATCACATGAGGGGACTTCAACATGATTACAAGATTGGAGGAAAATAGAGGAGGACAGATCAAGCTGGACTGTGAAAGCATGCACTTCAAAAACTACATTTGTAACAACAGGCTTATAGATATGGAATTCAATAATGTCGTTTATACTTGTAACAACAAGCGTGCAGATGCCCACCAAATTGCATCTTGGTTAGACATATTCCTGATCTCTGATAATGCAATACATCTTGGCAGGCATCTCTTGGCCTCTATATTTCCACTCTCTGGCTCGGACCATTGGCCTATTAGGCTTCATTGGCAAAGATCGGGAGACAATGTTCTCAGGCCCTTTCGCCTTGAAGCCTTTTGGCTGAATCACCCCGATTTTCATAACTTGATAACAGAGACATGGAGAAATTTCACACCACCAGAAGACGCAAAAATGTACAAGCTCCAACAAAAGCTAAAACATATCAAGGAAAAAATAAAACAGTGGAATCACTTACCTTTGGCAATATCTTTCAGGCGCAAAACACTCTTGAACAAGAAATGCAAAAATTATAGCAGAGAATCATAGCTGAAGGCAAATCCAAAACCATAGCAGAACAGGAACGTCAACTACAAATGCAGATCTCAGAAAGAGGAAGACAAGCAGAGATTCTCTGGAGACAAAAATCGAGGATCCAATGGCTTAAAGAGGGCGAACACAATACAAAGTTCTTCCACCATACCACTATCCAACGGAGAATGCACAACAACATTACTCTCCTCCAAAATCGACAAGGGGAACATCTAGAGAAGCATGAAGATATAGGATAGGAACTCCTCACCCACTTCCGGAGGGTGCATCAGGAAACGGAGACTGATCGGCTGCCAGCTATAGAGAAGATCATCAAGATTATTTCTAAGATCGTAACTGAGGAGCACAATCAAATACTCCTCGGGCCTATTTATTTACAGGAATTGGAGACAACTATGTGACATCTAAGAGTTGGGAAAGCACTCGGACCAGACGGCTTCACTTCGGACTTCTTTCACAACTTCTGGGATCTAATGAAGGAGGAAGTCTAGTAAGTAGTCGAGGAGTCCAGAGTTAACAGATGGATGCTTCCATCCTTGAATGCCACCTTCATCGCCCTCATCCCTAAGGAGGAGAACAAACAGATTCCAGAAAAATTCCAACCTATTTCACTATGCAATGTATTGTATAAAATTGTCTCCAAAGTGATCGCCACATGCCTCAAGCCCCTGCTTCCTCTTCTTATATCACCGAAGAAATCAAGTTACGTGGAAGGAAGGCAGATCACCGATGGCATAACTCTCACTCATGAAATCATTCACTCCTAAAGCAAACCAAAAAGGAAGGTATGCTCCTAAAATCGACCTCTCAAAATCTTTCGATACTTTAAGCTGGAGATATATTCAAAAAATACTGCTAGCCTTTGGCTTTACCCCCCCGGGTAAGATGGATTATGAGTCTCATCACTTCTACCTTTTTCTGAATTCTTGTCAACGAGGCCCCCCTCCACCCCCTTCCACCCGTCCAGAGGTATCCGACAAGGGGACCCTATCTCACCCTTTCTATTTGTTATTATGGTGGAAGGTCTTGGACGTTACATCAAAGATGCCCTTCAAAACTAGCAATTACGTGGCCTTTCTTTCCAGAATACCCCTGCTTTCACCCACCAACAATTTGTGGATGACAATATGTTATTTGGTCATCCTTCGGTCCAGGAAGCCCCTAAGATGAAATCAATTTTATCTGACTTTTCAGATGCCTCTGGCGCCTACATTAACAAATCAAAATCTCAAGTCTTCTTCTTTCCCACACCTCCCATCACTCAAGCCTCCATACCCAGAATTTTGGGCTTCTCGATTGCATCTCTGCCCTCCAAATACCTCGGAGCTCCAATGGTAGCCTTTACCTTAAAGCACTCATCCTAGAAAATTCTCCTAGAAAAAATGGAAGCCCGTATCTCTTCATGGACCTTCAGAGTTCTCAATATGGAAAGTCGCCTAGTTCTAATCAAGGCAGTACTACAATCTATGCCGCTCTACCTCTTCACGGTCCTGGAAGCACCCAAACGGCTTCTTAAAGCAATCAAAAATCTTCAACGAGATTTTTTATGGGGGAATACGAAACAAAAAAGAAAATGGGCTCTGGTAAAGTGGGAAACAGCTTGTCACCTAAAATCCTCTGGAGGCACTAGATTACGAGATCTTCAGCACAACAACGAGGTCATGGGAGCGCGCATTTGGTGGAGATGGCTCTCGAACCCATATACTCCTTAGGAAATCCTCTGGAGAGGTAAGTATGCTCATAATAGACTAGTGGATGATTTGATTCGGCTCAAAGAAGTTGGCACAAGCTCTCTAATTTGGAATGCTGCTAAACAACATAAAGATCTAATCCAACAACACAGTTTTTGGGAAATCAGGAATGGAGATAATGCGAGGTTTGGGAGGACCCTTGGCAGCAAAGACCAAAATTGAAGGACCTACTCACGCCCCACTAGCTTCAGGATTGGGTAGAGCAACCGACAATCAAAGTAAATCAACTTTGGGAGGAAGTTCACAACCAAGGTTATAGGCAATGGTTATGCTTGAACCTCATTCTTGGGCAAGCCATGTAATCCATCAAAGATAGCCTGGATACGGAACTCTTAAACAGGAAAATTCACCAATCAGATAAGAAAGACATCATCAGATGGGGTTATGAAACGAGAGGTACCTTCACTTCCCAGGAAGCATATCATATAATAGTAAGGGACCATACTATCAAGGATAGCCTCTGGCACAACGTTTGGGAACCACCAATTTGGCCAAAAATCTCCAACTTTCTCTGGTTTCTGTACCAAAATAGAATCCTTACTTGGGATAATCTAAGGAAACGAAGTTTTCACAGAGCTTCCATCTACCCAAATTGTAAACAGGCAGAAGAAACTAAGGAACATCTCCTAAACTCATGTATGTTAGCAACCCGACTTTTGGAGAAGGTTAGATTTAGATGTCAAAGAGATGGACGAAATAAGCAGGATTTAACCAGCACTATTTGTTCTTGGCACCTCACCCTTATAAAAGAAAAACCTTAAACACCTTATGGAAGCTAATACTAGGTTTCCTCATGTGGAAAATCTGGAAAGAGAGAAATAGCCGCATCTTCAAAGACCATTCCTCCCCCATAGAAGTTCTATGGATCAATATATGTCAAAACTTACGAGAAACCTTAATGCTCCAAACGTAGCTTGATGATGATTTCCCATCCACACCACAGGAACAAAATGTATGGCTGAACTGGAACCTTCAGTGGAACCATGAGCAGGTACACCTAAGGAAAATCCCTCCCTCTGGAGATACACCTGACAAATGGACTCCATTCCCACCACACATGGTACTGCTCAACGTTGATGGAGCATCAAAGGGAAATCCAGGTAAAGCAGGATTTGGGGGAATATTTAGAAATCACAAGGTAAATATTCTCTAAACATTCATCGGGTCAATAGGTTGGGATACAAACAACTCAGTTGAATTAGAAGGAATTTGGCAAGGACTTCTCCTGGCTTAGAACAATAGATTCTTCCCACTCATAATTGAAGGGGAATCTCAGATCTTAATTAACATGATCAACTAGATGTTATAGAGAAATCCAGCACATAAAGTGGGTAGCAGTTGGAGATTGGCGTAAAGGCTAGAACAAATTGAACAGTGGCTACTCATTCATAGATCAGTTACCATCAGGCACACTCGTCGGAATGGTAACAAAGTAGTAGACCTCCTAGCAAACATTGGCGTTGAAAGTGGTAAGACTCTTCATGTAGGAGCTCTTAGCACTATAGCCAATATTCATCAATTGCAGGATTTCAATGATCTAGTGCAAAAGGAAAGGGAAAATGCAGAGGAAACGTACCCGAATGCGGGTGTCAACAACGACATTTAAATGACAAGACGGATCGCCGGCAGGTTGGGAAGCCATCTGGCTAAGTGCTTCATCCTGAGAGCTCACTGCAGATGGATTAAAAACACATTGTAGGTGACATTTATTGACTCCGAAAGCTGTGACGAGCTTATCTCCTTCAACACCATGGCCCCTGCAAACTGTTTTGTTACTCCTCCCCTTCTCCATGGTGTTTATCCTCTGCAAGCGGCTGAACCGTGTTTCATAACTGCTATAGGCAGTCGCTGCCTAATTCTCCCTTCTCAAAATTTTGGTAATGGTTTTCATTTTTCGCATTCCTGTCATTGTCTTCTTGATTGTGGTTCTCCCACCCCTGCTCCCGCTCATCGTCGCCTTCATTAAAATTCTTCCGCTATCAATTCAGCCATGGCTCGCCTGAATAACCGCATGCGCAGTAGGCGTGGAGGTTTGCATGGAGGTTTTAACCACTCGCGAGCTTCTACCAGTTCTGCCTCTAACTCCCCGGACTCAACTACTGAATTGCTCAACTCGCTCATTAACCCCACTCGTAGCTACCCGAATACCAGAAGTGGGAGAGGTTAGAGGGACAATGTTGTCCACACTGTGGATCTCCCACTCCCTCCTCTTTTTGGCCCTCACAGCACACAATTTCATTTCTACAGTTCACTAAACTGGCCTACAATCACTGCTACCATCACAATTTCTTTCAAGGAAGAGTCTGCGACGCAAGGTAATTTGTCCAGTCGTGGGCACAAGAAGAACAGGGAAGAGACAGGTAGTCATGGGATCAGCAACAAGCAACAAGGTGAAAGCAGTAAGGCTCTGCACGACAAAGATAATGCTGGGGACGCTGGTAAGCGACAAATGGATGCTGAAGGCACTATAGACTCTCCAACTGTTCAAGGTCACGGTGTATCTGAAGAGGATGACGATTGGTATCAGTTTGCCTACCAGATTGAGGAAGAGCCAGCTTTGGAGGAAGCACCAACCTAACATGTGGCCTCATGCAAAGGTCTCCAGCTCCCAGGTGGATTCGTCTCACTTTTTGTGGTTTTTGGTCTCTCACAAAGGTGTCCGACTTCCAGGCGGATCTGTTTCTATGATTCGTGGTTTTGTGGTCCGGATGCGTTTTGTCTTCACGCCAAGTGTCTTGAATTCTCTGGTTGACTCTCTGCTAAGTGGAAATGGCATACTGTTAGTTGGTTATGTCCCTATCTTTTTGGTTCAGGATTGCATTCCTCTTTGTTCATTTTGGAAAACCAAGTTCTACTTTGAAATAGTTATTCTGGTTCAATGGTTGGTTTCCCCCATAACAGGGGCAGTCTTCAAAGCTTCTTGGACTGGTTTCCCCTCTGTTGGGGCAGTCTAATACCAACAGTTGCATTTTGTGATGATGACCGATGCTTAACATCTTTGAGATCAGGTTTCTCTGTAACTGTTTTTGTATTATATTAATAGATCAGTACTACTTAGAAAAAAAAACCTATGTTTAATACAATTAACAATTAAGACACAAACACATCAATTTAAGATGATATTATCTAATTACAACTGAAAAATTGGTTGTGACAGTGCGTCCTAAGTCGGCCAGCTTGTAGATAGTTATTGTCTTGCACCTATACCGAGGTTGTTATTTTACTTACCATTCACGTTATCTTATATAAAGACAACAATTTGTTGGTCTCTTTGTTTTGTGGGGGTAGTTGACTAAGAAGAACGCGACAAGTTTTATTGACAAGATTTCTCGGACATCAATTCCTCTTCTATCCCTTTCATATATGTTGATATGATTAGAGACAACTTGTTTATTGTTGCATTTGGCACTACTACACGGAGGGGGACTTTAAGACAATTTTTTAGGAGAAAAGAAATATTTTGTCTTCAAAATTTCAATATGAGGCGATAGTAAAAAAAGGTAAAGGTAAAGGATTAGGGGTCTGTCTACTAGCATTCACTGAGTGGTTGGTTTACCATGGTTGTGAATTGATATTGAACAAAGGAAAAGCATTACTGAGACACATAGCCACAGGGCAGGTGAAGCAGATCGGGGTTCATGTGAAGAACCTGTATAAGCTAGATGTGGAAGAATGTGCTACATTAAGCACTAAGGCGGCGAAAGTGAAGGTTTTGATGTCGATGAGCTTTGGCACAAAATACTTGGTCATTTGTATCATGGTACCTCGAATATTATAAAACAAATAACCACTCGCCTCTCTAAAGGAGCACTTAAGCAATAGGATATATGCAAAGGATGTACATTACAAAAGTACATAAAATCCACATTCCATGATCAGGACAACAAAGCACATTCAGTCCTAGAAAGGATCCACTATGATGTTTATGGAACTTTCTTGACAACCTACACTGTCAAACACAAATATTTTCTCACTTTTATTGATGACTTCTCATGGAAGTGTTGGATATTCTTCACGTGGAATAAAGATGAGACATTCTCTGAGTTCGTAGACTTCAAGGCACTAGTTGAAAACGAAGCTAGCAAGAAGGTGAAGGCTCTATTGTAGGGGCTGCAAAACCCTCCAAAATTTTGGCCTGCACTTAAATTTCAAAGCTTACTATGGATATTTTGATCAATCATTCCTTAGTCACTTATTGGTAAGTTGATGATCTCAAGCTCCGCTTTTCGATCTTAAGAGTCATTTATGCTTTTATCTTTATATAGAATGTGTCATCTTTGGGCATGGGGGTAATCGCTTGTCATGCAAAGGGAGGTTTGCTTTTCTTCAAGGGGAAATATTTATGAGAATGATACTTGTTTAACACTCATTTCACACACTCTTACACAAGTGTCGCATTTATCCTCCTGAAGCCTATAATTAAAGCCGTAATTGTCGTAAGCTGCCACAAAGGTTGTTGCATTAAGTGAAGTATGTGTTATATGTTCTGGATGGTCTATGTTGTATCGATAAGTTTTCAAGTGTGTGATCGTAGTGAAGTTTTATCACTATTCACATAAGTTCCACTGATCCCACACTTAGCTAAGTTTCGGAGTTTCCTTAGCAACCTAGCCTCATCCAACTTTCCTGAACTACATACTTCACATATGTAACCCTCAAGCTTTTCCATTGCTTGTTCGAATCGTGCAATGTGCAGAAATTCCAACCTCCCTTACCATTTAAAAATGCATAGTGGTTTCCTCCAGTGTCCTTCCCTCAGCCAGAACCCATTGTCTCCAAAAACTGTCTCCAAATGATGAAAAATGATTTTGGGGTAAGGCAAAACCCATTTCATATCAATATTCAACCCTGAAACCTGTTGGTTTTGGCCCACAAACTTATCGGAAGAATTATTCGTGGCCTTAGCCTTTAAAAAATAGGACGATACGACTTAGTCGATTTTTCTTTATAAATCGGGACCATAACACTTTATTGGAAATACACAGGAATACACAAGAAAACACACAGTCGAAATCATGGCCAGACTTCAAAAAGAATGAACCCGCATTCCTAAATCGTCGGGTCCCCACATCCAGTCCATCGGCGTCCCACTGCACTTTCCATTCACTGATCTTTTCCGTCCATTACTTTCCCATATCCAACGGTCAACATTCACTCTGAATATTTAAACTGGCGCATCAATCCTCCACCGTCGATCTGCATTTAGTGGATCCGATGGTCCACATCAATTTCAGGTGGACAAATAGCACGAGGATTAACCACCCGATAAAGCGGTTTCCTCTCTCCTCCTCGCTACTATGTTTCAATCACTAAGTGGAATCGAGTTCTCACCCTTCAATATCACTTACCACTTTTCACTCACCCAAAATACACTTCCACTCTTCGAAACCACTTTTTTTGACGAAATAACTTTTGTGTTCTTCCACCGTGTGATGACCTTCGATCTGTTCCATCGGATGGTTCTGATGGTTCATTCAGGTTCCTTTGTATTTTGATATGGACCTTTGATCTCTGAGATCCAATGTATCCTATGCATTCTCTCATTCATCCGCCATTTGATGGATTCTGCGCTTAAAACACAGTTCTACCACCGACTCTGTCTACACACGACACACCACATATAACAATATTTTTGTTAATCAATGGATCGCCATCAATCGTTATAGTGATCGATGGTCGATCAAAAATCTCGTAACACGTGAATTAAGCCATCATCACATATATATACGGATAACACGAGAAGGCATTATTACATACACACACACTGAAATCCACACAATATCAACACTGAACACACTTTATATTATACATGATATGATTACAGATCTAAGGCATTTCAGCCTTGGGAGAAAATTCCCTTTCAACTACATTTTGATCACTTTGTTCTCAAAAATTTACTTTGTTCTCAATCTTTCCTATTGAACACATAGGTTCATCATTTATAAACACATTGGATCGGATCACTGAAAGGATCTGATCAAATCCTCTCCATGAATCACTCAACTGTCCCTAATTCTCTCTTCATGCATACATACATATGGTAGATTACATTAAATAAGTCTTCTAGAGACTTTATCCATTCTATCAAACTAGCTTTATTTTAATAGAAATGTCCCATGTTTACTCCGATGGTCCATGTCATCCTCCTTGCTCCACTTTGGATTCCTTGTTTGATTAAGAGTGTCGAATGCTCCTACATTAGGCTCAATGATGTCATGTTTTTTCTAGGCCTAAAGAAAAATCTCATCTTTGTTGCAATTTTGGAAGACCATGGTTGTGAAGTGATATTAATCAAAGGAAAAGCATTCCTAAGACACATAGCCATGGGATAGGTGAAGCAGATCAGGGTTCGTGTGAAGAACCTGTATAATCTAGATGTGGAAGACTATGTTGCATTAAGCACTAAGGCGAAGAAAGTGCAGGTCGCGATGTCGATGAAGTTTGGCACAAAATACTTGGCCATTTGCATCATGGCACCTCGAATATTATACAAAAAATAACCACTAGCCTCCCTAAAGGAGCACTTAAGTAGTAGGATGTATGTGTAGGTTTTAATCCCATACAAAAATTACCTACATGCGAATTCTAAAACAAAGAAAATAAATAATGCGAGAGCATAACACATAAAACACATATACATAGAGATTTTCCCCTGGATCCCGAAACTGGGACTACCAGCTTGATTTTTTCATTATTTTCCTTTCAATGTTATACTACATATTTCTACATTCCGAAGCATCCAATACCATGGACTAAAAACCATCGTACCTAATACCATGGACCGAAAACCATCACGTCCAAAAACATGTGCGAAAATCATGCACAAAACCATAGGTGGGTTCGCCCATCCTAACATAGGGTTCGAAACCAAAATTTTCCAGGGCACTGCCCCAGACCCCATAAAGTGGGGTTACAGGTACGCCTCAAACCCCCTGTTACCCCCCCCCCCCCCCCCCCCCCCCCCGCTACACAATCGACACAGCGAAGGCGGGCTCCTCCCTCCCTCTAACCCCCCAGTTAACTACGTGGGCTAGTCGTGGAAAGAATATAACACAACCCAACAGTATGCAAAGGATGTACATTGCGGAAGTACATAAAATCCACATTCAATGATTGGGACAACAAAGCACATGCAGTCCTAGAAAGGATCCACTATCATGTTTATGGACCTTTCTCGACAACCTCCACTGCCATATACAAATATTTTGTCATTTTTATTGATGAGTTTTCAAAGAAGTGTTGGATCTTCTTTATGTGGAAGAAAGATGACACATTATCCAAGTTTGTATAATTCAAGGCACAGGTTAAAAAAGAAGCTAGCAAGAAGGTGAAGGCTCTATTGTAGCAACTGCAACACCCTCCAAAATTTTGGCTTACACTTAAATATCAGAACCTACTATGGATATTCTGATCGATTGTTTCTTAGTCACTTATTGGTAAGTTTATGATCTCAAGCTCCCCTTTTCAATCTTAAGAGTCGTTCATGCTTTTATATTTACATAGAATGTGTCATCTTTGGGCATGGGAGTTATCGCTTGTCATGGAAAGGGAGGTTTTCTTTTCTTCAAGGGGAAATATTTATGAGAATAGGTTGTCCTCACAACATAGACGTGTTTCACACTCGTTTCACACAATCTTACACAAGTGTTGCCTTTATTCTCCCAAAGTCTATCATCAGAGTCACACTTATCGTAAGCTACCACAAAGGTTGTTGCATTAAGAGAAGTATGCATTATATGTTCTGGATGGTCTATGTTGTATCTCTAAGTTTTCAAGTGTGTGATTATAGTCAAGTTTTATCACTGTTCACATCAGTTTCATTAATCACACACTTCACCAAATTTTGGAGTTTCCTTAGCAACCTAACCTCATCCAACTTTCCTGAACTCTGCACTTCACATATGTAACCCTCAAGACTTTCCCTTACCTGTTGGAACTATGAAATGTGCAAAAATTCCAACCTCCCTTAGAATTCAAAACGACAAAGTGATTTCCTCCAATCTCCTTCCTTCAGACGGAACCCACTGTCTCAAGAAATTGTGTAGTTTTGTCCCTTGACTACCCAGTCTACCTTGCATCTTGAAACTGCGTAGATGTGTCCTCCTAGGGCCTCATCCCATAGCAGTGGCTTGCATCCTAAAACTATGTAAATGTGTCCCCCTAGGGCCTCATCCCGCAACAATAATTGCCCGCTGAAACTACACAATTATGTCTCTCAGGGGCCATGAAGAATGATGACATGATAGATGACTCTCAAGGAGCTAAGGAGAAAAATAAGAAGACCGAGAAACCGAAGGTATGAGAGAATATCAGTACCACATGAAGAATCCATCTGATGCATAACCCTTTAGAGGCTAGGTATGGAAAACAAAGCACATCTTTTAAATACACCTCTTAGTGTAGCTTAAAATATTTCTTATCATTGTTGAATCATTCTGTCTTCAATGAAATGCATGGTTGCAAGAAATGAAAGTCATTCCATGTGTTTCCTCTTCATGTCTTGCTCCCTTTCATTTTTTTATTACATAACTTAGAAGATGAAGAGTATTACGATTTGTTTATTTAAGCTACAGAGGTTGTGACCAACATGATCTTATGACTAACCAGGCATGATGCAAGGAATCCTAGGTGGGATGAAATATGTTTGATGATATGTATATAGTCAGTACACTATTTTGCATTAATCATTGCTTTGTATCTTACATGTACCCTCATTGCTTGTTAGATTTGGCTACCTGCTGCCAGCAGTCTCTTAGCTCTTTCCTAACAAAGCAGGGGAAGGAATTTCCTTCAACCTGATTTATTCAAGGCTGTTCATAGAAAGTATAGAGCTAAGAGAAGGAGATGTAGAATCTCACTGTAAAACTTTTGAAAATACTTTGCATGTTCAAATCTATCCAAATGATTAAGCTGCCACTCAACAACATTGTCAATCTTGGAAGACTCAAGAAAGATCACATCTCTAGATATTTTGAACTTCTTATTCGCTTTATCATAGAGATGGTATTCTTTGAAGGTATGAGTATCCGAAGAAGATACATTTGTGACTCCTTGCAGTAAGTTTTTTTATCTGTTCCTTAGGTATCAAGGCATAACAAAAGGAACCAAAAACCCTAAGATGCCTCACTGAAGGAATGTGGCCATACCAAATTTCATAGGGAGCCTTGTTTCTAATAGCATGAGATGGACACCTATTATTTATATACACAGCACATAGAACCACATCAGCCCAAAACCTTATGAACTTAACATGTGAACTATGCCAAGTTCATAGTGAAAGTAATACATTCTAGTGAACTATGTGTTGAAAAATGCAGCAAGAAATTCTCAATTTGATTTTTCCTTGATTAAATTGAAAAAATTCAAATTTCCACATCAATAGACAACTTGAATGATGTTAACTTGTGTGACATGGCTCGTGTCATGTAGTTTACTCAGTAAATTCAATTTGGAGGAGTTAGAGTTCAGTTCTCCATATGTGATTGCTAGTTTGTAGCAATAAAGGTCAATTATCTCAGGTTATTGTCAGTTAAACTAGTTCTAACTTTTGCAGGAACTAGTGGAAGGTCATTTAAGCAGTGGGACTTCAGTCAAACTCAGTGATCATCCAGTTAACTGATCAATCTACCCAAGATAGTTAGGGCATGCAGAGAAGTCAAGTTCCCTAAGGTTGGTGGAGATTCCGAGGAAGTTTTAATTTCTTGTAGCTCACACAGTTGCAAAAACTTACTATAACCATAGTGGAGGAGGTAGCTTGAGTAGGAGCTTCTTGTGAAATTGGAGAGGGAATGATTGTTGGTAGAATTAATAGCCTACCAACAATTTGTTTTGCACCACACTTCAATGTTTTGGGCAAGGTTTTTGAGGGTGGATAATTTTTTTTGATGCTTTTTGGTCATGCACATCCTCACTAACTATCTTGGGAGGTCTGTAATAGTTCCTTGCATGCACGTCCTCACTAAATATGTTTTGGGATGTCTGTACTAGTTCCTTGAAAATTCCTATTTGTCAAGGCTTAACTACTTATGATCTTAGGTGCTCACAACAGTGCAATAGTTTATGGCACTCTCCAAATCACCATTCTTGGAAGGATCCAACAAAACACTTGAGAGGAAGATGAGAAGGGCACACTCTTATTGGAACTAACCTAGAACTAGTGGAATTGGTTGGTCCCAATGGTTTTAGAGTTGTACTGGTCTAATTTGGTGGTTCAGATTGGCTAAGGTTGGTCTTGTATTGAACTAACCTTAAAACACCAAAGTGACTAGTTCTCTACTAAACTGACTGATTCTAAAGAATGTAGTGCAACATAGAATGTAGTTGTGCATATTAATCCAAAGTTCTTATGAACTTTACCATGTTCATAAAATGATTGTTGTTCTCAACCTATCAATTTATCAATTTAACTTTGAGGACCACTAAGATAATTGATGGTCTTATTTGGCCTCTTCCCAAGGTAGACAAACCATATCATTGATATTATTCATACAATATCCTTTTTCCATTCATTTATTTGATTCATATTTCCAAGATTTGAAACTAATGCTAGCATTATTTTATAAACATTAAATGCTACCTATAACCATGAAAACACTAATAACCATGGAAACACTAAAGAGGCCCAGATGTTTGTGTGCATGTTGGTGTGGTGTATAAGGAACAAGACACTTGTTAGTCTTCTTATTCTTCTCCTAAGAAAAATCAGCGACTACCTTCAGATTTAGTTGCAACTTCAGACTTCTTCGCAGGGTGCACAACCTCTCCTCTACTTTAGCTTGACAACCCAACTTCAACCAAGTATGCTGAGAAAATGTCATATTTTGATTCTTGTAACACTTATCCATTAAGTAGAGCACTTACTGGAACAAAATACCATTATGGGGATATTGCATTCTAGTTCAACAAGTTATATGATGTGGAACTGTCCAAATAGAGAAAACAAAATCTTTTTCTCACTTATCAACTCTCCAGTTTTATAAACCCTTCAATCTTGTCTTCATGCAATCAAGCTTTAAAACAAAGCTAGACCTAATCCACTCCCATAAGGCATCATAGCCTATATGGGAATCTCTAAGCCTACCCCATTGGAGGTGTCAATCCTGATTTCATGCATCTATTGGACTCAAGACTAGCTCGCATATTGATTATTCCACTGATATATCGAACTTATCCTCATGCAAGTGAATTGGAATAGACTAGAGCTCATGCAAATGTTGAAATGAAGGTGTCTTGGATGGTGGATTCCATGCACCAATCCTATCCCATGTTGTTGTTTTTGGTGCTTTCAGTATCATTTTAATGAAATGAAACACTAACCTTCAAATAATCAAAATAACCATTTTCGATGTCAACCTTGTCAATATTATAACTTCATTTGTACTCTTATCACATGCTTATGTCTTTTCTTTATTTTTGTAATGCAATCAATTTAGTGTTTAGTTACAAGTCATCACCATAACAAAAACCATAGCAACTTTTAACCTTTAAGCCTAATTATTTTCAACTCTAGGATAATGTTGTAATTTGCTCTAATATCATCTGTAACAAACCCAACACCTTGAGTGTTATCCAAGCGATCGGGTCAACTTCTTTGGAAACACACAAAGGGAGAGAGAGATATTATCACTTTAAAAGTTAACTTCCTTACGATAATGGCTATGGGTATCACATGAGATGAACCCAACACCTTGAGTGTTATCGAAGCGATACGATCAACTTATCTCAAAACACACAAAGAGAGAGAGATATTATCACTTTAAAAGTTAACTTCCCTACAATAATGGCTACAGGTATCACTTGAAGTGTCATTTATGTAGTGATGTAGGGTATAGTGTCACATAGACCAAGTGATGTAGGATAGGGTTGAAAGGCTAGGTAAACTCAAGGGTTGGGCGCCAAGACTAGTGGATTGGTTCCTGGCGTCTTGTAGCACATGAGGGAGGTCTATAAAGAGTTGGTTAATCGGTTCCACTTCCTTAACTGCACTTAGGGAGTTTAATCATATCATAGTAACTCTTCATCACATGTTTACCTCGGTGGACCGATTATCTCGGGTAAATGTGGGAGGAGGGCATTACATAATATAAATCCTTTATTCAAGTAGAAGCGTGTGTAATTATTTGTCTTATATTTGCATGCTTATAATTTCCTCTAACTAATAAGAACTTATCTCCACTTCGTCAAGTAAGAAAATTGTGTCCTGATTTGTGCAATGACCCACTCAATCATGCTAGACATTGGGTCATGACTTGTCTTATGGATGCTTGTTTACAAAGGGATACCCCTCTCGACTCCTTTAATGCAATTTATACTCACAAGTCTATGAAATATATTGGATGATTATATGGATGACTATCAAATTATCACAATAGATTAACTTGATTGTGTGGATATTTGTCTTCCACACTATGATTTGTCTTTACTGGACAAATTATTTATATGCAAGATGGATATTTTATTTCCCCATGGTATGTTGGTTTCTCTTGGATGTACTTTCAATGGTAGTTTTGGTGCCATTGACAGAAAGTGTGGTCCTTGGTGCTCCTCCAATTGACCAATGTACTTCACTGGTTCCTTCTTTCAGACTTCAGCCAAAAGACCCAATTACCAGGTTGTTGAATGATGTTGGTATTGGTACTATTGTTCACTAAAATAACCTTTATTGCTACTATATCGTCGCAATTTTTTAACTCTTGGCTAATTCAATTCCTTTATCTCCTCTTGCCCAAACTTAGATACATATGTGTCACATTTTCTTGTGAGATTTCAGTTATGAGATGAAGTAATAAACATACATATTTGTGAAGACTAGGAAATCTATTGCATCCTCACTTATTCTGAGCGTGACAACAACAGCGCTCCTCTTCGATCGTTACCCCGACTATCCCATGGGAATAATCCTCTTTGCGAAGTTGTTTAATGGGCAATGCATACGTGTCTATCTTCCTCGGGATCCTCTCACTCATCGACGGCAAGGAACCATGCCCTTCCATCGAACGGCTGGAGGCGCTCCTGGAAGGTTATCAATCTCCTAGGCAAGGAATGAGCGTTCATTTGTTGCCCCTTGACGTCGGAGCTTGGTTTGGGGTTCTGTTGTGGCCACCAACAACCCCCCTCTTTGTTTAGTATTAGCAATAACACCAAGCAAATGGGGACCCTTAATAAAAAATCCAGAAAACATTTTACGAAAATTTTTGTAATCAACTCCCTAAAACTGTATCGCATCGCGAGAAGAGAATGAAACGTTTTCCTATGAGCATAATAAGCTACGAAGAAGCGACGCGAAATTCATCGCATCACATACATTATGAAGCGCTCTTAAATGAAAAATCTTAAGGAATCTCTGACAGTCGATATGCGACGTCGCATATCGCAACATCGTGTAAGCAGCACACAATGATTCAATGACTAAGCACGATCTGCGATGCTGCGATTTGTGATGAATGCGATTTGCGATAAATGCGATCATGAATTTCTGCGATGACACATCTTGATGATGGGATCCGCGATGCTGCGATGCGATTCGCAGAAATCACCCATCGCAAATTTTCCTCGGCGCAGTATTCATGGAAAGCTATCCGTAAACCAAAATTGGGCACACGCCTTAAAAGAAATTAATGAATGTACGCCAAATTATTCAAGAAGGATAGTTTTGTGTTTTTTGAAGAGTCAGTTAGTTATGGGTGTCATGATTATGCATTCATAAGAGCTTAAAGCTTTCATGTCAATATTTATTATCATTACTCTTTTCCTTTGCGTAAACTGTAAGACAGGAAATAACATGAAGCAATGTGCAGGAAACATCTAAGGAAAAGGGGAAAGCGTCAATGCTCGGAGAACAGAGAAGAGATGCCTTGATAAACAGATGTCGCATGCAACAGGACCACAGATTCCAGAGTATCACTCAACAGATGCTGATGTCAATAGGCTATCCAAAACTCAGAGTCAAAGGCGCACAAAAGTAGCATGTTTACAAAAGATCTTGAAGCTTATGCCTAGTAAAGCAAAAAGAAAAAAGGCGCTAAAGAAGGAAAATGCACCAGAAAAGCTAGGAACAAAGAATGGAGGCAGTTTTCGATGCAGAAAATTATTCAGAGAGCAAAGTCCCTAACTTATTCAGTCATTCGCAAGGCCGGGAACTGAAATAGCAAAAGCAGAATCAGTTTGAGAGGAATTTGGGTTATTACCAAGTATACACGCAGTGAATACACCCAGCCAGAGGAAGATTCTCGAAAATATCTTCTAGTTTACCAGAAAGTGGTGCCAGCGCTTGTTATTTCTATTTTCATAGCTCAAACGAAAGCAGAAGGCGACCAGCCGACTCTTCCCAAGCGAATGTTGCATGCTTGCAGCACTAAGGAGCAAATATAGAAATGGTTAGGAATTAGATTCAATTTTTAGAAATAGTTTTGCTTTAGCAGAAGGGCGGTCATTTAAAACCGTATCCTAAATTTATGTAATTAAGTTAATTAGTCAGTAGTATTTAAACCCTTCTCAGGCATTACGAGAAGGGTCCAGAAATTTGTCAAAAAACTTGTCCTAAGAACATGCACTCTTGCACCCTCGGAGGGGGTTTTGATGAATGGATGGATCAAGGTTTATTAATGTTTGTATTTTATATCTGCTACTGATGTTGCACTTTTGTACTCTTAGTAGATGTTAGAGCAAGGAGAGATAAATCATTGTTTCTTGAAGCTTATGAGTGGAACCAATCATAAATGGTACTTTTATCTCTTGACTGTTTCTGTTTATATTTTTAAAGTGATATACAGTTTTTAGTTGTTTATATGTTACTGCATGAATGTGTGAGTTACCATTTGGCACTTTTGTATGGTGGAGTCATTCATTTATGTCTGATATATGAATAACTTACTATGCGATATGTTGTTCACAACTGTTTTGCCTAACTTTTTATGCAAAGTGGTTTATCTTAATTGATTTCTATTCTTATGATAGCTGAATGATCTTTATTACCAGTTATTGTTTGAAATCTCTTTAGATCGCATAATAGAAGAAATACACCTCGGGTTAGCATAGATTAGATGTGTTGTTTCTCATTAGATTACAATAGCATAGAGTTAGTTTAGAAGTTTGAATTAAATTAGCTTTAAGTACTGTTAGATCAGCATCATCCAACTCTACACACACACACACCCTTAAATTGGGAAACTGGTCCCATTATCCCCAGTCAGACCCATTATACCAAACGAATAAGGAGCTGCAAACCAAGGTCCGGACTGGGTGGGTATCCCCCTTGTTGTCGACCCGATTTTCGGTGCTTCAACATATTTGGCGCTAGAAGGAGGGCCCGAACTATGAATGGCACTTAAATCAAAATCTAAATACCATTCTAAGAGTAAATCACCCTCATCAACTCCCCCAACTTCCCTAGTACGTTTAAATCCAGAGTCAGAAGTCGCTCGAGTATTAACCGCTGCTACATACCCTAATATTTCAGACCAATCTACCATTGAACCCCTGAAGTTCAAACTTTGATTCGCAATCTCCAGGGATTTTCTATTTCTACACAGAGGTCTGATAAATCTCAAAGTAGCGTGACTTCCCAGTACAATCGTGCTCATCCCCTGACCAGATTAAAGAGTGAAAAATTTGACATCCATCCCACTGAATTCCCTCTCCCCACCAGGAAAAGAGCAAGGAAAACACCACAAGAGTCTGACAATGAGACTCTTTCATCTACATCATCCATTTCAACTCCCACGCCGCGAAGTCAGCCACCCACATCTTCATTCCAAACCACTCATCCATCTTCCACAACCCCTCTTCTTCAATCATCTAAGATCATAATATTTTCATCTTCCCAGCCTCAGGGATCATCCTCTGCACTTTCATTTACCAGCAGCTCAACGATGGCCCAGTCTCCATGGAACAATCCTGGGGCAGTTTTAATGCCTCCACCCCTGAGCCAAATACCGGCCCATCCTGAGAAATGGCTACCCAAATTCAATCCAGAAGCAGGCATGCTAGCTGAAGAGCACATTAACAATTTCACGCTTTCTGTCAATCTCAACGGAGTTACCAAAGAGGATGTTGTTTTCCGGCTTTTTCCCTATACAATGCAAGGAACAGCCGGGTCATGGTACTTTTCATTACCTTCCGGGTCTATCACAAGTTGGGACATTTTTCAAATTCAATTCCTTACCAAGTTTGGTGATGACAGATCAACGGCAACGTTAATCAATGACCTATCCAATCTTAAAGTCGAGGATAGAGAACCCATCAAACATTTCAATTTACAGTTCAATAAAATCCTCAACAAAATTCCCACTGCTTCCCAACCCAGCGAAGAAGTACGATGTGAATGGTATATTACGACCATACCATCAAACTTAGCAATCTTCGTGGATAGGGCAAATAAAACAACCTTAGTTGAAAACCCGACAGAGGCGATAACAGTAGAGAAACGCGTAGTTGCCCTGGAAAAGAGATCTGCGATAGAGGAACGCAAATCTAAAAAATTCACCTTCAAGGAAGACTCCAAGAAGAAACAAACAAAAGATCTTTTCGATTTGGAAGGATTGCAAAAGGTATTAAAAACCATGTCCAATGAGATGATTGACATTAAAAAACAAGTAGTAGAGACTTCTTCAAAAAAGCCCTACAGAGCTTTTAAAAGAGGCCCTTCAATGGATTTGAAACCACCCAACGCTATCTCAAATGTCGAATCCGAAGAAGAGGAAGAAGAAGAGAGTACCACTGAAGGGTAGACCGATGATGAAGAAGTGGTGGAACTACAAGGAATGTGGGATTTCATCCTCCCACAAGAAGAAAATCAGGAAGCATTTCCGGTTAGCACACGAAGCAAAAATCAACTTGATCCTCCCATAAATACCCCTAAGCAGAAGGGGGCAAGCCCTGCAGCAAAAGATAAAGTCGCAACAAAGAAAACGACCGCTAAAGCGACTCAATCTAGCCCAGTGCAACTAGATCAGACACCTCCATCAAGAACATTGATAGTGTCGGATGAAATGGAATACAATATTATTGATGACATGAAAAATACTAGGGCTAATGTCACCCTTTATGAATTGAGCAAATTGAAACATCAATAGAAGATAATGATGAAAGAATTACATGTCGTGCCTACTACATCTTTGCCTATAGCTGTAGCTTCCCACAAAATGGGAAGACCTCCAACCAACACGATCAATAAAATTGATCCAAATGACATCGCCTTGATTGGAGGAAGATCAAGGTCTCACACTCCCCCTTTTCTTCTCACTTATGAAATTTTCAATAAAAATGTGCACAATTGTTTGGTAGATTCAGGTGCTTCAACGAATATTTTACCCAGATCAATATGTGCCAAGTTGAATGTTCAACCACAAAAATCTGCAGTGCGCATAGTTCATCTTGATAGTTCTCAAGTCAAAGTGATTGGTGAAGTTAATCAAGTGACCATAAGATTGTTGTCTAACCTGAAGGTATGTCAGGTTATTGACATTCTAGTAGCTGATATCCCAGAATTATATGGCTTGATTCTTAGCAGGGATTGGTCCGAAAAAATCCATGGATACTTCTCAACCGACTGGTCGCACATGTGGTTACCCTACAATGGTAAATCGAATCAAATAAAGGTTGAACGAGAGTTACACCAGAAGTACATAATAATGGAATTGGAGGGAGAAAATGAAGCAATAGCATATAACAACAGTATCATATGCAATTACTCGGTAGATTCTTTCCTCGCAATTTCAATGCTCATACATCACCTTACTTAGAAAATTCAGTTTTGTCCCAAGTCGAAATTTTTTCCCAAACTGATAATTCAAAGTGTGTTAAATTTGTAGACAAACCTGTAAATACATCTTTATTTTTGAAATTATATTTTGATGGCTCTAAATCTAACGAAGGAGCAGGAGCAGGATGCGTTCTGATTAGTCCAGAAGGAAATAAGACCATGCTTACGTGCAGACTTGAATTTGATTGCACAAACAATACAGCGGAATATGAAGCCTTAGTGCAAGGCCTATACAAAGAAATTGGGATGAACGTCAAGTATCTTCAAGTATTCGGAGACTCTGAGATTGTCGTCAAACAGGTACGTAACACCATACATTGCCTATCAGGTCATTTGAAACACTATCAATATTTAGTACAAGATCTGACTGAGCATTTCATAGCATTCAATATTTCATCAATCCCAAGACTCCAAAACGCGAGCGCAGACCTTTTAGCTAACGTAGCCTCCAAACTTATCCCCTCTAAAGATTTTAGTCCGGATAGATTCTCAATAGAATTAATCTTTAGACCGTCCATCCCTAACAACATTAAAAATTGGAGAGTATTCAATGACGATCCTAATATTGTAAATTTCCTCACTTCTGAAGGATCCTACTCCAATCAAATAATTGACGAAGGGCATCATGATCGACAAATACAACAAGATAGCACTGATAATGCTATACCTAAATCAGTGGTTAAGTTGGAAGACTTATACGATTTGAAAATTCGGTTTAAAAGGTCTACCATTTCTAATCTCTACAGTTCAACTCTGAACTACGAATTAGTAAACCTAGGAACCGATGATAAACCACAAAACATTAATCTAGGCCACGGCCTAGCCCCTGAAGAAAAACTAGCGTATATTTGTCTTTTGAGACAATACAAAAATGTTTTTGCTTGGAATTACGATGAGCTGAAGACATACGACACTTATATCATTCAAGATACTATCCCTATGATTGATAACGAAAAACCTGTCCAACAGAAACTCAGAAAAATCCACCCCAATTTAGAAAATCAGATAAAAACTGAGCTAAATAAGTAATTAAAAGCCAGAATAATTTTCCTCGTCAGACATTCCAAATGGGTCTCCAATATGGTACCCGTTAGAAAGAAAAACAGAGATATTAGAATCTGCATCGATTTTCGGAATCTCAACAAAGCCTGTCAAAAAGACAATTTTCCCCTCCCACCTATGGAGCAGATATTACAGGCAGTAGCAGGCTCAGAACTAATGTCTTTTTTGGATGGATTTTCAGGATACAATCAAGTGCTGGTACATCCCGATGATTAGTTAAAAACCACATTCTGAACTAAATGGGGCACATACGCATATCGGAAGATGCCATTTGGTTTGATCAATGCGGACGCTACATTTCAGAGACCCATGGACATCGCATTCAAGGGTTTAGTCAATAAATATGTAGTAATTTATTTGGATGATATAACAGTGTACTCCAAGAAGCGAAGCGACCATCTCAAAGACTTGAAACAAATCTTTCAACGATGTTTAAGGTATGGAATTTCACTTAACCCAAAGAAATCTTTTTTCGCATTAAGTGAAGGAAAACTTCTAGGATTCATAGTGTCAAAATCTGGTATTCACATTGAGCCTGACAGAATCAAAGGAATTTCTGAAATATCCCTACCTCATAACAAAAAAGCCATGCAATCTTTCCTTGGTCAAATCAATTTTGTGAAGATATTTGTCCCAGATTTTTCACGAATTGTTTCTCCTTTGCAAACCATGATTAAAAAGAATTCAAATTTTAAATGGGGTCAAGATGAGCATGAAGCATTCAACCTGATTAAACAAGCTATCATTAATGCTCCATCTTTAGCGACCCCAAATTTTTCAGAATCTTTTATCTTATACACATTCGCCTCAGAGAAATCATATGCCGCGATTCTAACTCAAGCAAATCAAGAGAAAGCGAAAGCTCCAATCGCATTTTTTAGCTCGAATCTACAAGGTGCTGAACTCAACTATTCAGACGTGGAGAAACAGGCATATGCTGTTTTCAAAGCGGTCAAATATTTCAGACCTTTCTTACTTAAAACCCATACTAAGGTCATAGTACCATTTCGAGTGGTAAGAAATATTCTAATACAGAAGGATGTGGGTGAAAAAAGAGAAAATTGGATCACTGCTTTACAAGAATACGACCTTGAGATCAAACCAACAAGCATTGTAAGAGGTCAAGGCTTCCGCAAAATGTTGGCTAGAGCATCGCAAATTCCTGAAAATTCTTCTGAAGAGGTACAAATGTATGAGGTAAGCCTAAGTGATGCAGAATCATTATATGCTAACACCATTTATTATCTTAAGAACAGGTATGCTCCATCACACCTGGATCACAACAAGAAAAGAGCTCTGAGATTGAAAGCTAAACAATATCAGCTCATAAATGATGTTCTGTTTAAAAAGAATTACGATTCTGTTCTTCCTAGGTGTCTTGAGAAAACTGAAGCCAAAAAGGTTTTGCAGGAACTCCACGATGGACCAGTAGGCGGACACTATGCGGGAGATGCTACTGCACATAAAATCTTACGTGCAAGATATTATTCGCCCACGCTGTTCAAAGACTCACACAGTTACGTGAGGAAATGTCAAGTCTGCCAAACTACTGCAGGGAGACAAAAGAAACCGTCCATGCCACTACAGCCGGTAAACATTGAGCAACCATTCAGTCAGTGGGCCTTGGACATAATAGGTGAGATCGTTCCTCACTCTTCTAAGCAGCGTAGATACATCCTCACGGCAACAAATTATTTTACTAAATGGGTAGAAGCAGTTCCTCTCAAGACAGCTAATTCTGAAAACATCATTGAATTCATAGATCAATTTATAATCACTAGGTTTGGATTGCCAACGGTTTTAATGTTTGATAATGCCTCATACTTTTCTGGGAATGAAATGACTGAGTTTGCACTTAAAAGAGGGTTCAAACTGAAATATTCGGCCAACTACTATTCGCAAGGTAATGGATTGGCTGAGTCAACAAATAAAAACCTAATCAGGATTATTAAAGGAACAGTTGACCAGAACCAAAAGAATTGGCACAAAGCTTTGGTAAATGCTTTATGGGCAAATAGAATAATGAAGAAAGCTTCAATCGGCACTTCTCCCTTTAATTTAGTTTATGGGAAAGAAGTGGTTCTTCCAACTCACTTAGTCATCCCCTCTTTGTCTTTAGTACAATACATCGATGAAGTATCTACTTCCTCCATACAACTAAGACAAATGGAAATAATTAAATTAGAAGAACAACGAGAACAAGCTAAGAAAACCCATGCTCATCACCAAGCGCTAATAAAATCCTCTTTTGATTCAAGCATAATGACCAGAAAAATTTTTCAGATGGGAGATTTAGTTTTGAAATGGGATAAGGCTCATGAAGAAAAGGGCAAACATAAAAAATTTCAGAAGATGTGGCTTGGTCCTTTTCAGATTGTAGAAGTCATAGGCCCATCAACGTTTGAGTTGCAGGATTTAACAGGTAGAAGGGATTCTTTGCCTGTTAGTGGACAAATCCTTAAAATATATTTTCCATAGATGAGTATTCTTCTATTTTGTAGGATAGTTTTAGTTTTTCTTTTCTTTCTTATAAATAAAACCAGTTGTAGATGGTTACTACAGGAGTTCACGTAAAAGACACCAATTCTCTATCAGATTTTGATTTTTTTTTTTTATTTTTTTTTTTGCTTGTACGAATAGTAAAATTTTTCGAAAAATCTGATCTTCATTATTGACAGATAGAATTAACTTTAGCCTAGATATGCTACTAGTTTCAACTTAAAAAAATTTGATGAAAGCAACCTTTGGCAAAAAATTGTTTTATATCAGCACAATGAAAGGTATCAATAATAAAATAAAGATTCTCTGTAAAACTGTTGTTTTCAAACTCTATTATTGTCGTCCAGAGCTTTCTTAAGGAAAAACAATGACTTCCTCCCTACTAAAGGAAATCGCAGCATTCATAGGAACAATCCGAGAAAACACTATATCTCAAAGAATAAGAGGTCTCATCACGAGCCTGCTTATCATGATCACAGATATTATAACTTGTTGACTTTGCCAATACTGTCCACCAAAACAGGGCAACGACTCAAAATTGTTGCAATCAAAAGACAAGGGGTCTCATCACGAGCCATCTTGTTCAGCAAAAGTGTAAATCAAGTGAATGACTATGTCATAATTTGGCCACCAAACCAAGACATTATTCTTTAGAGAATAAAAAAGGAAAAAAGTGTCAAAATGGGTTTTTCTCTGAAAAGTTGTAAAAAAGCCTTAAGCAGGATAAAGGATCATTGTTGGGTAACAAGTAACCCTGTCGAGGCTATGGACGCCTGCTGGCAGCAAAGGCTCTACCTATGAAAAATGAGCATATTTTAAAAGCCAGCACACAGAGAAGACCTTATTTTATCTTTAAAAGACCAAGTAATGGCTGATGTAAATACAAGGACTAAGCCTGAGGAAGCCAACAATTGGAATAGGAAAAGGTTGAAACAAAATATCATTGATAGGATAAGGCATAATGTACTCTATCTGTCCATAACAAAATTTAGACTTATGAAATTTTTTCTGCTTTGGAAGTTAAAATTCAATAGAAAATCAGAGATAACTGGTTCTTCTCAGTGAATCGCCATTGTTGTGGCCACCAAAAACCCCCCTCTTTGTTTAGTATTAGCAATAACACCAAGCAAATGGGGACCCTTAATAAAAAATCCAAAAAAAAATTTATGAAATTTTTTTATTCAACTCCCTAAAACTGTATCGCATCACGAGAAGAGAATGAAACGTTTTCCTATGAGCATAATAAGTTGCGAAGAAGCGACGCGAAATTCATCGCATCACATACATTATGAAGCGCTCTTAAATGAAAAATCTTAAGGAATCTCCGACGGCCGATATGCGATGTCGCATATCGCAACATCGCGTAAGCAGCACACAATGATTCAATGACTAAGTGCGATCTACGATGCTGCGATCTGCGATGCTACGATCTGCGATGAATGCGATTTGCGATAAATGCGATCATGAATTTCTGCGATGACACATCTTGACGACGCGATCCGCGATGCTGCGATGCGAGTCGCAGAAATCACCCATCGCAAATTTTCCTCGGTGCAGTATTCAAGGAAAGCTATCCGTAAACCAAAATTGGGCGCGTGCCTTAAAAGAAATTAATGAATGTACGCCAAATTATTCAAGAAGGACAATTTTGTGTTTTTCGAAGAGTCAGTTAGTTATGGGTGTCATGATTATGCATTCATAAGAGCTTAAAGCTTTCATCTCAATCTTTATTATCATTACTCTTTTCTTTTGCGTAAACTGTAAGACAGGAAATAACATGAAGCAATGTGCAGGAAACATCTAAGGAAAAGGGGAAAGCGTCAATGCTCGGAGAACAGAGAAGAGATGCCTTCATAAAGGGATGCCGCATGCAACAGGACCATAGATTCTAGAGTATCACTCAACAGATGTTGATGTCAATAGGCCATCCAAAACTCAGAGTCAAAGGCGCACAAAGGCAACATGTTTACAAAAGATCCTGAAGCTTATGCCCGGTAAAGCAAAAAGAAAAAAGGCGCTAAAGAAGGAAAATGCACCAGAAAAGCCCGGAACAAAGAACAGAGGTAGTTTTTGATGCAGAAAATTGTTTAGAGAGTAAAGTCCCTAACTTATTCAGTCATTCACAAGGCCAGAAACCGAAATAGAAAAAGCAGAATCAGTTTGAGAGAAATTTGGGTTATTACCAAGTATACACGTAGTGAATACACCCAGCTAGAGGAAGATTCTCGAAAATATCTTCTAGTTTACAAGAAAGTGGTGCCAGCGCTTGTTATTTCTATTTTCATATCTCAAACGAAAGCAAAAGGCGACCAGCCGACTCTTCCCAAGCGAATGCTGCATGCTTGCAGCACTAAGGAGCAAATACAGAAATGGTTAGGAATTAGATTAAATTTTTAGAAATAGTTTTGCTTTAGCAGAAGGGCAGTCATTTAAAACCGTATCTTAAATTTATGTAATTAAGTTAATTAGTTAGCAGTATTTAAACCCTTCTCAGGCATTAGGAGAAGGGTCCAGAAATTTGTCAAAAAACTTGTCCTCAGAACATGCACTTTTGCACCGTCGGAGGGGGTTTTGATGAATGGATGGATCAAGATTTATTAATGTTTGTATTTTATATCTGCTACTGATGTTGCACTTATGTACTCTTAGTAGATGTTAGAGCAAGGAGAGATAAATCATTGTTGCTTGAAGCTTATGAGTGGAACTAATCATAAATGGTACTTTTATCTCTTGACTATTTCTGTTTATATTCATAAAGTGATATACAGTTTTTAGTTGTTTATATGTTACTGCATGAATGTGTGAGTTACCATTTGGCACTTTTGTACGGTGGAGTCATTCATTTATGTCTGATATATGAATAACTTATTATGCGATATGTTGTTCACAATTGTTTTGCCTAACTTTTTATGCAAAGTGGTTTATCTTAATTGATTTCTATTCTTATGATAGTTGAATGATCTTTATTACCAGTTATTGTTTGAAATCTCTTTAGATCGCATAATAGAAGAAATACACCCCCGGTTAGAGTAGATTAGATGCATTGTTTCTCATTAGATTACAATAGCATAGAGTTAGTTTATAAGTTTGAATTAAATTAGCTTTAAGTACTCTTAGATCAGCATCATCCAACTCTACACACACACACACCCTTAAATTGGGAAAGTGGTCCCATTATCCCCAGTCGGACCCGCTATACCAAACGGATAAGGAGCTGCCAACCAAGGTCCAGACCGGGTGGGTATCCCCCTTGTTGTCGACCCAATTTTCGGGGCTTCAACAGGTTCCTGTTCTGGATGTGGGTTACTCGGGTTGAAGCTTGGATGCCTACTGCTGTCTGCAAATACTGAGGAAGTCAGGTGCTGCCTCAACCTTGGATTTTGGTCTACTTTGCTTGCTTTCAGGTGGATAAACCTTACCCTATCTATTTTCTAGCACTTCTTCTTTGAAGTTCGTTTTCCTTTCTTGCTATGGAATTGGCTGCATAACTTCGATAAATGGTTCACACAGGATTTGGAAGCGGTGAGACCAGAAAGCGCTATCGATTGTATAGGTGGGGCAGCATTCCAGTCCCATATGGAGTTGAGCTGTGGAGAGATATTCGGGTTTGCTTGTTAACAATGCTTTTGCCTTGCCCTGCCTTTTAAGAGGGTTTCTTCAGTTTTGGACCTGGAGGGTTTCGTTTTTATTTATTTTTTTCCTCTTCTTGGTTAGCTTCTCCAAGCTTGCTCACTACCGGCGGGGGTTACCTTTAATTTTTGTAATACAGTTGTAAAAGAACATCAATTAGTTCCGTTTTACCTCTTGGGTTCTCTTGGCTCGCTCATTTATATGGGCAGGAGCCTGAATATGTTTTTTTTTAAACGTTGGAGGTTCCGTGACTTTTGTTGTAAAAGACTAAACATTGTTTTCTCCTCAGGAGTATCCGTGTAATTTTGTCGAAAGTTCTTCATGATTAAGCTATGGCCGTCTGTATTTTCTTTGCTCTATATAGCACTTATGGGTTTTGTGTTCCTCTACGGAATAAGCTTTCTATTTGGTAATAATTTTATTTTCAACACGTTTGTCCTAAGATACGTAGAAAAGATGGTTCTGCGTTACTTTTTCTTACGAAACACCGCAGCCTGAATCTTTTTGGTAATTCTAGGCTTGCATGTATAGTTTTCCTCTAATCTTCTGTAGTGGTTAACCTAGCCGTTCCCCTGCGACGACCATGAATTCTGGAACCCAGAATCATGACCATGGTCGCAGGGTTTTGGATTCCAGTTGGTTTGAGGGTTCTTGCCTCTCGAATTCATCAATGTAGCTTATATTCACATGGGTGGCCTCTGTCCAAGGCTGTCCTGTGATGATGCACCGACATCCGGTCACAGAACCTACATGCACAGATTTTCCCTTACGCTCTTTTTGTTTATCACAGATCTAATATTTATTTTCTTTTTGGGTCTCTAATATACTTAACCGGTTCGGTGCTCTTTGAACAGGATCTTGTCCCTGCTTGTTATCACTAGTTCTTCTGTATGGCAATATATACTGGCTTTAGCAAAGATTACAGTCTTCGTTTGTAAATTCAGTTTCTATGGTAGCTTTTATTTGGTTATTGCAAAGATTACAAACTCTGTTTATTTTTTCAATTTCTACGGCAGCTTATATTTGGTTATTTTTAAGAGGAACTAGTCCTTTAAACTATAACACTTTTGCTCGAGAAGTTACAGTTTGGTGTTTGTTTCAGTTTTACCTTCATTTGAAAGGATTATAAATAAAGGTTGCCTCTCCAGCAGTATGTTCTGGTTCATTTATTTAATTGTATTACATTTCCACCGAGGCTCTAAGTTATGCTTATAGGTATAATACCTGTATTCGAGTCTTTTAGGTTTCCAACCAGCGTAGATCTTAATTCCGCTTCCATTTTTTTCTTGGTATTTCTCTTGCCTACACAGACATGGTTGTCTCATCATATGTGGCAGGTCGCAGCTAGTCTGCTATAGTAGACTGCCTTCTCCTAGTTTTAATGTTTTACGTTGAACAGATACATTTTGGAACCATTTAGGGTATAACTGTTGATCAAAAGGCAATGTTGTTAGTAACAGATAATTTGATAGCATTGATTAATTCCCAACCACTTAAAAGAGATTTAGGTAAAATTCAAAAAGTAAAAAAAAAAACTTATGCTTTATACTATTTACTAAGATAAAAAAATGGAAATGCTACGCACTCTAACACCGTCTTTCCTGTCTATAATTCTGTAGAAACAGTTGTAACCAAAAAGAAATCACTATGTTTAGATATAGTTTTATATAGATAAGATGCAGGACATTGGTTTCACCGATAGAGACTTTGGCCCACTCTACGAGGAACTAATTTCTAACATTATGAAAAGCTATAAAGTCCAGTGCAAAAACATAATCCATTAATATTTTTAATTAGGAAATATTGCGCGATTGCAGGCCAGATTTTAAACAACTAGAACAATGGAGCCTTCAAGGATTGCACCATAGAGAACTTTTAAGATAAACAAGGGTTACAAGAATATGTCTGAAAACAATGATAGAGGGGAACCTAAACCAGTAGGCAGCTGAGTAAAGGTAAATAGTCAGCACTAACTTAGCTAACAACTAACACAGCCGAACAATCGTAGCCATTTTTCATTGATCACCTCAAACCTTCTGCAGGTTTTCAAATCCTTGGCCAGTTATGTTAGTTTTTGGTTGCTCCGAAAGTGTTTTCACACTGGCTAGGAGAGTGCTTTATGGGATGTGAAAGGCATTTTGTTCAATAGCAACTACCTGAAAATTGAAATACCTGAAAACACTGAAAAATAACCACAAATGAGCCTGTGAACAACATATGTATTTCCAGTTTTTAGGCTTTAGCAGAGATAGTAGGAATCATTATCATTATCATACGCCCACCTGAAAGCCTGATATATTGTAACTTTTTCTAAGTTCCTGAACTTTTGGATGGAATACTAGAGTCCAGGCCAAATCAGGTGCTTAAACAAGGAGATATATTATATCAGCCCCTCTCTAGGCACTTGGGTTTTCTTTGAAGTACATTTCTATAAATTAACATATACATAAGCCAAATCTATTTAAATTTAGGTTGGATATTTAGAGTTACAATAATACATACATCGACCATTTGTGTGAACTAAAGATAGATATTCATCCTCGAGTTTCCTATGTCTAGGTGCATTCTAGATCTTGATTTACATGAGATTGTGTTAGTTTCCTTATTTAATGTGCCATGAAAGAGATGATGGTTCATCTCATTTCCATGAATGTTGTAGAAGGAACCTAGGCTCTTTTGGTGCAAACATCATACTGGTTACATGTATTTGAGTTTACAAATTTTCTAACATGGATCTGAAATTTCACTTGGGAATTGGAAAAATGTAAATTTATTTCAACCTGAAAATAGTGTTAATCCCCAAATACAAGGAAGGAATTGGACTATCTTTTTTATTCTTATGACTATTGGATTTTGTCTCTTGAAATTGATTTCTGAAACTAGTTCTGATCTCAAAACTTTTTATTAAATTCCTTGGAATATTATGGAGGATATTTATAAAAACATTTGAGTAGAATCGGAGCTAAATTTATTAGTGACATTCATGTTGGAAGATTACCAACAATAATTCTACTACAAGTTTCCCTATCTCATTTTTCTAACATATGGGTTCACAATATTCTCCATACTTTTACCCATGTTATCATCTAGTTTTTTCTTAGAACATTTGGCCTCAAAGTACCTATTTCTCTATCTATCACTGGGTAGTGAATTTAGGTCATTTAGTCTAGATTTGGGGGACATATATTTCAATAGTATGGAAATATTGATTGAGTTAGGTGTTTGTCTTTTCATTGTATCTATTTTCAATGTTTAGAACTTAGTGACATCAACATTATCATTTTGGTACTAGTTTTTTTGTATGCAATAGTCTTGATATATACTCTTTTCCATTCCTAGTAGAGTAGTGCAATGGTTTCAGCATGTTTACACCAAATATATTTGTCAATTTTAAAAGCTATGGGGCCACATGAAAAACATGGTTAAAATCTCATCTTTTTTCAATATTTTGCAAAATTTGTCTTTCCTATGCCACGTAACCCCACTATCCCCAATATTTGAGATTCCCCCCTTTGCTGTTGTTGCAATAGGACTGTCTCTTCAAAATCTTGAAGCTTAAAATTCAAGCCTGTTGGATAGTCGGCCACGGGAAACTCTGGCTTTTTCACTATTTCCGACAGACATTTAACCACCTTATCTAGCAACTCTATCTCAAGCTCCTTGCTAGTTATTAAGAAGAAAATAAATATAACAGTGAGAAACAAACATCTATGTCTATTTATCAAACATAAAATACTATCATTGATAGTGAAGGTTGAGTTTTCACCCAGTATTGCACGCCTCCAGCTCGAAACCACTAATGTTTGCAACACGAAAAAGTGCATTTCTCCAATCTTCAATAGTCTTGGAGTCAAATCGTGGCTTCTCTTCATTAGTTTGAGGGTCAGAAGTTCTCTTCTCTACGAGGTTTTGTAGGGCTTGAGCATATCTTCCCCATTTACTCCGCGCCCATCGAACCTCCGCGGGCGTGACACCGTAAAACACTGGAATTGTGGGAACCCCTGAGTCCAACATCAACACGAGCTCATCTAGGCACCAATTTGATTCAGCATAACGAGGAGAGAAGATCGCCACATAGGCTGAGGCAGTCTCAATAGCACGTTTTATTTGAGAAGGAAATTCGTATCCCCGCTACAACTCGTCCTCATCCAGAAAGGCCTTCAATTCAATTGAGCGAAGGCGATTGTAGAGTGACCTGGTGAAGGTTTTCTTCACGTCAACTCCGCGGTGATTTATGAATATCTCATACCACTGACTGTTGTTGGAATGAGAAATTGTAGACGAGGAAGCAGCCATTACCAGTACAATGCTGAGGTAGGCTATTATTTAGCAACTAAAGGCATTTGTAACCTTTGAACTAGATCAGTAATGATAGGAAGTACACTTGTTGTATTGGTGATAGCTCAAGTTCTTGAAATCATAATGGGTGATCTGATCCTAACCAAGATTTCTACTCTATAGCTTGATATTATATTTTTATATTTGAATCTAGTTTGTATATGGAGATACAGATTCACTTATGATACAGTTTGGTGTACCAAATATAGAAGAGGCCATGACGCTAGGGAGGGAAGCCTCAGATTATATTAGTGGTACATTTACAAAGGTACAGTGTTAAGAATTTTAAATATCCGTGAAGCCTCTAGAGTTGTTAATGATGTTTTTGTAGGGATGAATGTTTTAATATCACCTTTCTTTCTAAAACTAATCTTCTTTTGACATTCCACTTCCATGAGATCTTCATAAATATGCTCAGGACAAGATAATCAGTTATTCTTTTCTGTGGCTTATCTGCATCTGTTTGGTGCATCTTTCACATCTAATTAGTGTGTTATTTAACATATGATTTTATGCAACCTATTAAACTAGAATTTGAAAAAATATACTACCCATGCTTGTTGATCAGCAAAAAAAGATATGCTGGGTTGTTGTGGACAAAGCCAGATGCTTATGACAAAATGGATACTAAAGGTGACAAAACTGATCTTTTTGTTTCAAAGACAGGCCTTAGTGTTTGTGCAGGCTCAAAATGATCTTAGAAAAATAATTTATTTGATACCTTCTTAATTATTAAATATTCCTGATCTTTTAAATATTCCATATCAACAGGTATTGAAACAGTGAGAAGGGACAATTGCCTACTCGTGAAGGACTTCGTTACAGAGTGCCTTCACAAAATACTCATTGATTGTGACATACCTGGTGCAGTGCAGTATGTCAAGAACACTATTTCTGACTTGTTAATGAACATAATGGATTTGTCACTTTTGGTGATAACTAAGGTGAGAACAATAAATCCTTCTACATGTTTATGACCAAATTTGTTTGACCATTTGTTACTTTTGAAATGGAGAAAATATGATAGGGGGAAGAGGAGATTTACATTGAGAGAAAGTCACTTATTACATATTCCTGGTTTCAAGTGTTAGAAGTATATACTGTATACCTAGTTGGGGAAGGCCATGGAAGTTTCGTTTTTAAGTCTGTCATTTTTCTTCTCCCTACATTCTCTACTTGGAAGTGATTCAGTCAATATTTACTGCTAGAAATGGGAGGAAGAAGTGTCAAGGGAGGCTCTTATACAATTGAAGAGAATCAAAACATGAAAATATATAAAATATCTTCATTTTTAATCTCATGCTAAGAAAAATTGATTACTGTTTAGCTGCGGCAGAAACAAATGTTAGCAGGTCATATCCTTTATCAAGGCTATCATCATATTCTTAAGGGCATTGTTGTTTGCCTGTGCTAACAATCTCTTTGTTGAGTTAGGGTCTGACAAAGACTAGAGATGACTATGCAGTCAAGGCAGCACACGTGGAACTAGCTGAGCACATGCGGAAGGTAAATACTGGAAATAACTTCTTAGAACAAGTATAATGAATGGTGCAATGCCTTCTGGTTCCATTTCAATCCTATCTCTCTATTTTTATTATTTCAGCGCATCTAAAGACTCTTGTAATATTTTTTTTTATTGACAATGAGTCCATTGTTGGATTTTTTAAATTGATGTCGTGTTTTAAAGCCAAGTTGTCCCTGGTTTATAGAGGGATGCTGCAACTGCTGCAACTGTGGGTGGTCGTGTTCCATATGTCATCATAAGGGCTGCAAAAGGTGACAAGGTAATAATTAACCCCTTCTGTGCTCAGCATAAGTCTCGATATTGCACTAAAAAATGGTTATTTTAATTATTTTGTTATGTTTTATTTGTAGGCATAATTTACAGAGGGATTATGGATATAATGACTAATGCATTTACTTGGGCTCAGGCATATGAGAAATCTGAGGATCCAATTTATGTACTGGAGAATAACATCCCTATTGATCCATAATATTATCTGGAGAATCAACTGACCAAGGTGAAAGACCAAAGCATCATCACTTGCAGTTTATGCTCTTTTTGAAAATTTCACCAATGTTTCATATATATCTTGATAGATAGTAATTCTTTCCAGCTAAGTGTTTTTTATTAGCGCATATTTTTGCTTTGTAGCCGCTGTTGAGAATATTTGAGCCCATTTTGAAGAATGCAAGCAAGGAGCTTCTTCATGGTAGTCACACATGAGTAGTTTCCATATCAACTCCTTCAAATAGTGGAATTATGAAATTTGCCAAGAAACAACTCAGTTGTATTGGTTGTAAAACACCTATCAGGTATTTAGTTAATACAAGTAGAGGGTGTCCTGCATGTGGTTTCCTTGCTTATAGTAGTGCACAATTGAGAGTAACTATTATTTCAGTTTGGCGCTTTAGAAAGCTACTAGGGTTCATCTTTTTGATGTGGAAAAATCTATGAGGTTGCATGATTCCATGCCTGCTCTCCTTGTAAGAAACTGTCTAGCTTTCTTATAATAAGAATGTCTGGTTAGGTTTCTTCATACTGGAATTCATGATGTTACCTGATTTCATTTTGCCACTGTAGCAAAGAAGATTAGACACTTTGTTCACATTGCAAAGGAAGAGAAGCAGAATTGTATCAGAAAGCGGTTGCAAATGGTAAGCTGGTATTCTAATACCATTACTCTTTATTTGGAGAATTTAAAGTAGGCCTTGTGTCCATTGTTCTCACCTAGATTTTCTATCATATGACACTAATATTTGATCAATGTCAGTGAGGTAATTAGAAATGCTCTTTGGTAAACTATGGACACAATGTCAGCGGTGCCAAGCTCTTTGTACCAAGATGTTCTTTGCACAAGGTTTTTGAATGCTATATTTCAAGTATTACATTTTTATAACATGATTTAAATTTACATTATGGATGTATTTTGTAACAGTTGTGTGATCATGTATTTGTTTTTAATTAATAGGATGTTTTTTTTATTTTTACAATTACTATCTCTTTTATACTTACATTGATGTCCTATCCTTATTGCAATCATGACTACCCAATATTTTATCGTAGGAAGAAAGCTCAGAAAGACCTAACTGAAGCAGAGGTGCAACTAGAGCACTGGCAGTTTTGAGGATGTTGACTGTGTAGCTTGTAATTTTTTGTGTTATCGAATATTTTTGTTTTCCTAAATTTTCTCTGGTGTATGTTTCTCTGATTTAATGGACCAGGGAATTTATTTGGTCCTTCAAGCAGGATGAGCATGGTTTATTATTGTACAATAATTGTCAAGTCCTTGTTATTTAATGTTAACCAGTTCAATATATCTTTTCTCATTGCAAATGAGATGGAGAACAATGGTTCCAACTAGGACATATGTAGTAAGTGTGAATATAAAGCTCAATCATTATGGATCTATTAGCTAAACCATAGTTAGTGCTATACTTAAGCTTATTGAATAGGGATAGATAGTGATAGGTTGGGTCTGTTGTTATAAGTACTCTTATCTGCTTATGAACATGGTAATACATGTGTTGTAATTACCATAATACTTGGATTCAGGTTAGGCTTATTGCTAGGTCATAACACCCTGTATTAGTGGCATATAAGTAATATGTGGCTATCTTATTACGATTCAAACATATTAGTCTCCTGGTTAGTATGATTCCCATTAGATAGAATGACTTGTATTACTATAGGTGCGAAGTTTTCTCGGTTCCAGATCATAGATTGACAAGTGATCATGGGGAACATAGACAAGCGTATAGGTTGGTTACCTCAAACGACAATTATGATACATACTTCCCAAGGCACACCCTATAAATGCAATGTGCACGCATATCCCAAATTTTAGGAGAGCACACACTATAAAACATAGATCTACAGGCTTACATATGTATATCCAGACATGCATATAGTTGAATGGATGGATGGATGGATAGGTAGATAGAGATCGATACACAGATAGATTGGCAGGAGCAAATCTGAGGCAATAGTTTGAGCAGATTTATTTTTTTTTAAATAATTTTTGGCAGGAGCAAATCCAAGACAATAGTTTGCAGATTTATTCTTTTTTAAATAATTTTTTTTATTGTCTCTAGAGAGACAATAGTTTGAATTATGGACATTTATTTATTTTTAAATAATTTTTTATATTGTCTCTAGAGAGACAATAGTTTGAATTCTGGACATTTATTTTTTTTTAAATAATTTTTTATATTCTCTCTAGAGAGACAATACTTTGAATTATGGACATTTATTTTTTTTAGATAATTTTTTTATTGTCTCTAGAGAGACAATAGTTCGAATTATGGACATTTATTTTTTTTTAAATAATTTTCTATATAGTCTCTAGAGAGACAATAGTTTGAATTATGGAATTGTCTCTAAAAAGACTAAAATGTAATTGTCTCTAAGGAGACACAAATGAAATTGTCTCTAGAGAGACAAATAAAATTGTCTTTATAGAGACAATAATAATATGTGTTCTATATTGTCTTTATAGAGACAATTTTTTTAGACATTATATTTTGAGACACCCACTTAGAGACAATATTTAAGACAATACACAGGTTTCATTTTGTCTTAAGTTAAGACAATTGACTCAAATATTGTCTTAAAACCCCCCTACATGTAGTAGTGAAAGTATTTAAAATATCCTTCGAAAAAGCTATGGAAATCATTTTCCAGCACCTACAAGAGCGTTGGAAAATCATTTTCCAGCTCTTGCAAGAGCATTGTAAAATCATTTTCTAGTGCCTAAAGGAATGCTGCAAAATGATAAAACTGAGAAAGTTTGTACGGATTAAGTTATTAAGAGTTGGAAAATAAATTTTCATGAAATATTAAAGTGTGATAAGGTCATGTATAATAAATTATAAGTTAAAAACTTTGGATTAAATATATACTAAATTTTGTATGACCATATACAAGGCAACAATTTTGAAAACAAGGGAAGCAACATCCCTACTCATGTCCATACTCATATGTGTGCTTATCTTACAAAAATAAGTAAGAGATGCAAATCCTTCAAAACTCAGGAAGAGGAAAGACAAATATTGGCTTCTTTTCTTAGATTGTAAAAATCAAGATGTAATAGAAGAATATCATATTGATCTAAAAAAACATAGCACCACATGTCAATTATTTTTGTAACCTTTAGATGGAAAAAAACTTAGAGAATTTGAATATTATGAGATTGAGAAATCAAACACGAATTCTATTTCATTACAAATATATTCAAATATTGAAGATATGAACATATGAGCAGAAAAAAGGAGAACAATAATGTAGAAGGAGGATAGAAAAAAAACCACTAACACATGAATCAGTGAAACCTTTCAAACTGTTGTAGAGAGAAAACTACATTGAACTTGAAAAGTATACAATACACACAAGGTTTTTACCAAAGATTTTTGAACCCTTTATCTTAATTTTTGATACATTACATATCAAAATGTACATAACTTTCAAACCCATAACATATGGGAAAGAAACCATAAAATATTATAATATTTTTCTTATACAATTTACTAATCAAAGACTATCTCTATTGACAAAATTATGAGTATTCCATGTTGGGTTCTTGAACTAGGAACTGAAATAGATGAATGGTTTTTATAAGTTGTCTCCAAATCATTTTTTAGTATTTCCAAACCTTTCTCTTTGGCATGTTGTTTGTCTATCAGGAAAATGACCTGCACAGCATAATCAACTCTTGAGACATGTCACAAGTTTTCAATATATGCATGTCAATACTATACTAGGAGCAATGCTCCCAAGATGAGAATTTGGAATCACATGAAGTATAAACCTATTGAAAGCTTGATAGCTATATTGGAGATTTAATGAACAAAAATCGATGAACAAAATAAACATGTTACATCCATTCTATTGTGTTGACTGTAATTTTAGAAACCAACCATTATAACTTGCTGACACCCTTTATGCTATACTCATACACCCCTTGTGCTTTGATTCATTAGGAGAGGAAGATAAATCTCCATCATTGCTCGCTAGTGATATTAATTGAAACTAAGAGGAAAGATATAGCAATAAACCTAGCAAATCACCAATTTGAGAGTTTTCAAATAGCCAAGCATGTTCCAATGGAGGAAGATCCATAGGAGAAGCTATTTCATCTATAAGATAACAATGACATTTTCATTAGATATAATTATAACATGTGAAGTAATACAGACATCAAAAGATGGACTACATGAATTAGGAATCCCATCCAATGCCCCTTGAATGATGTGATAGCTAGATTGATGGTGCATCTATCTATGTGCCTGAATTGTAGGCACATAGGTGGGATGTCGCACTTATGAAAACATTAATACACTACATTAACATCATAAATAACATCTAGTACACACATTTAAGAGCCAATATATAGCAATAAACTTGGAAAATCACCAATTTGAGAATTTTCAAATAGGAAAGCATGTTCCAATGGAGCATGATCCATAGGAGAAGCTCTTGCATCTATAAGATAACACTAGAACTTTGATTAGAGAAAATAATGGCATGTGAAGTAAAACACACATAAAAATATGGACTACATGAATTAGGAATCCCATCCAATGCACCTTGAATGATGTCATAACTAGGTTGATGGTGCATCCATCTATGTGCTTGAGTTGAAGGCACATAGGTGGGATGTTGCACCTTTGGAAACATTCAAACACTACATTAAGACCATCAATAACATCCACTATTCACACTTAATAGAAAATTAAGAGCAAATATATACCAACTGATGCTGGAGCATCCAGCTAAGGCACCATGACCGATTGTTCGTCTCTGCCATGTTGGAGAGTTGAATTAGCATATTATTTGTTTTAGATGTTCAGTTTGTCAGAATAGGAGGCGGGATTTTGTTTTATCTTAATCCCAGTATTAGTCAAAGGTAGTTTGGTCGGTTAGGGTTATTTACTTGTTTGTCTTTAATAAATAGTAGATTAATAATTGTCCTGTCATTTTAAGAGAAAAAGACAAATGTGCCTAAATGTAAAATCTTGCCATATAAGCAGAACCAAATACTTAATGGTTATGTAACTATAAGGTCTACAACTGAAAGTAACTAAACAGTTCCATTAACTAAAGACAAAGCATATAAATGTAAGAATGAAAATCATTGACAAGTTTAAGCATTTTCTGATACATATAATAAAGAGAGACAGAGCACAAATTTATCTATCATCCATCTGTACTATTGTCTACACATTATGAGACTATTCTTTTCTCTAGTGTTTAATTGATTTAAAAACAACAAGCAGAATGTAGGCCTACAACTTTATGTTTTTTTCCTCTCTTAAAAGAAGACAGGGGACTAAAAGTCGCATGTAAGTTCCAAGACCAGACTAGAGAAGGCAAATGAAACAATCTCATGGCCAGGAGAATGTCCACACAGTGAAACAATTGAACGAAGAAAACAGAGTCCAGGCACCGACTGAATAAACCAAGAGAGAGGTAATTCATTACAAACTATCATACACCATTTCTTTCCTTCATAAACGAAACAGAGTCAAAAAGAATATGTAACTATTATTATATGAGAGTCTAGTGTACATTATCAAAACAAATAGACTAAATAGTGACCGCGAGACAGGGCAAACCCTAGTCAAGGGTTTTACATTGTGAAACCCTTGAGCCTAACCAAAGGACATGACTAGAACGAATTACAAACTGGAAATTGTAAATAGAAGTATGCCCAGGTCGTGAAACGACTCAAACGATAGACAACAACCGAATAGCGAGGTGCAGCCACTAGAGAACTACAAACCCTAGCTACATTTCAACAAAATTGTGGTGACAGAGCTTACCAGAAAAGCATTGAAGCGTTCGCAAACCACAACGTTGAAGCCATTCACGCCCGAGGTTGAACCCTCGACCTGTGCAACCAAAACAAGCCAAAGTTAAGCATACCATGCATAACAGTGAATGGGCAGAGATACAATACAAGTAAAGGAAGAAAATAACGCACCTAGGAACACGATAGAACAAGGACCATCATGCAACAGAGCCACAAAATACAAACAAAAAGACCTGAGACAAGAGGAGTGGACGTGGTTAGTCTCTAAACTAGGAGAAGGCAGAGTTAAAGCAAGGAAAGACAAATTACCTGAAGACATAGCCGAGCGAGCCATTGAGCCTAAAGCCTGTACACATGGAAACCATAACATGAAACAATTTTAACAACAAAGCAGTATCAAGAAAAATAACCAATAGCAGGGAGGAACGGTTGGAAGTCCGACAAACCAAACCAGACAAGCAAACTAACCTCCAGAGAAAAAATAGTACCATACAACAAGGAATACAGTTGTTAACAACATAGGCGAGTTCGTGGAACCACCTTCATTAGTAGACAGAGCCAAGACAGAGTATTCCCATAGAAACCCTCGCAGAGCTCTCACAGCAGAACAAAATGTCGAAAATGACCAAAATTCCAAAGGGTTTTGCGTAATGACCAAGTGGGAAACAAGGATCGAGGTAGGAGGACAGGTCAAACTCATATTCATTATCCTTATTAAATGATTGCAACCACCAACATAAATATCCATTGATCATAACAATAATCGAAACCCAAATCATCAACCAAATCTACATTCATTAATAGCGCTAGGAAAGTGTATGTTAAGTTAAGCATTGGAGTGTGGGTTGGGTCCCATCATAGTGGTACCAGAGCAGATTTTTTTTTTCTAAGGTTAGTTAGAGAAATGGAGGTAGGAAGGTGAGGTCACAGAAGAGGTGTTCAGAGGATAGCAGATGAAGGACTGAGAGAGGAGATCAGGATTCTTACTGCCCGTTTGGAGGCAGTTGAGGCAGGGAGAAGAAGAGATCCAGAAGTCGACGATGACAATGAAGAGGAATCTGAAGAGACAACAGATGGATCAGATGGAGAGGGCCTAGAAATGAGATTGCTGAGATCGATCTTAGTGGAAAGCAGTAAACCCAAACCAGAACTCCCAAATTATGATGGCAACCTATCCATAGAGGTTCTATTAGACCAGATCAGCGTGATAGATAAGTATTTCAGGTGTGAGGAGGTCAGTGAAGACCACAGAGTTAAATTCACTGCGACGAAGTTGAAGGGACATGCAGCCCTGTGGTGGGACAATGTCCAAACAGAGAGAAGGAGATTGAACAAGTTGCCGATCAAAACTTGGTCAAGGATGGTGGCCAAGTTGAAGGTAGATTTCTTTCGAAAGACTATCAGATTGCATTACACAGACAAGTGCAAAATTTGAAACATAAAGGGATGACGGTGAGGGAGTATATTGAGGAGTTTTATCGAGTGAACTTACGGGCTGGTTATATAGAGTATACCATAGAAAATCCAACCAGGTATGTAAATTGTTTAAGGCTAGAAATTTTAGATGAAATTAGTATTCTGTCTCCAAAGAACATTGAAGAAGTGTATCAGACTGCTATGAAAGCTGAAGAGAAAATTAATAGAAGGCAGAATTCCAGGAGAGGACAAGGAACCGGTAGAGGAAGATGCCAGTCATATGGCAGAGGGCAAACTGGTAGCAGTAATGAGTAAGGCAGTAGTTCTAAATCCTCCAGATCAGCAGACAGAGGTGATAATGCGAAAGGTGGTAGGACATATCAGTGAGGCAGGGGAAATGGCGAGGTAGAGGAGCTGGTTATCAATGCTACAGGTGTCATAAGTGGGGACACAGATCATTCAAGTGTCCTAAGGCAGACCAATCTGGACAAAGGGGTGCATATGTTACACAACCAGAGGAACCATAGGCACCTCCCCAAGAAGCAGAGAATGCCCCAGAAATAGGGGAAGCCCTGGTGTTGAATAAGGTGTTGTTAAAACTAGCCAAGGAAGTCACCGAACAAACGTAGCGAAAGGCTTTGTTTTGAACAGTTTGTAAGTCACACGGTAGGTGTTGTAAGTTAATTATTGATAGTGGTAGTATAGATAACTTAGTGGCCACAGAGATGGTGGAAAAGTTGGAATTGAAGCAATTAAAACATTCCACCCCTTACAAAGTTTCATGGCTGCAAAAAGGCCATCAGTTGTTGCTGGATGAATAATGTTAGGTGGAGTTTCAAATAGGTAGATATAAGGATAAGGTCATTTGTGACATCATGCTGATGATGTATGTCACATACTACTAGGCAAGCCATGGCAGTATGACAGAAAGGTGGTACATGATGAAATGATGAATTGTTATAAGTTTTTCAAGGATGGAATGAAGCATACGCTTGTGCCCATCAAGGAGGAATGAATAGTAGGAACAAGTGAGCCAAGAGCATTGTTGCTCAGCAGAAAACAGTTTCTAAAACAAATTGAGGATAGCAAGGTGAGTTATGCAGTTGTAAGAAGAGAAAAAACAATACCGTTGCACATAGAGGTGTCAGATTTACCCCCAGAAGTTTAGCAGATGTTGCAGGAGTTTAGAGATATAGTGGTAGATGACTTTCGAGATAAATTTCCCCCCAAAAGAAGCATAAGTCACCATATCGACTTCATACATGGAGCAAGCTTGTCGATTAAGACAACATTTCTCAGATGAGCCCCAAGAACAATGAGGAGATTAGAAAGCAGGTGCAGGAACTTCTAGACAAAGGATTGATAAGGGAGAGTTTGAGCACTTGCGTAGTTCCAATGGTTCTCACTCCAAAGAAAGGAGGAGAATGTCGGGTGTGCACAGACTCGAGGGCCATCAACAAGATCACCATCTGGTACAGGTTTCCACTGCCCTAGATGGACAACATGATGGACTACCTAAGTGGGGCAGTATATTTTTCTAAGATAGACTTGAAGAATGGGTATCATCAGATCTGAATTCAAGAGGGGGATGAGTGGAAGACAACCTTTAAGATGAATGAGGGACTATATGAATGGCTGGTTATGCCTTTCAGACTGAGCAATGCACCTAGTACATTTATGCGGCTAATGAATGAAATGCTGAAAGAATACATTGGAAAATTTGTGATAGTATACCTAGACGACATACTAATTTTCAGAAAAGAAAGGGAGGAGCGCCTTCGACATGTTCAGAAAGTGCAAGAAAAATTACAGCAAAATAAACTGCTGATAAATCTGAAAAAGTGTACTTTTTTGCAAAAAGTGTTGATTTATTTGGGCTCTGTAACAGTAGAAAATGAGCTGAAGATGGATTCGGAAAAGATTGCAGTGATAGTTAATTGGCCATCCCCGAAAAGCTTATTTGAGATATGTAGTTCTCATGTGCTGGCGAGTTTTTACCGAAAATTCATAAGAAGTTTTAGCGAAATTTGTGCACCTATGTTGGACGTTATTAAAAAGGCCAGTCAGCCTTTTTGATGGTCTGATGTAGCAGAGAGGAGTTTTCAGCTATTAAAGAAGAAGATCACAGAGAGACCAATCCTGAGATTTCCAGATTTAAAAAAAAAAATTCAGGTTCGATGTGATTCTAGCGGTACGGCTATTGGAGCTGTACTGAACCAGGAGGATAAACCTGATGCATTTTTAGCGAGAAGCTAAACGAAAGCAGACAGAAATATTCGTCCTATGACAAGGAGTTCTATGCTATTGTATAGGCATTGAAACACTGGAGGCATTATTTGTTGGGAAATGAATTTGTGTTGTTTTCAGATAATTCTGCACTATAGTATGTAATGCAACAGCACAAGCTGAATCACAAAAATGCCAACTGGGTGGAATATTTGCATAGTTTCACGTTTGTGTTGAAACACATTAGCGAGCAGGCCAATAAGGTGGCAGATGCATTGAGTAGGAGAGCTTTACTTTTGCAGGAGAGTACTGTACAAGTGCTGGGTTTTGAGCTCTTAAAGGATTTATACCATAATGAGACATATTTTAAGGGGGCCTATGAGGCATGCCAAAATCCCTTGGTGAGAGATAACAATCCATGGTTGGACTACAACTTGCAAGAGAAATTTCTATTTATAGGAGGACAGCTATGCATTCATGACTGATTGATGAGAGAGAACATTATTCAGGAGAAGCACAGTGGAGGTCTAGCCGGACATTTCGGCATAGACAAGACAGTTGAGCAGCTCAGTCATTTCTACTTTTGGCCAAAGATGCGAAGGGATGTACAGTGATTTGTGACCAGATGTAAAGTATGCCAGTTGGCGAAAGGTCACAGTCAAAACACAAGACTTTATACACCATTACCTGTTCCAAGCAGATCGTGGGACTCAGTTAGCTTGGACATTGTCTCGGGTCTACCTAGAACACAGCGAGGTTACGACTCGGTGATGGTAGTAGTGGAAAGATTCTCAGAGATGGCACATTTTATCCCTTACAGAAAAACTAGTGATGCCACATGGCCCACTTGTTTTTCACAGAGAATTCCAGGCTACATGGGTTGCCTAAGTCTATTCTTTCAGATAGGGATGTGAAGTTTACAGGGCACTTTTGGCATACCTTTTAGAAGAAGATGGATACACAGCTGAGTTACAGTTCTACTTATCACCCGCAAACCGACGGACAAACAGAGGTGGTAAACAGGAGTCTAGGAAACCTACTACGAAGCTTGATTGGTGAGAATTCACAGATGTGGGATCGAGTGCTTGCCCAGGAAGAGTTTGCTTATAATGACTCGCCCAATTGTAGCACCAGTTACAGTCCATTTTAGATCCTGTATGGCGTGCATCCTCGCGGAGTGCATGAATTGCGAGATCTCAGACCACAAGAAAGGCGAAGCGTAGACGGAGAAGATTTTCTAATGCAATGAGAGATTTTCATGAGCAGGTGAAAATTAAATTATAGGATAACAACCAAAAGTATAAACAACAAGCAAATTTGAAGAGAAGGGAAGTACAGTTAAATGTAGGAGATGAAGTCCTCGCGTATGTATGCAAGGAACGCTTCCCTAAAGGTGCATACAATAAGCTGAAGTATAAGAGGATAGGTCCCTACAAAATCCTCAGGAAGTTTTCAGCGAATGCCTATGAGATACAGCTGCCAACAGGGATAGGCATTTCACCCATATTTAATGTAGTAGACCTGTTCCTTTACACTGCTGAACCAGAAGAAGAAGAAGACAGAACCACATGGCCTACATGGAATACCCAGGATGGAGGATAAACTTGGATGAGACAGATTCCTTACGTTCAACCTCCTGAAATTGAGAGCATTCTCGACACTTAGCTTGCCAAACGAACTCTGTGGAAGAAGTATTTTCAATACCTAGTCAAGTGGAAGAACCGTCCTATTGAGGATAGTTCATGGCTTGATGCCAGGAAGATTGAGCAGACAGGTTCTTCAATCAAGAAGCTCATGGACTGGAGCCATGATTTCTTTTTGCCCTGGGAGCCTGATGCAGGAGCATCTAGCTAAGGCACCATGACCGAGTGTTGGTCTCTGCCAGGTTGGAGATTTGAATTAGCATATTGTTTGTTTTACATGTTCAATTTGTCAGAATAGGAGGTAGGATTTTGTTTTATCTTAATCTTAGTATTAGTCAAAGGTAGTTTGGTTGGTTAGGGTTATTTACTTATTTGCCTTCAATAAACAGTAGATTAGTAATTGTCCTGTCATTTTAAGATAAAAAGACAAATGTGCCTAAATGTAAAATCTTGCCATATAGGCAGAACCGAATAATTAATGGTTATGTAACTATAAGGTCTACAATTGAAAGTAACTACACAGTTCCGTTAACTAAAGACAAAGCATATAAATGTAACAATGAAAATCATTGACAAGTTTTGGCGTTTTCGAATACAAAAAATAAAGAGAGACAGAGCACAAATTTATCTATAATCCATTTGTACTATCATCTACACATTGTGCAATTATGTTTTTCTTTGTTGTTTAACCGATTCAAAAATAACAAGTAGAATGCAGGCCTACAACTTTATGTTTTTTTCCTCTCTTAAAAGAAGATAGAGGATTGTAAGTCGCATGTAAGTTCCAAGACTAGACCAGACAAAGCACGTGAAACAAGCTCGTGGCTAGGAGAATGTCCATAGAGTGAAACAATTGAATGAAGAAAACAGAGTCCAGGCATCGACTGAATAAACCAAGATAGAGGTAATTCATTACAGACTATCATACACCATTTCTTTCCTTTATAAACGAAACAGAGTCAGAAAGAATATGTAACTGTTATTATATAAGAGTCCAGTGTACATTGTCAAAACAAATAGAGTAAACAATGACCACGAGACAGGGCAGAACCTAGTCAAGGGTTTGACATTGTGAAACCCTCAAGCCTAACCAAAGGACAAGACTAGAACGAATTACAAACTAGAAATTGTAAATAGAAGTACACCCAGGTCATGAAATGACTCAAACGATAGACAACAACCAAATAGCGAGGTGCAGCCACTAGAGAACTACAAACCCTAGCTACATTTCAACAAAATTGTGGTGACAAAGCCTACCAGCAAAGCATTGAAGGGTTTGCAAACCACAATGTTGAATCCATCCACGCCTGAGGTCGAACCCTCAACCTGTGCAACTAGAACAAGCCAAAGTTAAGCATACCATGCATAATAGTGAATGAGCAGAGATACATTACAAGTAAAGGAAGAAAATAACTCACCTGGGAATGTGATAGAACAAGGACTATCACGCCTCTACACCTGTGCTAGTCTTTCAACTGCTTATAGTGATGTGCGAAACTACCAACCGTTTTCTTTTCACCAATAATTATGATTGTAGGCTATGCCTAATATTCCATAGTTAGTTTTATTTTCGTTACAAAGTATTATTTTTATCCTTTATACAAGTGAAAGCCCATAACATTCACATAAAAAACATTATACAAGAGAAATGCACAACAGTATAAAGGGAGGGGCAACTCCCTGCAATATGAGTCTGCCCGAATCAATATATATAATCTTCTTTTACAAGTAGAAGTTAAATCTTGGGAAACCCCAAATTTACACTTTTCCAATTTTACAACTTCGGAAAACTCGTTGCCCAGCTCGTCGGTGTCTCCACATGGTCACCACACGACTCAAAAACTCTTTGTTCACCTCATCGCACAATCGTGTTTTTTGCCCAACTTGGTTGTGCCTCGTCGTAACCAACTTGCCACATACGTGCACCTTCGCATGAGTCACACCTTCGTTCACAATCTCAACACTTCACTGTTACCATCGTTTCGTTGTGCACGACGCACCTTCACCTGGTCACTCATCTGCATGATTCTTTGTTTCAGTGTGCACGACGCACCCTCGCTTGGCCCCCCGTCCGCACGTCCACCCATTCACCCAACTCATTCACCTGAGTCGCCACACGACTTCACCCAGTTCACCGCACAACTTCTCCCGGTTTGCCCGAACGACCTCACCCGGTTCGCCACACGACTTCACTCAGGTCGCCCGAACGACCTCACTCGGGTCGCCACACGACCTCGCTTGGGTTGCCCGAATGACTTTCCTGAAAGACATTTCCGAACGAATTTCTCGAATGAATTTTTGAACGACTTCCTCAAACGAATTCTTGAACGAATTTCTCAAATGAATTCTCGAACGACTTCCTCGAACAAATTCTCGAACAACTTCCTCGAACGAATTCTCGAATGACTTCCTCCAACAAATTCTTGAACAACTTTCTCGAACAACTTCTCGAACGACTTTCTGGATGAGTTTTCCACCCGAGTTCCGCCCATCGTGCGGGCTCATCCATGCACTGCAGAACTCCTTGTTCGAACTCGTGTTGATTGAATGATGGTCATTTGCCTTCAAACGTCCTCCAATATATACGGGTGGGTGGTGAGTTATGTCACCCAGGTGACCCACACCAAATGCCCAAGCCGACTTGTTCATAATGCGAACTCTCGCCCATGAGGTAGGTCAGCCTGCCCAACTCATGGGACTACCCCCTCATCGCTCACCCAACACCTTATAAACTCGTCCAAGGTTCATTTCGTTTCATATTTCGCATGTCCTTCGCACGGTGGAGTCACCCTGCCTGTCGCACAGACCGCAGGTCCTAACATCCTACCCCACTAGAATTCATTGTCGTCCTCAACAATATCTCATCCTGGCAACCATCTGTCACCAAGATCACCATACCGAGGTATACACCTCATCTGTATGTCATACATTGGAAATCATCTCAATCCATGACCATCAACCATCTCGTCGCAATATCCACATGCTGCTCCCCATCGTGGAAGGCTGGCCCTTCCATCTCAAGCTACATGCTTCCTGCAACCTCTGGTGTCGACCTCATCACGTGTCATCTTCGTGTGAACTGCTACCATGATACTCCAACACAATGCTAACAGATCTCTGTACAATGACGTCCCCCATGTTTGAACTAGTCGGATGATTAGTCCAATTGTCCCGTTCAAACCATGAGAATGCACATCCTCATGCCACCATCATTTGTTTCTCAGAACATCCCGTCACATCCTCAACTCAATCAAGAATCCATCTCCATACAAGTGTAAGCCATGCTCAAGTCCATGAAGTAGTCCTCATCTCATCTGCAACATGTTGTCCATGATGTTTGGTACTAGTGTGCTGCATGAATCAACCACATCTACCCCAACATCATCATCCATATGTGTGCCTCCTCAATATAAAGAGACCATCTCATCAAACTCCGACTCTCGATGTGCCACATCCAAGTCCATGAAGCAACCTCCATCATATCTGCAATGTGCCATCCCTCAAGTCTGTCATAGAAACAAGTATACACCTGTCTCATCTATCCATGCGTTGTCCATGATCATAGATCAATCAGCTCCCATGTGTCAAAAGTGGTTAAGTCTCGGCTCAACCCATGTCCAAGTGTTGCCACCAAGACAGCATCATCGTTGTAACTCCATCACTCCAAAGTGTCTCATATCGATCCTCCACATCAAGTCACTCTTCCAAGCCATTCCCATACATGTACTTGAAAGTATGCATCCCATTCTGCATCAAAGTCCCTGACCTCAGCTCCTCAATGCATCAGATCCTCCAAGTCCACTATATATGAAGTCCTAAAAAGTCACAACCTCATGTCATCATGAGCTTCATGAGTCATCTCCAACCAATATCTTAGAAAGCATACAAGTCTCGGCCCAAAGGTCCCTGTAAGATGCCTCAGCTCTCCATGTAGTAGGAATGCTCCATAGTTTGCTCACAACTCCATCCAAGTCCATGGCCTTGTTGTACCTAAGTGCACAACCTCTCCATTGGCTCATAAGTAATGAGTCTCCATGTCACATCAGTAAATCTACCTACACAACATCCCTGCCTTGACACTCCTCATTGGATGCCCATAAGTGACACCTCTACAGGTGCTCCTGCACAATGTCTTTGCATAAGACTTCCATGCTCCATTTCTCCAACCTAATGTCCGTGACGCAAGTTTCCCATGTAGTCCAACCAGGTAGACTCATCACAACAATTGGTCATCCTCATCCAAGTCTGCAATCTTCGGTCTAGTGAAATCAATCACCCAACCATATCATCATCACATGAGTCTCTCCATCATAGCTCCCCCACTAAAGGTTCCACCAAGACTTGCGCTTGGTCTTGGCCATGAGAAGTCCACCCAAGTATCATCGTACCTCAAGTGTGTTCCCTCTTCAATCTATCCATGAATCATGTCGGGCACTTAGCCAATTCTCCATGTGGCTAAAGCATGACCCAATCCTTCGCAATGATCATCATGTTCCTCCCTTGTCATAGGCCTTTGCACCTTCTACCATAAGGTCACAAACAACCCCAACAAGTCCTACAACAATCAACAATCCTTGCTTTTCCATACAAGGTCTCATCATAGACATCCATGGTAAGATCCTCCCTAGCATCGGCAAACTGATTTTTCCCTTCCCTTCATATGGTCCATCTACGAAATTCTCAAGTGAAACACAAGTATCAATACTTACTTCATCATCATCATGAGGTTCCTCCATGTCAGTATCCTCATTCATCCATCTCTGCAAACTGCACGATCCTGGTACAACTTGATCAACCTCAAGTTCATCCTCCATCATTCTCATATCTGCAACAACTTCAACTATCATGGCTTCCTCTTCCTTGTCAGCACAATCTGAAACTTCATCCCGCTCCATTGTCCAACCAAGTTGAAGAAGTTCGTCTTCAACATTCTTTTCCACGACTTCAAGTTCCTTTCGAATCTGGGGATTCTCTTCTTTCATCCGCTTCAACCTGTATAAGGTAAGCAAGTGCTTCCCTTCGCATTCTTCCAAACTTGCCATGCCTTGTCGTTCAACTTGGCCCAAGCACAAAGCTTCTCCTCTGCAAAACCTGTTTCACCTTTCCCTTGAATCACCCTGATATTCCACCCATCACCTGCAAAACTTGAGCTCCTTACCAAGTCTTCGGTCTTCATAGAATCAGCTCCTTGATTCAGTTCACCAAGTTTCCTGCAAAACTTGGACCAGATCTGATACCCCCTGTCATGCCCCTACACTCGCGGTAGCCTTTCAACCACTTATAGCGAGGTGCAGCACTACCAACCATTTTCTTTTCACCAATACTTACGATTGTAGACTACACCTAACATTCCATACTTAGTTTTATTTTCGTTACCAAGTATTAATTTTATCCTTTATACAAGTGAAAGCCCATAACATTCACATAAACAACATTATAGAAGAGAAATGCACAGCAATATAAAGGGAGGGGAAACTCCCTGCAATATGAGTCTCCCCAAATCAATATATATAATCTTCTTTTACAAGTACAATTTAAATCTTGGCAATCCCCAAATTTACACTTAGCCAATTTTCCAACTTCGGCAAACTCAGCTGCCCAGCTCGTCGGTGTCTCCACACAGTCGCCACACGACTCATCAACCCTTTTTTCACCTCATCACGTGATAGTGTTGTTTTCCCAACTTGGGCGTGCCTCGTCGTAACTAAGTTGCCACACACGGGCGCCTCCGCATGAGTCACACCTTTGTTCACAATCTCAACACTTCATCGTTTGTGTTATCTCAAAATCAGACCCTGGAAGGCTGCAAACCAGGAAGACTTCAAGTAACTGTTTCAGACCAATCTTTTAGCTAAGTATTAGCCTCCTTAGCCTGAGAGAGCTCTCTCAAAGGGTTTAAGGTTTGTGATTGTGATTGAGATGGCTAACTCTTCTTATGAAACAAATAGGAATGAGGCTGGTAAAATCTAAATCAACAAGTATCCATTGGGCTCATGGAGTCATATGTCATTTCGCATCCACAGTGAATTGGTTTTGCAGTGAAATCAAGGCATTCAGACTTCAATATATATAAAGTACAGCAGAAACAGAGAGACAGTGTATGAGTAGATGAAAGAAATTAGAACACAACATGTGATTTCCAAGTAATCAACTACTCATCAAACTGTAAAAAACATGAAAGACAATAAGAGGAATTCATACATTGAAGTCACTATGATTCTTGAGCAGCAAAAACCATTACTGTATTACCAAAAGAACAAAGTATTTACATAAGCTTCACAACAGGGCTTTTTTACATTAAACTTCGAACCCATATTACATTTCTGTTTCTCCTATATATAGACCTGACTAAGATTCCTCCTTAAACATTAGGGGAACTCGAAATCTACTTCTAATGACACATGTTTAACTTTAACTGCCTATTTAATGTAACAAACTTCAACTAGACTTTCTAGAGGTCTAAATCAAGTAGGACTCTAACACCATGTTATGCTAATAATAGCCTTGATCAAAATGGTTCTCGTGCTTTGACATCTGGTTGCTTTTTAGTTTGGTTGTGATGAATGTTCAAGACTCCATGCTGGTCTTCAATGTCACACTTTCTCCACAGCCCTGAAACATAGGAAACTACCCTTGCTCATCGGTCTTTAGCTTGCCTCACAATTTTTGGATCCAAAGAAGCAGGTCCTTTATCTTTGATTATCCAAAATAGAACTGATTGCCATGTCCATTGATGTGTTGTCCAGCTCCTTTGTGTGTAAAGACAAAAACTCTTTCAAACTATTTTCACATATCTTGAACTGTGGTAAATGTGCTCACTTTATGACAAAAATTTAAAGTTGGATTCGAATGCATATTTTCTCCACCTGTCTTGACCTGGTTGAATGTTGAAAACTTCAGATGATGCCTTGTATATATTCCCCTTTCAAATTTTCTGCTTATTTTTCAAAACTGGCTGATTGATATTAGATTGTTTAGCTTCAGTAGTTTCGTAGCGCGCTACGAAACTGCTGAGCTTAAGTCTTCATCTTCAACAGTTTCGTAGCGTGCTACGAAACTGATGTGTTGTTCCAAAAAACACAGTTTCAACCAAAACTTTGCCATTTTGAGCCTTTTTTTTCCTCAACAGCCATTCATTGAACGGATTAAAGGCCAAAGAGTTAACCTCATTGTGATGAGCTACAACTGATTGTTGAGGCTTGTTAGGTGTAGGTGTATGCATGTCCCATATGAGCAAATGGCAATCATTTCCAACAGAGCCAAAAAGGTATTCGTGCTTCAAATGCCATGAAACATCCTCAACTTCCCCCTCATGAACTTTAAATATTTGATTGGCCTCAAGCACTTTCTTTCCAAATGCAACGTTTATATCCCACAAGCATATCTGTGCATTGTTTGAACCACTTAGTAGGTGACCTTCTTTGCGAGGACTCCCTGTCAAACCATATCCTTCATTAGAATGACCTTTCAATATCAATTCAGGATTGCAAACCCTTTCTTGAGGAGCCTTTGATGGATACTTGCTGTAATCAAACACATAAACATCTAAGCTCACTATCTTCGTTGCAATGACAAATGAATTATGTGGCATGTAGCGAACCTTGTTAACTCCTCCTTCATGATTAATCTTCTGGATTATTTGTACTTTGGCTTCAACGGATTCAAAACATCCAATGATGTTATCTTCAGAGTTTTGTAGGGGAATCTGGACCTCTGCTATCATCAAATAATTGGGCTCGTCCTCTGAAGTATGGGTACCCACTATCATTTTCTAATGAATTGTTTTTTTATATCATCCATTAACGCTGACCAGTCATTTGACTGCTTCAGTGCTGCAATCTGGTGTTCGTTTTGACTTTTGTTGAAACTGATTTTCTCAAACGAGAGCGCTTTAGCCAGCCGCAGCAGAGTAATCCCACAATGACATATATGACACCACATGCAAGCAACATGTAGCTTGCAATCTCATGCAAAAGAATGATATATATTTTTACTCGTTGTTCCTTTTGACAGAGCTCTTATCTTGATAGCAACAAATATTTGAAGCATTCCTCTTTCCACCCAATACTCCTGAATTCGCCAGAACTTCTGAATCTGCTTCCATTCACTCTCCACAACCACCACAAATAACGCAATAAGCACTGTATAACCCTGGAGGATTCCATCAAAGACATCTTCGCCATTTTTGAATGAATGGCTGAGAGCATGTTTACAACAACGCAAAGGAGTGCACTGAGGATGGTAACGACGCTGAAGCATCTACAAACGACCAAGAAGGGATCCGTGCGGTTCACATTCTGAGAGTTTTAAGTGCAGTTTTAGGCTCAATGAGCACCTGAACAAGTTGGTCTTCAGTCAATGCTGAGAGGCTAACAAGCACAAGAAATCGTCCAATGAACTCTGGTATTAAACCATATGCAATAAGATCACTACTCTCAACTGAATCTAGCAAGGATGATGTCACAGCAGCATTTGTCAGGCCACCAGTCCTCATATTAGCTCATACAGGTGTTCCAAAGCCAATAGAAGAATCTTGCCGTCTCTCAGAAATCGTTTTCTCTAGATCCACGAAAACCCCGCCACATATAAAGGGAATATCCTTTGTATCGATCTGGATATGATCACCACGAGGATGTTTGCGAGCTCCCTTTTTTGGAACATGTACAACTGTTCCTTCTAGCATTTTAAGTAATGCCTGCTGAACAGCTTTAACATTGAAATCAACAACCATGAGTAGTTTATACAAAATAGACTGCACATCCTCCCCTACATATGCTGCCTGTGTTAAAGTTGTTGCATTCGCTATAACAAAGGGCACATTCACAAACCTAGCTAGAGTCTTTGCAAGCAGTGTCTTCCTTGAGCCACAAGGTACTTTCCCTTCTCTTTGGGTAAACAAATTTTTACCTTTTGGAATGTCTTTGGATCAAGAAAGTACTTGACAATCTTCCAAAAGGTTTCAAAAATTCTTGGAGAGTTATACAGAAAGGCAACAACCAAATGCTCTGGATAGTGCTTTTGTAAAATATTTACAGTTTCGCGAGCTGTCTTAATGGGCACAAAATTGGACAATGACCACCCATTGAAATCGATTAGCCAGACCATCTATTCCAGGCCAGGTGGTAAATTCATAATGGCATTCTCAATAAGATAAACCAGGTGGCACAGTTGATTTTCTTGAGACATTGTATATTGTCGATTTCATAGTGCAACCAGTTCAAAATCTTGGTTTTGTGCTACGAAATCACCTAAACAGGGTTTATGCACTGTGATCTTTGAAATGAGCTTCAACATACTAAAGGAGAGAATTGACCTTTTTAAACATACCAACAATATTCTTAACAAGACTCCTATTTAAACTGTTTAGACTAGAAAACCAGATGAAAAGACTAGACCCAAAATTGACACCAACCCTTTGACAAACAATCGAACTGATGCGAACAATTTGGAAATTTTTCTTGAGTGATAACAGTTTCCACCATTTCGTCGTACACGGCACACCCTCACCCGGTCGCCTGTCTGCAACCAGTTCAAAATCTTGGTTTTGCGCTACGAAATCACCTAACAGGGTTTATGCACTGTGATCTTTGAAATGAGCTTCGACATACTAAAGGAGAGAATTGACCTTTTTAAACATACCAACAATACTCTTAACAAGACTCCTATTTAAACTGTTTAGACTCGAAAACCAGATGAAAAGACTAGACCCAAAATTGACACCAACCCTTTGACAAACAATCGAACTGATGCGAACAATTTGGAAATTTTTCTTGAGTGATAACAATTTCCACCATTTCGTCGTACACAGCACACCCTCACTCGGTCGCCTGTCTGCACGATTCTTCATTTCAATGTGCACAGCGCGCCCTCGCCCGACCCCCCGTCCTCATGTCCACCCGTTCACCCAAGCTCGTTCACCTGAGTCGCCACATGACTTCACCTGGGTCACCACACGACTTCACCCAGTTCGTCCAAATGACCTCACCAGGGTCGCCACACGACTTCACCCGGGTCGCCTGAACGACCTCACCCGGGTCACCACATCACCTCGCTTGGGTCGCCCGAACGACATTCCTGAACGACTTTTCCGAACGACTTTCTCAAACGAATTTTCGAACGACTTCCTCCAACAAATTCTCGAACGACTTTCTGGAAAGAATTCTCAGACGACTTCCTCGAACGAATACTCAAACGACTTCCTTGAACGAATTCTAGAATGACTTTCTCGAACGAATTCTCGAACAACTTTCTCGAATGACTCCTCGAACGGCTTTCCGAACGAGTTTTCCACCTGAGTTCCGCCCGTCATGCGGGCTCATCCACACAATACAGAACTCCTTGTTCAAACTCGTGTTGATCGAATGATTGTCATTTGCCTCCAAACGCCCTCCAATATATATTGGTAGGTGGCAGGTTATGTCACCCGGCCGACCCACACCAAATGCATAAGTCGATTCGTTCATAATGCGAACTCTCGCCCATGAGGTAGGTCAGCCCGCCCAACTCGTGGGAGCGCCCCCTCATCGCTCGCCCAACACCTTATAAACTCGTCCAAGGTTCGTTTCGTTTCATATTTCGCACGTCCTTCACACAATGGAGTCGCCCTGCTCGTCGTACGGACCGCAGGTCCTAACAAGGGCCCTCATGCAACAGAGCCACAGAATACAAACAAAAAGACCTGAGACAGGAGGAGCAAATGTGGTTAGTCTCTAAACTAGGAGAAGGTAGAGTTAAAGCAAGGAAAGACAAATTACCTAAAGAAATTTCTGAGCGAGACATTGAGCCCGAAGCCTGGACACACGGAAACCATAACATGAAACAATTTTAGCAATAGAGCAGTATCAAGAAAAATAACCAATAGCAGGAAGGAACGGCTGGAAGTCTGACAAACCAAACCAGAAAATCGATTCCATGTACCAGTAGATGAAATAACTCATTGTGCCGAGGAAGACAAGCAAACTAACCTCCAGAGCGAAAATAGTACCATACAACAAGGGATACAGTTGTCAACAACACAGGCGATTTCATGGAACCACCTTCATTCACAGACAGAACCAGAACAGAGTATTCCCATAGAAACCCTCGCAGAGCTCTCATAGCAGAATAGAATGCTGAAAATGACCAAAATGCCAAAGGGTTTTGCACAATGACCAAGCAGGAAATGAGGATCGAGGCAAGAGGATAGGTCAGAATCATATTTATTATCCTTATTAAATTATTGCAATCACCAACGTAAATATCCATTGATCATAACAATAATCGAAACCCAAATCGTCAACCAAATCTGCCTTCATCAATGGTGTCGAGCAAGTGTGTGTTAAGTTACACATTGGAGTGTGGGTTGGGTCCCATCAACATGCCAAGTGGGTGGAATATTTGTAGAGTTTCACCTTTGTGTTGAAACACATCAGTGGGCAGGCCAACAAGGTGCAAATGCATTGAGTAGGAGAGCTTTACTTTTGCAGGAGAGTATTGTACAAGTGCTAGGTTTCGGGCACTTAAAAGTTTTATACCAAGCTGACACAGATTTTAAGGAGGTCTATGAGGCATGACAGAATCCCTTGGTGAGAGATAATAGTCCATGGTTGGACTACAACTTGAAAGAGAAATTGTTATTTAGAGGAGGACAGCTATGCATTCCTCACCATCCCATCCAATGCACCTTGAATGATGTGATAACTAGGTTGATGGTGCATCCTTCTATGTGCTTGAGTTGAAGGCACACAGGTGGGATGTCGCACCTTTGGAAACATTCAGACACTACATTAAGACCATCAATAACATCCACTACTCACACTTAATAGAAAATTAAGAGCAAATATATACCAACTGATGCAAGAGCATCCATCTAAGGCACCATGACCGGGTGTTGGTCTCTGCCAGGTTGGAGAGTTGAATTAGAATATTTTGTGTTTTACATGTTCAGTTTGTTAGAATAGTAGGTACGATTTTGTTTTATCTTAATCTCAGTATTAGTCAAAGGTAGTTTGGTCGATTAGGGCTATTTACTTGTTTGTCTTTAATAAACAGTAGATTAATAATTGTCCTGTCATTTTAAGAGAAAAAGTCAAATGTGCCTAGATGTAAAATTTTTCCATATAGGCAGAACCGAATACTTAATGGTTATGTAACTATAAGGTCTACAACGGAAAGTAACTACATAGGTTCCATTAACTGAAGACAAAGCATATAAATGTAACAATGAAAATCATTGACAAGTTTCAATGTTTTCGGATACAAATAATAAAGAGAGACAGAGCACAAATTTATCTATCATCCATCTGTACTATCATCTACAAATTGTGCAATTATGTTTTTCTCTGTTGTTTAACCGATTCAAAAATAAGAATCAGAATGCAAGCCTACAAATTTATGCTTTTTTTCCTGTCTTAAAAGAAGACAGAGCATTGTAAGTCGCATGTAAGTTCTGAGACCAGACCGGACAAAGCACGTGAAACAAGCTTGTGGCCAGGAGGATGTCCACACAATGAAACAATTGAACGAAGAAAACAAAGTCTAGGCACCGACTGAATAAACCAAGACAGAGGTAATTCATTACAAACTATCATACACCATTTCTTTCCTTTATAAATGAAACAGAGTTAGAAAGAAAATGTAACTGTTATTATATAAGAGTCCAGTGTACATTGTCAAAACAAATAGAGTAAACATCGACCGCGAGGCAGGGCAGACCCTAGTCAAGGGTTTGACATTGTGAAACCCTCGAGCCTAACCAAAGGACATGACTAGAACAAATCAGAAATTGGAAATTGTAAATAGAAGTATGCCGAGGTCATGAAATGACTCAAATGATAGATAGCCACTGAAGGGCGAGGTGCAGCCACCAGAGAACTACAAACCCTAGCTACATTTCAACAAAATTGTTGTGATAGAGCCTGCTAGCAAAGCATTGAAGGGTTTGCAAACCACAACATTGAAGCCATCCACGCCCGAGGTCGAACCCTCAACCTATGCAACCAGAACAAGCCAAAGTTAAGCATACCACACATAACAGTGAACGTGCAGAGATACAATACAAGTAAAGGAAGAAAATAACTCACCTGGGAATAGAACAAGGACCCTGATGCAACAGAGCCACAGAATACAAGAAAAAATACCTGAGACAAGAGGAGAGGATGTGGTTAGTCTCTAAACTAGGAGAAGGTAGAGTTAAAGCAAGGAAAGACAAATTACCTAAAGACGTAGCCGAGTGAGCCATTGAGCTTGAAGCCTGTACACATGGAAACCATAACATGAAATGATTTTAGTAACACAGCAGTATCAAGAAAAATAACCAATAGCAGGAAGGAACGACTAGAAGTCTGACAAACCAAACTAGAAAATAGATTCCATGTACGAGTAGATGAAATAACTCATTGTGCCTAGGAAAACAAACAAACTAACCTCCAGAGCGAAAATAGTACCATACAGCAAGGAATACAGTTGTCAACAACACAGGCAAGTCCGTGGAACCACCTTCATTCGTAGACAGAACCAGAACAGAGTATTCCCATAGAAACCCTCGCAAAGCTCTCACAACGGAATGGAATGTCGAAAACGACCAAAATGCCAAAGGGTTTTGCGTAATGACCAAGCGGGAAACGAGGATCGAGGTAGGAGGACAGGTCAGACTCATATTCATTATCCTTATTAAATGATTGCAACTACCAACATAAATATCCATTGATCATAACAATAATCGAAACCCAAATCATCAACCAAATCTGCCTTCATTAATAGCGCCGGGCAAGTGTGTGTTAAGTTACGCATTGGAGTGTGGGCTGGGTCCCATGATAGTGGTATCAGAGAAGATTTTTTTTTTCTAAGGTCAGTTAGAGAAATGGAGGTAGGAAGGTGAGGTTGTGGAAGAGGTGTTTGGAGGGTAGCAGATGAAGGACTGAGAGAGGAGATCAGGATTCTTACTGCATGTTTGGAGGTAGTTGAGGTAGGGAGAAGAAGAGATCCAGAAGTAGGCGATGACAGTGAAGAGGAAGTTGAAGCAACAACACATGGACCAGATGGAGAGGGCTCAGAAATGAGACTGCTTAGATCGGTCTTAGTGGCAAGCATTAAACCCAAACGAGAACTCCCAAATTATGACGACAACCTGTCCATAGAGGTTCTATTAAACTGGATCGGTGAGCTAGATAAGTATTTCGAGTGTGACGAGGCCAGTGAAGACTGCAGAGTTAAATTCGCTCCGACGAAGTTGAAGGGACACGCAGCCCTGTGGTGGGACAGTGTCCAAACAGAGAGAAGGAGATTGAACAAGTTGCCGATCAAAACGTAGTCAAGGATGGTGGCCAAGTTGAAGGGAAAATTTCTGTCAAAAGACTATCAGATTGCACTACACAAACAAGTGCAGAATCTGAAACAGAAAGGGATGATGGTGAGGGAGTACACTGAGGAGTTTTATCGAGTGAACTTAAGGGCCAGTTATATAGAGGATACCACAAAAAAGACAGCCAGGTATGTAAATGGTTTAAGGCTAGAAATTTTAGATGAAATTAGTATTCTGTCTCCAAAGAACATTGAAGAAGCGTATCAGAGTGGTATGAAAGCTGAAGAGAAAATTACTAGAAGGTAGAATGTCAGGAGAGGACGAGGAACTGGCAGAGGAAGAGGCCAGTCATATGGCAGAGGGCGGATTGTTAGAAGTAATGAGGAAGGCAGCAATTCTAAAGCCTCCGGATCAATAGAAAAAGGTGATAATGCGAAAGGTGGTAGGACATATCAGCGAGGGAGGGGATATGGTCAAGGTAGAGAAGTTGGTTATCAATGTTACAAGTGTCATAAGTGGGGACACAGATCATTTGAGTGTCCTGAGGCAGACCAAGCTGGACACAGGGGTGCATATGTTGCACAACCAGAGGAAGTAGAGGCACCTCCCCAGGAAGCAGAGAATGCTCCAGAAACAGGGGAAGCCCTGGTGTTGAATAAGGTGTTGTTAAAACCAGCCAAGGAAGTCACCGAACAAACGCAGTGGAAGGCTTTGTTTCGAACAGTTTGTAAGTCACACAGTAAGTGTTGTAAGTTAATTATTGACAGCAGTAGTACAGATAACTTAGTGGCCACAGAGATGGTGGAAAAGTTGGAATTGAAGCGATTGAAACATCCCACCCCTTACAAAGTTTCATGGCTACAAAAAGGCCATCAGTTGCTGGTGGATGAACAATTTGAGGTGGAGTTTCAAATAGGTAGATATAAGGATAAGGTCATTTGTGACATCATGCCGATGGATGTATGTCACATACTGCTAGGCAGGCCATGGCAGTACGACAGAAAGGTGGTACATGACAAAATGATGAACTACTATAAGTTTGTCAAGGATGGAATCGAGAATACGCTTGTGCCCATCAAGGAGGAAGGGACAGCTGGAATAAGTGAGCCAAGAGAATTTTTGGTTAGTGGAGAACGGTTTCTGAAACAAATTGAGGATAGCGAGGTGAGTTATGCAGTTGTAAGAAGAGAAAAAAAGGTACTATTGCACACAGAGGTGTCAATTTACCCCCATAAATTTAGCAGATGTTGTAGGAGTTTACAGATATAGTGGTAGATGACTTTCCAGATAAATTCCCCCCCAAAAGAAGCATAAGTCACCATATTGACTTCATACCCAGAGCAAGCTTTCCGAATAAGGCAGCATATCAGATGAGCCCCAAGGACACTAAGGACATTAGAAAGAAGGTGCAGGAATTGCTAGACAAAGGATTAATAAGGGAGAGTTTGAGCCCTTGCGTAGTTCCAACGGTTCTTGCTCCCAAGAAAAGAGGAGAGTGGTGGATATGCACAGACTCGAGGGACATCAACAAGATCACCATCCTGTACAGGTTTGCACTGCCCCGGATGGATGACATGATGGACTACCTAAGTGGGGCAACATATTTTTCTAAGATAGACTTGAAGAGCGGGTATCATCAGATCTGAATTCGAGAGGGGGATGAGTGGAAGACAGCCTTTAAGACAAATGAGGGACTGTATGAATGACTGATTATGCCATTCGGACTGAGCAATGTGCCCAGTACATTTATGCGGCTAATGAATGAAATGCTGAAACAATATATTGGAAAATTTGTGATAGTATACTTGGACGACATACTAATTTTCAACAGAACAAGGAAGGAGCACCTTCGACATGTTCGGAAAGTGCTGGAAAAATTACAGCAAAACAAACTACTGATAAATCTGACAAAGTGTACTTTTCTTCAAAAAGAGTTGATTTATTTGGGCTTTGTAATGGCAGAAAATGAACTAAAGATGGATTTGGAAAAGATTGCAACGATAGTTAAATGGCCATCACCAAAAAGCTTATTTGAGGTATGTAGTTCTCATGGGCTGGCGAGTTTTTACCAGAAATTCATAAGTAATTTTAGTGAAATTTGTGCACCTATGTTGGACACTATTAAAAAGGCTAGTCAGCCTTTTCAATGGACTGATGCAGTGGAGAGGAGTTTTCAGCTATTAAAGAAGAAGATCACAGAGAGACCGATCCTGAGATTTCCATATTTTAAAAAGCTTTTTCAGGTTCATTGTGATGCTAGCGGTATGGCTATTGGAGCTGTACTCAGTGAGGAGGATAAACCTGTTGCATTTTTCAGCGAGAAGCTAAATGAAAGCAGACAAAAATATTCGTCCTATGACAAGGAGTTCTATGCTGTTGTATAGGCATTGAAACACTAGAGGAATTATTTGTTGGGAAATGAATTGGTGTTGTTTTCAGATAATTCTGCACTACAACATGTAATGCAATAGCACAAGCTGAACCACATCAGAGGGTAGGCCAACAAGGTGGCAGACGCATTGAGTAGGAGAGCTTTACTTTTGTAGGAGAGTATTGTACAAGTGTTGGGTTTCGAGCACTTAAAAGATTTATACCAGACTGAGAGAGATTTTAAGGAGGCCTATGAGGCATGCCAGAATCCCTTGGTGAGAGATAACAATCCATGGTTGGACTACAACTTGCAAGAGAAATTGCTATTTAGAGGAGGACAACTATGCATTCCTGACTGCTCGATGAGAGAGAAAATTATTCGGGAGAAACACAGTGGAGATCTAGTTGGACATTTCATCATAGACAAGACACTCGAGCAGCTCAGTCCTTTCTACTTTTGGCCAAAGATGCAAAGGGATGTACAATGATTTGTGACCGGATGTAAAGTGTGCCAGTTGGTGGAAGGTCATACTCAAAACGCAGGACTGTATACACCATTACTTATTCCAAGAACACAATGGGACTCAGTCAGCTTGGACTTTGTCTTGGGTCTACCTAGGACACAACGAGGTTACGACTCGGTGATGGTAGTAGTGGACAGATTCTCGAAGATGGCACATTTTATCCCTTGCAGAAAAACCAGTGATGCCACTCACGTGGCCCACTTGTTTTTCACGGAGATTGTCAGGCTACATGGGTTGCCTAAGTCTATTCTTTTAGACAGGGATGTGAAGTTTACAGGGCACTTTTGGCATACCTTGTGGAAGAAGATGGATGCACAAGTGAGTTATTGATTTTCTTATCACCCGCAAACCGATGGACAAACAAAGGTGGTAAACAAGAGTTTGGGAAACCTGCTATGAAGCTTGATTTGTGAGAATTCACGGATGTGGGATCGAGTGGTTGCCCAAGTAGAGTTTGCTTATAATGACTCGTCCAATCATAACACCGGTTACAGTCCATTTCAGATCCTGTACGGCATGCATCCTCGCAGAGTGCATGAATTGTGAGATCTTGGACTGCAAGAAAGGCGAAGCATAGATGGAAAATATTTCGCTAATGCAATGAGAGATTTGCATGAGCGGGTGAAAACTAAATTACAGGACAATAGCCAAAAGTATAAACAGAAAGCATATTTTAAGAGAAGGGAAGTATAGTTAAATGTAGGAGTTGAATTCCTCGCGCATTTGCGCAATGAAATCTTCCCTAGAGGTTCATACAATAAGCTAAAGTATAAGAAGATAGGTCCCTGCAAAATCCTCTGGAAATTTTCAGCGAATGCCTATGAGATACAACTACCACCAGGGATAGGAATTTCACCCATCTTTAATGTAGTAGACCTGTTCCCTTACACTGCTGACCCAGAAGAAGGAGAAGAAAGAACCACACAGCCTACACAGAATGCCTAGGATGGAGGAGAAACTTAGATGAGACAGATGCCTTATGTTTAGCCTCCTGAAATTGAGAGCATTCTCGACACTCAGGTGGCCAAACGAACTCTGTGGAAGGAGTATTTGCAATACCTGGTCAAGTGGAAGAACCATCCTATTGAGGACAGTTCGTCGCTTGATGCCAGGTAGATTGAGTAGACAAGTTCTTCAGTCGAGAAGCTCATGGATCGGAGCCATGATTTCTTTTTGCCCCAGGAGCCTGATGCAGGAGTATCCAACTAAGGCACCATGACTAGGTGTTGGTCTCTACCATGTTGGAGAGTTGAATTAGCTTATTGTTTGTTTTACATGTTCAATTTGTCAGAATAGGAGGTAGGATTGTATTTTATCGTAATCTTAGTATTAGTCAAAGGTAGTTTGCTCGGTTAGGGTTATTTAATTGTTTGTCTTTAATAGATAGTAGATTAATAATTGTCCTGTCATTTTAAGAGAAAAAGACAAATGTGCCTAAATGTAAGTCCTTGCCATATAGGCAGAACCGAATACTTAATGGTTATGTAACTATAAGGTCTACAACTGAAAGTAACTACATAGTTCCATTAACTGAAGACAAATCATATAAATGTAACAATGAAAATCATTGACAAGTTTCAGCGTTTTCGAATATAAATAATAAAGAGAGACAGAGCATAAATTTATCTATCATCCATCTATACTATCGTCTACACATTGTGCAATTATGTTTTTCTCTATTGTTTAACTGATTCAAAAATAACAAGCAGAATGCAGGCCTACAACTTTATGTTTTTTTCCTCTCTTAAAAGAAGGTAGAGCACTGTAAGTCGCATGTAAGTTCCAAGACTAGACCAGACAAAGCACGTGAAACAAGCTCGTGGCTAGGAGAATGTCCACACAGTGAAACAAATGAACGAAGAAAACAGAGTCCAGGCACCGACTGAATATATTGCCGATTCATATCCCTTTGTGAAGCAGAGTTAACATGTTGTAAGCATTATGATCAACAATAAAATTATTTATACACTTCTTGGAGAGTTTTTTTTCTTCTTAATAAAAACTCTTTGAAGGAGTGTAAGCAAGTTGTAGCCTTTCTTTCCAATTTAAGATCTTTGTAAAGGAGGGCCAACAAGTTGTAAATGTGCATATTATCCCATTACGAAGAGGAAAATTGAAAAGAGGAGCTAATGAAGTTGTTTATTGATCAAGAAGACTTGGAGATATGCCCAAAATTTGGTGAACTTCATTCTCAATGTCTACAAGCTTGCTTAATCAATACACTACTTCATTAAATCTTGTTATTCATTTTGGTGTACACATTTGTCTTGTTATGTGTTTTTTTTTTTAATATTAGTTTTAAATGTTGGTCATAAAATTATTGTAAATTTTCATGCTAAAAATGGAAAATTGGGAAACAACTAAAGCATCTAGAGTGGAGAAATGTTGAGTCAATTTTATATAGTCCATTTTTGTATCATTTGATTTATTATAGGTACTATGAAATGGTTTTGTTAATGGACATATAATACACATTGGTCAAACTCTATTTTATAGGTAGAAATTGGAAATGAGGTCATACCTTCACCCCTTGTTAATGAAATGTCTAAATCCTTTTTATGGAAAATGATATTAAGAACAAAACCACCAATCTTGCATATCTAGATATATGTATAAGTTTTACAAACCCTCTTCTTTTCTTGTTTATGTATCTAGGGTCTTATCACCATTTTTGTATGGTTTATTCTGCTATATTTTGGTTATATAAATTCATAAAATCTTGAAGCTTGATCCTATTTTTAATAGTGTAGTTGTTTCCTACTTCAAGGGCGGCTTTCATGAGATATTTTTGAGTGGGTAATTTCACCTGGGACACTAAGGGTTTTTAGGCTTTTACAACAATAGAGAAGCCAATATCACCAAGCAACAAATGTGATCCCTCCATAGAACCTCACAGAGATGCGTATAGACTATGCTTACCTCAATATTATTGAGCTCAACAAAACAATTTGGTTCCCTATTTCGAAAACTATGTCTCACTCCTCAAATGAAAATAATCTCTTTCGTGGTACATGAAAATTGATCAATATCTCAAAAGCATAACACAATGATAAAGTATAAATAAAAAAGGACTCATTTCTACCTAAAGTATCATAATGATTCTCTAAGGGAGTATTCAGCCCTAGGGTCACTCTTACATCTCGCATATTCTAAACATAAGAAAACAAGAATAAGTTACGAAGTAGATCAATTTCTTAAATATTACTGCAAATACAAGCTTGATAGATTGATAGATAGATATTTTTTTCTTAAAATGTCTACAAAATAAAATTAAAAAATTATCTAAAACACCAAAAACTATAAAAGATATATATAAGAGTGTTGACATTTCAACACACTTATTTATTTATTTGTCATTTTTGTATGTTACTGGATATATATATATATATATATATATATATATATATATATTAAATGTAAAAATAAAATGAGAAATTATGCTACCAAAAATAAACAGATACATAAAAATAAACAGATATATAGCAATTCAGTAAATAAAAAGATACATACCAACTCACTAAAAACAAAAACATGTTTATATTCAATAAATATATTGGAAATGGGTTTTAACCAGAAAGTTCAAAATATATTTTCCGATATCTAACAAATAGGAAAATACATTTTAATATGCAAAACATGTTAATGCCATCTTTTAAGTTCGTTTAATAAACGAACTCACCTTTTCCCAACACTTTCAGAAAGGTATTGTGTGGGGGTCCCAAATTTTGTGACAACGAAATCACCTCAAATGTTATGCCACATTCATTGTAAACACTTTTCCGCTAGGTATTTTGTGGGGTCTCAAATTTTGTGACTACGAAATCACTTGAACTGTTATGCTACATTCAATGTAAACACTTTCCAACTGGACAACCATAGGAGCCATTTACATATTATGTTGGCTTATCAACTAATGTGGAGTCGAAACAATCGTTGGATCGTTCATTAGTGGTGTTGGTTGGGAGCAGTGATTGGTATATGGCAGCGAGGATATCCAAGAGCACGTTCACTGACGGATGGAATGGCTTGTCTGTTCGAAAATTTTAAAAAGATGACGCCATGGGTGACGAGCACGAAGCATTGGCAGCACATTGCGAGAGTACCAGGTTGACTATAGGGTGCAGCACTTGTTTTTCAATATGTGGGTCATCGCATATCCTGAGCGCGTGATGGTGCATTGTCCATTGTCCATTCACATATTTTTACATCTTGTTTATATCCATTTCGATATTCTTTTGCTTCGAAATATCGTGTTACATCATGTTTAGATGCGTTTTCAATTTTTTTCACATATCTTTACATCGTGTTTATACTCATTTTGATATATACCTTTTTCAAATAAACATCCCATCATAACATCACTGCCAAGCGATTTTGCTATAAATGCTTCCAAAAAAACCCATTTGATATATATATTTTTTCAACTAACCACCCCAGTCGAAGATGGCTGTCAAGCAATTTACGAGCAGAACCTTGCCACAATAGAGTTTCAATTGTGTCCATCGGTAGCATGCTGATAAAATTGTGACAGTAGATAAAGTATGAAATATATAATGGATAACCTATAATTATTACATACCCATCTAAAACTATATATTCTTCGGGTTTTCGGTTTATGGCATGGTATAGTTAGTTAGCGTTGTTACTAAACCAGGAAATCTCAAAACGCCCGATTATAATTACTGGCTAATAGCTTTAAAATAAGAAAAATAAACTCTCGTTGGAATCCTCTGGGTGATTTTCCATTATTGTGTATTCAACCCGTGAAACCCATTTTGATACATTTGCATCCATATGTTAGATGTTTTGAATCATTTTTAGAAGGACGAATACTTTGAGCTAATGATATTCATTATATACATGAATCAGAGGGGAGGGGATGATAGTCGTAAAAGAGTACTTTCAAAGAATTCATAAAGATGTTATATTGTTTTTAGAAAGAAAAAAAAAAAACCCTAACTTTCATATATAAAAGAGAATACAGTTTACATAGTTTTATTTCAAAAGAAAACATAGGTATATCTTGATTTCATATTAAAATCCAATAAATATAGGCCATAGAAAATCTGCTTATTTTCTTAAAATGTTAATCCTTCAACCAATATATTTCTACCAAAGATGGTGTAGAAAAACAGAAAATGTGGATATAGTTCTAACAAAGTTGGTGTAGAGAAACAAAAAATGTGGAATAGAGGAACAAAAATACAGATGACTCTTGTCAAAATCCGAAGAACAAAATAGAGAGAGCAGGAACTAAGTTGTGAATATACTTCCTGAATCAATCCTGAAGTCATGATTATAGACAACACAGTGTATGACCCTTGGATCTGAATCAACTCCTTTTTCGAGAGCATATCCGCGATGTGATTCTGCTCCCTATAGATGTGACTGTAGGAGATATGCCGAAAGGTACATTCCACTAAGAAAATGTGCTTCATGCAGTTTTCTAGCAAGGTAGTGTGGAACTGGGAGAGCCCCCTTACCTAATTGATGGAGCTTTTTGAATCCCTATAAACCTATAGATTGTTGATGTTGAGCCATTTTGCAGTGAAGTGAATGCCCCATAATGCTATGATTTATGCCCTGTTGTTGGTACCCTAGCTTCGTCCCACCAAAACTGATAGTAGTAGCATGGTTTGGTGACTATGAGAGCACCACAACCACATTGCCTATTAGAGAAAGCAACATTCAAAAAAACAACCACAAAATTTTTCCACAAATCCAATCTTTTTATCTCCCTCGGTTTATGATCAATTTTCCTCGGACCAATTTCTGAGAAGTAAACCACAATACCCAACATTGTAGTCCTTACATCTACCCTTATATGTTCAAATATATTTCGATTCTTGCATCACCAAATGCCCCGAATATGTAAAAGGCTAATGTACAAAACTCCTTATGTACCACTCATGTGAACAGACTCCACCTAAGGTTTGCCTTGAAAGCAATTATTCTCATCTTTTCATCACAACTATCTAGATACTCCCTACTATACTCTTTCAACACAAAATGATTAGCATAGTTGTTATCTGCATTCTACATCAGGGCAAGCTAAAGTTAATGAAACCGAAAGAAAAAATGGAAAAAGAGGAATTGTTGGAAATAATACTGAGAGGGGGTTAAATCAGTATTATTAAGTCAAGTATTTTCTTTTTCAACTTCAGATCATATATGCTACTTCAGTTAATACAAACAGTGTATATACACAACTACAGATAAAGAAACCCACGTATATAAAGCAGACTTATTATTTGATTTATCTTTCAGATGTCAGTCATTAATCTGTGAATCAGAAGCAAATAAACAATACCAGAAACATTGGAATAGAGCAGAAGACAGTCACACACAAGAACACAAGATATAAGGAGGAAACACAATGTGGGTGAAAACCCCCTACTGCAATTCGTCTCTATCTTCTTTTTAATTAGAAACTTCTCTTTACAATGTTTTGTACTCGTGTAGACTTTACCAGTACGCGGCTGCAACCTGCAGAGAGCTACAACTCTCTCTCATTCTCTAGCTTTCTTGGAAGGGAGCTCCAACCCACTTAGTTCTTGTACTAGCCTTGAGATACTAGTACGCAGGCTCCTACCTGCAGAAGGCTACAACCTTCTCTTTGCTTTCAAGGACCTCGTTTCATTAATTTTCAAACTGGATCCACAAGTAACATCAATCAAACATCAAGAATTTCTGCATCAACCAAACATTTTTTCACCAATCAAAGCTGAATCAAATAAACCCTTCTCTGACCGCTGTACCCAGAACACAGTAACTGTAACCAAACACCAAATCTGAACCCAGAATACTACAGCAATAAGCAGAAGCACCAAGATCACAACTCAAAATATATATATGCTACTTTAATAGCCTGAAACCTGCGTGCATACACTTCTGCATATGGAACAACCTGCATATACGTTGTTTTCCTTCAGTGAACAGGCGTATATACTCGCCTTCGTTGAACTAAACCTGTGTACAGATCTACAAAAGATAATTCACTCTTTCAAATATTCAGGCACCGATTAACCCAGATTATCAGATTTATAGATCATGCATGCGCCATATATAACAGATCAAATCATGCAAAGATATTATCATTCAAGCCAAGAGATTATGACCCATCAATAGAACTTATCCTTCTTTGCGCTAAGGTTCCTCCTTCATTGAGATCCAGATCTGCTCCACAACGCTAATCACCAATATTTCAGATCTCGCACTTTATCATATATTCAATGATAATTCAGATGATTCCTTGCCACATGATCTCCTTCCTCTTTTATAGTTTTAGGCATTCCACAATACCACGGTCCAAAACCATAATAAACCAATACCACAGACCCAATACTTGGGATCAACACGTCTGACGAGGTACCATGGTCCAAAACCATAGGTTCAAATACCAAGGAATAACTACCCCAGACCAAAGGTAAGTTCTCCAACATATACACACTTTTCCTTGCATGAAAGTGCGTGTATACGCACACACACCTTTGAAACGTCTAACCCACGTGTATACGCGTCTTCGTTTAGATGAACCTGCACATATGTCTTTTCCTTCATTCTGAAAGCCTGAACTGAGAACTGTTACCAAAGAGAGTTGCCATTAAGGACAACACCTGTGCCATAATGCCAACAATCTCCCCCTTTGGACTTGATGGCAACCCAACATCCTCAAAGTCATTCTCCCCCTTTGTCATCAAGGGCAAAGGGTTGTGCTCCCCCTAAGTACATGCTAAAATTTCTACCCTGCTGTGCTGACCATGCTCCCCCTGACTGTAAGAAAGATCTGCAAAAGATGTTCTTCAAGAAGAACCATGAATTATACATCATAAAAGACCTTCCTATCACCAAAAGATTCAATACATACATCCATCACCCAACAAGTGGGGATCATCCACCCAACCAAGTGGGGATACATCAGAAATTTACATATGATAACCAAGTTCATTACATATTCATCCCAGGCATAGTGGGGAAACCAAAATAGGCCGTTACATGACCTTGACACCATAAAATAGATATCACAAAAGAGATACATGACATAGAGACGAAATATCTAGAACATGACTTATGAAAGTCACCAATAACTAATAGAAATAGCATCTGTCAATCACCATTCAGATCAGCAACCAACATTTCCTTCTGTTCTTCCTCTGCCTTTGTTCCACCTGACACCAACAACAGTTGTGAACTAGAACCAAAAGTTTCTAAGATAATGCCAACAATGCATTATTAGAAGATTAACTGCTCCCTCTGAACCTGTGCTGGATGGTCTCTGTCAGACCCATATCAGACTCTCTTCAACCAGAGTCTATCCTTGCTGATTTTATTTAGAACTCCATATACGTGATTGAACCTGCATATATCGGCGTATGTACGCAGATGCCCCTCATCCAACTCGCGTACAACAACTTTTCTTTGAAACAGACAAACTTCAGCAGCAGGATGAAGCATCAACTATGCCCAGCTTCTGTCTAAGGTATTCAAATGTCTCCCTGGGTAGTGGTTTGGTGAGCATATCAGCAACTTGTTCCTTAAAGGGAACATACTCCAATTTGACCTTTTGTTCCAACACTTGTTCCTGGAGGAAGTGATACTTGATCGGTATGTGCTTGGTCTTTGAAAGCATGATTGGGTTCTTTGAAATGTTGATTGCACTCGTATTATCACATAAGATGGAGATAGGTGGTGTGCAAGTGATTTGAAAGTCCTGCAAGGTTTGCATCATCCAAAGAAGTTGAGTGCAACAAGATGCAGCAGCCACATATTCTGCTTCAGCTGTAGATAAAGCAATCGAACTCTGTTTCTTGCTGAACCAAGATACTAATCTGGAACCCATAAAGAATGCACCACCACTTGTGCTCTTCCTGTCATCCACGCTTCCAACCCAATTTGCATCTGTATAAGCATGAAGAGTGAGATTTGTATCTGTAGGATACCATAAGCCTTTGTTTTGAGTTCCTTGAAGATGCTTGAAAATTCTCTTCACTGCCTGAAGATGAGTTTCCTTTGGATTTGCCTAAAATCTTCCAACTATTCCCACTGCATGCATGATGTCTGGTCGGGTACCTGTCAAATAAAGTAGACTTCCAATCATATATCTATAGGTTGGTTGATGCACAGTTGCTGATTCATCATTTATACTGAGGCTGCATCCTGTAACCATGGGGGTACATACTGGTTTTGAATCTTCCATGCCATACTTGTTCAGAATCTGCTTGAGGTACTTGGTTTGAGACAAGAAGATACCGCCTTCATTTTGTTGGATTTGCAATCCAAGAAAGTATGTGAGTTCTCCAAGCAAGGACATTTCGAATTCTTTCTGCATCACCAAGGCAAAGCTTTGACTCATAGCTTCTTCATTTCTTCCAAAGATAATATCATCTACATAAACAACAAGTATTAGCAATTTGTCATTTTCAATTTTTATATAGAGATTGCTATCTACTGATCCTTTTGAAAAACCTTGTTGATGAAGATATTTGTCTGACCGGTAGTACCAACCCCTTGGAGCCTGTTTAAGACCATAGAGATCCTTTTTTAGTCTGCATACAAGATTTGGATCATTCCCAAGAATTAAACCATCTGGTTGCTCAATGTACACTTCTTCTTCTAAGTCCCCATTCAGAAAGGTTGATTTCACGTCCATTTGAAAAACTTTGAACTTCTGAAAGCTTGAGAGAGCAAGGAACATTCGGATGGCCTTAAGTCTAGCAATGGGAGCAAAAGTTTCTTCAAAGTCTATTCCTTCTTGTTGAGCATACCCTTTACACACAAGTCTGGCCTTGTTTCTAATTTCTTCCCCATTTTCATTCAACTTATTTGGAAGATCCATTTTGTCCCTATGACATTCTTATCTTTTGGTCTAGGAACCAAATCCCAAGTGTTGTTCTTTTCGATCTGCTCAAGTTCTTCATCCATTACCTTGACCCAACATTCATCTCTACATGCCTCTCTTACATTTTGTGGTTCAGTGGAGGAGAGCAATGCCAAATAGCTTGAGGCTTCTGTAATTGTTCTTCTTGTTTGTACACCTACTTCTTTCTGCCCCAAAATCTGAGATTCTGGATGATTCTTCTGAATGTACCTGGATGGAGTCTTCTCTTCTATCCTTATTTGCTCCTCAGGTGCCTCTTGAGGTTCTTCTTCATCATCTATCTGATTTGGAGAGTAGTCTTCATCCTCTTAGATATTTTCATGATTTACTTGCCTAGGGATGTATCCTTTTTCATCAACCACTACATCAATGCTGTCAAAAATTCTTCCAAGTCTTTTATTGTAACACTTATATGCTTTGCTGCGGGGAGAATAACCAAGGAGAATGCCTTCATCTTCTCTAGGTTCAAGTTTTCCAAGTTGATCATCAGTATTCTTAACATATCATTTGTTCCCAATAATTTTGAAATGATTTACCGAAGGAGTCTCACCATACCAGAGCTCATGAGGAGTTTGAGTGTTGTTCACTCGGACATTTGTTTTGTTGAGAATAATAACCGCAGCAAATGTAGCTTCACCCCAGAAGGTTGCGGGAGTTCCAGACTCATCAAGCATAGCACGAGCCATTTGTTGGACTATTCTGTTCATCCTTTCCACCACTCCATTTTTCTGAGGAGTCCTAGCTGTAGAGAATTCCCTTCTTATTCCATGTTCTTCACAGAAATCGAAAAATTCATTTGAGGTAAACTCCCCACCTCTGTCGGACCTGAGGCACTTAATTTTGTAATCTGATTCATTTTTAGCCAAGGCTTTGAAGGATTTGAATTTTTTGAATGCTTCGTCTTTGTGCTTCATAAGTCCTAACCAGACCATCCTGGAGAAGTCGTCAATGAATAATATAAAGTAATCTTCTCATCGTGGTGACCTTGTCCTAAATGGACCACATACATCTGTATGGACTAGCTCAAGAGGCCTACTGGCTGATCCTTCCTTCTCAAGGAAGTTAGTTCTGGTTTTCTTACCAAACTGACACGATTTGCATATAGTGTTGTCTGGAATTTTGATGTCTAGAAGACCATGAACTGCCTAGTATTTGCATGATTTCCTTATTTGTGAAAAGCTTAGATGCCCCAACCTCCGGTGCCATAACCAATGTTCATCATCCTTGCTCAGATAGCATTGTTGTTGTCCTTCTTCGAATATGTAAAGATTATTTGGAGTTCTTCTGCCTTTGATCACTGTTTTTCCTATATCAAGATCATGAACACTATATCCATTTGATAGAAATATTACCTCAGTTCCTTGATCGCACATATGACTGACACTTAGTAGATTATGCTTCAAGACATCAACATACAAAACATTTCCAGCTTTGACCCTTTCTTTCAACTGAGAAGTGCCTTTTCCTTTTATGGCTGCAGGGGTATCATTTCCAAACGAAACCTTCTTTCCCTTTTCTAAAGCAGTATATGATTCAAGTTTTTCTTTATCACCTATCATGTGCTTTGAACATCCGCTGTCGATATACCATAGATTTTCCTGTCCTTCTGCATAAAAGGCTATCCCACATCTTTCTGGTTGTCGTTCCTTTATTCTCCATGTTCTGGTACTTGAGGCTTGTTCCTTTATCTGGCGCAACCTGCTCCTGCATTCACAATCTTCATGGCCGAAGTTATTACAAATAGAACATTCAATTTCATTTTCAACTGCCGAAAAGTTGTTATATGTCCTTTTCGTAATCCCAGTCATACTTCTTTGTTTTTGAGCTTCTCTAGTCATGATTGTCTTATAGGCAACACATTGAGCTGCTTTGTGACCAAAGTTATGGCAATAGAAACATTGGCCATTGAAGAAACTTCTGCGATTATCAAATCTACTAGCCAAATGATTGTAATTTCTATTGTCATCCATTCTTGAAGCAAATTGAGAAGTTTTTACCTGTGGCTGATTGTAGCTTTTGTTCACTTTTAAGATGGATTGCCCCTAGTTTCCCTGGTAGTCTTTGTTTGTTCTTTATGTAATTCGTCCATGTTTTACCCGGTGATCTTCATTTGGCTTTTGCTCATTCCTCCTTGCTGCATCAAGATAACTCCTTGAGGTGGATGCTTGAGATGTTTCTCCATTATAACCCAAACCTGTCTTGATTAGTGGAGAACGTTGTACATTGATAATCTCATCCAGAGTTTTAGATCCCTTAACAAATTTAAGATTAAGAGCCTTTGTTTTCTCAATTTCTTTTCTAAGGCCAACAATTTCACATTCTAACTTCTCAAGATATTTTTCTTTTTCATCAAGTTGGAATTGCAGAGTATCAATGATCATATCTTTTTCTTCTAAACATATTTTGAGTTGAGAAATCTCTTCATAAAAACCATCTACATCTATAGATGTCCATGTAATCATCATCTCCAAAGGCCATTAAATGTTTATAATCATTACCTCGTTCATCTTCATCACTATTTGATAGGCCATCATTGTCTTCATGAGTGTAGTAAATTTTCTTAGTTGCATTCTCTTTCTTGTTCCATCTAACAGGTTCCTTCCCTTTGTCAATCTTATCCTTGTGAGGACATTTGGTAGCATACTAACTGACTCTTCCACAAGAAGAGCATTTGAAAGGTAACTTACCTCGGAACCGTCCAGTACCCCGTTGAAGATTTCTGACAAAATTTGATTCTTCTTCTTCTTCTAACACGTGTCCTGACTCAGAGTACTCTCCTTTGCCTGAAACCTTGAAGGCAGCTTCTCTCCTGTTGGATGGACCTACTTTCATAATTTCATAAGCAGCTAGAATTCCATGCAGCTGTGACATTTTAAGGCTTTGTAGATTCTCTTTTTCTTCTATTGCAGAAACTTTAGATTCAAACCTAGGGGACAAAGATCTTAGAACTTTTTCAACCACAACAACCTCTTTTTTTCCTTCACCCAAATTTTTCATACAATTAACAATCTCATCTACATGAAGAAAATAGTTAGCCACACTTTCATCATTATACATCGAGATATTTTCATACTAAATCCTGAGGGTTTGAAGTTTTGCTTGTTTTACCTGATCATCTCCTTCATAGCTCAGAACAATCTTGTCCCATATCTCTTTTGCGGATTTAAACTGAATTACCTTGACAAATTCTGATTGAGATAGGCATCCTAATAGAGTATTGACCGCCTTTGCATTTGTTTCATATTTCTTCTTCTCAGCCGAATCTGTAGGAGTTGCTGATGGAAAAGTATACCCTGTATCTATGATATCCCAGACTTCTGTACCAAGAGATTGAAGATAGGAAGTAACTCTTACCTTCCAATAAACAAAGTTTGTCCCATCAAAAATCGGTGGCCTGATTGATGCTTCCCTCTCGTAGTTGCTCATGATGAAAGATCTTTCTTCAAGCGATCAAGATTCTTCTGAAGAACTTGCTCTGATTCCAAATGTTGGAAATAATACTGAGAGGGGAGTGAATCAGTATTATTAAGTCAAATATTTTCTTTTTCAACTTCAGATCATATACACTACTTCAGTTAATATAAATAGCGTATATACGCAAATACAGAAAAAGAAACCCGTGTATATAAATCAGACCTATTATTTGATTTATCTTTCAGATGTCAGTCATTAATCTATGAATCAGAAGCAAATAAATAGTACCAGAAACAATGAAACAGAGCAGAAGACAGTCACACACAAGAACACAAGATATAAGGAGGAAACCCAATGTGGGTGAAAACCCCCTGCTGCAATTCGTCTCTATCTTCTTTTTAATTAGAAACTTCTCTTTACAATGTTTTGTATTTGTGCAGACTTTACCAGTACGTAGGCTGCAACCTGCAGAGAGCTACAACTCTCGCTCGTTCTCCAGCTTTCCTGGAAGGGAGCTCCAACCCCATTAGTTCTTGTACTGGCCTTGAGATACTAGTACGCAGGCTCCTACCTGCAGAAGGTTGCAACCTTCTCTTTGCTTTCTAGGACCTCGTTTCATTAATTTTCAAACTGGATCCACAAGTAAAATCAATCAAACGTCAAGAATTTCTGCATCAACCAAACTTCTTTTCACCAATCAAAGCTGAATCAAATAAACCCTTCTCTGACCGTTGTACCCAGAACACAGTAACTGTAACCAAACACCAAATCTGAACCCAGAATACTACAGCAATAAACGGAAGCACCAAGATCACAACTCAAAATATATATACACTACTTTAATAGCCTGAAACCTTCGTGCATACACTTCTGCATATGGAACAACCTGCGTATACGTTGTTTTCCTTCATTGAACCGGCATATATACGCGCCTTCACTGAACTGAACCTACGTACAAATCTACAAAAGATAATTCACTCTTTCAAATATTCAGGCACTGATTAACCCAGATTATCAGATTTATAGATCACACATGTGCCATATATAACAGATCAAATCATGCAAATATATTATCATTCAAGCCAAGAGATTATGACCCATCAATAGAACTTATCCTTCTTTGCACTAAGGTTCCTCCTTCATTCAGATCCAGATCTGCTCCACAACGCTAATCATCAATATTTCAGATCTCGCACTTTATCAGATATTTAATGATAATTTAGATGATTCCTTGCCACATGATCTCCTTCCTATTTAATAGTTTTAGGCCTTCCACAATACCACGGTCCAAAACCATAATAAAGCAATACCATGGACCCAATACCTAGGATCAACACGTCTGACGAGGTACCATGGTCCAAAACCATAGGTTCAAATACCAAGGACTAACTACCATGGACCAAAGGTAAGTTCTCCAACATATACACACTTTTCCTTGCATGAAAGTGAGTGTATACGTACATGCACCTTTGAAACGTCTAATCCCCGTGTATACGCGTCTTCGTCTAGATGAACCTGCGTGTATGTCTTTTCCTTCATTTTGAAAGCCTGAACTGAGATCTGTTACCAAAGAGAGTTTCCATCAAGGACAAGACCTGTGCCATAGCTCCAAACCTGTACCATAATGCCAACAGGAATTTCATTGAGTGAAAGCAAGATGCAATAGAACTTTGACTCCAAAAGGCATATTCGTGGGAGAGCAGATGGTCAAAATCACGACAACAAGGGGAAATAAGACGTTCCCACTATTAGTAGTAGCAATGCTAATTAATTAGATGTGATCAACATCATATTGCGCAAAGTGGAAGTAGATAAATCCAAAAGGGAGATGTTAGGTTAAATACTTCAGCGAAAAGAAGTTTTTTTATTGGGTTATGTAATTTGTGGTATTATAGATTTAGTGGATTACATGGAATAAGTTTTAGTATATTTATGTATTATGGTATATTGCTTAGAATTTAAAAAAGTTTAGGATATTTAATGGGAGCATTCTATAGTTTCGAAGGAATGGAGTGATGTGACCCCCACTTTGGCCCCCCTCCGGTAATTTCTCTGAGTCCAGCGTTGACTATCCCCTCATTCTGTTGCCTTCTGTCTCGGTTCAGGCCCCACTCGCAATGCTCATCTGCGGCCCTGTCCCTCCTCCTCTCGTCCCATCAGCCTCCTCACGTGCCCAAACTCACTTCCACCCTATATTAACTACTCCAATTAAATCGAAGCTCCCATTCAAAATGCTCCCTCCATCCAATTCCCATTTGTGGAGCACACCTTGCTGTAAAGTTCTCCCCTGTGACTAGTCACCATAATTCTCCCTTGCGACCGTAATTTTCACATCAGAGCATCGCTCCAATTCTAGAGGTATGAACGCTTGGACATGCCATAATTTTTTGTAAGTTAATATGTGAAATCCTATAACTCCCTTGCGATCATTCCCCTATGCAATACTAGGTACGATTAGAATTATAAATCAATATATGGTTACCACCTAAGAAAAAAAATTGTGCAAGTCAAATAGTGCCAAACAACTAGATCCCAAAGATGGTGAGATATGAATCCACGCAGAACAAAACCTTCTATGAAAAATTGAAGGCATAACCATAAAACTTGCAAGGACAAACTACAAACACAAATAAATTTTACCAAGCATACAAGACAACATTTTTCCAAGCATAAAAGCAGAGTATTTTCTCAAGATTTCTGATGTTGGAAAACTCAAAATTTTCATGCAGGAAGCCATCCCCATGGGAGGTTGGATGGTTGGATTTCATAAGAGTGCAGTGGGAGCTTCATTGTAGTTTATTTTCAAACTATATATATTTTAACATAACATTGAGATAATGGATGACTCAAAGTCAAAGAGAAGATAATGATACTTGTTAGGTTGTGTAAATGAGATCAAAATTGATAGGTAGCTAGATTTTCAACTTGAACTCTTTGTTAAGGCTAGAGTAACATGTGCATCTTCATTAGAGCCACATGCCATGCATTTTGTGTAGAAGTTAGATTTCCAAATATTGATATTTAAAACTCTTTGTAGTAAACCTTGTAATCCATGTAGCAAATCCTAATGTGTTGAAAATGTAGGAGTTTGTGTGACTCTGTAGCTACCTATAAGTGTTGAAGTTTATAGTAGCATGTAGAAGATTAATTCTATAGTATTCTTTTAGGTGTTGAACTCTATAGCAGCATGTAGGAGTCATAGGTAGAATACTTGTAGGTCTCAAACTCTTCAGCTCTTTGTAGAATATTGATCTTGTATTATAACTATAGGTTTCAAACTATCCTCCAAGTGAATTCGAACTTGCAAAGACTTGATCTCGAATAGGGATAATATTATTGTGGTACTCATTCCTTTTGATTGGATATGATGACCATTATATATTCAATTTTGATTTTGGATGAGACAGTTGGAGTTCCACGCATTCTATATCTGTTAAATATTCTATTGTAGGATTTATTTTTAAGCCCTAATCTACATGCCTGAAATTTACATTGAATTATAATAATACAATCTGTCCTGGGAATAACCAGTGATCAATGGAATGATGAATACTAGCATGATATCGAATAATCATATATTTATTCTTATTATTTTCTGTGGTTTGGATGACATCCATACTTTAAATGTACTCAAGAAACTCTCATGCCCTCGATGTAGTTGCATTACACTTTCTAGGATCAACTTTAGCCTTGAATTTGAAGAGAGGTCTTCTTATTTGTAGAGTATATCAGTATGCTTGTCTTCATGCTTGAAATATGTAGATGGATCCTTGTTGCTTCTGTAATTTCTATTCAAAATAACATTTGATAAAGGATCACATATGAGGTTATTTTAAATGATGTAGATCGGAATCAAAACATAAAACATAGTAGTTTCGAATGAAGAAAAACAAAGTATTTTCTGGAGACTTCTAATCCTGGGAAACTCACAATTTTCATGCATTTATCCATTACCCTTGGAAAAGTAGAAATGAAATCTAACAACTTGATTCCTATGGATTCTTGATATATTTGATATATCTAAATTTAATCCCGATATACCATTAATAACATTAGTTACACATAATTAAATTGATGAAAATTTCCATATGTCTACGATTTGATTGGAGACCATTTTGGCTTTCTTCTTGTGAATATTTGGAGAATTGTCCTTTGTGAATGGCTAAAGGAGTTATGCTTTTGTAATGCTCCCATGCATTTTTTGGAAATATGCATTTCTTGGATTTTGCTAGGGCATATGCTTAAATTCAATGTATCCTCATTTATTGTTGGCACTACACGTTGTTTAACGTTAAAATTTAAATTCCTAATTTGTAATGTGATTTTATTGTTATCTTATTTTCCAATTCTTGTAAGCATAAAGAATGGTGCAAAAGTAGACCATGTGGATTGAAGCGTTGAGGTTATCCTAATCTGGGAGGAGAAATTATTTAATTTGTCCTTCATAATAGTTCAAAAAATAATGTTTTGTATAGAAAGAAAGAAATGTAAGCAAGGACTACAAATAACGAGGCATACGATATTTCCCTTGTTGAAGGGATAAAAGAGGGAAAAAAATTGATGTCAATGATATTACCGTATCAAAAAATTCAGAGTTAATATGAAACAAAATGGAAGGCACATATCAAGTTCGAAAGGACAATCTCAAACCCCCTTACAAAGAAGCCAAAATATGGAGTTATGAATTTCAATATTTTAACATAGATTACCATGAAGAAATAAAAAAGTATGTCCACTCATCTACTATGCGGAGTTGTCAATCATGACATAGGATCATCATCTCTTACACTAGAAGTCATTTATTAGCAGCAAGAGAGGTCCTCATAAAGGGAATATGTGTTTGTTGTCATTTTGTTGGGGGCTCTCATCGCATGGTTCTTTCAATAAAGAAGAACCCATCTATGTACTATTTTCACACAACCTATAATGATTGGGTTCTCTTGTATGTGTGACAATTATATGGACAAATTTTATATATTCCATTTATATGGAGAAATGCAATATTTGCATGGTTTGTGAATAAATAATTGAATGTTATTGAGGTTATATATATATCTATATATATATATATATATATATATATATATATGTATGTATGTATGTATGTATGTATGTATGTATGTATGTATGTATGTATGTATGTATAGATATCTATATCTATATATATATATATATATATATATATATATATATATACATATATACATACATACGTACATACATATAGATATATATATATATATATATATATATATATATATATATATCTATGTATGTATGTATATATATATATCTATGTATGTATGTATATATATATATATACATACATACATACATACATACATACATACATACATACATACATACATACATACATACATACATACATACATATATATATATATATATATATATATATATATATATATATATATATATATATATATATATATATATATTAGCATGTTAGTTATTTGAATTTTCTGATGCATTGAGGAAATTATGTTGAGATTTAAATTTTACATTAGTCAAGGGGCCTAAAAAGTTTACAACATTAACGTGAAAAGGCCTACTATATAAAAATATTACTGACCTTCAAATCCCTTGCTACGTTTGTAGATGACTTGAGCTAACTGGGGAATGTAATCCCCTGGAAGACAACAATATTGGAGAAAAATATATTTAGGTTAATTGGTTGTGTTATGTGATGGATCCATACTTATACTGGTTCTTTCAGGAAAACTCCTCCCAATTCTACTCAAGATCAGAAAAAGCTCGAAATCTTAATTCAATAGTGTCTTTTATCAAAAACTCAAGAAACCAGAACTTTCATGATTGAAGATCAAATTAGGTCATATTAGTAGACAGTTAGAACCACAATATATAGTCAAGCTCCTTCCATACAGGGCCAACATTGACGCAAGAGTATACCCTCCATTCTTAGTGATGGCATAAAAATGAGTGTAATTTTTGTGACAAGTCAAAAAACATTATTAAATGGTCTTTTTCAAGTAAATATATATATGGACAATCAATTTCTTAGTGTTCCATGGTCTTTACCAAGATGATATATATGGACAGTTAATCTTTTAGTTTTCCATTGTAATTATAGATATTTGTTCCCTTATTCATTATGTTTGTATAGTTAGTACAAGGATCTATTCCCTTCTTCTTTAGGATTTTGTAGCAAGTGCAAGGACTTTATCCTTCTACTTTCAACCATATTTTTTTCATTGAGTGTCACATGGAACCTCAAAAAAACACAAAAGTGAAGACATATCTCTATATATTCTCATATTCAATTTTTCCAACAGCAAAACATTTTGTAGGAACAAATTGAACTTCTCCAATAAAAAATCAAGTTCTCAGTGGGCTATCCAAGGAGATAATATATGTACATACTAAAAATTCCAAAAATGGCACCTCCATATAGCTTTCATTTGTCATCCACAATTATTTAAAACATTTTAAGGATTAGCACAAAATCAACTTGGTTATGTCCTTATCTAATGTTAAAACAATTCATAGATTGAATCTTTGTAACTCATATATTCAAAACTTCAAAAAATACATATTCCTTGGATGAACCATCCAATTCATGGATACATCTAACATCAAAAATAATAATATAAATGTGTTTTCCATTTTTGGGACATAGTTGATGACTCATCCCACTTCCTCCTCTACAAAGAGTAAGATGACCAATATAGCAAAATCACAATTATGGTAACACTACCTCAAGTTCAATGATGGTAACACTACTTCATTTTCAATGAAGATAATGGAATTCATGAAAAAGTACACACATATACCTAAATTGGTATTCAAAATATTAGAAGGCAACATATGGCATCCACATTGATAATACGATATTCAAAGATGTCAAATACATAAAATATTACCAAGTCAAGCTCATGAATATATATGAGAGAAAATATTCAAAATTTCTTCTCAAAAGATGCTCCCATTGAGCATCATGATAGATAAAAATTATAATGAACAAAATCACTCAAAATAGAATCCTTATTTCATGCAAAAAGGAACTCTCATATCTGGCTATCATTTTCAGCAGTGAACATCAACTTAACATCTCTAAAGAAATCCTTATTGTATAAAAATGTCGCAATGATATCTTATATATGAATCTCACATTATTTAACATATCTTACTAGGAAGAAATAAATAATTATTTCCCTTTAAATACTCTATTTTTAGACTAGTGGCCATGGTTCCATGCTATAGGTAGACTTGAAATCTATTTTTATGCTTGGGAAAATGCTTTGTCTTGTATGATTATTAAAAGTGCTATGTGTTTGTAATTTTTCCTTTCACGTTTTATGGTTATGCTCCGATCCAATGAAAACTTCATGATTGGCCCATGTATCAAGATATTCTCTGTAGAGTTATTTTTGTATTTATTGAATCAGAAATTTTTGTACTATTATGGGTCATTGATTGTAAGGCAACAAGGGGGTAGGTTATTTATTTCATTTCATATCACGAAGTAATATTCCTTGTTGGTAATGTTGGACGAATCATAGTTTTCTAGCCAAAAGTATTTAAAATATCCTCTGAAAAACCTTTGGAAAATCATTTTCCAGCACCTACAAGAGCGTTGGAAAATCATTTCCCAACACCTGCAAGAGCATTGGAATATAATTTTCCAGTGCCTATAGGAATGCTGCAAAATGACAAAACTAAGAAAGTTTGTGCGGATTAAGTTATTAAGAGTTGGAAAATAAATTTTCAAGAAATATTGAAGTTTGATAAGGTCATGTTTAATAAATTATAAGTTAAAAACTTTGGGTTAAATAAATACTAAATTTTTTATGACCATATACAAGGCAACAATTTTGAAAACAATGGAAGCAACATCCCTACACATGTCCATACTCATATGGGTGCTTATCTTACAAAAATTAGTAAGAGCTGCAAATCCTTCAAAACTCAAGCAGAGGAAAGACAAATATTGGCTTCTTTTTTTAGATTGTAAAAATCAAGATGTAATAGAAGAATATCATATTGATCTAAAAAACCATAGCACCACATGTCAATTATTTTTGTAACCTTTAGATGGAAAAACACTTAGAGAATTTGAATATTATGAGATTGAGAAATCAAACACGAATTCTATTTCATTACAAATATATTCAAATATTGAAGATATGAACATATGAGTAGAAAAAAGGAGAACAATAATGTAGGAGGATAGAAAAAAACCACTAACACATGAATCTGTGAAACCTTTCAAACTTCTGTAGAGAGAAAACTATATTGAACTTGAAAAGTATACAATACACACAAGGCAAAGATTTTTGAACCCTTTATCTTAATTTTTGATACATTATATATCAAAATGTACAAAACTTTCAAACCCATAACATATGAGAAAGAAACCATAAAATATTACAATATTTTTCTTATACAATTTCCTAATCAAAGACTATCTTTATTGACAACATTATGTGTATTCCATGTCGGGTTCTTGAACTAGGAACTGAAATAGATGAATGGTTTTTATAAGTTGTCTCCAAATCATTTTTTAGTATTTCCAAACCTTTCTCTTTGGCATGTTGTTTGTCTATCAGGAAAATCACCAGCACAACATAATCAACTCTTGAGACATGTCACAAGTTTTCAATATATGCATGTCAATACTATACTAGGAGCAACGCTCCCAAGATGAGAATTTGGAATCACATGAAGTATAAACCTATTGTAGGCTTGATAGCTATATTCGAGATTTAATGAACAAAAATCGATGAACAAAACAAACATGTTACATCCGTTCTATTGTGTTGACTGTAATTTTGGAAACCAACCATTATAACTTGCTGACACCCTTTATGCTATACTCATACACCCCTTATGCTTTGATTCATTAGGAGAGGAAGATAAATCTCCATCCTTGCTCGCTAGAGATACCAATTGAAAACTAAGAGGAAAAATATATCAATAAACCTGGAAAGTCACCAATTTTAGAGTTGTCAAATAGCCAAGCATGTTCCAGTGGAGGAAGATCCATAGGAGAAGCTCTTTCATCTATAAGATAACAATGACATTTTCATTAGATACAATTATAACATGTGAAGTAATACACACATCAAAAGATGGACTACATGAATTAAGAATCCCATCCAATGCCCCTTGAATGATGTGATAGCTAGATTGATGGTGCATCTATCTATGTGCCTAAATTGTAGGCACATAGGTGGGGTGTCACAACTATGCAAACATTAATACACTACATTAACATCATAAATAACATCTAGTACACATATTTAAGAGCAAATATACAGCAATAAACTTGTAAAATAACCAATTTGAGATTTGTCAAATAGGAAAGCATGTTCCAATGGAGCATGATCCATAGGAGAAGCTCTTGTATCTGTAAGATAACACTAGAATTTTGACTAGAGAAAATAATGTCATGTGAAGCAAACCACACATAAAAATATGGACTACATGAATTAGGAATCCCATCCAATGCACCTTTAATGATGTGATAACTAGGTTGATGGTGCATCCATCTATGTGCTTGAGTTGAAGGCACACAGGTGGGATGTCACACCTTTGGAAACATTCAGACACTACATTAAGACCATCAATAACATCCACTACTCACACTTAATAGAAATTTAAGAGCAAATATATACCAACAAATTTGACAAATCATTAATTTGGTAGTTGTGAACCAACAAAGTATGATCCAATGGAGGATGATACATAGGAAAAACTCTTGCATATGTAAGATAACAATGCAATTTTCATCAAAGAAAATAATGACATGTCAAGTAATACATACATCATATTATGGACTACATGAATTAGCAATCCCATCCAATGCACCTTGAATTATGTGATAAGTAGATCGATGGTGCATCCATCTATGTACTTGAATTGAAGGCACATTGATGGGATGTTGCACCTCTAAAAAAATTTAGAAACTATATTAACAACATCAATAACATCCATTATACTCATTTAAGATAAAATTAAGAACAAATATATAGTAGCAAACCTAAGAAGTCACTAATGGGATAGTTATTAACTAATGAAGCATGCTCCAATGGAGGATGATCCATAAGATAAAACACAGTGGTGGGATGTTGCACCAACGCTAAAATTTGCACACTTATTGATTAATAAATGGTTATGTATATATACATTAATATAAATATGTTGATCTCGTCACTTTATGGAACATACCTGGGACAATAAAGGATGCATTGTTGGAATGTGGATGACCTCGATTGTTGAGATGTTGAAACTGAAATGCTTCATAATCATATGGAAGGAAATTCAAATCAGTTTCCAAGCTGGGAATTTGTTTTCCTCTTTTCTTTTTCTTTTTAGGGCTAAGGAAACTCTCATTTCTCTTCAAAGACGATGCATAAGCACCCAACCCAAGGGCAAAGTTATAGTACATAATAAGAATATAATTGACATCATTCATCACTTTTTTAACCAAGCCTACCAATTGTTTTTTTTTTTCTCAAAGTAGAAGCAGGGTTATTCATAAACAGGTCTATGTATTCAAACATTTCCTCTCTAGCCAAGAAACGTTCTTCAACATTTGGATCTACATTGTGTTGACAGTGTTGGACACACCAACATTTAGGGGATCTCCCTGATACAGAGTCCAAATCAGACCTCATACCATTTGGTGTAGGAGTCCCATCTGGTATAAAGGCCTCGTTGCCAAATCCATAAATATTTTCCTTGGTTCTAGCTGTCAGTACAAGAGAGTGATGCAATAGTGTCATCAAAAAGCAAGGGAAGTGTTCCTCGTGAGTGTGCAATTGCAACTATGTCGAGGTTCTTCTACTGCAAAGGGGAAAGAAAAGTGAGCCTCTAAGTGAGAGGTAATAGTACCACCTAGGAAGAGACATACATGAACCAAAAGGATCCATCTAACATCCAGTAGAATGGTCCACAACAGATGTGATGATCATTACAACCAACAAACATGAAATATATGTCTAGTATTCCATGGAATAGTCCACAAGGATGGGACAAAAATAATAACCATCACAACACATTCTCAATAAGATAAGCACTAAAATAATAGAAATATTTCAACTATATTAGTACATGTGAAAGAAAACATGAAATACAAACGTCCAAAGAATAGTCTTACAAACATTCATCGTCCATTCATGAAGAACGCCCTAGCCTTAAAATGCTTATATTACTAAGAAGACGTTCCAACACACATGTTTACAATGTACATCACTAGCCCTAGTAGTGGGACATTAGAGCCACTCCTTGCTCCTCAAAGAGCTCTCTAATCTCCCTAATGCCTTGCGGGAGAAGCCACGGTGAAAACTCATTTTCTCATACAATGAGCGGGTATATATAATGAAGGGGTGATGCTTCCGCCTTGTGACTCTTTCACTACCCTCATGACTATTCAACTTCCTATGACTTTTCAACTTAAATTACTCTTCATATTCATGTGTGTCCTTTGGACTTCCACTTTACAAAACATTTAAATACAATATTCATGGTCCATAATAATGATGTTTCATATGATTACTCATGACATGACATGACATGACACTGCTGACATGGACTTCCTGATGGTATGGAAATGTCAAGCCACTCTTGTTGTTGAATTCTAGATGTCTTCTTGATATGATTTCTCTTCTCCTCCGTATGGCTTCGTGATTCAAAGTCTTCAATGATATTAAGTCTTGGATGGTAGTTGCAAACTTCTGTCCCTTTGCTTCGTCTTGATAGATCCACTTGTGAGTCCATTTGTAAGATAGTATTTAGGCATGGTTCCCTCATTATTATCCTTCTTCATAAGCTTATAATTACTTGATAGTGTAACTGTTCCTACAATTCACTCATGATGGGACAAAATTAATCCGAAAACCCCTTATTCTAAGATGATGCATTCTTATCCATGAACTGATCTCGAGACAAGTCACATACTGGGAGAAAGGACCTAGTGACTATGCATTGTGTAGTTCAAGTAGACAGGGGGAGACATTGGGCTCCAAGATTGTGCAATGTGAAACTCAAGGAGACTTGAAAGGCATAACTACTTAATTTTTGGAGGCAATGGGGCCCAACTAAGGGAAATAAAAATGGAGGAAGCATCTACACAGTTTTGGAGGCCAAGGGAGGTTGGAATTATATGCATTGCTTAGTTCCTGCATTCAAGGAAAGGGCTTGAGGGTTGAATATGTGAAGCGCGCAAATCAAGGAAAATTGGGAGGCATAACTGTGAAATTCAAGAGGTCGAGGGAGGTTCCTGGACACATGAACTACATATATCAGAAGCCCTGAAGGGTAGGGACTGCACATTACACATTTCTAGTTAGTAGGGTCAAATCCTAGAGGGCTAAGACTACACAGTCCAATTGGGGCCTGGTGAAGCTAAGTTAACTGATCATGAAGATTTTCCTAAAGGAAGAGCGATGGAATCATGATGAACTTGAACTTTGATCACACACTTAGCATACTTTGATGACACGATAACATAGATCATTGGAACACACAAACAAATAATTTCCTTTTGTGTGATTGCCTCATGACAAGATACGATAAGTTCCACACTTAAGATATACTTTAGGATGATCGTGATGACACTTGTGCAATAGTGCCCAAGAATTTGTGTATAAATGTGATGGATATTTACATAGTTGGGAAAACTCATATACACAAAGACCAACCTTTGAAACCACAAGAAAGGGCTCACAAACATTGTACAATAATCAAAAAACATGCCAAACAATGACAGTTAATCCGACATTCAAAAGGTGCCAAAGAACTTCAAGAAACCTCATGAAATGAGATTAATTGTTTGTAATAATCAAAGAAGAGATCAAGGAAGGCTCCAAAATTTGGGTGCAAGCTAAAATTTTGGAGGGTGTTGCAGCAACTATAATACTTGGTGACACACTGGTTGAACTCCAGCTTCTCTATCTTGGATAATTTCTTTTGTACAGGGCCTTGGTTCCTTAGGGAGTATTGATTCATCGTGTAGATCACTTTTCCATTTCCACTTACCCCATGGATAGACATGGTCTCCTCTATAACTTCTCAGTTGAATACAAACATAAGATTTAGCATAATCACAATGTTTCGAGTTAGGAAGGGTAGTGTAGCTCATGAGCTTAATATTTTTAGGATATAATGTTCTCATCTCTAGCATTGCTCTGCTGGCAGCAGGCTTGGACAGTACCCCGATGGAGTCACATAGTAACGCAAACATTGCTCCGCTGTGAGTGAGCCTCAATAGTACTCTGACGGAGTTTCTCACTTCACCTCTCTATGTAGGAAGCCTTTCTCTTCTTTCACCTTTATTTATTTATTTAAATAGAATTGTGCATAGACACTTATCTATTAGGGGTGGAAGGGGGATCCCGACTTATTGAGAGAAGAATAGGTTCTTCCTTTAGTGAAGCATATAGAGACCTCCAATTTAAGTTTTCTCATTTATATTTTTCCCCTTATCCATTTTTAGTAGTTGGATAAGCTTGGGAACACCAAATAAGAAAAATCGATTATAGGCGTGAGGTTCCTAGACTAGCCATGGGTTCATGGTCAGACCAAAACTCTCCTAACAGATGGATCGTATTTTCCATTGGAAATTCATCGGCCAAAAGATGTAACCAACACAAGGAAGACAAACAAAGGAAAACACTGAAGTGTCACAAACCTCTTTATAGTTTATCCACAGACACACTTAGAAGCCACAACATGATTATGCAGAGAACAAAATTCAAGAAAAGAAACAAACAAAAAACAACAAAATACTATGTACATAGTGTAGGGCAAAACCCTAGATTTTCATTGAATATATTGTTTTAAGTCTTGGTTATTGATAGGGAGATTTTCATTGAATATATTGTTTTAAGTGTTGGCCAATCTTCTCGTGCACTGTGAATTGCCCAATCCATAGGGACTAAAAATTAGTGTGTTTTCCTTTGTCCTCATGGGCTTTGTCCCACTTTAAGACTAAGTCACCCACACGAAAGCTTCCTTTCCTTGCATACTTTCTGTCGAACCACCTCTTGATACGACTCTTGTGAAGTAAAAAAAATTCTTTAGCTTTAAACCTTTCTTCCTATAGTGTGTGAAGAGTGTCCATCCTACGCTGAACTAACAAATAGGGCTTGCCTTCAGATTCTTGTGACATTTGGAGAGTGGGCAAGTAAAAATTCGATGGGAGGATGGCTTATTTTCCATACACTAGGAAGTAGGAAGAGGTGTTCAGGAAAGGTTTTGGCATGACTTGCTCAACACATATGGCATTCACCAAAGCAGAGTGCCAATTTTTGTGTTCAAAGAATATGGTCTTTTTTATGATGTGGATAAGGTTCTTGTTCGTGGATTCAACAAGACCATTCCCCTACAGATAGTAATTAGCTGAATGCTTCAATATAATATCCAATGCAAAATAATAAAGTCGTAATGATGAAAAATATGTTTCATTTGTCAAAAACAAGTAATGTAGGAAAGTTGAACCCGGAAATGAAGTTATGTTGCAGAAAGCTGATGAATTCTTGTCCGTTCACCTATTTTAGCAGAAATTCCTCTGTCCCGCACATGAAATAGTATGTAGCAGTTAAGGTGTAGCATTGCTGCTTTGCAGAGTGCAGGAGAATTTCCACAATGATGTTTAAGCCCTACTGTTGAAAAGGTTCTTCCACTACAATAAGATTTCTGTCAGCACACCTTTCATAGACCAGACACTTATAGGAATAATAATGAGAATCTAATGTATGCTAGTAAATCCATCCCGCATAACCTTATGTGTTGTAGTGTTTTCTACAAAGTGTCCCTTGGTTGGTCTGTCCTGGAGATTGTGTAATACCTTTTATTAATCATGCGCCTCCAAACACCCAAGAAATACTATGTTGTGGTTCTTTCTGAATAACATCCCATGTACCAACTGATAAGAGAAATTTTTAAGTTGGAGTGCCCTCTTTTCTCATGAGGAAAATTGATAGGGAACTGTGTTTTTCTCAAGGTATTGGTGAACATCCATGTATTGAGAGTTTATGCTTGTACTAGGGGAGGCTCACTCAATGTTATACATTTCAATCCCTTGCTCCCATCTTGTGATCTCTTCTTCTTCCTCTTTCATGTTTATCGCTTCTACTATTAGTTGGAAAAGACCATGACCCTTCACTCTATGAACTAGCTCAATGTCTAGATCATACTCTTGTAACCCAGCCATTGAGTTCACCCTCCTTTCACCCAACTCTTGTTGAACAAGGAGTGACCTAACTACTGGGTGTGGAACAAGTATAACATAACAGTTCTTCAACAGATAGCACCTAAAGTGCTTTACTACCTTGTACACTGCATAATATTTTTTGTCCACAGTGAGGTAATTAAGACATGGTCCTTGTAGACTTGCACTCATGAAGGAGATATGTCGTTCATTGTTTAATCCATCACTCTGAGTGATTAAAACATCAAGAGAGGTATCATAAGAAAAAGTGTAGAGCAAGAAGTATTTAACAAATTCTAGGTTGTACAATGTGGGTTATTCTTCTATAGCCTGTTTTATATAGGTAAGCACATCCTTTTACCTTTTATCCAATTTGTAGACAATATCCTTCTTTACCACCTCCTGTTTTAGTTTTAAAATCTGGGCATAATCGAAGATTAACTTGCGGAGGAATTTGATCTTCCCCAAGAAAGACTACATGGATTTCTTATTCACTAAGAAGGGAATATGTGTGATAGTACTGAACTTGTTCGGGTCTACCTTCATCCCATGTTTAGAAATGATGTGTCCCAAGAGATTACCCTTAGAAATTGCAAATATACTCTTCTTGGATTCAAGGATATCTTGTACTTGCGACATCTCCCAAAAATATTCTTTGAGTGTTGTAGGTGGTATGAACTCTGTTTGGAGAATATAATTACATCATCAACATAGACCACTATGCTCTAGCCAATAAGCCCATGGAAGGCGATGTCCATTGAACGTTGGAATGTTGTGTCAATGTTGATTAGCTCAAACAACATTCGTTGAAACGCGAACATGCCCCAATTCGTTTTGAATGTAGTCTTAAGTCTGCCAAGCTCTGCAGCCAGAGCCTGGTTGTATCCTAAATATCCATCTAGCAAAGAAAACATTTCAGAAGATGATATTGTTTGTAATACTTTTCTCCATGGAAGGCATGGGGTAGTTATCCTTGTCTGAGGTGTGAATGAGATTCCAAAAATACACACAGGTGGATCTCCCCGAAGTTATTCCTCATAGGAACCAAATTAGACACACACGTCAAGTGTCACACTCTGTATATGATATGAGCATCCACCAATTTTCTCAGCTCCTTCTATATGAGAGGCTAAAGCATTAGATGAACCTTCCTCAGTTTATGTTGATATGGCTTGGACCCTTCCTTGATTGGTATTACATGTCGGATGATTCATGTGTCATATGTCTTGAGTTCATCATACATCCACGTGAAGACATCATGGTACTACTTAAAAAAGTGGATGAAGGATTTCCGCTCTTATGGTGTGAATTAAGTACCAAGATTGGAATATTTCAAATAATTATTAGTCCTTGACTTGATATATTCATGCGACAGAGTGGAACTATGGGTCTTGGCATTGACGGGTCCTCGAAAGTGTTTCTTAAAATCATACAACTTTTTCAATGATACAACACCCTTAGGGACGAAGTTCCCTTGCATTGGTTGCATGCCTGAGTTCCTTTTCATGCTCATCCTCATCAATCAGTGCATCTTTGAACACTTCAATGTTCGCCATAAATAAGGTATCTATTGGTAGTCATAAAAAATGCGTAAATTAGTGATATTATATGGAACAGATGGTTTACAAATAATTTCAATAGAGAAAACACCCCTCAATGGTGACATCATAGGAGCAACATTTTCCAAGAAATCTATTGCTACATTATGCATTCTAAGAACATAAATAATACTAAAATCATGGAAAGGTGAGATAAGAAGCCATACCTCTTGTTGATAACTTTTAAGATGAGTTGACACACAATGTATGGTGTTACGTACCTATCATACCATGATTTTTGACTTACCTACCACTTTCAGGATGCCATCATTTAGGTCAATATCTTTTGGTAAGCCAAAGATGAGTGCTTCATACTCTATAGTGTTATTCATGCACTCAAATTCCAAGTAGTTTGAGATATAGTTAGAGATCAAATTATTTCTATGCGGCGGGTCTATTAAAATACAACCAACTCGAGAGCACTCCTACCTTTTGGAACCATGAAAATACATAGTCCAAACATTATATGTCCAAGGACTATGAACTGCACTAGTACTAGTAATACTACTACTACTACTACTACTAACTGTACATATCCCATTATCACCAGTTGGATAAGGAAGGAGATCCAACTGTGTGTCTAGTGGAATTGGGGATGGTTGTGCAAGATAACACCCTAGCTGAGTTTCAATAAAGTAATTTCGAAATAGTAAGTATGTGAAATCCATTGGCTCGTTATGTCTGTTCAAGGGAGTGATCATGTGTTCCTTATATCTCTCTGATTCTACTCGAATCTGATTATTTATGACCCTGTAAAAAAGGCAGAAGTGTGACCAGTCTATTGAAAAGTACACTTAAAGCTTTCTAGACCGGTCTCTACTCAGTAACACTGCATATTCTTCAGGAATGTCCACAATCACTATGTTGATACATTGGTGGAATCGTCCGTCAGATGATAAACAAATGATGAAATCTCTGATTCCACCAATTTCTTGGACATGAGTTTTTTTAGCTAAATAATCTATGCATTTGTCCTTTCCCATTTAGCATTAATTTTCTTGGCAATAGATAATGGCATGACATTCACCGATGCACCTAAATCAACCAAGAAATTATGTACATTGAAATTGAATTTTTCGAAAGTTAACAAAAATGGTGGGCAGAGTGCGTTCGCATCCATCATCAGTGCATTAAGTATATATGCGAGAGTATGAGGAGACTTACTAGATCCCTTGTCCCAAGAGGTAGCGTTACTTGTAGAGGTTTTCCCAAGTTCCTGTAGAAGGATGTCTCGCAAGCTCATGATATTTGTAAGTTTGATCATGGAAATATTTGCACGAACCTTCTTCATATCATATACAATGTTATAATCCACAACAGGAAGACAAACTGAGGTGTCCAGGGATGGAACTTAGTTTGTGGTTTTTGGAGGGATAATTCTATCCTTACTATTGTTAGAAAACACTTTTTGGTTAAAATGCTTTCTCATACTTTCTTTGAGTGTTATGTGCTGAGTTAGCCAATTGGTTGATTTTCCTTAATAGGTTTCCTTTGAATTTCTGCTTTGACAACTCAATTGTGGTGGTTGGCCCTTGGCTTCTAAGGTTGTATCGGTTTTTCTGCTTTTGGTCTAGTCTGTTACTTAGACACTACTTATCAAGAGTACTCTTTTGGGTTGTGAGAACACAGTTAAATATATTCACTGCATGCCCAACACTTGGAGCTTCATCAATTGTAGTAGCTTCTTCCTTTTCTTCATCGGGCTTAGTCTACTCTTCAACCATGACCTAATCAACAAGCTGCGCAGCCATCATGCTCATGAATTGGTTCCTTTGTGGGCATGTATTTTCTAAATGATGCTCTTAATGAAACATGCAATATTGATTTGTGTCTATATTCTCAATTTTTAGGACAACATTGGAACTCTACACATACTTTGTTAGCTGGTTATTGCTACTTATAGAAGTTGCAATCCTTTTAAATGGGTTATACTTGGCGGACTTGTTGCTCACGATAGACATGCTTGTCCTCTATTTGAGTCATGCCATTTCAGTGTGTTATCACAAAACATAACCTTGACAAGCTACTGATCAGGTAGACCTTGAGTAACTGATTCAAACCAACTTTTGGCTAAGGCTTAGCCTCCTCAACTTGAGAGTGCTCTCTCACTAGGTTAAAGATTTTGATACTGAATTAGATGGCTAACTCTATGAACCAAATGAAGGAGTGTAAATGGTTGAAACATAGTCAATAAACATCCATTGGGCTTATGGAGTTAGAAAATGCCTAGTATGACAACAATATTAGCTGAACATGGAAGTCAGGGCATCAAAAGTTCAATATATTAGTTAACACATTGAAACATGTAGGAAACACAGTCTACAAATGCATGACGGATGTTAAAGCATTGCCAATTAGTTATAAGTATCATACATTCATGCTACTACAAATAAGGAAATTAGGATAAACATAAAACAAGCCACCATTAAAATCTTTCTGAATCGTGAGAAGTAAAGCCAAAGTCTATATTCATAAAAGCATAATCTTCTACAATGACACAAATATGAGTGTTTTCTCTTAAAATGTCCATCCCCTGGTGCATTACATCTCTTATCATATATAGAGTTTCCTTACAAGCTTGAATTCCTTCCTCGAGCAAGAGGGGAATTCAAATTTTCTGGACCTAACACCTATTGAACTTTAATCAAACTATTAATTACAACTGACAGTCTTAGAGACCTAATTTGACTAGGAGTCTAACTCCTTATCTATGTTGGAAACAAACTTAGCTATGAAAACAAACTTGTTCTTTGACATCTATCCCTCTTCATCTTTGGCTTGAGTGATGACTTTAAAATTCATGCTGGCCTCTAATTGCTTGTCCTTTAACTATCACTAGATACTAGGAAAACTACCCCTATTTTTCCTGCTTTGGTCTCCAAAATAGTTCCTCGAATTCTGCTAACCATTTTATCCCTTTTAATAACATGTGATCCTTGAATTAGACCAAATATCCTGCTCATGATGATGATGATGATGATGATTATGGTTAATGTCCACTGAGACCAAATTGGTCTATCAGACCTATAATTTTCTTAGTTTTTAATTATCTGGCTCCTCGTCTTTCTTGGAAAGATTGGTGTTGTAGCTTTCTTTTTTTCTCTATGGTCTTCCAAATGCCTTTATCTTTCATCTCCTTCATCTCTTCTGGTTTTGGGGACATTGGTGTCTTAGCTTCGCGATATATTGTGTTCATCCTTTTGAAGGTAGTCGGAGAAGAAATTTGGTCCAGGAGATCTGCTTTGCTGTTAAATGAAGATTTATTTTGTGTCGTATTCGAATCGTCATAATTTTTTATGCTTGAACGGTTGTTGAGTTAACTTTTTTGTTGTTGGGTGGGGCTTTCTCCCTACTTGGCTTGAGAGTTGTTTCTTTCTTGCTCAATTTCTTCTGATTCAGAGTTTTCTCTAGAGTATTATTCTTTGATGACAGTGTAGTGTTCTTTTTGTGCTCCTTCCCACCATGTAGATCTATGGTGGTTTTTTCTAGTAGAATTTTTCTCGTGCTAAGACAAAACCCCTTAGATTCTGGTTGTAGCATGACAACTATCTGAGCTATGAAATGACTATTTTTTTCGTAGCGCAGAGTTTGGAGTTATTAAATGCCTCTCCTTCTTTGAATTTTCCTTTGCGTAGTATTCAAAATTTTGGAGGTGGCCTTTTTGTATCTTCTGCAGCAGCATTCTTTCATAATGGTTCCCCCTTTTCATTTCAAAATTGATTCAAAAAACAAATCTGGTAGCTTCAATAGTTTCATAGCATGCTACGAAACTGCTATGTGAGTTAAAAACACAGTTTTTGTCATTCTTGGGATTTTTAATGGCTTCTCCATGTGAAAATGGGTCAAACAAAACTGACATTTTCTATCCAAAAATAATCCTCAATATTCAAAAAGTAAGTTTCACATCAAAATTGTGTCAAAATTTGTTCACTTACTATCAGGTTCATTTATGTTGAGACTATTCTTCTGGTTCATTCAATTGAATCTTCAAATCTGCAATCTTTCTTATCATCATTCGGACTTTAGTTCTTAATTTTTCATTGACCCTTCTGATATATATTTCCTCTTGTATTGCAGGGATGGTCCAAGTGAAATATTGGTGATGACTGCACACTGCTTCATATCTTGGAACTTTTCCATCTTCCCAACTAGCTATCACTCTTTTGAAATTTGCTTTTTCAACTACATGTTTCCTTGCCCTTTCCTTGAGTTGGGCAATCTCAAGATTGGCAGACACTAATTTCTTTTTTATCTCCTCAAAGCTATCTTCCTTATGAGTGATAATTGTGTTGTCTCTATCATCTTTGTGAACTAGTGATGATTGTATTGATGGAACCACTAGCTTTTCAAAGAATTCTGCAACCTCCCCTATCTCACTTGCTTCTTGCTTTGCCTCTTGTATTCTTATTAAATGTCTAGTCACAGGTTTCCTTGTCTTGAACACGGAATCTGATACCTGGTCATCAAATTGAAGCTTTTTAGAAGATTTAACTTTTTTTGTTTTGTTCTTACCTGCTTCATGTTAATCTGCTTGGACCAGAGGAGTCTCTTCTATATCGATAGCCTGGAGGAGATTGTTCAAACTTCCCTTTGAAGCTGGGCTTTCATCAGCAATCGGAGTCTTCCCCTTTTCCTTGGCTAATTGACTTCTTGTACCTCTTCTTTGGATAGTTTTATCAATAGACTGCTCTTGTACCACCTCACTGATCTGAACCTTCTTCCTCTGTGACTATTGAGGGGTGTCTTGAACTACTAGTGGTGTCATAGGCTCCTTCACCTACTTTCTAGCTTTCAATTTCACAAACCTAGTTGATATTGTTTCCTCCTGATGACTTATTGTTGGTGAAGAAATGTCCTTAGCATTAGGACTAAGTCATGTTTCTATTTTAAAGCTTGTCATAAACAATAAAGAAAACCATTCTCTTTCAATCTTCTGAAGCTTATGTAAAACAATCAACTTGATCAACCCATGATGGAATAAGGAGGTTTCACAAGCTTCTTTCTTCAACTGAACCTTATCAGACATTTTTCCTAAGCTACGAAATAGATAAAAAGGTAAATCAAGAGATATTTTTCCAGTGAAATGTAAGAGGAGCTAAAAATGGTAAGAGTACACCTTATGATATCTTTCCTCACAAGTAAAATATCTTTGGATGCATGTCAGCAAGCTAGCATATGAATCCTTAACATAGCTTCTGGAAACTGATTTGGTTAAGTCCGAGCCTATGGATTCTGGCTTCAAAAATTCTTGGCAGGGTGCCATTTCGAATTTAAAGTTATTGAACCATCTTTCCTAGCCTCTTGGTCTCTCGGTGACTACAGATATGACCTTACGAGAAATTGGAATTTCTAGCGCCCCAACTCTTGAATTCAGACCAGTGAAATTGAAAGCAAAATCTTTGTTTATTTGAATGTGACCACCTTGAAGTTTTTCCCAGAATCTCCAACAACCCACCTATTTGAATGCATGTTCAACCTCTCTGCTTCTCATGAGCACATCTAAACCTTTAGGCTCAGCTCTAAGACACCGGCTTGATCTGTGATTTTTCCTTTCTTTAGAAATGTCTATGAAATCCCTGCAAGGAAACTTGATGATAAACCTGCACTATATTGGTTTGAACACTGCCTCGCTTGAATTTAAAACTGAGAACTGCCTCACTCGAGCTTTCAAAAAGTTCTGATGAGTTCCATCCTTAAGCTTGCCAATTGTCTTCTTATGCATGAAAGGAACATGGGAAAAACCAAGACTAACTCACCTCACCTTACATTTTTGAAATTTGAAAGAATGCGTACAAGAAATCTAACGAATCTAATGATGAGAATGAATGGCTGTAGTGATAGGCATGGTTCAAGGACTAACACATGGTGATGACCTATTAACGGATTTTGATGGAAAAGACAGCTAGACAAGATATGGCATGAATACCCGATTTCATAGTGCAGCCAGTACAAATTCTATGTTTTGTGCTACGAAATCTCCTAGCTACGAATCCCTGTTTTCATAGCGCACATAGTGTATTTTTATGAGTTTGCAATACGGAAACTCCTTGTTGATTTCGTAGTGCATGCCAACTTTAAAAAAATCTTAACACATGACACCTATGAACCAATGTGGTACTAATGATAGTTAAAACAAGATTGTTGACCTTATCTAACAAAGGGAACAAGACTATATCCTATGTTTTAAACTCCTTAAACAAAACAATAGAAATGACTTGACCAAGACTGACTTACAACTTTGAAACCATACAAGTTGTCCAATTTTTATTTTATTTTTTTATAGTGATAACATAGTGGTGAGGGACTTGATGAGACAAGTCAGGATTTCAAGACCAATTAGTTATTTCTCCTTAGCCTTGCTCCCAAACTCCTAAGACCTTTTGCTCATGTCCTTGGTGTCTTTTGTTCATTCATCATCTGCGATGACTCCAAAAGCATGCAAGTACTTCTAATGGAAATAGTCTCTTCGTAATTTTTTGTTAATGTCTTCTTCCCAGTTTGCTTCAAAAATTACACAATACTTGGTGGAAAGGCAAAAGTGTAGTAATCTATGGTGATGGAGTCATGAGATTTTTTTATTTTGTGAAACATTGTTCAAGATGAAATTGAACCTCTGGTTGAAATATTTCACTTTTTCATTTTGCTCCATCTTAAGATTACCCAGATCCTTTAATAACATGGTAGGTGTCTTGTCTTCAACAATTTTTTCAAGAAATGTCTTTTTGAAATGCCGCTAATTCTGGATGGAGTTCAGAGCAAAGATGTGATATCATACAATTGCTCTACCATACAAGGTACGTTGGAAACGTCTGCATGCAACATCATCGTAACGTACCTCATGCGTTTGCAGGTGTAGGTAAAAGTTGCCCAAGTGGTCTTCATCCTTGATTGTCTTATCAGGGTCATACTTTGTTAAGAGTTTCTTCGAATGTCTAGGCATATTGTGGAGGAAACCCGAGAGTGCAAGTGGGCCCTAAGTCATCCAATCCAAATTTTTATCTACCGTTTATTATTCTTCATTTCCATCCTCTTCTTTGTCAGAATATGATGACTCTTCTTCCTCTTCTTCTTCTTCTCTTCCTATCCCATCGAAAGTTGAGCACGAGAGTGGAACGTTGTCTCGATCACCACTATTGAAGAGTGGAGGATCTTCGTGATTTTTCATAGAGCCTTGAAAGTCTTTAATAGTGGAAAGGTATGCTTATTTAAGAGTCGAAAATATTGTCCCTATGGAGGTGGTCTTGTTCTTCTTTGGAGAATATGGAAGACTAATTACTCCCAGAATCAATCCATTTTTTTTTTAAATTGACAAGTTATGGAAGGAATGGCCCAAAGTCGATCATACGAGATTTCAAGTTTGAACCTAGGCTGGTAAGTGTTACCAACATCAAAATCACGAGTAGAGGAGGTGGAATGAATGTTGTTTCCTTGACCAGGAGATGGAATGATGGGGTTGGTTGGTCTACAGACATAAAATATTGGTGGCCCTCCTTATAACACCAAAAATGTTTACAGTGCTTGACCTACCAACATTCATGGGATCTCCCCGATATGGAGTCCCAATCAGAACTCACACCATTTGGTGTAGGAGTCCCATTGGGTATAAAGGCTCGATTGAAAAATCCTTAAATATTTTCATTGGATCTAGTTATCAACTCAAGAGAGTTATGCAATGGTGAGTGTGCAGTTGCAACTATGTCGAGGTTATTCTACTACAAAGGGGAAAGAAAAGTGAGCCTCTAACTGAGAGGTAATAGTACCACCCAATAAGAGATACACATGAATGAGAAGCATATGTCTAACATCCAGCAAAATGGTCCATAGCAGATGCGATAGTCATTACAACCAACAAACAAGGAAATATTTGTCTAGTATTCCATGGAATAGTCCACAAGGATGGGACAAAAATAACAACCATTACAACACATTCTCAATAAAATAAGCACTAAAATAACTGAAATAGTTCAACTATCATCGTACACATGAAACAAAACATCAAATAAAATCGTCCACAAAATAGTCTTACAAACATTCATAGTCCATGCATGAAGAATGTGTTGGCCTTAAAAGGATTATTTTATTAAGCAAAAGTTTTAGGATACATGTTTAAAATGTACATCACTATCCCCAGTAGCGGCACACTAGAGCCTGTTACGTAACCAGCTCAAGAAAAGATAGAAAAGATAGATCAATGCCTTAGAATTCAGCCTCTTCTAGGGGGCAACCTCCTTTAAATTACATAAATGAACAATTCTTCGATGATACAAATGACAAAACCTCCTTTCTATATATAGGAGTCTAAGGAGTCACAATATAATCTAGTCGACCTAACAATAATAATATAAAGCCACAAAAATAACAATAGAGGGATTCTATGGGGCACATAAATAACAATATGGGGGGAATAGGGGCACAACAATATAAATAAGGGGTATAACTACAATAGTAATGGGGTAATCACTAGTATTATAGGGACCCAACATGCCCCTCTCCTTCAAAAAAGTGTTGTCCTCAACGCTTCAGTAGTTCTGGATACTTCTGCATAAAATTCTCATCCTCCACTGTGGAATCTTCAGTGGATAAGTTCTTCCACTTGATAAGATACTCTGAAATTGATCGATTTCGTAGCTGTCGAGTTCTTGTTTCTGTGACTGCTTCTGATTCCAATATAATTTTTCCTTCCTCGTCAAGTTCTGGCAATATTGTTTGAATTGGGAGCTTGTCGCCTATAACCTTTTTTCAACATGAAACATGGAAAACTGGGTGCAATCGAGAAGGTACAAGAAGCTCCAATTTGTATGCCATAGTACCAATCTTTTGCAACACCTTGTATGGACCATAATACTTTGGTGATAATTTATTATCTTTCTTAGCTTACTTTAGGGACATTTTCTTATATGGTTGTAGCCATAAGAATACCCAATCACCTACATCAAAACTTCTTTCATTGCGATGTTGATCTGCCTGTTGTTTCATTCTATTTTGTGCCAACACGAGGTTATCCTTTAAGAGTTTGGAGGACTTGTTGTTGATGTTCGATGTGATGTTCCACTCCCTGACCCTTAGAATTTTCTCTTAAATATGATGTGATGGATGGTGGTTGATACCCATAAAGTGCCATAAATGGGGACATTTTTGTTGATGCATGGAAGGAAGTGTTATACCACCATTCAGCCAGAGGCAACCATTTGACCCATTGTGTCTATTTATCAGATACAAAGCAACGAAGATATCCTTCGAAACATTTGTTTACTATCTTAGTTTTCCCATCAGATTGAGGATGATAAGATGAGCTATGAGCTAACTGAGTACCAAGACAAGAAAATAATTATGTCCAAAAATTTCCAGTGAAAATGGTATCTCTGTCACTTACAATAATCTTTGGGTTTCCATGTAGCTTTTGAACTGTTTCCATAAATGCAGTAGAAACTGTACTGGCTTTAAATGGATGTGATAATGCACAAAAGTGTGCATACTTGGTAAGTCTGTCAACTACAACCATGACGACACTCTTTCCCTCAGACTTGGGTAAACCTGTGATAAAATCCATTGAAACCTCCTCCCAACGTTGGCTTGGAATGGATAAAGGTTGTAATAGACCCGATGTCTTAATTGTTTCAACTTTATTTTGTTGGAAAACCAAACATTCCGCCACAAACTTTTGAATATCTGATTTAAGGCCATCCCAAAAAGATTCCTTCTTAACCCTGTGGTAAGTTTCTAAAAATCCTGAGTGCCCTCCTAAGGGAGAAGTGTGCAATTCCATAAGAATCTTTAGTTTTAGCTGGGAATTCTTACAGAGGTATAAGCGATCTTTGTACCATAGCGAATCATTTTGCCAGCTAAATGTATCAGAAGTACTGGAATCTTGTTGTAGCTTTCGAATAAGTTCCCACACTTCTTCGTCATTCTTCCATTCCTCCCTTGCTTCGTTTATCCAATCTGGTTGGATAATAGAAATGGCACACAACAATGCTTCCACATCCTCATCCTTTCTTGAGAGTGCATCTGCCACCACATTTTGCTTCCCTTTTTTGTAGAAGATTTCAAAGTCATAACCCAACATCTTTGTGACCCACTTTTGTTGCCCTTCAGAGGATAATCTTTGTTCTAAAAAGTATTTAAGGCTATCATGATCTGTTTTTACCTTGAAGTGTCTTCCCATTAGGTATGGTCGCCATTTATTAAGTGCATGGAGTATTGCCAACATTTCCTTCTCATAAATAGCGTTGCTTAAAATCTTTCCCTTGATTGGACGACTTTCAAAAGCAATGGGTCTTTCATCTTGCATTAGAACATCACCAATTCCATTTTCTAAAGCATCACATTCCAGAATAAAGGTTTTTGTGAAGTCCGGTGTAGCTAAGACCGGTGCTTGGCACGTTGCCTCTTTAAGATGTTAAAAGGCCTTTGTTGCTTCCAGAGTCCATGAAAATGAATCTTTCTTTAATAATGTTCTTAGAGGTGCTGCTATTCTCCCATAATTCTTAACAAACTTGCCGTAATACCCTGTCAACCCAAGAAATCCTCGCAGATGCTTTATGGATGTGGGGATTTTCCATTCCTTAATGGCTTTAATTTTGCTAGGGTCTACCTTACCTCCTTCATGAGATACAATATGACCCAAATATTCCACCTCCTGGACTCCAAAGAAACATTTGGATCTTTTTGGATATAATTGTTTCTCCTCAAATAGTTGTAGCACCCTGTCAACATGTTCAACATGATCCTTCCAAGACTTGCTGTAGATTAGTATATCATCAAAAAATACTAACACAAATTTTCTAAGGAATGGTTTGAAAATTGAATTCATCAAACCTTGAAATGTTGAAGGTGCATTGGTAAGGCCAAAAGGCATGACCAAGAATTCATAATGACCCTCATGGGTTCTAAATGCCGTTTTCGGAATGTCTTCAATCTTCATTCTGATTTGATGATATCCCGAACGAAGATCCAACTTGGTGAAGTAAATTGATCCATGCAATTCATCCAGTAATTCATCAATGACAGGAATGGGGAAATTATATTTAATAGTGAGCTTGTTGAGCTCCCTATAATCTGGACATGTACACCATGATCCATCCTTCTTGTGCACCAATACTACTGGAGCTGAGAAAGAACTTTGACTCGGTTGAATTATACCAGCCTCTAGCATTTCTTCAACCATACGTTCAATTTCACTTTTTTGGACATAGGGATATCTGTACGGCCTGATGTTTGGAGGAACACTTCCTGGAATTAGATGAATAGCATGATCATGATCATGCATAGGTGGGAGACCCTTGGGAGTCTCAAATACCTTGGAATGATTGTCCGAGACTTTTTGGAGATCAGGAGAAATAGATGATTCCAATGTGGAAACATCTATCGAACATAATTGTGCAATTACACCTCTTTGCTCCTTTTTTAGAAGCTTTGTCATGCCATTAGAGCTGATTATCTTTCTTGGTTTCCCTGCAATACCCCTTAATTCAACTTCCTTTCCTTCCGCATAAAATTTCATGAAAAGTTCTTGAAAATTAAAAGATATTGTACCCAAGGATTGTAGCCATTGGACTCCTAGTACAACATCAGCACCTCCCATTAGAATGGAAAGCATTGGGCTAGTCAATACATATTCTCCCATGGATAGCTTGATATTATGGAACTTTCCAAAGCAATTTATTGTTCCTCGATTTGCAATCACCACTTGACACTCTGGTGCTGGATATAGGAAGCAATTCAATTCTTTTGCTACCCTACAATGAATAAAATTGTGGGTGCTTCCTGAATCAATCAACAATATTACCTTTTTTCTTCTTGATTTGTCCTTCTATCTTGATGGTTTGAGGAGTGGTAATTCCCGCCAATGCATTAAAAGATATGGTCGGATTTATTTGTTCTTCATCTAGGCTTTTTTCCTGGAGTATATCCTCTTCTTTTGACCTTTTTTGCTCCTTTTCTTCTTCCTCTTCACAATCTATGTAGAATAATTTCTTCTCTGCACACTTATTACCTTTTGTGTATTTGCTATCACAATTGTAACAAAACCCTTTTAATCTTTTTTCTTCCAATTGTTGTGGTGTCAACCTTGCAGGTTGTGGAAGACTAGGGGCAACAACACTTCTGTCTTTATAGTTGTGAATGGTATGCTTCCTAGTTGCCATAATTTTGCTTTCAATTTTTCTTGCTAACCTGAATGCCTTCTCTAATGAATCATGTTCCCAAAGGCGAACATCATGCTGGATATTATCCTTTAAAGACCCTATGAACACATCAATCCTATGCTCCTCTGGAATATCTTTTACGCTTATGTTCAATTTTTGGAACTCCTCAATGTGCTCCATTACTGAACCCTTTTGTTTGAGACTTATCAATTGGCTAAAAAAAGTGTTGCTTTTTGTATCTTCATAATGTGCTATAAATTCTTCTATAAAAACTGCCCAAGTGATAAATTGTTTACGAGAGCAAAGCCATTGATACCATACAAATTGATTTGGTTCCAAATATACAGTTTCCATACTTACCTTTTGTGTGTTTTGCACATTATTGAGATCGAAGAACTGCTCCATCTGTAATATCCATGTGGCGGGATCCTTGCCATCAAACTTCCTCATATCGATTTTTGGAATATGGTGAGTCTTCAATCCAACATTAGCATCTATGGAATCATGATTAACATTTCTTTTGTTCTCATCATGAGTTTCCTTTAGTACCCTTTCACCCTTAGGGACCATTTCTTGTAGCAACTTATTCATATTTATCTTCAATCCTTCCATGTCTGTCTTCAAATCTATATTCAAATCATCCATCTTAGCTTCGACGTCAATCATCTTAGCTTCTACGCCTTTCTTTAAACAGTCCATCTTAGCTTCTACACCTTTCTTTAAACCATCCATCTTAGATTTTGTTCCTTTTTGTGCAAGGGACAGTTGTTGCACTTGGTCTTGTGATTTTGATATATCATGTTTCATTTCTTCCTCTTCTTCATGAGTCATGCTAGAGCTTTCAGGTTCCTTACTAGGTGTTTTCATTTTATTTCCTTGGGGCATCAGTTACCGATAATAATGCTCTACTATGCCCTTTGAATTCCTTCAAAATAAATTTTCAAACCAATCTTAAGCAAAAACTTAAGAAAATCTACACAACGTTTTTCACTTTGTAGGAGCTCGATATTGCCTCTGATGTATCTCCGTACTTTCCAATCATCTACTTCTGAATTTGTGAGCTGTAGTAGCCCTCCGTGTCCTCTTTTCAATGCCATAAGTCTGACCCAAATTGGATTCTCCAAGGAAGAGTTATGTGAAATCTCCCACAGTGACTTGCTTATAGACTAGTTCAGTAGAGCGAACTTGTACGACGTGCCAGGAGTCACTGTTTTGACCTTTGGATTTGAAACATGCATAAAAGAAACTACAATCCGTCCTCTTTTTATACCTTCTTACAAAATTCCAATCTGATCCCCAGAGAGAAATTTATGGCGATTTTCTCCAGGTCACCTGTTTTGAATGTAATTCAGGAGTCTGCAAAAAGACCAACTTCCTCAGATCATATCTCTGCAAATATCATGCGTAAAGATCTAAAATTCTCACCCAAGTTTCAGCGCGATTTCTTCTCAAATGGGTTTTTTTGGGACTTCTGAAACATCACAGAAAAAAATTTATAGCGAAAATGCCACGATGACCTGTTTGGAGCAGCGAAACCCTAGAATCCAAAGCTCTGATACCAAATGTTATGTAACCAGCTCAAGAAAAGATACAAAAGATAGATCAACGCCTTAGAATTCAGCCTCTTCGAGGGGGAAACCTCCTTTACATTACATAAATGAACAATTCTTCGATGATACAAATGACAAAACCTCCTTTCTATATATAGGAGTCTAAGGAGTCACAATATAATCCAGGCGACCTAACAATAATAATATAAAGCCACAAAAATAACAATAGAGGGATTCTATGGGGCACAAAAATAAAAATATGGGGGGAATAGGGGTACAACAATATAAATAAGGGGTATAACTACAATAGTAATGGGGTAATCACTAGTATTATAGGGGCCCAACAGAGCCACTCCTTACTCCTCAAAGAGCTAGCTAATCTCCCAATTTCCTTGCAGGAGGAGCCAAGGTGAAAAGTCCTTTGGTCATACAATGAGGGGGTATATATAACCAAAGGGTCATTCTTCCCCCCTTGTGACTCTTTGACTACCCTCATGAATATTCAAATTCCTATGAACTTTCAACTTACATCACTCTTCATATTCATGTGTGTCCTTTGGACTTCCACTTTAAAATACATTTGAATACAATATACATGGTCCACAGTAGTGATGTGGCATATGAGTACTCATGACATGACATTACGGGACACTGCTAACATGGACTGCTTGATGATGTGGCAATGTTAAGCCACTATTGCTGATGAGTGCTAGATGTCCTCTTGGATATGGTTTCTCTTCTCCTCTAGCTGGCCTGCGGATGCAAAGTCTTCAATTATCTTTAGTCTTGGATGGTAGTTTCAAACTTGTGTACCTTTACTTCCTCTTGATATATCCATTTGTGATTCCATCTACAAGAGAATATTTAGGAATTATTCCATCCTTCACCTTCTTTGCCATCTCACGATCACTTGATAGTGTACATGTTCCTACAATTCACTTGTGACAGGATGACATAAATTCCAAAATCCCCTAGTCTAAGATGATGCATTCTTATCCATGAAATTATTCTGGGACAAGTCATAGACTGGGATAACGGGGCCAATGACTACACATTGCATATTTTTAGCAGACAGGGGGAGACCTTGGGCTTTGAGACTACGCAATGTGCAGCTTAGGGAGGCTTGAAAGGTAGACCTATGCAGTTTTTGGAGAAAGTGGAGTTCTATGCATTGTGTAGCTCTAGTAGGCAAGGAAAATGCTTGAGGTTTGAAGATGCGAAGTGCGTAGTTCAAGGAAACTTGGGAGGCACAACTACACAGTTCTAGAGGTCAAGGGAGGTTATTGTACTCACAAATTGTGCAAAGAAGTAGACATGAAGGGAAAGGACTATGCATTGCGTAGTTCCAGTTATCAATTTGACATCTTAGAGGGCTAATATTGTTTAGTGCGGAGTTCAATCGGGGTTGGGTGAAGCCAATTTGCCCCGTCGGGAAGGTCTTCCAAAAATGGCTGTGTGGGAAGAATGATGGACTCGTGATGAACTTTAACTGTGATCACACACTTAGCATAATTTGATGGCATGACAACATAGATCATCAGAACACACAAAAAAATAATTACCCTTTGTGTGACTGCCTCATGATAGGATATGACAAGTGTGACACTTAAAATAGACTTTAGGATGACCATGACGACACTTGTGCGATAATGCTCAAGACTTTCTCTATGAATGTGACAGATGTTTATGTGATTGGGGAAACTCATATAAACAAATATCAACCTTCAAAACCACTAGAGAAGGCTAAAAAAAATAGTACGATAGTCAAACATGCCAAAAGACAATAGTTAATCCAACATGCAAAAGGGGCCAAAAAACTTCAAGAAAGCTCATGAAATTAGTTTAAGTGTTCGCAAAAATTAAGGAAAACACCAAGGAAGGTTCCAAAATTTGGGTGCAAGCCAGCTTTTTGTAAGGTGCTGTTATAGCTACAAGACATTATTATAAACGAAGATAGTTGTGCCGAAATCTTCATCGAGGTTTGGCTCCTCTATAGCTATCTTAGGAGGGGCATTGAACATATTGGGTGTGGTATCATGATCCAATAAAGAATTTGAATTCATTGAAGTTCAATACAACCAACGCACCTTTATGGCATGCTTGCAAATGTTGCCACAAATAGACCATCGAAAACCAACAATGAAAACATTTGTGTGATGCCAACTGACAAGATATCACTTATCAGGTGTACTTTTACTCCTCACCTAATAAGCATGAGATATGCTCTTATGAGGGATGCAATTACTATCCAGAATTTTTCTAGCTTTTTCCATTGACGATTCAAGTTCCTTTACTTTCTTGGGGTTGTTCAAATATCCATCTTTTTTCAAAATTTCGTTGAATTGGTAACATTGTTCAACATTTGTGAGAAGAGTATAAAATATCCAATCCATCCTACAAGAACATTTCTTTCTTCAATCAGATAGAAAGGCAGTCTTGAGGTAACAGTGGTATGATTCCACAACATTATTTGTCTCCTAATATGCATGAGGAAAATCTCGGAATTATTTTACCCACATCCCTAAATGTAAAGACTCAATTATTAAATACATCTTGTCTTTATGAAACAAACAAAAAAATAAACACAAGAAATAGTATGTGAACTTACTAAACTTATCACCAGCAACCCAATTCTTGTGGAAATACTCCAATAACTTCTCCTCAGTTGAAAATTTGGTGGAAAATCCATTTATTGCATTAGTCACTTCATCATTCGAACAATCTTTCATGATATGGCATAGTTCATTGAAAATCTCTTTTGCTTTTTTTGGTCCACTGGCCAATCGGTTAAAGTTTTTCATCCATGCCCTCCTTACGTGCCAAACATACAATATTACTTCACACATGGTGATTCTCTTACGATATTTCATTCAGTTTAAGTGTGAGATATATAGATTGAACACAAATTGCAATGTCAAATAATAGTATTGAAGTTACCTCAAAGCAATAATTTCAGCTAGTGTATCATTAACCATAAATGCATTGATCATCCAATCAGGATGAAGCTGATAACACCTACGAACGAGGTGCTCCAACAATAGTGATACATCTTGTGATGTACTGCATGAAATCACCACCCATACGACTGGAACCCTGTCCTGTTGGTTGCTAAACACTATGAGTGTGTACAACTAATATTGTCATATTTAAAAAAATAAAGTTAATTTTACTCCATTAATCATATTGAATCGTTACAACCAAATGATTTTACTAAATGAATGATTGGAAAAATACTAACCCCATATTTATTTGTGTTGAATGTTGAATCCAAGGCTATTAAGCTATTATGGGATAGCTCAACCATAGTGTCCAACATCCATTTTGTTTCTATTCTAGCTAAAAAAGGGACATCTTCACCATTGGGATTTTGATCAAAGAAGAATTAATTTTGGTGTTATTCATAGCAAATATCACACTCATTTCATATTTTTTAAGAAGTTGGTATTTTCCTTTCATCATAATATTATATATATTTACGATATTGTTTCTGCATAAGAAAACATTCCTATCCTGCTATGCGACATCTATGTCAAAAAATATTTTAATATGCATTTTAGAAACGGATTCAACTGGCACTTGTAGGGAAAAACAAATTTATACATAAAAAAATCATGTCCCTTGATAGCCTTGGCTTATGCATAGTCCTAGCATCACTCAAAATGTCATGTTTTACATGACAGGGCCATCCTTCCCCATTTTAATTATCATAAAAATTGTATGTCATTATTTTTGTCTAAAGGATTAAATGGAACAATAACCTTTACAATAAAATGTGTAGAAATTAATGTGTATATTCAATACTTCTCATGAAATTTGCTAAATCGCAAGACTTGAAGCTACTCTATTGATATATGAAACTCAGTTCACCTTCTAGAACAAGAATCATAGACATGAAAAAGGAAACATCACACATGAACAAAGATTTATGTGGGGGAAAATGACTTCTCAAAACCCCTTACTATCCATATTTCATTAATCAAAGAATTTGGATGAATACAATAAGCTTGCTCAAGATTGAGCACAACCTGCACCTGTATCTTTTATCCACTACTTGACTGACTAACTCTAGCCAACACTTACCCAATTTTCATGAAATCCAAGCTCCTAATTCCTTGCCCTATTCCTTGAGAAATTAGGCCCCTATTTAATAGGAATTTTCCTCCATTGGATTGTGTAGTTCCTTTAGGTCAATTCTATGACTATATGCACTACCTATACAGCTTTCAATAGTTTACAATTGATAGTACACATCCCTTGAATTCCAATCTCAAGTGGGTAACTCAAATTCCCTGCATGCATGAGCTAATTTAGTTTGATTGATCAGTTAATTGGTTGATCACGTAAGTCAGACCCCACTACTTGACCTTCCACTAGTTCCTCCAGCAATTGGAACTATTTTGACTTACCATAACTCAAATTAATTGAATTAACTTGCTACAATTGAAATTAACTCAACCTAGGCTCATAAAATTTAGGAGCCACTACACAAAAGTGAAGTTCATGCCCCTAAATCGAATTAACTAAGCTAACTGACTGATAAAAATGATGTCACCTTATTTAACCCATGCAGGCTATCTATTGATATGGAATTTCGAATTTCCTCATTTTAATTAAGCCAAAAATCAAATTGAGACTTTTCTTGCTACATTTTTAATAAACTGGCACTGGCATCCCCTCTTTTCTACAAATTACTACGTTCATTTTTTTGTACATTTTTCTCTATTGTCCCCTAGACCATATGAGAAATCATAATTGTTACCACTCAAACTAGCAAGGGGCCAAAAAGGGACTCTTAGAGCAGAATTGCTAGATCAAAGGGCAATTATGGAGGTGTAGCCCACTTTCACCTCAACTAAGGCTCCCTATTCTTTTCAGACTTTCATCGATGGGAGGAGACCAAGTATATAGAAGGTCCCTTGAAAAGGATGAATTAACCAATGGATGTGAAGTGACCCTATTAATCCTTTTCCTAGAAGAGTTTTGAGGATAGAGCTTACTTGCTTGTTAAGAAAGGTATAAATATTTCTATCATGATGAGGTGAGGATTTGAGGTTTAGGTTAGAGGAATATACCTTATGAAGGAGTTTCCTAATCCTAAAATCCTTATTCGGCTTGACTTCCTGAATGGTCCATGAATATTTTAGTTTTCAAAAGTGTGGGACCACTCGGGACTAAGTGGAACAAGCTTAGGTCAAGGGGGAATAATATAGCAACCAATGATGTTCTTAACCCAAACAAGGAGGGGGGAAGGACCAAAATAAGAATTTTCACTTGAAGGTGTCAAATTGATCCTATGAGGCACTAGCCTTGGGAGCACTAGGGAAAAGTTTTATCCTAAACCTAGGGCTTGGATTAAATCACAACTCCAATGTTGGAATAAATTCAAAAGTACACGAGGCCTTGAGGAAACACTAGCACATGAGAGGATAGGAGATCAAAATTTTTCTTGGGCTACTTTGTCGAGAAAATGATGCCCTCGGTAACCCAACTTTGCTAGACCTAGAAGATAGAGGGAAAGGTGAAGAAATATATATTCTTTCAGTGGTCACCTATTGGAGGATCAGTGCCTTAATTTCTACGTAAAATGGAGTCCAGGATACTTACGAGAAATGACCTTGTATTTTGGTCAAGGAGGCCTTAAGGACCTCTTCGCTCAACATTTATGGCAAGAGAAAGAGACCTCAAAACTTCTATGCTTTGCTTGGAGAAGTAGATCGATTATCAAGATCAATTCTTTGATGGAATTATCCATAGTGTATTTCATTCACATACATTGCCCAAACATTGAGAGATTCCATAAAGAAACAATAATTCCTAATTTGTAATTATGCAATGCAACAATTAGCCCTAATATAGCGAAAATCCCATTCAATGAATGTGAAAAATGTAAAATAAGAATAGAATTAAAATTATGTACTTACATGTAATAAAACACGTCCAACCATTAACATTTGACAAGAAAGAAGTAGCTCCAAGATAAATATACTCCAGTCCAAACATCAAAATTCATCCATGCTCCAATTCTTCATCCCAGAAAAAGTGTGAAATTATCTAAAGATAAGAGAGATCCAATCCAAAGTGATGATGAGAAAATGAAGTCATCTCACTTGTATTTATACACTAATGAGGATTTATAATTAGTCTCTTAGGTCTACATAAACCCCAAAAATAAAGTAATGTGCTAATAACCTAACTTTTGGTGGCAAGACCACAAAAATAGCTCATAAATGAAATAATAAGCCTCTTAAGAGGTCAAGTGATAAATAATACATGTCGTAGGGCCCTGAAAGAGGCCTCATGAGTTTCATAGATTCCATAATGAAAAATATGATCCTTAAAAGCAATGGACAAGGGGTTGGCCCCTTGTTCTCGAAACAATAAACCTCTGGTGCTCCCAGTGGGTGTGGGGGCACAATAATAACCCCATGAGTCTCAGAATGAGTCAAAGATGGTTGTAGATCATATATAAGGCCTTAAATGATGGTGTAGGTGATGTCACATCATCCTACAATTCCTAAGTCAGCTTCCAAGTGCATGGTGCACCTGTGGGGCTGGCTATGCAAAGGTGAATCGGGTGCATCTTCTTCATCCAATAGGTGAATCTCGTGCAATATATGAACATGCTACGAGATCCATGGAGTGATGTATACTATTGTGGAGGCCCATTTTTCTCAACGCACACCTTACATGTGCCAATATATCCCTCTAGGGGTTTTAGACCTCGTATAGGGAGAGCAAGCCGAAGATGGAGACCATATGCAATCTTGCATAAGATCGAATGTGTCCCATATCCTTCCAGTAAAACAAGTCATCAAATAAATCTTGTAAAATAACTTACAAACCATTGACCATAGGTGGGGACTTCCTAATGTCCCGCCCTTCCATAATGGCCTTCGGGATGTGCTAATGTATGTAAACTCCAAATGGGGTTAACCAAGCATCTTATTAAGTGGTTTCTACTTCTAAAGGAGATAATGTGTCCAAGGTACATCATTTAAAAGAAAGGTGGCATGTGATAAAGAGGTGAATGGTGTAGGTTTGAGAAGGGGCATCCTTAGGCCACACGCTGGGGTATAAGGGTAGCTAATAAAATGTAAGCCCACATTTGGGTATATAATGTATAGGAGGGAGCAATCATGGTACATGAGGTTTGCTAACCTTTATTTTTCACCCTTCGTTATAGGCTTTTCTCCTTTTATGATTTTTCTTTAGTTAATTTCTTGTGGCTCAAGGGGTAAGAACACGATGTGTGAGATGTAGCAGTGGGTACCCCCTTTTAATGTAGGGCAGTTCATTTCCCAATAGGGGTTGGTACAATCATTGGTTCCTAAATGATGAAGGAGGCTCATAGAACCATGATTATGGGGTATATCTCATGTATTGTCTTTTTCTCACATGAAAAATGTGTTTGTCTAAGCCACGTTTTGCATTTTGTGGTATATTTTCCCATTGGATGTGTTCAATTATGCTTTTTCCTTCTTTTTCTTTTAGCATCATCACCTTTGGGGCATCATCCTAGGCTTGACCCAAGGCATGGGCAAGGGGAAGGGGAGACCTAACCCCTATGTGGACCTAGTGGAGGAATGTGGATCTAGGTCGTAGAAATGATGAATGGGGCAATATATGTGCACGACGGAGCAAGACCACACAACCCAAATTAAGGTTTCCTACGAAATATGATCTCTCAAACCAAATGGTCAGTAAAAGAGATGCCACGGGACTAGAATCCAAGGTTAACATCCAAAATGGTTCTAAGGGACAAGAGCATAGACCTGGCCCACTCTTTTTGTTGAATCCCCCATTAATATATGCCAAAAAGTGTTGATGATAAGAAAGCTACAATACTCAATTACCAAATGAGAAGGCATACCTTTGGGTTCAGGAAGCCCACCTTCAAACATATGATCATGATAGACTGGTGAGGGACCACATGACTGGCTCAGGTGGAAGAGAAATGGCACAATGAGCTAGTTGGTGGCTACAAGGTGCCACTGGATTTCGAGTGAGGACCATCTTGGATAAAACATTTCTACCAGGGAAATCACCCACAAAATAGTGGGTAACATCTCGCTCCAACTGTGACATGATCGCTCAAAGAAGTGGACGGAGCTAGTCGAATGGGAGGTCACTTAAACTCCAACAATATCTTGGTTACCATCGACCTTTTACCTGCACATATAATAGATGAGGAACATGGGGAAGCATGCTTTCGCGGCATCTTGTGATCGCACATGCTTAATGTTAGGTCATAAAATGAATAGAATTAAAAAAAGAAGTAAAATTTAATCTAAATGTAGCTCATCTACCATGAGAAATATGGATATCTCATTAGTTCTAATTCGAAAACCAATGTGCAATGCATCCTACCTAACATGCATATGGTACAAAATTAATACCAAGTGTAATCATAAAGCCAGTGCAACCAAAATATCATCAAATCAATATAAATATGCCAGCCTATATGATTAGTCATGTGGAAAATGTCAAAGAGAATGTGAAAAGAATCACATGGATGATAAGGCTAGTGGGAGGTAGAAAAATAGAATTCCCACACATGGATGATCATGTGAGAAGAGGAAAGAAAAGGATGTAATCTAGTCCATGAGATCCTCTCTTCTAGCCAAAATATAGAGACATCAATGATTAGGCTCATAAACATTTCATAGATGGAAGGCTCAGACGTATTATTTCCATTATGGTCCTTATCATTTATGTCATATTTTATGGCCTCTATAGGATTATGATTACTAGGAAAGTGAGAATGATGAGATGGAAAAATGAAAGTAGGTTGCCCGTGATGATCATGCAAAAAATGGGGGATTATAAATTTATCATGATCTTAAAGGTGTTTCAAAGGAGATAAAGTATATTCAAAAAAGGGTTCTTCCTTGACACGATACTTAGAAGGGGGAAAGGCCTCATGGTCACTCGAGATCATTTGAAAATGGGTGAGGGAATCACTCGTGGAAGACTTGAAGTGATTAATAAAAGGAAGGCAAAGGGGAGGGTGAAATATTATATTCAACGTGTTTTTCCCCCTCAAAATCTTCGTTTTCATGTAAGGTAAAATAATGACCCTTCTTCTCAAGGGTATTAATGGATATTTCATCATAAATAGTGCTTGAGAGAAAGGGGAGACCACTCTCAACCCCATCTTCTTCGTTGGTGTCATAAATGGGAGCATAATCAAATTGAGGACCAACAATTTCTAAATCCTCCTTTACAATGTGGAAGTAATCCTCAATGTCTTATTCCAAGGGGTTAATAGGGTCATCTTCTTCAAGTTTATTAAAAGGAGATTCATCAAGCATAATGTCCTTGAGAAAGGTAAGGTTAGTCTCAACTTCACTTTTCATGGACTCATCCTTCCCATTACATATTCTCAAAATATTTCTTTTCATCATGTGGACCCAAGGAGGACTCATCTTCCCATTCACAACTTATATTCTTGATGATGCTCATTGAAGCCTTCCTCTTGAATGCTCAATGTGGGGCATACTTGAAAATTCGTAGTAAAGCCATCATCGAACTTCTCAATAGATAAGATGCTCATAGGTTCATGATTTTGCAACCACGAGTTATGACCATATAAAGAACTAAATAATAAAAACATAAGGACTTCCTTGTGGATCACTTTCTCCTTTGAACTATGTGAATTAAATATTTCCACATGGTCAATTGCGGATTTTGTGTCACCATTAAACAGGGGTACCCCATGTACCATCCTTCCTCTAACATCCTTGGGGTACCCAGGGATGCTAGCGATGTCCAAAGTGGGAAAATCATCAAAGAAAGACGCCCTACTTCGAGTATACATGTAAATTATGTAGGAGTCACTAGGGTGATTTTAAAATTTCCTAGAAAAATGCTTGCTTCACCCTACAAGCATCAAACTTAAAGTTCAATGAATAACTAGGGCTTCATTCTTCCAATGGAATCACCAATAATGATATGTCAATGTGTTATATAGGGAACAAAACACACGTTTCATGTACCCAACAATGGTGCGAAAATGTTACCATTCAAACTAACAAGGGGGGAAAAGTGACTCCTAGAGGGGAACTGCTAGATCAAAGGGAAACAATTGAGGCTTAGCCCATTGTCACCTTAGTTAAGACTCCCTACTCTTTACGAAATTTCACCAAGGGAAGGAGGCTCGATATATAGAAGGTCACTTGTAAAGGATGAATCAACCAGTGGATGTGAAGTGACCCTAGTAATACTTTTCCTAAAAGTGTTTTAAGGATAAAACTTACTTTCTTGTTAAGTGAGGTAAAAATATTTCTAGGATGAGGAGGTGAGGATTTGAGGGCTAGGTTAGAGGAATATACCTTATGAAGGAGTTTCCTAATACTACAATCCTTATTTTACTTGACTTCTCAAATAGTTCTTGAATATTTGAATTTCCAAAAGTGTGGGATCACACAGGACCAAGTGGACCCAGCCTAGGTCAATGGAGAAGAATCTAGAAACCAGTGATGTTCTTAACCTTGAAACAGAGGGGGAAAGGATCAAAACAAGAATTTCCACTTGAAGGTGTCAAATTGATCCTATGGGGCACTAGCTTTGGGAGCAATAGGGAAAAGTTTGATCCTCGTGCTAGGGAATAGGTTATCTCACAACTCCACCAGGAGAATAGCTTCAAAAATCGAGGAGGCCTTGAGGACACACCAGCGCAGGAGAGGCTAGGAGATCGAACTTTTTATTAGGCTACTTTTTCGCGAAAATGACGCCCTAGGTGACCAAACTTGGCTATACAAAGAAGAGAGAGGGGAAGGTGAAGAAACATATAATTTGAGTGACCACCTATTAGATAATCAGTGCCTTAACACTTTGGGAGAATAGAGTCCATGCTAATGATGAGAAATAACCTTCTATTATGGTCAAGGAGGCCTTAAGGACTTCATTGCTCAACCTTTAGGGCAAGAGGAAGAGACCTCAAAACTCTTATACTTCGCTTGGAAAAGGAGATGGATTATCAAGATCAATTCCCCGACAGAATTATCCCTGGGATATTTCATTCACATACATGGCCCAAACATTGAGAGATACCATAAAGAAGCTATAATTCCACAAACTGGGAATTATTCAATGCAAAAATTAGCCCTATTATAGAGAAAATATCATTCAATGCACATGACAAAAGTAAAAAATGAATAACATTTAAATTTTGTACTTACATGCAATAGAACATATCCAACCATCAGCATTTGACAATTAAGAAGCTCCAATATAAAAATACTCCAATCCAAAGATCAAAATTCATCCATGCTCTAATTCTTCATTTGAGAAAAGTCTAAAATTCTCTAAAGAGAAGAGAGATCCAAACCATAGTGATGATAATAAAATGAACTCATATCACTTGTATTTATACACTAATGAGGACATTGATTTAGTCCCTTAAGGCTACATAATCCCATAAACAAAAATAATGTGCTAATAACCTAACTTTTGGTGACAAGCCCACCAAACTAGCCCACAAATGAAATAATAAGCCACCTAAGAGGTAAAATGATAAATATTACTTGTCATAGGGCCATTTAATAGGCTTGATGAGGTCCATAGGTTCCATAATGAAGAATAGGACCCTCAAAAGCGATGGACAAGGGGTTTCCCCATTGTTGTCCAAACAATAAATTTGTGGTTCGCCCATTGGGTGTGGGGGCACAGTAATAACATCATGTATCTGAAAATGAGTCAAAGATTCTTGTAGAGAATTTGCAAGGGCTTTGATGATTGTTTAGTTGATTCCACCTCATCCTATAAGTCATGGGTCAGTTGCAAAGTGCATGATGGATCTACGGGGTCGGATGGGGAAAAGTGAACTAGGTGCATATTCCTAGTCCAATAGGTGAATATTAAGAAATCTTTGAACATCCTCAGGGATCCATGGAGTGTTGTATACTACTCTGGGGCCCCATGCCTCATAAGAAACACCCTACATGTGTCGATGTAGCCCTCTAGAGGGTTAGAACCCAGTATAGGTAGACCAAACCCAAGATAAAGATGATTTGCTATATTGCATAAGATCCAATGCATCCCCTAGCATTCAAGTACAACAATTCATCAAAGAAATCAAGTAAAATGTCTTACAAACCATGGACCACATGTGGGGACTTCATAGCAGTCTTCCCTTCCATAATGGGCTTTGGGATGTGCTAATGTATTTAAAGTCCAAATGGGGTTAACCAAGCATCCTATTAAGTGGTTTCTACTTCTAAAGGGGATAATAGATCCATGGTACATCCTTTAAAATGTGGTGGTATGTGATAAAGAGGTGAATGGCGTAGGGAAGAGAAGGGGCATCCTTGGGGTACATGCTAGGCCACAAGGGTAGCTAATAAAAGGGAAGCCTGCACTTCGCTATATAATGTATAGGAGGGAGAAATCATGGTAAATGAGGTGCCACATTCTTGATTTTTCCACCCTTCTTTATACTCATTTTTCCTTTTATGATTTTATTTAGTTATCTACTCGGGGCTCAAGGGGTAAGAGCATGATGTTCGAGATGTAGCAATGGATACCCCCTTTTAAGGTAGGGAAATTCATTTCCCACGAGGTGTTAGGACAATCACGGGTTCCTATATGATGAAGGAGGCGCATAGAACTAGTTTGATGGCCATGATGATGGGGTAGAGATCATATATTCGATTTTTCCAAATGTGCTAAATGTGTTTTCATGGCCATCTTTTTCATTTTGTGGTATATTTTCCCGTTGAACGTGTCCAATTATTCTCTTACCTTTTCTTTTTAGTTGCATCACCTACGAGGCATCGTCCTAGGCCCAACCCAAGGTTAGGGCAAGGGGAAGGGGAGAGCTAACCCTATGTGGAACCAATGGAGGAATATGGACCCATGTGGGAGAAATGATGAATTGGGTAATAATCATTGGAAATGGGGTAATATATGTGGATGAGCGAGCGAGACCACACAACACAAATTAGGGTTTCTCGTGAAATACTATCCATAAGACCAAATTGTCAATAAAAGAGATCCCACTAGACTAGAATCCAAGGTTAACATCCAAAAGAGGTTTAAGGGACAAGAGCACAAACATAGCCCACTCTTTCCATTGAATCCCCCATTAATCCATGCCCATAAGTGTCAATGATAAGAAAACTACAATACTCAATTACCAAATGACAAGGAATACCTTTAGGATCGGGAGGCCCACCATCAAACATACTATCATGGTAGATGGGTGAGTGATCACATGGGTGGCTGAGGTGGCACAAAAATGGCACAATGAGCTAGTTGGTGGCTGCAAGGGGCCATTGGCTCCTAACTGAGGACCATCTTGGAGAAAAAATATTCTCATAGGCACATCATCCACAAAATGTTGGGTAACAATAACTACATAACAAATTTTAACATGTAAAAACATATGGAAAATAATAAATGATTATTAATACCAACATCTAAAGAAGGAATTTTTAAAATACTTATAATTCCCGACATAGGGAAGCACTACCCTTTAAGTTTGGATCTTCGCTTAAGTTTGAAGTTTTGGATTTTCATAGGGTGAAGGTACATGGAGCCTCTGGACTCATTCCCTCTCCTTTAATGAAGCCATTGACTCTATGTATATGTATTTCTGCAACTCGATCAATACTCATCTTGGCCTTAGATACTTCTAACCAGAATAAATATTTGCCACACAATATTATTTTCTCTTTACGGTATTGCACCTCAAGGCCTATTAATGTCTTCCATTTATTTTTCATTTTGGCTCACAATTTGAAAAATATGTGGAAACATATTAGGAAACGTATTGTCCCAATGAACATTACAGGTAAAAAATTCAATGAACCCAACTCCCTCACATCATGTTAAAAATATTGCACTTTGTCTTGCAAAGATATAACAAAAAGGGGATATGAACCTTATCTATTTTTTGAAATGTATGAAAGAATACAAATATTCATAATGGACATAGAAACTGCTCTAAGCTCTAAATTTATTTGGGAATGTATTCATAAATAAATCCCATGTAGATTTGAATGACAAGCTTGGAACAACTCTAGAATTTGTTGCAATGATGGAAAAGATCTCAACTATCTAACCTATAAACATAGATTTATGAGCATTGTGAATAGATAACCCATTGGTAGGAACTCAGGGCCATGCTTTCATGAACAGAACTAGTCTTTATCATTTCACTGAACATATTGTTTTGTTGATAAGATTTCTTATCGGTACTTTTAACCAGTAATTTGTATATATGGGCCACTGAAATGAAACTCCTATTTATTTTTTACAAAAACTTTCCTAATCAATACAACTGTAGCCCACATTGGTTAGGGTTTTTGAGTATGTTCAATTAATCTTCCTAATATAAATTTAGAATTTTTTTAATCCTGCACAACTAAATTTACAATTTTATCACATCGATGGGGAAATTTAGTAAACAAACCCCCATTTCCAATGCAAACCATTCCAAGAAGAGAAAATTCATCACTTGTGCTTTGTAAATATTATTAATTATTTTTTGTAATGTTAACACAGGTATACCATCTATGATTCAATTTATTTACTTTTCTTTTTTCCTTTTCTTCATTTGGAAGTATCAAATTTGACGAGATTCATTTTAAATTTTCTCAAATCATTTAAAGTAAAAAGCATGAAAAAAATATATTAATAACCCAAGTTAGAAGGAATGCTAGTTATCATATAACTGTTTAAAGAGTTTTAAATGTAAGCTACATATATTGAATGTGATTATTCTGAAAAATTAGACAACATTAAACATAACCACCAGGTTGTATATTCAACTACCATTTTTCACAATGGTTTTTTGTGAAGATTTCATGCTGTTTTTAGACGGGATTTTATAGTTTTTTTGAATGCATTTATTTTTCTTTAATCCAACAGTTTGAATGTCAACGGTTCATGGTTACAATCTTGCCACCTTAGAATTGTGCATGGGGGCATCACTGACAAACCAATATTATATCACGCGCGTTAATATTGGGGCATTAAAAATGGAAAAATCACAAAACAATATATAATATATAACAATATACATAACCTAAGATATTGTTTATACATTTTTTTGTCCAAACGAAGGGAAAAATACACCAAAAACAGGGAAAAAATCGGGCTACAAGTGGGAAGAATCGAGCTACACTTCACGGTTGGAGGGAAGGAGTTGCATTTTGGAACTGTAACCCACCTTCTTCTGCTCATTTGAACCCTAGCACTCATTTGAACCCTAACAACTTTCTTCTCATTTGAACCCTAGTAGCCTTTAACTATCAAGTTTCTGAGGACTTGACTGGGTCGCCCGATGCAAGACCTTACCTAACTAGAGCCTTCACGTCTCTTCTCTTCATTGTGTTTATTTATTATTGAATGTACCCCTCTATTCTTCATCGTGTTTCTTTATTATTGAAAGAGGACATTTTTCCTATCTGCGACTATCGGTGTGCTCTAGATCTGGAAGGGACCGGACTCGATCAAAGGATGAGAGGGCACATCGTCTGAAGTTCAGGTATTTATACAGTCGCAAAACAATATATTTTGTGGGTCCCAACTTCTGGGTATGTATTTCGGCAAGGATACTCTAGCTTTGAGTTAGATTTCGGGAAAGATTTCAAATTGTGCAATAAAACTACAATGAAGTAAAAGTCAATTAGCTACATCTACATAATACAGTCGATCACCTGCCAGCTTGTACTTATTTGTTTGTGACATTAAAGAATATGAGACAGGTTGACCTTCTGACCTTAGTTTGATTAACAAAAGAAACAAATACTACAACTTTCGCCACATTTTGAGGTTACCAAAACAGATCGACAGAGGATGTAGAATAGAGGTTCTGTGGAAAACACGATGGCTAATAACTAGAGTAGCTTTACAAGGAAAACAATCATGAAAGGCCAAGCAACAATGTAAAATTATTTGTAGATCTATATCATAGAAATACTACTGATCTAGTTGTTTTCTTCTTTTTTTATCTAGCTATCAGATATTAGAATACTCTATCTTTGTTTCTAGTACAAAGGTTGTTCTTTGGTTTTCATCATTTTTCTTTGTTACTGCTCTTGCAAATTGGAAGAGCATACATAGTGTCATTTTTTTTCCTTCACTTTGGTTTTGTTTTATTGCTTTAAAGTTTAGAGTATGCTTCAATAGAAGTTTTAAACTACCAAAACTTTACAGATATCTAATTACCAACCTGAAGTTAAGTGGCAAGAATAGCAGATCTTGGTTTGCAGTCTTTTGTAAGAATATTCATAGAGTCATGACCCCAGAAACAATTGAGATGGTTTCAACATTGAAATTGAGTACACTTAAAAATTAAAACCAATGATTACAATATTCATTTCACATATTTTGTGAGAATAATTGTTGTGTGTGGTGGTTTCTGGTGCATTTCTTAAACTGGATAGGTGCAGGGGGTCATTAATACTCATTAAAAATTACTAAGACTTTTGGATGATTATTTTTTATGATTTTGTTCACTAACAACACAAAATGTTCCACCAAGTTTCTGGACAGTGGGGATGTAGGAACAGGGAACCATGACTAGGGTATGTGTCGAGACCTTCCCCAACCCAAAATTTTAGAAAATGTGATGGAAATGTTGGGGACCCCATCCAAAGTCCTTTAAAAAAAGGATACTTTCAAAATATGAAAATAATGACTAGTCACAAACATGAACATGAATTAGTGCCTAGATGACAAACTGGAAGAGAAGCATCAGCACTAGTTTATAGTAGTTTGTGTGTCCTTAGAAATTCCATGGGTTGTTGAGAACTACATGGTTCAAGGTATTCTTTCAGTCAAAATGGATTGTTGGATGAGATGTAGTGCAGCAGGGTGTGGCTTTGATAGAAATTGAAATCCCTTTTCTTGAAATTTCACTCTCGAATTAACTACTCGCATTCGAAAACCAAATTTGTGTAGCCTAAAAAAGGTCTTTGCTAAGGATTTCCTTGTGCCACATGACTCGACCCTTTTCCATCATGGCCAATGAGAGATCTACAAAAAAAATTATGGCTATACTTCAACCCAAGAGCTTGGTTGTGCATTGATCAATTCTCCCATGGCATAGTGTAACTACCAGATGCCCCAAATATTTTTCATTGGAAGCTTTCCCTTTGTTTCCGGAGAACCTGGGTTTCATGTTGGTCTTTAGGGAGTTGTTTTTAAGTAAATTCACTTTCAATATCCAATGTTGAGTTCAACTTAGTGTAGAAGCGGTGAGGAAATGTGTGTGAGAGAAGGATGATGGTGCAAAGCAATATAGAAAGCTACATGACAGATCAAAAGAGAGGCATACAATCAATGTGACATTTTAGGTTCACGATTCTCTATAGCATAACAGAGCCATGTAAAATGAAAGGAAGACATTAAAGGATAGCGCTTACCCATCGTGGTTCGCACAACCTTCTTTGTACCTCCATATGCATCCATAGGGTCCCTATGATCTGCAATGTGTTGAGATAAAAGAAGGTGATGTTACCTAGATCTTCCTTCTCTTATTGCATCATTATTCCTGAAAATAAACAATCATTTGGAGAGGATAAAATGGTCTAGGGACCACAAAGTAGAGGCATGGTCTCTAACAGAAATAAACCAAAGCACACAGTCTCGACTCTCCTCAGTCCCAACGGAAATGAAAACCCTTTTTTACAAATTCACCATCAAAACTTTGTCAAATTATGATGTTGTTTTTTAAACTAATATGTTCTATAACATGTGTGTTTCAAGGCCTCCTCCTTGTCCAAGTACTTCTATCCAATATAGAAATATGTATCTCAAAATATAATTGATGAAAGTACCTTAGTGGATTTGACATGACACAATACAAACATTCTTGTTGGAAGGAAGGCTACATTTTCCAAAGAAACAAAATAGTTTTAAAGAGGAATCAATATCGAGTCAGGTTTCATCTGCTTTGAAGACAATTTTGGAAACACAATTCAAAGCACACATTGGGTGGCCATAAGCTAGAAGATCTTTCAGTTTAACCTTCTGCTACAACAACCTTTCAGATTTAGCTCCAGTCCTTGTAAGGCAATTTTTTTCTCAGGCTATAGATTTTAAATCTTCTCAGGAAAAACTGTTAATTTATTCAGATTGGAGACTTATATTTCTTGCAGACCATTCTCAAAGTTAGTTATGGAGCACAAGAATCATGTGTCATTGTAAATTCTCCAGAAAATCAGTGTATTCTCTTCTCTGCTTTAAAATTAGAAATTAGTAAGTTTGAAATCCATATTAGTTAATATATGCATTTCCTCCACCAATTTCAGTCCTCTTTGAAACTGTATTCTCTCTGATAGACTCAAGTAAAAGGATAATAATCTCAGATTATATTATATTGCCATGTCCTTTTTTTATTATTAAAAAACTGAATAACAAAATGAATTTTTTATTTTTTATTTTTTTATTTTTTTTAAATATCCATCCATTATGAATATTTTTGTTAACCCTGCAAGCTTCTCTTGTGACATTGACAATAGTGTGCATATAAGTGTCATAAGTTGTTGGTGTAGACTTAAAGGAGAATGTTGGTGTCTAATAACAATTGAGTGAGTTCATAATAAGTATGAAGAGAAGTTTTGAATCATGACCTTCACAAAGTCAAGATTGATAACTTCCTCAAATCTGCTACTAAACCATTTGATAGTGACTCTACAACCATATATTAATAAGAAGTTATGATTAGAAATCAATGCCAAGTCAACAACCCACCCATGCTAAAACGCATAATCCCTTACATTATTGAATCATAATTTTCATTAAGTCACCTCAACATATTTCTCTTTAGGTAAAATACAGGGAGAGGGTCCAATGTGTATGCCCATACTAATTTACTAGAATATTTGTTTAATGACAATTTAAATTTTGAGTTTCACCAACACAAGATTAAATGAAAATACATGAGATTCTCTACAAACACAATATTAGTTAGTAGATATATAAATGTTTCCATGAAAACATGAATATTTTTTGGAAAATGGTGCAAACCAAATCCACCTAGGCATGCATTACAATTTATATGAACTTTTGAAAGTTAAAATAAGTCTTGCCCCAACTCCGTGATACAAAGAACAATGAAAGATCGAATTTTTAGAGTGTATAGTTGTATAATTGCATTATTTATATCATCGTACATCTATGGAACGGTGCCTATCCTGTTAAAGGATTCAATCAGGGCTAAAAATTAAAGCGAAAAGAAGAAAATGCTAGTTATTTTTTTGCAAAGATACAACATTAGAGAATCCTAATGCTATTGCCATGGGTCAAACAGCAAGTACTCCATTTAGTCACACACTTCACTTTTCACCAATTAAACGATTGCCATTTTCTTCTCCTTGTGCTATGTCACAAATAGCCTTCTCGTGCAAAAAATATTGAAGAGTCCTTGGCCCTAAAGAAAGGAGAAAAAAAATTTTCTTCTGTTGGCAATTCTTGCAGCCTCATATGTTTTTCTATTTCTTCGTACTAAAACTGCACTATTATATCATATGGGCACCATGATTGTTTTATAACACCAACCTTTAAATTCTGTATATGCAACTTTTTCCATTTGAAGTGAGGAAACTATATCCATAACATTTTGTAGGCTAGGATTATTGAAAGGAAATTTCAAATTCTCGAAATAGAGAAGATATTTTAGGCAGTAGAGAATGTCAAATCAAAAAATGTAGACTTAAAACATTCAATTTTTACTTTTGACACCAACTCATAAAGTTTTGAGCAAGTATGATGCAGTCCAGGTCACTCCCAGGCCACTCCTGCCAGGATCCTTCTCCCACCATGCATATAACAGCTTATGTAATCTGATGATTTAGAAAACCCATGCTTGGCATTAACACACTATGAAAACCATAGCTTTTAGCACTTGGTACTCTTCATGCAATTTCTTTATTTTTAAACGAAATATGGAGCATTGGAATACATGCATCGCTTACCTCTGTAACATACCTCGTATACATATGCCTCTGCCTCTGCCATGCAGTTTCGGTCAACACATAAAGGCCGCATAAATCGCAGTCCCAAACAAGAAACAGAATTATCTGTATATATTTTCCACCAGCAACTATCATTATAAATGCGGGTTGTGATCGCTGTTTAGACTACCAGCAATCTTATAATCGATGCATATATGCATCACAACGGACAACGATCAATTGGTTCTTACGCAACATAATAAACATATACATGTTTCCATATGTGTGCCTACGGTCTCCCATTTACGCAACACCAGGTTATATATATAATAGTTATGTTTTATAGTTAAACACCGGCATAACAGGTGTAACAAAGAACAAACCTTCAATTGGATTTTAACCGTGTGCATCCAATATACATAGTCATCCACTTATGCAATTGACATCAACCACACACATTATTGGTTGATTACTGGATTAATAACACTCAGAAATATGGCACGGCATTAACATTAATGTGTTTGCCCACAACTATCAAATAGATATACGCCTCTTTCTTTTCAACATCCCCAATACAAAGTAATACCATTGCATCACACACAATTCGGATTTGATTATTTCTGTTATACTGCCGTTTCTTCAACATTCCAGCGCTCTAATTCGAAACTAAACGCATCAATACAATTGTTAATTGAAGACCGTGCCTACCTGCGTTAATTTACCCATGTCTGGCGCTTTAACATTTGCAATGACTGCCAATTGGGTTGTTTCAATGCCGTGCTTCTGGTTTGTACCCATCGTTCCGCCTTTAACTTTCAATTGCTGGACCGTGCCTATGGCATATCATTTCACTGTTTTATTCACAATCATAACATGAATTCAAACAAACAATGTATCAAATAAATTATGTGCCCTCTTGCTAGATCTTCTGCGCCTGAGATTTATCACAAAACTATTCAGCTTAACATAAGAATTCAACCCAGATTTGTTTCTGCTGAATTGAACTCAAGCCTGCGCTGTTAATATATGTTAAATCACCATCTCTTTTGAATGCTAGCAATGGAACAACAATTTTACTTGCAGTGTGTGAAATAGATGACCGATTCACCGAAACATCATAAACTCCACTTCAGTCGGCCCAGATTCGATTTCAACGCATTAAACAAATAGCAATTTCTGCTATTGAACGCACTTAGACTCACAGAATTTTACCATAGAGATTCACACAATCAGCAGATTCAAAATACTCCTTTTATGTAGAGTGTTAACGCCTTTTATGCATAACGATTTGGATGCAGAGCGTTAACGCCTTTCACAATGCACAACGAATATCAATTCTGCTATCGACCCCTCAAGATTTCAAAAGCTTGACACTGCAGACTTGTAATGTATTAAAATGTTGGCGCCCTTTTCTTTTCATTTTCTATTAATCAAATACAGACCAATCCTAACTCATGCACAGATAACAACATAAATCGATCTCGCTTTTACTACAGGTTTCCTTCGGTCAACCTTCCCAACAATCGATACTTCAATCACATATATACAGTTAACCAGAAATAACTATAACTTTCGCAGCTAATCACCAAATGTATATATAATCTGAAATCAAAACAAGATTACTTACAAACTTTGTTTGGCCTCATATTCCAGATTGATGGCCCTTACAATTTCTGAAGGCTTACAGCCTTGGTTGTTCCAAACCAGCTCTCTACTCCTCTCCTATTCTCAATCTCCTTTTCTCTCAAAACCCCTCCTATTTATACAATTTAAAAAAATCATTTAATTAAATGTTCAATCCCTTCGATTCCTCAACAAACCCCTAAATCTCTCAACATCCCTAAAGGATAGGTTTTTATCCCTAAAATCCTTCAATTATTTAAATTCCCTCATATCCTTTTATTAATAAAAAGATATTTACAATAGATCCTCACATTTTCCTATTTTACTCAAATTTTATTTAATAAAATATTAAAAATCAACACACCCCCTTTTAAAATATTTATAAAATAAAAAAAATGCCCTTGATGCTCCTGCATCAAAGTAACTTCCAATCCAACTAACCCCAGGTTGTATCTTGCAAGAGTTTCCCTTGCATTCTCTTTAATTTACTGCAGGTAATGTCTTTGTGCTTCCTTACATAGTTGCAAGTGCCTTTGGGCTTGCGCAAAAGTGAGGCACACAATCAATGTGGCATTTTAAGTTCATAATTCTATATAGCATAGCTAAGTTATGTACAATGAATGGAAGCCAAGAAACGAATTATAACCCTTACCTCTAGTGGTTTCATGCAACATTTTATGTACCTCCGTATACATCCACAAGGACCCTATGATACGCAATGTGTTAAGGGAGTAGACAAGAATGTTGGGTGAGTCTTCCTTCATTAGGAATCCTACAAAATGAACCATCATTTCAAAGGATAAAATGGTCTAGGGACCATAAACCGGAGGAAGAGTCTCTAACAGAAATAAATCAAAGCACATAGTCTCCACTCTCCACGGTCCTAACAAAATTCAAAACCCTTTTTTACGAAAACACCATCAAAACTCCATCAAATTCATATTGTGATTTTTATATTGAAATGCTTAGTAACCTGGGCATTTCAAGGGCCCCTCCTTGCCTAGACATTGACCCGTTTATCAACCTATTTCTATTGAACTTATGTGATCTCACTGGATCCTGACATGGAGTGTACTCGATATTATAGAACTCAAATGTCATGTCCTTTTAAGTCTCTTTGCCCCAAAATGCATAATGCGCTTCAAAAGAAGAAATTATCAGAGTTAAAGAAATACAACCCACATTGGCCTTGCTCAATATAGATGATTGAAATGGTGGAGAACATGTATTCTAACACCCACCGAAGAGGCTGAAAAGAGTTCTGGTGCAGCAATAAATCAACTCTCAAATATGTTTTATTTTTGGCTTTAGTTACATTTGAGGAATCCACCGAAAGCACATTTTGAATCAAGGTGTTTCATCCAAATAGTAATATTTCTTCATTTTTTTTGGAGCTTTGAATTGAAATTTGATACCTTGATTCCTTGCCCTTTCTTTTATAATAACCAATATTCTTGTGGAATTTTACGTACTTTCTCATTTATTTATATGAAAAAATAGATGGAGTTGTTTTATAAAATTGCTACCGGTGAAGAGAATTCTATCATTGGAATGGTCAAGTGTCAAGAAGGTTGTACATTTGCTGAAATTCATGATGAAATTGTGGATGATGAAATCTTTGGATACCCTTTTGATTTTATCTAGGATGGAACAATTTTAAGTCCGAAGTAAGAGAAAAAATGGAAATTTTGTACAACACTCCTAGGCATCAAGAGGAAACTAGGCACATTTGATGTGGAGGAAGAGTGTTCAAATGTAGTGGAAACAAAAGCAATCTTTGAAAACATTGAAGTGAATGTGGAGGGACCTATGCATAAACAACAAAGAGTTGAAAATATGTGTTTGTCGGTGGAACAAGCCATAGTTGTTGGTCCTAGTTTATTGACATCTTGGGAAAAAGAAGATAAAAGTTTAAAGGAAGAGTTTGTCAATGAGAAAATTACTCTCAAAGTATATTCAGAAAAAGGAGAATCTAAAATAAAGATCCATTCTGAAATTTTTGGCATTGATTATGTATAGGTGATGTATCCTCGGCAGGGTGAACAACACGCAACTTCGAAAACCATCATATGACAATAGGGGCCCATCAACAATGCATATCAATGCCAAGTGGTAGTGAAATTCCTTCATGTAATGAAGTACAACACTCAGTGATGGTTGGAGATTAATTTCATATTGATCAAGCAATCAAACTTCTAGATGATTTCAATAAGACACAAGGGCCTAATTTGTTCAAGGTGGTGGAAGCAACACTTGTAGACTATAAGGATATGAAAAAAGTGAGAGTGGAATGTACACACTACAATAAATGGTTTTATTTAGTGCCGACAAGTGGTAATATTGTTAGTTCTATAAATGAACACATGAAATCAAAGAAGCACACTGCTACTACTACAAATGAGGGTTGACATGAGGAGATTGGGAAGAGGAGTGGTATGGTTGGGAGACCCAAAAATCCTACCAATGATAAGTCCCAACAAAGTTTGACTAGGTTCTTGGTCCCATTATCGCCATCGGTATTACATAGGGGTTCTACAAGTGCATATCCTTCTACATCAGTTGTGTTAATTAACAGCTTAGACTAAACTTGAATATGAATTTGTATATTATTTATTTATCTTACTTCAAATTTATCTGTTTCGTGTCATCTTATTACAGCTCAATTATCTCCCTTGTTACTACAATGTTGGGGGTATTGGTATCCTTATATTGATAGAAATGGGGAGAGATTAGAAGCAAAGGTCCTAATGGATGATCAAAGGGGTGGAAAATTATGGGCCATAGAGAAGCATACCAAGATCATGTTATGTTATGAGGGTATTGAATGTCATATTAATGGTACATATAGGCATATTCATTGCCAGAGGGCTTCTGAAACATTGATCCCATTTGATTCATTAACATGCAACTTTTGTAATTTGGTTCCAAAATGTGATGACTTCAGGATACAATTATATCGTGAATCAATGTGCACCAATAAAAGAAGTGAACGAGATACAGGAAAAGGTAGAAGACTCAACTATTTGACTCACAATGAATTGAAGAATGTTGCAAGGGTCACAAATGCTAACCATAGATCAACAATGTGATCTCTTTGGTGGGAGAGGACAAAGGTTGCTACACTCTCTATTAGAATGAGATCCCTAAAGGAAAATTTGTTTGAATCGATATAAAGGAAGGATGTCTTTAGGTTTTTCAAGGATGTGTGTGAGGCACATAATCAAGGAAAATTACAGGTAAATATGCAGTTTGGGAATTTGTCAAGTATAGTTTTCATAACTTGATGCATGCAAAAGAAGGGAGAAGGTATAGTACATCCACAAAATCCCTTTATGAGATGATCAAGTTATGGGGAAGTCCTATATTACATAACATTATTAGCTTGAATCTGGATGGTCCTTCAATTTCTACAACTTTAAGGCAAGTTAGAAAGTCATTAACATATATCCGAGGGGGGCACGAGCATATTTTCGAGGCAGTCGGAAAATTTTATGCTTCTTATAAATCCAAGCATGGTATAGATGGCCCAATTCTTTTATTTCTCGCTGAAGATGAAACTGTTGTGAAAAAAAAATGTTAGGTGGGTAGAAAAAAGTGATACACTGGTGGGGTTTTGTTGTACGAAATAAGAACATCAATGCCAATCACATTTCTTGGTGAGAGTTGGTGACGGAGCTGTAGGAAATGAGATTATAAGAGATTCTTTTAAGAACAATGTTATTGGTCATTATGCACGTGTTATTATTGCAAACCCTTTACATGAAAAGCTTCCTTGTTTGGTTGTGGTTGTTCATCCAACATGGAATAGGTTCAATGCAAATTTTGTTTATCAACAATGGAAAAAGGTGGAATCTATGTGGAAGAAACACGTGGAAAATAATTTGGGACCTATTGTTGGTCATTCCTCGGATGTGGATAGCAGAAGAAGACAACTTATGTTTAAGGATTATTCTTCAACATCAGGTCTTCAATATCAAATTCCTTAGGAAGGGTGGAGGCTAACTGGGTCTATAATGGTTGCAATGTAATAGGATTGAATGACCATGATTACATCCACAATGGAAAAAAGCTAGTGAATCCTTTGTTTAGCAGTCAACGAGAGTTGGTTTTATGAAATGATTACATAAGTTTTGGTCATGTCAGAATTATTTATCACACTTTTAAAGTGGATGATCACAAGCTTAAGGGTGAAGATATAGACAGTATGGATCGATAAAATTAGGGATCCACACAATGCATTTCTTCAAGGCATGTTCATAGGTGTTTGAAAGAGTTGAGAAGTACACCAAGTGGAAAGTTAAAGAGTACGCTAGCTACAAAGACTTATCTAATGATTGTTGGTGACTACATTGACATCTTTATGTCTCATAGTTTGATCCTTTGGGAAAGGGTGTGAAATGCTTCACGAGTTCATCATTTCTTCACATTATGGCTATGTTGGGTACAGAAACAATCTCATACTAATGTCAACATAAATTTCATCAACAGAGAAGCATATCAAGATGTGAAATTTTCTTGCCATTTTGCAGTTTTGTTGATGATATTGTTTCGAGATCATTACTCTAACTTTCCATGTGTTTTGCACTTGACTGATTTAGATGTATGTGAGAACTTATTTAATAAATTTGGTGGGATGGTTGCAGTAGAGAGGGCTTATGATTTCACTGACTTGCTTCATGTTGTTGGAACCCTTTATAGAGATGTTGAAGAAGAATTAAATCCCCAAGGGCTTCATTTTAATAAATCTCATAACAAGCAGGAAAGCATTTAGAATAGATTGCACCAAGAAGAAATACAAGACATTGATATATTGTCGCAATATGACTCAATATCCCCAGACGCTAAAATTGTAGAAGCCCTTAAGATTGGATTGAAGGATGCACAAGAAATTTTATCAACTCTTGGAATGCAACCAAAAAATTACACTCAATCTTCTTGATTGGTTAAACCATGGACAAAGGATAAAAATTATCCAACATTCCATATTGTGTATGAAGTAGTTGATGCTTCTCCGACGAGTTCTTCCAACTCTATATTCCAATCTTCATCATCATTGGTACACAATGAAAGTGAATTGTAAATAATGGAAAGTGAGTGGAGACATGAGTTGGATGAAATTTTAGATTCCATTGATGAAAATGGAAGCAAAACGATAAAGCCAGTGGTGGATCTTGATGGTAAGGATATGTTTAAAGCATGTTTGGTTAGTCATATGAATGGAAATCTGACATTATCCAAAGATAGGTTGACAAAAGTGAGAAATTGGGTCTACTTTAGGCGAGATGGGAAGGCTCCACAAAAGGATGTTTTAATTGGCTTTGGAATTGGATTAGATTGTGGGGTTTTTTTTTAAAGTAACTCAATTCCCCCCACTGAACGTACTGCAAGAAAACGTGTTCCTCAAAGTACAAAACAAGGTGTTTCTTGTGGAACGTGGCACATTGGAAGAGTTCAAAGAATAAGGAAGAAGGATGGTAATAGGGTGTTTTATTAGCATAATGACATTGACCTTTTGTATAGATTAGAAGGCATCGAGCTTCAATTATGTTGGTATAGTAGAATAAAGGAGCAACGCATGTATAAGTATGATTTGAAAAATCATGCTTTTGGACAACTTGAATCTGTTATAGCAATTGCAAACTTATCATACAATGCTAGGCATGACACATACAAATTCAGAGAGTGTGACTACAAAGCTTTTCATATTTTGTGAAAATTTTGAACAATGTAGATTTTCAAAACATTCTACTTTCTCTTTCCTTATTTATTTCATATGTTGGATCATTTATAAATAATTACTAGTTGTATTTTTTTTATTTGCTCGTATGAATATGATGCTAATTTTGTACATTTTGGTTTTAGGTCCAGTGAATAGTTCAAATGGTGAATTTTCGAAATAACTCAACCTTTTTTTGCTACCTTATTTTTTGTGTAATTTTCTTTCACTAGCCATTCATCCTTTTGTAGTTGTGTTTCATTCAAATGTTAATTTGGTCCCTCTGAAGTTGGTCCATTTAATCATGAAAAACAAAAAGAGGTGGTTCCTTTTTCATGAATATGTTTTGTGGATAAGTATGTGGTTCTTCTCACTAATGTTAACATTTTCCTTGAATTTTTAATTAATGGTTCGCTTGCTAGAAAGGATATCAAGGATCTAATGGCACGAGCTTCAATCAGGATGGTTTCTGTTCACTCAAGTCAACAGATTTACACTAGAGTAAGGTCTAGTACATGAAGAGCATTTTATTTTGAATGTTTATGTGGTAGTTGGCTTTCCTATTTTCTAAATTGGACATATAAATCAGAGCCTGTAGCTCAAATGTGTCACCAGATTCTTTTTGGAAGTATTTATGTTTTGTCCATACACATGGAGTCTACAACAATTAAACTGCACTTGGTTATTATTGTCAATTGAGTCCTCAATCATATTTTGGGCATTTCCTTTCAGTGCTTTCACTAAACAACATTAACATTAATTACTATCTGTAAAGGCTTTTGGACATGTGATGGTAGTTTTTTTTAAATTGTTTGCAACTTTATTGAGATATGTGGTTCTAGTATATTTTTTGGGTGATGGAACTTTGCTTTCTTCTTTTTTCCTACATTGATATATATGTGTTTGATGGGCCTTGCAATGTGTGCGTATGATCCGAGGGTTATTTTAAGGTGAATAGTAACTATTTTTTTGCAACTTTTGGATTGAGAAGAATTTGATACGGTGAATGGTATGCAAATTTTAATTGATTTTATTTTTCGAAAGAAAGAATGCATACATTTATATTTCATGGTTTCGAAATGGAAAATGCATAGAAAAGTGCTTATAACATGACATATCACCTCCAAAAAGGAAAATAAGGCCACTTTGTGACCACTTTTCACAAACTTTCATACAAAATATACCTGTAATCTCTCTCGGGAACACAACTAGAAGAAAAAAATATGTGTTGTTGAGTGAGGCATGTTGCCAATGGTAGGTGATGTAGAGCTAGTTCCCAGTTTTCTGTTACTTATTGCTCTCTCCATTATCCCAGAATCTCCAAGATGGCTGGTAAGATTTTAGAATTCTTGAATTATTGCAATAAATGATATTAACTACATAAGCACTTTGAAAGGGCACTTCTGAATCAATTTGAATATCACACTTTGAATATAATGTAGTTCATACCCTTGTTACAGGGAACTTTTGAATCAATTCGAAAGCATCTTGGGTCATTATGAAATGATTTATTTTATGAGGCTAATTTGCATATATCTTGCATTTCCTTTTGGCTCATTTAAGGCACAAGCTAGCCCTTTATGAGGCCCTTGTCGACCTTTCTGAGACCCCCCCGTTTGTGGCATTTTGTATTAATTTAAGGCCTGTTCTAGGACCTATTTCGTCCCTTAGTAGTATTTAAACTAAGTATTTTCAATGGCATCGCTGTGGACAAAATTTGGGATTATTCTAAGTGAAGTTGGGGGACATTATTGTATTATCTCTCTATGGTTTCTAGAATAATATGATGCTCATTTAAGACTCTGTTCTGGGCTCTTATAAAAGAAATATATATATATATATATATTCGAAATACCTCCAAGGTAGATTGTTTGTAGCCTTATCCTCACCTTTTGTAAAATTAATCATTTCTTCCAAATTTGAAGGGTTAGTTGAGCCATATCTAGACCTCTCTAGAGTTGCATCTAGGACTGATCAAGGGCTTATTAAAAGAAATGATAGAAGCATGTAAGGAAATGATGGCTATAACAAAATCACGCCTTACTTCTAAAACAGTTACAAGAAGTCTATTATTGGCCATATCTAGAGAAGATCGCTCTTGACTACTGGTATTGGTGTATTTTCTTAAATTCCAATCTAATTTTATGTTTAAGGTCAGGATAGCACTCAGTTATGGCTTCCTTATCAGTTTCGGAGGTGTTTGATTGTTCAATAGTTACTGAATTCTTTATGTTTTTCTTTTCAGCAAACCAAAATTGGAATCGAAAATAGGCAGTGAAGCCCAATGGGCCCGTTTCTAGTAAAGGTATTTTATATTATTCTGCTATGCAAATTCCATACCAAAACCTAATATCAACAAATATGTAGTACATATTTATTAGTGTTTATATGAATATCAATGGCTCTATATGACTAGTGTAAAACATAGATCGATTTGATAGAGATTATATGCATGCTCTATGATTTAGTAGTGATGCAAGCCGCAATGAGGCCTAGAAGGCTTTTATTAGACATTGGGAACCTAGGGTGCCATGCTTCAAAACCTAATGGGGTTGATGAGATCAAGCTAGAGTATGTCGGCTTTTTCTTTCCTAGAGCATATGTATTTTTTTTTTGAATTTGCAAAACCCTTACGTAGTACTCATATTTTATCAACACATAATGGAAACTTCAGTTTTATAACGAAGTTTTGATTTGGTCAAGCATTTTTCTCTAGCCGTATTCTTATTCAGGCATTTTAAACCCTCTTCTAGAGGGGGCAGATGAAGAAAATGTTGTATGTGACGCTTTGGGTGTCTAATTCTATGCCCACAAGAAATCTAGGAAGCAGAAACAACTTGCTGATAAGAAAATACCAAGGTAGATTCAGCTTCCCAATATGATGCTCTAGTCTTTTGCAGATTTTTTGGGGTTTTTACCAATTAGAGTTAAAAATTATAATTTGGTGTGTAGGAGGTTTGGTGTCAATGTCAAGAATATGAGTGTTGCAACAAAGTCATCATCCATGGTATGTACATAATCAATGTTTGTATAAATTGTGTGTGATTAAACAACTGTCTGATTTATTTATCATATATCAATACCTAGATGTTAGCATGTATGATGAGGTGAATGATTTGAGTTCACTACTACTAGGATTTATATGTTGGCCTCTATTTCAAATTGGTAACCGTGTGTGGATATATTGAGGTCAATAACAAGGCTCTTTTCTTGCCTATTTAGTTGGGATGGTTTACATGTATTTATTTTACTTCCGTTGGTTTTGTTGCTACCATTCAGCCATTGGGGCCACAAAGAAACAAAGATGAAAAGGGAAGCATTAGATCAACTTTGGTTTCAAAATCCAAGCATGTAGTAGGTTCAGGAAAAGCACCTAGGATTTCCAATGTTGGACCCTTACATACACGTGAATCAGTTTCAGGAAAACTGCCCAGGGTTTTGACTATTGAGGTCTCATGTAATGATCCATCGAGTACAAGGATATAACACAGACCTTCTACTACTGTCTCTTTGGTAAAAACATTTCAACTTCAGGGAGGTCTTCTACTACTGGCCTCTCAGGTAAACACACTTCAGCTTCAGGGAGGCCTTCTACTACTGGCCTCTCTAGCAAATGTACTTCAGCTTCAAGGAGACCACCAAGGCCTTCAAATGTTGACATCTCAGGCAAAGCTGCTTCAAATGCATCCAAGTCTAGGTTCTGCCCACCTGTAGCTAAAGGTGTCTCAAGAAGAATTCCAATGACTGATGCATCAAAAAGGAAGACAAGGCTTCCACAAGCTTTTACATCAACATTGACTACCAGAAGTGAGGTTAGGAGCATTTGGTCCACTTCTCTTATTTTAGAATGTGTATATGGTGCCTTTTATTCACATAGTTTTACTCTATTCTTTTGCAAAAGCAAGTGAAGCATTTATCTAATCCATAGCTCCAATTGCCATCCAATGGTTTCTATTAGACATCTTGCATCTGGAGCCATTGAGCGGAATGTCATGGAAGAGGAAGGGGACTTGCCCAACATTGACAAAGAAAATAATGAAAATCAACTTGTTGTAGTTGAATATGTTCAAGACATTTACCATTTCTATTGGTATACAAAGGTACGTCCCTTTTTTCATGGGAGCCTTGAAAATTGTTTTTGTTCTATTTGAAATAACATCATCTTGTCTTGGAAGAATACCCTTCATTTAAATCATTTAATCACACACTAGTTTTTCATGTGAGCAGCGTTTGTCTATGACATACATGAATATCCCCACTGGAGAATTAAAGTGCCCACTTAAGCATCATGGAAGGTTATAATTTATGAATGAGGACATTAGGTCAAACATTGATGTGAGCCTTGATCCATGTCTATAGTTTAGATTCAACTATGAATAAATAGTTGTATGTCTAATTTGTTTCTATTTTGGTCTGGTGTGTTTGTTGTATTGTAGACATGCAACAATCTCTCATCAAACTACATGTCAAGCGAAGTTGATATCAACTAGAAGATGCAGGAAATACATATTGACCGGTTGATTTATGTACTTGATTTATACATATCGATATCTATCTATTTCTATAATAATAATAAAAAAACTACACCTTTCCATTGATAATTTTCTAACATAAATAATTTTCACTTACAGGTGCATCTAAAATTTGACTTAATGGATGAGACACTTTTTCTCACGATTAACTTGATTGATAGATTTCTTTCTGTGGTGTACACTATTACGAGAAAGGATATTCAACTAGTGTTGTTGACTGCCATTCTAGTTGCTGCCAAATATGAAGAAATTTGGGCTCCCAAGGTGGTAAACAATGACAGGAGGGAAAGTTCATTGTTAAGATGAAATTTTGTATTGATTTGTTTTGACTAAAATCTTGTTTCCTGTGCCCTTGATTTGGCATCTAGAATAAGGCTTCACTGATCCAAATTTAAACAGGAATGCAACAAGTTATAGAGATAACCATAAACACTAAGATTTTGTGGAAATAGTACTTCATTTCATTATTCTAAAATACTGAAATATTCTTACAAACAAAAATGGAAATAAACCAGCTAGGGCGATGGTAGCTTATCTCTGAGAAGATATGTGGTGGCTACATGCCTATAAAATATGTTACAATGAGGCTCAAGGGCCTTTTTATTATTAAATAATATGAGAAAACCATAAGCAGCTAAAACCCTAACCCGAGGAGATGTAACACCAAAAGTTTATTGGCCCCGTTGGGGAGAGTTGGACAACCAACTTCCCGGGGTCTTGACCTGGCCATATTATCTCCGTTTTACGCACATGATAGCCTGTTGGAAAGATCTCTCCGAGGAATACGACGGAAAACATAATTTTAGATGGAAAATCGTAGGCAGTAGATTTCTAAAAAAACATCGTTTAGGGCCTCAAAACGGCTCCGAAAGTTTCGGACCTGAAAAACTGCTAAAAATAGTAAACTATGCTACAATTAAGGAAATTGAAAAGCTAAAAGAGACAGTTGTGGGGGTCCAAGTGGGATAGGTGGGTGGCCACCAACATCCACCTAAACCATTCACATTTTAACTCATTTTCCTAAAGGGATTTACAAGTTAAGGAACTGGTTACAATCTCAAACAATGTTTACACACATGGTGAATTTCTCTCCATGGTGAGATTTTTTTTCTCACATTATTATGTCATACATGTCTCCCATATTTTGAGCTTTATATCTCTAATTGTTTAAATAATTCATATTTGGAATTGTTATCTTTGCTCATGTTTATGGTATGTTTCATTTTCTTCAGGAGAAATTGATGCTCAACAAATTAAGATTCAATTTGGTTGTACCAACTCCCTTTGTTTTCATAAAAAGGTTTCTAAAGGTTGCTTAGGCTGATAAATAGGTATTCTAAATTGCTTGAAATTTTGATGAATATTCAAATGGATGCGTTGCATGAGAGGCATCATGCACTATTTTGTTCTAGCTATAAGCTTCCATAAATGGGATCTTTATAAATTTAATGCTCTTTTGGGTTTGTTTCCATGGATCAACTTGAGAAGCTAGAATTTTATCTTCTTGAACTATGCCTAGTTGAGTATGAAGAATTGAAATGGAAACCATCTACGCTGGCAAACTCATCTATATACATGGCACAACACATCCTGCAAAAGGATGCCAGCTTGGACAAGACTGCCTTAGAAACATGCACACTATAGAGAATCCGAACTCAAGTAAACCTTGAATTAGAACTCAAGTAAATTTATCGGCTCATTGGGTTACCAACTTTCTTCATGGAACTGACAAGAAAGCTTGTCTTGTGAATGGTGAGAACGGACGTTAGAAGGCTTCTACATCACTCTTTATTTTGCAGGACAAATTTACATGATATATTAAATGGATATTATGTTTCAACTTGTGGGCTTAGATCAATTTTAGATAGTGTACATAATTGTAGATGTTGTACATGAGACAACTACCTATGGCTAGGGGTATGGCAGTTAACAATATACTGATTCAGTTGGACAGGTTCTTCAATTCTATTCCTGTTAGTATAGGAAAAGATTGTGGCAGAGAATTGGGTGCTCATTTTCATAGCTCATAATGATAAAAAATTCCATGGTTTTGCAACCTTTTTAAAGCAAAACCATTCCTTTGAGAGGCAAGCCACTCAACATGCTAAGCTATGTTTGAAACTATAAAATGACATACATTATAAGATAAGTTATATTCTGATTTTTATTCCAATTCAGAGATAAAAGAGTCTGATATATCAAAGAGATGTTTTTCAGTTATGGTCATTATGTGATTGTTTTAATTTTGTTAATATCAACCTTGACTCTTTATTTTGAGATTATGTGGCCTATGCATTCCATCTTCACTTTAAAAAAATAAAAAATCAAAATAAATTATGGTTTTGCCAAGATGGTCAATACCTATTAACTGTGTTTAAAGTGTTCTTTTCATGATTTGCTAAAGATGAGAAAATAATCAAAGTGTACAAATACAATTTTTTTAAGATATGGTTGGAAAAGTCCATTCATGATTGCTTAGAATTAAGAAATTTGGTTAAATTGGATGACATTACCATTGAATTTGTAATGTCCATCATGAGTACTAAAAATTGTTTTGCAAAATCCAGCTGTACCATGAGTTGATTATTCCTTTATCTAAGGTCTAATTTTGAGAAATATTTGTTTTCAAGAAGTTAATGAGCATTTTGTTTATGACTGGAATGGGAAATTTGTTTTTATTATTATCTTAGTCTTTGGTAATCTAAAATAATTTTTTTTGGTACTAGAACTAGTGTATCAGGGCTTTTCCTTTTTATGAAGAACTCTGCATCCCAAAAGATCCCAAATTAACCTTTCTATCTCTATTTTATGGTAATGTTGATCTCCGTATTGCTTGACATTGATAGTGCTTTCTAGTGGAAACTCCATGGGTAGGTCTTGCACTGGTTTAGTTTTGTTATCTCCAAATGCATGGAACATAGGATTTCCATTTGATAAAATCAAATGTTAGCTCGAGAAGCTAGCATTCTATCTTCTTGAACTATGCCTCGTTGAGTATGATGCATTGAAATGGAAACCATATATGGTGGTAGCCTTAGCTATATACATGGCACAACACATCGTGTAAAGGATGCCAGCTTGGACAAGAATGCTTCAGAAACATGCACACTATAGAGAATCAGAACTCAAGTAAATCTTGAATACCAATTGTCTTTTACATCCTAATATTTCCTACTTGATTTTATTCAAGTACATGGTCTGTACATGGATCAATGTTGTTAAGCAATTTAATTATTATAGACAACATCCTTAACTTCTTCTACACACAAAACAAAAATCCTCTTACAAAGATTGTTACGTTTTTAAATGGAGCTCACATTGGCCAATGCTAGATCTTAGAGCTTAGGAATTTCATTAAAAGCTGAAAGTTGTAAAGCTTATAGCCGAGAGAAATGAGCGAGATAAACATAATCATCACTAAGTTGAGTGCCAACATGGTCATCTATCTATGCCTGTTTTGCAACTGTTGCAACTTTCTAAGCAGGTGTCAGTTGCTTTCCTCTTACAAATTGTCGAGAGCCATCATCCTTAATGTGAAAACAAAAGAAATAATGAACCCCTTCTCTATATTATGGTTGGTACGCATACAAGAAGGCTTGGAGGTGCATATTCTGCAATACTCTGTAAAAGAGTATGAATGGAAGGTTTCATAGCAGCAATTTTAATAACCTACATAAAATCACTATTGCCTCTTACAATTGCTCTATCAATAGGTAGATCACCTCCAGTTTTATCTTCACCGATAGTTTCATCATGCTTCTCTTTATTGACATCTTATATTAGCTGCTCAAAAACCCCTCAGATTATATATGTATTTGTCTGTTCTGGAGTCACAACTTTCAACACATTGAATTTTAGGCCAGGCATCCCAACATTAAGAAATTTAAGAACTCATCTCAATCCCTCATCTCCCACATCTGCATCATCATTTTTATCTATGTCGCTGTCTGAGTCTTTAGTAGCTTTAGGTGATACTGAAAAGGAAGCATCTGCATATTGTCCATTCTGCTACAAGTAGACCACCTGCTCCTTGTATTTCTGAACATTGTCTTTTGTTATGAAAATTTCAAACAAAGGAATGCCTAGAGCTCCTGCAGCCAGATACCTTGCATTGTAACTCTTGGCAACATATCTCTCATGTTGAGAATCAATATGGACAGTTCTTCCATATGGATCATTTGCACCCTCTACCAAACCAGCCCACCATCCAACCTCATGTTTAATCATTCCTTGTAAACCTAGAGTACAATGATCATGTGATGGCACCAGTATAGGATCTGAAGTGCATGAATAGTTCCCTGAAATAGAATTATCCCAATTTGAAGAAGTGGAATGTTGCTCAATAATGTGTACTACCTGGATTTAGCCTCCTATTTCCTTTGAATCCGGATGAAATCTTCCTTTCACCATATAATTTCTTCGCAACACCTCGAATCTGGTTCAAAAGCCCAAAATTGTGGAAACGACAGAGCCCACCCAACGCAAGATTTTGATTGGGTTGCAGTTAACAGGACAAACAAAACCATGAGAGGTGGAAAGAATCGGTGGTCTCTTTGATGATCTATGTTGTGATTTGGAGTGTGGCTGAGAACTAGTAGACTTGGGAGATAATTGGAGATTTGCAAACCATCATAATAATAATCCTGTATAAAATCCTGAGAGCAACTGCAACCTTAAACACCAAAACAAAAATTTCCCATATAAATAATTTTTAACAAAAATCTATATGTGATAACAGGTCTGAGGTAAGGTTTTAGGGCCATAGGTGCAACATTGCATGGAGGACTGTTTGAGGGCTGAGAGGCCTATTGTAGGGCCTTCTCTTCAAGTTGCAGGTGCACAAAGACTAGCACAGGTGGAGAAAAGGGTGTTAACCCTTGAACAAAGTTTGGAGCTCTTGTTGTAGGAAACCGTGGGTTGTAGGGTGCCTTGTGTAGGTTTCCAAAGACTAAAACAGTGAGTGGGAAGGCCTAGAAGGGACAACAAAAGAGATCCGTTTGTGTGGAGAAGGGTAACATAGATTATTTTCAATTTCTGGCAAATATTTTCTCATATCATTTCATCCTTGGACATTTAAGCCCATCTTGCAAGAACCTTCGTTCAGATAATCGTTATATAAAATCTTGGAAGTTTAATCCCATGCTTCTCAACTGGTTTTCAAATTTGAAAGTCCCATATCATGATTTTCAACTGATTTTGGTATTATAGATGTTTTCTCTGGAAGAATTGTGTACATGGATGTTCTCTGGCAGATCTTTTTTGTAAATTTGATCTTGCATAGGTCGCTTTGTTATAGGGCGATAAGGCTCTTGGTTCTTGGTGTTCAAGACATTACTTTAATATTGTTTAGCCTAAATTTTCAAGTGATTCTCTAATTATAGAAATGCCAGGGTCATTCTTATTTCAAGGAAGTGATATTAGTTCTTAATATTGTTTCCAGGGTCGTTTCTATTTCCTATATGATGTTACTTCCAATGTAATCGCTCATTATGTAAAAGAGACCTTAAGGAGAAATCCAATATATCTATCTTGAGTGGGCCTAATGGTTAAGAGGATGTATTTCCTCCTAAGAGGTCATAGGTTCAAAAACAGAGGGGGTAGATTATGTATTCCTTCATTGACCTAGCGGTCAAATAATTGTGTGGACGTGGGTCCCTTATCCCACAAGTAAGGGGGTCTCATACACCAATGTGGTGTCTGGCATGGTTGTGACCTTAAAATTAGATAATTAAAATATCCTCTAGAAATTTTAGAATTTTATTTCAAAGGTATGAGAGTGCAAGGAAACCTTGTCTTTAGTTAGGTGCATGATAAGGTAATTATTTCCTTCAACATGTAGAAAATCTTGTAGATGTTTGGAGGCTTATTTTTGAATACCATTGTCTTCAGCTAGCCAAATGGAGCAGATCACCTCTACAACCAAAAATTTTTCTTATGTTCTAGTTGTAGTCCATTCATTTAATGCCTTTGTGTTATCTCCAATCTATTGTTGCATTTTACATAGTCTATGAGTGATAGCCCATATCTAATTGGTGAGATGACAGTGAATCAAAATATGATTTCATGCTTTCAAATTATTCCCTTAAGAGCGCATGTGTTGGGACTTGTCCATCCTCTTCTTCTAAGCATGTGTAGGTTGGGATTGCACCCTTTATATGAGATTTGGGGCCCCAACCTTGGTTGTAGATAGTTGCCTTGAATCTAGAGGGTCTAGACTTGTGCTTGAACACCTTATTTGTTGAAAACCTATTCATAAATATTCATCAGTTGATTTTTCATCACCATATAGATCAATTTATATGTTATTTTATGTACATGCACATAATCAATTTTCCTAAAACATGTTCGATATTTGTGTGCCTTAGACCACTAAATGCCACAAATCATAGTGAGATGTTCTTGAGTGTGGGTTAAGTAATTTCATTGTGGGAGAACTAATATGCATTTACAATGTATATCTAAAGAATAAAGGTGCATTGTAGAATGCATGTGGGGTCATAAGAGAGGCATGTTGTTGGGAAAAGTATCCAATACGGAATGACCCTATCCCACTCTAAGGGTGATAGTACCTCAGCAACAACTGAATGCAAAGCTATTCAAGATTACTTCTTTATGAGATGAGAGAGAGAAGAGAAAGGGGATCCACTAACCGTTATCTTCCGCTAATGGTTGATCCAATCTTCCCTCTTTGCTGCTTGCTCCTAGCTCCTGCCTCTTTCACCAACCCAGCTACACAAAGATCCTGTAAAAGCACAAGAAAAGGAAACTACAAGAAGCATACATCCATAATCGATTCAGGGATTAGAATAAATCAAATATACAAGCATCAATTCACCATTGAGACACATGCATATAGAAGAACCTCAAATACTTTATTAATGGAAGAAGTAAAGTTCTGAGAGTGTTACAACCATAATAGGCCCAATCCAGCAACACCTCCCAGCAGAAAGAAATCTCCTCTTCAACTCCTTCAAGCAAATAACCCAATAGTTCTATACTCAAACCAACAACACTTCCTTACTTGCACAAAATTCCAGCCTCTTAGACCTCATGAGAGAGCTCTATATATAGGAGTTTTGGAGAAAGGATGAGTCAGCTTGTAGCTGGCATGAAGCTGACTAGTGTCCTCTCCCACTTCAGTTATTCTCCAGTTCTTGAGTCCACTTGGAGGTTCTTGCTTCCACTTGGAGATCTAGACCCTCTTACTCATCACAAGGCGAATTCCCTGATCCAAGTGTCATTTTGGAAGCTTCCTGGGCATTTGACACCTTGCAGAATGACTGTGCCACTTGGCCAATCTCGCCCAGTGCAGGTAGCCTTCATTGCTTTTGACATTCAGCGCAGGTACAGAGTGGAGCAGTTGACATTCAGCGCAGATGCTCAGTGGAGCAGCTGACATGATCCAGAAATAGCTTGTTTTTGAGTGTTTTCAGGTGGAGAACTGATTTTCAATGCTGTGGTTTGCTGACCTTGTTCCTCTAGGGGTAGGAACAACATGTTTAGGGACTTTGGATCCCTCAGATTATTGACATTTCATGCTTCATGTTGTTAGGCACAAAAATGTCTATAACAGTTGCCCCCTAAAGTATGAGGTCGTTTATCGGGTGAAATGCTTTATCAGGAGGGTCCGAAGTTCATTCAATCGCTGAGAGGTGCCCTGTAATAAAATACAATACAAGACATTATTTTTCATTCTGCTTTCATGATCTAGCTGAAGCGGGCATTCCCATGCTCAGCTTTATAAATTCATTTTGGTACATATAACAGACGACCGTCTGATGGTAGACTGATAATTCTCTGCTGAAATTATCATCCTTTGAGTAGGATGATCATCTGCTGCAATAATGTACATATCAAATGCCTTTATATTTCTTGAATATATATCGCAGCCCGGATGGATGAAACTAGATCTGGGGTCTTCAAACTCGTTCGATCTTCAGTCTAAGTACAAGTCGATCCATGTGAGAATTGCGCTGAAGTCGAACATGTAAAGACATCGCTTGATTACCGGTCAATAATGTAAACCGTTAACAAGCGCGAGAGGAATCACCGATAATGATAATGACCCTCAAGGTACTACAGTACAATTCACGTGGTGTGAATATAGGACTTGGCGTCGAACACCACGTAAAATCTTCTGGTCGAAGGTCATTGATGTATACCTGTCGCTGGAAGTGAGAAACTTGCCATTGAGGCATGCAGGCTTCAAAGTACTGGGGGGGGTGTTCCTAGATCAACTTCTTGGATAATGAGCTGAAGTCGACAAGAAGAGATCTATCAAAGGAGGGCCTTAATGAATCCCACATCAGTGACACGGAACGGAGCTAATGATTTTAGTGGAGGTGAAAACAATCTGCGAGATATGATTCAGGGTGGAGATCATGGGTGGATGAAGGATAATGTATGGCAGTGGATGGGATACGGTTGACTCTTTTTGAACAACATCTCTTGAACATATAACGACACTGATGTGATGGATCGGTAACATTACCCCAAATACGGATGGTTTGGCGAAGACCATGGTGATGAGACCGGTGAATGAAACAACCCAACCCGATGTGGTACGGAGGACAAAGTGTCATGTTCAAGAGCGACTTGCTACCATTAAAGCTTTGAGGTTCTCCCAATTTTTCCCCAGTCATTTCTGACCAATACCTCTTTATTTTTGTCAAGCTTGAGGAGGATAACATATGCTTGTTCTATAACCTGCCCTTCGGGCAAGCCCATCGCTATGTTTTAACGAGCCTAGCGATAGGGAAACTCGTTCTCGTCTAAAGACAAGTTTATCACTATTTAATCATTTTAACGAGTCTAACGACAAGGAAAACTCGGTCCTTTTCATTTTTAGAGAGTCTGAAAAGGTACATAAAGTTAACTCCAAAATTCCTTTTTCGTCATCTAATCCCTTAAGTCCGAAAAAGTATAAAACAATACAGAAGGGATGAGTTTTCGATAGTTTTAACGAGACGAACAAAACAAGCACTCGATCTTTTTGTACAATAATCCCTCAGGTCCAAAAAGATTAAAATGTAGAGGAGGGATAGCTCTTCCGGTCGTTTAACGAGCTGGAAGGCCAAAACTCGGCAATCTTTTCATATTTTACGAGTCAGTTGAAAAGAGCTTAAAGAAGACTCGTCTTTTGAGGAACGAGTGATGAACAGGGATAGCAGCTGATTCCAGGTACAGGTTGGAATTTTCCAATCACGGCAGTGTCACAAGGATGGCTAGGTGAAATCACTCTTCGTAGCTGTTCCTCAAAAATGGGTAAACAATCATATGGAGGTAAACGATCGGCCAAATGAAAAGTGGAGGTGACGGTGCACAAACACGACCAAGGCTTTTATGGTTGATCAGGTTACATACTTCAATGGTTATTTACTGGGATGGGTTCATTTTTTAATGAGCTTGAATGCGCCAAAACACTGCTCAATATTATGTTTATTTTTTAACGAGCATGAACTATGCTAAAACTGCTCGTAGGTAAGTTTGCATGCCCCCGGCATAATAACGCAAATCGAGGTGCATGCCCCCCAAGCTTCATTGCATTCAACTCGGTGGTTGGAATGAAGGTTTACCTTTGAGATTTGGAAAGGGGATTGTTTCATTTTTTAATGAGGTTGACACGAGATAAGAACTATCCTCATGACTCCTTGTTTCATTTTTTAACGAGGTTGACACGAGATAAGAACCGTCCTCGGAGTCCAAATCCATTAGATATAGAAGGTTTCATATTCCACTGCGGCCACTTCCGCCAGATTATTCGGAGGCGGTAGGGCAAAAGTACCCATTAAGGCAGGGTCTTTTAGGAGACCTACTCCGATATTTTGGAGCGAATGATTCCTTCCATGGATCATTGGAATGCTTCCCGTAACTTGTGAACTGTTGGGGAGAAACGTTTGTTGGTCAACGATTATAATTCCTCCTTGGAAGGGAAATGTAATCTTCCTAAAATAGGTCGACACAACAGCTGCCATGGCATATATCCATGGTCTTCCTAGTAGGACGTTGTAATCAAGATTCCCATCGATGACTTCAACATCTATTTCTACCGTTTTTCCCTCTAGTTCAACTTTCAAGTTATTTAGTATACCATATGGGGTATATGTCCTTCCGTCGAACGCTTTTAACGTCGTCGCAGACCTCGACAAGGCTAGAGATCCTAAAGTTTTCCAACAATTCATCGACATTATGCATGTAGATGCCCCCTCATCAATAATTGTTGAGCTGGTAACTGAGGGTCATATCCTTTATGATCAAAGGCGACAAGATTGGAATCCATTGGGTCAATTCCACCTATTGCTGATAATAAAGCTTGTTCTTGGGAGAAGCAATTTTGCAGTACCTCAAGTGTCGACATACCGGACGGCGATTGGGCCAGGTCCTCTATCTGTGCTATTTTCGCACAAGGATTAAATGTCGATTTGTGTACTGCTCCCTTTTGCGACTTTATTATTGGCTCAGGGACGATGGGTGGCACAACTTCGGTCAAAGTTGTTGTCGAACTACTAGGTTGTTCATTAGCCTTGTTGTTCGACAGCTTTGGATTCCTGTAATCTTTATTCCTCGTCAAAGCATTAGTTTGCTGCTTTGAGGTAGACAACATAAGCACTTGGGATCGGGAAGCATTTTGATTAGCAACCAGATTTTGACCTGGATTAGGAAACGGATCAGTCAATACTGCTGGGGTTTTTGAACTCTTAAAGAGTTTCTTAACTTCATCTATATGTGGACAATATTTCGTCCAATGATCCTCATCGCATATATGACACCCTGCTGGGGGTTTCCTTTTTCTCCCTTTCTTTTTCTTCTTGCCCTCTGGTTGCTTTAGTTGTTTGCCCTTGTCGGTCAACATGGCATTTACTTCTAAGGCAAGAAGTCCTTCATTTGCATTTTGACTATAAATTTTGTGCTTGCCAATCACGCCATCGCCGGCGTGAGAGTCATTGTTTGATTTAGGAGGAGGAGGAATTGAAAATTCCGGTCTAGGAGCGTCGGGTATTTTGTCGTAGAGCGTGCCGGACTGAGTATAAACTAAGTCCAAATATTGTGCACGAGCGATAACTTGCTCCTCTGTTACGACTCCCCCCTTGGCCACATCTTCTGTAATAGCCGGAAGTAACGACTTTATAAACCATTCAACTAACAGCTAATCGGGAACATATGTTTTCAGCATCCTACGGCGATGACGCCACTCATGTATATGATCAAATATATGGGTGGCAGTTGTCTGCTTGAAGTTGGTTAATATTTCTGTTCCCGTTTCATACCTTATCGGTAATTGAAAATGGGTTAAGAAAGTCGTGGCTAGGGAACTAAAATTGTCGAAAGAGGCTCTTGGCAATTCAATATACCATTTGGCCATTGGACCTGTCAATGTCCTCTGAAAAAGGCGAAGCCTTATCGAATCTTCGTTAAGGGTGTTCGACGAACACCACAGATGGAAAGTCATCACGTGATTTGATGGGTCTTCACCTGGATTTCCATTGAATTTAGGAATGTCAGATGGAAGTTTATGAGGAATCGCTGGCCACCAAGGGGCATAAGCAATCGGATCGTTGGTTAACCGGTGTAGATCGGGTAACTCTAAAGTTGCCACGAATGATAACTGTTGATTCAAGTTAGGCGAAGCGTAACCAAGGTACGATGGAATCGCTTGAGCAGTGGGCCTTTGGATACCAGCATAATGTAATTGATGTTGGTATGACTGATACAGTTGGTGGACTTGGCCACTGTAAAGTGGTTGATTTTGACCGTTTTGGATATACGGTTGTCCACTATTCGCAAAGATCTGCTGCTCAGAACCTTGGTACACTTGCTGGAATTGTGGTTGTTGGTATTGCACAAGCCATGCTTGTGAAGCCATGTTTTGTTGTGCTATGCTAACCGTTGGACCAAGGTGTGGGGTAATTGTACCCGTTTGTACTGGTGTCGCCCCACCAGTTGGCGATTGTGGTTGTGACCCATGATCAAGTGGTTGTTGCATTACAACCTGAGAAATCTGAGGTTGGCATGCAACAGGTATCGCTTGAACTTGTGACACTGTTACAATAGCCGGTGTGGTTGGGATGTTCGTCACAGGTACACACTGTTGCATAGAATATACAACCCTTGGTTGTTGAGGTAGCATAGGTACCCAACTACTTGATGCAATTCCGGTATAACCTGAATACTGTTGAGAACTGTTGTATGGATATCCTCCCGAAGGAGGTAATGAAAGGGGATACTACCCCCCATACGGTAGCAATCCTGAACTCAGAGGGATTGTTAGTCCTTGAGGACTAGATGGCCCGAATTGACCTCCATGAGGATCAATCTGTCGAGTCTCAACATAAGAGTTGCCGGGTATTACTTCGGATGAACAAACTGGAACATACCACACTGTCGAAATAGTCCCTTGGTGGACTCCTTCTAGATGTTGAGAACTAGTTGGGATAGCTGGTATGCCGGCAAACATCGTCGGAGTGACGGCAGGGGCTTCCGTTGTCGCTGTGTCATTTGACACAGTCCTAGATGATGACGGTTGTTCAGACATTTTAAGTCTATTCAATAGATTGCCTAGTGATTCTACAGGAACTTCCACTTGTGGTGGATTAACTTCTGATGAAGGGAATAGAGTGACCCCGACTCCAAAATGAGTTGGAGTACTTGCTTGCGGATCCTCTGCAATTTCCTCTATCGCAATCAAACCCGGTGGAATAGGAAGACCGTCAGGTCCGTAAAATATTTCTGGTGCCGAAGAAGTGGTTGTTTCGACAGCGGCAGTTGTTTGAGGAGAAAAACTCTCTGGACCAGTTGCAGATGGAATTGGTTCAGTTATACAAGTATTTGCCCCCAGACTAGGATCAGTATTACTGTCCTTCTGTGGCTGTTGAACTTCCTCTATAGAGGCAGGGTTTCCAGAAATGTTTGGAGTAACAGGAACCTCCGATGTAGTTGGAACACTTGTTCTAACTTTCAAAGGAGATTTTGAACCGGTTAAACGAGTTCGCTTTGCCCGTACTGTTTTCGATTAAGTGTTCCAACTTTCAAAGGAGATTTTGAACCGGTTAAACGAGTTCGCTTTGCCCGTACTGTTTTCGATTCCGGCAACAAAGACGGTTGACTCGTAAGCCTCCGCGAACGACGGGGTTTTAATTAACTTTCTTCCATGATTGCGGATTACTCGATCAACCAAAATATTAAAAGGGGAAATTTGTGTTTCTGAATTGAATGAATTTTATTAGACGCTTTTAGACACAACTTGCTTTTTCACTTTTTAAGAGTCGAGAAAAAGCTAAAGATGACTCTAGTCTCCTTCGATGTATTAACGAGCCCGAAGTGACAAATGCTCGGTTGGACTTTTTCAGTTATAGAGTTTGAAAAAGGCCAAAAGAAACTGCTCTGGAGATCTAGGCAGAGGGTGTGCCAAACCTTTCGCAAAACCACAGAATACGTTTTACGGTACGAGTGGTCGATCTCCGTGAATGCTGTGTTCACTGCATTGCGATCAGTAGGGCGGCCGACACGGTTTCCTATGGATAAAATCTTTGATCCTATAGGGGTCTCCCAATATATACGCAACGGTACATGGGAGCACAAGTCTGTATTAGTGCCACCGACTCTCAGGAGGAATCACCCACCTTCGTCGAGATCGACAGTCACTACGTTTAACGACGCTGGAACACCTCTCTAGCTTAGACCTCTATGTGTTTGCGTTATGTTTCAAAGCGTTGTTAGGTTCATTCAATATATTTTAAGTTTATCTTTTTAAAGTTTTCCTTTCAAGGTTCACCACGAGATGTTTTGATACAAATTCCTAAATGCAGTCTAAGATGAGAAGCAAGCTTTTTCAATCTTTTCGACTTATGAAAATCTTAACTACTGAGGGAAAAGAGAGATAAAATCCTTTCACACAGATCAAAGAGCATACACTAATGCACTTTTTTCCCTCAATCAACATACAAACTTATATGAAAAATGCAAAATGTAGGTATTTCTTTTCTCTTCCTTAATGTTTGTGTGACACAAAAAGAAAGTTGTTGTATAATTTCGAATTCAATTTCAAGTGGAAACAAACAAGCTTGTCCAAAATCAAAAGACACCTTAAGATTTACTTGTTTCGACACTAGAAATATATAAACTCAAACCATATGACGAAAGCTCAAGCTCAATCAGCTATGAACAGCAAACAAACTAACTCTTAAGATCAAAACGACACTTAATCACAGGTCTAGATCTAAGAGGCCACAACAAGACTAGTTCACTTTCGTTATGGGAAACTGTAAATGTACAAGAAATACACAAAGAAAAAACACAGTTTCTTTATACAACCGAGGCAGAATAGTGACAAGGAGAGTTGGTTTCAGATAGGCACATTGACTGGTAACAGGCAACAAAACAAGAGTGAAAACAGGGCAAAAAACAGCAGGAAACCCCAGTAGCACTAAGCAAAACTAGTCCAGCGCAGGTGGTACACAAGCAGTTTGACCTTCAGCGCAGGTAGCCCCTTTGGTAACTGCGCTGAAATGAAGACAGCCTTCACATAGCCTGCACTGAAGAACGAAACTTTCGTTTCTCTTGGTTTCCGGGTCACAGATTGCTCAAAAATCCACAGTTTTTGCTCAAATCAGAAGCTATCAGTCAAGGACACACTAAGGGATGGAAAGGAGGATGAAAAGCTATCACTAAGAGCTTATTAGAGTCCTTGTGGACCAGCTCTTCAAATCATAAACTTGCCCAGAAACTGAGCTAGAGTAGCTGCCCTCTACTTTGTATTTGAAAGATCCAAATACAGTTTGATTCGGTACTCCCTTTGTTTATGAAATGAATAGCAAAAACACAAACAACCAACAAGATACTGTCCCCAGTGGAGTCGCCAATTTGTTGTTGGGAAAAGTATCCAATACGGAATGACCCTATCCCACTCTAAGGTTGATAGTACCTCAGCAACAACTGAATGCAAAGCTATTCAAGATTACTTCTTTATGAGATGAGAGAGAGAAGAGAAAGGGGATCCACTAACCGTTATCTTCCGCTAATGGTTGATCCAATCTTCCCTCTTTGCTGCTTGCTCCTAGCTCCTGCCTCTTTCACCGACCTAGCTACACAAAGATCCTGTAGAAGCACAAGAAAAGGGAACTACAAGAAGCATACATCCATAATCGATTCAGGGATTAGAATAAATCAAATATACAAGCATCAATTCACCATTGAGACACATGCATATAGAAGAACCTCAAATACTTTATTAATGGAAGAAGTAAAGTTCTGAGAGTGTTACAACCATAATAGGCCCAATCCAGCAACACCTCCCAGCAGAAAGAAATCTCCTTTTCACCTCCTTCAAGCAAATCACCCAATAGTTCTATACTCAAACCAACAACACTTCCTTACTTGCACAAAATTCCAGCCTCTTAGACCTCATGAGAGAGCTCTATAGATAGGATTTTTGGAGAAAGGATGAGTCAGCTTGTAGCTGGCATGAAGCTGACTAGTGTCCTCTCCCACTTCAGTTATTCTTCAGTTCTTGAGTCCACTTGGAGGTTCTTGCTTCCACTTGGAGATCTAGACCCTCTTACTCATCACAAGGCGAATTCCTTGATCCAAGTGTCATTTTGGAAGCTTCTTGCGCATTTGACACCTTGCAGAATGACTGTGCCACTTGGCAAATCTCACCCAGCACAGGTAGCCTTCATTGCTTTTGACATTCAGCACAGGTACAGAGTGGAGCAGTTGACATTCAGCGCAGATGCTCAGTGGAGCAGCTGACATGATCCAGAAATAGCTTGTTTTTGAGTGTTTTCAGGTGGAGAACTGATTTTCAGTGCTATGGTTTGCTGACCTTGTTCCTCTAGGGGTAGGAACAACATGTTTAGGGACTTTGGATCCCTCAGATTATTGACATTTCATGCTTCATGCTGTTAGGTACAAAAATGTCTATAACAAGGCATCATGTCACTATACCAGGGATATAAAAATAAAATGGTATAAGAAATGTGAATAAAAAAATGGATACATACAATATTTAGTGAAAATAAGGGTTTTATAAATTGGGAAGGTGTATTGGATTTATATTGGTAGGGGGTTAAATAATGTGATTTTTAGAGATATTTTCCAATATGTAGTCAAATTAAGGGTATTGTTTAGTATTCCACGAATGCACGTGCTATGCCAGAGGTTCAGTGAGTGAAGCCCCCATGGAATTTTGAGAAGTACAATCTAAGAATTCATTGGTTTGACATATTTTGGCTGAAAAATGAAACTATTTGAGTGTCAAATTTAATATGGAGAATATCACCTATCATGAAGCTCAAGATAGAGAGTATCATGTAAGAATATGGCTTTTTCATATCACGATTTGAAATTTGATGTGTTAAAGGCATATTCATCAAAGTGTTACAAAATCAAAAGTAATAATCTCATTGAACAATTTTTCAAAATTTCTCCAGAATACTAATCTGTTGCAAACCAAACTTTGAGATCTTCAAAGATGGGCATGCCATTCACGATCTTTGTCACTCTGTCTAGTATTTTTTTTTTCTTGAAGGCAAACCAAAACAAAATGGATTTAATATTATAATGAGAAACATTAGAAAACCAAATCTTTCACTCTTTTTGAATGGACGACCGAAACTAAACATAAGAAAGATCCTTATATCTTAAGGAAATGAATGTTGTCTTCCATGAAGAAAAAACCAAACTTAGAAGAAAATTATTTCTTTGAAGGTTTTAAATTACTTGAGTATTTCTTGTAAACCAAGGGTTAGGTCATACCCTGCATTTCATGTTAGTCAAACATATATTTAATTTGTAATGTTACAACTTTCATTTCCAAAAATAATTGCAAGCCTCCTTCAGAAAAACACTGGAAAATCATTTTCTAGCACCTACAAGAGTGCTGGAAAATGATTTTCCAATGCTTATAGGAGCGTTGGAAAATCATTTTCCAATGCCTATAACAATTCTAGTAAAATGATGAGATTGAAGTGTGAATGTGAAGTTTTAGTTTTGGAACCGTGAAAAAAACATTATTATTAAAGTTAAGGGGTCAATAAAGTGAAGTTTAATAAATTAAACATTAAACTTTCGTGAAGATGGATACTAAAGGCTCATGAAAAGTGAATGTTTAAAGTGAATGGTGAATGGTTAGATGGTACAAAAGAGTGGTGTTTTATTCTAAAGCTACTGACAGACTATGGTAACTTATCTTGAGACAATGCAAATAAAGTTAGTTTGTCGAAATTGGGGAGGATATTTTCGTGGTCAATTCTCAGGACTTTTCATTAGAAGAATGATGGGAAAGAGTGGGAAAAACAAGTGGTATAAGTTAGATTGGGCAACATTTTTCGAGATTTTTGGAGCTATGTTGTCGTCGATGTTTAGAGAAGTGTCTTAGGAGAAATTCATTCATTTATTTAGTGGGTATGACTTCAAGCTAACCTCATATTTTATCTATACATTTGATGGCAGTAGTGTTATGGTTCACGGGTTAGGGTTTCATGTAACGAAAGACATCACTACTGAAGCAACTAAACTACAAGTTGATGGACAAAGGTGGTTTAAGAAATGGATGGTGTGGGCAGTAAACCTAAATTATTTTCTCAAATATGATTGCCATGGCCCATGTTGGAGCTTTGGCACTCACTCTAGTATTTCGAGGCCATAGTGGCTTCAGGTTATGAGGATGGTTTAGTTGTTTTTAACATGTGATGGCAGATTCCCCAAAATTTTCTTGTATCATATGAGAATTATCATGAGCTTGTCTAGTTTCAACAAAATGAACCTGACCTTTTACATCCATCAAATCCTAATTAAAATGGTCATATTTTCTAAGAAGAGAAATATTTTTCACCCACATGATGTATATCACCATGGTTTGGTCCAGATACTATATATGCATCGATTGAGAAAACACGCCCAACAATGATGGACAAGATAAGTGGGACACCCTTTATCTAGAAAAGAGAAAAATAGGAAAGCCCTAACTACACAAGTTGAAACTAAACAACAACATATTAAAAAATATGTAGAAAACCCTAACCAAGAAACAAACCCTAGGGTTTATAAAACGAGGGCTAAAAAATGTCAGTAAGAAGATCAAGAAAGAAAATAAGTTGAGAACAAGGGCCATGAAGAATCGAAACATAGAACAAGGAATTTGAGAAGGCGACGGGCCTAGGCCCACAAATAAATTGAGGCTAAAGATTAAAGATAGGTTGAATCCTAGATTAAAAGAGCCAATTTTTATTCATGACAATAAGGGACATGCTACAACCAAAGGGGAAATCCTCAAAACCATAGAATCTATTAGAACCTCCTAGAAGCAAAGTAGAAGGATTACCAGAGAAATAGTAAGCCATGACAAGTTGATTTTGTTGACTGATGAAACAGAGGCCATGGATAGTTAAATAGGCCTGAAGAGATCTCTGCAGACAAGGCAATAATTTTTAAAATAGGGTAAGAAACATTCATATCGATTTCAATTTTCTCATAACACTTTTCATTTTATGTCTAGATTTAGGGATAGACTTTACTTTCAAAATATAATCATAAGAATATTGTAATATTTTATTTATTTTTATTTTCTAGATATTATGGATCTTAAAGTGTAATATTTAATACTATGAAAGCCTATTACTAGTGTAGTAACTTTAGTGTAGTAACTTTTGCAAAAGCAACCTTGCGTACTATGAAAGTTTGGAGATATTATGTCAGAAGCAGAAGTGTGTGAACATTAGAAAATATTCGTTTGTTATTGGCTTTATGTGTATGTTTAATGTGTGTTTGTCACAAGAGATATTGGATATAATAAGAAGTGCAATGGTGTGAAACATGAAAGAATATATCTATTAATGCTTAATGTCCATTAACGCTCCTTCGCAACTCAAGATAGGAATTTCCACTAAGTGAAGATCAAGATAACTTAAGATAGCAAATATCTCAAGATTAAGGATTGACCATTTGAATTACTACCTGAATTGGGCAAGTGATCTACATTAAATTTCTTACTGTGACACCTATCATGAAATTTCACGGTAACCCCTTACATGTGGCACATGGAAGCATACGAGGTGCGATATTTTTAAGGAGAAGTCTGGGGCAGTGTTTTTGACAGCAACCACATGATACCATGTGATACCTATGAGAATACCTCAGAGAGTTCACAGGTGATGGCAAGGCACTAACGCTCCACGGGATGGGTCATAGGAGAGAAGGGTCGAGGTGGAGAAAACTTTGTCATTGTTAAACTGAAAATTTCATATTGTAAACTGGCGCACATCCTTCGTTTTGTTTGAATGGACATTTGGAGTGAAGTTAATGCATGGTTGGTCGACATGGTGGCAGAGGGCTTCCTAGGAGTTATTGAAATGAAGGAGATAATGGGATGGGAGGAAGACAGGCGAGGCCACAGACGAGCATTCAGGGTGGGGCCTAACCCGAGACGGAGGACGACGGGAGGAGGGTACAGTCAATGACAAAATTAGATAAATTGCAAGAGGATGCCAGAGTGGGTGTCACATAACTCCATTTCTTCGTAGCTATATACTACTGCATATTTAATGTGCACGACTCAAGTATGATAGGTTTCGTGCCATTTGAAATTTGAAGATGTTATTTTATTAAAATATTGTGCTTAGAATTTAGAAAGGTTTGAGGATAATTTATTGGGTCTGATTCAATTGATAGTAGGATGGTTTTAACCCAATATAATTAAAATATCAATAAATTTGTTGAATAATTTTTCTAATTTGATCTATGTGCGAATTTATTTCTATTATAATGGTATATTCTATCACAATCCTAATTACATAAACCTTCATCATTTGTCCAACGCCCCTTAGAAATTTGCATTTCCCATGTTGTTTTCAGCCTATTGCATAGCACTTGTATCCCATTTTTGGTTCATCTATCATGTTGTTAACCTATTGGAAATATTTGTGTATCTCATTAATAGTTTATTTCTTATGTGTTTATTCCTTATGTGTCAATTCCTTTGTGGGCTTCCTGCTACCAGTGATGGGTGTGGTGCAATTTATTTTTTCCAACTACTGCCATTTATTTGTCACAGAGACACATACCAAATAATCTAATCATATTTTTATAAAATACGATGGTGACGATGTCAGATAGTTAAAGGTAACATGTATTTTTCTACTTATAGAGACATTAATATGACATGCACAACTCATATTAAAATGGGGTCGTCTACAGTGGTAAGGTTAACATATAGAAAGTGGAAGAATATGCAACATTTATTTAACAAGTTAATAAACCAAAGACACTTGAAGAAATATTAAAAGTGGGATTTGAATATGTATTTTAAATTACATATTCATCCATTTCAACCACATTTATTGCGTGGTAGGTATAGTCTATATTGGAATTGGCCTTAAATAATTTTGAGTTTTAATGAAATGAGTGGACAAGATTTGATTTCAAGAGAATATTCTCTTTCTAATACATCAAAAAAGTACATACCCCCCAAATGCACAAAACAAAATGTTAGAAACAAGCCCCAGAAGGGGCAAAAAATCCACTCAGAACCTTCTTTTGAAGGAGGTTTGGAGCAACAGGGCTTTGAAATTTACCATCGATCTTCCTTCATAACATTGAAAATATCGTAGATAGGTTAACACTTAAATCTTTTACCATCAACAATAGAAGGGTCGAAGATCAAAGTTCAAGTATCGAAGATGCATCCTCAAAAAAATAAAAATAAAATTGATAGTACAAGGGTCATCCAACCAATGATGTAAAAAGTATTTGAATAAGTTTTTAGTTTCAAATAAAGAATAACATATTTAATTGATAAATAATTATTTCACCACTTGTTAATAGCTTTGGATTGATTCATCGGGTTTTGATGGTTGATTCATTGGGTTGATTTTTCTTCCTTTACTCAAATTTGATTTTTAAATTTTAAATGCCAAAATTTACCTGGAAAACACAAGCCCGATAACATTTGCGATGGGAATTCTCATTTTCTTTGTCAATGTTTAATATTTTATAGTGGGGCAGATGCATCTCTTTGCACCAAAGAGGTATTGTCATGCCCCCAAGCCGAAGGTAGTCTTTCAAGCGCTCTTAGCGATGTGCGGCACCACTGAACACTTTCTTTTCACCAATACTTTTGTTCGTGGACTACGCCTAACCATTCACTCCTACTTAGTTTTTGTTTCGCAACCAAGTATTATTATGTTATCCTTTATACCAATGAACACTCATACACATTCATTATCAACAACATTTATAAATGAGAACACAATTGCATACTATAAAGGGAGGGGCAACTCCCTAAACAATGAGTCTGCGTGAAATATATGTATTATACAATCTTCAATATTACAAGCTTTTACAAGTATACCTGAAAGTACCAAGTTTCATACTTATCCAATTTTACAATCAAGGCAAACTCGGTTTCCTTCCTTCGTTCACCTTCGTGCACACTTGCACGATGGGCGGGCGCTCACCTGAGCCACCAAGACACCCAAGCCAAGACTTAGCACAAATGGGCACTACACGTTCACCGTGCACACCTCAACGACCACCAGGCACACCTTGGCTGCACCTTCACCCAACACGAAGTGTGACTCTCCACCGTGCGGCTAAACCAAGAATCGACGCATGAGACTTGTGCCTTCACCTCTTGTTTCTGCGTACTAGACTGCGCACTCCTCTTCCTTGTGCGAAGATGTGATGATCAAGTTCGATTGATGTTGAAATGCTCCAATGCTTCCATAATATATACCAAAGCTTGGGGCTAAGTCTGGCGCCCAGCCGACTTGCCCAATGCCTTGTGCACACCCATTAAACACCCACAACAAATGTCGGCCTCCAACATATTGCTCCACGCTCCAAGGTGCATATATAAACCAACACTCTCCTCATATGTGCGCATATCATCCAAGAGAACGTTGCATAAGTTCGTCGCATATGTGTCGCACACTCCGTCGTATGGCCGTCGCACATCACAACTCACCCTCCAACCGTGCGCGCGCCCACGGTCGCCCGTCGCCAAATGCGGTCGCACCTCGGGTAGAACCGCAGGATGTTACATCCTCCTCCACCTGAAGTCGTTGTCGTCCTCGACAACATATCATCCTGGTAGCCATCCACCAAGATCATCATATCCATATCCGAACAGTCTTATCCATGATATTGACTCCTCCACATACTGCAAACATCCCTGCAACAAATGTAGAACCACATCTCCATCATGTGTCGTCCCTCCATGTAGACTTCCGTCAGATGCTCCACCATGCCAACATGCTTGTATCATGTGTCACCATGTCGAACTCAACAATAACATCTTTATGCACATTGGTACCCCTCATGACTCAAACTAGTTGGGTAGCTAATCCAACCATACGCCCAAACCACAAGAATGCACATCCTTATGCCACCATAAGTCTTTCCCTGACTTCTGCTACACCTCAGACTCATAAAGTCTGCTCTCAATCCCATCCTCAAGTCCATGAAAACTCCATCTCATCTGCAACATGTCCAAGCCATGGCCTTGTTGCATAAGAGTGTACAACCTCTCCACCGGCTCCTACATCTCCATGTTATAACAACATTTGCACAACATCCTTTGCTTCGTCACTCCCCATATAATGTCCATGAATGACACCTCTACACATGCTCCTGCATAATGTCCCTGCATAACTGTCATGCTCCATGTCTCCAACCTGATGTCCATGACTCTAGTTGTTCATGATGTCCAACCCATGTAGACTACATCCCAACATCTGGTCATCTGCATCCAAGCCTGCAATCTGTCATAAAGAAGCCTCCTTCAAGGCCCCTTGTTAAGTTGGTGTAGCCCCTCCCAAACAAGGTCCCTACACCAACCCTTCTCCAAGGTTGTCGATAGAGAAAGGAGGGTCAGGAAGTTTCCTCCTTGACTCTCATCCACCCATGTATCAGATTGACGTTGTGTCCTCAAGTATCTGTGCACAGCCTCAATCTCCTCACATGTACATCCAAGCTCACCTAGCTTGTCGTTTCTCAGCTGAAAGTCATATATGCCCATAGCATACCTGCAAAAATCCACTATACCAGCAGGATCTCTACCTCCATAATCCTCATCAACCACTGCCTCTGAAGTAGTACTCGGACCTCCTTCATTTGCAACCATATCGTGAAGATCACTAGTAGAAGATGTCTCTGTCAAGTGCCTCCATGTTCGTGAGATTGCCTTCTCACTTCCTTCATTCTCCCTCGCTCTTGCAACGAAGTCAATCAACTTCCCTTCCTTTGTTGTTTGAATCACACTCCCAAGTCCTCTTTGCTCCACATCCTCATGCTTCACACTCGGATCCTTAGGATACAAAGTCATAGAAGTCATCCTCGGTCTATACCCCAAGAAACTCCTTCTATTCATAGGAAGGATCATGGTTCTCCCTTCAGATGTGATCAAGAGAATGTCTTGGTCCACCATTGGTATGGCTTGTGCAAGCCTCATAAAATCTTGCCCCAGCACCATAGAATGACCATCCATGTCTACAATCCTTAAGTCCAACTTTCCAAACCACGATCCCACTCTCACCTGAGTTTTCTCCATCACACCATCAACAACTTTCATGGTAGAGTTGACTGTTTTGAAAGCACTCCATTCCCTCTCCATCTTTTCTTTCTTCCCAAAGGACTTTGTTGCTTTCCTACTTAAGAAGCTATGAGTATCCCCTTTATCCACCAAAGCTGCAAATCTCTTGCCCTTCACGGTCACTTGCACAAAACTCAGCTTCAAGGGATCACCTCCTTCTGTCGGCTTTATCTTGTGTCTCACATCAGCAACCTTCTTCAAGAATTCAGCCTCAGAAGTGTTAATTGGCTCATACTCCAACTTGAAATTCCTCCTAAGGTACTTCACTTCCTTGTTCGGTTCTTCTAAGAAACTCGATCGTGGCCTAGCTTGACCCCCTTCAAGCTTATCCTTCATCGCATTTTGCTCAAGTGCACCAACCAAGTGTCCATTGACTACCTTCATAGAACTAAGCTTCCAAATATCCTCTGGATTGTCTCAGTAGTGAGTTCCCAGCCTGTCAATGTAGTCAAGATCTTCCTGCTCAATTACAACGATCTTCTTACCAAGAAGCTTCTTCTTTATCTCTTCCTCAATTTGCTTGATTTTGGCTTCCACCATGGCACTTTTCTTCCTCAACCGGGCTCTTTCATCAAAGAGCTCTTGAAGATCAAGACCACTTTGTCGGATCTCCTCATCAAGTTCCTTGAGTTCCACATCTGTCTTACTTCCGCGTTGGCTCTTGAGTTCTTCAAGTTCCTTCCTTAGTTTCGAATAGCTTTCCCAAATCCTCATGTTTTCAGCCTTCATCAAAACCCAGTTAGAACTCCATCGACCCATTTGTTCCAACACTTTGTACCAGAAAACTTCAACTACATCATGGCTAGATTCACCTGCCATAGGTTCATCCACCATCTTTGTCTTTCAGCCTTCTCCAAGTTCCTGCAAACATGAATCGGCCGTTGTTCCACTTGTATGTGAAACTAGCTTCCTTCACTTGCAAGTACATGCTTCCACTGTCATGAGCAACCTTGCTCTAATACCACCTGTCATGCCCCCAAGCCGACGGTAGTCTTTCAACCGCTCTTAGCGACGTGCGGCACCACTGAACACTTTCTTTTCACCAATACTTATGTTCGTGGACTACACCTAACCATTTACTCCTACTTAGTTTGTGTTTCGAAACCAAGTATTATTATGTTATCCTTTATACCAATGAACACCCATACACATTCATTGTCAACAGCAATTATAAATGAGAACACAATTGCACAGTATAAAGGGAGGGGCAACTCCCTGAATAATGAGTCTGCCCGAAATATATGTATTATACAATCTTCAATATTGCAAGCTTTTACAAGTATACTTGGAAGTACCAAGTTTCATACTTAGCCAATTTCACAATCAAGGCAAACTCAGTTGCCTTCCTTCGTTCACCTTCGTGCACACTTGCACGATGGGCGGGAACTCACCCGAGCCACCAAGACACCCACGCCAAGACTTAGCACAAACGGGCGCTACACGTTCACTGTGCACACCTTAACCGACCACCAGGCACACCTTGCCCGCACCTTCACCCAACACCAAGTGCGACTCTGCACTGTGCGGCTAAACCAAGAATCGGCACATGAGACTTGCGCCTTCACATCTTGTTTCTGCGCACTAGACTGTGCACTCCTCTTCCTTGTGCGAAGATGTGATGATCAAGTTCGATTGGTGTTGAAATGCTCCAACGCTTCCATAATATATACCAAAGCTTGGGGCTAATTCTGGCGCCCAGCCGACTTGCCCAATGCTTTGTGCACACCCCTAAATGCCCACAACACATGTCGGCCTCGAACATATTGCTCCACGCTCCAAGGTTCATATATAAACCAACGCTCTCCTCATATGTGCGCATATCATCCAAGAGAACGTTGCATATGTGTCACACACTCCGTCGTGTGATCGTCACACATCGCAACTCACCCTCCAACCGCACGCACGCCAACGGTCGCCCGTTTCCAAACGTGGTCGCACCTCGGGTAGAACCGGAGGACGTTACAGGTACCATTCAACGTTCGATGGATATATATTAGTTTCAAGGCTGAAACACGGAAGGAATCATGATTAATTTCTAATTGTTGCTGCCATCTCATTAATTAGTTGTTTTCAAGGTTGAAATATGGGAGGAAGCAATATAGCTTTCTAATTGTTTTTGACATCTAATTAATTAGCTGCAAGTATTTTGTTTCTAATATGTTTGTAGATATCGTCGACCTCCTCTCCAACTTGGCATTATGCATTCCTTTGTGCATAAACTTACCATTAATGCTTATGCGACTCTCTGCTTTAGCGCATAGCCTGCGCTTGCTTATGCTGGGGACAACTTCATATATACAAAGATTAGTTCACACCTCCATTTATAACTCATTAAGAGATATTTACAATTATCGTCTAGTAGAAATGTTATAACAAGTTGTTTTTGTATTCTTCATCTGGTGAAGAATATGCATATATATTTCCCTCCATCAATCCATCCACCAAATATTAGGATTGTAATTGTAAGTGAAATTGTCGGTGTCTCGGAGCATGTGTATATTATTAAATTAATCGTTCTTCATTCACAAATCTTAAAATATAAATAGATTATCAACGTTTTGTTTATTAAAATAATTATTTAATTCAATTGCAAATTATCAATCTGAAGATATATAACTTGTATTCAATGGATTAATCAGGACAGGAGCCCAAACCTTGTGAATCAATATATTACTTCTATTTAATGGATTAATCAAGGTTTCAATTGATTAATGTGAACAGATGAATTTCCAAGCCTTGTGAATGAATTATCAATATTGCCGATATCAATTATTTGATAAAATTATGTCCTTTCATTTAGATAACACATTTGGATTAATCGGGATCTCAATGGATTAATCATGATAGATGAATGTCCAAACCTTGTGAATGAATTATTAGTATTATTGATATCAATTATTTGATAAAATTATGTCCTTTCATTTAAATATTAGATGACACATTTCCATCTGGTAAATAGATATATTTTGGAAAAGAGTTTTATTTTGTTTATAAAAATATAATTGAATAATCAGGTATTGTTTATTATAATTAGAAATAATAATGTTCCATGCTTTCTATGTTGAGTTTGGAATTGGTCTCATATTTGTAGGAGGTAGATGAGATATTTTCTCAACTTCTATCTCTAATGTTAGAAGTAGTTATATCTTAGTTCAATTATATATAGGTAACGTAATTGAATGAAGTGTATGTGTGGGTTTATATATATATATATATATATATATATATATATATATATATATATATATATATATATATATATATATATATATATATATATATATATATATATATATATATATATCTTCTATGTAATTAGTGTAAACATGTATGCTTTTTCAATTTCTTTTTCAGAGTTAACTCCCTTTAGGGAGGGCCATGAAGATGGGCAAGTCTTAAATTTAAGAATTTTTGTACATAGACTAGGATAGAGTGTCATAGTAGATAGTTTTTCGGTGAGTCAATTTTTTTGTTATTGTGTGTACTATGTGTGAAAATAATTTTTGAGCATGTCAAAAATATCCATCTATTCTTTTCCCATTTCGCTTCCCTAGGTCACGTCGGTATTGATTGGTTCTTTATCGAATTCTCGTTCAAGAATTGTTGCTGGAGGATTATTGAATAGAGATGTTTGAATATGAAAACTCCATGGTAATCTCATGTCAACAGATATAAAAAGGAATTTTTATGGGTTGTTTAGGGTGCCTCACACATCTGTGGAGGATTGCACTGCAATTGGTTATTAAATATGAGCAGGACTCAAATTTCGGTGTGATGGAAAGGCAGAGGAGCCTAAAAAGAGATTTCACACACAAAACACATAAGTTGAGGCTCTTCTATTGATCGCACAAAGCTTGATTCATGACAATGACCCCAATAAGGGATATTTATATGTTTCCAACTAGCGACTCACCTAAAATAATTTGACATGCAACCAGACACTAAATTCTTCTATCACTTAACTCAACTTGACTCAATTTCACTCAGTTAAATCACTCTCTAATTTCATATTATTTTCCATGTGAGGGTAATTAGCTATTTTAAAACTCCCCCTTAATTGCAATTGCTGATCTAAGTCTCAGCTAGGTTTACAACATCCAAGTTTCTTCTAAGAAACTCAAAGACATATTTTTCCAATGACCTAGTAAATATATCAACCAATTGATCACTAGATTTATAGGGCTTCAAGTGAACTTATCAATTTCTCACAAGTTCTCTAATGAAGTGATATCTAGTATCAATATGCTTCCTCTTTTGATGAAACACATTTTTCTTGCACAGTGCAATCATTGATGTGTTGTCATAATATATTGTTGTTGATCCTTGCTATTTCTACTTGAGTCCATCAAATACTATTCTTAACAACATTTCTTCACATGCTACTAATGTTGCTGTTACATAGTCCGCTTCTCCTGATGAAAGTGTCACAATAGGATGCTTCTTAGATGCCATGAAATCACACCTGAACCAAGATGGAACACATTACCATAAGTGCTCTTCCTACCATCCAAACTACCTGCAAAATCATTGTTGATGTATCCAATCAAATACTTCTTTTTTGTTCTTGCATACGTTATTCCACAATCTTTAGTTCTTGCTATGTATCTTAAAATTCTTTTTCCTGCTCTCCAATGTGTGTCTTTTGGAGTCTCCATAAATCTAGAAATCAAAATCACTTCTTCCATAATATCTACTCTTGTACCTATGAGATACATGAGGCTACCAACCAATATTTTTAATAGAGTTGGATTGGAAACTGATCCTTCATCATCCTCGCTTAACTTGGTACCTGTTGCAACTAGTGTATAGACAAGTTTGCAATTTTCCATCCTGAATCTTTTTAGCAAATATCTAGCATATTTATTTTGATAAATAAAAATTTTTGTTTCGCATTGCTCAACTTCTATGCCAAGAAAATATTTCATGAGACCAAGATCTGTCATCTCAAATTCTTTCATCATGGCTTCCTTAAATTCATCCAATTCAAAATCTCTTATATAAATAATGTCATCAACATATAAGGAAACAATCAAAATTTGTCCATGCTCATTTACCTTTGTGTACAACTTCTCTTAAATTATCCAATTTAGCTACCAGAGAAAATGTTTCTCCAAAATCTATTTCAGGGTGCTGTGAAAATCCTTTTGTTACAAGTCTTGCTTTAAATATGTCAATTTCACCTTTCTCAATCAAATTTGTCTTGTATACCCATTTTAAACCAGTGAGATTTTTATCCTTTGGCAAATCAACAAAATCCCATCTATTGTTCTTTCCAATAGCTTCAATTTCTTCATCCATGTCTTGCACCCAATTTTCATCTCTGATTTCTTCTTTAAATGAAGTAGGTTGGAATGAAAACAATGCAAAATTTGAACTAACATCCAAATCATCATAAATATATTTTAGGCTTATCATGTTTATCTTACCATTGCTTGATTCATCAACTAATTGATTGCTAGGAGAATCTCTATGTCTTGATCTTCTTGAAGATCCATGTTGCTTAGAAAATCTTGGAGTCCTTGTTGGTGTGTCTCTATTTGGTGTCTTCACCTGTGATTCTTGCTGCTCCTTTTATACTACATCATCTTCTTCCATTAGTGGCACTTGTGCATGAATTTTTTGGTCTATACTATCATTCCATGACTCTTGTTCTTTGAACACAAAATATCTTCTAATTACGGTGTTCTTGGTGACAGGGTTATACAATTTGTAAGTTTTTGATTGCTCACTATAAGGAGTAAATATGCAATTTTCACTTTTATCATCCAATTTTTCTCTTAGCTCTTTAGGCACATGCGGATAAGATACACATCCAAACACTATGAAATGAGATACGCTACAAGACATAATTGACCATGCATCTTCTGGTACTCTTTTCATCGCACTCTTTATGGGAGATCTTCTTATCACATAAATAGCACATGGAATTGCTTCTGCCGAGTACTTAGTAAAAAAGTTTATTCCTTTCAACATGCTCCTTTCCATGTTCATAGTGGTTGTATTCTTTCTCTTTGCTACACTATTATGCTACGATGTGCACCTAGTTGTAAATTGTCTTCTGATTCCATGTTGTTTGCAGTAATCATGAAATGTCTTCGAATCATATTCCACACCATGATCTGACCTCAATACCTTGATCCGTCGATCACTTTGGTTCTCTAAGAAGGCTTTGAATTCTTTTAAATTTTCAAAAGTTTCAAACTTCTCATTGAAGAAGAAAAGCCAATTCTTTCTACTATATTCATCAATGAATGTGAGGAACTAACAACTTCCACCAATCGACTGCATCCTCAAAGGTCCACACAAGTGTGTATGCACTAACTCAAGTGGTTGCTTTGCTCTGTATGAAACTCCCTTTGGAAAACTTTCACGTTGTTTCTTTCCCAAGATGCAACACTCACAAGTACTAAGATGCAACAATCTTAAACCAGAAAAGTGCAATTGTCCAAACCAAAAGTTCCATAACCAATAACCATTAAATTGTAAACGAACTAACTTGATCACTGTAATTCATAATTAGAGGAAAGAGTTTTTCCCTTGTTGTCTGCACCTTTGCTATCAGTTGCTTTCTTCAAGGATTTTCATATACAACACATTCTTATCCTTGAAAGATAACTCTATATTTCTTTTATGTCAATTGTCGAACACTTATCAAATTATGTTTGAGAGCAAGGACATAATATACCTTTGAGATTGTATTCGGCTCCCCCTGCTTGGTCAGAATGTTGACCACTCTTTTGCCATCTACATCCACAGTATTTGCAGTCCCCAAATTTACCTTTGTCTTCATAGATTGATCCAAATTTGCAACCAAACTCTTATTGCCTGTCATGTGGTTACTGTAACCACTATCTGATAGCCACACATTATCAGAAGGTTCATGCATGGTATGGAAAGCTAGGAATATGGAGCTAGTACTCCATGTAGTGGCATTAGCTCTTTGGTTCCCATGATCCGCTATCATCTTCCTACAATCACGAGAATAGTGACCAAATTTATTACAATAATAACATCTCACCTTTGATTTGTCAACTCTTTAATAATTGTTGAATATTTTGCAGTTGCTTCCACTTTCATCTTCATGCTCTTCTCGGCCATCTCTCTGACCACCATGTCTCCCACCTTGTCCTCTACCTCTCGATGTAATACTGATTCAAACTCTATCTCTTGAAATAGAAACTTGGCTTTTGAAAGCAGTTTCTAAAGTGGACTCCTTATTTCTGCCTATCCCGGCTTCATGTGATATAAATGATCCCATCAACTCATCAACTATCAATGATTTCAAATCCTTGGCTTCCTCTATGGCTGCAAACATAACATCAAATTTGGTAGACAAAGATCTGAGGACCTTCTCAACCACTGTTTGATATTTAATTTCTTCACCGTAAATTTTTAACTGGTTTACGACAGTCATGACCCAATACATGAAAGAATCAATATCCTATGTCTCCTCCATCTGTAGACTTTCAAAATCTCTCTTAGTATTATGTAACTTAATAATATTTACTTTGGCCATACCTTTATAGCTTGTCACCAAGGTCTCCCATGCTTCCTCTGGTGAAGACGTGATCATAATTTTTTTGGAACACTGTTCAGTCCACTCTTTGTTGGATAAGCTGCAATGATTGCGCATTCTTCCTTTTGTCTTTCTTCCATAAATCCCTCTCTGCATTGGGAAGAGCTCGTTCTTCTACTTCGTCCTTAGGTTCTGAAAACCCAAACTGAACATTATCCCAAACATCATGAACCTGCAACTTGATCACCATCTTAATAGCCCACACATCATAATCCTTCTATGTAAATGATGCAAAGTGGGGCTCGAAATTTGAAAAAGCAATATTTTTTCAAAAAATTTCTAATGAAACCCTAAATTTCTTCTTTTATAAATTTAACAAAACTCCTTTCAAAAAACCTTCAATAAAACCCAACTTTTTTATTTTATATTTAAAAAAAAAAACTTAAAATAAATTTGACCATTTTTTTATATAAAAAATTATTTTTAAATATTTATATATAACTAAAACACTTTATATATATCAATAAAAGATTTTAAAAGGCCCACCCAATAAAATACTTTATGAAACTTTTAACTCCACGAGAGTGACTTTTTGAAATCACGTAATTACAAAAAAGTGATATGATTTTAAATAAACCACAAGCTCGTCGACTTTTTCCACGTGCTCCTTAGACCTTGGTCAAAATAACACACGCAGCAACGCACCTATCGACAGGCTGGGGAAGCGTTGCACCTAACCATTACGATTTCGTAACTTTGCCTTAAACAACAAAGATTAGGGAAGATATGCGGTGGTCAATTCTCTTTAACTAAGCAACAAATTTGTTGTGTAATTTAACTATTGAAAATTTTGCTACTTGGAAATTTAAAAAAATTAATATTTTTTTTTTCTTTTTTAGGGGTTTTGTTGGCTCCACCATTTTGTGATTTTTTTTGGTTTTGATATCAATTTGTTGGAAAGGAAGATGAGCCTGAACACAAATGTCACATGAAAACACATGAGTTATGATTTTTCTATTGATGATACAAATCTTGATTGATTACAATGAAGCCAATAAGAAATATTTATATTTCCAATTAGTGATTTGTTAAAAATAACTTGACATGCAACCACACACTAAATTCGTCTAGCACTTAACTCAACTTGACTCAACACTCAATTAACTCACTCTCTCATTTTAAATTATTCTCATTTTAAATTATTCTCAATCCTGATAACTTAACGTACAACCACACTAAATTTGTCTATCACATAAACTTGATTCAACACTCAATTAATTAACTCTCTAATTTTAAATTATTCTCCATACCCAAATAATTAAATATTTTAAAATAGTGAAACCTTGAGAAACTGGTACGAAGCCCAGGTCATGCGATGCAAAAAAGATCGCACCATGGATTCAAAGGTTTGCCAAGTTTGACAATGTTTAATGGAAAACCAGGTTTGCCAAGTTTGACAATGTTTAATGGAAAACCATGAGTGTAGCAGTTGGCACTAACCGTGGGATGTGGAGTGTTATTTGGAAGGATTACGTACCCGTGGGGTGTGGACTTTTATTTGGAAGGATTACGTTTGAATTGCTTTGACATCCCTGTGAACAACGATCACCGACATCAGAGTAAAGCTGTGATGTGTCGTTGTGATCCTGTGGAAGAATTTGATCATATCTGATGGAATCCTTGTTGTATCAACTGTTACCGGTAAACAATACTGCTGCCCCTTCATGAAATGAATCAAAATCATTTCGTGGAATGATTCACAGTGCCCAAAATTTTCCGGAGTTAACACAAGGTCGACCTTCAATCATCCATGCTTGTCATATAGCTTTTGGGTAGTTATAAATATATCAACTTCATTGCGTTTTGTAATTAAGTGGAAGAACACAGGGACGAAAGTTCCAAAAGCAGTGTGAGGAATATAATAAAGTGCAGGTCTTGCGATTAATTTTGTATTCAATGTGTAAAATTTAAATTCCTTTCCCTCGCAAGTGACAACAGTGGCGTAAGTCGAAACTCTTTGGACTGACGTTGTGCTCTAGTTGTGTCCGGTTAACTGTAGTTGGTTTGAACTCAACACACTTTTATACATAATTTCCTTGGTTGTCATCACGGTTATGGGGAGTTTGTCTAATAAACATATTTACTTCGGTCAACTTAATATGTGAGTGTGATTTGGTTAGAATTGATTTATCTAACCATTGTAACATGAAGAAGAAAAATTCCATAACGCTTGAATCAAGATGAAATATCAAAACACATATATAAAAAGAAAAGACTAGGAGACTTGTTTCTGCTTACATGGCAGTTGATGGTTTTATGATTATTGAGTTTGTTGTTGTTTTAGTTTCTATTTTAATTATGGTTGTAAAAAGGATTGGTGGTTCTCAAACTAGAAGCCTGTGTCCGAAACATCAATTCTTGTGTGTTAGTAAACTCAAGTTGTTTGATGAACTTTGAACACATCAGACCTCCATCTTAGCAATTGACTAATAGCCAAAAGGAAAATATTTCACATATGATTGTTGGCTCATAGCATGGTTTATTACTTGAAAACTCTTATTATGAACCCTAACAAATGGAGATCTCAATATTATTGATCTTGCAAAGTTTGTCAACAATGGTCAGAGGCAATTAAGTTGTAAATGGAGAGTGGAGGTCAAGTGACAGATTAAAGATGTGGTAGTGAAGAAGGAGCAGTGTTTGAGAGATTCTAGAGTGGATGTGAGTGTCGATGTAGACCATCCAAACAAAGATTATCCTTGTTGTAATATGTATTTTTTTATGTTTTTCGTGCCAACATTAAGCGAAAGTCTTGGAAATAATAATGTGTCCATGCCTTCCATCTTGAATTTGGAATTTGTTTGAGATTTATAAAAATTAGTTAAGAGATTTTCTCAACGCCATCTCTAAAGTTATAAGTAGTTAGATATTATATATAAGTGAATGAACTATGTAATAGAAATTTGTTTTTGTTTGCTCTCTCAATTTCTTTGTAGTATTGCATTAATGTTTTCCAAGTTTGTCCAAACGCTTGTAATGAACCCTTCTTTATAATTAAAATCAAATAATAGAATATGAAAATGATACTTTAGATTTAGTTAACGCATGATATTTCAAAATAGAAGTTAAAACATATTTTTATATAGTTTTTTCTCATTTCAGTTCTCACTATATTTTTTAGTTTTTATTTTTTAATTATTTATAATTTATTTATAAAATAAAAAATTATATTTTTTTATCAAAATAATAATTATTTAAAACATCAATTATTTATAATAAATATAATAAAATATTCAAAAAAAATGATCTCTAATAAATTAATGTATATTAACCACCTTTATTAATATAATTAAATTAATAAAAAAATTCACACTAAGAAAATACTTTTATGAAAATTATGCTTTCAAATTTAACCATATCTCATATTCACTTAGAGTAATTAGTGATAATCATTCTTACTATTAATTTCACGACTAAATTATTTTAAATTTTTTTATATTTCGGCTTGTGCAATGCATTGGTGCTCTGATTCCATGAAACTTTTGTTCACTGAATAATTTCTCTTTTTGCATTAAAAAAGAATTCGGAGTGTAAAAAATCTTAAACTATGCCATATTTGATATTCTTGGATGGATTTTCATCCTTTCCCATCACGATATAATCATAGAACAAAACTTGTATCGCAGTTCCATAATAAACAAAACTCCAAAATGGCATGATTGACAGTTGACCATATTCGCATCAAAAATTTGGCTTAGAAGCGGTATGAATGCCAATGGTCTACGATTCGACAGCGCCCATCGAAACCGCCTTCCTGCATTTTTGGTAGCGCTTAAAAGTAAATTTCAACCGCTGTGCAAGAAATTCCGACGGGGACATGTTAATCATCCCAGTGTCTTACATTTATTCATTTACTTTCCATTTAAAATTTAATAACCAGCTTGTGCAAATTTGTGCGTGGAAAATCCTTTTGGGCTATGTATGTAACCCAAATTTCTGAATAACCTCCCATTATTCTATTTATCAATTTACAACTAAATTATGATAGGTTTTTTTATGGTGGTATTGGAAATGATAAGAGAACACAAACTATCTTTCAAATTATCTTCTAAAAGGAAAATTTCTAAAGTAAAGAATGATTCTCAAAAGGAAATTTTCTAAACTAATAATTTATGGAATAAGTGAAGACAATGAGAATTTATTTAATAACTTAAATCAACTTTGTGTCAAATTTCATTCACAAACTTTAAAAATGAAGTTGTAAAATTTGAAATTTATTTTGTTTTATTGGTCTTTTACTTATTCCAACATTTCTCCATTAAGAAGGTCTCACAACAAAACAATACAACTTAGAATATGGCTTAAGTCCAACTTTACCAAATAGTTAACCCCAAGCCCCACAAAAAATTCAATTATTTGTGTCTTAAAAATTCTAAATAAAATTATGTATATAGATTAATTACAATTATAAATTAGAAAGGGACTACTCAGGAGGCTTCTTTCTTCAATAGTCATATCCACCAATAGGTTTTTCCTAATATTCCTATAGTGAATTTCAGGTGCATTGTTGATGGAACTCCAACCTCAAGAACTTGTCATTGGGAGTTAATTAGTCATTATTGACAAAAATTAATAAGGTAATGACCTTGTTATGCACTTGGAACTATGGGTCTCATTTGATTGATGATTTCTAGCCTCTAATTGAATTGTACCAGTTAGCCACAAAAATATCTTGAGACATGGAAACAATCCTCAATTTCCTCCAATTCCAACAATATTTGCGAGATTCTCTTTATATATCACTACTACATTATTCTTGAAACCTAGATTATAAATAATAATAGAGGTTGATAAGTTTCATCATTGGTCTAGATCCTCTTGAACACCAACAAGTTCCATTTTGATGTTTGGTGTATGTTTTGTCCTACAAACTAACATTGGTCATTTGTTGATTGGGTTATGTTCAATCCTATAATGTACTTCACTTTTTCATCTCCCTTGACACCAACCCTACATCGTCTCTTCACCTTCATGCTACCTTCGTTTTTTAAGCATTGTTATGAGGGTCAAAGATTTGAAATTATTGTACGTGGATATGCAATTGAGTGATTTAGATTTGGAGATATGTGAACCTTGAGAATATTTAGTGAGATATGGGATGAAGACAGACCTTGTCAAGTATAAATTTTCCATCCAAAAATAAAATTCACTGATCTTTAGACAACACAACCACCCTAATTCACTTTGGTGTTCCCTTTTCCCTATTTCATGGGTATGCTAGTTCTTATATATCTCAATGAGACATTTGACTATGATTTAGGTTGGATCATTACTCAAGTTTTATCTGTAATTTTGATATACACTTTAAGTTCTTATGAAATGATTTCTCACTTTATAACCAAAAACAAATTTTATTTTACATAATAACCACATACATATTGAACTACTCAAGTCTTTTTAGAACCTTTTTTAATAAATGATCCAGAATTAATAATACCTTAAACTTATGACACCTTAGGATATAATTGCACCTTAAATCCATGATGGTATTTTTCACTGACAAGATCTCCAATATCAACCTATACATGTGTTATCACGCATACATTTATTTATACCCACCATTGAATTTACAAAATTGTTGTTCCATATACATATATATATATATATATAGGTATTTTTCCCCTTTGTTCATTATGATATATATTGGCACCATTCGTGTTTTATAATCTCTAACCATGGCCTATAATATTTATTTAATGTGCTCTTTTGGTTTTCTATTCGTTTGATATATACTTATATATGAATTTTGCATTACCCTCCTATGAGGTGGTGGATGAAACTAACATGGGTACCATGGCTCAGCGAAAAAATTTGTTGTTATAGAAATATTCGTCTGATATATACTTATATATGAATTTTGCATTACCCCCTGTGAGGTGGTGCATGATACTAACATGGGCACCATGGCTGAGCCAAATTTTTTGTTGTTATAGAACCACGTATGGCTCCAAAACAATTTCCATTGGGGAACAACATACATTTCTATGAGTTCATTTAGTATTTTTCATTTTTAATTACAGCCAGAGCACCACCTGTTCTCCTACCAGGTATCAAATGGCCACTCGTTATGAATTAACCTTAGCAATGATGACGCCATATTCAATCCACGCATTAGATAGTCTATTTTGGCGGAGAAGCGTTTTGGCTCCATATGGAAAGTGTTAACACTTATGAAAATAGTACAAATCCACCTTATTTTATTCATTTTAACTTTCCCTTTTTTTGTTTGGTTTGACACTTTGGTTTATCCAATTATCTTCTTGGCAATGCGGGTTTGGTAGGGAATAATTCCCTTAGAGACATCGAGACTCTCTTAGTCTCTTTTGTGGCATTTTTTTCTCTATTAGTGCTACTTTCTGGTTTCAATACGTTCAATGCTAGTGTTTTTCTTAATTCCCCTCTTTTCTAGGTAATCTTCATTTCCATTTTTCATACAAATTGTGTGTTCTTTTTCTATTTTATACTATGACATGGTTTAGATAATCTCTTTCCATTTTATGTCCCAGTGTTATTTGAGGAAATGATGTTTTCTCATAGCTTTTTCCAACAATGGTTCACCCTCTTCAGGTAAATTCTCTTTGTTTGGAAAACCCTCAAGGCATTATCATACTTCTCAATTTCATTATGTTCAAACTATGACCTAGGGTTTGAATCATAAGACCATGGCATGTCATGGGAATTTTATGGCCACTGTTATGGCCTGGCTTAAATAGTTAGTTATTTCCATTTATATTTCATGCCTTGAATACATTTTCTTGTATAGGGTTCATTCATTATTAATGGTTTTGTCCCTTCTAGAATTTATCAGTTCAATAACCCTTTTGGGTATTTCTAACAGAATATATAAATATGTTACAAGTAATTTGTATGGGGTTGAAAGAATTTTATTTCTCAGGTATGATCCTCTTCCATTCGTTCCATTGTTTCCTCTTAGAACTGTAATAATTTCTATTTAGAAATCCATTAGCCTCATTTTCTTTCTAACAAGGTTTTTTGTGGCCCTATCATAGGTACACCAAACCATTTTTGTGGTGTATGCATCATTTTTTATCACTTCAGGACGCTTCATGTCCCTTAACACGATCAACTTCCTCTTTTACAGGTTGGTCACACTTGTGATTTTTGGACCATTTTAAGGGATTTTCTTTTATAATTTTTCTTGCTTAGCTGAGAATGAGACACCCAAAACTAGTTCTCTGTACTCAACATTATAAGAAACACCTCGGCTTTTCCCCAAGGGGATTTTAATTTTAAAAGTCAATATGCCTCTTATAATATTTATTTTAGTAAAAAAGGTCAAGAGCATTTACTCAATTGTTAATTTCTAATTTATTTATGATAATAGGTCCATCTCAACCTCACTATTAACTCCTATTACTTTGTGATGGATATTTTATACTCATTTGGGTTTTGTATCATAAAGGGGTAATTTCGTAGCTTATATGGACTATATTTCCTTTTCTATGCTTTCTTCAGATATACAAATATATTCCTCCTATTAATTTTAAATATTCGCATGCTTTACTATACTTTTGGTATAAATTCTATCTTCAATATTTAATTTAATCTTTACTATTACCCACTATTGGGTCATCTCTCTTTTATCTATAATAGTAGAGGTTTGGTTTTACCCCTCAATCCTTGTTCAGAAACCAAACTTATCATTTTTGTTGGATTGATGAGTAATATATTAATTTCATACTATTTTGAATTATCATTTTTGTTTGAGGGATCCAAATGAGGATGGGGATATTATGACAAATGGGGAGGGGAACCACTCTCTTAGGTATGAGATGGAACTTTGTGGAGTTAATCTAAGGTTGAAGGATAAGGTCTAGTTTTAGAATACTTTTTATGTTGGATGTTGTATTGGTTGTGAGCTAAGGAATTGTTAGATCATTTTGGATCTTTCAGGTCTTTCCAACATCTATTATTTTTATTGGGATTAGGGGTTGATATTTCCCTTGAAAAAAATGGAAGAGAAATATGTGTTTGTCCTGGTTGTTGATAGGACCCATAGTGGGAGGCGGTGTCTTCATAGTCGATCAGTTGCAAAAATATATAGGTCATTCTAGTTGTGACGATTCTATTAGGAAACCCTTTACTAAGGTCAATTTTAAAATAGATGCATGTGAAGGTTGCAATACCTCCCAACCTTGTCTATATCTATCTTAATAGAATGACCGAGAGAGTTTCTTATAGAAGCTAATATATCTAGATATAACAAATTAACGCGCATATAAGGGAGTCTTACACAAAATATAGTGGCCAGAGTTTTCATGGATAGAGGGTTGAAAGAGAGAAAGCATGGCTGAAAGGAGAGCTAAGATCTACCAAGAAATTAGGGTCTGCGATCTAAAACCCTTTGAAAATCATATCGATTTTTAAAATAAACCATAACGAATCCCTTCAAAGAAAAGTATAGATTTCTATTCATGGACCTGGTCTGATGTACCCATTCCTAGAATGCATATGAAAATTGATAGTTCCCATTAAATAGGAACATGATGGAATTCTACTCATAGGCCATGTAAGAAAGAGTGGATTAGGATTCTTCGACCTCCAGACATGAAATATCTTCTACTTGTCCAATAATGAAGGCTATCCTCGAGATATATTTTTGAGTCAACTATGAGAGCCTCAACTTTAAAGTATCCTAAAAGGATCATGGCTGAGAGGAAGATGGTACACCATAGCATTTGGCTCCTTCATTTTGATCCTCAAGCTAGGAATATTAATTCATCCTTGTTTATATTTTAATATTTAAGTGAATTTCATTCATAAAGTTTCCTTCCCCCATATATGAGTTGCGCTGAGATGGAAGGGATTCCTATGTGATCTTGAATTTTGGTGGCAAGTGTAGAGCTAGAGTTTCCATCTTTCACATAAATACAAAGGGTACCCATGGAGATTGGCTTAATTAAGAATGAAAGACTCGAGCGATCAAGTTAAACTAAATCACTTTGGATGAGGGAATAATCCTATTGAAAAGGAAATTTCTTCTAGAGTAATAGATTTGTAGTAATGGAAGTAAAACCCATTAGAGACAGAGCAACAAGTGAGGGCTTTAGGGTATCTAGAAGATGATTAGTAAGAATAAACTTGGCCCCATTATTGATTGAGTATTTGACGGTGGGAGTGATGAATCACTATTTAGATCAAATGGTGATGTCATCCATGGGAAGAGAGATGAAAAAATGAGATATAGATTTGGTATTGGGGCAAATTGGCCAATTGCTACAACAACTATGGTTCTTGAAGCTGTTATGGTGTTCGCAAATATTCCTCTCTACTCTTTATTGATAAGTTCTTGAATGATATATATATATATATATATATATATATATATATATATATATATATATATATATATATATATATATATATATGCTTATATCATGTGTATGTATTTACATGGGTATATTTATACACATATGTATGTAAGTGTATGTCTATACGTATGTACACATAGATATTATTAGTAATGTGTACCCAAACATATATTATTTCTCCTCCATAAATTGTTATGGATTTTCTACAATAACTTACAGGTCACTCAATGGAGTCATCAACATGTAAGTAGTGTCTCCTAATAACATAATGAATTATTGGTCATATTTTGAGTATGATTCCTTTCCTAGCCCTCCTCTCTTTCCTTATGTCATATATTATGTGTGTGTGTGAGATACAATAGTTGGATATGAAGATTTTATGAAATATATTGAGATATGCTATAATTGATGGAAACGTGGTTATGGAAACAAAGTGTTCAATGATGGTAGGTGGTAGTAAGAGGTACATGTGTCAAATAAATGCCACAAGGAGCAGGTTCAAGGCACATGAGAATGGAGAAAAATGAGAATAAGTGCAGAATTTTTGGAGCTAGGTTTGGAGCACTACATTCTCTCAGATGCAGATGTAAGCCACCTAGATGGTTAGAGATCTGAAATATATTTCCAACGATATATGGAACACTTGAAAAGGCCTCCTGAATCAAAAGATAGAGTGAGTCAAATTTTGGTGACCCCAAGGCTTTCATAGCAGAGTTAAAGGTAGTTGGAGCATTTCGCTCATATCCGAAGTTAGATTAAACACCAAACTCAGTGGTAATACAGGAAGAGCCTTAAAGTGACAGCTCCAGGTAGGCATGGAAGTGGTGAGTTGGACCACATGTGGAACCCACCCGACAGGCTTACCTTGATGAAATTGTTTTAGTGCCCAATTCTAAGTGATTAGGTGAGAGTTACCAGGAGAGGAAAACTACGTGCTATCCAATGGCAAGCGAGAAGTGGAGCCCACGATACAGGCTAAGCTAAGAAGGTATCCAGGAGGGTAGACCCCAGAGGTTTCAAATGTGGCACAAGTGAAAAGTGGCGTGATGCATTGAGTGGATAAAGCCCACCCAATAATGGCAGCTCAAAAAGAAATTTCTCGAGGTTTGTTTGAAGAGCACACAACTAAGTGTTGGGATGTAACAAAGCAAGTGGATCCCACCCGAATGTGATTTCTAGGAGGCATAATAAGGGGCAGTGCAGAGGAGAGTTGACCTGAAGGGTTTTGTGGAAAAATAAAGAAAAAGGCTTGTAAGGCATAAGGAAAAGTAATAAAGGAAATGGTCTAAAACAATGCCTCGGATGATCTTTTTTCTCTCCTATGGTAGGGATAGATGGTAACACATGAGTCGATGTTTTTGACATCATAATGGAAATGTGGTAGTCGTTTTTTGCATTTTAGGTACCTAAATGGGTCTTTTCCGACTGACATGTCTCACCAATCACAGGTCAGCACATGGAGTGACGTCATTGTGTCATCATCCTGGCAGGATGAGCTGAGAAGATTTAAAATGGCACAGATAGAGAGGTCCAGATAGTGGGATTCGAGACATGTTGGAGACTAACTGAGACCATAGAGTCATTTCACTGGATCTTGCTATAGTGGGAGGACTGCACGGTACAATTAAGCTCACAAGACAGAGCCCATAAGTTTGTTAACATAAAACATAAGTGAATGTGCTAGGATAGAAGGGCCTATGGGCTATGCACATGCACAAAGGTTTCATGCAATAGTTGGGGGACCAGGGGCATTGCATAGTAAATTGAGATGGGTTTGGGAGATTTGGGACCCAACCCTTGGGTCATTTGGTGTAGAAATGAACCCAAGACATAAAGAATAGAATCACACAGGCTCTTGGGAGGTGTCAGGAAAAGTGCCTAGACCTGTCCCTTAGATTGTTTCCCATAGAAACTTCAACATGGGCGTGAAAAAATAATGTGGGGACATCCTCGGATCTTCAAATCCCATATATGGTTTAGAATTTCAATCAATAAAAAATTCAAGAACTTGGAACTTAGAGTTGGGCATGGTCATTTCATGTAGAAGCATGACCAATGACATGGAGCCATTAATAAAGGAAATATGCTCCTGATAGGGTTTGAAAGGACTTAGTGCCCAGTGTCTAAGGTTGTGGTCTCTGACACCCAGCCTTATGGTGAAGAAGTAGGAAAATGAGCAAGCGAAATGAGATTAAGCTAAAATTCAGTGGATTTGACAATTTGACAGGAAATTTTGTAGTTAATCCAAAATTAACTGTAGCTAAAAATAGAAAAAACACTACTAAAACTTGTAAAAGTACAAATTAGCTAAAAACTGCAAATAAACTCAATTCAAATGGCAGAAAAGGTTGGTTAAGGTATGAGAAATAGATTAATAGGTGCAGAGGATTGGGAGAATAAGGCAAAGGAAAAAACAAGGAAGCATGCAACAACCAAAGAAAATAAAAAGAAGCCAAAAATATCAAGCCAAATTGTTTATAAGCAGGCTTGATCAAGTAGAATGGATACACAATTTTTTGAGGCCGACCTCATGGTGCAATGAGGTGTTTGTATGGTTTTGATAGTAATAAGAGATTAATCTATGTGTTTTTATGAAGTGATGAAAAATATGAAAGTGTTTTTGAAAGAAGAGAAGGAAGTCATTCATCCTAGTGTGAAAATGGATGAAAGATGGAACAATGAGTGTCAAAAGTGAGTTGTAGCTTGTTGATTAGGGGTTGGCGCTCTTTCCAGTTGGTGTTGTAGTGTAGGAATTTACAGGGAAGTTCCTCAAAGAGAACACCAAAGGACACCGCTCCCAAACAGATCGCAGATCAATGCACCAGTACTTTTGACGTGGTTAAACCCTCAAAGAGGGAAACAATCCATGGCCTGAGCCAACGCGGCCACTTCAGGCAATTTATTAGTAAAAGAATGAAAATTTACATATGCTTCTCTCATGAACGGTTAACCTACAAATGACCCTTGGATCAAGCGTCGGTAATACCGAGAGAATGAACTGTCGGATCACTACATATCGTGACCGTCAGATTGTAAGTTACAAAATGTACATAGTAAAGAAACGCACTTTACCTAACTCTATACCTAACTCTACACTAGACCAAGTTGTACTTAACTATTTCCTATGTGCTGGAATATCCTAACATCCCCCCTTAAAAACAACTTGGATAGGATTGAAGGATTTACAAATATGACACAATAGGAGAAGGAAGGAGGCACTACAACTTATCCCCCCTTAGTGACAACTTCCTGAACTCCAACCATAAATCGAAGTTTAGTGAACTTCGCCTCTGTGAGAGCCTTTGTAAAGGTGTCTACAACTTGATCATCTATTGAACAATATTGCACTTCAAGAACATGGTCATGAATGAGCTTTCTGATGAAGTGCATGTGCAGTTCAATCTATTTGCTGCGCTAATGTTGGACTGGATCTTTCCATAGTTTAATGGCACTTTGATTATCACACCAAAGTGTAGTCGGATGCTTCTGCTGAAAGCCAAACTCTGACAGGATCTGATGAAGCCACAAGGCATCCTTACTATCTTCTACAGCACCACGATACTCTGCTTCTGCTGAAGAAAGAGAAATGGCACCTTCTTTCTTGCAAGCCCATGTAATAGGTGCTGAACCAAGAGTGAACACATAACCTGTAGTAGACTTTCGATCATCAGGGTCACTAGCCCAATCAGAATCAGTGAAACCAACCAATAGAGGAGATGCTTTGGCACTGTAATGAATCCCAAACTGAACTGTACCTCGAACATAACGAAGTATTCTTTTAGCTTCTTTCCAATGACTTTCACGTGGGTTTTGCATAAACCGAGCAACAAGGCCAATAGCAAAGGAAAGGTCAGGACGAGTATGGGTTAGATATAAAAGTTTTCCTACAAGTTGATGGTATAAGGTAGCATCAACTTCAGGAGAAGTACAAGTGACTGAAATTTTGACTCCAGACTGAAAGGGAGAAGGGGTTGGCTTACAGTCTTCCATGTGAAAATGGCATAGAATATCACAGGCATACTTGGATTGGGAAAGGGAAATACCTTCCTTGGATTGCAAGACTTGAAGACCAAGAAAATAATGTAAGTGTCCTAATTCTATCATTTCAAACTTCCTTTTAAGGCTAGACTTCACGTGGTTTATAAGGTTAGGATCACTACCAGTTAGGATAAGATCATGAACATAAAGAACAAGAATGATAAGAGACTTGCCCACTTTCTTGGTGTAGACAGTATTATCATAATGACACCTAGAAAAGCCATTTTCTAAAAGAAAGTTATCCATTTTGGCATACCAAGCTCAAGGAGCTTGCTTGAGACCATAAAGGGATTTCTTAAGCCGACATACAAGGCTGGAGTCTGTTTGTATAAATCCAATAGGTTGTTCCATATAGATTTCTTCATGAAAGTCCCCATTCAAGAATGCAGATTTAACATCCATCTGATGGACTTCCCATTTGAAAGAGGTAGCAAGGGAAAGAACAAGGCAGATAGAGTTCATTTTGGCAACAGGGGAGAAGGTTTCAGTATAGTCAATGCCTTCAACTTGTGAAAAACCCTTAGCAACAAGACGAGCTTTATGTTTATCAACTTTCCCATCTGGTCCATACTTGGTTTTGTAAACCCATTTGCATCTAACAAGTTTTCGTCCCTTTGGTAGAGGAACAAGATCCCATGTATCATTTGCCAATAATGAATGATATTCTTCATTCATAGCTACTTCCCAATCTGGATGGCCTGAAGCTTCTGCAAAGGTGTCAGGATCATAATTCACTGAAGCTTGAGCCAGTAAAGAAGAGGCTCTCTCGAACTGAGAATGTGTACGTCGCTGATTTGTAGGATCACCGGCAAGATCACCTGCTGCATCCCGAGTAGCACGGACCCATTTTGGAAGCTGAGGAGCTGAAGGAGGATCCTGAGATGGTGGGGGAGGATTTTCATCCTCGCTTTCATCATCTGAAGAGGAAATATTTTCAAAAGTAGAAGAGATAGGGAGAGGTGGCACATCCGCCGAACTAAGCTCGCAGGCCGATATATTTTCAGCAAACTTTACATCTCTTCTAATGATAACATTTTTGGACTTAAGTGGAATAAGTCTATATCCTTTGACATCTTCAGAATATCCAACAAAAATACATTTTTCACTCTTAGGCTCTAAAGCTTTATGTTTCTCATCCGGAATATGGGCCCAGGCTTCACTTCCAAAAACACGAAAGTGAATTACATCTGGTTTGATTGAGCTCCATGCTTCTTCTAGATTGATATTCTTTAAAACGTTAGTAGGAGTGTGATTTATTATGTAATTTGCACAGTTAATTGTTTTTGCCCAATAATTAAGACTAAGTCCTTTAGATTGAAGCATACAATTAGCCATTTCCTTTAAGGTGCGATTCTTCCTTTCAGCTACACCATTTTGTTGTGGAGTATATGGAACAGTATGTTGCATTTGAATTCCATTCTCAGTGCAAAAGTTGATGAATGTTTTTTTAACATATTCTCTGCCATTATCAGATCTTAGCTTAAGAATTTAATGTCCAGATTGTTTTTCAACAAAGGCCTTAAAGGCCAAGAACATGTTAAATACTTCACTCTTGAGTTCTAAGAAGTATACCCAAGTGCGTCTGGAGAAATCATCAATGAAAGCTAAGAAATACTTATAGCCAGAGAATGAAGCAACTGGAAGTGGACCACATAAATCACTATGCACGAGCTGTAAAGGGGCTGAGGCATGCCAAGAGGCACATTTTCAAAACTGTCCCGATGATGTTTTCCAAGTACACATCCGGAACAAACACCATCTCTGCAAGATACCATTGGAAGACCTGTCACCATATTTTCTTTACATAGACTCTGAAGAGAGCAATAGTTTAAGTGGCCAAATCACTCATGCCAAAGTTTGCTCACTTCATCATTATGAGAAACAAATACTGAGGGAAGATTTGATGACCCAAAGTTGTGAAACTTATACAACCTTGTAGAATCATCAGCAATGCCAGTAGCTAAAATCTGTCTAGGATCTCTTAGGTCCTTAGTTGCAAAATCGTGAGGTGAAAATTCAACGATTTTACCTTCACCTAAATGGGTTATCTGATATACAGATAGAAGGTCGCAGGATAAGGTTGGAACACATAATACATGATTAAACTGACCATTGTCTAGATGAATAGTTCCAGTCACTACAACACTAAGAGATCTATCATCACCAACATATATATTTTGGTGTTACAATCATTTAAAGACGAAAACATGGCTTTTTTTTTGGCCATGTGATAAGAAGCTCCAGAATCAATGAGCCACTCACGAGAATGAGAAGAAGAAGATACATTTAGTGCATAGCCTGACCGAGTTGCTTGACAACCACATGCAGAAATTGCCATTCCTGAAGATGAAGTTGAAGTTGAAGATTGCTCCAAGTGGATGTTATGCTTCTTCATTGCTTCTTCCAAGGCTTCCATCTTCTTAAAGCATTTGGATTCTAAGTGGCCATCTCGATTACAAAAGTTGCAATGTCTATCAGTCTTCTTCCATTTGTTTTTATTTGTCTTATCATTTTGTTGAAATGATTTTTCATTTTGAGGCTGAAATTGCTTAGGACCATTGTTTGGTTTAGGACCATTCCTTTTAGGATACAACTTATTAGGATTCTTTGGATTTGGCTGATGCTGGGCGGCTAACGCTTTCTTAGAAGAGTTTCCAAGATTAAGAAGACCAAGGTGTAAGAGTTTTTTTTTTTCTCTAATTAAAGAATCATAAAAAGAATCAAAGGAAGGGGACTTGTAGGTTTGTCCTTGAGAAATGAAGGCTTCTCTTGTAGAATGGAAGGTGGAAACAATCACAGAATGGGCTGGTCCCAACTTAGTAAGACTGGAGTAGATAAGGCTAATATCTTCTTTCTTAACCTTAACACCTTCCAAGAGAAGTCTAAGGGTCTTGAACTTGGACAAAAAATCTTCAATGCAAGAAAAATTATTGGGGTCCAATGTAAGCAATTCATTTTCAAGTTGATGGGCTTTAAGTTCATTTTTAATTCCAAAGACTTTAGTAATCTGTTTCATTGCTTCATCAGGAGTATCAAGTTCTACAATATGGAATCTAAGATCTGGAGAAATAGACATCCCTATCAACCCACGTGCTTGGTATTCCCTATTTTCCCATTTAGCTGCCTTGTCTTCATCTTTCAGTTTGGTCTCTTGGCCTGTGGCTATTCTGTAAAGACCTTTACTTCTAAGTAAATCCATAATTTAGGACCACCATTGGAAGTAGTTGGTGTTGTCAAGAACAACTTGGCATGGAGTTTCCATTTAAAAAAAAGTTGAAGCTATAAATGCTGAAACTAAGTGTACCAATGGAAATATATCTAAAAATTAGGTTGTTTCAAAAAAACGGTTCTGAAAACGGCTTCCAGATGAAGAAGCTATGGCTTTTTGAAAAAAAAATTGATGAAGTTGCCGACAAATTGCAGGAATGTGTGGAAATGAAAAATGCGCCCCCACAAAATGGAGACTTGAACCCAAGACCTCTACTCTCATAATTTAGCTTTGCACCAAGTGAGCTATATAAAAAGTTTGAGAGAGAGGGGGGGGGGTTGATGCTTTGGGTTGCGTGCTTGCTTTGAGAAAGCTCCTTTTCCCTGCAAAACAACAAACACAAAACCCAACATCGACATACAAAAAAAAAATGAACCTTGCGGCTCGATGTTAGCTTTAGCCGGAATCTAAATATTTTCAAAAAGGAACCTTGTGGCTCGAAGTTAGCTTTACCCGGAAACTAAATATTTTCCTCAATGTTTCTGATTTTCCGAGATCACACTAAGGCGCAGTGGAAAAGAGCATACGCATGAGAAAAATCCTTCCTTTCTATTTCTGATTTGCCCAGATCGCACAGAGTCGTAGGGTAAAGAGCATATGCAGAAATGAAAGGTATAGATCAGGTAATGAAAGAAATCTAAATAAACCGAAAACTGACGCAGCTAGGGCTAACAGAAACCTTTTCGCGTGAAATGAAAGGGGCTCCTCACTGGAACGGATGCTTCCAACATAACAGAGCAGTCCTCTTGGCCCGAAAGCAGTCAGAAACAGTAGATCTAGGAAACAGTAGTCGGATGCAGTTCTACCGGCTTCAGATTTGGATCACCAACTGACGCGACCCTCAAATAGCTCTAATACCATGTATGAATTTACAGGGTAAGTTCCTCAGGATGAACACCAAAGGACACCACTCACAAAGAGATCGCAGATCAATACACCAATACTTTTGACATGGTTAAAACCCTCAAAGAGGGAAACAGTCCACGGCCTGAGCCAACACGGCCACTTCAGGCAATTTATTAATAAAAGAATGAAAATTTACATAAGCTTCTCTCATGAACAGTTAACCTACAAATGACCCTCCATGCTCTTTAAATAGAGATCGTGGACCAATCGGGTGTTAAGCCATGGATCAAGTGTCGGTAATACCGAGGAGAGAATGAACCGTCGGATCACTACATATCATGACCGTCGGATTGTAAGTTACAAAATGTACATAGTAAAGAAACACACTTTACCTAACTCTACACTAGACCAAGTTGTACTTAACTATTTCCTATGTGTCAGAATATCCTGACATGGAGAATAGTTGGGGTTGTAGCTCCATTCAGTTGCAACTAATAAATTAAGAAATTTTAGCTTCATGTTGGTTCTAGATGGAACATTGTATTTTCAAGTTGTAGCTTGCCCTATGAATGAATTGAAGAGAAGATTCTAAAAGTTACTTATTCGTGTAATACATGTTATGGTTATTTAAGTTATTATTGAAAGTTCCCTTTACTGTCTTAATGTTCTCACACAAAGTAACAATAAATTTTGAATTGGTAAAATCGTTACAACACTAATTCACGCTGCCCCCTCTCAGTTTTCTCTTAGTTTCCAACAATTGGTATCAGAGTAGGTTAGTTATGATTAATCTAACAGCTGGAATAAATATCAAGGACCATGGAAAACTAGGAAGGATGTTTTATCAATAAGGCACCTATGTTCACTAGAGAAAACTATGTGTTTTCGAAAGTGACGAGGAAGATATACATTCAATCACTTGGAGCTAATGTGTGGGATGTTGTGGAAGAAGAAGATAAAATACCTCCAACATTGCTTACCAAATATTAGAAGTTGGAGTTCACATGCAATGCTAAATCAATGCATTCCCTACTTACTTGCCTACCTGAACCAAAACTTGTCAAGGTGATGGATTACAAATATGGCAAACCAATCTGTGACATGATGAGCAGTTGCTATGTAGGAGAGAAGAAGGTAAAGATAGTTGAACCCCAAGGTTTTATGATCCATTTTGAATCATTGAGCATACATGATGATGATGATATTACAAACTATTTTCAAATAGTTGATGAAGTTGTGAACACCATAAGAGAGGTTAATGAGAATCTAGTTGAAGATGTGGTAGTTAAAAAGGTATTGTGATCTCTTCCTCGAGGCTTAATCCCAAGGTGTAAACCACTGAAGAAGTGGAAAATATGAGCACTCTCACTCTAGATCATCTCCTTGGAATACTTACTACCTATAAGGTAAGTAGTTCTAAAGGAAATTTTGCGGCCAAAGAATCAACCTTCAAAGAAGTGAAGAAGTGAAAGGATGCGCATAATGAATCATGTTGTGAATCATATGAAGAAGAAGTCAAATTTGTGAGGAGAAGGAAAGTATAAAGGTAAGTTTCCCTTTAAATGTTGTAACTATGGCCAAGTTGGTCATTATGCATCAAACTATCCTAAAAAGAAGAAAAAGGACTATGATCCTAAACAAAAATTTAAGAAGGTCCAAGAGGACCAAAAGAATTCAAGAAGAGAGGTTTCTATGCTGAAGATGAGATCTCCTTTGGAAGTGAGCCCAACCAATCCTCAGATGAGGATAGAGACAATGAGAACCCTAGGGAATTCATGTTGACGGTCATTGAAAATCTATAAGTTAAGGCTATTAACTCTAGTAATGAAGAAGGAAAAGTCAACCTTGAGGGATAGCTGGTTAGTGTTATTGAAGAAATAGAGAGTCTGAGAAAGAAAAACAAAACCCAGAAAGAATCCTTGATAAAATAAAAGGTTAAGGAAGTAGAGAAATTACTTTTGCAGTTAGAAGAAGGTTAGAAAATACAAGATTCCTTGAACCAACAATTGAATGAAAATTCCCACATATGTGAGAAGCTATAAGGATAAATTATGTTGTTGAAGAAGGAGCTTGAAAAGCCTAAAACACAACTTAGCTTCAATCATAAATTCAACAAAGGGACAAAAAATTTAAATGAAATTTTGGAGGCTCAACGCACCTCCAAAGACCGAACTAGTATTGGTTTTGATGTTGAATCTAGCGCAACAACTGAATTAAAAGGTAAAACGTAAATTTTCTTTGTTCCAGAAAAGGAAAGGGCTGCACAACAAGAATAGACACTTAGAAAAAATAAAATCAGTAGCAGCAAAGGGACTATTTTTCCATGCAAATCAAACTGCCCAAAATTATGCTCAACATAGAAGGCATCCATCTAGTTACAATGGTATGTTTTTAGGGTATTGTTTCACATGCACTGATTATGGCCACATAGCAACAAAATGTAGGGTTAATATCTCTTGCGGACAACTTAGATTCAAGAGAATAATTCAATAGAGAAGAAACAAACCTAGATAGGATAATTCCTTTGTTCCCCTGAATTATCATTGAGTGCAATCTTTTAAATGCCACAATTTTGGGCATATAACAATTAATTGTAGGCTTAAAGAAGAGAAGATGGAGCTAGTTATTGAGAAAATTGAATACAAGCCCAAGGTCTCGAAGGATAAAAATAAATTAGAGCAATGTGACATTTACTTTTATACTCATAATTATGGGAGCCAATGGTATGTGGACAGTGGTTGTTCTAGGCACATGACAGGAGATAGAAGCAAGCTTCTCACTTGGAAGCATATTCAAAAATGTAATGTGAACTTTGGTAACAATGCTCCAGACAAAATAATTGAAAAAGGAGTGACCAGTCTCTCAAATGTCAAAGGTAAAGCTAAGAACACTTTGTATGTTGATATGATGAAAATATGTTAAGTGTATCTTAGATGTTTGAACAAGGCTATGATGTGGTTTTCAAAGTTAAAAATTGTCAACCAATTCCACAGACACAGGTGAAATAGTTATTGAAGTTGTAATAACATACAACAATATATATGTGTTGAAGGAGAAGACATAAAATTGTTGTTTGACTAGGATTGATGAGAGTTGGTTATGACACAAAAGGCTTGGACATCTAAACTTTGACCAGATTGTCAAGCTTATCAAGAAAAATGCAGTCAAGGACTCGCCTAGGCTTTCAAAACTAGAGAAAATTATTTGCAAATCTTGTCAACTAGGAAATCAAGCTTGAGTTCCTTTCAAGGAAAAGGAAAAATCTTTAGAAAAACCATTGAACTTGGGGTATATGGATTTGTGTGGACCATCCAAAACACATTCAACCACGCGTAAACTATATTTTATGCTAATAATTGATGATTTCAGCAAGATGATGTGGGTTTCCTTTCTCAAAGAGGAACCTCAGGCTTTTGAGAAGTTTAAAGAATTCAAAGCTATGGATGAGAATGAAACCAATTGCAAAATCAAAAGCATCAGGTCAGACAATGGAGATGAGATCACTTAAAAGGAATTTGATGAATTATTTAAGACACATGTCATCATGAGATAGTTTACCATAAGGGACACTAGCCAAAAGAATGGTGTTGCAAAGAGAGAAAACAAGTCAGTGCACCAATTACCCAAAGAAACGGTGACCGAGAAGAAAGTTAAGCAATGGTTTTGGGTAGAGGTTATTCACACAATAGTTGTCATTCTCAAAAAATATCTTTTTCAACCTACCAATGAGAAAACTTTGTATGAGCTATGGATTGGCATACCTTGAACAATGAAACACTTTAGAATTTTTCACAGTAGATGTTAGAGTAAGAAAAATGATGAAAAACTTGGATCACCAAGGTTACATGTGCTACAAAGGTTACATGTGCTACAAAAAATTCACCAAAAGGATCATCGATTACATAGATGTAAAAGTGTATGAGAACATTGTTCAAGAAGAAAATAAATCAACAAAATCCAATGTGAATGAACTAGTGATCATTAGTGATGAAAATGATGAGGCAGATGCAAAATAAAGTCAGGAAGATCCCTCTAGTCCTCAAGCAGGAGATCCCCAAGGTATGTATAAAAACATGACCCGTTTGATTAGATAGTTGGTGAATTAAATTCGGGAGTGTAGAGAAGAAGGAAGTTTCTCAAGCCCCCTACTCAAGCACATGTTACACTAATGTCCATGGAGAAACCAAAGGATATTGTTCAAGCTCGTCAAGATCAACATTGGGTAAAGGCCATGAATGAAGAATTGGACTAGATAGAGAAAAATCATACTTGGGAACTTGTTCCAAGACCTCCAAACAAGAATTTCATTGGCAGAAAGTGGGTATTCAGGAATAAGTTGAATGATTGTGGAGGAGTGGTTAGAAACAAGTTCAGGTTTGTATGTGAAAATTATGCTCAAATATAAGGCTTGGATTTTGATGAAACGTTTTATCCTATTGTTAGATTATAACCAATAATAATTTTTTGGCATTTCCATGCTTTAAGAAATTCAAAATATATCAGATGGATGTCAATTCCTTTTTTCTTAATGGAGAACTACAGGAGAAAGTTTACATAGAGAAACTAGAAGGATTTTAGCTAATAGGGCAACCAAATTATGTTTGTGGAAAGAAGAAGGCTTTGCATGGCCTCAAGAAAACCCATAGGGATTGGTACTGAAAGATAGACAACTACCTGGTCAAGTGTGGATTTTAAAGAGGATAAGCTAACAACATTCTCTATGTCAAAACAAAGGATATCAAACTCATTTTGGTAGTTATATATGTTGATGATATCATATTTACTAGTGATTTACATTTGATAACTAGTGAATTTTAACAAGATATGAAGGTCAAATCTGAGATTTCCATGCTTGGAGAGCTGTCATATTTCCTTGGATTTGATATAGTGCAAACCACTCAAGGAAGTGCTAAAGAAATTTGGCATGGAAGAATGCTCATTGGTGAGCACTCTAATGGTGATAGTTTACAATCTTAGAAAGATGGAAGAAAATCCAACAATGGACTACATCCTATATAGATTCATCATTGGTAGTGTTTTATATCTCACAGGTTTAAGGGCAGAAATCATGCAAGTTGTTGCAATAGTGAAAATATTTCAAGAAACTCCTGTAGAAATTCATCTCCTTACGGCCAAAATAATTCTCCAATATCTTAGAGAAACAATGGACTATGGACTGTGGTACCCAAGAGGTAAATATTTTTCATTTAATGTTTATACTAATGTTGATTGAGCAAGTGATATGGATGATTGAAAGAGCACAAGTTGTGGTGCTTTCTTTCTTGGAGAATTTCTAGTCTCATGGTTAAGCAAGAAGCAATCATCAATTTCCTTATCTATAACTAAAGAAGGATATATTACAACATCTTCTTGTTGTACTCAAATTTAGTCGATGAAGAAAAATTTAAAAGATGTACAAGTGCCTATTGATCAGTTGATACCCATTATTTGTGACAACATAACTGCAATCACAATGTCAAAGAATCTAGTATTTTACTCTAAGACCAAGAATATCCCCATCAAGTGCCATTTCTTCAGGGAGCAAGTTGCAACTCAGATTATGAAGCTCAATTATGTTCCCACAAAATAACAAGTTGTTGATATCTTTACAATGCCACTCCCTAGAGAATTGTTTGAGTACTTAAGAAAATGATTGGGAGTAATTCATTTTTCCTCCCTTCACAAGATCCTCCTCCAAGAGGAAGCAAGGTAGCTGGTATAGTTTTTAGTATATATTGTTGAAGTTGCGAGGTCCACAAGGATCAACATGACTAGAGATGCATGGTGACATGGTGAGCATGTTGGTGTCTTTTCCATTGATGTCAAAGGGAGAGAGTTATAGTTGAATCAAAGAAAATGAAAACTGAGGGAGAGATCTATGGAAGGAAAGATATAAAGGGGGAGAAATCTATAAGATCAAACGAGAAATAGTGGTATGCATAGAAGAAAAAGTTTATCTCATGGGGGAAACACCCATGTTTTTCTAAGGATGTTCCTAGAAGATAAAATATGTTTTTTTTTTATTTTGGTGTTGCCATCAAAGCTAAAGGGGGAGATTGTTGAGATGTGTTGTCATTGATGGCAATAGGGTAATGGAAACAATGTATTCATTGATGGTAGGTGGAATTAGGAAGAACATGTTTCAAATAAATGCATCGAGGAGCAGGTTTCAGGCACATAAGAATGACAAAACATCAAAATCAGTGCAATATTTTTGGATCACTAGGTCATCTCGGATGTAGGTGCAAGTCACATAGATGGTTACAGATCTGAAAGATATTTCCAATGATATATGGAAGTCCTTAAAAGGCCTCCTATATCATAATATAGAGCCAGTCAAAGTTTTCTGACCCCGAGGCCTCCATAGCAGAGTTAAAGGTAGTTGGATCTATTTTTGCACAACAAAAGTTAGGCTAAATGCCAAACTCAATGGAAAGATAGGCAAAGCCTCTAAGCGAGAGCTTTAGGAAAATATGGAAGTACCGAGTTGGACCATAGGTCGAGCCAACCCGATGGGCTTACCTCGATGGATACACCCTAGTGGAATTGTTTTTGTGGGAAAATTTAAGCGACTGGGTGGGATTCACCTAGACACGATCATTAAGCATTGTCCAATAACAAGCGAGTAGGGGAGCCAACAGTACAGGACGTCCTGATAAAGGCAACTTGGAGGGTGCACCTTGAAGGTTTCAAATGTGGTGCAAGTGAAAATCATTGCCATACATTGAGCAAGTGGAGTCCACCCAACAATGGTAGCCAGGAAAGGAATTTCTGGAGGTTTTCCTGTAGAGCACACGACTAAGCACCACGATGTAATAGAGTGGGTGGAGCCCACTCAACTGTGATTTCTTGGAGGCATAACAAAGGGGAAATTCAGAGGAGAGTCTACCCAGATTTTTTTGGAGAAAAATAAAGAAAAAGGCTAATAAGACCAGAGGAAAAATAACAAAGCAAATGGTTGCAAACAAGGCCTTGGAGGACCTTTTCTCTCTTCTCTAGTAGGGACAAGTGGCAGCACATGATTGGTCAGTGGTGACGTTAGTACGAACATGTGGTAGTAATTTCTACCATTTCTAGGTACCTAAAGGGATCGTTTCTGAGTGACACGTGCAACCACTCACAAGTAGACACATGGTAGGAATGACTTCATGGTTTCGTCATCTTGAAGGGATAAGATGGAAATATTTGAAATGGCACATATATAGAGAATCATGTGGTAGAACCTACTACACGTTGGAAATTTACCAAGCTTGAAGAGTCACTTCATTCACTCTTGTTGTAGTGGGCGTACCCGATGGTACAATTAAGGTCGTAGGACAGAGCCTAGAAGTTTTTTAACAGAGCACATAAGTGAATGTGTTGGTATAGAAGGGTCTAAGGGCTACGTTCTTACAGAAGTTTTCATGCAGTAGTTGGATGATAAGGGGTGCAACATAATAAAATCACTTGGGTCTGGGAGCTCCAGGACCCAACCCTTGGGTCATTTTGACATAGAAATGAACCTAGGGCGTGGAGAGTGCAGTAGCAGAGGCTTTTGCGAAGTGTTAGGCTAAGCACCTAGACCTATCCCTTATATTATTTCAGATAGAAACACTACCAATGACGTGGAAAAATAATGTCGAGCCATCTCCGTATACTGGAACCGTAAATTCTAAGAATTATAATTAATAAAAAAATTGGGAGCTTGGACCTTAGCATTGGGCATGGTCGCTTCATGTAGAAGCATGACCAACGATGACTAGTTGTTAACAAAGGAAATATGCTCTTGATAGCACTTGAAAGGACTTAATTCCTAGGGTTTAAGTCGGTGTTCATGGAGACTTGGTATTATGGGGAAGAAGTAGGAAAAGGAGAGAGTGAAAGGGGATTCAACCTAGGAATTTGGTAGTAAATTTGGAAGTTAAGCCAAACTTAAGTGTAGCTAAAAATAGAAAAAGCACTGCTAAAACCTGTAAAAGTCTAGATTAGCTAAAAACTGCAAACAAACTCAATTCAACTGACACAAAATGTTGGTTAAGTTCTGAGAACTCAGTGAACAGGTGCAAAGGACGGAGAGAATAGGACAAGGGCAAGAAATAAGGAAGCACATAGCAATCAATGAAAATAAAAAGAAGCTAAAAATATTAAGCCAAATTCCTTATAAGCATGCTTGATCAAGCAAAATGGATACACAATTTCTTAATACCAAGCTTCAGGTGCAACGACGCACTGGTATGGTCTTCACAGTAATTAGATATTGTTGTACATATTATTCTGAAGTGATGACAAATTTTTAAGTGTTTTTGAAAGCAATGAAGGCAGTCATTGATCCTAGTGTGAAAATGGATGAAAGATGGAATAGTGAGTGTTAAACCCTTGAAAATCTTATCAAAGAAATCAAGGTGCTCTTCAAACCACCTTGATAAATTTTGCAAAACTAAAACAAACCATCCTAACAATGTCATAATTTATTTCACTTCAATAATTCCATACAATCCGCATAATATATCACGTTCATGACACAAAATTCCATGAAATTTGCATAAAACTATATTCATATGTAGCAAACTTAAAAATATGAAATGTGTATATGAAATTACATGAAAGGAAGGATAGATAGCCCAATAGTAATTGAATAATTCCTCCTTTGAATAACTTTAAGTCCTCCTAGCAATTACCATAAGTTTTGATAGAGCTTTCCTACAACCCAAGATTCCCACTCGCCTCTTTGAAATACAAAATTAGGCCTATAGGCCCTCAAAAACTAATACTGCACCCTAAACCACTAGTGGTATTTAAAAAAAAACAATATTCTTTACAAAACTACTAGCTTCAATGTCACCAACTCCTTCTAGAAGCTTCTTGAAAGACCTACTAATTATGGAATGGGTCCCTTCAGATTTGGCTTTAATAGCTCTTAATTGTCTCTCTCAACTGTGCACTAGGCCTTCTCTCTTCTTATTGGGTGTTTCATGAGTCACGCGTTATACTGGGTGTTCTGCCAAAGGTGTTAGTGGTACTATTGATGTCAATGGAAGTGCTAACCATTGAATCCACAAATGTTGTTATGTTTGTTTCTATGGTGGGGGCTTTGAGGTTGAACCTCCGCCTATTGGTGTTCCTTGTGAATCGGTGTGAATCCCTTTTTAAGAGATAGCTTGTACAACCCTGATATATTTTTCCATTCATTACCCATTGGGACATTGCATGCCCATGCATCCAAGATGTGTCCTTCAATGTGGTGACTAGATCATAATCCACCTTTCCCAATTCTTTAAAGATGTGCTTTAGCATGAAAAAGGGCTCAAAATGTTCTTCGTATAAGTTCACTATATTCTTTCCTTGTAAGGGATGATCATATTCTCCAAATCCTATTTGATCTTCTTTAATATCATTCAAAATGTTCATGAAGGTATCTTTAGTGTATACATCTACATGTACATCAAATAAAGGTGGGAAATTTCTCTTACATAACACTTCACATCTACTTCTTAAGACATGTACCTCATTCAACATGTCTTTTGCTTTCTTCTCCACCAACACTACTAATTTATGTTTTCTCTTCAACTGATTAGCATTGGCCACTAGGCGATCTCTATTTAGTTCTACCTTTGTAACATCTTCTTTGGTCATTTGACTGACATAGTTTATAATCATTTCATCTTTTTCTAGATTTTCCCCAGTGGTGTTCTTAAATGCCTTCATTTTTTCTTGGATCATCTGCAAGTGTCCCCATTTTCTTTATACTAACTTTGTGAATTTTTTTGAGATTCTTCTTCTAGTTGTTTTAAAGGTTAATTTTTTCGGGTGTTTTATTCTCAGAACATTTAAATTGTCTTCAACCTTTTGACCATACTCCAGGGATCGATACATATCTATCTTACTACCTTTAATCTCCTTCTCCTTGACCTTCAATTTTACATCTCAAGATATAAGTAAGGCCTGAAACTACTTTTCATCTTTAGATATTTTCAAGGACACTACTTTCTCTATCAATATTCCAGGATTTTGTTGTGACTGCATGGTCTCATTTATCCTTTCCTTTATCGCTTGATCTATTCATTTAGAAATGTGATATGATCGTGAGGGTTTCATGTAGATTTATCTTTAGCTCTACAATTTGCTTTTCCACTATGGCTAGCTCTATTCTATTCACAAGATGTGTGTCTAGGATTTTGAGTTGATTCCTCATGGAATCAATCTCTCTTCTCTTTTCTTCAAACACTCTTTGTATTTCTAGAAATATTTAGGATACATGACCAGATGTATAATTTTATCTTCTGGGTTTTTTACCTTTATCTTGTCGTCCTAGCCAACTATCTTCCATTACTTGAATTGAGCATTATTCTTCATATACACAACTTGTAGCTTCCTGGTTGTGGCATTGGTTTGGTGCATTTGTTTGTGCACTAGATGTGTCACTTGAAATTTTAAGTCCATGATGTTATTAAACGGGATATTGTTTGAAATTAAGGAAACAGGATGTACATGGTAATTCGACATGCACATAGTGATTTCTACCTTTGATTGAAACACCTCCATATTAAAAATTCCCTTCTCATAATCCAAAGAATTCTTGAGCTTCGTAGGAGGAAGCAACTAGTTTTCAACAATTTTAATAAACATTTTCCTTTCCTTAGATGCTTTTTTAGTAGTCTCAATGAAAGTCTCTGTGATTGACATGCGTCTAGGCTTGTACACTACTCTTCATTTTGTTGTCACTAATTCTGAGATGGTAGACAACCATGTTTCCACAGTGAATGCTTGTTTTGAAAGGGCGAACACCTGGTTCTTGTATACAATCAAAGCTTGGCACTTTGTCTCTTCATCATCTTCATCTTCATCATCCTTGAGAACCTTATATGTCCTAGGCTTCTTTGAGCTCGATTCTTCTCCTCGATCTACCTCGATGGGTTCAAAAGTTCCTCGCTTCTACCTAGAGAGATGAGAGAAAATCAACTTAGTTAGATGTAGGATGGCATTGACCTCTTCCTAGGTAGCCTTACTCGAACACTCTTATATTATAGGATTTTGGTCATGTTTAGTATTTTATCAATCCTTATAATTCCTCAACTCATAGATAATGTTTTGCGGATTACATCTCTCATCTCCAACTTTTGAGAAGTTAAAAAATTCTAATATGTTCTCCATGGTATCTATTGAATTCCTTGAATTCAGATAAAAAATGTTTCTTATTGAAGAAATTCCTTATAGATTGAAACTGTAGATTATAATATGCTAAAACAATTGACTTTAATCTACTCATTGTTGGAAATAATACTGAGAGGGGGGTGAATCAGTATTATCAAGCAATTTACCAAATCTTCCTTATTTGATCTTTTGAATTATTCTTGCATATCAGTACCATAAAATAATGAGCATGAATAAAGAAAATAGACAGTCACACCAAAGAACACAAGATGTAAGGTGGAAACCCAATGCGGGAGAAAACCACCTGCTGCAATATGTCTCTATCTTCTTTCAAGAAATTCTTTTTACAATGATTTTGTACTAGTGCAGTCCTTTACCAGCATGCAGGCTGCAACCTGCAGAGAGCTACAACTCTCTCTCGTTTTCCAGTCTCTCCTGGAAGGGAGCTACAACCCCCTACTTCTTTTCATGAAGAATCAAATGATCAACAAGTATACAACAGATACAGTCCACTACAGATATCAGATCAGTAATTACAGAAATAACCCAGAACACCTTATGAACAGAAATATACAGTCAACAGATCATCTTAAGACAGGGACGCATATTTTCTTTCTGTGACCTGCGACTGGACGCAGTCTACCTTCCACTGTTCTGCGTGCCGACGCACTGTTCCTCTATGCTTGCTGCGACCGGCGCACCCAGAAACACTATCGCGCCGCGTCTTTTGCTTCATAGACGCACCCAATAACACAGTCGCGCCGCGTCCTTTGCCTCAGAGACGCACCTGCGCCTTTACTGTACTGCGTCCCGGCGCACTTTCCCTTCACTGAACCTGCGTCCCTTCAGATATAAAAGATATGAGGACTTCAGAACCAACCCAAACACTCAGATCCACAGATCTGATCATGCGCCATAGAGATCACAGTCCATTAGAAGATTCGCCCTCATAGATCTGGACTAGATCTCACCAAAAGATATTCAACCAAGATGATGCTTAATCCAAATGAACTCCTTTGCTTTATATAGGCAAGCTTCTCCCCAAAACATGGAACAAAACCACGAGCCGACACCATAGAAACACAAAACCGTCGGCTAGATACCACACAAGAAACCCCCACGTGCTTTTCTCTGCCTTGAAATGTGTGCACTGGGCGGACGCACCTCCTGAACGGCTGGCCTGCGTCCCTGGACGCGGGTTCTGTATGGTATATCTGCGGGGACGCACTTGCTGAACATATTTCCTGCGTCCTTCTTGATTTATCACCTGAATGGGTTTGCCATCAAGGACAACACCTGAATCATAATGCCAACAATCTCCCCCTTTGGACTTGATGGCAACCACATAATCTTCAGCTTCATTCTCCCCCTTTGACATCAAGGGCAAAGGGTATGCTCCCCCTATGCTCATGCATCTCCAGATCTGTAACCAGAAATCCATCATGAAGGAGATAGAGACATATTGCAGCTATTTCCAAGATCTCCTTCTCCATAATGCCAACAATGCATTATGTGCTCCCCCTGAGCCTATACCACCAATAGGAAGATGATCAACAGTAAGATGATGCATCAACAACCCCCAGCTTTTGCCTGAGGTATTCAAAAGTGTCCCTGGGCAACGGTTTGGTGAAAATATCAGCAACTTGTTCCTTAGAAGGAACATACTCCAACTTGACCTTCTGTTCAAGTACTTGTTCCCGGAGAAAATGGTACTTGATTGGTATGTGCTTGGTTTTTGAATGCATAACCGGATTCTTTGAGATGCTGATTGCACTTGTGTTGTCACATAAGATAGGAATAGGAGGTGTACAAGTGATGTGATAATCCTGCAAAGTCTGCATCATCCAAAGAAGTTGGGTGCAACAAGATGCAGCAGCAACATATTCCGCTTCAGCTGTAGACAAGGCAATTGAACTCTGTTTCTTGCTGAACCAAGATACCAGTCTGGAGCCCATAAAGAATGCACCGCCACTTGTGCTTTTCCTGTCATCCACGCTTCCGGCCCAATCTGCATCTGTGTAAGCATGAAGAGTGAGATCTATATCTCTAGGATACCATAAGCCATAATTTTGAGTCCCTTGAAGATATTTGAAAATTCTCTTCACTGCTTGAAGATGAGTCTCCTTTGGATTTTCCTGAAATCTTCCAACTATTCCAACTGCATGCATGATGTCTGGTCGGGTACCTGTCAAATATAGTAAACTTCCAATCATAGATCTGTAGGTTGGTTGATGTACTGCTGCAGATTCATCATTTGCACTGAGACTACATCCTGTGACCATGGGTGTACATACTGGTTTTGCATCTTCCATGCCATATTTCTTCAAAATCTGCTTGAGATACTTGGTTTGAGATAAAAAGATTCCTCCTTCCTTCTGTTGGATTTGCAAACCAAGGAAATATGTCAGTTCTCCTAGCAAGGACATTTCAAATTCTTTCTGCATGACTGAGGCAAAGCTTTGACTCATAGCTTCTTCATTGCTGCCAAAAATAATGTCATCTACATACACAACAAGTATTAGCAATTTGTCATTTTCAACTTTTATATACAGATTGCTATCTGCTGAACCTTTTAAGAAACCTTGTTGATGAAGATATTTGTCCAACCGGTAGTACCAAGCCCTTGGAGCTTGTTTGAGACCATAGAGAGCCTTTTTCAATCGGCATACAAGATTTGGATCATTTCCAAGAATGAACCCATCTGGCTGTTCAATGTATACTTCTTCTTCCAGGTCTCCATTCAAAAAGGCTGATTTCACATCCATTTGAAATACTTTGAAGTTCTGAAAACTTGAGAGAGCAAGGAACATTCGGATGGCCTCAAGTCTTGCAACAGGAGCAAAAGTTTCTTCAAAGTCTATTCCTTCTTGCTGCGCATACCCTTTACAGACGAGTCTGGCTTTGTTTCTAATTACTTCTCCATTTTCATTCAATTTATTTTTGAAGACCCATTTTGTTCCAATAAGATTCTTATCTTTTGGTCTAGGGACCAGCTCCCAAGTGTTGTTCTTTTCGATTTGCTCAAGTTCTTCATCCATTGCTTTCACCCAACATTCATCTTTGCATGCCTCTTTCACATTTTGTGGTTCGGTGGAGGAAAGTAATGCCAAATAGCTTGAAGCTTCTGCAACTGTTCTTCTAGTTTGTATACCTGCTTCTTTTTGTCCCATGATCTGAGATTCTGGATGGTTCTTCTGAACATATCTGGATGGAGTCTTTTCTTCTATTCTTGTCCGTTCTTCTGCTTCTTCGTGAGGTTCTTCTTGAGATTCTTCTTGAGGTTCTTCTTCTTCATCATTCTGTCTTTGAGGGTAGCTCTCATCTTCTTCGATGTCTTCACGATGTATTTGCCTAGGAATATATCCCTTTTCATCAACCACTACATCAATGCTGTCAACAATTCTGCCAAGTCTTTTATTGTAGCATTTGTATGCTTTGCTATGTGGAGAATAGCCAAGAAGAATGCCTTCATCTGCTCTAGGATCAAGTTTGCCAAGCTGCTCCTCAGTATTCTTGATATAGCATTTGCTCCCAAAGATTTTGAAGTGCTTTACCGAAGGAGTTTTACCACTCCAGAGCTCATGAGGGGTTTGAGTGCTGTTCACCCGGACATTTGTCTTGTTGAGAATAATAACCGCAGTATGTGCAGCCTCACCCCAGAAGGTTGCGGGGGTTCCTGATTCATCAAGCATAGCACGAGCCATTTGTTGGATTGTTTTGTTCATTCTTTCAACAACTCCATTTTGTTGAGGCGTTCTAGCTGTAGAGAATTCTCTCCTTATCCCATGTTCATCACAGAAATCGAAAAATTCATTTGAAGTAAATTCCCCACCTCTGTCAGATCTGAGGCACTTAATTTTGTGACCTGATTCATTTTCAGCCAAGGCTTTGAAGGTTTTGAATTTTTCGAATGCTTCATCTTTGTGCTTCATAAGTCCTAACCAAACAAACCTGGAGAAATCGTCAATAAATAATATCAAGTATTCCTCTCCTCTAGGTGTTCTTTTTCTGAATGGTCCACATACATCTGTATGTACTAGCTCAAGAGGCATGCTGGCTGATCCTTCTTTCTCTGGAAAGTTAGTTCTGGTTTGTTTTCCAAACTGACATGATCTGCATATGGTGTTGTCAGGAATTTTGATATCTGGAAGATCGCGAACTGCCTGATATTTGCAAGCTTTCCTTATTTGTGAGAAGCTTAGATGTCCCAACCTTCGATGCCATAACCAGTGCTCTTCATTCTTGCTTAGATAGCATTGTTGTTGTCCTTCATCAAATATGTATAGATTATTTGGAGTTCTCTTTCCTTTGAGAACTGTTTTACCTGTATCAAGATCACGAACAAGGCATCCATTTGATCTGAATATAACCTCGGTTCTTTGATCACACATCTGGCTGACACTTAGTAGATTATGCTTCAATCCATCAACAAACAAAACATTTCCAGCCTTAACATCTTCTTTTAAAGGAGCAATACCTTTTCCTTTTATAGTTGCAGGAGTATCATTTCCAAAAGAGACTTTCTTTCCCTTTTCTAAATTAGAATAAGACTCGAGTTTTTCTTTATCACCTGTCATATGCTTCGAACATCCACTGTCAATGTACCATAGATTTTCTTGTCCTTCTGCATAAAATGCTATCCCACATCTTTCTGTTTGAGGTTCCTTTATTCTCCATGTTTTGGCGCCTGAGGCTTGTTCCTTTTTCTGCTCTTGTACCTTTCTTTCCGGAAACCTGCTTCTGCATTCAAAGTCTTTATGTCCAAAATTATTGCAAATAGAACATTCAACTTCATTTTCAAGAGCTGAAAAGTTGTTATAGGTCCTTTTTGTAATCCCTGTCATACTTCTTTGTTTTTGAGCTTCCCTAGTCATGATTGTTTTATACGCAACACATTGAGCTGCTTTGTGACCAAAGTTATGGCAAGAAAAGCATTGTCCATTGAAGAAGCTTCTGCGATTATTGGATCTACCAGCCAACTGATTGTAATTTCTATTTTCATCTATTCTTGAACCAAATTGAGAAGATTTTACCTGTGGCTGGTTGTGGCTTTTGTTCACCCTTAAGCTGGATTGCCCCTGATAGTTTCTGCTTGACATTTGTCCCTGCTTTACCTGATGATCTTCCTTGTGCTCTTGCTCATTTCTTCTTGCTGCATCAAGATAACTTTTTGAAGTGGATGCTTGAGAAGTTTCTCCATTATAGCCCAAACCTGTCTTATTTAGTGGAGACCGCTGCACACTGATAATCTCATCCAAAGTTTCAGATCCTTTGACAAACTTGAGATTAATAGTTTTTGTTTTCTCAATTTCTTTTCTAAGACCAACAATTTCACCTTCTAATTTTTCAAGATGTTTTTCCTTTTCATCAATTTGGAATTGTAGAGTATCAATAATCATGTTCTTTTCTTCTATGCATCTCTTGAGTCTAGTAATTTCATCATAAAGGTTATCCACATCTACAGCATCCTCATAATCATCATCTTCAAATGCCATTAACAACCTATATTTATTACCTTGTTCATCTTCATCACTGTTTGATAAGCCATCACTATCTTCATGGGTGTAGTAGCTTTTCTTATTTGCGCTTTGTTTCTTGTTCCATCTAACTGGTTCCTTTCCTTTATCCTTATAAGAGCATTTTGCAGCATAATGACCTACTCTTCCACAAGCAAAGCATTTGAAAGGTAGCTTACCTCTGAACCTTCCAGAACCTCTTTGAAGATTTCTGACAAAATTTGATTCTTCTTCCTCTTCTTCTGGATCATGGCTTGCTTCATAGTAATCTTCTTTGCCTGATGCTTTAAAAGCAGCCTCCCTTCTGTCTAATGGTCCTCCCTTTCTCATTTCATAAGCAGTTAGAATTCCATGTAGCTGAGACATAGTAAGAACACGGAGATTTTCTTTTTCTTCTATTGCAGATACTTTGGATTCAAACTTGGGGGATAATGATCTTAGAATCTTTTGAACTACTAGAGACTCCTTTACTTCTTCACCCAAATTTTTCATACAATTTACAATCTCATCTACCTGAAGAAAATAATTAGCCACACTTTCATCATTATACATCTTGAGAGTCTCATATTGAATTCTGAGAGTTTGAAGTTTGGCTTGTTTTACCTGTTCATCTCCTTCATAGCTTGTGATCATTTTGTCCCATATTTCTTTTGCTGATTTGAAGTGCATTACCTTCATGAATTCTGTTTGGGATATACTTCCTAATAGAGTACTGACTGCTTTTGCATTTGTTTCATACTTCTTTTTCTCAGCTGGATCTGTAGGAGTAGCTGAAGGAAAAGCATAGCCTGTTTCTACAATGTCCCAAACTTCAGTACCAAGAGATTGAAGATATGCAGTAACTCTTACCTTCCAATAATTGAAGTTTGTCCCATCAAAAACTGGTGGCCTGATTGATGCTTCTCTCTTGTAGTTGCTCATGATGAACGATCTACCTTCAAGTGATCAAGCTTTTCTGAAGGACCTGCTCTGATACCAATTGTTGGAAATAATACTGAGAGGGGGGTGAATCAGTATTATCAAGCAATTTACCAAATCTTCCTTATTTGATCTTTTGAATTATTCTTGCATATCAGTACCATAAAATAATGAGCATGAATAAAGAAAATAGACAGTCACACCAAAGAACACAAGATGTAAGGTGGAAACCCAATGCGGGAGAAAACCACCTGCTGCAATATGTCTCTATCTTCTTTCAAGAAATTCTTTTTACAATGATTTTGTACTGGTGCAGTCCTTTACCAGCACGCAGGCTGCAACCTGCAGAGAGCTACAACTCTCTCTCGTTTTCCAGTCTCTCCTGGAAGGGAGCTACAACCCCCTACTTCTTTTCATGAAGAATCAAATGATCAACAAGTATACAACAGATACAGTCCACTACAGATATCAGATCAGTAATTACAGAAATAACCCAGAACACCTTATGAACAGAAATATACAGTCAACAGATCATCTTAAGACAGGGACGCATATTTTCTTTCTGTGACCTGCGACTGGACGCAGTCTACCTTCCACTGTTCTGCGTGCCGACGCACTGTTCCTCTATGCTTGCTGCGACCGGCGCACCCAGAAACACTATCGCGCCGCGTCTTTTGCTTCAGAGACGCACCCAATAACACAGTCGCGCCGCGTCCTTTGCCTCAGAGACGCACCTGCGCCTTTACTGTACTGCGTCCCGGCGCACTTTCCCTTCACTGAACCTGCGTCCCTTCAGATATAAAAGATATGAGGACTTCAGAACCAACCCAAACACTCAGATCCACAGATCTGATCATGCGCCATAGAGATCACAGTCCATTAGAAGATTCGCCCTCATAGATCTGGACTAGATCTCACCAAAAGATATTCAACCAAGATGATGCTTAATCCAAATGAACTCCTTTGCTTTATATAGGCAAGATTCTCCCCAAAACATGGAACAAAACCACGAGCCGACACCATAGAAACACAAAACCGTCGGCTAGATACCACACAAGAAACCCCCACGTGCTTTTCTCTGCCTTGAAATGTGTGCACTGGGCGGACGCACCTCCTGAACGGCTGGCCTGCGTCCCTGGACGCGGGTTCTGTATGGTATATCTGGGGGGACGCACTTGCTGAACATATTTCCTGCGTCCTTCTTGATTTATCACCTGAATGGGTTTGCCATCAAGGACAACACCTGAATCATAATGCCAACACTCATTTGATCAGTGGAAATAGTAATTGATCGATCAACCCACGAAGTAGAAAAAGTAAGAATTCAACCACACAAAATATAATAATTTTTTGGGGAAGACCACAGCTAAAATCCCCTGCTATATGTATATTTCATGAATAGAAAATTTTGAGAATATTACAATTTCGGTTCTCAAGCCCGAGCAAACTCTACACTATCACAATCTATCTCAATTCTTCCCAAACAAGCTCTAGCCAGTACTTAGCCAAAACTATTGCCTCCCAAGCTCCTACTTCCTTACAAAATTTCTTAGCTAATTAACTTGTATTTAATTGGGAATTTCCTCATCCATAACTGCACAATCCATCAATGGGCCTTCCTATGATTGCATGCATCATTGGCTTAATTTAGATGATTTTACAACTGATAGTAGATTGTCTATGAACTCTAATCTCAACTGGGTCTTTCCCTAATCTAACATGCATGAGTTAATTATGAGTGAATCTTTAGTTTACTGGTTGAGTAGTGTTGGTGAGACCCCACGACTAGATCTCCGAATAATTCCTCCATTAGTTGGAACTAGTTTAACTGAGTTTAACTTAGTTAAAATGAACTAAATAATTACAACTCAAAAGAACTCAACCAAGGCCCCTAAAACTTAGGAACCACTCTACATGACTCTAGATAGACTCCCAACTCGAATTAACTGATCCAACTAAGTCAAATTAACTTATTTAACCATTACAAGTTGCTATGAGAATTATAATTGTAATTTAGATCATAATTTTATTCAAAGATAAAATTAAATTAGGATTTTCTTTTTTCATTTTTCAACACTCCCTCTCAGCAAGAAAAGGATTATCTTCTACCCTAATCTTGCCTCTTTGAAACTCAAATTTTCAACTTAAAAATGCCAATGTAAAAATATCTACATCTTGCTCCTGTGTAGGAATGTACTCTAGCAACATGACTCTCCTCTGCAAAGAATATCGTAGATGGTGTTACCAGGTGTCAATATGCTTGGACCAGTCATGAAAAATAGATTCTAAGAGAGTTAGATATAAATATTATTGTCACAGTAAATCACTATAGGATCCATTTGTTGGCTAGATAACCCAACAAAGATATTCCTCATCCAGATAGCCTAACAAGTTGCTTGACTAGCATCCATGTACTCTGCTTGTGTTGAACTGAGTACAAATGATCTCTTCATTTTGTTGTACCAAGAAACTACTATTGACCTAATACTAAAGATTCCCCCTAATGTTCTCTTTTTGTCGGATGAACTCCCTACCTAATATGCATCTGTGAAGCCGTGAAGATTCACTCCATCTTTCCATATTTACCTAATAGCGAACTGAGTGGTGCCTCCAAGGTATCACAACACATGTTTAGCTACCTTCCAATAAAGTTTGGTTGGCTTAACCATGGATTTACTAAGCTAGTTAGCTGCAAAATACATGTTAGGTCATGTGTTCACCAAACACATAAGTGAACACATAAGATTTCTATAAATAGTAGCCTCCACTACTTCACCTGAAGTAGAATCCTCGTTCCCCTAGTTACCTACTAAAGGCGTTTTCATGGGTTCACTTCTCTCCATCTGGAACCTCTTCAAAATATTGTCGTCATACTTTCATACCAATAAAGTAATGCATGACAGTCGATTCCTTCATCTAGAATTCTCTTGCAAGATCCTCTTTGTAATATTTTATCAACGTCTCATCACTTGTCAGAATCAAATCATTTGCATATAATACTATAATCAACAATTCACCTTCAACCAAAATATGGCAAAGGTTCACATCTTCTTCACTTTTAGTGAAGCCCAACCCGGTGAAATAGTCTTCAATCCTGGTATACCAAGCATGGGGTGTTTGTTTCAGTCCATATAGTGCACGCATGAGTATGCACACATGTGACTCTTTGTTGAAGATCTCAAATCCTTCTGGATGCTCAATATACATCTCTTCCTCAATCATTTCATTGATGAATATTATCTTCACATCCATCTGATGTATCTTCCATCACATATGTGCAGGCAGTGCTAGAATAGATCTGATTGATGAGTACCTTTCTACTGGAGCAAAGGTCTCATCATAATCAATTCTCTCCACCTGATAGAACCCTCTCACCACAAATCTGGACTTATGCTTCTCCACACTCCCATATGTTGCTTTATTTAACTTGTAAAGCCATATAGAACTCACCACTAACTTGTCTGCTAGTCCTGGGACAACTTCCCAAACATTGTCTCTGATATCAGAGTCATACTCCTCAACCATGGCATCAACCCATACTGGTTTCTGCACTCCTCCCTCGTATGAGGATGGCTCAACCTTTGCACTTTCACTCATCAGAACCATGTAGCCAATGTACTCATCTAGTGACATCCTCTACCTGCGTTGTGATGTGGATGCTCCCACATTCTCTCTAGTGTCATGCATCAATCTACTAGCCTCTCTACTACACTTCCTTCCATATACGAAAGTCTCTGCATGATTTGGTGCTTAAACTCTTTGCCCCTCTGCATGTAGCTACTCCACATCATCTTGATGTTCCTCCTTTGGAGCTAAAAGCTCCTCATATGCATGTAAATGAATCTCCCTCTCAATGGAAAATATCATGGCCCTCTCTTCATCGAAATTCAGATCTCTATGAACCACTTTCATCATTCTGGATGGTAGGTACACCCGATAGGTGTGAGGTGTATCAGTGTACCCCACAAATATGCCCAAATGAGATGTTGGCTCTAATGTTTTCCATGCATCATTGGTAACATGAGAGTATATTGATGAAACAAAGATCATGAAGTGACCCACATCCGGTTTCTTACCTAAAAACACTTCTTCTAGTGTACTCATCCCAAGAATCCGATGAGGGCTTATGTTCTGTAAATAAACAGTTGTGTTGCGTGCTTCATCCTGCAAGTGCAATGGTAGGTCATGATCATGTAACATTGCTCGTGCCTCTCCCTCTATAATTTTGTTCTTCCTTTCATCCACACCATTATTCTATGGGTTATGAGGTGCTATTAAGTCCCTTTGAATGCCTTCTAATGCACAAACGTTCTTGAATCCATTCGACACATATTCTCTATCGTTATCACTTATGATATATTTAACTTTCCTTCAAGTATCTTTCTCGACAAGTTCTTTAAATTCAAAAAAATAGTAAATGTCTAATCTTTCTTCCGCATGAAGAAAATCCAACACTTAGGGGAAAAATCATCAATAAATACTACATAATACATGTGCTTGGATGTGGATGGTGTCAAGAATGGTACACACACACCTGAGTGAACTCGATCAAGGATCACTTAGGCTCGACGATATTTATCATGAAATCAAGCTTTAGTGTACTTCCCTAATTTACACCATCTTCGTGTGTCTCTCTACTCTAGTGTACCCTTGGGAAGTCTTGTAGAATTTTTTTGCATGATTTTCAAAGCTTCATGGTGTAAGTGACCCAATCTTATATGTCACAAATCACTCATGTCTTGGCTCTAAACCTTCTCTAGTTTAGTTCTCAAAGAAGCACAATCTTCTACATCCAATTTGTATAGGTCCTTCACTTGAACTCTGATCGACTTCACCTTTCCCGAGGCTATGTGATCAAGGAAAGCCTTTCCCTTTCTAAATATCACATCATAGCCATGGTCCACCAACTTGGCAACTAAAACCAAATTCTTCTTCAAGCCTGGAACATACATGACATCTTTTAATGTGAGAGGAGTACAAGAGTCCCTCTAAAAGGTAACAATACCAATGCCGGTCAATTTATACGTCCCATCATCTCGCATCTCAATGTGCATATGGAGGTCCTTCCCCTCCCAGTCATTAAAGAAATCTGTGTTTCCGCTCATATGGAATGAGGCTCCACTATCAAGGTACCACACACTACCCATCATCTATGTCACCATGCAAGTGATGATGGTGAAATCCAATTCAAATTGAGAAGGAAGAGCTTCATCTACTCCTCCTCCTGAGGGATTCTTAACAACCTTCTTGTGCGGACACTTTGTGGCATAATGTCATAGCTCATGACACTAAAAGCATTTAATATTCGACATTTCCTTTTTTTTGCCCTATTTGGAATCTGATTTGGATGGGATGATTTCCCCTTCCCTTTCTTTGCCTTTCTAACATAGGCACATTTATCCTCATCATCATTCTTGGACGAGGATCCATGTCTGGTGTTCCGTCAAATCTCTTCTTGTAGCAAGCCAAACCACAATCTCTCCCACTGTGGTAGCTTCTCCCTCTCGTTAACTGAGTCGTGCTAGTTGTGCCAACTCTTGGGAATTCCTAGAAGTATTAGGCTCACCAGATCCTCTTTAGTAACTGTAACACCGACACTTCCAAGCCCATCCTGAAAATGGGTGAACTTGGTCAAGTACATTGGTATTGTATGACCCTTCTCCATATTGATCTTTTGGAGCTTTTCCTTCATTTCCAGCTTCCTGTGGTCACTGTTGTTTTTAAACAGGTACGTCAAGGTGTTCCACATTGAAAATGGAGTTTCCTTACCATGGAGTTTCAAGATAATATGATCTCGATCTCCTTCTAGGATAATCCTTCATTCCTTTTGCACACTTTCTCCACTCTAACAAATCTTGAGCACCAGTTGTTTGAGGCTTAGGAATATCATTGTCTATGAATTCCTTAAGCCAATTGTCTTCCAGTAGTTCCTCCATCCTATCCTTCCAAGCAATGTAGTTAAAGCTTCCCTCCAGGGCATATTCAAGCCTCAACCCGTAGAATGACATTCTGATGCCTCTAAAGTACGATGTTTCAAATTTGATATCTCCTACAAAAGACAAACTTCTATTCTCCTCTTCTATAGTGATTTTAGCTCCGATACCATGTATAAATTCCTTGTGTTTTCAAACTGCAAATTGTAATATGATAAAACAATTGACTTGAATCTACTCTACTCATGAGCGGAAAAAATAGTTGATCGATGAAATCACAAAGCAAAAAAAGGAATAATTCAATCAAACATAATACAATAATTTTATGGGAAACCCACAACTAAAAACCATTTCTATTTGTTATTCCATTAATCAGAAAATTTGAGAAGATTACAATGCTTTGGTCAAGACTGAACAAACTCTGCACTATCACAATCTATCTCATTGCTTCACAAACAAGCTCCAGCCAAATATGTTGTCTGGCAAGCTCTTATTTCCTTGCGCAGTTTCCTAGGGAATTAGCCCATATTTAGTTGGGAAATTCCTTATCCATAACTGTGCAATCCATCAATAGGCCTTCCTTTGATTTCATGCATCATTGGTTTAATTTAAATGATTTTACAACTGATAGTACAATGTCTGTGCTCTAATCTCAATTGAGTCTTTCTCTGATCTGACATGCTTGAGTTAATTATGAATGAATATTCAGTTTGCTAGTTGAGTAGTGTTGGTGAGACCCCACTACTACAGGATACACCCCACTACTGGATCTACCACTAATTCCTCCATCAGTTGGAACTAGTTTAACTGAATTTAACTCATCTAAAATGAACTAAATAATTACAACTCAAAAGAACTCAACCTGGGCCCCTAAAATTTAGGAACCACTCTACATGACTCTGGATAGACTCCCAACACAAATTAATTGAGCCAACTAAGTAAAATTACCTTAGTTAACTATTACAAGTTGCTATGAGAATTAAAATTACAATTCAATTCCTAATTTAATTCAAGGACAAGATTAAATTAGGATTTTCTTGTTGCATTTTTCAACACGTCTTTCAAAAGATATGGAATATAACTAGTGCTTTCCTTGAGACAAAGTGAACCTTGTCACTAGTTAATCTCTGTGAAATCTATTCCAAAGAAAAGACATGAGTTGTGAGGAACATAGGCTGTTTATACGACTATCCCTCAAAACCATATACTGTAATCACCATGTAGTCCTTCAAGAGGTACTAGTCATCGACACGGGTATTTACAGTGAGTTGCAGTATCTCCAGAAGTAAAGGAGGGAGTTTAGGAATAGTTTGACCATGCAAGAGGATGTATACCATGGACATGAATGAGGAGACGCAATAAAAAAGGCTCTGGTTACTATTTCTTTTACGGACCATGGGTAACCATATGTAAATTGGTCACATGGCTTTATATTCGTCAACCAGCCTACGGTTCAGATGCTTAAGGTAGGGATGTTGTTGATGACTAAACAAATGAAATAAATAGGTTTGGTAATGGAAGTATTTTTGTTCCTCGAATTATATCATATGGGATCATATTTCGTGTAATAAGAACTAACGAAAATCAAATTAGGTAAAATCTTTAGTAGACGGGTGATGCAAGGATTCCAAGAGACCTAGGATAGTTTTGGTCACATGGATATCACTTTCGATACCTCAGCACTTGGTAAATCATGGAGAAATATAGCACTGGCATAGGTTGAAATATTGATATGTGATAAGGAGGTTGATCTGAAGGAGGTACCATTCTTTTTTGGAGACAACTGTTGATTTCTTTTTGCTAGCATCTAGTGCCATGTTGGTCCACTTCTCTTCTATATCATCTATATTTAGTCTTTCTAACCCGAAACTCTCAGGGAATGACAACATAGTTGCAATGGATTCCAAAGTAACTCTAAATATTTATCTTCCATATTGGAGTGATGCAATTATCCTTTTCTTTGCCAAGTATCTTTTGTCATACTAGGCCACCATATTTCTAGGAAATTGAAAACCTATGGAAGAACAACATACACTAGACAAGATGCATGCATATAATGTCATTTTTTCGCACTTCACTGGTGTTCAACACCACTTTGATATCCCCTTTCATGTCTTGTGTGGTTAAAAGAGGATCCTGAACGTTTTCATGTTCATCCATGAGGTCTGGTTCCTTGCTTTTCCATTTACCCTAGACATCAGTAGAACTTTCTGTTGAAGATTTTCCATTTAGAAGATATTGAATTTAGCTTAAAATTTGACTAACTGAAAAGGGGTGACAGGGAAAAATATGAGAGTCTCAGGTGATTCAAGGAGCCAAGAAAGGTATGCCATGTGGAAACAATGATTGGATACTGATTGGAGAGAGTATCTTTAAAATTTATGAAGGTAAGAACAAGTTGACACATACAAGCATCAAGATTTAGGGTTTTGCAGGTGAATGTGATGTCAGATTCAAATAATTTTCAGGGTAATTTGTCTCAAGGCCACATAGAACAAATGAATTAGACCTCAAACTCAAATTCAGCTATTAAAATTAAAATTTACTGGCCAAAAGAGCTTCGTTGAGGAGCATGCAATTTTGGGTTTGAAATTTGAAATTTTCAAGTGTTTTAAGCACAAGAATGACTCGCAAATGTCATATTTGTAGTGGGAGTAGGAACAATGGTTAGAACTGCTCAGTTGGTGCCTGAGGATTAATGAAATTGAGTCAATTTCTTAGGTGAGAGTGTTACTATAACAATGAGACAACTTGAATAAAATGGTGGAATGTTTGTATTATTTGGTTTTATAAAAATTTGGAGTGACATGCGGCATTGGGCAGAGAATGGCTGACATCATAGGGACTTGGGTGGCCATGTGGAATCTTTTACTATGCATGGTGACTAGGCATAAACTATCAACCATGATAGGCATCGCGTTCGGACACGGGAGGCCTATGTAGAGAGCCATGTTGCATCCTTTCTCACCGTCAGACACTTGGATTTTGAAAAGGAGTAGTCTATAATGCAATTTTTTGGCGATGAATGGGGCGTTTCCATGGATGATGGTCATACATAGCATGGAAAGTATCTTGATTTCCTTCTTGACAACTCCTTTGTCCCTACTACGCTGGTTTTCATGTCCCAGGGGTCTGACAACGAGTCGTCACCATTGTTCTTCCAAGTCGACTCAATTAAAGCACAACTGCAGAACAATCTTTTACTTGAAATTCAAAATTTGAAATTTGAGAGTGGTACATGAAAGCCCATGCCTTGGAGTTTATGCATGAATGCCTGTGGGGTGGAGAGTATGGAAATGGGGATGTCGACTGACTCTTTAGTAGAAGGTGGGTTCACAAAGAATTTAGGCATTCCCCGCTTCTATAGCAACTACGCCAATATCATAGACCTTTACCTTAATCTTGTTGCCTGGGAAGGTACTTATTTCTCTTCATTATGCATTTTGGTGGATTTGAGACTTGCTCCACAGCATTGTCTCATATTCATGCACCCTATATTGTAACATATATAAAATATTATACTTACTCGATATCCTACATGAGACATACCTGTAACTGTGAATATATGTATGGATTTTATACCTGAAGTTAGCCCATGATTTATTTATATAAATATATAATTTTTGTAGGTGTCTACTTGCCCCACCTATGTGAGGCTCATAGAACTGAATTCCTTCAGATGATAAGCGAGGTTACATCATTTGTTATTTCTCCTACAATAATTGCTTTTGGTCATATAACAATTTCTCCCACTTTGGCTCCATCTGTAGTGTCTTCATAGCTTAATTATTACCACGTGATTCCAATGTAATTGGTACCCTTTTATGGTGACAATGATGGTGTTGTTTCCATACAAAATCAAATCCCCCATCGTTGTAGTTGACGTCCACCAGAATGCAACGACTACCGAATTTATCTCATTTTCTATGATAGAAGCAGAATATAACAACGCGATGCCATATACAAGATATCCATGATTTATGCGGGTTTCCAAGGAGCTCTTTTCGTTGCCATATTTTCTTGTGTGCACCAAACCAAGGAGTCAATAATTGGGTGTGATGTCTCGTGGAATGCACTCATTCTGTCCACCCTTGTTTTCTCGACCATTTTTTTCGCAACAATGATCATAGTCGTCATCCTTCACAAATTCGTGGACAATTCAAGTTGCTCAAACGTGAAAGGCAACATCAACAAGAACACAATTCTCTACTAGGAAATTGTCTTCAAGATGGAAGATTGACGAGGAGTTGGCGATTTCTATTGTTGAACTACAGAAGAGGGTTTGTTATATCTAGATATCATGGGGACTCTTGTTAGTGGCTACTAAGATGTGCATTTATTGTCATTTTAATCGTATTCTTAGCATGCATCTTGTTCGCGTTGTCCCATCTCCTTTTCCCATGGGACAACGCCTCAAGATTTCCAGTTTGTCTATTTTATGGAGATAATGTATTTTCGTTCTAGTCGCTATTAGTGTTTACTTATTGAATAAATGTGTGGCTACTAAGATATGCATGTCTTGAAATTGTAATCGCTTTCTCATTAATATGTGCATGTATTTCGATTTTAGTTGCTTTCTCAATATGCCTCTTCTCCGCTTACACCCGTTTTTCGAATGTGAACGAACATTAAGTTATGGTTTGATTTACGTTTCATGTTTTTATTAATTACAAAGAAATGGGGCCTCTTCTAGGATTTACTTCTCTTATATATGGATGTTGGATGTTGTACGTATTTTTAAATAATAATGAAAATTCTATTCTCGAATATGTTAGGGTTCATGTAACTTTTATGTATTTTTGAATTATAATGAAAATTGTATTCCATATGTTTGAAGGTTTTTTTTTTTTGGGATTTATTGCTTTAATAAATATTAGAAATTTATTTAGTTTTTTAAATATTTATATAATAATTGAAAATAATAAAGTGGAAAATTATAATCACATGTTTTTGTTGTCCAATAAAATATTTTAACTAATATGTTTTCTTTAATAAAAAATAATATTTACAAATTTTAGTTTTTTCAAATGTGTTTTTAAATATATATAAATTAATTAATTCTTTAATTTTTTCTCGTGTAATTAAACTTTATAATTACAATTTATAATTTTAAAACAAATTCTACTAATTAATTAGAAAAAATGAATATAAAAAGACTTAGTCTAAAGAGGTGATGACTTCTGTAGGGAAGTAGGAATCAAGAAAGAGCTAGCAGTTCCCTATAATTTGCAACAAAGTGTAGTGACAAAGAATAATAGGAGTATAGTTGGTGCAACTAAGGGCATGATCCATGATCAGGATCTACCTATGTTCTTGTAAGAGGAGGTTTGCAACACAACAATGTACCTATATAACATGACTCCTCACAAGGTAGTGGAGTACAATATTCTTGAGGAGGATTTATATTTCAAGGTCCAATGTATGTCCATATTCCTTCTGAGAAGAGGACTAAACTAGAGCCCTCATTTGAGAGAGGGATTTTTGTTGGATATAGTGAGATCTCAAAGGACTACAAGGTCTACATTCTGACACAGAGGAAGAAAATATTTAGATGAGATGTTAGATTTGAAGAGGGTAGGACCTTTAGAAGGCCATATGAGACATGCCTAGCAATGGAAAAGGATTGGGAGTGTGAGGCTTCAAATATTGGGGAGGAACCAACAACACCAACAAAATGGACACAATCTTCTAATCAAGAGGAGAAGCAAGATGTTCCTTTGAGCTCTGTTCTGAGGAGTCTAATATGGGATAAGTAGACATTGAGAGATGCTAAGGAGGACCATGTAGATTCTCCTAGCAACACTTTCAGGGAGAGTAGATGACCAACCATATTTTCCAATTATATGGCCTTGGTGAGAAACATCAATGAGTTTGAGCCTTTTACCTTTAAAGAGGTAGCATACCCATACATTTTGAGGAATGCAACATAGGAAGAGTATAGTCCTATCATGAGGAACTATGTGTGAGAGATAGTAGCAAGGCTTATAGGGAAGTCCTTGGTCACTTCTCAATAGATCTACAAGGTCAAGTATGCAATGAATGGTAGTATTGAGAAGTACAAAACGAGCTTTGTGGCAAGAGGATTCCCCTGGAAGGAGAGAGTGGAATATATGGAAATATTTGTACTTGTTGCGAAATATGCATCTATCAAGGTGGCTATGTTTATTGCCTCAAAGATGGGGTGCGAGATTCATTAGATGGATGTGAAGATTTACCTACTTAATGGGAAAATTGAGGAAGAGGTGTATATTGAGCAACCTCAACGATTTGAGATGCATGGGAGGGAGTCCCATGTATGAAAACTGAAGAAGGACTTAAAAAGACTTAAGAAGAAACCGTATGCATGTTACTGTAGGATTGATGGGTACCTATGGGGATTGGGTTTCACAAAAAATGAGGCAAAACCAAACTCTTATTATGTACTTGTTGAGGGTGATCTGCTTATTTTGGTCATCTATATTGATGATCTTTCCTTAATGGGATTAGAGAGGCTCATTAGGATGTGTAAGGAGGACCTTGCTTCAGAGTTCAAGATGAAGGAAATTGGTTTTATGCATAACTTCTAGGGATTTCAGGTATGGCAACAATTATGAGAGATTTTCCTTGGATTGGGAAAGTATGTAGTTGAGATTATGAGAAGATTCAAGATGGAATATTGTAGGTTCGTGTCTACACCTATGACCACCAACTTAAAGAAATGGAGTGCTTCTGAGGGTGAGATGGCATTTCTTCTTCCCACCTTGTACAAATAGTTGATTGGGTCCTTGATATCTTTGGTCAACAATAGGACATATATGTGTTGTGTTGTGAGCATACTCAGCCAATTCATGGTGGACTCTAAGCGGGTTCCTTGTGTGGTGAAAATGCATGTGCTCAACTATATTCATGGTATAATGGAGTATGGACTGAGATATGTTAGAGTTGGTGGAGTGGAGTTGGAGTGCAATGAACAAGAAAAATACTTCAAATTGTTTTAGCTTGGGATTAGCTACAATCTCATGCTACAATAGAAAGAATCACCCAATGGCATTTAGCTTAGTAGAGGTTGAGTACATGGCAATGAATTTCATGAGTTGTAAGTCCATACAACTTCGCAAGATGTTAACAAAATTGTTTGATCTTGAGATGGGGCCCACTATGATTCACTGTGACAATTAGAGTTGCATTAAGTTCTATGACAATCTAATTTTTCATGATAGGTCCAAGAAAATAGAGATTATATGCCACTTCATTAGAAACAAGTTCAAAATTTGTGCTATGAGATTGTACTACATCTCCATAGAGGAGTATGTAGTAGATATTCTAACCAAGCCTTTAGTAAAGGGGAAGTTTTTGTTTTATAGGGACAAGTTGGGGATGGTGGAGAATTTTGAACCATGGTTGTCATTGATGTCAACCCAAGCAGCAGCCAAAATATGCCTCATTTTTTATTACCAAAATGCAAAGTAAGATCAAATTATTTAGGGTCAAGATCATCATATTTGATTATCTTCTTTGTGTCGATTTTGATAGTAGGTGGTACGTCTACTAATTCCTCACGGTTGGCGAGTTACATCATTATAAAGACTCGAGCCGCATTTTTTGAAAAGAAGACCGAAAAGGATATGCTACAAGTCATTCTTATTGATTGAAAGAAAACTAAATTAAAGTGGGTTAATCCTATTCTAGTCGAAAGTCAATTATTATCTAGGATAAATACCCAAAATTTTCAATTAAAATGGTTGTAGGGATTTTGGTTCCAAAATTAGTTTTTGAAATTCAAATTTTATTTTGGCTCCAACGAGTTTTCAAGTCCACTTTCCTCCTTTCAAGTTAGCTCCTAATATATATATATATATATATATATATATATATATATATATATATATAGGGTCACATCTTCCCTCCTAGTAAGCAAGATCGATTAATCATTAAGTGACATATCTTTGTTTTGGATTGCAACATGGAGTAGTCTTGAATATTTGAAGAAGGTCAAAGACTAAAGAATGGTTTCTAGTTTTATTTTTCTTATGGTTATTCACTGGGATTTTGGAGCATTTTTTGAGCTCATTTGGTCTCTTTTGAGGAAAATCTAAGACATGTTTTGAAGCTAGATCAAAGGTTATTTGCAAAGGAATTTTTAGCCCTTGTAGGAGGACTATTTGGCCTCCTTCCTGAACGCATCTAAGGCATTCAACGTGATATATTTTTCTATCTTTGTAGCCTTTGAGTAGTCAAGCATATCTCAAGGAGATCTAGGGTTTATCCTTTTGTTTTTCAGGTCATGGTGATTTGTTGGGGTATTGTGCTTTCTCTGTAGGTTTTCAACCCTTTGAGATAGGGAAAGTCTGAGCCAAAAATTCAGACTGAACTTGGAGCACTCTATGTGAAACTCTTTGAAGATCATGTAGACTCATTGAAGAAGGTTCTTGGTTTATTCACACTAGTTTTGAAGCCTTATTTCAGAATTCAATAGAGGTGAATCTTTGTGGCATGGATACTCGGATCCTTCTATAGCACTATTTTGTTTCGGCCCTAGAAAAGGAGGTTTCTCATATGTTCGATTCAGCCAATACTGAGGCCTAAACTTGTTGATATATCAATCACTCATTAGGGAATATCTGTTGATTATTTGTTGGCATTTTCATTGTTTAAATGCAGATCCGTGACCTAGTCTAAGGATTCTTTTGGCAAAAATTTTGAGAATTATTTAAGGGCTTCATATGCAGCTCTTTTGAGAACAAAAGTGAGGTTTATGGAAATATTTCATTAACTCATGTGCATGTATCTAAGGCATATATAAACCCATCATGAAGTTAGACATCCTGAAGCATAATATATGAAGTAAAATTTGTTTAATTTATGGATTGGTTTGTATGTGAATCAAGCTCTCTTTTGGTTTTGTTCAAAAGGATTTTGGCATAAATTTTCTGATGTTTGAGGTAAACATAAAGAACCTAATCCAAGCCATCTCAAACATATTCCACTAATACCTAAGGCTTGTTGTTTATCATGGTATTAGAGCTTTATATGGTTGCATATGTATAGTGATAAGGCTCAGTGATTTAACAAATCTCCAAGGAATCATCCTCAATGACTGTGAAATTTTAGAGGTACTTCTAGATTCCTTTAGGAGTTTGGAAAATATTAGAGGAATTTTACTTTATGACTGAAAAATATTGAAGAAGCTTCTAGATTCTTTCATGGATTTAACAAATCTCCAACACCCCCAGTTGTCTAGTTTGGACAGATTGAAGCAACTTCCAAAATCCGGGGGAATTTAATGAAGCTCGAGCAAATTGGTCTATCTGACTGTAGGAATTTCAAAACCTTTCCAAATTCCTTGGGGGATTTAATGAATCTCCAAGAAATCATCCTCAACAACTGTGAATATTTGGAGGTACTTCCAAATTCATTTTGGATTTTGACAAATCTCCTACACATTGAACTCATTGGTTACAAAAGATTGAAGAAGCTTCCAGATTCCTTCATAGATTTAACATATCTCCAAGGAATCCATCTCATCAACTGCGAAATTTTGGAGGTACTTTTATATTCCTTTGGATATTTGAAGAATCTTCAAAGCATCTGCCTGTGAAGTTTCAACTTGAACATGCTTCCAAATTACTTTAACGATTTAACAAACCTTAGGTTCATCACACTGCAAGATGTAGAAGTTTGAATATGCTTCCAAATAATTTATTTGGTAATTTAGCAAATCTCAAACGTGTAAGTCTAACCAGCTGCTGAAGTTTGTAAAGTATTCCACACTCCTTGGGAAATTTCACAAAACTCTGATCCATTATGTTTGGTAACTACGAAAGTTTTAAGAAGCTTCGATTTCATTAGGGGAGTTAATGTATCTCTGAAGCATTGATTTTTCTAGATGAAAAAGTTTGAAGAAGCTTATGAATTCGCTGGGGAACCTACTTGAATTCCTAGTTTTGATTCATTTTTGCACGTGTTTTCCCATAACACTTGCAAACATCATCACGCTTCAATTCTTATACTTATCAAGATGTGTCTAAATGGAAGTATTGTCATCCCACGTGGAACATAAAGTGTCCTTGGTATGGTTAAATATTCTAGGTACCAACTTAAAAGAGTTGACCAATGCGCACACTACATGCCTAAGGAATTTGACATATCTTTACTTCGGAAGTCATTTGTTGAAAAAATTGCCACATTCGCTTGGTTTCCTATCGAGTTTTAATATGTTGTTGCTCCATGGATTCCAGGAATTCAAACGCCTTCCTGATTTAGTTGGAAAGTTGAATCAGTTGATTATCTTGGAGATATAAAAATGTGGAATACAATAGTTACCAGGTCTCATGGAGATGAACAATCTCAAAATTTTAAGAGTACGTGGTTTTTCACTATGCGAACTTTCATTTAAGGATTTATATGCCCCGAGAGGAAAGAGAAAGAAAATAGGAAAGGATAAAGGACTAATTCAACTCAGGGAGATAGAGTTGTACTGCACATAAGTAACAGAGCTATCATTTCTTGAAGGTGTGTGAATCAACCTTAAAATCCTCTACGTCATGTGTAACACCCTCCTCCCACATCCACCCAAGTAACCATGCCAACCGGGGTAAATATGAGACGAGAGGCTACTATGACCATATTCAACCTCCTAGGTGACCTTAAGGAAGTGGAATCAATGGAACATCACACACAGTCATCGAACATCATCAGCAAAGCCCTCAGGAGACAAGTCTTCCACTCAGATATCATGTCCCTAGGTCCCACTATTGTTTTGGACCTTTGATTCCATAGTTTCTCTTATGTTATGGGCAAGAGGGTGACCAAAGACCGAAAGCTTCTCTCTTAGGCCTGTCTTCCAATGAATGTGGAACAAACTTGCTAGTTTTGTTCCAGCAACCTGAGGAATTAAACCACTTTTTCAAGCCCATAGCCTAGGCCACTGCTGAGAATGGAATGAAAGCTCAGAATTGAGTAAAGTATAGTGAAACAATGATGAAAAATTAAATAGTTGATCAAGACGTTAAACATACCCCTACTAGCCACAATAAGAATTTCATCAAACATATCATAGACATGTAACCTACAGGTGTAAAAAACATAATGAAGTGTAGGATCTCATACTTATCTGAGAATTGCCATGAAACATTGTTTCCTCGTGTCTTTTGTTGCCTTATCACTTATTAGGTCATAGATATAATATCGATTCAAATACAAGTAAAAACATTATGAGAGCCAAAAATCATTGCTACCACAAAATGTAAATACAACCAGCATAATAGGAACAAAAATACATTAAACATATCAGCCATAAAAACCCATATATACAACAACACATTTACACATGAAGATTAATGGAATGAATTTCTCATTAATCATTGCAATGAACCAACCGGAGATGAGACTACAACGTTCCACCCGACCACAGATTGGTTGGTCCAAGTCTCTCTTCATCCAAACACCCTTGTGCCACATTCCAAGCATGAATGTGGGACTCATAGAACACATCAAAAACACCAATCAATGTCGATGAAACCATTGTTCTTTGCTTACACTATGAGAAATTTGAGTGCCTCCTAGTCTCTCAGGCTTTACCGTGCATCCTATTGTCATTTTGTATTTTTGAGGTTGAGGGAGTAAAGAAATAGGATAACATCAAAACCACTTCGGAAGATGGGATTTAGCCCTGCCAGCTTCAGAGAGGGATCTCTCTATAAAGTTTATCTATGTTTGATGTGAATTTTAGGCTAGTTATTACTCCACTGGTTGTTTTTTGATTGGATTGTTCAATTGATTAAATTGTTATAATTCCATTGGGCTATGGAGTCTAAAGATTCACCGGATCTGCATCAAAACTTTCAAGGAGTTTCATAGGGCAAGCTAGTTTGCACTAGTTGGATCTTTTAGAAATTTAAATGGATTATGAAACATAATAAATGTAAGGTTCAGTGGAAACTAAGGAGCAAATAAGGATTCCTTAACTTGACTTCAGCAGAAAACATATAAATTACTAACAGCTAGAATAGGGTGTTCTGTAGAACATATCCTATTCATCACAATTTATGTTATGTAATTAAGCTTTTCAAAAATGACAGAGAAATAAGACAATGATTAAACACATGAAAAGAAGAACAACATCACTGATTCGTAAACCACATGAATCTTGTGAAGCATGTCCTTGTATTATTTATGCTTCCAGCAACTTAGAAGATTACAATTCGTAGAGGAAATTATATTAAACAATCAACTTGTAATACTTCAAACTGTGAAGTATTTATAAAATAATTAAAAAATTATTTACAAAATTTTTGTCTCAACTGACAGTGTATTATTAGAATTATCTAAACCATAAAATCGATCTTCTGTAGAATCATAGGTAAGGTGGACAACTGCATGAAGGGGTGGCTCTGTTTTTGAGGATTCAGTTTATGAATCAGCCTATAATTGTGTTGTGATGGTTGATGTTCTTACTGCATTTGAGTTGCTTTTTGATCCAATAGATCATATAAATTCTCACACCTGTTGACCTGGTGTTGCATATGAAAGGGCCCACCTATGTCTTTATCGGAAACTAGGGCTTCTTCTTGGCCATCACAAAGTGAATATCATCTGAATTTAGAATTTTTCTAATATATTCTAGGGAAACAATGCTCATGGGGAGGTATTTTGGGAGCTTGTATGGTGCTAACTTGCGTCCATAAACTCTTATTTTCATGTAATTTTGGTATAAATACTAGTCTCCAGTCCTGGCCTAATCTGTCAAATGTAGAATCCTCTTGATGTCTTCATTGATTATGGGTTTTGTTGAACTATTTAGGATACTCATAGCTGGGTGAACAAACTCTTCAATGAATTGTTTATAGGGAAATTCTTGTTGCTCTTTCATCACTAAAGATGTCCAAAATATTATAGCCTGTTGGTTTCCCTCTTCGTCTAACTTCTGCATGGAAAAACTAAACATGTCAGCTTGATAATACATAAACATATAAACTAAAATTGAAGTGTACTTAAACACTTGTTCTGTTGCAAAATTAAGAAACTTCTTATGTATGCTATAAGCTAGGAATTGACTGGGATTAAACAAAATAGATGTTTTTCTATCCGTGGAAAAGATGGAAAGGAAACCTAGAATGGGTTCATCTACCGACTGATCAGAATAATAACTTAGAATGTATTAAATTATGCATATAATATGTTTAGCTTGATCACGGAAGATTGAGGAAGGGTATGGCGGGCTCTTCTTTGGCAATTGGGAGTTTTTTGGTAAGAAGATATCAAAAATCTTATCTCTTCTAGAAAAATCAAGCTTCTAATAGAGTTTTGTGAGGGCTTCTAAGGAAAACAGTGGACTGTTTTCCACACGGGGAGCTAGCATCATCCAGTTTATAGATTGGGCATTGATTGAAAAAAGGATTTCACCAGATGTGGTTATAATGTCTCTTTGGCTGGGAACATAGAAAATTTGGCAATTCCTGGTGAATTCAGGGGCATAAAAGATCAAAGGGAAAATATAATGAGGAAGATTAGACTCCGAGAGTCCAATTTCATCTGTTTTATCAACATGTTTATCCTCCAACTAGCAATAAAGTTCCAAAAATTCACAATCACACTTTGTCTCACTGATCTTGTAATCCCTATCAGCTAATGGAATATGGTCCAAGTCCATAGATGGAGGGATTAATGAATTAACATAATCCTTATGGTTCTTTTTCTTTGGAGAGGCATAGTTGATCAGTAAATGAAAAATGTGAATTTGGAAATAAATTGTCTACCATGAAAGGAATGGAAAGTCGTGAGTCATGAGGATAAAAGAATGCTGACAATTTTTCTAGCTCAGCAAATCTTTTGAAATTGGTCGCTTTGTAGAAAACTTGTGAATTGCAAAGAATAAGAAGGTGGAAAGGTATAATGAGGACTAGTTTAGGGCTTTTAAAGAGGGTAGTGGAAAGTTCAGTTGAAGGTTGGTGCAAGATCATTGAGGTCGAATGGTTACTTGGGAGGGAAGAATTAAATATTCAATGGTAATTTTTCCAGGAAAACATTTAATTGGAAAACAACTAGGAGACTTGGCGGGATAGGAGTGGCGAAGGTGTCAGGTAGGGACAACAGTAAAAGGATGAGGGGGAAATGCTTTTTGGAGGGGGTAGGAGGGAGTCTGTGTTATAGGCTTGGGGGGTGCAAAATGCAGAGAGGAAGCCATGTGGTGATGGGGTCCGATGGAGAATACCACCTTTTTGGACCCCCCCGGTAAAGCTAGGATGGAGAGGGGGACCGAAAATAAATTTTCATTTCCAATCAGAAACAATGGAGAATCTTGATGCTTTCGATTGTAGCCCTTTTAACCATAAACGAGAAACAAATTTTTGTCGAGACACACATTTCGATATTTTATTTTGAAACTTAGGATAAAGGGAAAATAAATACATTTACAAAACCAAACTATTTATGCCTACCATTTAAATAAGCTAACATTTTTTATTTTTCTAAAAGGGGTGCATTTAGACTAGCAAACCCATAATTATTTTATTTTATGGAAAATAAAAAACCAGATAAATCCTATCACTTATTTCTTCTATGGATTCAGATTAACCAATGGAACCAATATCATTTTCAACCAAACTATTGATTTACCAAGATTAAAATGTTTGGAAAATCTTTATTCTCTAATCTAATTTACTGAAATTCAAACATGTTTAACCATGATTATACTGTATGATTAAATAAATAACCAGTCATTGTGGCATTTTAAACAAGTTGCACACAACCTTTATTTATCAATCATGAAGAAAACTATATCTCAGTAGTGGAATTTAAATTTGCAACACTTTTAGTATTATTTTCCTTTTGTTTTGATTTCTTTGATGGGGTTCTATCTTTTATTCTTTTTTTGAATGTTTTTTGTTTTCATTCTTTTTTTTATACCCTCTTTTCATTTTTATTCTATTTTTCTTTTGGAGTTTCATTTGCAAATTCAGAATTATTTGCAATATGAGATTTATAAGATAAAATACTCAATCATCTTGAGATCCTATAAATTATACGACACTAACAATGGCTCCAGATGGGGATGGCACTCTCCATGTGAGGTGCCAAGAGCACTTGATCAGTAGCCTTGAGTGCTCCTTTTCAGCAATATCTACACCTAATTTCTTTTGTTGTTGGAGTAATTATGGTAACATATCAATCGAGCTTAGGGCATTCTCCACGGGCTTCAAATTTTTCCAATAGGTTACCCAATCAAAATAATAAATACAATGATATTAACAATGGTTTTATGTAAGAAAAATCTCTACTGATAAGAGAAATAGTGCTTCAGCATTCCACCATTCACAGGTCCACAAGGAATTTATGTTCCATCTGGGTGTTTGAGAAAAAATGCATTGTGTCCTTTGAAAGCTTCAATGATATAAGGTCTTGTCCATAGATTGTCAAATTTCTCATGCTTTCCTTTTTTTCCTCTCTTCTACAATCCTATTTTAAAACTCTGTCACCCAAGTTGAAATCATTTTCTTTAGTTCTTCTATCAAAATGCTTTTTGATATTATCCTGGATGACTTGAGTTTTATTGTATACATTTTCCCTGGATTGTTGCAATTGAATAGTCTGATTAATCCTCCTCTGGATGTCACATGGCTGAACCTGCAATTCCTGAGTTATCTTCATAACTGGAACACCTAATGAATATTGAAGATCAACAAACATCCCATAAACTAATTGGTATGGTGACATGCCAATTGATTTCTTTGTTGCATTCTACCAACCCAGGGTTCATTTACTAGCTTATTGTGCTATGACTTTTTGTTACCTTCTAGCATCTTCTTAATAATGTTGACCAGACTCTTATTTGAGGATTCAACCAACCCATTTCCCTATGGGTAATAAGAAGTTGAATGTCCCAAATTAAAATGATACTTGTTGCAGAAATCTATCATTTTCTTGGATTTAAAAGCTACAACATTATATGTAATAAGCTTGTTGGGATAGCCAAATCTAGACAAGATATTGGTTTCCAGAAATTTTATAATAATAGCATGAGTGTCCAATCTAGAAGGTGTGGCCTCAATCCATTTAGTGAAGTAATCAGTAGTTGTGAAGATCCATTTCTGTTGGGCAGAGGATGATGGGTGGATTTCTCCAATGAAATCCAATCCACATTTTTGGAAAGGGCTTTCAACATATGTGGGTTTTAAAGGCAGAGGCAATAGATTTCTTTTCCCCTCAAATATTTGGCACTTTTGGCAACAGGTTACTTTCTTATGAACATTAGGGAAAAGAGTAGGCTAGTAGAAACCATCTCTAGGGATATTGTCAGCAGTGGTTTTCCAGTATAGATGTCCACCGCAATCACCTTCATGTCATTCCTGCATGGTTCTTTCTACATCATCTTTCAATAGACACTTTAGTAAAATAACACCAACATCTTTCCAATATAAAACATTATCTATGATGCAAAATTTCACTGCCTTTAATTTTAGAAATCTATCCTTTGTCTTAGTTAAACCACGAGGAGCATTTAAACTGTATAAAACAAAAATGAGGTCTGCATACCAGGGTCAGGTTATAAAAGCCTCATCTAATTGTGGAGTCGCCTGATCCTCTTGATCATCTAATGCAACTACAAAGTTGATATCCAATGCATTAAAGTTAGACCCAGCCATAAATTTTTCCAATCATTTTCCTTTGATTATCTTGGTGGTTTTGATTTCCATCTCATACTCTAGAATGGTGGAAATCCATTTTCCTCTTTTACCATCTGGTCCATTTTGGGTTAAAATATCCTTGACCACAACATTTTGTACATAATAAATTATGTGAGAATGGACGATATACACCCTAAAATATTTGGTTGCTTTACTTAATGTAAAGGTTTGTTTTTCCATTATGTTATATTTTAATGCAGCATCCCTTAAAGCCTTGCTAAAGAAAGCAATGGGTTGTTCAAATCCATCATTCTATAAAAGAACAACTGAAACAGTGTGTTCAAATGAAAATGAAAAGATAATAAAATCTTTGGTGAAATCTGGACTGATTAGGATTGGTTCTTTTGTCAATGCTTGTTTAACTTGATCAAATGATTGTCTAGCTTCAATGTTCCATCTTATTTCTGGATCTCTTTTCAGCATATTTGTTATGTTTATGAGGAATTCTGCAAGGTTGGGGATGGCTCTCCTTAGGAAGTTCATTCTGGCAATAAATGATGGAAGTTCCTTGATATTTCTAGGATGGTTTATTTTCAAAATGGATTCAATCCTTTTGGGATAAATGTTAATACCTTCCTTAGAGTTGATACGACCTAGAAATTTTCCCTCTTCAAGGAAAAAACGTGTTTTCTAAGGATTTAGTGAAATTCCAAACCTTATACGTTTCTCAAATACTCTTCTTAGATGTAACAAGTTTTCTTCATCAGTCTTGGGATAAACAATAATGTCATATGGATAGATCACAATAAACCTGCCAATTTCATAAGCAAAGGCAATATCTATTGTTGTCTGAAATGTGGCTCCAGAATTCATTAACTCAAAAGGCATCTTCACATACATGAAGGTGCACCATGGAGTAGTGAAATTTGTTTTATATTAATCATCAAGATGGACTAAACCCTGATTATAGCCTGAGAAACCTTCTAATAGAGAAATCCTAGAAGATCTAACTACCTTCTATAAGATGTGATCCAGTTTTGGTAAAGGGTAATTGTCCTTTAGGGAAACTTTATTAAGGTTTCTAAAATCTATGCATAATATGGTTTCACCTATTTTCTTCCTAGTTAGTACTATATTGGAAACCCATTTAGAGTACCTAAGAGGAACTATGATTTTAGAATCATACATCCTTTTAATTTCTTTCTCAATTAGAGGCATTAGTATTGGATTTATTCTTCGAAGTTTTTTTTAAATGGTTTCTGATCCTATTTAATTGGATTTTTATGTTGTATAATATCAGTCTCATAAGTTCTTAGATCTTCATAGCACCAGAAAAGAAAATCACTGAATTCTTTGAATAAAGGAATGTATTTTTGTTTTTCAGCAGTCGACAGTGATTTAGATAGTTTTATCATTTTAGGATCTTTTTCACTACCTATGTTGCGCTCTTCTAATGCTTCCCATGTGGGCTCAATATTAGGCTTCTTAGCTACATCATTTAAATAAAATAATTCTTCCAATGGAACTAAACCTCTAGGTAAAATGTTATCCTTTAAATGAAGTGTTTCAAACTCTTCTTTCTCTGGATCTATCTCAAGAAATTCTAATTTATTCACAAATTTATTTGTATGTATATTTACATTTGAGTTATTTAACAACTTTTCTACATTAGACTTCACAACTATTTGATTTTATAATTCACACTCTAAGTCTATACTATCTTCTTCATATTCATCCTTAGACTGCAGAAAGCTTTCAATTTGTTTATCAATGTGAAACACTTTCCAATACCTCATATTGTCTGGTACAACTGGTCAATGTTTTACTTCCAGTGTATACTGTTGATTATGGTAAGGAATTTTATAGGAGCTGGCTGAAAAAGCCATACTATTTCCAAGGATATTTTGATTTCTAGGAATTGCAGAAAGGTCATATTTGACAAAACTCTCTAGAAAATCGAGCACAAAATTTCTCTATGCTCTCAATCTAGGGTGTTTGGCCAAATACTCTCCTTTAACTTGCTTTATGATTAACTCATAATCCCCCTGAGTGGAGATTCTCTTGGCACCCAATTTTTTCAACAATTGTAATCCTATTATAAGCACTTCATACTCAACTATATTATTTGGGAATTGAAAATTAAGTTTGTATGAATGACCTTTAGCATGATTGTTTCCTATGTCTGCAACCCACACTACTACTACAAAACCATCTTTGCTAGAAGATCTAGCAAAGCTCATGTTCCAAAGAGGTTCATGAAAAGTGTTTTGTTCTACTACTTGTGTTTGGTTTGCATCCATTTTACAAGTATCAGTTTCTTCCTTGGTAACCTGAGTTTTGATGTCTCCTTCATTATAAATAATGAAAGAGTCTAAATATGAGTGGACAGAGTAAAGAGGATAGTTGTGACGCTTATCGTGACTACCCACCATGAATTTCATCAAACTTTCCCTATATAATCTTCTTTGTTGGCCAAACACTGGTATGGTGGCAAAGGTCATATCCATTTGTAGGGTCCCTTGTAACTTTGCTCCCCATGAGCGTGACAAGAACATGTCATACTTAGGGGGTATATCTGCAACCACTATGTCAATTACCAGACCTTTGGTAGGGATTTGAGCTAAAGTAACACATAGGTCTTTGATGAGACCTAGACATCTTACTTTGTTGGAATTAAAGAAATATAAATCTTTACAAGGTTTGGTAATGTCAAGTATTAGATTTTCCATAATAGCTTTGGGAATTAAATTGTGGGAAGCGCCTGAATCTAACATAACATTATGGAGGATCTTATCATGAATATTTAAGCTAGCATAGAATGGAGGAACACCTCATTCTTAAGCTTTTCCCTCAAATTTTTCCCCAATTAAGAGTTTTGGTTGGTCATCATTCAAATTATCAAAATCTGTGTTTTCCCCTATGTTTAGGGATTTCATCACTTGAGATCTGTACATAATTTTGTTCATTAACTCTGTTAAAGGAATGTGAATTTTTAGTTTTGCTAATTTGTTCTCAATGTTGAATGATTTTTTATCATAATCAAGTTGGAAAAATCAGATTGATTAGGAATTTCTCTTAATATAGGTTCTTTTCGTTGACTTGTGGTTCTGATATTAGTTTGAGTAGTTCTGGATCCACTATCAACTATATTTTTCGCAGAAATTTCTGTTATCCTTTTGCCAGAATTATCAGCAGTTTTCTTAGGAGAATTATCTGTAGTTTTCCTAGCATCAGTGTCAGAGAATTTCTTACCGATATTCTCAGATTTCTTACTATTGAGAGTGTCTGAAGTATTTTTTCTCCTAAGGTTATATTGCCTATCGACTTCCATAATGGCATTCTCAAAACCTTGTTTATATTCATCTGATTCCTCAGAGTCAAGTTCTTTTTGAGTTAGGAGGAAAAGGTCTTGCTCTTCTTGAGTGAGAAAAATAGTTTCATCATCATTTATTATTATGAAATTAGCTCACAAAGAGATAGAAAAGATAGATAAACGTCTTATAAATAAGCCTCTTGGAGGGGGCAATCTCCTTTACATTACACAAATGAATAATTCTTGGATGATACAAATGACAAGACCTCCTTTCTTTATATAGGAGTCTAAGGGGTCATAATATAATCAAAGTGGACATAATAATAATAATGTAAGGTCACAATAATAACAATAGTGGGCTTCTATGGGGCACAATAATAACAATATGGGAACTACATGGGCACAACAATATAATGAGGGGGTTGTACTAATAACAATAAGGGGTTACACTAGTAGTATAGGGACATAACATGCCCCTCTCCTTCAAAAAGTGTTGTCCTCAATGCTTGAGTAGTTCTTGATGCTTCTATATGAATTCTTGTCTTCCCATGTGGAATCTTCACCGGGTAAGTTCTTCCACTTGATGAGATACTCTGAAATTGATCTATTTCGTAGCTTTTGATTTCTCAGTTTTGTGACTGCTTCAGGTTCCAATATGATTTTTCCTTCCTTGTCAAGTTCTCACAATACTGTTTGAACTGGGATCTTCTGCAACCTTTGAATGAGTTCCCACTCCTTTGTGCATATGGATATATGTAAGGCCTGATGTTTGGAGGAACACTTTGTGGAATAAAATGAATAGCATGATCATGATCACGAATAGGTGGGAGGCCTTTGAGAGTATCAAATACCTTGGAATGATTGTCCAAAACGTTTTGGAGATCTAGAGAAATACATGGTTTCGATGTGGGATCCTCTAGTGAACATAATTGTGCAATTACACCCCGTTGTTCTTTATTTAGAAGCTTTTTCATGCTGTTAGAGTTGATTATATTTCTAGGTTTTCCTTTGATACCCGTCAATTCAAATTCCTCTCCTTCCCAAAAAAAATTCAAGAAAAGTTCTTGAAAATTAAAAGCTATCGTACCCAAAGATTGTAGCCATTGGACTCCTAGTAAACATCAACACCACCCATTGGAATGGAAAGCATTGGGCTATTCAATATATATTCCGCCATGGATATCTTGATATTATGGAACTTTCCAGAGAAATTTATGGTTCCTCCACTTGCAACCATCACTTGACACTCAGGTGCTAGATATAGGAAGCAATTCAATTCCTTGGCTATCTTACAATCAATAAAATTATGGGTATTTCCCGAATCAATCGACACTCTTACCTTTTTCTTCTTGATATGTCCTTCTATATTGATAGTTTGAGGAGTGGCAATTACTTCGAATGCATTACAAGATATGGTTAGATTGATTTCTTGAGACTCGATTTGATCTTTCAATTCTTGAACATTTTTCTTCTTGATACGTCCTTCTATATTGATAGTTTGAGGAGTGGTAATTCCCTCCAATGCATTACAAGATATGGTAAGATTCATTTCATCATTCTCGATGTGATCTTTCACTTCTTGAACCTTTTTCTTGTTGATATGTCCCTCTATCTTGAGAGTTTTAGGAGTGGTAATTCTTTCCAATTCTTTACAAGATATGATCGGATTCATTTCTTCTTTCTTTGGGGTTTGTTCCTGGTGTATATACTCTTCTTTTGACATTTCTTAATCCTTTTCTTCCTCCTCTCCCCAATCAATTTAAAATAATTTCTTCTCAAAATACTTATGACCTTTAATGTATTTGTTATCACAATTGTAACAAAGCCCTTTTTCTCTTTTTTCTTCCAATTGTTGTGGCGTTGCTCTAAAGAAGTTGTTTCTCTTTGTATCCTCATAATGTGCTATCATTTCCTTCGTGAAAATTGACCACGTAACAAGTTTTTTATGAGAACAAAGCCCTTTATACCATAAAAACTGATCCAGTTCTAAATATGAAGATGTAATACATACCTTTTGTAATAGTGGTACAACATGTAGATCAAAATATTGCTCCATTTGTAGTATCCAATTTCCTGGATCCTCTCCATCAAACTTCCACATATCACCTTTTCTTGATTTCAGGAGATTGATCGTGAAATGACTATGACTTTGTACTTTTAGATCTGAAAGTTCTAAAATTGTCTACTGCAGTAGCCCTCTGAGTCCTATTTCTAACCGTGCAAGTCTAATTAGGATTTGATTCTCTAAGAAAGAGTTATGCCCAATCTCCTAAGATGACATAATTATATAATGTTTCAGTAGAGAGAACTTGTACAATGTGCCATGTGTCACTGTTTCGACCTTCAAATTTGAAAACTATAGTCCGTCCTCTTTCTGTAACTTCTTACAAAATTTCAATTTGTTGCTCAGAGAGAAAGTTATCATGATTTTCCCATGGTCACCTGTTTAGGATGTATTTCAAGAGTCTGAAAAAACCCTAACTTCCACAAATCATATATCCGAAAATTCAATTTGTTGCTCAGAGAGAAAGTTATGACTATTTTACCAATGTCACCTATTTAGGATGTATTTTGGGAGTCTGCAAAAACCCTAACTTCCTCAAATCATATATCCGAAAATGTAGCGAGACAAGATCTGAAATTCGGACTCGAGGTTCAGTGACATTTCGTCTCAAATGGGTGTTTTTTGTAGCTTCTGAAACATTGCATAAATAACTTTATAGTGAAAATGCCACAATGACCTATTTGGAGTAGAAAAATCCTAGAATCCAAAGCTCTGATACCAAATGTTATGAAACCAGCTCACAAAAAGGTATAATAAATAGATAAACTTCTTAGAAATAAGCCTCTTCGAGGGGGAAACCTCCTTTACATTACAAAAATGAATAATTCTTTGATGATACAAATGACAAGGCCTCCTTTCTTTATATAGGAGTCTAAGGGGTCATAATATAATCAGAGCCGACATAACAATAATAATGTAAGGTCACAATAATAACAATAGTGGGCTTCTATGGGGCACAATAATAAGAATATGGGGACTACATGGGCACAAAAATATAATAAGGGGGTTGTACTAATAATAATAAGGGGTTACACTAGTAGTATAGGGACATAAAATTTATTCCCATTAGATTTATTTTACTGTCATCTAAATCTTCAAAGATATTACCCTCATCATCAGTATCATTTTCTTGAAAAGGAGGCTAGACTTATTGGTCTGGATCATTTTGTTCTCCTTGTTTGATCTGGGGTATATTCCTTCTGAGGTTTGGGTTCCTAATTTGAGGAGTAGTTTGATTTTCTCTCATTTGAGCTTGATCATTTATGCTTACTCTTTGCATCATATTTTCCACTACCTTCACTAGACTATCAATTTTGTGATCAGAGGCAGAAGTGAGAGGCTCTCTTTAATGGTAACCCTACGTTCATATTTTAACTTAGCCTCCTTAGCTAAGATATTGGCTTCAACATTTATACCATTGCCTTGAATTTCTTCTAAAGTAGCAGGGTCTCCCTCTCTATGTTGATACTCCATGTATACATCAAAACCATCAGGAAAATCAATCAAAGCTAGGCCAGGGGAGGGTTTGATGTCTATAAGAATTGAATTGTAAACACTATTTAACTGTTCACATTATTCCTCCACAGTTTCATTGGGCTTCCTTTTAAGTCTTGTATTCATTCAGGAGTTGAAGAGGATTTTTCTTGATTTCCCATCTAGCTAAGGAAGTCTGATGGAATGAATCCAGGTTGGCTATACTTCCTGCAGGTAAACCTCTAAACCATTTTTTGAAATCACCTCCTAAACTTTGGGTAAAAAATCTCATCTTTACATCAACCTCATCTACTTCTGGAAGGTCAAAAGCATCATTCATTCTATCTATGTGTTGTTGAGAAGTATGACGACCAATGCTATCAAACGTTAACTTTTTTTATGGATAGTTTGTAGGCATAGAATTTAGCTGACCTGGTAACATTGAAGGTGCATACCTAGCTGCCATAGCTGGTATGTGAATTTGATTGGAAGATGAACCTGTGGGAGCTGTAGTTGTAGTAAATAAAGGGGCAATATGAACAGAATTATAACTTGTATGGTTGGAAAAGTAGAGACTATAGAATGAGTAGGACTAAGGGGGTTGTAGATTAACAAACTAGGAGGACTAGTTGCACAACGAAGCTGTTGCAATTGTTAAAGCTAAAAATTCAACAGATTGTTGAATATAAGCTTATTTAATTGCTTGGACCAAAATCCAGACTAGATCATGTAGTTTATCAAATTGTTGTAGCTATTATTGATCAGGATCTAATGCATGGGGATGAGTTTGGGGTATATATTGTTGTAGTATAACTTCATCAATGATAGTCTAATCTATAAAGCTCAAAGATTTTGTCCTAAATAAACTGTGTTGTAGTGGCAAGTCAAAATCTATGTCTTGAATAGTTTCAAACTTCTCAGAAAGAGAGTTAGACCTAGAACAAGGGCTATTCTTAGGAACAGATTTGAACCTAGACAAAGGATTATTACTACGTTGGATCTCTGCAAGACTTCTCTTTCTCACTATTTTCTCTGGATTATCTCAAAATTCAACAGGGTTGGGATCTATGTGTGCTCTAGTGAAAACTCTTTTTGGATCCAGGTCTATTGAAAACTCATCATGCATCTATAAAATTTAAAATTAATAACACACTCAAATATATACAAAGATTACAACATTAGATCATGTATTCCAATGTGATATAAGAGTTTTGATTTATTGAAATATTGATTGGCTAGCAAGGAATAATTATTTTCAATTTAAAGAGTATTCTTCCCCAGTATGGTCGCCACTATGTTGTCATTCTGTATTTTTTAGGTTGAGGGATTAAACACATAGGACAAAATCAAAACCAGTTTGTAAGCTTGGATCTATCCCTTCCAGCTTCAGAGAGGGATCTCTCTATAAAGTTTAGCTATGTTTGATGCGAATTTTAGGCTAGTTATTACTGCACTGATTGTTTTTTTATTGGATTTCTTTGTTTATTAAATTGTTATAATTCCATCGGGCTATGGAGTCTAAATATTAACTAGATTTGCATCAAACTTTGAAGGAGTTTCATAGGGCAAGCGAGGTTGCACTAGTTGGATCTTTTAGAATTTTAAATGGATTATGAAATAGAAGAAATGTAATGTTCAATAGAAACTAAGGAGCAATGAAGGATTCTTTAATTTGACTTTAGCAGAAAGCATATAAATTACTAACAGCCAGAATAGGGTGTTCTGTATAACATATCATATTCATCACAATTTTTGTTATGTAATTAAGCTTTTTAGAAACAACAATGAAAGAATACAATGCTTAAACACATTAAAAGAAGAAAAACATCACCAATCCATACACCACATGAATCCTATGAAGAATATCCTTGTATTATTGATGCTTCCAACAACTTAGAAAATTACAATCTGCAGAGGAAATTATATTCAACAATCAGCCTATAATACTTCAAACTGTGAAGTATTTATAAAATAATTACAAAATGATTTACAAAATCAATGTCTCAAGTGACACTATATTATTAGAATTATCTAAACCATAAAATTGATCTTCCTGTAGAATCATAGGCATGTAGACAACTAGATCAAAAGGTGGCTCTATTTTGGAGGATTCGGTTTTTGAATCAACATATAACTGTGTTGCGTTGGATGATGTTATTATTGCACTCGAGTTTCTTTTTAATCCAACAGATCACATAGTTGCTCCCACATTTTTTCATCTGGAATTGTTAACTTGATTACCCTTTGGTAAATCTCATCAACCTCAATAAACTTTGCGTATTTTTTCTTTACTTTGAAGATATGATTTACCTCATGCTAGATAAAGAAGTAATTTCCCATTGCCTCTAAGAATTCTCTAGTTGTCATACTGCCTTTTATACCACTGAATTTAATACTGCTTCTGGCCACTTCCTTCATCTTCATAACAATCTTCTTGAGTAATCAGTTTTTCATTTCACATATATGTTGGGAAATCCTTTCGGAAATAATGCTTCAATCCTGTTGAAGAATTTTTTCACTCCCAATTCTAGTGTTTCACATTTCTCCTCCAATTGAGTAATCAAATGTCTTTTAGTTAAAACCTTCTTGACTTCCAAGATGGTGGGACTGTTGTCATTAATTCATAAGTCTTCAAGTTCATACTTATTCTTTGAATTCAAGAATTTGATGATGTTTGAATCTTATTTATGCATGTCTCCCAACTTCTCCCTCACTTCAATAATGGTTTCAGTGGCCTCTTGTATCAGTTCCTTCTGTTGAAAAAAGATTTGGATGAATGGCCAAATATCATTCATGGAATCCAAATGGCTTCCTTGGATTGGGCCAAGGTTTTACTAATTGTTGTATCCTTCTCCAACTTCTGCAACCTCTCTAGCAGCCTTTGTGACTTCTATACTTTAGCCAAATGAGAAGCTCTAGTTTTTGCTTTCTGTTCCTACAGAGCTTTGAGTTGCCCATGAAAATTTTTAATTTCTTCTGACTAAATTGACATATTTTCCAATGTATCTGTGACCTTCTCAACACTTGTAGCTTGATTTGAAGAGGTTGTTACAATTTCTGTAGCTGGGATTTGAGTGATGGGTATAGCATCCAGGGGGACTATGGCTAGCCTTTAACTCTGTTCTTTCTCTTTCATCATTTTTTCCGTTTCTACCTCCATTTTTCTGATCTAAACATTCCACTCCATGATCAACTTCATCATGTCACTCTTTTGTGTCTCATTTTCTTCAATATCTTTAGTCAAGGGATCCTCTGCGGCTAGCAGTTTCAACTGTTTTCTTAATGATGCAATTTCAAGTTTTTTCTTCTTGATGATCTCCTCTACAACATCTATATCTTTAAGATCATATCCTATCTTCATTACCAAATCTTCCAAAGATTTGATCCTATTTTCCTTTGCTAAAGAATATATCTTTTCCATTTTTAACTAGGACTAAATGTTTTCATATGAAACCTGTAGCTTTGACAATGACATGGCAGTATTAGTTATGGTACAAGAAATCATCTCACCAGTCTGTTTATGCATCTCCATTTGATCAATGGGATGGATATCTTTGGTTATCAATTCAAACGCAGTTCTCTTGTAATCTGTTGGTGTCATAGGATGGGAAACATGAGCAATAAGGAAATCCATCTGCATCTTTCCTTGTTGTCTATCAAAAACTGATAATAATATTCTTTGTGAACTGGAATTCTTCTTCCAAAACTGAGTGTAGATGTTGTTCTTAAGAATTTCATTTTTAACTTTGATCTCTCGGTACCTGTCAAAAACACTTTTCCATTTTCTTCTTGGACATTCTATGAAACTAGCACTGTATCTTTTTTATCTTGTGATAGTGAAGGTTCAATAGGATATGTAACAAACATGCTGCTTGTAGATGGTGTTTCTCCAATTATGATGGCATGTTGATCTTTTGCCTCCTTTTCTACATCTGTCCTAGGATTCATCTTAGTTCTTTTCCTGTAACTAATTTTGAACTCCTTGGGCTCACTACCTATTGTTGATGATGATCCCTCCTCTATTTAACTTTTATTTGTTTTCTCTTGAGGAGTGGGAGTCTATAAATTTGAAGTAGAAAACAATTTCGCTTCACCTTCCTGTAATGTATTCTCTGTCCATACTAACTGGTTCATATATTTCTCTATCATAGGCCTTGGGGTATGGATATATGGAGTAGTTTTGTTTTCTAATCTCAACTTAGAAATGAAACCCCAAGGGTCATAAGACCATGTGAAACTCAGGCTGAATTTCATCTCCTTAAGGATTTAATATGCCTCTTCTCCTGCTGACCTGGTGTTGCATATGAAAGGGCCCACTTGTGTCTTTATCCAAAACTGAGACTTCTTCTTGGCCACCACAAAGTGAATATCATTTGGATTTAGCATTTGTCTGATATATTCAAGGGAAAAATCCTCATGGGGAGGTATTTTGGGAGCTTGTATGGTGCTAACTTACATCCATAAACTCTGATTTCCATGTAATCCTAGTATACATACTAGTCTACAGTCCTGGACTGATCTGTCAAATGTAGAATCCTCTTGATGTCTTCACTAACTCTAGTTTCTACCAAACTGTTTAGGATACTCATACTTGGGTGAAAAAAAACTTCAATGACCTGTTTATAGGAAAAAAATTTCTCCTCTTTCGTCACTATAGATATCCAAAATATTACAAACTGTTGGTTTCCATCTTCATCTAACTTCTACATGGAAAAACTGAACATGTCTGCTTGATAATAAAAAAAACATATAAACTAAAATTGAAGTGTACTTAAATACTTGTTCTGTTGGAAAATTAAGAAACTGCTCATGTATGCCATCAGCCAGTAATTGACTGAAATTAAAAAAAAAAAATGGTTTGCTATCTGTGGAAAATGTGGAAAGGAAACCTAGAATGGGTTCATCTACCCACTAATCAAAATAATAACCCAGAATGTACGAAATTATGGTTATAATATGTTTAGCTTGATCAGGGAAGATTGAGGAAGGATATGTAGGATTATTCTTTGTCAATTGGGCATTTTCTGGTAAGAATATATAAAAAATGTTGGCTCTTCTAGCAAAATCAAGCTTCTGATAGAGTTTTGTGAGGGATTCTAAGGAAAATGGTGAACTGTTTTCCACAGGCGGAGCTAGCATCATCTGGTTTATAGATTGGGAAGTTATTGAAAAAATTATTTCATGAGATGGGGTTATAATGGCTCTTTCGTTGGGAACATAGCAAATTTGGCATTTCTTGGTGAATTCAACGGCATGGAAGGTCATAGGGAAAATATAGTGAGGAAGATTGGACTCCTAGAGTCCAATTTCATCCTTTTTATCAACATGTTTATCCTCCAGCTAGCAATAAAGTTCTAAAAAATCACAGTCATATTGTGTCCCACTGATCTTGTAATCCCAATTAGCTAATGGAATATGGTATAAGTCTATAGATGGAGGGATTAATAGATTAACAAAATCCTCCTAGTACTTTTTCTTTGGAGGCATAGTTGATCAGTAAATGACAAATGTGAATTTTGGAATAAATTGTTTACCAGGAAAGGAATTGCAAGCTGTGAGGAGAAAAGAATGCTGACAATTGTTCTGGCTGAAAAAATCTTTTGAAACTGGTCACTTTGTAGAAAACCTGTGAATTGTAGAGAATAAGCAGGTGGAAAGGTATAATGAGGATCGATTTAGGGCTTTTAAAGAGGGGAGTGGCAGGTTCTGTTGAAGGTTGGTGAGGGACCACTGAGGTTGAACCGTTACCTGAGAGGAAACAATTAAATACTCAACGGTAATTTTGTTGGGAAAATATTTAATTGGATAATGACTAGGAGATGTGGTGGGATAGGAGTGGCAAATGTGTCAAGAATGGACAATGGTAAAAGGATGAGGGGGAAACGGATGTGGTATAGGCTGGGGTAGATGCGAAACACAGAGAATATGCCACATGGTGATGGGTTCCTGTAGAAAATACCACCTTTTCAGACCCCCCCCCCCCAAACCTTGGCGATAAAGCTAGGATGGAGAGGGCAGACCTAAAACAAATTTGCACCGTCAGTAAGAAAAGCTGGAGAATCCCGATGCTTTTGATTGTGACCCTTTTAACCATAAATGACAAATATTTTTTTGTCTAGATGCGCCTTTCAGTATTTTCTTTTGAAACATAGGATAAAGGGAAAATAAATAGATTTACAAAACCAAACTATTTCTGCCTACCCTTTAACTAAGGTAACATTTTTTTATTTTTCTAAATGGGTGCATTTAGACTAGCAAACCCATAATTATTTTCTTTTATGGAAAATGAAAAACTACTTAAATCTTATCACTTATTTCTTCTATTGATTTAGATTAAACAATTGAACCAATGTCATTTTCTACCTAACTATTGATTTACCAAGATTAAATTGTTTGGCAAATCTTTATTCTCTAATCTAATTTACAGAAATTCAAACATGTTTAACCATTATTATACTATATGATTAAACAAATAAATAGTCAGTGTGGCATTTTAAACAAGTTGCACACAACGTTTATTTGTCAATCATGAAGAAAACTATCTATCAGTAGTGGCATTTAAATTTGCAACATTTTTAGTTTTATTTTTTATTTTTCTTTCTTTGATGGGGTTCTATCTTTTATTCTTTTTTTAATTTTTTTTCTTTTCCTTTTTTTTTATTTATACCCTATTTTCATTTTTAATCTATTTTTATTTTGGAAACCATTTGCAGATTGACAATTATTTACAATATGATATTTCTGAGATAAAATACTCAATCATCTTGAGATCCTATAAATTATAGGACCCTATCACATCTACAGTCTCATCTAGGGATAACTATGCCTTTCACCGAGACATACTCTCTGGGCTTTGCCGTGCATTCCATCTCATAATCACCAGGCCCAATGGAGATAAAATCCACCTCTTGGATTTATCGTATATATCGTCATTAACTGACAAGGATTCCTAGGCCCACCGATGCACAAAATCTAGCTTTGCCACAAACCACAGTCTGTTTCAGCTGTTACTAAGCCGGCGGCTTTGCACATCCTCAGTCTATTTCATGGACCACTACCACCATGTGTTTTTAAATTTGGATATCCATCCCACTCAGCTTCAAATCCAATCCAACCATACCACATAAACCATATGAGAGAACCTATCTCATCAAAGCTATCAGGAAATGGAAAGGCTAGGCTAAAAATACAGTCACACCTAGAAAAACCCATGCCATGGTAGAAAAGAAACACATGGAATCCCATGCATGCCAAATTTAGCAAAGAAAATACACATGCAAGTCGATACCCACGATGAAGCCTGTTGTAGGTGCTTGATCCTACCTTTCCCTACTTGATCTTTCCTCTTGCCTTCTTTGCGTTTCTTGCTCCAATACCAATGCTCCAAGAAAACTCTAAGTGTCCAAGATTATGAGAGAGAGAGAATAATGAAATAGCTCCAAAACTAAAGTGACAAAAGGTTACCAACTGATCCTCAGAAGCCTTTTTATGAACGAGGCCTCTATTTTCTTCATTTTCCCCCTCACATGAAACTTGTGACCTTTCACCTCATTTTTCTTCTAAATTCCATTATTTGCATAAATAATGGTGCCAAAATTTCCGTTTTTCCTTTTAATGCCTTAGCCATTGCCTTTGCCAATTTCCTTAGCCATATACAACCAAATGAACACCCCCTAGGATAGCTTGCCAACATTCATCTTGGAACAAGTGTCTCATTCATTTGTAGTTATTATTTTATCTTTTATTACATGGAATTTTCACTACAGTTGTTACATCATGTGTTTTAATGATTTGGTAAATGTTGGTTCATTACCATCAACTGTAGAGAGTTTTATTTTGAGGGGTTGTGGTAAAAAAATAGAAGGGATTTTTGGGTTGGAAAAACATTTGGAGGTAGACATGTGAGGGTGTTATAATATAGCAATGGGGGAGTTGCCACATGTCAAGAATTCCACGTGCTTTTTCACCCTAGGTGACACTTACAACCGCGAGGAGGAGGAGATGGCATATTTTCAAGAGGGTGTCCTACATTTCAATTTTGACTACGAACTTAGGGACATGAAGGCGAAATGGTTTTCCATTTAGACGGTAGTGTTAGGGACATGAAGAGGAATCAGTTTGTCATGTTGATTAATTAAACTCTTCGTTGGAAGTCTTTGGTTTTTTAGAGTGTAAATATGAAAGGAGTAGCAGTTTTAATCCTTGTTGTGTTATATTTACCACTTTTAAATAAAAAAATAAACAAATAAATGAGAAGAAATTACATTGAAAATGTGGTGGAGACATAAATAATTACTAATGATTGTCTTCTCATAGAGGCGATGATGAAGGTATATTTAAGCGATATCCTTTATATGAGATGTGATATACTTGGAAAATATAATGTATATTTGTCTTAGTTGTGATGGTTTGAAGCTTGTTCCTATTCTTTAGGAGTTGTTTAGATGATTCCTACTTTAGTGTTTGGTTGAGATATTTTCTCAACTAAGTGATTGTGTGGTTAAGATATAATTTCTATCTTCAACCAATGATTGATGTATTTATAGTGTGATTAATCTAATGTAACATAAGTTTTAGTGTGCATTTGGTTTTTCAAATTAGTATTAGAGCCTGTATGGGCCTCAATCCCCCAAGGGAGGGCCCAAGAAGATGGAAGAAATATGAGCTTATATTTTATGTACATAGATAGTTAGGGTTTGAGAGTGTTTTCTTTATGATTGTTGCAACGTTGATATTGTTTTTTCATGTCTCATTCAACATGATTGGAAGGAGTGACAAAGAAGATTTATGTTAACTAAAGGAGGCGCAAAACCATGAATACCTCACTATCATTGCAAAGGGTGTAGGGTATTGCTGATGCAATTATGGATCTAACCAACCTGGCAACCTTTTATAACATGCTAGAAATTTTCTTAGCCTAAGGTTGCGCTCCCAGGGCCTCGATTTGACTCTCATGGAAGCCATGCATTGTAGGAAGCCTCTGTTGGTCTTTATAACACTTCTATTGTAGTTAGAGTTAGACATCATCAATTACATGTGGCCCTGCTTATACTAATCCGTAGAAAAAAATTAGAGAGAAGATTCAGTCAAGTGTATAACCTGTGTTTTTGTCATTTGAACCATGCTTCGCTTGTGTGCACAAGAAATTTTCTTTATTGAGGGGTGGTCATTTACATCGTCTATGCAATGAAATAAATTTAAAACAATTTTAATGAAAGTTAAATTGTGACGCTTCATGGAAAGAAACATGTGATTCATGTTTTCATTTCCTAAATTTTTTTCAATGTCGAGTAGATGTTGGATTCTATACTAATTTCTCCCAGATGCGAGTATATACTTGACTAGGAACATATGTTTCAACGTAGATATCCATGCATAATTTGATGCAAGGATTCCATTAATATGTTTTCAATCATGGCATCACCGATCTGCCATTAACTATGAGGAGACTTCTTTCTCCTTAGATGAGAGTGAATAGTTTCATGATTATTGGTCTTGTGAGATTTCTCGATTGATTTGTTAAACAGTTTGTTTGTAAAGAGGTGCAGAATCGAATAATGAATGGAGTAATCCATAGATGGAGGTGCAACTTGTTGAATGTAGAACATAGTGACAATTTGAATGTTTGTCCTCGTTGTGAACAATCGTTATGGTAGAAGTGCTCGTGAAGCATGGCGAGCTCCCTATAGAGAATCAAGTGTAGGTAAAGTTCAGTATGGATGGTTTTCAAGTTAGTTTTGCAGTTGTGGGTCTAGAGAAGGATCCCTAATTTTTTGAAGATGTGGGAGTGGCATTCTGGTGAGGTTATGTGACAACCTAGAATGTTGTTCAGTAATTGAATTTGGGAGATCCATGATTTGGGGGTTCAAAAATGAAACTCAAGAATCCAGCTTGCCAACTACACCCTTACGAGGGTTATGAGAAAACTTGATGTAGTTAGTAGCCTAGAAAATTTCAAAATTGATAAGATGGAGAGGTATGCAGTTATAATGGTTGAGTGTTATGAAACCAGCTCACAAAAGGATAGAAAAGAGAGATAAATGCCTTATAATTCAGCCTCTTTGAGGGGGAAATCTCCTTTACATTACACAAATGAACAATTCTTGGATGATAAAAATGACAAGACCTCCTTTCTATATATAGGAGTCTAAGAGGTCATAATATAATTAGAGCCAACATAACAATAATAATGTAAGGGAACAATAATAACAATAGTGGGCTTCTATGGGGCACAATAATAACAATGTGGGGACTACATGGGAACAAAAATATAATAATGGGGTTGTACTAATAAAAATAAGGGGTTGCACTCGTAGTATAGGGACCTAACATGCCCCTCTCGTTCAAAAAGTGTTGTCCTCAACACTTGAGTAGTTATTGATGCTTCTGTATAAAATTCTCATCCTTCCATGTGGAATCTTCAGTGGGTAATTTCTTCCACTTGATGAGATACTTTGAAATTGATCGATTTTATAGCTTTTGACTTCTTGGTTCTATGAATGCTTTAGGTTCCAATATGATTTTTCCTTCCTTGTCAAGTTCTGGCAATACTGTTGGAACTAGGATTTTCAACAACTTTTGAATGAGCTCCCACCCTGCTTCGACATTCTTCCATTCATCCCTTGCTTTGTTTATCAAATTTGGTTGGATAATTATACCAACCTCTACCATTTCTACAACTATATGTTCAATTTCACTCCTTTGGGCATATGGATATCTATAAGGCCTGATGTTTGGAGGAACACTTCGTGGAATCAAATGAATAGCGTGATCATGATCATGAATATGGGGAGACCTTTGGGAGTATCAAATACCTTGAAATGATTGTCCAAGACTTTTTGGAGATCTGGATAAATAGATGATTTCGATGTGAGAACCATTAGCAAACATAATTGTGCAATTACGCCTCATTTTTCTTTCTTTAGAAGCTTTGTCATCTATTAAGAGTTGATTATCTTTCTTGGTTTCCTTGTGATACTCCTTAATTCAACTTCCTTTCCCTCCAATGAAAATTTCATGAAAATTTCTTGAAAATTAAAAACTATTGTACCCAAGGATTGTAGCCATTGGACTCCTAGTACAACATCAGTACCACCTATTGGAATAGAAAGCATTGGGCTATTCAATACATATTATCCCATGGATAGCTTGATATTATGGCACTTTTTAGAGCAATTTATGGTTCCTCCACTTACAACCGTCACTTGACACTCTAGAGTTGGATATAGGAAGCAATTAAATTCCTTGGCTATCTTACAATGAATAAATTATGGGTACTACCCGAATCAATCAACACTATTACCTTTTTCTTCTTGATATGTCCTTTTATAATTATAGTTTGAGGAGTGGTAATTCTTGCCAATGCTTTACAAGATATGGTCGGATTAATTTCTTCTTTCTCTGGGGTTGGTTCCTAGTGTATATCCTCTTCTTTTGATGTTTCTTGATCCTTTTCGTCGTCCTCTTCACAATCAATGTAAAATAATTTCTTCTCAACATACTTATGACCTTTAATGTATTTGTTATCAAAATTGTAACAAAGTCCTTTTGCTTTTTTATCTTCCAATTGTTGTGGTGTCGACCTTGTAGGTTGTGAAAGGCTAGGAGAATGAACACTTCCATATTTATAGTTGTGAGGGGTAGAATTCCTTGTTGCCATAATTTTTCTTTCAACTTTTATTGCCAACCTGAATGCCTTCTCCAATGAATCAGGTTCCAAAAGACAAACCTCAAGTTGAATGTTATCCTTTAAAGTCCCTATGGAGACATCAATCCTCTACTTCTCTGGAATATAATTTTCCCTTATATTCAATTTTTGGAAGTCCTCAATGTGCTCTTCCATTGAACACTTTTTTTTGAGATTTATCAATTGGCTAAAGAAGGTGTTTTTCTTTGTATCCTCATAATGTGCTATAATTCCCTCTATGAAAATTGACCACATAACAAGTGGTTTACGAGAACAAAGCCCTTTATACCATAAAAATTGAACTGGTTCTAAATATGAAGATGAGATATGTACCTTTTGTAACAATTTCACCTCATATAGATCAAAATATTGCTCCATTTGTAGTATCCAATTTACCAGATCCTTGCCATCAAACTTCCTCATATTTCCTTTTCTTGATTTCAGGAGCTCGATCTTGAAACGACTATAACTTTGTAATTTTAGATTTCCAGTTTTAAAATTTCAACCTACGGTAACCCTCTCTGTCCTCTTTCCAATGCCATGAGTCTGATTGAAATTGGATTCTCCAAGAAAGAGTTACGCACAATCTCCCAACATGACCTTATTATATACCTTTTTAGAAGAGAAAACTTGTATGAAGTGCCACGTGTCACTATTTTGACCTTTAGATCTGAAAATTATATAGAGAAAACTAAAGTCTGTCCTCTTTCTATAACTTCTAACGAAATTTCAATCTGATGCTCACAGAGAAATTTATGAGCATTTTCCCAAGGTCACCTGATTAAGATGTAATTTGGGAGTCTACAAAACCATAAATCCCTCAGATCATATATCTAAAAATATAGGGAGCCAAGATCTGAAATTCGGACCTGAGGTTCAGACCGATTTCTTCTCAAATGGGTTTTGTTTTTAGCTTTTGAAACTTCGTAGCGGAAACTCTATCGTGAAACTTCCATGATGACCTGTTTTAGATGAAATTCTGGAGCTTGCAAAAATGATAAATTTCTCTGATCATATCTCCGAAAATATAGCACATCAAGATTCAAAATTTTGACTCGAGGTTTAGCACGACTTCGTCTAAAAAGGATTTTGATTTTTGCTTCTAAAAAATTGTAGAAAAAATGTTATATCAAAAGTTCCATGATGACTTTTTTGGAGGAGTGAAATCCTACAATCCAAAGCTGTCATACCAAATGTTATGAAACCAGCCCAAAAAAAGTTAGAAAAGAGAGATAAACGCCTTAGAATTTAGCCTCTTCAAGGGGGAAACCTCCTTTACATTACACAAATGAACAATTCTTGGATGATACAAATGACAAGACCTCCTTTCTATATATAGGAGTCTAAGGGGTCATAATATAATTAGAGTCGACATAACAATAATAATGTAAGGGCATAATAATAACAATAGTTGGCTTCTATGGGGCACAATCATAACAATGTGGGGACTACATGGGCACACCAATATAATAAATGGCTTTTACTAATAACAATAAGGGGTTACACTCGTAGTATAGGGACCTAACATTGAGAGAAACATTTATGTGAAGGAAATCATAGTAAATTTGTGGTTGTAGCATTTTGCCACCCATGTATTTCCATGAATGGTTGTTCCTTTTTATGGACGTCGACATATTCTTCTTTATGTTTGTAAACATGACCACAACTAAACTTTCTTGTTTCCGATTGAGATAAGTCATCATTAGGGGGGACTTAGAAAATATAATTCCTACTTATCTTAGTTGTGATGGTTTGGAGCTTGTTCCTATTCCTCAAGAGTTGTTCAGATGATTCCCAATTTAGTGTTTGGTTGAGATATTTGCTCAACTAAGTGATTGCGTGGTTAAGATAGAATTTCTAACTTTAACCAATGATTGATGTATTTATAGTGTGATTAATATAATGTAACATAAGTTTCAGCGTGCAATTGGTTTTTCAAATTGATTGTTTCCATCAAGCTATTATTTTTGTTTTTCCAAATACAAAATTGTCCTTTAAATTTTTTTGGTGTGAATCATATTCTTTATGTTGTGAAAAGTTGTCCAACTTGGTTGAGAACATAATTTTAAAGCATTAAAATATTTATTTTTAATTAAAATAATAATAATAATATATATTTTCGAAGGTTATAAAAATGTGTTATTTAACAATGACACTTAATGCATATACAAAAGTAGAAAAGAGGTAAGTATATTAGATGGAATAAATATTTTAACTATGTACTTTAAAATAAAGATATTTTATAATGTTTAAAAAGAAAATTAAAAATATTAAAGATTTGAAAATTAAAATAGTAAAAGTTTTGTATGAAAATTAAGTAATTTGAAGAAAATTTAAATTTTTCTATAGAAAGTAAATGATTTGGAAATTATTAACGATACTTAAAATATTACAAGGGGCAAAATGAAAATTTTTAGTTACTATATTTTGAAAAATCTTGATGAGTTTTTGATTAATTAAATATACTAGGATCGTGAAAGTAAGATGGAATTTTGGTGTAATAAGAGACATTGTGTTAGTGAACTCTAGGAATTATTATTTTTTATTTCAAAAGATTGTTAATGGGTTAATGAAGGAACAATTCATTATTTAGACTAGAATATTCATCACTTTATAATTTTATTTTTTTTTGATGCAATTTTGTGAGTAATTCTCTTCATATTTAAAATTCCTAAATAGAGAAGGAAGAAAAACATGACACCTTACAAAAGGACATTAGACAATATTTTCATAACACTTCTCATCATGCACTATGATTATTCGTTGGATGTCTACTCCATGATTTGTATATTGAATGATTTGGTTTGATATTACTTTATTGAGTATATAGATGGTGAACTTAGTAAACATGGATATGGAGTTATTACTTGTAGTGCTCCTAAGATGACATTAATAGATATGGGGAGTTGTATGAATTTTGAACTTTGCACTCTTCATACTTGTACACTTTTAGATGTGGGAGTAGGGAGTATTTATAATACATTGGCCATATATAAAATTCTTGTGGATGACAATATACACCTTTGAAGGTAAAAGGCTCAAACTCACTGATGTTTCTCACCGAGGCCATATAATTGGAAAATATGGTTGGCCATCCACTCTCCCTAGAAGTGTTGTTGGGGGCATCTACATGGTCCTCCTCAACATCTCTCAATGTCTACTTATCCCATACCAAAATAATCATAACAAAGCTTGAAGGAATATATCGTTCATCCTCTTGATCAAAAGATTGCATCCATGTTGGTGTTGGTCCCTCCCCAACCTTCAAAGTCTTTCACTCCCATATCTTTTTTGCTGCTAGACATGTCTCATATGGACTTCTAAAGGTCCTACCCTCCTAAAATATAGCATATCAACTAACTATTATCTTCCTCTACCTTAGAATGTAGAGCTTGTAGTCCTTTGAGATCTCAGTGTACCCAAAAAAATCCCTCTCTCAAATGAGGCCTCTAGTTTAGTCCTCTTCTTAGAAGGAACATTGACATACATTAGACTTCCAAATATAAGAAGGTTATTCACCTCTAATTTCAGTCGTGAAAAGCCTCCTCAGAAATCTTATCCTCCATTGCCTTGTGAGGACTCATGTTTTATATGTACACTGTTCTGTTGCAATACTCCTCTTACAAGAACATAGGTAGATCTTCATCATGGATCATGCCCTTGGCTGCTCCAACTATATTCTTATTCTTCACTATCGCTGCAATTTGTTGAAAATTATAGGGAATTGTTAGATCTTTCTTGATTCCTCTTGAATCCTACTTCCTTACAGAAATCATAAACTCTTTAGACTAAAACATTTTATTTTTTATTTTTTCTAATAAATTTTGTACACATTTTAGTAGGATTTCTTTTAAAATTGTAAATTTTAATTACTCCAAAAAAAATTTAAAGAATTAATTTATTTATATATTTAAAAACACATTTTAAAGAAATAATATTTATAAATATTATTTTTTATTAAAAAAATATATTAATTTAAAAAAACCTAAAATTTATAAATATTATTTTTTATTAAGAAAATATGTTAGTTAAATTATTTTATTTAACCACCCAAAAAAATGAGATTATAATTTTCTATTTTAATATTTTTAATTATTATATAAATATTTTAAAAACTAAATAAATCTCTTATATTTATATCCAAAAACACCACTAAACCTATTTTCATTATAATACAAAAATACATAATATTTATATCCAAAAACACCACTAAACATATTTTCATTATAATACAAAAATACATAAAAAGTACATGAACCCTAAAATATTAGAAAATAGAATTTTCGTTATGATTTAAAAATACGTGCAATGTACATATTTCACAAAAGTAAATCCTAAAATAGACACCATTTCACCTACACCCGAACAGACGATACCATTGTTTCTTTGTAGTTAAGAAATACATGAAATGTAAATAAAACCAAAACATAATGTTCATTCTCATTCGAAAAATGGGTCTAAGTGAAGAGGAGGAATGTTGAGGAAGTGACGAAAATCACAATACATGCGCATTGAGAAAGCGAATAAAATTTCGATGCAGGCTAGAAAGCGACTAAAATCGCAATACATGCACATCTTACTTAGAAAGCGATTAAAATTTCAAGATATGCACATCTTAATAGCCACACATTTATGGAACAGTTAAACTCTAATAGTTTCTCGAACGACAAATGACAAGAGGTAAACATTATCTCCATAAAATAAGCAAACTGGAAATCACATTGACTTCACAAAACTAGACAAATTAGAAATCGCGTTGTCCCATGGGCAAAGGATAGGGGAACAAGTGAACAAGATGCATGGTGAGAAAATGATTAAAATGACAATAAATGCACATCTTAGTAGCCATCAACAGGAATCCCCATGATCTCTAGATACAACGAACCCTCTTCTATAGTTAAACAACAGAAATTACCAATTCCTCATCAGTATTCCATGTTAAAGACCAATGTTAAGCTAATAGGTGTCCCTCCTATTGGAGTTGGGCATTTTAATGATTTTACTAATCAAAAAAATTGATTGGATGGCTTGAATTGAAAGATGCGAGTATATTCTCATCCTTGTCACAATATCAATGGATTGAGTTCACACCACTAACTTCATATCTAAATCACATGATTAAATCTTGTTTAAATTATTTTTTACAAAGCTCCATTAAAAATTTACCATGTCATTTGTTAATTGACACCTATCATGATTAACCATAATGAGAAGACTACAAAATGTAACACACACATTACACATACACTTGGCATAGTAGTGGAAAGGTGTATTTTGGAATAAGATGATCATCCATTTCAAACCATTGGTAACGTGTGTCCAATTCTAAATAACAGGTGTCGGTAGGTTAAAAGCTAATTAAACCTTAACTGTAATTAGATTAATATATTGAACAAATTTGTTATCCCAAACACAAATAAAACTAATTACACCTTAATTTTGGACATACTCTAAATCATATCAACATTTTGAAAAAAAATAATATAAATAATTTATAAAATCTTTTGACCTAAAAGATGATCCAATTAACTTTTTATTAGCTTTTTATTATGATTATCCACAAACATCTCATGATTTCCTGGTTTCTTTTATATATTTATCATTCTACCCTATGTTAATTTCATTTTTTAAGTTACATATCATTTATATTTTATATTTTTTAAATATAAAATATTAAAAAAATTCACTATTTAATAATTTTAAAATTATAATTTATAATTAATCTAGTTAATATTGGTGTCCTTTAATATGGATATGTTCATCTAATAAGAATTGGTTCCTTGAATATGGATTTTAAAAAGCCAATAAGACTGAAATTATTAATCTAGATTTCCCTAAAATCCAACACCCCAGGTTATTGTCAACAAACATAAACAACCTGAATAACTTTACCAACAACAGTGAGTCATAAAAATAGCCATAAATGTGTTTCATATACATTTTCTAAAATTAAAATTAAAATTAAAAGTTAAAATTTATCCACTTAATAATTTTAAAATTATACTTGCTTTAAATCTAGCGGACCTTTGTAGTTTGAAATATTGTGAATCGCATATACTGAAGCATGGGATTAGATTAAACATTGTGGTTCTTCCTAGTAGATGCAACTCCTAGTTCAACCTCATCTCACAAGGTTTAATCAATCGTAACTAAACCCTTTTTTATATATCTTCCTTTCTTTCTCTATTTGATTCTGGAATTAATAATTAGTTTGATAATTAATTGATTTTCCTTAGATATTCCCCTTTAATGTAATTAGTCTACAACTTGCAATTGATAAACTTCATAGAACATTCTCTATTATGTCACTTAATGGTGAAGATTTTATATCTTAAATTTAATTGTGAAGATTTTATATCTTAAACTTGAGAAAGAATATATATAGAGAGAGAGAGATATTTCGTAGACTTGTCCTTTTTTATTGCATTATTGAGCATATAGATTTATATTAACAAAATTTCCTGCAAGTCTAACTAGAAAAGTAAGCCAAATTCAAATCTAAATAGAGTCAATGCATAAATAAACAAATGCCTTCAACTACAAAGAATCCATCGAACTAACCTAATAAATTAAAGGTGAGAGATGTTTGATTGGTGGCAATCAATAGTTTTTCATTAAATATAACCAATGTTAAATATAACTTAAGGATGAGTTAATTTGAAAATTAAGATAGAGCAGGTAAAAAGAAACATAGACACAAGAACCAAAATGGCATGGGTCAATATGAGGAACTACAGTGGATGAAATTATTAGTCTCTTCTAGGAATGTGGCTGATTGAGGCTTTTGTATTTAATTTTAATTTTACTTTTAAATTTAAAAGATGGATATGAAACACATTTATGGCTATTTTTATGTCTGGTTGCTGCTAGAAAAGTTATTTGGAATGTTTATGTTTATTGACAGTAACTTGAGGTGTTGGATTCTAGGGCAATCTAGATTAATAATTTTAGTCTTATTGGCTTTTCGGTAGATAGGAATATTAATGGATAGTCAAATCCATATTCAATGAACAGATTCTTGATTTTAGGCATCTGTGGTTCATTTATTTTCATTGTAGTCTTGGTGTATCCACAGTAGAAACCATATTTGTCAACGTTTCAAATCCCAACAAGGATCCATCATTAGGACCAATCTAAATGATGATATAAGAAGAGCTATTTGATAGGATCAATAGTTAAAGAAATAAATTTGATTGAAGGTCGACTAATAACTTTTATTTTATGTTTTATTTTTATTTTTATAACAATTATTAACAATAGTAAAAGTTTTTTATCATAATCATTAAATAAATTGTTTCTTATTATTTTTATTTTTTATTTTATAACAAATTTCATATTATTTGAATATTGTAATAATTAATTAATTGGAAGGATTTTATAAATTTTACTTTTTTAATATATTTAAATTTTTATTTTTTATTTAAATTTATATAATAGATTTTGTAGAAATTCTCACTGTAGATTAATCTGATTATGCAATGTACTAGAGAAAAATACTTAGTCTACTTCTACAATCAAACTTTCGAAAGCTTAATCGATTTTGAGCAAGATCAAACAAAACATATATAACATAGAAGAAGAATCAATCACACATGAAACACAGAAGAATACTCTGGGAAAACCTCAACTAAAAACCCTGCTATCTGTATTATCATTCAAGTGGAAATATCTTAGGATTGCACAAAGATTTAGCTCTCACAGCTATCCAAATATCATTACAATCCCTCTCACTGCTCATAGACAGACTAGACAACTCATATGCCTTTCTCTCTGCCCTCCAAGCCTCCTATTTCATTGCATTGTTTTCCCTGGGTGTTCTTGTTGTAACCTTGTGTGATACTGATCTCACACACTACTCCAACACACTCTAAAACTGCACAAATCTCAAGGAATGAATTCCTTTTGCATGCAAGAGATTTTCTTATAGGAAAATTCTTGAAATTGATAGTACATTGTCCCTGCCTTTAATCTCAAATAGGTATTTGTATGAACTGACATGCATAAGTTATTTATGAGAGAATATTCAGTTATCTGGAGTACACTAGTTTCACACATGCATGCATTAGCTGACTAAACTCTCAATTAGTTCCACAAACTGTTTGGAACTAATTATACCGGACTTAACTCAGTTAACTAACCTAACTAATTACAAATCAAATAAAACTCATCCTTATCTTCTTAATTAAGGGATAACTTCCTCAATCAAAGGGATAACTGTTGCATGACTTCACAAAGACTTCATGTTTGATTTCCTCCAACTAATTAGCTCAAGATGAATTAATTAATTATTTTCCAAACAACTCATGAGACTAAATTTGAATTTTAATTCTAAATTCTAATTCAAGGACAAATTAAAATTGGAATATTCTTGTTGCCACATTTCAACACTCCCTCTCAACAAGAAAGGGATTACCTGCCACCCTGATCCTATTTCTATGGAACTCAAATTTACACTTTGACAATGCGTTAGTCAAAATGTCAGCATCTTGCTCCTCGGTTGAAATATACTGCTACAACATGATCCTCCTCGCCACACAGTCTCAGAGATGATGATACTGAATGTCGATGTGCTTGGACTTGTCATGAAATACTGGATTCTCAAAGAGTTTGATACAACTCTAATTATCAAAATAGATCAAAGTTGGATCCATCCCCTGATCAAACAAACCATCTAGAATTTTCCACATCCAGTTAGCCTCACATGTTGCCTGACTTGCAGCCATGTATTCAACCTCTACTGAGATGAGTGCAACTGACCTTTTTTTCTTACTATACCAAGAAACTGCAGCTGACCCAAGGTTGAAAATTCTTCCTGATGTTCTCTTCCAATCTGATGGAATCGCTGTCCAATCTGCATTTGTGAATCCCTGTAGCTTCACTCCGTCTATCTGTCTGTACCATAATCCATATTGAGATGTGCCTCTAAGGTATCTCAAAACATGCTTAGCGGCTTTCCAAAACAACTTGGTAGGCTGGACCATAGCTTGACATATTTGGTTCACCGCATAGCATAAATTTTGTCATGTGTTCACTAAGTACATCAGTGAACCCACAAGATGTCGATACAAAATAGCCTCTACTGCTTCTCCTGAAGTACAATCGTCCTTCCTCTAGTTACCTCCTAGAGGAGTTTTCATGGGCTTGCATTCTCCATGTGGAATCTCCTAAGTATCTCATTGGCATACTTGCCTTGAGACACAAACAACTCCCCATCCTTCTGCCACACTTCCATGCTAAGGAAGTAGTGCATGAGACCCATATCTTTCATCTCGAATTCTCTTGCAAGGTCCTCCTTGCAAGACATGATCAACTGATCATCACCTGTCAATATAAGATGATCAACATAAAGAACAATGATCAACTGCTTACCTTCTACCATGATGTGGTATAGGTTCGCATCTGCTTCACTCTTTGTGAAGCCCAACCCGATGAAGTAGTTGTCAATCCTAGTGTACCAAGCACAAGGTGATTGCTTCAGCCCGTAAAAATCTTTCTTGAGTCAGCACACATGTGACTCATAATCGAAGGTATCAAAACCTTTCGGCTACTCTATGTACACCTCTTCCTCAATCTTGCCATTGAGGAATGCAATCTTCACATCCGTCTGATGGATCTTCCAACCCATCTGTGCTAATAGTGCCAACATATATTTCATAGATGAGTACCTTGCTACAGGAGAAAAATTCTAATCATAATCGATCCCCTCGACCTGTGAGAAACCACGGGAAACAAATCTTTCCTTATGTTTCTCCACACTACCATCAGCAGCTTTCTTTACCTTGCAAAGCCAACAGGAACTCACAACTAACATATTTTCAGGTCTTGGAACCACATCCCAAACACTATTCTAAACTATGCAGTCATAATCCTCCACCATAGCATCAACCCAAATCAGCTGCTGCACTGCTTCCTCAAAGGAAGATGGCTCGATCTCAAAAAATTCCCCAACAAGGGCCATGTATCCAATGTATAGCTTAGGTGACCTCCTCTATCTGTGGTGAGAAGATGGTTCTCCCACATTCTCTCTCGCATCCGACAACAATCTATCAACTTCTCTTGTGCTCTTCCATCCCTCTTTGGAAGACTCTGCTTGAGTGGATGTCTCCACTCCCAGAATCTTTGCATGTGGCTGCTCCACATTATTTTGAGGCTCCTCCTCCTTAGGAACCAAAAGTTCCTCCACAGCCTATAGTTGGAGCTCCCTCTCAAGGGAAACGTGCATGGCCTTCTACTCATCAAACTTAAGATCTCTATGAACCACTGTCCTTCGACTGGTAGGCAAGTACACCCGATAGTTCTAGGGTGTATCAGTGTACCCCACAAGTATCCCCAATTCAATTGTTGTCTCAAGCTTCCTCCAGGCATCCTTGGTCACATGGCAATATACTGATGAGAAAAAGATCCTGAAGTGACCCACATCTGTTCTATTCCCGGAGAAAGCTTCCTCTGGTGTCTTCATCCCAAGTATGTGATGCAGGCTTCTATTCTGCAAATAGACCACTATGTTGCATGCCTCAGCCCACAAATGAAGTTGTAGGCCTTGGTCATGCAGTAACACCCGAGCTTCCCCCGCAATCGTTCTGTTATTCCTCTTCACCACTTGATTCTGCTGTGGGTTATGAGGTGTCGTTAACTCCCGTTTAATTCCTTCTACTGGACAAAAGTCCTTAAACTCTTGAGAGACATACTCTCCACCATTATCACTTCTCAAGGCCCTGATCTTCTTTCGTGATTCTTTCTCAACCAAAGCTTTAAACTCACAAAACTTTGAGAAGGTATGATCCTTCTTCTGCATGAAATAGATCCAGTATCTACGAGAAAAATCATCAACGAAAATCACGTAATACCTTTGTTTTCCAGTGGAGGCTGTCGAGAATGGTCCACACACATCAGTATGAACTCTCTCCATGATTTCTCTAGCTCAAGTGTCTCAATCATGAAAGGAAGACTTGGTGTACTTTCCCAAGGTACAACCTTTGCATGTGTCCACTTGCTCAAGTTTACCTTTGGAAAGTCCGGTAGAAATCTGCTGCATTATCTTCAAGGCCCTATGATGCAAGTGCCCCAACCACCTGTACCATAACTCACCAATGTCTTAGCTTTGCACCAATTCTGCTTACGAACTCAATGCAGCACAGTCATCTACCTCCAGCTTGTAGAGATTCTTCACTCGAATCCCAATCGTCTTGGTCTCACCCATGGCTATGTGTCTGAGGAATGCATTTCCTTTACTGAACACTACATCATAGCCTTTGTCTTCCAACATCGCGACCAATACCAAGTTCTTCTTCAGTCCAGCCACATATTTTACATCAGTCAGGGTGAGAGGAGCTCCATGCTCCCTTTGAAAAACAACTGTACCTTCACTTGAAACACGATACTTTCCATCATCGCCCATCTCTATTCATATCTTGAGGTCTTTCTCCTCTAAGGTACTAAATAAACTCTTATCATCGTTCATGTGGAATGAGGCTCCACTTTCCAGATACCAAACACAACCCACCATCAATGAAACCATACATGCAATGAGGGTAAAATCCAATTCAAACTAAGAGGCCAGTACCTCACCTTCTGATCCTTTGGAGGATCCTTTCTTGGATTTATTCAATGACCAATTAGTAGCATAATAGCCCACCTCATGACAATTAATGCATCTCACTTTATATTTTTCAATCTTCTTCCCACCATGGGAAGAACTCAATTTGGAATGGGAATCCTTCCCTTTCCCTTTCCTTGCCTTACTTGCTAAGGCTAGATTTTCTTCATCATCATGCTTAGTTGAATAACCATATCTGGTGCTCCTCCTGATCTCCTCCTGCATCAAATCCAACCACAGTCATTCCCAATCTGACAATTTCTCTCTTCTATTCACTGAGTCCTGGTAGCTATGCCAGCTCTTAGGAAGTCTGAGGAGAGAAAGACTCACCATATCATCATTGGTTGTCATTATTCCCACACTACCAAGCTAATCTCTGTAGGTGGTGAGCTTGTTCAGATATGTAGAAATAGTGTCGCCCTTTTCACACTTGATTTTCCGAAGCTTGTCCTTGAGCGCCAGTTTCCTTTGGTCGCTATTGTTCTGATATAGGTGCTTCAATGTCTTCAACATTGAAAACATAGTCTCCTTCCTATGCAGACTCGAGACAATATGGTCTCGAACTCCCTCCAAAAGAATCCTCCTCGCCTTCGCCGCACACTTCTTCCATTCTGGAAATTGTTGTGCATTAGCTGCAGTTGGCTTGGAGATTTCCTTATCAATGAAATCCTTCAAACCATTGTCTTCTAATACCACTTCCATGCAATGCTTCCATGCTATGTAATTTGAACTGCCGTTTAGTGCATACTCAAGTCTCAAGCCATTGAACGCCATTGGTGAACTTTGAGGTGTGATAAGAATTTGATTTTGTACCTCCAATCAATAACCTCAAACTTCAAATTGTTCCCTTCTTAGTATGTTGTTCATAGCTCTGATCACCTTTGCTCCAATATCGTATAAAAATTCTCACTGTAGATTAATTTGATTATGTAATGTACTAAAGCAAAATACTTAATCTACTTCTACAATCAAACTTGCAGAAGCTTAATCGATTTTGAGCAAGATCAAATAGAACACATATAACAGAGAAGACGAATCATTCACACATGAAACACAGAAGAATACTCTGGGGAACACCTCAGCCAAAAGCCTCGCTATCTGTATTATCATACAAGTGGAAATATCTCAGGATTACACAAAGCTTTAGCTCTCATAGATATCCAGCTCTCAGTACAATCCCTGTCACTCCTCATAGACAGACTAGACAACTCATATACCTTTCTCTCTTCCCTCCAAGCCTCCTATTTCCTTGTGTTGTTTTCCCTGGGTGTTCCTGCTATAACCTTGTGTGACACTGATCTCACACACTACTCCAACACACCATAAAACTGCGCAAATCTCAAGGAATGAATTCCTTTTGCATGAAAGAGATTTTCTTATAGGAAAATTCTTGCAACTCATAGTACACTACCCCTACATTTAATCTCAACTGGCTCTTTGTTTGAACTAACATACATGAGTTATTTATGAGAGAATATTCAATTATCTGGAGTACACTAGTTTCATGCATGTATGCGTTAACTGACTGAACTCTCAATTAGTTCCACAAACTATTTGGAACTAATTTAACTAGACTTAACTTAGTTAACTGAGCTAACTAATTACAACTCAAATACAACTCATCCTTATCTCCTTAATTGAGGGATAACTTCCTCAATCAAAGGGATAACTATTGCATGACTTCACAAAGACTTCATGTTTGAATTTATCCAACTAATTAACTCAATATGATTTGATTAATTATTTTTCAAATAGATGGTGAGACTAAATTCGAATTTAAATTCTCAATTTAAATTCAAGGAAAAATTAAAATTGGAATATTCCTGTTGCCACATTTCAACAGATTTATATAATAGATTTTTATATTTGCAAATGTGATTAATTAGTTCATTAATTCTAATTAAAAAACTAATTTTTCATTCTAAATAATCAATAATAATAGTCATGATTATTAACATAAACAAATTATTATTGTCAATAACTATAATTGTTTAATAATTGATAATAATAATAATAATAATAATAATAATAGTTAATTAATTGACTATAGTTTAAAATTTTATTTATTTATTATGTTTTCGATTCTAAAATCAATTCTTATTATAAATAATTAATAATCATTATTCATATTATAAAATTATTTATTAATAATCTTTATATTCTTTATTTTTATGACAATTATTATGAGAAATATTCAATAATAAATAATAATTTCATTCTAATTTTTATTAAATATAAGGTTAGATAGTTTGTTTGTTTAGTTATTTTGCTTAGTTTGATAAACTATATTAGATTATATAGTTTTTATTATATTCTTATTACATAATAACTTAATAATATAAATTAGATATTATTAATAGTTAAAAATAGATTATTATTATAAATATTTTATTGTTGTTATTATTATAAATAAATTAATATTATTATTATCAAAAATAATCTTCATATTTAAATGATAATAATTATTATAAAAACCTAATAGTAATATCTATTTTCATTTCATTATTATATAGTTATAAGATTAGATATTTATAAGGATAGGAGAGGAAAAACAACTACCTGATTACTTGGGATGCTTTGGCGGTTCTAACCCGCTAATTAAGGGAAGCCAACTTCTACTGATCTCAATATCATTTTCCCTATTAAGATTTTGTGGATGTTTTATAATCTCAAGGGCCTCCCTAATCTTCTGTCTTTGATAATGTTCTTCCCTTGTGATAATTAAGGAACTTTCCAAACAAACTTGATGTTGCGTTTTCAAGGAATGCTCTGTAAGGGCCAAGGTACGAGATCTTTTGTTCTTAATATAAGCTCCATGTTCTTTCAGTCTTTTTTGTAAAGAATGACCTGTTTCACCAATGTCACTTTTTCCACAAGAGCAATCAATTTTATAAACCCCCTTGAGTTGTTGTCTATTAGTGTCATCCTTAACAGACTTCATACCCTGTTTAATTGTTCCAAGTGATGAGAACTGTGTGACTATGTATTTATTTCTTGTGATTTTGGCAATCATATATGTCACCCCATGAATATATGGTAGGAATGCTCTACCACATTAGGTTAGGTCTTGGGCCTTAGGTATCTGAGTTAATTTCTTTTTCTTTGTAGAATATACTCTTAAATACTGAAAATAAATGTTCCTTCTCTTCCCTAAGATGTTTAGAGTCAAAAATTCGAAATGCCTTAATGGCAAGAGTGTTAAGAACACCAAAATTTTAGGATGGATGATGGTAGGAATCAGCATGGAGATAGCTTTCTGTGCTAGTGGATTTCCCAAAAACCTTATGTCCTAAAGAGCCATCCATTTTTCTAACGATAAGTATGTCTAAGAATGGGATACTATTGTTTTCCTCCACCTCCATTGTAAATTTAATCTCAGGAAAGATAGAGTTCAGGTGCACGAAAAACTTATCAAGCTCTTCCCTACTGTGGGTCCATTTTAGGGAGAGATAGAGTTTAGGGGAATAGATTGTTATTAGATGAACATATCCATATTAAAGGACTCCAGTATTAACCGGATTAGTTATAAATTATAATGTTTAAATCATTAAATAGTGATTTTTTTTAAGCCATTGGTGACCTGTCCAATTCGAAATAATAGTTGTCTGACGTTTCATTAAATTGTACATCAATTTCACCCTTCGTGTTATTAATAATAATTCCAAAGAACAGGTGTCTCTATAACTCCAAAAAATAGGTGTCCATCAATTTCACCATTCGAACAATCAACAATGGAAATAATAACTCAAAAAATACAAGTGCCCATCAATTTCACCATTCATGCTCTTAATAATAACTGCGCCACTCCATCTTTGATGTAACATGGAGGAATCATAGAATAACTCTCCCACTCCATGTCCGATTGTAACCTTGCGGAATAATAGAATAACACCGCCACTCCATCTTGAGCACTACAAATTGTACTTAAATATTTATTGTACTTATTATTCATTACCATTCCATCTATTACAATCAAAGGCTCCGTGTATGCATGCATTTCTTCCTTAGTTCTTGGGTTGATGGAATTGTTGAAGGATTATTGGAACGATTGCTGGAAGGATTACTCTAAATATTTGAAGGGCTTCTCTTTGCTTCTATCTACTATGAAAGGTGAAAAATATTTCATAGCCTTCCTTTTGTCTACGTAGTGTTTTTTCAGGTTTGGTTCAAGATGCATGGGAGGAACCCTTTCATAGTGATTCAGTTGTTGTAATTGTTGAAGGATTATTGGAAGGATTGGTTCAAGGATTACTGGAAGGATTGGTTCAAGGATTTTTGGAATGATTTGAAAGGGCTTCTCTGGGCTTCTATCTCCTAAGAAAGGTGCACAATTTGTTACCTAGATTTTTTTCAATGGCCACTGTTAACTAAATTCATCATTACTCTAATGCTCTAATGTGGAATGGCTTTGTTCTTTTTTGCTGAAGTCTTGTTGAACAACCCATACCAAAAATAGATAATATATATATGCATTGATGGCATAAACATAACATAGCATAAATGTGAATCTGACTTGATACAAAGCTTCAATTAGCCACGTTCCACTGTAGTTCCTTATATTGATCCGCGCCATTTTGGTTCTCCTGTGTATGTTTCTTTTTATTTTCCCTACCTTAATTCTCAAATCAACTCATCCTTAAGGTATATTTAACGTTGGTTATTTAATGACAAACTATTGACTATCACCAACGAAACATCTCTCACCCTTAATTTATCAGGTTAGCTTGATGGACGCTTTGCAGTTAAAGGCATTTGTATATTTATGCATTGATTCTATTCAGGTTTGAATTTGGCTTACTTTACCATTACCATGTTTGATAATAACATTGCCCAAATGTTAGGTGTGGAATTCATCTATGTTACCATGCACTTTTTCGATCATAACATTAATTATTCTGAATGTTTCTCGATGGTTTCGGCTATATTCTGAGCCCTCTCCCAGATGTTCTAACATCGAGATTGAGTTTACACCCTCATATGTATGAGGGTATGATCCTATGATTGAGGTAAAAGGCATTAGGTTTTGGTGTAACCGCTCCCTTCATCCACTGCAGACCCTCACTGCATTTGCATTTTTCACTTTTTCTCTCTCTGCAAAACCCTAGGCAAGAATCGAACCCTAATTGCTTCGAAAAGGGGCTCCCAACAACCAGGTAACTTCTGACTCTCTTACTGGTCTATTATTGATATGATTTGGGTATCGAGACCATGACTTCTTCCCAGCCAAGGTTATGCATCAATGTTTGTATGACCACTACAACTGGAAGGTTATAGACATGGCTACCATTCTTTTACGAAGCTGACAAAAACTTCGCCCCATTTTTTCCCTTCACTACACAATATTTAGCTCTTAATTGATTAGAGTCCAGGGTTTTTAAGTCTATGGCTTTCTCATAATTTCATATTGGCTTTCTAGGTTGTAACAAGATTGTTTTTATTTAACAATAAGAATTTGTTAGAATCTAAATTCATATGTGTAACATGTAGGTCATCAAATGAAATTTTGTTCATCTCTGTCAAAATAAAAAAATTAAATAAGTATACAAAACATTTAAATAAGGTATATTCGTACCAAAAAATTATACTTCAAAAAATTGAATCTTTCTGGGCACGTTAGATCTGCATTTAAGATAAATCTATGCTGATTAAAAATTCATTACATCTAAGAAATTACAAAAAATCATCTTTATAATACTAGGTCTCATTTATTTATACTAATTTTAATGAAATTAATTAATGTTTGTAACAATGTTCTTAAATGCTAGGTATTGTTATTCTAATTTATGTATCATTCCCTTCCTTGATCATTGTTTCCAGACGTAACAGTCCTGGCAGAATCAATAACAAGATCTGTATATCAACTATCGCCATATTGACGATTTAGGAACATAAACTTAATTGATATTATAATTCCAATGTTGAGATTAATTATCTCATCCTTTTTAACTAATTAGAGGAGTTTTAGTAACGGAATACCAATTAGAATTTCATTTGACATTACGATGCATATATCTCAGATATTAAGATATAAATGCTCAGGCATTGAGGACTGAGATGATTAAATTCATTCCACCTTAATAAAAACACATATAGTTGTTTTGCAACCTTTCCATAGTTTTCTTATGGGGAAAGGCTTCGACAAACTTCGAACTATTGGGATTTTATCACATTGTTATCCTTCTCCTAATTTTGGATTTTGGTTACAAAAATGGGCACAGAATTACTAACCATTATAATTCCATTGTCGAGGTTTAGGTTTATAGATCTTCACTAACCTATATCATACAATCACCAAAAAGTTTTTAAAACAAATTTCAATTTGAGTTGTAAATAAACATGTGTAAAATTTGGTGTATCATTTGCAAATTCAAATACATAAAAAAAAGGACATCATTACTATGAGAAAGATGTGACCTAACCCAATATTCATCAATTTGTTTAACTGAATAACCAGAAGTTTCCAATTCATGTTGCCCTTCAACATTATTCAAAATGTCTCGTTCCTTGTAAACTGGTTAGATTGCATGTGAAAGAATGCAGCAAAGCTGAGATATTGTGTTTAGGTGGAATGTATTAATTTAAATAATTAAATGTATTTAATATGTTATTGAGAATTGTTTAAACAATTTTTTTTTTTGAAAGAAATAGAATTATATAATTATATATAATGAAAAAACTCTTCTCATTATATTACATACATATTACAATATGTTAGCAAAATAAGATATGGATTTTATAAAATTATATTATAAAAATTTATATTAAATATCTTATTGTAGCCTTTTTTAAACTTATTTCATAAATTATAATTACAAAAAAAACATTGTATAATATAAATATCTATAAGAATAGATTAATTCAATAAAACAAATCTTTTCAATTTTTTAAAAGAAACTTTAAATACCTTGCTTAATATATGTTTAAATTCATGTGTTGTTACATTTTCTATTGTTTATAATTTGTCAAAATTTGTTTGGAATTACAAGTAAATTTGAGTAAACAATAAAAATTAAGATTGAGTCAACAAAAAATGTAGTTAGGTCCAACCAAAAATTCCTAAACATCTAGGTGTTAGACAACACATTAAAAATATTTATAAACAAATAAAAAAAATAATAATTGAGTTTTAAGATTAAGATCAAGTTATGTATCATTATTTTTTTAAAACAATGGAGACATATATAATTAATTGTTTTAGAAAAACATTTTCTTAATGATTAAGAACGTTTAAATTACATTATTATGATTAGTGTATGATTAAAAATTACATTATTGAATAAGAAATACTATTTTAATAACTATTAAAAAATTCAAATAAATAAAAAAAGTTATAAATATATAAAATTATGTTGAAAAATCTCACAAACTTAAAACATATTACATTTTTTATTATTTAAATTTCCTAATATTTATTAATTTAACCTCCATATACAACATAATCATAATCATGTAGAAATTAATGTAGTCCATTAGAATGATTAAGTTGTGATATTAATGTAGTCCATTACGAAGATTATCTTTTGATATTAACAATCTATTGTTTTATTAATAAATAAGTAAAATGATTTTAGATTAATTCTAAATATGAAAAAAATTAATATATACGAATGTCTTGTTTCAGAAATTTAGTAATATATGTTAAACACACATGGGCAACAAGAATAATCTGAAGGATAAATCATGAGAGTACAATTTTTATTAACAAGAGATGTACATTTATAGTACATTATGTGACCATTGGATTCCACATCCCAGGGTCTCTTGGACTCCTTTTGTCCATTCATATTCCACACTAACCCATTTAGGATTAGGTGTCCAACATTCCCCCCCTAATCCGAAGGGTTATGTATGAGTCCAAGAAGAGAGCTGTAATACAAAATGTGCAAAAATGCATGGCAGCACTAGGTTGAATGTGTTCTCTCAAATGTTGGTATAAAGGGTGGTGGTTTAAGGATGACCACCAACACTGGAACACTTAGTGCAGTTCCCAGAACTCTTCCAAAACTAGCAAGAAGCTGAAGTCATCTGCTAGAGGAAGTGCTCCTATTGTTTTGAAGAGGGAAACCTTCAACCAATAAACAGAGGTCTCACCCCACATAAAAGGGAGAACTTCAACATGAAAAGGGAAGTCTCAACCTGTTATGGTTTAAGGATGGAAAAAAACTCTGGAATGCTTAATGCAATTCCTAGAACTCTTCCAAAACTGGCAAGAAGATGAAGTCTTCTGCTAGAGGAAGTGTCCCCACCTTTGTTCATGGAATTCTTCCAAAACTGGGAAGAAGTTGAAGTCTTCTACTAGAGGAAGTATCCCAGATTACCAACTGAAGGCATGCTCATGGGCATCTTTGTCTCTGGCTACAACTCTAAAACTTGTGTGGCAGGTTGTGGCTCAGGCTTGCTTGATGTGACTTTGAGTCTTGTAGATGACCATCATTTCCCCCCCTGTCAGATACAAGGTGAGATGATGGAGAAAACTCAACTGCAATATTGTTCAGTACTCTGGAACAAGTTCTAACATGTGTTTGGAATATCTTCTTGGTTGTTGATGCCCATTGCCAAGAAGCGATCCATCCAAGATGAATCTTTGTTCTTGCAAGACGTTTGTTTCTGAAGCATCTGTGTGAAGAATGGGTGGTTTTATGATAGTGCTTACATGGATGAAGATCAAAACAGTGATCTTTCAAATGGCCAACTTGGTCACAGTGTTGGCATTTCACAATTTGTTGTTGTTGTGGAAGAGGGGCAGAATCTGGAATAGCTGAAGGTGAACTGTCACGAGGAGCAGGTGAACTGTCATGAATGAATCCAGCGCTCTGAAATTGAATGGGCTTGGAGAAGTCTGGAATATGAAAGGACAAGTCCTTGTCATATCCAAGACCAGTTTTGTGCTTGTTGTGGATGAGCTATTCCATGGTCTGATGATGGGCTTGGGAAGTGCAGACTAAGTTTCTGCATCTACATGTACAACTACTACTTTATTGGGTATTAAATTTGAACCAACTATAACATTATTGTCTCGCTATTTATGGGAGTCTGTTTCAATCTTCTGAATAGAAACAGGCTCTGATACCTGACTGTTGGACACCTAATCCTCAATGGGTTAGTGTGGAAGCCGAATGGACAAAAGGAGTCCAAGAGACCTGGGATGTGGAACCCAACAATCACATAACGTACTATAAATGTATATCTCTTGTTAATAAAAATTGTACTCTCGTGATTGATCCTTCAGATTATTCTTGTTGCCCATGTGTGTTTAACATGGTATCAGAGTTGCAGGTGTATTCCTGGCATGCTCAAATATGAGCCATTGGTTTTGTGGCCTCCTTAGAAATTAAATTGTTGTGTGGCCTTCTTCAAACATGGCGTGGCCTTCTTCAAACCTGGCACTCTGTAATTCTGCAAATATTTCTTTGACATGAACGATAGGTTTTCTGACATTCTTTTCTCCCAATATTTTTATTGTTTGTGCACAGTTGTTCGTGGTTATTTTTAAACTGGAATCATAACACCTTCTCGTCCATATCCGCTCCTATTTCATTGGTGCGCAGAGAAATACTGCTTCACTCAGCGATATTTGTGCCATTCTTTACCTGCCACTCCCTGTCATATATTCTCTCTTTGGTGCATTATACTTGCTCTGGATTGGTGCCCCCATTCCCAAGGTCGCCGATTTTGTAGGCCATGGCCTGAGACTTTATGCCACTGAACGTGTAATTCCAGGGCAGATTTTGCTTGTAAGCAACACCATTGTAGTTTTTTATGATTAGCCCAGACAGAGAAAGGATCCAGTGGATTTCATTGTGGATAGACGAGTCGGGTCTGAAACTCAACTCGTGAATGTTATCATGACTGTTGCGATGCAATCGCATACAATTCCCAGGCTAGACCTCCACGAAGATGCACTAGACCTCCACGAAGATGTAGCCAATGAATTGTTTGATCAGATAGACAATGAAACTCTTCGAAGCCATCTTGAAAATGAGAACCTAGAATTAGAAAGAAATTACATTCAAGAGATTATAAGGCGTCTTTCATTCGAGAGATTATAAGGCATCATTCATTTGAGCCCAGCATCTCTGTCTGATTGTAACATTACGAGAAAGATATATGTCTATATAGGACACAGTAAAAAATAGGGTCTTTGGAACAAGTTTGTATTCCTCTGCAACCTCAACAGGTTAGTCTATCAATATTCCCCACATGCTAGTACTTATGTCTTGCTAAACTACATCCATGTAGTTCGTTGATGGCCTTCTCTTCTTCTCAATTTTGAGCAAATGGTCATAGATATTAGAGGCATAGAAAACGCACATCTGAGGATCTCTGTTATCTACGTCAATTTCAAAAATCTTAGATCCTTGCACCCCTGCTGCGACTAGAATCCTTTCTTCAAAGAGGTTGACTTCCAATGGCTTTAAATGATGCTTTGATATGTACAAGTTCTGTTCAGAAGATTGAAATAGACTCCCATAAACAACAAGACAATAATGTTACAGTTGGTTCATATTTAATACCCAATAAAGCAGCAGTTGTACATGTAGATGTAGAAACTCAGTCTACACTTCCCAAGCCCATCACCAAACCATGGGAACAACTTTTCCACAACAAGCACAGAACTGGTCTTAGATATGACAAGGACTTGTCCTTTCATATTCTAGACTACTCCAAGCCCATTCAGTTTCAAAGCGTTGGGTTCATTCATGACATTTCACCTACTCCTCATGACAGTTCACCTTCAGCTGTTCCAGATTCCACCCCTCTTCCACAGCAACAACAAAAAAAATAGATTGTGAAATGCCAACACTATTACCGAGTTGGCCATTTGAAAGATCACTCTTTTGATCTTCATCCATGTAATCACTGTCATAAAACCACCCATTCTTCACACAGATGCTTCAGAAAAAAACCTCTTGCAAGAACAAAGATTCATCTTGGACGGATCACTTCTTGGCAATGGGCATCAACAGCCAAGAATATATTCCAAACACATGTCAGAGCCTGTTCCAAAGTACTGAACAATCTTGCAGTTGAATTTTCTCCATCATCTCACCTTGTATCTAATAGAGGGGGGGGGGGGAATTATGGTCATCTACAAGCCTCAAAGTCACATCAAGCAAGCCTGAGCCACAACCTGCCACACCAGTTTCAGAGTTGTAGCTAGAGACAAAGATTCCCATGAGCATGCCTTCAGTTGGTAATATGGGACACTTCCTCTAGCAAAGACTTCAGCTTCTTGCCAATTTCAGAAGAATTCCAGGAACAAAAGTGGGGACACTTCCTCTAGTAGAAGACTTCATCTTCTTTCCAGTTTTGGAAGAGTTCCAGGAATTGCATTAAGCACTCTAGAGTTGTTGGTCATCCTTAAACCATCAGAGGTTGAGACTTCCCTTTTCAGGTTGAAGTTCTCCCTTTGATGCGGGGTGAGACCTACCTTTATTGGTTGAAGGTTTCCCTCTTCAAAACAATAGGAGCACTTCCTCTAGCAAAAGACTTCGGCTTCTTTCTAGTTTTGGAAGAGTTCTAGGAACTATACTAAGCATTCTAGTGTTTGTGGTCATCCTTACACCACCACCCTTTATACCAACATTTCAGAGAGCACATTCAGCCTAGTGCTGCCATGAATTTTTGCACATTTTGTATTACAGCTCTCTTCTTGGACTCATACATAACCCTTCATATGAAGGGGAGGAATGTTGGACACCTAATCCTCAATGGGTTAGTGTGGAAGCCGAATGGACAAAAGGAGTCCAAGAGACCCTGGGATGTGGAAGCCAATGGTCACATAATGTACTATAAATGTATATCTCATGTTAATAAAAATTGTACTCTCATGATTTATCCTTCAGATTATTCTTGTTGCCCATGTGTGTTTAACAATATAATTTTAATTTGATATTTTTGAATTCATTACGATTGAGATAAATTTTTTTGTCAAATTCCAACAAGAAATTATTGAGGTGGCTATTACACCTTAAAGACTACTCCTTCTTTAGGTGGTTATTACAAGTAATCCAAATTGACAAATAGTTAATTATGATTCACATTACATACATAATTAAAACATATAACTAAAATAAATTCACTACTATACAAAATAGGTAGCCATGTGATCTTGAATCTAGAAAAAAAACCAAGTTGTTCCCCAAAATATTTTTTTTTAGTTAAAATTTCACTCTTACACAACCATTAACATTTTTTATCCTTAACAAAATGGAAAATTGTGTATGGTAATTTACGTATGTATGTTAATTTTAATTTTATTCAACACTAAATTGTTTTGTTGATATCAAATATGTTTCTTTTTACTCTTAGGCGATTTAATTGTTTCATCATGGATCCAGCTATTTGGAGTTGTCTTCCATTCGAAGTTCTTGAACTCGTCTTCCTGTAGCTCCCTTTATCGGTTGTGATAAAGTTTAGCATTGTTTTTAAAAAATGGAAGAATGCTTTGCAAAACCCTTCTTTCTTTTTATGTTGCAAGAATGCCTCTACAAACGAATTTGGATTTCTCATTCCTTTCCTCAATATTGAAGACAATTGTTTTGGTTCTTAGTACCTTAATCAAAATCAACACCTATCTCAATTTAATTTGTGATTCATAGATTCAAGATACAGAGTACAGTGTATTGTTGGACCAATGGTGGTTTTATCCTTACCAACAGAATGCTCCCAAACACACAACTATTTTGTAACGAATCCATTTACAAAGGCTTTTAAAAACATAGGGCCAATACGAATTGGAGACCGGGGATTCTTTTCATTATTGGAAAATGTAAGCAGCAAAAAATATGACTAGGTTGTTGTAAAACATGTGTATGACAGAATGCAGTCTAAATTTTATGTTTGTAGTAGTCTTGATAGGGTGTGGTAAAGGGTTCTTGTTCCATTTGGTCACACTTCACCCCCTAAGAATGTAGTGTTCTATAAAAGTAAATTGTTTTTGTTGTATCTGGACAAGGAGTATGAAGATTATCCTCGGTACGGGTATACAATCTACTAATTTGGTGTAATAAAAAATGAGTGGGGTTTTTTATTTGTTCCAATCAGTGATATATGGTGTTTGTCGTTAGCAACATACATGAATCAATTGATATGCCTTGTCAATGATGGCTCCACTTTTGTATGGTCAATTGAAGAATTAGATCATTTCCAATTTGGTCAACCATGTGTTGAACGAAGAATTGACTACTTTGAAGATGATTGGGGTTTGAGATGGAGGTTGTTGCAAGAAATTTTTGCAGATATAAATAGCAAATGTCCTAGTTATATTCTGTTTTGAACAGTCCATGGTCTGGTTCTTATGTGCAACTACAGTGAAGTTCCTTTCCTATTATATGACATGATGACTCTTATCTGTTTTCCAATAGATATTGATAATTCAACTAATGAGCAGATGTCTCAGTTTTGGTACCCAACATTGGAGGATTGCAATGATTTGATTGAGTATGGAAATTTTTTTCCAATTGCTCCGTGTATGGATTCTGTTAATGAGATTCCACCATTGGATATGGATATGGATTGTTACGATATTAGTATTCTTAGGAGTTCTTATAAGTATTTCCATTTTATATACTCTCTATGGTTTTGGAAAATATTTCCACTTTTGTCTCTATACATACTATGGGTCTTTATGTTAATACTTTAAAATTATGTTTGTATCGATCTTTGTGATGTAAAATATTTCATATTGTTTCCCCTAAAGTTTTCTTGTTTACATGTCAATTTTTCTCAATGTTATGCATTTTTCTTTGTTTGTATAATTATAATTTCTATGACTTATGTTATTTGCATTGGTTTTTGTCATTGATTCTCAAACAATGTTATATGTTTATGTTCATTTTAATATTTACAAGGAAATTTTGATAGTATATAGTTCCAAATTTTTAGATATACTTCCAATTCATATAATTCTTAGAGTATGTGTCCCAATAGTATGGGTATCGTTTTGATTCTAATATAATACATGGAAATTTAGAGTTTTTTTAGTAAGCCATTTGGAAGAATTCATTTCTGTTTTTTGCCATTTTGAAATTTGTTTTTTGTTTTTAGCCATTTGGAAAGAGCCTGATACATTTTGATAAGTTTATATGCTTAGAAAAAAATAACATATACACTTTTTATGTTTTTTTACGTTGATTTCCAAAAAAAAACATGTGTCTTTTTCATTCTTTTTTGTTTTTTTATATTAGATATTTGTTATGTTCCATGTTTATGATTCCGTAATGAATATTTTATTATTCATTGTAGACGTGTCATCTGAAGGCACAACCAAGCGTACAAGAAAATGAAATTAGTCACCCAAATCACGTGAGAGGTCTAATGAAATTCGTCGTTTATGGTATCAACAAAATAAGGATGCCATAAATGAGCATAGGAGAGTTACATACAATAGAAAAACGAGTGAAGCCACTCTTGAAAATGATTTTACAATTCCTTGTAAGTATCATATTATGGATGATATAATGGAAAGAACATTTCCTGTTGATAGTTCATTATCAAGATATGCTCCTCGTTAGCATAATCTTGTTGTTTGATGCTCTCCTAAAAATGTTCATAACATTGGGAAACATCATGCAATCGGGAAGAACACCATATCGATAATGTGGATGCAAATGTCCACCCTAACCCTTCCGTGTGCCCAATTGCATGTTTTGATGAACAAAGGTTGCAAAACATCCATGGTGGAGGTAATGATGATATTTTGTGTGATGATTTGGATGATAGTTTACTTGGCCATTTCTTTGATAATTTGGAGTAGTTGCTTGAAACATCATATCTTCAAATCCTGCTTCTCAAAATAATATGGTCCTACCAAGAGAATCAGTGGTACCTAATAGAATTTCGCGTGGAACAATGGAGGTAACACAATGATGTTTTGATTTTTGCTGCAATAGTGGTTGTTTTATTACATTCCTATATTTACAAAGTTTTGTTTACTAAACTTATGCTATTTTATTCTCTTCGAATAGGATACAACTTGTTTTAATAGAGGTCTAGAAATTAACTCCCAAAGTGTTCCATCTACTAATATGAGAAGTGAAGATGAAGCATGTCATAACCTTCCTGGGCATTCTCCTCGATGATCAAATTTCCAAACTAATGTAAATTTTCAATGTTTTTTTATTTATTCTTCATTTTTTAAATTTCTAGTTGCTTGGACATTGAATTTTATGGCGTATTTTATTTTCTTTGAATAAGACACAAGTCATTTCAATAGAGGCCTACAAATTAACTTCATAGATGTTCCATCTACAGATGTTACAAGTGAAGAGGAACCATCTCATAGTGTTCATCCACATCGCCAAACAAATGTAAATGTTGAGTGCATTTTATATTTTTCTCATTTTTTCATTGTAGTTGCCTGTAAATTGTATTTTGTAACCATTTATGGGGAAACCGTGATCTCATCTCATTAGGTTGGAAAATTGGAATCCAAAACATCAAATTGTAAAACTAATGTAGATGTTCAATGTATTTGATTTATTTTCCATTTTCAAATCTTTCTTTGTTGGACATTTAGTTTTATAACGTATTTTATTTTTTGAAATAGGAAACAACTCATTCGAATAGAGGCATAGAAACTACATCCAAAATGTTCCATCCACTGATGTTAGAATCCAAGAGAAACCATCTCATAACCCTCATCCACATGAAGAGACAAATGTAAATTTTGAATGCGTTTGATTCTTTTTCATTTATAATTGCTTGGAAATTAAATTTTAAAGTCTTTTATGATAAAGGGACCTTTACATCCTCTCAGGTTCGCAAAATTCACACCATAAATTTGGAAAGACATTCTCATATATCCATTCCATATGATTCAAATTTGCGAAGGGAATCTCATGTTCTTGAAGATGAAGTACATATTAGAAGAAATTTTACTCTTTCAAATGGTTTTAAACATGGTTTGGCCGGTAGATATCATATTCCTTCTGATGAAAACATGATTGCAGTGCGTAAAAGATTTCGATCAAATATAGATAGCTTGTCAGTTGTCCATATGTGCCACATTTTCCAAGAATCATATCCTGGAATCCATGTTGTGAGACATTCTGAAGGACCTTTTTGCAGATGAGGTAAGAGTGAAAAAGGAGCCCATCGTTTTTGTCTATATAACAACATGGATCTTGGGTAGCAACCTCATATTTTAAGAGTTCTTACACAAGTTCAAGAAATGTTAATAACACGTGTGAATCCTATTTTGCAAGTGACACATGCTCGAGGTCGGTAATATAAGTATAGTAGTCATAAAATTAGATTTTCTCAAGATATTTCTACAATTGTACAAAGCCTTCCCCGACATGTTGAAGATATTAACTTTCTAATTGCGAGGAGACATGCCGCTCAGTCTTAATATTATGAATGTTATGTCAAAATATCTCGAGTGATGGCTACATTTCTTTTCAAAATCCAACATGATCAATATTATCGAGATGTTGTAATTGATTATGATACAATGAATGCTCTATCCGAAAGACAAACAGATGTCTCCTCCAGGCTTAAATTTGTTCATTTTGATATTGAAGAATATGAGATCAATGAAACTAATAATGAATGGTTTCCTGTTGAGCATTTTCCCTCTCATCCTTCTTCTTTTGTTGCTCACCTACCAAACGAACGAAGAGAAATGGAAGAAATTAGAGCATTTCTTCATAATGTTGATTCTTCACATGTTCAAGACATGGATTGGCCCAGTATTGGAACCTCTCCAGTGAATGAATATAATACAGAGGGTTTATTAGATATGGCATTCCCAACATTGTTCCCCACTGGTGATGCTTATTGGTTGCAACCACGTATTTGTAGTGTTGAACATCATGAGTATGCATTGCATCTTCTTAGGTACTATGATGTTATGAAACCAGCTCAAGAAAAGATAGAAAAGATAGATCAACTCCTTAGAATTCAGCCTCTTTGAGGGGGCAACCTCCTTTACATTACATAAATGAACAATTCTTTGATGATACAAATGGAAAGACCTCCTTTCTATATATAGGAGTCTAAGGGGTCATAACATAATCAGAGTCGACATAACAATAATAATGTAAGGGCACAATAATAACAATAGTGGGCTTCTATGGGGAACAATAGTAACAATATGGGCACTACATGGGTACATCAATATAATAAGTGGGTTGTACTAATAACAATAAGGGGTTACACTAGTAGTATAGGGGCCTAACATGCCCCTCTCCTTCAAAAAGCGTTGTCCTCAACGCTTGAGTAGTTCTTGATGCGTCTGTATAAAATTCTTGTCCTCCCATGTGGAATCTTTAGCGAGTAAGTTCTTCCACTTGATGAGATACTCTGAAATTGATCGATTTCGTAGCTGTCAGGTTCTTGTTTCTGTGACTGCTCCAGGTTCCAATATGGCTTTTCCTTCCTCTTCAATTTCTAGCAATATTGTTTGAATTGTGATCTTTTGCAACTTTTGAATAAGTGGCCATACTTCTTCATCCTTCTTCCATTCATCCCTTGCTTCGTTTATCCAATCTGGTTGGATAATAGAAATAGCACAAAACAATGCTTCCACATCCTCATCCTTGAAGAGTCTTCCCATTCGGTAAGGTTTCAATTTTTTAACAGCATGTAGTATTGCCAACATTTCCTTCTCATAAATAGCTTGCTTGAGATGTAGCAATAAAAATACCCAATCACCTACATCAAAAAAAATTTCACTACGATGTTGATCTACCTGTTGTTTCGTTTGATTTTGCACTGAAGTGGCGTTATCCTTTAAAATTTGGAGAACTTGTTGTTGATGCTCGATGTGATCTTTCACTGCTTGAACCTTTTTCTTCTTGATATGTCCATCTATCTCTAGAGTTTGAGGAGTGGTAATTTCTTCCAATCCTTTACAAGATATGGTCGGATTCATTTGTTGTTGCTCGATGTGATCTTTCACTTCTTGAACATTTTTCTTCTTGATATGTCCTTCTATCTTGATAGTTTGAGGAGTGGTAATTTCGACCAATGAATTACAAGATATGGTTGGATTGATTTATTCTTTCTTGATGTGATCTTTTACTTCTTGCACCTTTTTCTTCTTGATATGTCCTTCTATATTGAGAGTTTGAGGTGGTAATTCTTGCCAATGCTTTACAAGATATGGTCTGATTCGTTTCTTCTTTCTCTGGGTTGTGGTCCTGGCATATATCTTCTTCTTTTGATGTTTCTTGATCCTTTTCTTCCTCCTCTTCATATTCTATGTAAAATAATTTCTTCTCAGCACACTTATGACCTTTAGTGCATTTGCTATCACAATTGTAACAAAGCCATTTTTCTCTTTTTTCTTCCAATTGTTGTGGTGTAACCCTTGTAGGTTATGGAAGGCTAGGAGAAACAACACTTCCGTCTGTATAGTTGTCAAGGGTATGCTTCCCGGTTTCCATAATTTTTCTTTCCACTATGTCACAAAGCCCTTTTACTCTTTCCAATTGTTGTGGTGTTGCTCTAAAGAAGGTGTTGCTCTTTGTATCCTCATAATGTGCTATCATTTCCTCCGTGAAAATTGACCACGTAACAAGTTGTTTACGAGAACAAAGCCCTTCATACCATAAAAATTGATCTGGTTCTAAATATGAAGATGCAATACATACCTTTTCTAACAGTTGTACACCATGTAGATCAAAATATTGCTCCATCTGAAGTATCCAATTTACCGGATCCTTGTCATCAAACTTCCTCATCTTGCTTTTTCTTGATTTTAGGAGCTCGATCTTGAAACGACTGTAACTCTGTGCTTTCAGATCTTTAAGTTCTGAAATTACGACATGTGGTAGCCCTCTGTGTCCTCTTTCCAATGCCATAAGTCTGACCCAAATTGGATTCTCCAAGGAAGAGTTATGTGAAATCTCCCACAGTGACTTGCTTATAGACTAGTTCAGTAGAGCGAACTTGTATGACATGACACGAGTCACTGTTTCGACCTTTGGATCTGCAACATGCATATAAGAAACTACAGTCTATCCTCTTTCTATACCTTCTTACGAAATTTCAATCCGATCCTCAGAGAGAAAGTTATGATGATTTTCCCTAGGTCACCTGTTTTGAATGTAATTGACGAGTCTGCAAAAAGACCAACTTCCTCAGATCATATCTCTGCAAATATCACGCGAAAAGCTCTGAAATTTGGACCCAAGGTTCAGCGCCATTTCTTCTCAAATGGGTTTTTTTTGCGACTTTTGAAACATCACAAAAAAAAGTTATAGAGAAAATTCCACGATGACCTGTTTGGAGCAGCGAAACCCTAGAATCCAAAGCTCTGATACCAAATGTTATGAAACCAGCTCAAGAAAAGATAGATCAACGCCATAGAATTCAGCCTCTTCGAGGGGGAAACCTCCTTTACATTACATAAATGAACAATTCTTTGATGATACAAATGAAAAGACCTCCTTTCTATATATAGGAGTCTAAGGGGTCATAACATAATCAGAGCCGACATAACAATAATAATGTAAGGGCACAATAATAACAATAGTGGGCTTCTATGGGGCACAATAGTAACAATATGGGCACTACATGGGTACATCAATATAATAAGTGGGTTGTACTAATAACAATAAGGGGTTACACTAGTAGTATAGGGGCCTAACATATGATTAGAGATTCGGAAGCCATCCTCGCTTTCGATATTACATATTAAACATGATAATGCAACATCCGAGCTAAGAAACTGCTGTAGTTTTTGAAAATAAACATTTACATGATAACTCAACTACAACAATTGAAGAGTTGTGTCACCAACTATCTAATTTACCAGATAATAAGTTGGTTGAGCATCTTATGCAATTTGGTTCTTCTCTAAGAGGTACAAGGGCATACTGGACTAAGTGTCGATCTGAATTGATAGACATAATTACTCTGTTAGGATGTCCATCTTTAGCTTTTACTTTGAGTGTAGCTGACACGAAGTGGCCAGAGTTGCATAAACTCATGCCCATACATTCACATTCACATTCTTCAAATGAGCATTGTATGCAAATGGAGAATGTTATCGAGTACCTCCATATTGTTTCGAAATTTATGCACCATAGATTCAATATTTTTTGAGAGGAAGTTATACAAAAATATCTTAAAGCTAAAGATTCCTTGTACATGTTTGTCTTCAATTTTTTTCTATACTTTTTCAACTTTTATTATGGTTCTATGTATATTGTTTGTAGTAACTATATCTTCATTTTTTTTCAGATATGAGTGGCAACATAGAGGTTCAGCACACATCCATGGTTTCCTATGGTTAGAAGCTGCTCCTGCATGGAAATACTTGATTAAATAGTTATGATGTACAACTTGCAAAGATATTCTTTGAAAAATATGTAACTACATGGAATCCGTTTGACATACATCATCGCAACATAATGGATCCACGAAGCCTCAATAATGACCCTTGCCTATTGAATATTGGTCAGATTTTCTCTGATAATCCTCATAATGATTATAAAGAATTGTTAAACTGTGTACAAAGGCACACAAAGTATATTGTAGATTCTTGTTTGCACAAAAAGGGCACTATTCTAACATGTCAGTACAATGCTCCATGGGATGTTTGTGACAAATCAAGAATGTTCATAGATGATCAAGGAAGACAAAAATATGAGTGAGCAAGAAATGATGACAGGCTTAATGTACATGACATTGACCTTCTAACAATGTGGCATGCAAATGTTGAGTGCCATCTAGTGCTTTCTCACTATGTTGTCTTGAAATATATTGCTAAGTATGCATCAAAATTAGAAAAGAGGTTTGAAAGCTTTCATCATATGTTAACTAGACTTTCAAATTCTATTGGCTCTGAGGATCATGCTTTATGTGCATATAAAAAGCTTCTTGCAGAAATGATTGTTGACCGTGACTTTGGAGCACAAGAAACATGCCATATGTTGCTTAAGCTACCTCTTGTTGTTTGTAGTCGGAAATTTGTTTCCTTAAATGTTGGAAGAAATGTTCCTAGGAAAATCTCAAGGGATGGCTTGCAATGTTCATCTGAGAATACTTTTGTTCAACATTATCAGGAGAGAGATTTTCCTTGAACATCTATCTTTGATAGAAACAACAAGATCTTGGACATTTGATAGCAAGCGTAAACAAGATCCATGGAGGCCTATAAATTTTCATGCTATTGTTCGGGTTTGGCCATGGTTTTATTCTATTCCTAGTGAGGCTTCATAGCAATTTGAAACCTTTTGTTGGACATAATTGCTCTTGTACAATCCATTTCATGACATTCCTGCAGAAATTAGTCTTTTAGCTGAAATTATTATTGAAAATTGGAGGAATTTTCGATAACGACCATGGAATGTTGATTGAAATCCATTAATTATAGACAATATTCAAGATGAAGAAGATGGTTATTTTTCTAACTAGGAAATGAATCTTGAAGATTATTTTCAAGAATTGCAGATTTTCTCTCGCTTGGTTCCACCAAATGATATGAATGTTTCTGATCTTCACACCCTTGGTCGAAGGAATTTTGGTATATCGTTTGACTGGAAAAGTACAACTATTTTTGATGATGTTGCAGAAGAAGCTATTAAATTTATAAGGAATGAGAAATCAAGGGGTGATATTGTTGACCTTTCAAATAGAACATTTTCACCTCAAGATTCTTTGTCAGAAAAACAATGACTTGCTTTTGAAATTTTCTTAAGGTACTTTGTTGAATATGAGATTCATGAAGCTCTTATTATAGTTATTCAGGGCACAGAGGGCACTGGGAAGTCTTTCCTTATCCATTGTATTTTTGAAGCTCTTTCTAATTCATCAAGTAATGGAAGAAGCCCTTTTCTTCTTCTTGCCTCAACATGAATAGATGCTTTTCATATACATGAAAAAATAATAAACTCGACTCTAAAAATTCCAATTAAAGATATGCAACCACTATAGGGGTAGTCACTTGCAATATTCCAAGAAGAAATGTGACATGTTAGATATATATTGATTGATGAAATGAGCTTTCTAGGATCAAGGTTGTTTATGCAAATAGATGCTCGATTACGAGAAGAATTTCTAGAGAAAAAGAATTGTCCTTTTGGCGACAGATACATCATCCTTATGGTTGACCTTGGCCAATTACCTCCTATGAGAGATAAGCCTTTGTATGCAGGTAATACAACAGGGAAAGTCTTGTGGAACAAATTCAACATTGTTGCCACTCTTGACACATTCTTTCGCCAACAAGGGAATAATGAGAAACAATCTTGTTTTCGTAGAGTCTCAATAACATAAGAAATGTAGGACTTGTTATCGAATATTAGGAATTTCTTATGTCATGGGCTAATATGAGGTTGCATCCTAGAGAAAGAGATTTATTTAATGCAGCAGTTCACATGTTTCCAACAAATAATTTGGTCTCCTTCCATAATAGGCATATGATAAAATCATCAAATTCTCCAATTGCACGATGTGTTGCTGAGCATTCAAGGGATTCAAAAATCAGTGGTGTTGATGATGATCAATTGGATAGTGAAGTTTTGTTGTTTTGTGGTGAGCATTTTATCTTGACATGTAATCTATGGGTTGAAGCTGGCTTGGTGAATGGTGCACTTGGTTATGTTAAGGATATACTTTATCCGCCTACCTCTAAGCCACCTCATTTTCCAATATTCACAACTGTTGTTTTTTATAAGTATGTTGGTGTTCCATTTGATGCAAGCAATCCAAACATTTTCCCTCTCACACCAATGATAAGAGGAAATCGAAAACAAATCCCTTTGAAGAAGGCATGGGCTCTTACAATCCACAAGTCACAGGAATTGACTTTAGAATGAGCGTTAGTTGATATTGGGAATAAAGAGCAGCACGGCCTTACCTTCACAACCATATCAAGAGTGAAATCAATAGATGGTTTACACATTGCACCACCTTTTTCTTTTCAACATTATGCCAAGATGAAAGATATCACATATGTGACAATTAGGAAGAAGGAAGAGAAGTGATTGAAGTGCATATCGCTATGACATACAACTAATAACATTGTGACCTTCTTTATAGTATGGTTTCTGAATTGCTTTTATTGTCCTGTTGCTTTACTTTTAATATAATAATCATTTTCATATATTTATTAGATTAATAAACTCATCATATTCATAGTAACTTTTGAGAAAGTTGTTTACATCATTTTTCATGTTGTTCAATTTACTTAATTTTTTTTAAGTGCCTATTTCTCTTTTCTTTGCAACAGACCAATCAAATATAAACAACGAGTTATATGAACCAATCATTCAAAATCATTTTTATAACTGGTTCATATTGATATTAATATTGTGGATTCACATTACGTCGTGAAATGAAAAAATCGAGGATTTTAATACTGGCCATCACCATGGCCAATATTCATTTTTTGAATATTGGCCACGGTTTTTTATATTGTATTTTGAAATGAGGCTTATATTTGTAGAAATTTTTATATCATTTGGTTCATGTAACACTATAACATTAAGTTGTTAACATAAATACAAATGGGGTGTAATGTTTTATGTATATACATATATATGTGTATGCTTATTTATTTGCGCATGTATTTATTGATTTTAATTTTTTTTTTGTGTCTTTCAAATCTAGATATGGACAATAATAATGTCGTCTATTATTCCAAAACAATACGTGATATTGCTAGACCTATAAGCTTTCTTTCCTATCTTTGTAACAAATTTGATAGAAAACATGGGTTCCATCGTGCATTGATCATATTCGTAAGCTACATAAAATGAAAACACATATAAAATACTTGAAACATGTGCACAAAATGGAGTCTCGAAGGAGAAAAAGAAGGAATTGGTTGGAAAGTGTTAATTATCGTGATCATTACCCTGTTGATTTTAATTGGTGCTACTTTTTTCATCGGTGTGGTTGTGTTTTGGAAGAGACCTCTGCATAGATGACTTTTGATGGAGTGTTTCAAGTTCAATTTTGTAGTGGAATTATTTGATGTAAATAAAACAAAAAATATATGTTACGACTCAATGTTCTTTCTGTGGTTGCAATGTTTGTTAAATTGAATTTTTTTTCTCATTGTTGTTTTTAAGTACAAAATTGTACATCTCTGGTCTTAAAATGTCCTATTATGTTGTTCTTATTTAAATCCAACGTCTGCAATTTAGATGTGTTTTTTTCATTTGTGTTGCTTTGCTCCAATGGAAATGTTACAGTTTTAGCTCTTTCTCCTGCATTTGTGATTGTTGTGGTATTTTGAGTGGATCCCTTCACTTTGTTCATGTCCTTCATCAATGAAAATATTGTCGAATTGAGGCTTCTATGATCCATATCAATTTATGAGAGATTATTCAACGTAAATCACATAGAATATCATTTGTCAACGCATTTCGAACCAACTAGTGTGGTTCATCGTCAGGAAAAGTTGAAGAAATAGATCTAGCTATGCAA